>OV702284.1:362256412-363556463 GCA_916181665.1 Avena sativa | reverse complement strand
TGAGGAAAAGGCAAAGGAAAAAAGACACACCCAAATATAGCCGAGGCACCCCAGTCAAGCGCTAATGTGGTGCAGAAGAACTTCCACAACAAGTTCAAGGGGAAGACCAAGGCCGTTCGTACTACCAACTTCAAAAATAATAAGAAGGACAAGTCACAGGATCCCTGCTTTGTGTGCGGCGAGGTGATGGCGCCCAATACTTGTCGTGGAACGCTTCGTTGGAAACCCCAAGAGCAAGGTATGAAGCAGCACAGCAGCAAGTTTCCCTCAGTAAGAAACCGAGGTTATCGAACCAGTAGGAGGAAGGAAACGTCACACAGGTGTTGCTGGCAATGTGGAGACATGCACAACATAAACCAAGACTTTGCCCCAACGAATCAGTGAGGTTGTCAAGCTCACCGGTTTGCTGTAACAAAGGATTAAACATATGGTGTGGAAGATAATGGTTTACAGCAAGTAAACAAGTAACAGTGGAAGATGTATCAATAGTAAAGATTGGACCGGGGTCCATAATTCACTAGAGGTGCTCTCCTTAGATAAACAACATTGCATGAAGGGTAAACAAATTATAGCAGGGCAATTGATAGGAACTGAGCAAGGCATAACAATGCAATTACTAGCTAGAAAGATCCTATGAGGTTGATTGGGCAATACAACAATATACATAGACCGTAATCCAACTGCATCTATGACTAGAAGTCCACCTTCAGGTTATCATCCGAACCCCCTCTAGTATTAAGTTGCAGGCAACAGACAACTGCTTTAAGCAAAGTGTGTAAGGTAAACAGTCCACATGTTCCATGAACAAGAGACCGTTGTTTTCTCCCTAGTAGCAACGACACATCTACAACCGAAGAGATTTCTATCACTTCCCTTGGAAACTAGAGGCATGAACCCACTATCGAGCATAAATAGTCCCTCTTGGAGTAGCTAGCAACTACTTGGCCAAGATAACCACTAGCAACGGAGAGCATGCAAGATCACAAACAACACAGACATGATAGAATCATAAAGATAGAACTATTAATCAAACCAACATAATAATCTCAATATCCATCGGATCCCCGCAAACACAACATGCATGATTACAAATAGATTAGATCTTGATCATGAACGAACCTCAGAAGATCTATACATGAAAGCACAAAGGAGGAGATACAAACATCTAGCTACTACATGGACCCATAGTCCAAGGTGGAACTACTCACAAATCATATCGGAGAGAAGGCCTACGGGATGATCTCCCCTCCGGCAGGGTGCCGGGAAGAGCTTCAGACCCCCCCCCCCCAATCTAGGGACGATGGTGGCGGCGGCTACAAACAGTTTCGTGGATTTCTGATCGGGTTCTGAGAGTTTCTGCATCGGGGGCTTCTTACACTACTAGGAAAACGGCCTTTAGTGGCGCACCTGAAACCATCATCTATGGCGCACCTGCAGTGCGCCACGGGCCTTGCGCTACGGCTATCTCTCAGCCGTGGCGCACTGCCTAGTGCGCCACGGTTGTGTAGAGATAGGCATAGCGCACCTCCTAGTGCGCCACAGAAGTTTGGCATGGTGCGCTACCCCTTGGATCTTCTATGGCGCACGCCACTAAACATCCATGGTGCGCTTTAGGTGTAGTGCGCCACAGAAGGTAGACCATGTGCGCCACAGATGTATTTTTTGTTTTTTTTTTATTTCCAAGCCAGATTATATGCAATACAGATTATATACAATATTACAGCAGATATACACACACAGATACAAGATATACAATTATATATATAAATACTCAATATGAAAAACAAGATTGAAACAAATACATATAGATAAGTCTCATACATGAATACATAGTCTAAGTTACATTGTTTTGATCATGTTACAAAGTAGTAGTTGGTGACATGCGAATACATGTGTCGATCGAACAAGTTAGAGCTCGGAAGCTCGCCTAGACATCTAAACTAGCTAGCTAGACACAAACGCGGGATAAATAACCAAAGAAGATAAGCATGATCACCGCCGCGACGAAGGTGTAGGTCTTCATCCGGTTCCTTGTCCTAACTACCGCTAGATAGCGCGTGTATCTAGCTTCCACCTCCGCCATAGTGTTGTACCCTTTGTAGCTATTGCCGCTGAAACGGTGCACCTGTCTTCGGCAGTCTTCCCAATCATCGTAGACTCCGGGAACCCGTCCCTTGTACATGACGTACCACGTCATCTACAAGTTGACAATAATAACTAACCGGTGATTGAAAAAACATGTATAATTAAAGTCGCATATGAAGATACACTTATAGAAAGTACTCTTAAATCAAAAAGAGCAAACTCAAAAAGCATGCCTCATATATAACTAGGTTGTTGGACACAGGAATATGCTTATGACGGGACTGTTAGCCAAGTAGGATGCACAATTCCTGGACTTGTGCATATCACAAGGCTAACAATCCCGTCATAGCACATTCACATATATATTGTGCCACGACATTTCAATCATCGGCATATTCTCGAAAAAGACAAAAATAACTCGAAAAGCATGCCTCATATATAACTAGGTTGTTGGACACAGGAATATGCTTATGACGGGACTGTTAGCCAAGTAGGATGCATAATTCCTGGACTTGTGCATATCACAAGGCTAACAATCCCGTCATAGCACATTCACATATATATTGTGCCACGACATTTCAATCATCGGCATATTCTCGAAAAAGACAAAAATAACTCGAAAAGAATGCCTCATATATAACTAGCTAGGTCGTTGGACACAGGAATATGCTATGACGGGACTGTTAGCCAAGTAGGATGCACAATTCCTGGACTTGTGCATATCACAAGGCTAACAATCCCGTCATAGCACATTCACATATATATTGTGCCATGACATTTCAATCATCGGCATATTCTCGAAAAAGACAAAAATAACTCGAAAAGAATGCCTCATATATAACTAGCTAGGTCGTTGGACACAGGAATATGCTATGACGGGACTGTTAGCCAAGTAGGATGCACAATTCCTGGACTTGTGCATATCACAAGGCTAACAATCCCGTCATAGCACATTCACATATATATTGTGCCACGACATTTCAATCATCGGCATATTCTCGAAAAAGACAAAAATAACTCACACTTGTCGTCCGAGAACCAAAGAGTAAGCAAAAAAACCAAGCATTGATTGATATATAATAATAATAAGCAAAATAAGTAAGCGGTGATTCATAAACCTAATAAGGTAAGTACACTTGTCGTCCACACACACACACAAAGGTCATCTATAGTTTGCAACTACATCTAGGCCAACATCAAGCCTTCTGGCTCGGCTTAGGGAACGGGAGGACGCCCTGTCTCGTCATGAACTTCCTATAGTCACCCTGCATCTCTAGGCGATCTTCTATGTCACGGTTATTCGGGATATTTCCTCCGTAGAAGATCCCCCCCGAAGTCATGACATCACGAAAGATGATTGCCCCAAACTGCTGCTGGATGAGATACATCTCTTGTCTAATATCCGAATCATTGATCTTGGCCTTTGCTTCGGCCCACTGTTTGAGATGATCTGGCAGCGTAGAATTCTGCTGGTCAAGTAGGAACGCCCTCATGTGATGGAGTGCGTAGTATGCTTCCTTCTTACTGTTTTCCAGCTGCTTCACGCAGGGGAACTCTGTTACGTGGTTGAAGACGTGCCTGCCTAACTTGACCTTCTTACGCACGAAGCTGGTGCCTTCTGTCGAGGCAAAGCCAGTGAGAGCATCATCCAGAACTTCCTTGATCTTGTCGTAGTTTTTCTTCTTTTCTAGACTCCCCGAGTCGAAATACGTGGCGTGGGAATGCTTCGGCGATAAGGAGATGAGCGTGCAGTGTTCATCTCTGCGCAAAAAATTCAAATGGAATGTGTTGAAAAAAGAATGATGATGATCTAATAAAGCCAATCGACGGTGGCGACTGAATAACGACTTACTCGGGAAAGTAAGGCACGAGAATGTATTCCTTTGTCTTGTTCGCCACGAGGATTCTTTTTAGGTACGAGGCCACGATACGTCGTTCGGCGGGGGAACCCAAGCAGCCGTCACGCATGTAGTAGGGGTCCACTATAGCGATGCCCGGTGTGTTCTCTCTAATGATCTGCGTGGCCAGGCTGAGAGAAAAGAGACGGACCATGGTATAGTGCAGCGGGTATAGGTGGAACATATTGAAGATGTCCTCGAACCGCAGGAAGAACAGATCCGCGGGGGCAGTGTCGACGAAGCCCAAGCCTGGTGGCACCTTAACCACGAATACCGGGTGCGAGGGATCTTTCTCCGATAGAAGGCGTCTCTCTATCGTCAGCACGCCGTCATGCACACTCTGCAGTTCCGAACTGGCGAGCTTCCGCAAATTCTTAGGTAGCATGGGCTCACCCGCCACATGAATCCTCCACATAATACCCTCGGGTCTTGGTGGCCCGTCCCGAAACCTGATCGGATTCGCGGTTGTTGACGCCACCGGCTGGCTCGAGCTGCTAGATTTTCTTTTCCTGCCCTTTTTTCCTTTTGGAGAGCGGGCAGGCACCGCAATCTGAGCACTGGCCGCCCTATGTAGTGTGTCAGGGCTTAGAATAAAGGGCCGGTTGGTTGTATCAGCTGGCTCTGTAAAGGCGCAAGCTGGAGGCGTCTCCTGAGAACCAAACAGACGCTTGGTGATAGTGGCTTTCTCTGTGGGGCCACCAGCTAGGTCTTCTTCGTTGCCAAACTGAGTGCTGAAGAAGTGATCATTCCAGTCTTCGTCGTCCTCGGCCGGATCCTGCGCCATGTGCATATCATCAACATGATCATCCGACCCACCGCGTGGAGGTGACGGCGAGGGCGGTAAGGGGGCCTTGCCACCGCTTGTCGCTGGCACGACAGGCGGTGCTGTTGTCTGTGGCGTGATGGCCCCCGCCGTCCCCAAACGGATCATGCTCTTTGGCCATAGCAAGAACACGCTGAAGCAACTTCTGAGGACATACGACTCTTCTTCATCCGCTCCTGGGGGTTGAATGGGAGGTTCCAGGTCGTCGCAGCCCCTTAGCACCCGACTAATTTTAACCCTGTGCACGCTATCTGGCATCGACTTTGAGTGGAACGTGCGCTGCAAGGTTTGAACGATGGTACCCTTGGCAACATCCCTCAGCTCGTTGTTCACGTAGCATAAGAGAGTGCAAGGAACATCCGTCTGCAGAAAACATGTACGGCGTCGTCAGAGCGAGATGCCACAAGAGTAATATATAGATGGCATGAAAGGCGGTAATTAAAGCAATTTGTTTACCGTGATGGCGTCGAGATCGGCTAATGTCGACGCACCGCATACGGCGACGGGCGTGCAAGAGACGGAAGGGCTGCTTGATGGCGCGGTGCTGGCCGCCGGTGTATTCACCCCTACCGACGGGTGCTTGGAGCTCCGGTGCCGCCGCGACGATGGTAGGGGGGCACCAACATGTACTCCGGCGCCGCGGTGATGGCAGGGGGAGTCACCAACACTTGCGGCGCCGCGGTGCTAGCGGGCGGAGTCACGAACACGTAGTTCGCCTGATTCGTCGGCGCCGCGTTGTTCGAGTGGCTGCTGACCATGCTTGGAATCGGGCACGGCCCTACTCGACCACCCGCACTCCAGTTCGCTATTGACTCCACCAAGGTAGGCAGGAAGGACGTAAGGGTGATTGCCAGGTTGTCTTGGACGATCTGCGGGATCCGCGCCACTTGTGCCTTAAGTTCTTGAACCTCTCTGTTTTCCTCCTCGCTCCTTCCCGACGGCGCCACATGCGTCCTCGGCGGTGGACCAAAATGATCCACCCAATTCTTACCCCGAGGCCGGCCAGACGGCCAGCCGACGACGGCTTCTTCGTAACCGGCTCTATTTTCTTGGCCCGGTTCATCGCCCTGTTAAAAGGGTTATCCCACCGGGTGGCCGCCGTCGACCCCTGGGATGAGGAACCCTGGGATCCATGA
Source organism: Avena sativa (assembly GCA_916181665.1). Taxonomy (NCBI): domain Eukaryota; kingdom Viridiplantae; phylum Streptophyta; class Magnoliopsida; order Poales; family Poaceae; genus Avena; species Avena sativa. The sequence goes on along the minus strand of OV702284.1, from coordinate 363,550,521 downwards.
CTAGCAACAATTTCCTCCTCCTGCAGAAGAAGTAACAGTGAATCATTTAGATCATCGATTAGATTGCAATCGAGTTGATCCGCGGTAATTAGATTATACTTACCACAAGTTCCTCGAATTCCTTCACCGCAGGATCCGCGGTGAGTTGTTTGGTTTTTGGGTCCACATGGTAACGGGCCCTGATGAAGTTTCGAACCTGCCCGGGTTCGAATTTAGCAAAGGGGTTTTCTATCCCCTTGGATATATACTCTTCGTCCTCCTTATTCCATTTGGCCTCCGCGGTTCTGTATCCACCAGATCCGAGATGGTGATGACCTATATTCATCGCCTGCAGCACCTTTCCCCGATTACTACTGGCCAGGGCTCTTTCGGATTCACACCTCTCCTTGAACTCCCGGAACTGATCTTCGGTGATCTGCGGGTCAATCTTCTAGATCTCCTCGAGACTTTTGCCTTCTTTATAGATCTTCTTCTTTATCCGGGTTCTCCAGCTGGCCAGGGCGGTGCTCATCTTTGTGAGGGCGGATTTGTTTACTTCGTTCCCATGATAATTTGTGTTCTGATACTTAGCGGGGAACTTGTATCTTGCGTGCAGCTTCTCGAAGAGGAGTGTGCACAAGTGTCCATTATCTTTATGCCAGAGATTCTCGGTGTTGATCGAGATGGTTGTCCGGGTGATCGCCGCCACTAGCCCACCGTACCCTTTGATGACAAGGGCGGGCTCCAAAGGAACCCCTGATGGGCTCACTTCGGTAATTTCCTCCCTGACCGTGCCGACCGTGTTCGCGCGCCGGTCCTTCGGCTTCTTCTTCTTCTTCTTAGGAGCATTGCTACCACTCCATGTGCCCTAGCCGCCATCAGTGGTTTCATCGTCCGCCGTTCCTTCGGCTTCTTCCTCCAAGTCTTCCATCTCATCATCCTCGCTCTCCGAAGGATGGTATTCTTCATCGTCTTCTAGACGCTGGGCCGCCTCCCAGAATGTCAATTGTTTATTCGGAGGTCTGAGTTCTCCTTCAGCGCTGATGCGCTTAGAACATCCAGCCTCGTCGTTGTCACACATCTTTGCACTAATAAAAAACAAATAATTGGTTAAATGCACGGAAAAATCCGGCATGACCTTTGCTAATTTTTGGACCTACGAGCGCCCATTTTCTCAACCGAAACGGAAGTGAATCAACACTTCGGGAGAAATGGGCAACTCAATTGAAATCCCTAAAAGAAAAAACAGCCCCAGCCCCAGTGATAACCCCATTGACTCCATCCATCATTCACACACAAAGAAAATAGCCCCATCCATCATCGCCGCCTCCGCTTCCATCATCCATCATTAATGATTAACAGAGATACACAACAGTATATAACATATACATTGAGATAGTTTATAGTATATAACATATACACAGATACATAAAGAATATAAAATATACAGTATATAACATATACACAACAGTATATAACAGAGCACAGATATAACAGGGAACATATATAATAGGGAACATATATAATAGTACACACAGCATAGCAAATATATGGCCAGCATAGCAAATATATATGGACAGTACACACAGGTTTCACAAATAGTACACACAGCAGCAAGCATAAAAGTTTATATTGCTTGCAGTAGTGCCTTCTCAGCACTACTAGACCATCACCAGGATCAGTACTAAAACCATACAACATAACTAGGATTTCAGCAGGAGCATTTCAGAAAAAACTATGTCTCTAAGATGAGCTTCCTGGGGGAGAAGATCAAGCAGAATATGGGGGGTTGGATGGGGAGCACCATGTCCATTGGTGGAAGAGTGACTAAGACTGATGCTTGTCTCTCTAACGATGTTGTATATCAAATGTCAATGAAAATACTACATAAAACAAATATTGTCCAGATGGAGAAGCCTACCAAATTTAACCTAGCTCTAATGTGCAAATGGTGGTGGAAGGTGGAAAAAGGGAATGGCCATTGGCAAGATTTTATGAGGATAAAATATTTGGGGGATTCTAGAATTTTTTTTGTACAAAACATAGGTCTAAATACTATGCTCTTTGGTCTGAAATGCTCCAGGTCAAAGATCTTTATCTTTGTGGCAGAAAAATGCAAGTTTAAATTCTTGGTGTGGCCAGAATTCTTTGAAGGATACTTTCCCTGAGTTGTTTGATATATGCAATGAACAATATTGGACTGTGGTTGTTGCTGCAAGGAGAAGATGGTAGTTTGCTTTCAGGAGATGGCTATCTATGGCTAGGACGCCGCGAACCAGTAACGAACCAGTAACGAACCTAGGCTAGGACGCCGCGAAGAAGATCGCAGGCAGCCTGCAACATTGGAGGCACCGCCAGCGGGCTGCAGCGGCCCCCTCCTCCGCAACCGATTCGAGTGAGACGACGACAGCATTGTTCTATGGGAGGAGCTATAGCAGCATCAGGGCTTCTGGTACTAGCTAGCAGAGAGCCCTGCTTGTGGGGATGCCCGCTACTAGGGTTGCAAAGCCTAGGATGCCCCCAAAACAGAGGGAGAGAGGGAGAGAGGGAGAGAGGGGAGAGGAGATGCTCACCTCTGACGGGCGGACGACGGGCGGACGACGGCGGCCTCCACCTCCTGAGACGCGGCGGCTGCTCCTCCTCGGACACGGGCCTCCTCCTGAGACGCGGGCGGACCTCCTCCTCGGACACGTACGGGCGGACCTCCTCCTCCTCGGGCGCGGGCAGGCCTCCTCCTCCTCAGACGCAGCGGCGGCGGATCGAGAGCGGCGGCGGCGGTCCTTCGGCTTCGGGCTGAGAGATGGAGAGATGGGGATGAGAGAGGGGGTCGGGCGCCACACGTGTGGATAAAGCCACTTAGGCGTAGCGCACTAAGCCATAGTGCGCTACGGATATCTGTAGCGCACTATGGGCTAGTGCGCTACACCTATCGGCTTCTAACTACTGGATAAGAGAACTACAGTCCCACTAGCTAACAACTATACTAGCCTATCCCACTGGTTCTGCCCACTACTCTATTCTAAACCTGAGAGCACCCAGGTTCGAATCCTGGTGCCCCAATTTTTCGTTTTGATTTTAAAAACACTTTTAAATATTCCAAAAAATGCCCAAAAGTGGTGATATATGCCATAGAAGTTTTATTTTGATTTTAAAATACTTTTAAATATTCCAAAAATGCCCAAAAGTAATAATATTCCAAAAATGCCCAAAAATATGATTTAAAGTATAACTAAATTTCATAATACTTTGTTCATGAATATTACAATCTTTTTTGACCACGCGTTTACAATATTTTTTGAGCTAGCGTTTTACAATCTTTTTTCCCTTCTTTGTCGCGGTTGAATAATTTAGCCCCGGCACTTTAATGTTTCTTCTTTCGAACGGGCTACCTTTTTTGGGTAGGGTTGTCCTTTTTCTTCTTGTGATGTATGTTGCTGCATCGTAGTCGTCGTAATCTTCAATCTTTGGATCGCCGTACTGGTCGAAGTCTTGCTCGTTGGCGACTCCATCCATTCCGATGATGTTTCTTTTTCCTCTCCTCACGACAACACGGCTAGGCTTTGTCGGGTCGGTAATGAAAAAACATTGGTCCACTTTGGTAGCCAGTACCCACGGTTCATTTTTCGCGTCCACGTTTGCACCGGCGGCCTTGGATTTGGCTGCTTCGGGTATAACCATGGTTGTGAAATACCGGTCTTCTCTTTCGACGCTCTTTGCCCATCTGACACGGAACATCGGCACCTTTTCTCCATAGTAGTCGAGCTCCCAGATCTCCTCGATTCTTCCGTAGAATCTTTCCTTCACGTTGTCATCGGTGTAGAATTCCGACGTTACGCCTGAGTTCTGATAATCACACTTGTTGTCCTTTTCCTCCATGTAGAATGTGTAGACGTTCATATCATACGCCTGATAGGTCACCAGGTTTTGCATCGGTCCCTGCGACAAGGTGAATATGATCTTTTCCGTGTCAGAAGAATGCGAGCGCGGGGGATTATCAAGGAGCGTCTGCCTAAACCAACGCGTGAAATCTGAGTTGTGCTCTTTGATTATTTCTCCCTGCGTCCTCTGTATGCCCCGGTCACTGTACTTCTTCTCGATTAACCTTTTGTGCTTCTGTACCCAAGGATCGACCAGTTCTAAATGCTGTAGCGCGACGAGGTTTGCTCGATCAAAGTCTGCGTGTCGAAAATCGAAGTCTGCATGCAGTATGCGACGACCCTCTCGGTGACCAGATCCGTCGAGCTTGCCAAGGTGTCTGTTGACGGGAAGACCGACAGGGTTCTCGATGTCTAGATAATTCGTGCAGAAAGAGATGCACTCTTCGGCCAGAAAGCCCTTGGCTATGCTTCCATCTGGACGGGACCTGTTGCGAACGTATCCTTTGATGTGTCCGTTCATCCTTTCGAACGCCATCATGCTGCGGAGGAACATCGGCCCGAGTTGTACGATGTCCTCCACGACATGGACCAGCAGATGCACCATAATGTCGAAGAATGCGGGTGGGAAGTAGACCTCAAGCTCACATAGTATCACCACGATCTCCTCCTGTAGCCTTCCGAGCTGATTCAAGCCAATCGACTTCCTAGAGATGACGTCGAAAAACTTGCCTAGGCCAAATAACGTTTCACGGACGTGCTCGTCCATTATCCCTCTTAGTGCGACCGGAAGTACCTGCGTCATTAGCACGGCACAGTCGTGAGACTTCATGACACTGAACCTCTGCTTCGCCTCGTCTAGGTATCTGCTTATCTTGCCCGCGTAGCCGTAAGGAAATTTGACTCCTAGAAGGCACTTGAAAAACTGTTTGATCTCATCCTGGCTTAGAGTGAAGCAAGAAGGAGGGCAGTAATATTCGTTCTTCTTGAACTTTTTACCCTTCCGACGACCTTGTGTCGTCTCCGACTCATGATCATCGTCATCTTCCTGATCGTCATCAGGAGTAGTGCGTCCTCCGTGAAGCTCCTTCCGGATACCCAAGCATATCAGGTCGTGCCTTGCTTTCGGACCATCTTTCGTCCTATCTGGCATGTTGATTATGGTGGCGACCAGACTCTCGCACACGTTTTTCGTGATATGCATGATGTCGAGGCTATGAGGCATGCGGAGAAACTTCCAGTATGGCAACTCCCAGAAAACAGACCTTGTTTTCCATACCTTCATCAGCGGCTTGTCTTGTTGCTGCCTCTTTCGCTTCTTTCCAGGCTTAGGACAATCTTTCCAGTTTTTCAGCAACTCTTCCACTTCTTCGCTGCTCCTACGCTCTGGGATTCCTCGGGTCTCTGATTTGCCATCGAACAGGTCTCCACGTTTTCTCCATGGATCATTCTTGCCGAGCCACCTCCGGTGCGCCATGAACACGGTTTTCGATGACCCTGGATCTTTCTCTAGTTGGAGATAGCTTGTGTTATCCATGCACCTAACGCATGCGCAGAATCCTTGGATAACCTGCCCCGAGATATACCCGCAACCTGGATAGTCTTGCACCGTAGTGACCAACGCGGCTCTCATAGTGAAATAATCTTGTGCGACGGCGTCGTAAGTATTGGCTCCAGATTCCCATAACGTGGCTAGCTCCTCTTTCAACAGCTCGAGATACAGATTGATGTCGGTACCAGGTTGTTTCGGCCCTTGAATTAGCATACTCATTTGTATGTACTTCTTCTTCATGCACAACCATGGAGGGAGGTTGTACATCCATACAAACACGGGCCAAGTGTTGTGCGTGCTGCTCTGGCTACCGAACGGATTGAGTCCATCGGTGCTCGCACCAAGCCTGATGTTCCTCGAATCTCCACCGAATTCTGGGAATTCGAGGTCCAATGCTTTCCACTGGCTAGCATCTGAAGGGTCCGTCAGCAGCTCATCCTTTTCGGGGTCATCATCATCTCCTGGCTTCTTCCTTTCCGCATGCCATCGCATGAGCTTCGCTTCCTTAGGGTCCGCGAAATAGCGCTGCAGACGAGGAGTGATAGGAAAGTACCATACCACTTTTCGAGGTGCTTTCTTCCCTTTCTTGTATCGACTCACGCCACACACCGGACATGTGGTTTTCTCCGCGTCCTCGCCCCGATAAATGATGCAATCGTTGATGCATACGTGATATCTAACGTGCGGTAGATCGAGAGGACAGACGATTTTCTTGGCATCCTCGATACTAGTTGGACATGTGTTCCCCTCCGGGAGACGATCGTGCCAGAATGCCATCATATCGTTGAAGCTTGCGTCGCTCAATTTGTGCTTTGCCTTCATCTCCATAGCCTTGAGCGTTACATTCAACCGGGTATCATCGGGCCTGCATCCATCATACAATGGAGTAACCGCGTCTTTCTCAAGTTGCGCAAGCTTGGCTTTCTCTCTAGCGGCAGCCCTGGCGTTACTCGTCTGCTTGAGAAGCAGCTCTTGCACATAAGGGCCCGCACCCAGCCTGACGTTGTTCCATCGTCGTCTGCTCCTCCGGCATCTAGATCATCATCATCCCGGTCTGCTTCCGCACCTTCACCATCTCCAGGAGACTCTTCATCATCTCGCCCGTTCTCGCCGTGATGATGATCATCGTCATGTTGGCCACCTTCTTCACCGTCTCCATCATCTACGCCATCGCTTAACCAACGAGTGTATCCATACATGAAACCATGGCGGAGCAGGTGCGCCTGCAGATTCCCGGAATCTGGGTCGATCACCCAGTTGAGTTTGCATCTTCTGCACGGACATCTTATATCTGTCTTGTTATTTCGTATCATGTCGGCCGTCGCACATTTCAAAAATCTAGCCACAATGCCTTCGCTCATTATGCGGACCATTTTTGCCTGCACGATGTACACGGTACAATTTTGAAGTCTATTAGAACCACATAATGAATGCATGCATGCAATGGTCGATAGAAAATTTCGGCATGACCTATCCTAAAATTAGGACCTTTGCGAAATGCCAAAGTCTTGCCAAAATGGAAATGAATCAACATTTTGGCAAAAAAAATGGCAACTTGTTCACATACAAACACAAGAGAGAGACCGATCCATACACACATGAACATATCATTATCCTCTCCATACACACATGCATGAGCATCATCGATACTCTCCATATACACACACATATGACCATCGATCCTCTCCACACATACACACATCATGAGCATCGATCATCTACATACATATGAGCACATGCATCATCCATATACACATGAACACATCCTTACATGGACAACTTACCGAGATGAGAGACCGATCGCGAGAAAGATGGAAAGGAGAGGTGCGCGCGTCGACCGGAGACGGATAGATGAGAGACTGGAGACCTCCTCTATTACTTATGTAACATCCAAAGCAAGTTTTACATGCTAAAAATGGTGAATGTGTGGATAAATTGAGGTGGGAAGGAGAAGATCCCGACTAGATCTAAGGAGGAAGAAGAAGGGGAAAGTGAAGTGTGGGGTGGTGGATGTGTGGGCACACATGTGCACATAAAGTGTTGTCCTAAAAGAATCGACACATCCGTGGCGCACACGGCCCTAGTGCGCCACAGGGAGTACAAACATCTGTGGCGCACTATGCCACGTGCGCCACAGATGCTCCTACTCCCTGTGGCGCACTAGGCCGAGTGCGCCACAGAAGTTTGTGGCCGTTTCAGAGCAGAGGGGGGCATGCGCTTAGGCGTAGCGCACCAGGCACACGTGCGCCACAGATGACCCTAACAACCGTGAAGCACATGACTGTAGTGCGCTACAGATGTTTGGCGTGTGGCCAACAGGGCCCTGGCCCACACACATCTGTGGCGCACTATAGTCATGTGCGCCACGGTTGTTCTAGTTACTAGTAGGGCACTGCCCACAGGTGAGCCACGCATGTTTTAGCCGTGGGGCACTTCAACCATGTGAGCCACGGATGTGCTGATTACCTATAGCTGTTTTCCTAGTAGTGTTATAGGCGAAGGGGCGAGACCGGGAGGCGGCCAGGGTGCCCAAACCCTAGCCAGGCGCGGGGCTAGGCCCACCCGCGCCTAGGGTGGGTCTGGCCCACCTGGCTGGCCTTCCGGGCTCCCCTCTAGACTTCTTGTTCCCCACGGAAAGTTATTGACTTTGTCCTTCGTCCCGTCCAATTCCAATAATATTTCTTTACTAACTTTTCTGAAACAAAAAATAGCAGAAAACATGCATCTGGCACTGTTGCAACTTGTTAATAGGTTAGTACCAGAAAACATGTAAAAAGCACCTAAAAGTGTGGACAAGTAAAGCAAAGTAGATATAAAACAAGCATGGAGCATCAAAAATTATAGATACGTTTCCAACGTATCAGCATCCCCAAGCTTAACTCCTGCTCGTCCTCAAGTAGGTAAGTGATAAACAGAATAATTTTTGAGGTGAACATGCACCCTCACAATAAAGATCTAACCATTTGCAAGCATTGAAAGCTGGGATCAAAGAACTCTAAACATGTGCATGAAAGAATGGAGTTCTAACAGTAGGACATAGTAACTATGCATGCAACAAGGCAAGCTACAAACAAAGATCATGAATAACATGCAATTGAAAAACGTTTATTTCTTTCACATACAGAAAACATAGCATAGTGGCAATCAGCTTGTCCCTCATAGAGTAGCAATATAGATGCATAGGACACCTTCAAATTTCACAAGGGTGACTAGAAACAAGTAGCACAAGAACAAGTAATAATACAAGATGCATCAATTAATAAGCTTTGGAACAAAGCACACAGAATGACAATTATGCTCTCTTAATGGTGCCTAAAGGTAGAAGGTGGAGACTCAAATAGTGGTGGAAGAAAGACCTTTTTTTATAAAAGAAGTAGGGATTACAAGTTTCAAAAAGAGCTTCCAAAAATTATGGAACTTATTATCTTTCAGCCCTCATTGCTCCTATCATAAGCATCTTGAAGTGGTTAAGGTTAAAGTGGCAAAGCTGGAGTATATGCTTGACAAAGTATAAGGTGGTAATCTCAAGTCCCTTGACTATGAGGGCTACACCTCATGGATACTCAACTTAGGGCCCAGGCAAGTTCTTGTCACTATAACTATTTGCATATCATTGAGAACCGCCAACGGGGTACCCCTTGCACATGGTACATGAGCTTTCCCATAACCAAAATGACAAGGCAAGCAGACAATAAGCATCTCAGCAATCTTCTTATGTACCATGGGAATATGGTGCTTTTTTCTCTCTTTCCTCTTTTCTCAATGTGTCTCTTTTTTTTATAAGAAGAATGCTTCATAGATGTCACTATGGTGATGCTGCAAGTTTCCACCATGATTAGGCATGGCTTAGGCTAGCGGCCCAGGTGTTTCTCTAACACAGAATATAAACTCCATGGACTTACAAGTTCCCACTTTATTTCACATCGGTAACATCCATAGACAAAAGAGCATGATATCAACGGAGTACAAAAAGTACAAGTGCAATGTTGAAAACGTTCCCCGTGACAGCACGGTTCTGCTAATCCCAACTTATAAGTGCAAGCATATACAAGAAAGTTGCCTCAATGGTTCAAGTTTATTAGGGGAAAAGAATAAAATGTGCCATCAAGTTCGTGAGGTCTTTAATCACTAAGTTTTCACATAACAAAATATTTTTTAATTGGAAGATAGTTGAAAACAAGAATATACTTGGAATGGTGTAACACACCATACATAGGAGTTTATAGTGAACACTTTGGAATATATTGGTTTCTTGGGAGTTGGAAGCATGAGTAGAACTTACTCATACAAGTGGAAGCTAGCAAAAGACTGGGAGCAACCAACTAAGAGAGCAATAATGGCCATAATTATGCAATGCAACAAAGCAAACTAATCAAAGCAAAGAGTGGTACTACAAGTCAAGGACTAAATGATCATAGAGGCTAATGGTGACTTGTCATAGTCATAACATGGTGTAAGCATGTGCCAAGTCAACCCAAGCAAAACATCAAAGGAGAAAACCACAATACTATGCTTTTGCATGCTAAAACAACACATAATTTCTTCAAGGCACTATAAGCAATCCCAATTGTTTGGAACAAGACATGCTACAGCAATAATCACTGAGCATAATGCAAACACAACACCTAGCATGTCATGCTAAAGTCTAAGTCACAGTCAATGCAAGCTCCTCTTGCACTTCAAGCAAGAACTTACTACTCCTTTCCAAACACCAAGCAACCTTATTTGCAAAACAACACAGCGAGAACGGGGGTCCAAACTACTAAAGCAAACTAAAAAAAACTAAGCAAAGCAAACGAAAACTAAGACGTTGCAAGAACAACACAACTGTGCATGAAACAATAAAAGTGAAGTGTCTAGACAGACCTGAGCTTTTTATTGATGAAGAAGGGGATGCCTTGGGCATCCTCAAGCTTTGACGCTTGTACCTATTGGATATTTCTTGGGGTGACACCATGGTGGCATCCCTAAGCTTGAGCTTTTTTCCATTCTTCATCTCACTACATCATTCTCTCTCTACACCTGAAATTTTTCCTTCATACAAAACTTCACACAATCTTCATTAGCAACATTAGCTTATTCAAAAGATATTAGACCACTGACAAAGCTTTATAACAGCAATGCTTTTCACTAAAAACAAAAGCTACTAAAGTAACTCCTTCAAAGAAACTCAATTTACCTGAAGAGAGCTCAAAAAGGAATCAATAAGAAGCAAATGCAAATAATGGCAGAAATCTGTCAAAACAGACCAGCAGGTAGAAATGAATTTTTTTCGAACATCATCTGTTGCTCAAATCAAAACGTGTTGAACTAACGAAAGTTAGCCAACATATTGGGGTATTTTTACGTAAATTTTGAGCTCAATTCGAGTTACAGAGCCTCCTTACGATTTTTTTTGGTGGAGGACAGAAATCTGTTTCGGGACAGCAACTCTCCAAATCTTAGTTCCCTCTCATTAGAGGTCATTCCTGACACAAAAAGCAAACAAAAAGGATAAGGAGAGGTCATTATAGAAGTAATAACTTCCAAGACTCAAGGAAACTCTTGGGTTATCTCCCAACAAGTACTTTTCTTTAACGCCTTTAAGTTAGGCACAAGAAAGTTTGAGAAGATGCTCTCATAAGAATTATGAATTGAAGTCAAAGAGAGCATCAAGAAGAAAATTCAAAACACATTTAAGTCTAACCCACTTCCTATGCATAGTAATCTTGTAATAAAATAAATCAAATAAGCACATAGTAACAAGAATGGGAGAACAAAACAAGTGCAGCTTCAAGATTTTCAACATATAGAGGGGAAACTTAATATTGTTGAGATACATAAGACCATATTTCCCTCTCTCATAATAACTTTCAGTAGCATCATGAATAAACTCGACAATATAACTATCACATAAAGAAGGCTTTTCATGATCTACAAACACATAATTTCTAAGCTCAAAAATAGTGGGACTAAAACCTTCATAGGTTTTACCCAAAGTAGATATTTCAAAAGGATCCACAGGAACATAACATTCATCCTCCTTTGGTAAGCATGGGGGACAATCAAATAATGTAAGAGGTAAAGAGTTACTCTCATTAGAAGGTGGACATGGTTAGATCCATTCTTCCTCCTCTTGACCATCACTCTCCTCCTCTTTTTCATCTAATGAGCTTTCAGTTTCAGCAATTTCTTCTTCCATAGGCTCCTGCAAGGCATTAGTATCTTCCATTTGTGGAAAACACCTATTAAAATATTCAAGAATATAGCCATTTTCTTCTTTGTAATTATCAAAGAAAAATTTAAGTATCTCATAGACCTCATATTCATAAGGTGCATCATCAGCATTTTCAAGCAAACTGGCAAGTTCAAAAGCACCCTTGAAAGCAATAAACTCTTCAATTTGCTCCACATCATAAAAGTCATAATTTCCTTTAACATAAGAAGATATGGTAACATTATCATTATACTCACATTGAAAAGGCAGGTGTTTATACCTCCTACAGCAACAAGATTTATCAAAGCAATAAGTAACATTATAAGTAGAGCACACCTCTCTAGCAATAGTATTCAATTTATCAATTTGTTCCCATAAGTGTTTCCCTTTCTGTGACAAACGGTGCTCCTTATAATAATACTTTTCTTCTTCCGTGAACCCACCTTGCCAATAAGAACTAGTTTCAAAGAAACCATCCATTGATAGAAATCATGACCAAGCAAGGCAATAACAGACCAGCTACTAGATCAGAAACTAATTTTATGTGTTTTTGAATAAAGAAAGCAAACCAAACTAGACCAATTTTTTTGGGTTTTTTGAAAAGAGGCAAACAAAACCAAGCAAAAGAAACAAAGTAAACTAAAAACAAAGTAAAGAGAAAGGAAGTGAAGTGAAGGACTCCCCTAGTGAAGACGTCTTTAGCCTCTGTGGCATCCCGCAAAAACCACTACTAGAAAATCGCGTTGTTTTTGTGCATTGCATCATCATGACTGCATGCTCATGTCATCATGCCACATTGCATTTGAGCATCGTCATGTCATCATGCATTTGTTTGTCGAAACCTATTTTCTAAAAGCCTAGTTTGGTTTTCTAAATATTCCCCGTCTCAATTTCAAATTAAAGCGTCGGGCTCTTCCGGGTCTTTTATTTGTCTAAAAACTATTTACAAAAGTTTATTTTAAATTAAATAAAAATTTATATTATTTTTAGGGGGCAGCCAGACCGGGCCGATCCGACCCAGTCGGCCGCCCCAGTTCAAAAACCCTACCTACCCCAGTACACCCGAAACCTATGCTACCAGATAACCTACCCAGCCCCCCCCCCTCCACCTCACCCTGACCAATCCCCTCTCGCCACCTCATCTCTCATCCCTCCTCCAGCCAACCAACCACTGCCACCTCACCCCAACTCCCCCCCACTCCCCACCGTACACCCCACCCAGCACCACCTACCGTCCCTGGTCACACGCCACGCATGCCTGTCGGCCCCACCCCGACCCCACTTCCACGCACGCACCCAGCCGCCTCGTTCCCCATCGTGAGCGACCCCGCGTCCCCAACCTCTCTCTCCCCGTCCTCCTTCATCCTCAGCCGCCAGCGCCGCCGCCGGCCTCCCTCATCCCTGCAAGCAAGCGCAGGCGCGGGCGTCTCTGCCTCCTCTGGCCGCCGACGCGCCGGCGACCCCTCCTCCCCGCCTCTGTCGTGTCTCCGTCGGGCCCTGCATCTCCGCCGCGTCGGCCTCACCCCCTGCAGGCCCGCTCCTTCTCTTGTTCCCCCGTCGCCTCTTCCTCTCTGGCCTGGAGCCGCGCCCCTCTCTCCCGTCGCTCGCCAGGGCCCCTTCCCCCTCGAGCTTGCCTCGGCCATGGCGCCACCGCCCGGTGCCCCTCCTCCCGCGACCGCCGTCGCCCGTGCGCCTCCTTCCTCAAGCCGGCCTTGCCCGCAGGCGCTCGTCGTCGCCACCCCGTCGCGGTTCCCCCAAGCGTGCCAAGCCCCGCAGTACCCGCCGGCCCGCGCCTCCTCGGCGCCGGTCGCCCCACCGCTTGCTCGGCTCCCGCACTGACCGCGGCCCCTCCTCCTTCTGCCGGCGCGCCGCAACCGTCCTCCTCGCCACCGTGGCCTCTCCTCCTAGCGCCACTTCCTTCCTCCTCTCAGCAGGCCGCCGCCGTCGCTGTTGGGCTCCACCGCAGGCCATGCCTCCTCGGTCGCCGTCAACCGCCATCCCCCAGGCCACTGCTTCACCCCAGTCTTGGCGCCTTCCTTGCAGAAGCTCCGCGCCCGCATCGCCGCCCTCCTCCATGGCAGCGGCTCGTCCCGAGTCTCTCTGTTCGATCCGACCCTGTAGCGCGCCGAGCCGTACCGTCCAGCACGTCCTCCGGCGGAATGATGACCTTGAACATGTGTTGGTGAGACCGGCCCTGGAGAACATGAAGCCGAACCGCAACCCTCGGAACGCCATGATCTACTACGCGGATGAGATGGCCGAGGCCCGAAACCGAAGACCACCTCCTCAGAACGCAAAGTTCACCGAGACCCCGTACCCGGAGATCTCCGTCTCGGAACCACAAGACCTTGGGGATGGAACCGACAAGATCTACCTCACGGAGCCCAAGAACTCCTTCCTGGAACCGAAGACTGGTCCCACCGAAACCCCGAAGACCGAACCCCGTGGACCGACATGATCTTCTTCACGGATACGACAAGTACTTCCTCGAGGATGCCAAGTTCTTCACCCCGAATGCCAAGACCGACTTGATGGCGCGGACCCGACAAGACCTTCGTGACGACAAGATCGACATCGACCAGGGTGAATCTAATGCGCCTCGACGCCGAACCAAGTCCTTCTTCCCGGATGCGACAAGATCTACTCCGTTGTCCGAGAATGTTTCTGCCGAGACCGATCCCGTCGAACCCTGAACCCTGAGACCGAACCCCGAACCCCTCGGAGCCCAAGTTCGCCGAACCCTAATGTGATTCCCTATCCGAGACCCCATTATTTTATAATATGACATTATCAACTGATGCATATTAAATTGTTCATGCATGCATACATTGTGTGGTTCGGGGGCCTTATGCCGATTCACCTTATAATTAAATATGGGGCCATATGCGGGATTATCTAGTCTAATATTGGCTCCATTTAAATTGGTGTAGCGAATCGATGCCATGTTTTGCCCTGTTAAGACAACCATTAAATTGCGGGGTAGTTAAATAACTTGAACCATCTGAATTTTGTCGGAACCCCGGTTCCGCTTAATATGGCCTAATTGCATCGCACCTTTACCATGCCATACATCATACATGCATCATGCCCGATCTTCTACCGTTGTATTAAATAGTGCATCCGCTGTTTCTTCTAGTGTTTTGCTTCTTCGCGGACTAGGCCGATGAGTTGATGCGAGTGTCGACCCGATCTTCGGATGAACAGTCGGCAATGTTTTCAGGCGAGCACCTCCCCTTTCTACCTATCTTACGTTTATAGTATTTATTCCCTCCTGTTGATCTATTGCTATCTGTGTTGCGATGCTCTAGTTTTCGTACCCGTGATATCCCTTGCAGCCTTATATTGCCTTGGACACCTCCTATTACCTGTTGTTTGGTAGATAGTTGGACCTGCGCGTCGGAGTCGCTTGCTCAAGTGTTGTTGCGTGTCGTCAAGTACCACAGTTGTTGGAATATTGCCGTGTGTTTATTGTTGGAGATGATCAAGACTTTAATTACTGTTTAACAACTAAAATTGAAGTAGGTAAATGCAGAGGCACAGGTGGGCAATAGATGTTATTTGGTTGTTAACCGTCCACTTGTGTCCCGTAGGACCCCGAGTACTTGATACCTGTTCCTTGAATATTCGCGCTATCCACATCCGGGAGGATTATGGGACCCCCCTGAGCCAGAGCTTGATTCATTCTTATTTCTTGGGGCCACAAACTAGTTTGAGGTTTTATTTACTATCCTGTACTTATGCCATGCTTTACTGCTTTATTTAAATTGTGCGAGGTACTGCACCTGTACTGTTTAGGGAAGCGGAGTGTTTTCGCGGTATCGACAAGCCCAGTCACATTTTCGGGTTCCCAGTCGTTTACAGCCACTGACGCAAACCTTGAGTCCGTCTCGGATTCGGCTAACTTCGTTGCGGGTAGCTTAATGGGGTGGCCCCCTGAAATATTTCTGAATCTGGTGATTGCTTTGTCGTGAATGCCTCGTTGGGTTTTGATTTGGTTTTTCCGAGGTTGATCGAGTGTGTGTTGCTATTTGTGCACCCCTGCAGGGTAAAACTTTCTGAAAGCCGTGTCCGCGGTTATGGACGACTTGGAGCACAGTATCTCGATCATAGACAACTATAACTAAAGTAGTGCTATAAATTTGACTTTACAATGACTAGTAATCAGCTTCACTATAATGGAATGGCTAAATAAAACTGCCAACAATTGCTTGTTTGGGTTGTCGCTTGCTACCATTGTACCTGACTAGTAAGTATTGCAACTATAACGGAATGGCTAAATAGAAGTACCAACAACTGCTGGGTTTTGGGGATATCTCATGCTAATTGTATCTGACTAGTAAGTGTCGTAACTACAACGGAATGGTTAACTAAAAGTGTCCACTGCTTATTATATCAGGATGACTATCTATACTTGACTAGTAATTGCTGCAACGATAACTGAATAAATAAAACTGCCAACTGTGTGAGTTCCTCGGTTGACTTCCTCGTTTGGACTCGAGGGGGAAACACCAGGATGGGTTTGTCGGATGGTAGCATCAGGTTGGTTCCAAATAGGTCTTTCTTATCCCTCTCTGATTGCCGACAGTTATATCGAGTCTCTATAGGTTGTTTAGTGCATGCTGCGCTGCCGCTTCAGTCCACCATACCTATGTAGGCGAGGACCGCCGAATTCTAGCCTCGCCGTGTACTGGCCTCAGTACTGACCGCTCTCTCTTTTTCCTTTGCCCTTTGTCGGCACCCCTTTTGTTTAAGCAGGTTCGAGATCGACGTCGTTAGCAGGGTTACCCTTCCGGCTTGGCCTGGGCAGGGTTATGGACGCCATTGGTTATTCTTCAGGGCTCTTAGCTCAATTTGCATCTTGTCCGTACTCGGACGCTATATCGTTTTAAAGGTGATTTGGATCTTTGTATTGTACATCTGTATTCTTGACTCTTTGAGTCGCCGTTGTATATATATGTTTTGTGGGTTCCATCGAGGACTATTGTGTAATGGTATTACTTCGTTTTCCACCCGCACGCAAGTGCCTGGTGGGCACCTTTGAATCGTTTCTATGCGGGTTTTGGCGGGAAGCGCTGAAACTTGCATAGGGCCGATTCTGAGGGTGTTACAGCCTCCCCGGCAACGGCGTCAGAAATTAGCTTGATGGCGCCCAATACTTGTCGTGGAACGCTTCGTTGGAAATCCCAAGAGCAAGGTATGAAGCAGCACAGCAGCAAGTTTCCCTCAGTAAGAAACCGAGGTTATCGAACCAGTAGGAGGAAGGAAACGTCACACAGGTGTTGCTGGCAACATGGAGACCTACACAACACAAACTCAAGACTTTGCCCCAACGAATCAGTGAGGTTGTCAAGCTCACCGGTTTGCTATAACAAAGGATTAAATGTATGGTGTGGAAGATAATGGTTTGCAGCAAGTAAACAAGTAGCAGTGGAAGATGTATCAATGGTAAAGATTGGACCGGGGTCCATAGTTCACTAGAGGTGCTCTCCTTAGATAAACAACATGGCATGAAGGGTAAACAAATTACAGCGAGGCAATTGATAGGAACTGAGCAAGGCATAACAATGCAATTACTAGCTAGAAAGATCCTATGAGGTTGATTGGGCAATACAACAATATACATAGACTGTAATCCAACTTCATCTATGACTAGAAGTCCACCTTCAGGTTATCATCCGAACCCCCTCCAGTATTAAGTTGCAGGCAACAGACAACTACTTTAAGCAAAGTGTGTAAGGCAAACAGTCCACATGTTCCATGAATAAGAGACCGTTGTTTTCTCCCTAGTAGCAACAGCACATCTACAACCGAAGAGATTTCTGTCACTTCACTTGGAAACTAGAGGCATGAACCCACTATTGAGAATAAATACTCTCTCTTGGAGTCACTAGCAACTACTTGGCCAAGATAACCACTAGCAACGGAGAGCATGCAAGATCACAAACAACACAAACATGATAGAATCATAAAGATAGAACCATTAATCAAACCAACATAATAATATCAATATCCATCGGATCCCCGCAAACACAACACGGATGATTACAAATAGATTAGATCTTGATCATGAACGGAGCTCACAAGATCTATACATGAAAGCACAAAGGAGGAGATACAACCATCTAGCTAGTACATGGACCCATAGTCCAAGGTGGAACTACTCACAAATCATACCGGAGAGAAGTCCTCCGGGATGATCTCCCCTCCGGTAGGGTGCCGGGAAGAACTTCAGATCCCCCGATCTAGGGACGATGGTGGCAGCGGCTACAGACGGTTTCGTGGATTTCTGAGAGTTTCTGCATCGGGGGCTGCTTATAGGCGAAGGGGCGAGACCGGGAGGTGTCCAGGGTGCCCAAACCCTAGCCAGGCGCGGGGCTGGGCCCACCCGCGCTTAGGGTGGGTCTGGCCCCCCTGGCTGGCCTTCCGGGCTTCCCTCTGGACTTCTTGTTTCCCACGGAAAGTTATTGACTTTGTCCTTCGTCCCATCCAATTCCAAGAATATTTCTTTACTAACTTTTCTAAAACCAAAAACAGCAGAAAATAGGCATCTGGCACTATTGCAACTTGTTAATAGGTTAGTACCAGAAAACATGTAAAAGCACCTCAAAGTGTGGACAAGTAAAGCAAAGAAGATATAAAACAAGCATGGAGCATCAAAAATTATAGATACGTTCCAACGTATCACGAGGTTGGACAATGGGCTCCAAACTGCAAGCAACGCAAAGGAAGGAAGAACCCAAATGGACAGAACTCTAAGTCTATCAACATGACTATGAGCAATAATGATAAGGGTGCATCCGGGTATGGTAATTTACCTACTGTTTTGTCAATTTGTCAATCTACAGATTGGTGGATCGACACTGGTGCTAATATTCATGTGTGTGCTGATATCTCTTTGTTTTCTTCTTATCAAGTCACAAGAGATCTCTCCGTCTTGATGGGAAACGGATCGCATGCTTCTATTCGTGGTGTTGGCACGGTGAATCTGAATTTTACTTCGGGAAAGATCATGCAGCTGAAGAACGTGCAGCATGTGCCCTCAATAAATAAGAATCTCGTTAGTGATTCCCTTCTTTGCAAAGAAGGTTTTAAGTTGGTATTTGAATCCAATAAAGTATTCATCTCTAAGTATGGACAATTTATTGGTAAAGGTTATGAGTGCGGCGGTTTGTTCCGTCTTTCCCTATCAGATTTTTGTAATAAGGTTGTGAACCATATTTGTGCCCCTGGCAATGATACCGATGTTTGGCATTCACGACTTTGTCACATTAATTTTGGTTAGCTAAGATGAATTTAATTCCGAGTTTCACTTTAGCCAAAGGCTCTAAATGTCAAGAGTGTGTTCAAGTTAAGCAACCGCGCAAGCCTCACAAGCCTGTGCAGGAAGCAAGAAACTTGGCACCACTAGAGCTTATACATTCAGATCTCTGTGAGATGAATGGTGTATTGACTAAAGGTGGAAAGAAATACTTCATGACATTGATTGATGATTCTACTAGATTTTGCTATGTATATCTTTTGAAAACTAAATATGAGGCTCTACACCACTTTAAAAACTATAAGGTCGAAGTTGAAAATCAACTTGAGAGAAAGATTAAGAGAGTCCGGTCAGATCGTGGTGGAGAGTATTTCTCTAACGAGTTTGATTTATTTTGTGCGGAACATGGCATTATTCATGAGAGTACGCCTCCCCATTCTCTCCAATCTAACGGGGTTGCCGAAAGAAAAACTGTACTCTAATAGACTTGGTTAACGCCATGTTAGGTACTTCGGGTTTATCCAAGACATGGTGGGGGAGGCGATATTGACATCATGTCATGTCCTGAATAAAGTTCCCACAAAAGACAATGAAACTGCTCCCTATAAATTATGGGAGAAGAGGAAGCTAGCACTCTCGTATTTATGTATTTGGGGCTGTTTGGCAAAGGTGAATTTGCCAATTCACAAAAAGCGTAAACTTGGACCAAAGACCGTAGACTGTGTCTTTCTTGTCTATGCCCATCATAGCGTTGGATACAAATTTCTAGTGGTGAAATCTGAGGTACCTGACATGAAGGTCGGTACAATTATGGAGTCTAAGGATGCTACATTCTTTGAGGATATTTCTCCGATGAAAGATATGCCTAGTACATAGACAGGAATCTGTTGAAACTCCCGAACCTGCCATTCCCATGGAATATTATGAACGAGCACATGATGAAATTCCTGAAGAGGTAGACAATGAAGTTCCTATAAGGAACAAGAGACATAGGATTGCAAAGTCCTTTGGTGATGATTTCATTGTCTATCTCGTGGATGATACTCCCGCCTCTATTTCAGAGGCTTATGCATCTCCTGATGCAGACTACTAGAAAGAGGTTGTTCGTAGCGAGATGGATTCCATCATGGCTAACGAAACTTGGAAGATCACTGATCGTCCTTATGGGTGCAAACCTGTAGGATGTAAGTGGGTGTTCAAAAAGAAGTTTAGGCCTGATGGTACGATTGAAAAATACAAGGCTTGGCTTGTTGCCAAGGGTTATACCCAAAAAGAAGGCGAAGACTTCTTTGATACTTACTCTCCTGTGGCTAGATTGACTACTATTCGAGTTCTACTCTCACTGGCTTCCTCACATGGTCTTATCGTTCATCAAATGGACGTCAAGACAGCTTTCCTTAATAGAGAGTTGGATGAGGAGATTTATATGGATCAGCTAGATGGTTTTGTAGTAGATGGTCAAGAAGGCAAGGTGTGCAAGCTATTGAAGTCTTTGTATGGATTGAAACAAGCACCTAAGCAATGGCATGAGAAGTTTGATCAAACTTTAACATCTGTTGGCTTTGTTGTAAATGAAGCCGACAAATGTGTATACTATCGCCATGGTGGGGGCGAAGGAGTTATACTTTGTTTTTATGTTGATGACATACTGATCTTTGGGACAAATATGATTGTCATCGAACAGGTCAAGAGTTTTTTGTCTCAAAGTTTTGACATGAAATACCTTGGAGAAGATGATGTTATTCTAAACATCAAGCTGTTGAGAGATGAGAATGGCGGAATTACACTTCCGCAATCCCACTATGTGGAGAAGGTGTTGAGTCGCTTTGGCTACTCAGATTGTACTCCTTCGCCGACACCATATGATCCTAGTAATATTCTTCGAAAGAACAACTAGAGATCAGTTGAGATACTCTCAGATAATTGGCTCGTTAATGTATTTAGCTAGCACAACAAGGCCTGACATCGTGTTTGTTGTGAGCAAACTGAGCCGGTTTGTTTCCAATCCGGGAGATGATCATTGGCATGCTCTTGAGAGAGTAATGTGCTATCTAAAGGGTACATCGAGTTATGGTATTCACTATACCGGAGACCCTGCGGTACTTGAAGGGTATAGTGACTCAAATTGGATCTCTAATGCTAATGAGTTGAAGGCCAAAAGTGGATATGTATTCATTCATGGTGGTGGTGCTGTTTCATGAAAGTCTTGCAAGCAAACCATCTTAACGAGGTCAACAATGGAAGCTGAACTCACAACACTAGATACAGCTACTATCGAAGCAGATTGGCTTCGTGAACTCTTGATTGACTTGCCGATTGTTGATAAACCTGTGCCGGCTATCCTTATGAACTGCGACAATCAAACTGTGATCATCAAAGTGAGTAGTTCAAAGGATAATATGAAGTCATCAAGACATATAAAGAGAAGATTGACATCTGTTAGGAAAATGAGAAACTCCGGAGTAATAGCATTGGATTATATCCAAACATCTAAGAATCTAGCAGATCCTTTCACAAAAGGTCTATCAAGAAATGTGATAGATATTGCATCAAAAGAGATGGGTTTGAGACCCACATGAGTTACCGTGGTAGTAACCCAACCTATGTGATCGGAGATCCCGTGAATTAGGACATGGGGAAACAAGCCAGTGGCTAACTGGAGGAGAGTAACTTTTATTAACCCACTCCGCTGAAGATGCATTACTCTCACGATCTGTATGGCAGGTTGACTTAGTCTTAATGTGTTCATAGGCTTGTATAAGCCAAGATGCTATCCTACAGAGCAGTCTTAAAAGAACGCACCTATGTGAGCCCGACTGCTGGTCACAGTCTATGAGATAGGATAATCTCTAGGAAGCTCATGAAAAAGGCCAGGAGTGTGACTTATATGCTCCACCCGAGGGGTAGCCTTCGGCAGCCTAGTATCATTAGGATATTAGGTGAAACTCATTTACACAAAACTGGCAATTCAAGGCTTAGTCCATTGACAGTTGTTGATGAGTGTAGTCTAATGCTCTAGGTGGAAGTTTAACTTAACAGTCTCCACTGAAAAACGCTGGTATATCAAAACAGTGATTTGGAACAGAATGATGTGATGTGCCAATAAGACTTTGTCGGGGATTGTTGGAATTTGAGGCATATTTGATGCTGGGCTATTGGCACATAACAAATACAAATTCTGAAATTTTCTTTGGCCCATTATTATGGCAGCTCATGTGTGTGCTAGTGGAGCCAAAGTTTAGTCCTACATTGCTAGTGGAAGGAGAGTTGGACCACCTTATATAGTAGAGTGTTGCACCACTCACTAAGGTGTGAGAAGAAGAGGAGCCCTCGCGCACTCCTCCCCCGACGCCGCCCGCCTTGCCTCGTCACGACGCGCGCGCGGGTTGCGGGAATCTCGCTGAGCTGAGTTTTATTTTGTTGTTTGGGAAAATTAATTGTGTATTAATTATGAGTCATTAATGCGTCATTATGGACGCGTTAATCAACCGGCCGTTTCCACATCGTGGGCTGGTACCGACTCGGTCTGGGTTGTTGCCCACGTCCTACCCGACCGCACTATATAAGCAGGCAGACGCGAACCCTAGCTGTAAACAACAATTAGATTGCATCGCCGTTCCACCTCTCTGTGCTGCCCTCTCCTACTCCATCCTGCTGGCTGCGTGCACGGCTGTCCGGGAGAGCAGGCCTCCGGAAGCCCGTCTCTCTGGTCCTGCACCGGGAGAGAGGCGATAAGGTTTTTGGGAGCGTCTAGGCGCGACTGCTCAAGCTCTTCTTCGTCCTCTACGTCCGGCTTTCTCGACTCCATCGCCATGTCTGACGACGCTTCCAAGCAGGTTGCTGCTGCTACCGCCGGTGGCGGATCCACTTCTGTTGCGCCGTTAGTCATACCATCGACGAACTCGTACGTGTTCTTTGCCCTCCTGTTATTTCCTATGATGATTACTAGTATTGCAATATGCATAGATGTGCTAGGTTTTCACTTGGTTGTATGGTGCATGTTTACTATACGTATGTTAGTCTTGGAAATTGTTCTGTCATGATTTACACTTGGATTAAATTAATGCGAAAACTGCTAATTATTTCAACAACTACAACATCGGTGATTTTTTCTGGAGGCGGCTAGGTCTGCTAGCTCTAATACCATATTAGTGAACCTAGGCAGGAATGATACCGTGTTTTGGGTATCAGTTTCGTGTTATATTGTCAAGGGTAAAAGCCCATCTAGGCGTGCGTACAAAGAGGGGTAGGGACCTATTGGAGAACTACTTCATACTGTATCAATACCAATACAAAGAAGAAAATACATAATGAATAAAGTCTATAATAATATTATTGTTAACATGGGCTAGTTTAATTTTTTGATCTAGATTGGAGGTTAGGATTTAGTTTGTGAAAGAAAATAGATTGGTTTAGATGGTTTGTCGGGTTTCAATTTTTTCCCACCACCAATAGTACTTCCTCTATCTCACAACATAAGGCGTCTAAGGATTAGTTAAAAGTCAAATCTTCCTAACTTTGACCAAATCTATCTACTAATTTTCCTTGAGGTAGGTTAGTCAAATACGTTTCCGTTCACCGAAAATACGCTTTCCCACACCGATGTCGTCCGCCGAACGGCCGAAGTGAACGGTTTGAACCCAAAAAAAAGGTCCGAGCGGGCGAGCGGGGGCAAACTAACCAAGGCCTCGAGGTAGTGCGCGCGTTCCGCCGCCACCTCCTCGCGCGCCTGCGGGGATAGAATACTGGATCAACGGCAGAGAGAGGGCATGTGGGGAGAGGAGATGGGTGGCGGGTGCGGCGTACCAGGAGGAGGTCGGAGTGGGCGGGGTTGGAGAGGAGGGAGGCGTCCGGGGCGAGGTGATGGCGCTGGAACTGCTCCACCAGGTGGGCCACCTCCGGCGGCGGTGGAGGGAGAGATGCCGCTGCAGCAGCGGCGGCGGCGGCCTTGGACATCGCTGGCGGCGTCTCCGGCGGAAGGTTCGACGAGTCGAGCTGGTAGCGTTTGAACCGGTGGTGTTGGCTTGGGGGTCGTCGAGTCGAAGAAGGCAGCCACCGCCGTTGGATCGGAAATTGGACGTGCTCAAGCGTAGACCATGTAAATACTGGGTTAATAGATGGATTTGGTCGCTGTGAGAGTGGTATACGGTGCGCTCTCTTGCTCGACTCTTGGCCTGCTAGATTTCTGGATTTTCCTGCCCGCGAGCTGTTTGTCGAAATGCCCCAAACGGTTGTTTCATCCAAGTATAAATAACAGTTCAGATGCATGGTTCTTATGGTTTTGTATACTGCAGGTATACTTGCTAATATTTGTACAGCCAGTAAGTACATTATTCGTCAGCTTTTAGCTAGGGCACCGTGTTTCTTTAATAGCTCAATGTCTACGTGCGTTCCCCAAGAAGCATAGACAAGTGGATGTACATCGTATTCTTAATTTTGTGATTGTTCTAGCCACTATTAAAAGGATGATAGTTCAATGGTTTACTGTCTTTAGAAAGGCCGAGAAGAACGATGGTGTCCCTATGGGTTGGAGGGCGAAGATAAGGATATTGATTATAATGAGGAGGAGGATGTATGCATTTGGGCATGTTTTTGTGAGATACTATGATGTTTCTTTTGAATTGTGTTCTGGTACTTAGATTGTGACTTTGCCATGTTGAATTTTTCTTCCACCGTAACGCACATCCATGTTTTGTTATATAGTATTTTCTGATCGATACCTCAGTCCGACCTATAAGGGTCGACCAAGTTCCTCAAAGAAGATAGATAAGAGATGTGCATCGTGTTGGTTCTGCTAATGAAGATCAACCACTAGCTACGTCTGTTAAATTTATTATCTAACATATCAAGCATTAAATTTATTTGGCCGTAGCAACGCACGGGCATTCAACTGGTATTTTTAAAAAATATCATCATCTACAATATTAAATAAATACAATATTAAATAAAGACATTCGTAAAATATATTTTGTGATAAGTCTATTGATATTAATTTAGTATTATAAATATTCATATTTTGTACAAGAACACAGATTCGCACGCACTTAAAACTGTTGGATATGGTCTCCCGATTCGTGCTGCATGTCCGTTTACCGTGCGCGGGTGTGAGTTTTTTGACAATCCCGTATGCGGTGAGCAGGTCCCGTTCGTTTCAATTAAACAGAAAAAAAAACATTTTCGTTGCCCTCTACGGACTAACAAAAGGCCACATCCATATGGGCCCTCCACCAACCGTGCGAGGAGGAAAAGGCAGCCCTCTCTTGCTATCTCCGACCAGCGCGGCAATTTCTATTCTCCGCTCAACCCGTGCGTTATGCCTGAGTGTTTCCTTTCCGCCGGCTGAGCCAGACCCATTAGTCACTGTTTATTTAACTTTTACTTTTTTTGTTGAGTTTTTTCAGCGGTTTTTTTGCTTTGTTCCGGTTTCTTTTGGGGCTTTCTGCTTTTTGGCTTTTTTTATTTTCGTTTCTTCTTTAATAGCTGAATATTTTAATATTTTGAAAAAAAACAAATCTAAACAATTTTTAAATTGAAACAGTTTTATAATTTAAAAAAAATCATATTTGAAGAATTTTTCAATATGAAGAAATTTGAAATTTAAACAACTTTTGAATTTGAACAATATTTAAATTTAAACATTCTTCAGATTTGAACTTGTAAAAATTCCAACATTTGTATTACTATAAAATAGCGGTAATTCTTTCTTGGCCGCATTCGGAGCAGCCCATACGAGGGAACACTCAGGCGTGCGTTATAAACACACGCGTTGAGCGGCGAATAGCAGTGCCCGACCAGCCCCTACTCTTCTCACCCGTCTCGACTTGCTCCTTTCGCATCTGCCGCAAACGCCACCCGCATTTGTCGAACGCTGCCCACATCTCTATGATTCCCCCATCACCGAGACGATTTCTGCTCGGTGAGGGAGCTCCGTCGCAGGCCACGGTCTGCCTCTGCATGTAACCGCGCGACGGCTTGGGGCTTGCGGCGTCAGCCCCTACCTCCACGCACAAGCGACACTGGCACCCGAACTCAACCTCCTGCATCTTTTGGTCGCGTGCTTGAGAAACGAGGGATCTTTGCGGCATAAAATCAATGAATTTTTGCGACACAAATCGAGTGATCTTTGCGGCATAAAACCAATGGAATTTTGCGGCAAAAAATCAAGGGATTTTTGCGGCAAAAAATAGATGGATTTTTTTTTGAATGGTATCCGTGGGAGGGAGAAGACCCTCCACCTGAATTTGTATTCAAATGTTCCTATAAGGATTTGCAGCCTATTACAAGATGGGGTGAGTTCAAGTAAACCGGAATTTTATAGGGAGGGACTAGAGGGAAGACAAACAAAAACACACACACCAACACACACAGTGAGGGGGCGAGGGAGGGCTAAAGGTGCTGCACTTGAGAAGCATTATCATCATGCACACATGACGACCATCACTATTAAGATATGCATAGACAGTGCCTTGAGGAGTGTCACCGACGCCACTGAAGGGAATCACGGTCCAGAGATCTTGCAGCACTACCACCTGCTTGCATGGCAACAATCCACTAGCTGGTAGACTAGGTGCATAAGGGGGTCAACGAGTGAGGCTGGCATAGCCGGAGGGGCTTACTCTGCCGAGAGAACGAAAGCAGAGACGAAGCTCGCGTGGTTGATTGAGTGCCAGAACTGCAAGGAGTTGCCGCCCACGCCATCGAAGGGCATTGCAAGACTGAGGATCCACCAACGCCACGAACCTTGACTACGAACTCAGCCAAAGGGATAGTCCTAAGCACATGAGTAACGTAGGATTCTTGCACCGTCAAAGGGGGCCAATCAACCGAGACGGTAACCAAAACACGAAGATCGTGGCAACGCCACAACCATCACTAACGTATTTCATCCAAGCTTGTGCAACCATCAAGAGCAAAGAAGGGCACTAAACTAGCCAAATGTCCCACCTGACAGGCAACACAAGGTTCACTTCGCGAACCCTTCAACAAGGAAAATGGAGCCTGAAGGCGTCGTGGACGCGGAGCTTTCGCTCGAGAACCACAACAGGAAGCTAGCAGGAGGTGCCTCTCCTAAACCATGCCCCAACAAGGGAAATGTCATATCACATCACCGTCATGGTCGGCTCTGGTTCAACCAGAGCATGGATTTCTAGGGGATACGCACCTTGAGTAGCAAGCCTCCCGCTGAGTGCCAAGAGAGGACGGCAAACTCCACCACATAGCTGAGACGAGAAGTGTAGGTCACTGAAGGAGGGGAGTTGCTGCAGCGCTGGCACAGCAGGATAGAGAGTTGTTGACGGATCCTCACCCCGGCGCAACAGGAGGGCCGAAACGACCCAGGTGGCTGCAAAGGCTGGGGGATCCGACCGCGCATAGCCGGACCTGGAGCATGGAGCTCACCTTCGTATTAAGCTTCAGAACGGAGGGCACCGGCCGGGAACGGATGCTGGCCACCAGAGGAGGGATGGGGTCCTGCCGGAGACGGGTAAGGTGGCCGCAGGCACCGACAGAGCTTTGGATCTCAGGGGAGGGATTCCCACAGGGCTTGATGGAGGGAGCCCGGTGCACGAGAGAAGGTGGGGGATGGACGCCGGGGACTTTGGCGAGGGGACGTAGTAACATGCAGCGCCACCAGCCCCCGGCATCACTGGTGACGACCTCCGGAGCACAGCGGACGGTTCCCCTCCAAAACTACCGCGCTCGGGGATGAGAGGATCTAGATCCCCGTCGCCCCTTCATCGGCGTCGCCCAGCTTGGCTGGCGAAGGCCTCAGGGGAGACGAGGACGTGGAGCAGGGGAGGGAGGTGGGTGGCAGCGGGGGCTAGGGTTGTCGCCCCTGTCACCCGGCTAGATGGATTTCTTGTTGACCGGTCGTGGGGGAGCTCGCCAGGGGAGAAGACGACGCAGGTTGCCGAGGTGTACCAACAGCTGGGATCGATGCTGGAGCTCGAGGGGGTGTCGGCGTCGTCCAAGGAGGGGCTTACGAGGGGTCCAACGGAAGGTGGGCGATGCTTGGAGGAGGAGTCCAGCGAGCCACACGCTCGGAAGGGGACGGCGTGATGATTTGCCAGTCGCCGACGGACTGCGCTTGATGGCCTATCAGGAACATCGCGTCCGGACTCACCAGGCCCAGCGACGGCGGACGGAGACCTCGTCCATGGCGACCACAACCAGGTCCACCGCGTCTGGTGACGAGGAACAGAAAGGCCGCCCACAGCAAGCATGATAGGGAGCTGGGCCATACCTCTATGCCTACTCCCTACGAGGAGTGTGTCGCCGTCCCTACTCCTTGCCGACAGATCAAGGAAATCAAGGGAAAGGGAAAGGGGGAGATGGGGTGGGGAAAGTGGGGTGCGGGCCTGCTAGTTGTTCGAGGAGGCTGGGTGGGAGGAAGAAAAGGCATTCTGCCATGTTAACACTGCCAGTTTAGATGGAGGGTCAAAATGCTCTATAGACTGATCCGATGGTTGAATGGGGGTGCACAGCTACCACCCTAGGCAGCCCACTATTTTGTTATATCAAACTTGGTTAAACTTAAAAACATTGATTTTTGACCAATCTTTAGACGGCTTATATTTTGAAACGGATAGAGTACCAAATATCATGCCTTCCGTGATTGAGCCTTGGAATTGATATTTTGGGATATTGAGAGAATAATAGCTGTATTGATTGAGGCCTCAAAGGGGTGTTTATATATATTACAAGACTTAGCCTCTAAGGACTAATAGAGACAGACTACAACTCAAAGGGCCTAACCCTAACCGATCTATACTCTAATATCCCCCCCGGTAGTCTCAATGTCAGGAGTAATGATGTTGAGACTATAGCGTATGTCGGTGAACGATGAAGTCGATATCCCTTTGGTAAAAATATCAGCAAATTGAGCATTTGTAGGAACATGAAGAACACAAACTTTGCCAAGAGACACCTTCTCGCGAACAAAGTGGATGTCAATCTCAATATGCTTTGTGCGACGATGCTGAACTGGATTGGAGGCCATGTAGACTGCATAAATATTGTCACAATAAACAATTGTAGCACGTTCAAGCGGTTGATGAAGCTCAATGAGAAGCTGACGCAGCCACACCGCCTCGGCCAAGGCATGAGGAACCGACCTATACTCAGCCTCAGCAGAAGACCTGGAAACTGTTACCTGCCTTTTAGAACACCAAGAAACAAGATTATCACCCAAATAAACACAAAATCCGGATGTGGACCTTCGAGTATCTGGAAAACCTTCCTAGTCTGCATCAGAATAAACTTTCAAGCTTGTTGGAGATGAAGAATTAATAAGAAGACCATTATCAAAAGTGCCTTTTAAATAGCGAAGAATGCGTTTGACATGAGCAAGATGAGGAGCACGAGGATCAAGCATAAAAATACAAGCTTGCTGGACCGAGTAAGAGATGTCGGGGCAAGTAAGGGTGGCATATTGGAGAGCACCAGTGATGTTGCGATAGAAGGTGGGGTCAGAAACAGGATTACCATCAGCCGGCAATTTTGCACCAATGTCGGCTGGAGTACGAGAGGGTTGACAATCGGACATTCTAGAACAAGAAAACAAATCTAAAATATATTAATGTTGAGAAATAAAGAGTGTAGACTTAGTTCTACAAACATTAATTCCAAGAAAATGATGAAGAGGACCAAGATCAGTCATGGAAAATTCACGATTAAGAGAAGAAATTATATGGTTGAGAACAGAGTTAGAACTATCAATGAGAACTATATCATCAACATAAAGTAAAAGATAGGCAGTGTGTTCAGAAGATCGAAAAATAAAGAGAAAGGAATCAGATTTGGATGAAATAAAACCAATGGTTTGAATGTAGGTGGCAAAACGTTGAAACCAGGCACGGGGAGCCTTTTTGAGACCATAAAGAGATTTTTTGAATAAACAAACGAGGTTGGGTGAAGAGGGATGCTCGAAACCAGAGGGTTGCTGACAATATACTATTTCATTTAGTGTTCCATGAAGAAAGCCATTTTTAACATCAAGTTGGTGAATAGGCCAAGAGGAGGAAACAACAAGACTAAGAACTACATGAATAGTACTTGGTTTAACAAGAGGATACAAAGTCTCATCAAAATCAATGCAATGTTGCTGAGAAAAACCACGACATACCCATCGAGCTTTGTAACGAGCAAGAGTACCGTCAGCGTGAAACTTATGTCGAAAAACCCATTTTCTTGAAACAACATTAAAACCAGGTGGTTTTGGAACAAGAGTCCATGTATTATTTTGTTGAAGCGCATCAAATTCATCACGCATAGCGGAAAGCCAAAGAGAATCAAGAAGAGCGCGTTTATAGGATGTTGGTATAGGCGAGATTGTGGTGGTTGCTGTGAGGTTGAGGCGTCTAGTAGGGAGAAGAAACCCTCGTTTTCTACGGGTGCACATGACATGATCATTTGTGGGTGGTCAAATAGGTACAACATTGGGTGGTAGAGGTAGTGTGGAAGAGGTTTCAGTGGAAGAGGTCTCGGTGGTACGGGTGGTTGACTCAGAATAGGAGGGAGTGGTGCTAAAATCTGGCGTGACAGAAGTGTGGGTAGCGGCAGGTTGCCATGGCAGTGAATTGGCAGAAAAATCTACCGTGGCAGGAGACTGGGGTGCGGCAGAGGGCTGCTGCGGCAGGGAAACGGGGGAAAAACTGCCGCGGCAGAGATGACGACATGATGAGCTAAGGAAGAGGTTTTGTTGGTGGGGTTAGTTGGTGTGGTATGTTGGATGGTTTTAGTGGCAGCATAAGGAAAAGTATTTTCATCAAATGTGACATGACGAGACACAAGAACACGACCAAAAGATCGATCAAAGCAACGATATCCTTTGTGGTCATCAGAAAGACCAAGGTGAATGCAAGGTAGGGAGCGTGGTTCTAGTTTGTTGGAGGCGGTAGAGGCAGTGTTGGGAAAACATAGGAAGACGAACACACGCAAAAAGGAGTAGTCGAGGTGAGAAATAAAAAGAGATTGAAAAGGCGAGTAAAGAGGGCAGGTTTTGGTTGGTCGAATGTTTATAAGTAGCATGGCTGTGCGAAGATCTTTAGCCCAAAAACGAGAAGGAAGAGAATCTTGTAAAAGCAATGTGCGAAGAATGTCGTTAATGGAACAAAGAGAACATTCAGCTTTACCATTTTGGGAAGAAGTATAAGGGCATGAAAACCAGAGAAGAATGCCTTGAGAGAGAAATAAGTTACGGTTTTGAGTGTTATCAAATTCACGACCATTATCTTATCACATTGAATAAATCGAATTGGAAAGCCAAAGTGAGTAATAAAATACTGACGAAAATTGGTAAAAATAGCATGCACATCAGATTTAGCACGAATAGGAAAATTCCAAATATAATAAGAATAATCATCCAAGATCACAAGATAATATTTATAACCAGAAACACTAGCTATTGGAGAGGTCCATAGATCACAATGAAGTAGCTCAAAAGGAAAAGTGCTAATGGTAGTAGAGGTTCCAAAGGGTAATCGAACATGTTTGCCGCATTGACAGGCATTACAAAGAGAGGAATCATGAAGAGTAGTAGAGCTAGGGATACAAAAATCTTGAAGAATATATCACTACAAGAAATATGCTGATACATGACCCTCCATTTTCGTCACTGAATCGTCATTGTCTATAATATATGACGATCTTATGACGTAAAACATATCGTCAAAAACTGAGCGTCAGTAATTACACACAACGACCTTTTCTACGAAATCGTCATAATACACTATGACGATATTAGATCGTCATAACCTCTATAACGATCCATTATCATCACTAGCATTTTGTCTAGACCACGTCAGATCCTACATGGCAAGTCCTACGTGGCAAAATTGCGACGAAAATAAATCGTCATAAGTTGAAATCAGCCCAGTCCGTTTTGGTGGCCTAACTAGGTTGAGCCCAACAACCCTGGCCTTTTCCTTTTGGGGGTCTTACCTTTTAAATCCGCTTCTTTTAGGGCCTTGGCCTTTTGAAAATCTATATCTTTTCGGGCCTAGCCTTTTTATAATACTTTTCTCAACTATTTTCGTTTTTATTTAGAGAAATTTTCATTGTTCCCGTCCAATTCAGTTTGGGCCATGGCCTATTTAGATGCAGTTACTATGAGGTTACTATGAGGTCCACGGAGGCCTTTCAAAGAATATATTAATAGTGAATTTAAGCCAAATAGTAGCAATCAACACATATAATTTTACCGAAAGAGAGATCAAATACATTACAATAATGCATAATTGTTCACATACAAGTATCCTGTGAACCATACATGTAACGCTTACAAAATATAAAAATAAACTAGCTATTAAACTAGCTCCAATGAAATTGTTTTGCTGAACGAGGCATCCAACTCCAGCTGGTAGATGATAGGAAAGACCCTTTTTGATATGCTGAGATTTATGAAGGCAAACATCTGCATATTAAAATAGAACAGTTAGGAACATAATTCAAAACAAATCTATCAGCAAAAATTCTAGCCTACATGAACCATAGTAGAACCATTACATGAATCAAAGAAGAACAAGCAAACAAAGTAAATATCAGCAAAAAACATGTAGATATAAGCTCTAGGCAAGATGGTTTCATTGCATCAATTCTTGTTTGTGCAAACATGTAGATATAAGCTCTAAGACAGTATGTGCAATAAACATATAGGACTCCACAACAAGCAGCACAAACAGAACAAGTGAAAGCAACAAAAAGCACAAACAGAACAAGTGAAAGCAACAAGCAGAACGCAGACTTACCTTCCGAGAAGACGGGGACGAAGGCAATGTCAAGGCAGAAGGGAACCAGGACGTCGTCCTCCGGTCCAATCCAGATCAGCAGCACCAGCGGACCGGTCCAAACATACAACATTGAGAAGTAACTAAAAGACTGAGCATTTTATCTCAGAACAATGGATACATATTAACAACAGTAGAAGCAGCAAAATAGAGATTCGAAAGCAAAATATGTTTGCAAGAACACTAATAAGGTGACACTGATATCTACAAACTGTTTGCAGGTACTACATCTAAAAGAAATTGCAGGCAACCAATGATGATATACTTCTGTCAATAGCTTACAAACTACTCTAAGATGTGAACTATCAGTTACAAAAACCAACATAAACTATATGTTCAATGAACGCCTGCAGAATAATCTAAGATGTGTACATTACAACAGTGCGGGTTTACTATAGACAAAAAGGGCCAATATGGATTATAATGTCATAATAAAAAGGGCCAATTGGGTGACATACTCTCTACTGGTTTTATCAATACAAATAGCACTACTATCTGTAACCAACATCATGAATTGAAATTTCTCAGGTTTTCATCTAAAAAATAAACCAGGACAGACATATGAAGTAGAAGATGCATGTTTAAAATGGAGTACTACTGCCATGCATCCCAACAACTACATATTAGTAAGACAAAACACTTGCATATCAGGGTGAACTTAACTTTCTTATGTCCAGACTGCTTTTTACAACAACAAAAAATCAGGTCCTGATGAATGCAAACTTGAAATTGTCTAAATGAAGCAGTTGTAAGACAAGGGCTGGTGGACACAACATACTTTCTGGAGTCCACATTACACGGGGCTTCTAGCAAGTGAAGCAAATCAGCGTAGAAAAATTCGAAGGACAGACCTTATTCTGGATGGAGAAATTGATGAAGTTGGTGTCGACAATAACCCGGTAAGGCGGACCCAGCGCCATGTTGTAGCTGAAGAACAGTGCGGAGGAGACATGCCTCCTGCGAGCACCAACCCCAAGCAACATGATGAATCGAAATGACTACCCAATCAGAACAATGTAGCCCAAAATCCAAGCAGGGGCAGAAACTGACACATTCGGCCGAGCTTCTCCGCCTCGGCGTCCTTCTTCCTAGGGTCCAGCACCTCCTCCTTGTACCTAACCCACACAAATTTCAGGGCTCCGAGCATACAAAACCATCGAATAGGGAGAGCAAGGGACTTGGGGAAGGGAGTGTCTACTTACTTCTTGATGGTCTTCTTGCGCTCGACGGAGGCGGTGGTGGCTCCGTGTAATGATAGCTCTCTAGGTCGGCGACGGCGAGAGGAAGAAAGGCGGAAACATAGCTGAGGTGAACATAACGGAGCCCCAGCTCGCCGGATCTGAAGCGACACCATCTCCTGGCCGGGACAGGCCTCCTTCTTGAGTCGTGGCCGCTGTCTGCGATGTTGATGGTGATGCAGGCGACGGTCGACAACATTGTCGATGGCGAGAGAACCTTGTTGGTCACCACGCCCTCATCTTGCACCGGCGCAGCCACGGAAGTCTCCACGGTCTCCGTGGTCGACCTGCTGAGTGGACACGGCGACCCTGTGGAGGCGGCTCCGGTAGGCCAGGAAGCACGGCGGCGCGACGGAGGAGGAGATCGTGGTCGTGGCTATGGCAGGGGAGGACGAGACCGTGGCGGTAAGGGCGGGGAGTGGGAGAAGAACGAGTGCATTCGAGGGCGAGGTGAGGAGGAGGAGGAAGGGTCTAGGAGATTGTGATCTAGAAGACGAGCAAAGTGGCGGCGGGGTGCTAGGAGGAAGGGAGGTAGGTCGGGGTAGGGTTAGGGTTAGGTCTAGAAGCCTAGGAACCACACGAGGTGTGGTGGGTTTCTGGTCGTTGGATCAGTGTCGTGGACGTCTCAGATCGGTTTTCTCGGGCTGATCCGTGGGTAGGCCAGTCCTCCCTCCTGATTGGCTGGATTTGTGTGTTTATTTTCCGAGTGCAAAAACAGTTTGTTCTGTTAAATATCCACCAAATTAATTTTGCAAAATGATACCATTATATTTTTCAAAAATAATAGGACATCTTACATGGACAAATGTCCCAACCGGGACATCTCAAACCTTTCCGTACACCCCTGGCGAAAAAGACAAATTCCTGCCGAATCGGCAGGAAGTGGGTCCAATTTGAACTACAGGTATATGATCTGGTGCCCATGATTTTTTTAAGAAATCATTTTTAGACTCACAATATGCTATTTTTTCAGAGATCCAATGCAAGTTTTGCGAGGCTCAGCCTCGAGCTAACAACCTTCATGCCCGCCGTTTTGACCATAGTTTGAAATGGGCATAAAAAATTCAAAAACGGTACGATCAATGCAAATCCTTTGCGTGGTGTCTTATTATGTGATATAGTTGCAAGTAAAAATACCAAACTTGGTATTTTGCAAGTGTATCAAAAAACCATTTTCAGAAATCACCTAACATGTTCGAGGTTTCATGGCTTTCGGGCCAAAACGACCAATTATGGCTAGAATCACGCCATAGTTTGTGATAATGTGTCCATATTGTGCACCCATATATATCGTGGGATGGAAAACAATGTTGCAGGAGGAAGTTTACTTTTCGTCCCACAAAAAACTCATTTTTCATTTTCCGAGCGCAAAAAAGGGCCATTTTGTGAAGCAACCACCAAATGAAAGTTTCCAAATGCTACCATCCCATTTTTCAAAAATAATAGGCCAACTTACATGGACAAATGTCCCAACTGGGACATCTCAAACCTTTCCGTACACCCCTGGCAAAAAATACAAATTCATGCCAAATCGGTAGGAAGTGGGTCTGATTTGAACTATAGGTACATGATCTGATGCCTATGATTTTTTAAGAAATCATTTTTAGACTCATAATATGCTATTTCTTCAGAGATCCAATGCAAGTTTTGTGAGGCTCAGCCTCGAGCTAACAACATTCATGCCCGCCGTTTTGACAATAGTTTGAAACGGGCATAAAAAATTTAAAAACGGTCCGATCAATGCAATTCCTTCGCGTGGTGTCTTATTATGTGATATAGTTTCAAATAAAAATACCAAACTTGGTATTTTGCAAGTGTCTCAAAAAACCCTTCTAAGAAATGACCTAACATGTTCGAGGTTTCATGGCTTTCGGGCCAAACGACCAATGATATGGCCGGAATCGCGGCACAGTTTGTGATAATGTGTCCATATTGTGCATCCATATGTATCGTGGGATGGAAAATAATGTTGTAAAAGGAAGTTTTCCTTTTCGTCGTACAAAAAACTCATTTGTCATTTTCCAAGCGCAAAAAACGAGCCGTTTTGTGAAGCAATCACCAAATGAAAGTTTCCAAATGCTACCATCCCATTTTTCAAAAATAATAGGCCAACTTACATGGACAAATGTCCCAACTGGGACATCTCAAACCTTTCCGTACACCCCTGGCGAAAAAGACAAATTCATGCCGAATCGGTAGGAAGTGGGTCCGATTTGAACTACAGGTACATGATCTGATGCCCATGATTTTTATAAGAAATTATTTTTAGACTCACAATATGCTATTTCTTCAGAGATCCAATGCAAGTTTTACGAGGCTCAGCCTCGAGCTAACAACCTTCATGCCCGTCGTTTTGATCATAGTTTGAAACGGGCATAAAAAATTCAAAATTAGTCCGATCAATGCAAATCCTTCGCGTGGTGTCTTATTATGTGATATAGTTGCAAGTAAAAATACCAAACTTGGTATTTTTCAAGTGTCTCGAAAAAACCTTCTCAGAAATGACCTAACATGTTCGAGGTTTCGTGGCTTTCGGGCCAAACAACCAATGATATTGACAGAATTGCTGCATAGTTTGTGATAATGTGTCTATATTGTCCACTCATATATATCGTGGGATGGCAAACAATATTGCAGGAGGAAGTTTTTCTTTTCGTCGCACAGAAAACTTATTTTTCATTTTCCGAGCACAAAAAAGGGGCTTGTGAAGCAACCACCAAATGAAAGTTTCCAAATGCTACCATCCCATTTTTCAAAAATAATAGGCCAACTTACGTGGACAAATGTCCCAACCGGGGCATCTCAAACCTTTCCGTACACCCCTGACGAAAAAGACAAATTCCTGCCAATTCGGTAGGAAGTGGGTCCGATTTGAACTACAGGTACATGATCTGATGCCCATGATTTTTTTAAGAAATCATTTTTAGACTCACAATATGCTATTTCTTCAGAGATCCAATGCAAGTTTTGCGAGGCTCAGCCTCGAGCTAACAACCTTCATGCCCGCCGTTTTGACCATAGTTTGAAACAGGCATAAAAAATTCAAAAACGGTCCGATCAATTCAAATCCTTCACGTGGTGTCTTATTATACAATATAGTTGCAAGGAAAAATACCAAACTTGGTGTATTGCAAATATCTCGAAAAAACCTTCTTAGAAATGACCTATCATGTTCGAGGTTTAATGGCTTTCGGGCCAAACGACCAATGTTATGGCCAGAATCGCAGTATAGTTTGTGATAATGTGCCCATATTATGCATCCATATGTATCTTAGGATGCCGAACAATGTTGCAGAAGGAAGTTTTCTTTTTCGTCCATAAAAAAAACATTTTCCATTTTCCGAGCGCAAAAAACGGGCCGTTTTGTAAGCAACCACCAAATGGAAGTTTCAAAATGCTACCATACCATTTTTAAAAAATAATAAGCCACCTTACATGGACAAATGTACCAAAAAGGTTATATCAAACATTTCCGTCCAGCCCTGGTGAAAAAGACAAATTCCTCCTGAATCGGTAGGAAGTGGGTCCGATTTGAACTACATGTACATAATCTAATACTCGAGATTTTTTGAAAAAATCATTTTTAGACTCAGAATATGATGTTTCTTTAGAGATCCATTAATAGTTTTCCAAGACTAAAGTCCAAAAAAATTGAATTTAAAACACTAGTTTCAAAATCATATTTTTAATTATGATATTATCACTACCGTGGACTAATGTGGGATTAGTAAATACACTATTTTAACATAATAAAACTATTGATAATTAACATCCTAAGAGGATCTACTGAATTTTATATGAATTTAGAGCCAAAAATCAAGTCATTTGAAATTCTTATGAAAAAGATACAAAAAAATTAAGAAAAAAAAAAGAAAAAAATCCTAAATGGACCGGACGACCTGGCCTGGATCCTATATACGGGCGCTAAGGCCCAGGCCACCAAGAAAAAAAAAAGAAAGTATGAGGACTCCTCCGCCAAGGCCTAGGCGGCCTAGAAAAAAAAGGAAAGGAGGAGGATCGTCCGCAAGGCCCAGGCCCAACAAAATGTACATGTTTTTAAAGATGTAGCGCGATAATCAGACAGAATTCAAGTATTGGTGTGATGGTTAGAGTCGATGGTTGCCCGTAGAGAGACCACGGTTCGAACCTCGCTGCCATTGAACTTTTGCGCCATTTATTCACGGGTTTCGGCAGAGCCAACCGAACTTAGGTGACGTTAATTAAAACTGTGCCCGGAATAAGAAAAAAACAATGGTGTGTTGCGATGGTTAGTATCACATCAGAGACAGTCAGATCGTGGGTTTGATCCCCATGTTCCCATAACCTGTCAATTTTTTGTGTCTGGTCAGATCGTCGGTGGCGGCCCGTTCTATTAGTCTGGTAGTCTCAGTTGACATATATTGACACATAGACATACACGTATACATATGGACATACACGTATACATATAGAGATTCCATGTAGATGTATTGTGGTCGACCAGTCAATTTATATGACGATTTGAATTAGTCATAACCGGTTAAAAATAAGGCCATGTGCTGCATTAGATAGTTTATGGCGATTTCATCTGATAAAATTACGACGATCTGGACAAAAACATCGTAATTCGGCATGGTTTTAGCCTCTCCAAACGGTCCATGACCATCTTATGCAAAATCGTCATATATCTATGATGATTTCATTCCCCGTCACAATGAGAAGGTCACAACTCAACACATTCCTTGTAGTGGATGACAAAGTGTTTTTATTGGGGTGGCCTAGACGATGATGCCACAAATTAACTGATGCAAGCATGGCGCAGGGGGTGGATGTGGGCGTGCCATGAAGAGGATAAAGATCGTCCGTGCTATTGTGAGCGAGAACCTCCCCCGTTTTCAGATCCTTCACAGACAAACCAAAAAGGGTCAAAAGCCAGGATAACTTGATTATCAATGCAGAATTGTCGAACAGAAATCATATTTTTGATTAAGGAAGGGACAACAAGAATATTGCGAAGAAGTTGGCATAAGGGGAAGGTATGTAAGAGCGACCAGTGCAAGAAACAGGGATTGTGGATCCATAGCCAATAGTTATTACGGAGAAGGTAGAGGGAAAACAAGCTGACAACAAATTCATATTTGAAGACATATGCGAGGATGCACCAGAATCGAAAATCCAAACCGTACCTTAGTTTATGGCGATTTCATCTGATAAAATTACGACGATCTGGACAAAAACATCCTAATTCGGCATGGTTTTAGCCTCTCCAAACGGTCCATGACCATCTTATGCGAAATCGTCATATATCTATGACGATTTCATTCCCCGTCACAATGAGAAGGTCACAACTCAACACATTCCTTGTAGTGGATGACAAAGTGTTTTTATTGGGGTGGCCTAGACGATGATGCCACAAATTAACTGATGCAAGCATGGCGCAGGGGGTGGATGTGGGCGTGCCATGAAGAGGATAGAGATCGTCCGTGCTATTGTGAGCGAGAACCTCCCCCGTTTTCAGATCCTTCACAGACAAACCAAAAGGGTCAAAAGCCAGGATAACTTGATTATCAATGCAGAATTGTCGAACAGAAATCATATTTTTGATTAAGGAAGGGACAACAAGAATATTGCGAAGAAGTTGGCATAAGGGGAAGGTATGTAAGAGCGACCAGTGCAAGAAACAGGGATTGTGGATCCATAGCCAATAGTTATTACGGAGAAGGTAGAGGGAAAACAAGCTGACAGCAAATTCATATTTGAAGACATATGCGAGGATGCACCAGAATCGAAAATCCAAACCGTACCTTTGTTATATAGGGTAAAAAATTTCATGGCGTTGATGAAGGCGGCTTGGTCCCAGGCCGGCTGTTGTGGAGGAGCAGAGGGGCCAGGAGCTTGCATGTTAATGTAGGGGAGAGGTTGTAGCTGGTTGTATGCGTACGGAGCCTGCATGTTGTAGTAGTTTGGCGGGAGTCCTGGTGCACCAGGAGGTGGTGTAGAAGTGGCGGTGTAGACGTGCGCCGGTGGACGAGATCAAAGGAGGCGGTGTAGACGTGCACCGGAGCCGGTGGCTGGATGAAGACCGAGGCTCCACGTGCCCGTGTATGCAGGAGGGGCGCCATACGGTGAGGGGGCCGACCAGGGCATCGACCAAGCCTGCACAAGGCCGATCCAAGGGTCATGTTGAGGAGGCCACGGTGCTGAAGCTAGGGGTGACGGAGCGGTTAATGACGGAGCAAGTGCAGGGCTGGCAGGACGAGGTTGAGGAGGCCGATAGATTGGGTTCTTGCCACTCTAGTTGGGGCTTGGACGCCAGCTGGAGGACGGTTGGGGAGCCGTAGTGGCCGTGGCAGGAGGTGGAGGCGCGGCAGGCTGCCGCGGTAGCCCAGGGACGTGAATTGCTACCGCGGGAGGGGCGGCGGCGTGAAACACCCACGACGGCCATTGCGCCTTGCGATCCTGGTTCTTCTCTTCTTGCTGGAGGAGGGAGCAGACCTCCTTGAAGGTGGGTAGGGCTTGAGCATGGGGATGAAGGACTGCTGCTTCTCGAACTGGTCATCGAGGCCGACGAGGAGGGCGTTGACGAGGGTGCGGTCCTCGACGCGATCACCGAGTTCACGGAGTTCATCGCCAATGGCCTTGATCCGCTGGTAAAAGACGGTGACCAGGGCATCGCCCTGAGTGGTGGTACGCAGTGTTAGAGTATATTACGGTTAGGCATATATGGTAGTTTCATATTGTAATCTAATTCTATCTCTAGTAGTCTTCTTGCCTCCCAAGTCTTCTAGTACTATATAAATAGCCTAAGGGCTCACGTCGTAATCACCTCTTGCAATATCAATACAATCTATACTTCCACAATCTTTCATGGTATCAGAGCGGTTCGCTCCGCCTAGGGTTTATCCACCTCTTCCGCCACGTCGTTCCCAGGGAGATCGTTCTCCGCTGGGGGCCGCGCAATAGTAAATTAGATCTTACTTCGCCAAAATTTTCTCGCCGGCCGCTTGACCGACGTTTCTTCTTCTTTCGCCGATCATAGATCGGATTGCATCGTCCACAGCCGCATGTCGTCATCACGCGCCTCTACTTCAACCTTGGTATCGACTCATGTCTGTCAAATCACCGCCAATGATCATGCCAAGGAGGCTCCGCATGGCGCCCCAAGGGACGCCTTCACGCGTTGCGTCGGCTTCTTCGTCCTCACATCGTCACCACGTCGGCCCGTCTTTGCCAACATCGACCGAGACGCACGTCCTGGGTACGCGCCTCGCTGTCAAATACAAGGCCGCACCTTCATTACCCGTGGTCATCATCGTCGACAACCATCTACACCAACAACATCGCCACATCATCGCTGCCACCACCGATCGTGGTCATCGTCAACACCAACAAGTTCTTCTTCTCCACGAGCGACATCGCGCTCATACAAGCGGAAAATACAGGTCTAGTTCCCAAAATTGACCGCCGCAACAACTCAATCGCCATCGAAATCTACCACCATTGTCTTCGTCCACCAAGACCTTGCCTCCATAGTCGTAGTCTAATTTTTTTATTTGCACAAGTTTGTGCTCAATTTTCTTCTTGCAGCCAATTCGTCTACTCCGACACGGTGGTCAACTTCTACACCGACCATTTACAAAAAAAAATCTTTGCTCCTCAATCCGGATCTGGCAAGCATGGCTCATGATGGTCCCTGTCTGCGCATGTCCGTTATCGGCAACACCGATGTGTGCCTTCGTCCCCAACACGCTCCCGAGTATGGCAAGCTCGGCATTGCAGGCCGAGTTACTTCTCAAACTACGTCTACCTCAACCACTATGGCGAATTCTCCAGGCTCAATGATGACATCGACCACAAAACAACAACATCATCAACGTCATCGACTTCATCAATGGCGACAACTTCTCCAACGGCACCATCGACCACCACTACATCGCCTCACTTTCGGCTACATCGACATCGGCATCCACCGACATCCTCTCCAGTCTGCGACTTCCGATTATGCTCCAATCAGACCGTCTGCGATGCTCCTGCTGTTCGCGTCACTATCGATCCGACTGCTCATGTTGTAATCACCTCTTGTAATATCAATACAATTTATACTTTCGCAATATTTCACGTAGCTCGGTGTTGAGTGATGACCCACAAGTATAGGGGGTGTATCGTAGTGCTTTCGATAAATAGGAGTGTCGATCCCAACGAGGAGCAGAAGGTATTGACTAGTGGTATGGAGCAGGAAATCTCTGTAAATACTTAGCAAACGGATTTTTAGGGGTTTTCTGAGAAAGCAACAAAATAAAGTGCAGGTAATAAAGACAATGAACAAACGCAGCAAGTGGCCCAATCCTTTCTAGCAAAGGACAAGCCTGTGGAAATACTTATAAGGACCAAACATTCTCGAGGACACATGGGAATTCTGTCAAGTGCTTTCGCTTCAAATAGCCGAGTACTCTTCTTTGGTGTTGTAAGTGTTGTGTGGGTGAACCTGTGCTAATGTACCGACCTTACTTGGACTAATACATACTTGTGATTAAACCCCCTGCAAGCATCCGCAACTACAGGAAAACAATTAAGATATAAACCTAACCACAACTTTAAACTCTGAGATCCTACACTCCCTTGTGCAAAGGTGTCCTAACGGGGGTTCAGGTTTCTATCACTCCGGCAAACCCACAATTAGTAGCCAAATACACAATGCATTCCCCTAGGCCCATAAATGGTGAAGTATCATGTAGTCGACGTTCACATGACACCACTAGAAGAATAGCACCACAACTTAAATACTAAACCATTGAATAATAACTCAACACAAATCCACTACTAACAACATGACTTCTCCCATGTCCTCAAGAACTAGACAAACTACTCATAAGACATCATATGTATCAAGATCAAGGATGATATGGTAATGGATAACAATCTGAACATAAACAATAACCCAATGGTTCCACTCATAAGCATCAACTACAATAGTAATCAACACCGGGAAAGTTTCTCCTAAGAACTAAAGCAATATCCAACACAATTGTTACAGCGGGATGAAGTGGTGATGATGGTGCTGGTGGAGATGATGGTGTGGATAATGATGATGATGATCCCCATGAAGTATAGCTTGATGACGGTGTTGATGGTGACGATCTCCCCTCTCCGGGAAGGAATTTCCCTGGCAGAAATCTGTCTGCCGGAGAGCTCTTTCTCTCTCAGTATTTTCCGCCCCGCAGAGGCGGCGGAAATATTTCTATGGTCGCTCCCCTGGTATTAGGGTTCCGAGAGGAAGATATAGGCGAGAGGGCGTGTCGGAGGCCGGATAGGTGGGTCACACCTGCCCTAGACACGGCCCAGGGGGGCGCACCTAGGGGGTGGGCCCCCAGTGGCCCAGCTACGCCTCCCCTTCTGGCTTCCTTTGTCTTCTGGGAAAATATAATTTTCCATATTTTTTTGGTATTTTTCTGATCTTCGCGAAATTGCATCAAAACACCTCTTTTTCCATCAGAAACCTGACTCCGGCAGTCCATCCTCCAAGAATCATCCAACATTTAAAAACAGAGGAAAATACATAAGTAACACCTCATAATAAGACATATATATCAATGAATAGAGGCAAATTATGATATAGAATGGTGATGCAAATTGGACGTATCAACTCCCCCAAGCTTAGACCTTCGCTTGTCCCCAAGCAAAAACAGAGCTCAATAAACATGTCCACAGGTTTATGGAGTGAAGTGTCGATAAAAGAATACGGACGAGAAGCGTCACACTTACCATTACACAACTCATAGAAGAAAGCAACGCACCATTATATAACTTAGCTTGCAACAAGTACAAGAGTCACAATAGAGATGCATAAAGATAAATCATAATTGGAATTGGAAAACTTTGTTCTTGGTCAGAGAACAGCTCGCAAACAGTTTCACAAAAAGCTTTTTGAAAATGTTTTACAACGGGAGCACTCTTTACTCAAAAAGGTTTTTCAAAATGAAGGCTTTCAAAGTAATATTCAATATATAAGAGTCTTGTGAAAACAAGGAAGCTAAAGAACATGATTGAATAAATCACCATATGAATGCTTGCAACACAACAACTCAAATGCTTGCTGGAGGTAGAGAGGAAATAGGTTTACTGACTCAACTTAGAAAATAGGAGAAAGGTCCCTTCATAGAGGGAAGCAGGGATTTCAAGTCATAAAGAGCTTCCAAAATATTATGGTACTTACTAGCTTTGATCCCTCATTGCCCCTATCATAGGCATCTTGAGATGATTAAGGTTAAAGTGAACAAGGATGGAGTATATGCTTGAAAAAATATAAGTTGGCAATCTCATGTCCCTTGAGTACGAGGGCCACACCTCATGCTACTCAACTTTAGTTACCGGTAAGTTCTTGTCATTGTAAGTACATGTGTATCATAAAGAACCGCCAACGGGGTACCCCTTGCACATGGTACATGAGCTATCCCATAACCAAAATAACAAGGCAAGCAGACAATGAGCATCTCAGCGATCTTTTTATTTACTATGTGCATAGATTTTTATTGAGGATGCTTCACAGAATGCTCATTATGGTGATGATGTAAGTTTCCACCATGATTAGACATGGCTTAGGCTAGCAGCCCAGGCGTTTCTCTAACACACATACATCACTCCATGGACTTACAAGTTCCCTCTTTATTTCACACCGTCGACATCTGCAAACAAAAGAGCATGATATCAACTATGTATAACATACAGGTGCAATGTTGAAAGTGTTCCCCATGACAGCACGGTTCTGCTAATTCCAACGTATAGATGCAAGCATATACAACTTCGATGACACAATGGTTCAAGTCTATTAGGGCAAGAAAATAATGCGTGCCATCAAGTTCATGAGAACTTTACTAACTAGTTTTCACATAATACTTTTTAATTCAAAATATAGATGAAGC
This sequence comes from Avena sativa, assembly GCA_916181665.1. Lineage (NCBI taxonomy): Eukaryota > Viridiplantae > Streptophyta > Magnoliopsida > Poales > Poaceae > Avena > Avena sativa. The sequence continues at coordinate 363,505,741 of OV702284.1, read as the reverse complement.
TTGAGAATTTGCTTGGAATAGAAATAATGCTAATAGGTAGATATGGTGGACACAAATGGCACATGTTTTGGTTCAAAGGGGTTGGAAGCATGAAAAGTATGCCCTCTCAAAACAGGTTTTTGGCTAGCAAGGCCGAGTAGCAAGAAAAAGAGTTGAAAGAAGCAAACAAACCTACAAGTGATAAAGCCAAACATGCAACCTTCACTAAGATTATGAGCTAATCAAGAAAGAAAATAAATGATATAAAATACCTGTAAGCTTTTTCTCTTTTTCTTTCAAACCTCAAAAAGTGTTGCTACTGACCAGTGCTCGGTTTGCCAAAACCAATTTATATTTACTTGATGCTCCTAAAGTGATGCCAATACTGATCAACAAGATCAATCATATAAAAGAGATTGCAAACTAAAATAAGAAGTGCAAAAAGTAAAAGATGAAACTTCTCATTAATATTCCATAAAGGCACTCACACCAAGGGATACATAGATAATCAACTAAAGGAGAGATACTTCCACATGCAAACCAAACTATAAGATAACCTCTTTACCAAAGATATGAATCCACTAAAAAGGTAAAAGATAAAAGATAATGATGGTGATACCACGACACTCCCCCCAAGCTTGGAACAAGCCAAGGGGATGCCAAACCTGATGACGAATTACTCCTTCGGTGGTGGTGGTGTTCCCTTGTTTAGGGTCATAAAATCCTCCAGCATCTTATGAAGCCTGTTATTCTCCTCTTGAAGCATATCCACCTTCATCCTCAAAGCACGGTACTTATCACAAAACTCGTCAGTGGTTCAAAGGGCTTCCACTGCCTCAGCCCTCAAGGCAGGATCTGAAGTCTGGAACGGAGGCTGTGATCCCCTGCATGTTACGATAAAAAGCACGTCCAATGTTAATTGCTCCTAAAAAAGTAGGTTTCCTTGCCCTTGTCCCTGCGGCAGTTTGCTCTTCCAACTTTATCTCCTCCACGGGCTTCATGCCTTTGTCGTTGGCGGAGACCATGGTGCTCGAAACTTGAAAAAATTTCCTGAAAGAAACAGATCAAAACGAAAACACGACGATAACATGATGCACGAACCTCGGGGGATCCGGGGGTTATATATTACGAAGTTTCAAAGCATAAGGAAGGTGTTGTTACGAAAACGAGGCGGAGACGGAGCTCGGGGTGCTCACATCCCCTCCAGGCGCGGCCAGCTGGGGCCCGCGCCTGGGGTGGGGGTTTAGCCACCCCGGCCTCCGTTTTCTCCTCTGTTCCGTCTCGTAACTTTCCTTATGTAATAAAAACATCAAAAATATAAAAAGATTGGGTTTTCATGAACCTTCTGTTGGAGATATGCCCTAGAGGCAATAATAAATGTAGTTATTATTATATCTTTGTGTTTATGATAAATGTTTACATTCATGCTATAATAGTATTAACAAGGAAACATTAATACTTGTGTGATTTGTAAACTTAATTTGAAGTCCCTAGTAAAGCCTCTATATAATACTAGCTTGTTGGTTAATAGATGATTGTGGTTTCCCTATCATGAACATTGAGATGTTATTAACAACAAGATCATATCATTAGGAGAATGATATGGTGGACATACTCCTATAGATAAGCGTAGCATAAAGATCAAGTCATTTTAATAATTCAATTGCTATATGCTTTCTGATACATAGTAACCTAATTCCTTCGACCATGAGATCATGCATATCACCTTTACCGGATGGATGCTTTGATGACATCAAACACCACACCGTAACTGGGTGGCTATAAAGGTGGCATTGAGTGTTCGGAAAGTATTGGTTGAAACACATGGATCAAGAGTGGGATTTGTCCATCCATATGACGGATAGATATACTCTGGGCCCTCTCGGTGAAATGTCATCCAATTAGCTTGCAAGCATGTGACTGGCTCACAAGGGATCACATAACATGGGAACGAGAAAAGAGTACTTATCGGTAACGAGGTTGAACTAGGTAGGCAGAGATACCGACGATCATAACCTCGGATAAGTAAACTATCGTGAGACAAAGGGAAATTGGTATCGTATGTAAGTGGTTCATTCGATCGCAAAGTAATCGTAGAAATATGTGGGAGCCATATGAATTTCCAGATTCCTCTATTGGTTATTGATCGGAGAAGTGTCTCGATCATGTCCGCATAATTCACGAACCGTAGGGAGACACACTTAAGGATTCGACGTTGTTTGAGTAGTTATGGAATGATGAGAAAGAGTCCGAATGTTGTTCGGAGTCTCGAATGGGATTCGGGATATCACGAGGAGATCCGGAATGGTCCGTAGAATAAGATTCATATAAGGAAAGTCCCGTTTCGGAGTTGGAGAATGGTTCCGGTGTTTTCATCGGGAATGTTCTAGAAGGTTCCGAAATGTCCGAAACTCCGGAGGGGAAGGGTACATGAATGTGTTATATCAAGTTGGTATGATTGCATCATGTACTAAGTGTCATCTCTGAACAAAATAAAGGATTAAATCAAATCCTTGTTTGAAAAGTCAAACGCCAAGTTTGAAAGTCAAACGACTATTTTTGGGAAGTGGAAAAGGAGGAGGAAACCGAGTTGGGGAGGAGTCCTCCTCCCTACCGCCGGCGCACCACGAAGCCGAGTAGGGGAGGGACTCCCCTCCCCTTGGCCGGCCCCCTCCACCTATAAAAGGAGGGGCAGGGCTCCCCTCCTAGACACACAAGTTCCTACCTCTAAACCCTAGTACCAAGCCGCCGCCGCCTCATAGCCGCCGCCGGCCCTAGGGCACTCGCCGCCGCCGCCTAGGTGAAACCCTAGCCGCCGGCCTAGCCCCCTCCTCGTCGTTTCTAAACCCTAGATCGTCGAGGGACTCTCTCATACTCCACCATACTCGCTCCGGCTTAAGGTGAAGCCCTGCGAGATCTCCCCTCTACTTCCGGTACCACGCCGTTGTGCTGCCGGAATCGCGAGGAAAGTGCTACAACCTCCGCTGCCTGCTGGAACAAGGGAGAGGAAGGTCTTCGTCGAGTACCGAACGTGTGACCGACTGCGGGAGCGCTGCCGGAACACAGCGCCGAAAGGATCGTCTACGCGATCTTGAGATCGGGAAGAGTACGACTACATCACCCACGAGAATCCGCTCTCATTTAACACTTTGGAATCTTCGAGGGTGAGTTATTCCATCGACTCGTTGCTACAATCTAGTAGATAGATCTTGGCTTGTTTGTTTGTATGCGATAGAAATTTTTTGTTTTCCATGCTACGAATCCCTACAGTGGTATCAGAGCCGTGTCTATATGTAGATCTGTTGCACGAGTAGAACACAATGGTCATTGTGGGCGTTGATGCTTTTATTGTCGATTGCTTCTTGTGTACTTTGCATCTTGCGGTATGTTGGGATGAAGCGGCCCGGGCTAACCTTACATGACATCGTTCATGAGACTTGCTCCACGCTTGACATGTAACTTGTATTGCATAAGTGGCTTTGCGGGTGCCTGTTTCTCCTAGCATAGTTAAGATTCAATTTACAACGGGTGATTAACAATGCTAGTATCAATGTTGTGGTTCTTGTTCGTAAGTTAGAACGACATTTATTGAAAGCCCCAAACCACGTAAAATATGCAAAGAAAGTAGAGGCGTCTAACTTTGTTTTGCAGGGGTGTGCAGTGATGTGATATGGCCATGATTGTGATTATATTTGATGTATGCAATGTTTCTTATTGTAAGTTGGCAATCGGCAGGAGCCATATGGTTGTCTTTAATTTATGTTAAGACCCGCGTGTCTATTCAAAGTAGTTGTAATAGTTGAAGCCGGTGGACGACAACCATGGAGAAGCGTCATTGACCTTGATGCAATGCCGGTGATGATGGAGATCATGTTCGTGCTAGAAGATGGAGATCGGAAGCACAAAGAAGAAAGGCCATATCATATCACATATTATGAATTGCATATGATGTTAATCCTTTATGCATCTTGTATTGCTTAGTAGACGACGGTAGCATTATAAGATGATCCCTCATGCACATGAATTTCAAGTCATAAAGTGTTCACCCTTAGTTAGCACCGTTGCTAAAGCTTGTTGTTTCGAAGCACCACGTGATGATCGGGTGTGTTAGATTCCGCAAGTGTATACAACGTGAGCAAGCCAGATTTGCTCATGCGGAAACTAAGGTTTGATCTTGACGAGCCTAGCATGTACAGACATGGTCTTGGAACACGGATCACCGAAAGGTAAAGCATGAATCATATAGTAGATATGATGAACATGACGATTGTTCGCCATTGAAACTATATCGACTCTCGTGATGATCGGTGTTGATGTGGTGGATTTGGTTCGTGTGATCACTAAAACAATGTGAGGGATATTGTTTTGAGTGGGAGTTCACCTAGATTAATTTTCTATACTATTAAAAAGATTCGGACCGTTCGTCACCCCAAAATTTTTTCCGTCTGCCTTGAAAAGACTATTTTACCCCTACCCGTTCGAACAAAGTACAAGCGTGTGCCACCGCGAAGTGAAGGAGTCCACGGCAATCCCACCGCTCTGGTCCACCACCGCGTCACCCTCGCTCTCCTCTCGCACGCGTTTAGCGCTGCAGCCCGCACCCCACGCTCCCTCACGTACAATACAACCTGACCCCATCTTCACCCGATCAACGCGACTCCCTCGCTCGCGATCCCTCTCCACCTTGTTCTCTTTCTCTCCCCCGCGGCTGCAACCTCACACCTTCCTCCCGATCCCGCCATCAGGGCCACACGCCTCGCCGCCCGCTCGACGCCCACTTCCTCGCCATCCCCCCGGCCCCGCCACCAAGCTCGACCCGCTTGGAGGCCTCCTTCTCCCGAGATCCTCTCCGCCGCCTTCGACCTCTGTCGTGTTCGCGTCAGGGACATCAGCCGCCGCCAGCCCCGGAGCCCTGCCCCGGCCTACCCCGACCTCGTCTGGCCGCCCCTCCTCCCCGGCCCGGCAGCAACCGCCAACCGTACATTCGTCACCCCAACGGAGGCGTCCTGGACGAGGAGGTCGTGCGGCGGCAAAGGCCTTGGCATCGACGGGAGGAGACCACGGAAGAGGAGCTCGAGGTGATACTGTGCGGGGGCGGCTTGTCCTGAAGCTTGGCGGCGGACGGCGCTAGAAAGTGAGGGAGCGGCCCGCGCAGGCAACAACGCGAGCGGAGAAGAGGGCTCCCCTGCTCCCTGTAGCAACACCGATTGCATATCTGCAGGCCAACACCAATGTGGCCAGTCAAACCAGAACATGTACTACGCTGCTATATGCTTTTCTTCTTCAATTTCTCTCTCTGTTCCATAGCCAGTGTGCAGGATGCTGCTATATGCTTTCCTTCTTCAATTTCTCTCTGTCTTCCATAGTTGTGCAGGATGCGAAGGCTGACGCTCCTTCATCGAGAGTTCATACCGAGATCTAGCAAGGAACACTGCTATGGAGGAGGATGAGGGGTATAGAGAAGAGGGACAAAGGGGAGGAGGGTGGAGTTACCTGCCAGAACCGGGCAGGTGGCGACGGGACGTGATTGCATCTGTAACGGAAAAGGATGGAACGAATGTAAAAACGTAGGAGGATCGCGTTGTGTGTGTATGTGCGTCTGTTACGTGTGTGCTTGTGTTCGGCGGCGCGTCAGTGCATCGGGTGTGTCAGTTTGTGCGTGTCGTGTCCTGTGGGTCTGGTTCAACACGTGGGAGGGCAGGATGCTAGAATGTAGACGGCAAGAATTTTGCCGCTGTAGGTAGGTTGAATGGTGTGGTCGACGGTGAAATGGCGGTGGGAACTCCGTTGGGTCTGTGGACAGAGCTCACCGCAGGAATCCTCCCAGTTCATAGTGCAAGCAGATCCAAAAACTCCCGGATGATCAAATAGCTGAGTTATTGCAGCATAGCTGTGTAATTAGAAAAAGAGTAATGCTACACATACGGATAATTTATTTACGGACTAGGATTACGGAATGACGTGGTAAGCAGCCATGCGTTGTGATTCGCTAGAAAAATAACCAACACTGGAAATTCTCCAACCAAATCAGGCCATGTTCAGTCCGTAGCTCCAGTCCGTAAAATCACTCCGTAGGTATAGGATTATTGTTAGGAAAATTATTAGTTTGGAATTTGGTAATGCCTGAAAATACATTGTACTTTGGTCGACTTAATTTTGTTCATGTTGTTCTAGGTGTTGATATTAACATTTTGTACATGTGATGTTTTTCTCGTGGCCAGGCACGTCCTATGCTGAGGTTCAACAGATCTTTCGAGAGGCATGCCAGCAAAATTTACACGAGAGAAATGCTTGAAAATTTTGGATAGATATTGTACGAGGCAAGGTTATTGTGAAGTGTAAGAGGTTATAAGGATAGGTGGTACATTACAACACACCGTAAACATGAGAATAGAGAAGAGTTTGAATGATACTGATCTCAAGTCGGTATTCACATTAGTTCAGAGTCAGAGTCGTGTATTTGTGTTGTAAAACGGTTATGTTGTTGTACAAAATTTTGACTGTATTTGTGTTGTTCACTATAGGGCGTTGGAAAATTTTACGAGTGTACAAAACATCTGTAGTTTTCAAGAACATAATAATGCATCTAGCTGACAGTGAGTTCTTGATAGTGTTTATTGGGTTCAGTAACATAAAGCATCTGAAACTGTAGACTGATTACTATCAGCCGCTGTGAGATAATTGATTAATTCGTGGTGTGTGTTTCTAGCAAAGTGGCAATAGTAGTCCAGCACGAATCTGGAAAATGAAAGGTAAAATGGTAGTCTGAATTTGAGGTTGTCGGCACTGTGAGGCGGGAGACTGAATTTGAAACACTTGACCACTAAATGTGACCGGTTGAAAATTGAATGAGTGTGAAACTGTAGCTCATAGATTGCAGGTTGTGTTGGACATAGTGCATAGATGAGTTCGAAATTTGAATGCATGGGCGGCATAGTGTTCAAATTTGGAATGACACGGAAAAAGAAAACATTTGAGCCCGGGATCAAACAACCATTTCCGATTATTTTGTTTTTTGAGTATTACATGGCTATATTGAATCAATTATATATACAACAAGAAAAAACTCCCCGTAGCAACGCACGGGCATTCAGCTAGTATTATTAATATGAACTCAATTTGTCATAAACTTAGTCTAAACTATTGCAAATATGTTGTAGATCAATGGCAGCCCCTACCATCAATTTTAATGCGTTCCTAGAGAAAGAAAAGTTAAAAAACAATGGAAGCAACTTCGCGGATTGGTTCCGCAATTTGAGGATTGTCCTCACAACTGGTAATTTGACCTATGTGCTGGATGCACCGCTGGGTGACCCACCTGCAGCTGATGCTGCCGATGAAGTAAAGAATGTTTACCTCACTCGGAAGACTCAGTACTCCACAGTTCAGTGTGCTATCTTGTATGGTTTAGAATCAGAGCTTCGGAAAAGGTTTGAGAATTCAGACCCATATGATATTGTCGAGGATCTCAAATTGATCTTTGAGACTCATGCGGAAATTGAAAGCTATGAGGCTTCTGAAAAGTTCTTTAACTGCAAGATGGAAGAGGACAGCTCCGTCAGTTAGCATGTGCTTAAGATGTCTGGGCACGCAAACAAACTTCAAAGCTTGGGTATAGTGATTCCTAATGCTTTGGGGATTTACCGCGTCCTCCAATCACTACCACCAAGTTACAAGAACTTTGTGATGAACTACAACATGCAAAACATGAACAAGACGTTGCCAGAACTCTTTGCCATGTTGAAATCTGCAGAAGTGGAGATCAAGAAAGAGCACCAAGTGTTGTTGGTCAATAAGACCACCAAATTTAAGAAAGGCAAGTCTAAGCAGAAGGGACACTTCAAGAAGGGTGGTAAGAAAGTTACCACGCCAACGAAGAAGACCAAGGCTGGACCTAAGCCTGATACTAAGTGCTTTTACTGCAAGTAAGAAGGTCACTGGAAGCGGAATTGCCCAAAGTACTTGGCGGATTTGAAGAACGGCAACATCAAGAAGAAAGGTATATCTGATATACATGTTATTGATGTGTATCTCACTAGTACTCGTAGTAGTGCCTGGGTATTTGATACTGGTTCGGTTGCTCATATTTGTAACTCGAAACAGGTGCTGCAGAATAAAGGGAAGCTAGCAAAGAACGAGGTGACGATGCGCGTGGGAAACGGATCAAAGGTTGATGTGATCGCGGTCGGCACGCTACCCCTTCATCTACCATCGGGATTAGTTTTATACTTAAATAATTGTTATTTGGTGCCTGCGTTAAGCATGAACATTATATCGGGATCTTGTTTATTGCGAGACGGTTACTTGTTTAAGTCCGAGAATAATGGTTGTTCGATTTATATGAGTAATATGTTTTATGCACATGCACCTTTGATAGATGGTCTATTCTTGTTGAATCTCGATAGTGGAAATACACATATTAATAACATTAAGGCTAAACGTTTGAAATCGAGCGATAACTCGACCTATATGTGGCACTGTCGTCTTGGTCACATTGGAGTGAAGCGTATGAAGAAACTCCATTCCGATGGACTTCTTGAATCACTTGATTTCGAATCACTTGAAATATGCGAAGCATGTCTGATGGGTAAAATGACTAAGACTCCATTCTCTGGTATGATGGAGCAAGCTACGGACTTGTTGGAAATCATACATACCGATGTGTGTGGTCCAATGAGTGTAGCATCGCGCGGTGGTTATCGTTATGTTCTTACCTTCACGAATGACTTGAGTAGATATGGGTATATCTATTTCATGAAACATAAGTCCGAAACTTTCGAGAAGTTTAAGGAATTTCAAAGTGAGGTAGAGAATCAACGTAACAAGAAGATTAAATTTCTACGTTCTGATCATGGAGGTGAATATCTAAGTTACGAGTTTGGCGAGCATTTGAAGAAATGCGGAATACTTTCACAATTGACACCGCTGGGAACACCATAGCGTAATGGTGTGTCCAAACATCGTAATCGAACTCTCTTAGATATGGTTCGTTCTATGATGTCACTTACAGATTTACGGCTATCATTTTGGGGTTATGCATTAGAAACAGCCGCATTCACTTTAAATAGGGCACCATCTAAATCCGTTGAAACGACACCGTATGAATTATGGTTTGGGAAGAAACCTATATTGTCGTTCCTTAAAGTTTGGGGATGCGAAGCCTATGTAAAGAAGTTACAGCCGGGCAAGCTTGAACCCAAAGCGGAAAAATGCGTCTTCATAGGATACCCGAAGGAAACTATTGGGTATACCTTCTATCATAGATCCGAAGGCAAAATCTTCGTTGCCAAGAATGGATCCTTTCTAGAGAAGGAATTTCTCTCGAAAGAAGTGAATGGAAGGAAAGTAGAACTTGACGAGGTTGTCGAACCTTCTCTCGAAATTGCAAGTAGCCCAGCACCGGAAGAAGTTCCTGTGGTGCCTGCACCAATTAGAGAGGAAGCTAATGATGATGATCATGAAACTTCGGTTGAAGTTGCTACAGAGCCTCGCAGGTCAACGAGAACTCGTACCACTCCAGATTGGTATGATCCCGTTATGAGTGTCATGTTGGTGGACAACACCGATGACCCTGAGACTTATGAGGAAGCAATGATGGGCCCAGATTCCAATAAATGGCAAGAAGCCATGAAATCCGAGATTGGATCCATGTATGAAAACCAAGTATGGACTTTGGTGGACTTACCAGATGGCCGGAAGGCTGTCGAGAACAAATGGATTTTCAAGAAGAAAACATATGTTGATGGTAATGTTACTGTCTATAAAGCTCGACTTGTTGCAAAGGGGTTTCGACAAATTCAAGGAGTTGACTACGATGAGACTTTCTCACCAGTAGCGAAGCTAAAGTCTGTGAGGATTATGTTAGCAATCACTGCATATTATGATTATGAGATATGGCAGATGGATGTCAAAACAGCATTCCTCAATGGAGACATTGATGAAGAGTTGTATATGATGCAACCCAAAGGTTTTGTCGATCCTAAAGATGCTAACAAGGTATGCAAACTTCAACGGTCCATCTATGGATTGAAGCAAGCATCCCTAAGTTGGAATCAACGTTTTGATAAGGTGATCAAAAGTTTTGGTTTTATACAAACTTATGGAGAAGCTTGTATTTACAAGAAAGTGAGTGGGAGCTATGTAGCATTCTTAATACTATATGTAGATGACATATTGTTGATTGGGAATGATGTAGACCTTCTTAATAGTGTCAAGGAATATTTGAATAATAGTTTTTCAATGAAAGATCTTGGCGAAGCAGCTTACATATTAGGCATAAAGATTTATAGAGATAGATCAAGACGCCAAATATCATTGTCACAAAGTACATATTTGGACAAAGTTCTAAAGAGGTTTGGAATGGAAGATAGCAAGAAAGGGTTCTTGCCCATGTTGCCCAATACGACCTTGAGTAAAACTCAAAGTCCGACATCGGCAGAAGATAGAGAAAAGATGAGTAAGACTCCCTATGCCTCAGCCATAGGATCTATAATGTATGCCATGCTATGTACTAGACCCGACATTGCATATGCTGTTAGTTTAACTAGCAGATATCAAAGTGATCCAGGAGTGGATCATTGGACAACGGTCAAAAAACATCCTTAAGTACTTGAGAAGAACTAAGGATATGGTTCTTTCTTATGGAGGTGATGAACAGCTCGTTGTTAATGGTTACACCGATGCTAGTTGGAACACCGATCCGGATGATTCTAAATCACAATCTGGATACGTATTTATTTTGAATGGTGCAGCAGTTAGCTGGAGGAGTGCAAAGCAAAGCGTTGTGGCGAGATCTTCAACTGAATCGGAATACATGGCTGCTTCAGAGGCTTCACAAGAAGCGATATGGATGAAAGAGTTCATTACAGAGCTGGGTGTGGTTCCTAGTGCGCTAGACCCAATGTCTATCTACTGTGATAACATGGGCGCCATAGCCAATGCGCAAGAACCAAGGTCACACAAGAAGCTGAACCACATCAAGCTACGTTTTCACGCTATTCGAGAACATATCCAAGATGGGGATATAAAGATTTGCAAAGTACACAGATCTCTGAATGTGGTGGATCCGTTGACTAAACCTCTCCCGAGGGCAAAACATGACCAGCACCAAACTGCCATCGGTGTTCGGTATATTACCATGTAATCTAGATTAGATGACTCTAGTGCAAGTGGGAGACTGTTGGAGATATGCCCTAGATGCAATAATAAATGTAGTTATTATTATATCTTTGTGTTTATGATAAATGTTTACATTCATGCTATAATAGTATTAACAAGAAAACATTAATACTTGTGTGATTTGTAAACTTAATTTGAAGTCCCTAGTAAAGCCTCTATATAATACTAGCTTGTTGGTTAATAGATGATTGTGGTTTCCCTATCATGAACATTGAAGATGTTGTTAACAACAAGATCATATCATTAGGAGAATGATATGGTGGACATACTCCTATAGATAAGCGTAGCATAAAGATCAAGTCATTTTAATAGTTCAATTGCTATATGCTTTCTGATACATAGTAACCTAATTCCTTCGACCATGAGATCATGCATATCACCTTTACCGAATGGATGCTTTGATGACATCAAACACCACACCGTAACTGGGTGGCTATAAAGGTGGCATTGAGTGTTCAGAAAGTATTGGTTGAAACACATGGATCAAGAGTGGGATTTGTCCATCCATATGACGGATAGATATACTCTGGGCCCTCTCGGTGAAATGTCATCCAATTAGCTTGCAAGCATGTGACTGGCTCACAAGGGATCACATATCACGGGAACGAGAAAAGAGTACTTATCGGTAACGAGGTTGAACTAGGTAGGCAGAGATACCGACGATCATAACCTCGGATAAGTAAACTATCGTGAGACAAAGGGAAATTGGTATCGTATGTAAGTGGTTCATTCGATCGCAAAGTAATCGTAGAAATATGTGGGAGCCATATGAATTTCCAGATTCCTCTATTGGTTATTGATCGGAGAAGTGTCTCGATCATGTCCGCATAATTCACGAACCGTAGGGAGACACACTTAAGGATTCGACGTTGTTTGAGTAGTTATGGAATGATGAGAAAGAGTCCGAATGTTGTTCGGAGCCTCGAATGGGATTCGGGATATCACGAGGAGATCCGGAATGGTCCGGAGAATAAGATTCATATAAGGAAAGTCCAGTTTCGGAGTTGGAGAATGGTTCCGGTGTTTTCATCGGGAATGTTCTAGAAGGTTCCGGAATGTCCGGCACTCCGAAGGGGAAGGGTACATGAATGTGTTATATCAAGTTGGTATGATTGTATCATGTACTAAGTGTCATCGCTGAACAAAATAAAGGATTAAATCAAATCCTTGTTTGAAAAGTCAAACGCCAAGTTTGAAAGTCAAACGGCTATTTTTGGGAAGTGGAAAAGGAGGAGGAAACCGAGTTGGGGAGGAGTCCCTACTCCCCACCGCCGGCGCACCACCAAGACGAGTAGGGGAGGGACTCCCCTCCCCTTGGCCGGCCCCCTCCACCTATAAAAGGAGGGGCAGGGCTCCCCTCCTAGACACACAAGTTCCTACCTCTAAACCCTAGTACCAAGCCGCCGCCGGCCCTAGGGCACTCGCCGCCGCCGCCTAGGTGAAACCCTAGCCGCCGGCCTAGCCCCCTCCTCGGCGTGTCTAAACCCTAGATCGTCGAGGGACTCTCTCATACTCCACCATACTCGCTCCGGCTTAAGGCGAAGCCCTGCGAGATCTCCCCTCTACTTCCGGTACCACGCCGTTATGTTGCCGGAATCGCGAGGAGAGTGCTACAACCTCCGCTGCCTGGTGGAACAAGGGAGAGGAAGGTCTTCGTCGAGTACCGAACATGTGACCGACTGCGGGAGCGCTGCCGGAACGCAGCGCCGAAAGGATCTTCTACGCGATCTTGAGATCGGGAAGAGTACGACTACATCACCCACGAGAATCCGCTCTCGTTAAACACTTTGGAATCTTCGAGGGTGAGTTATTCCATCGACTCGTTGCTACAATCTAGTAGATAGATCTTGGCTTGTTTGTTTGTATGCGATAGAAAATTTTTGTTTTCCATGCTACGAAACCCTACACCTTCTGTTTTCACCTCTTTTACCTATTCAAAGACGAACTCTGCAGACTCCTTTCCTCCTTCTCCTAGAAATTTCTTTCATGCAAGGCATTACACAAACTTCAATGGCAACATTTAGTGTAAGCAAAAACAATAAACCTTTAGGTTCACACTTCAACTGAAATCCATCAAAACAAAGACTTCTGTAAGAGGCAAATGCAAATGATGGCAAAAATCTGTCAAAACAGAACAACAGGTAAAGATTGTTTTTTTCGAAAATCTTCTGTTGCTCAAATCAAAAAGTGCAAAACTAATGAAAGTTGGGTAACAACCGGGAGAACAAGCTCAGAAAAATACAGCTCCATATGACATACTGATATTCCTCATGAATTTTTACAATGCAGCACAAAAATCTGTCCCAGGACATCCACTTTTCACAACTCCTCTACTTCTCAAAAGTAGTTGAACTTGACACAAAAACCAAAACAAAAAGGATAAGGAGCGGTTATTACTGAGTTAATAACTTCCAAGACTCAACCAAACTCTTGGGTTATCTTCCAACAAGTACTTTTCTTTAATGCCTTTAAGTTAGGCTTGAAAGTTTCAAAGATGCTCACAAAGGAGATATATATTTGAAGTGAAAGGGAGCATCAAGAAGCAAATAACCAACACATTTGAGTCTAACCCACTTCCTATGCATGGGGTATCATGAGAAAACAAATTGTTGAAACAAAAAGCCACCAGCATCGGAAGACAAAACGAATGCAACTTCAAAGCTTTCAAAATAAAACAGGGAAACTTAACATTATTGAGAGGCATAAAACCATGTTTCCCTCTCTCATAATAACTTTCAGTAGCACTTTGAATAAAGTTGACAATATAACTATCAATGGCAACAACTTTATCACAAGAATGAGCATACTCACTATCACCAAAAGGAGGTCCAAGGTCATAAACCGAATCGATAGAAACAAGTTGTTCCATCCTGAAATCTTCGTTAGGCAAACTATTTTCACAAGGAGCTTTAGCAAATTTGGAAAAGTTAAACTCATAAGAATCTCCATCAAACTTAGTTAAAACTTTTTCCTTTTTGCAATCAAATAATAGCTCCACAAGTGTTCAAGAAAGGTCTACCAAAAATGATAGGGCAAGTTTTACTAGCTGCTGAATTAAGTACTAGAAAATCAACAGGATACTTAATCTTACCACAAAGAACCTCCACGTCTCTTACAATACCAATAGGGCAAATAGTCTCCTTATTAGCAAGGTGAATAACCACATCAATGTCCTCAAGCTCACAAGGACCAATTTCATGCATAATTTCCCTGTAAAGCTCATAAGGAATAGCACTAGAACTAGCACCAATATCACATAAACCATAATAGCAATGATCACCAATTTTAATAGAAAGCACAGGAACACTAGATTTTCTAGCCTTACTAGGATGAGAAATAATATTAGAAGCGTCTTCACAGAAGACAATGTGCTCATCCTCTATATTTCTAGTGACATGGTCTTTCACAATAGCTACCACAGGTTTATTATTCAAATGCTTATCAGGATCCACAGTTTTCTTAGTACCTTTATTATTAGCACTAATCATCATAGAATACTCCTTTACCTTAGCTAGGAAAGGTATTTTCTCAACATAAGGTTCAGGCACAATATGATTAGTAGTACAAACTTCAGTGCTTCTAACAGGAACATGACTAGCAACATCTTTATAAGGTGCATGGTACGTATTCCTCTTATTTTTGGGAATTTCTATGTAAGAGGCAAAGGCCTTAAAATAGTTGGCAATACTTTGGGAATCAAGACCAAACTCATTGCTAATATCACCGGAAGTCATCAGTTCCTATAAAAGATTTTATGCATTCATAATCATAGTTTATACCTGACTTTCTTCCTTTGTCATTCTCCCAAGCTTCAGTGTTCTCTTGAATACAGTCTAGTAGATCACATTTAGCTTCTTCCTTCATACGTGTGAATGATCCAGCACAAGAAGCATCTAGTAAATATTTATCATGAAGAGAAAGCCTAGCATAAAAGTTATTGATAATAATATTGTTCAGGAGTTCATGAATAGGACATTTAAGCATTAGTAACTTCAATCTCCCCCAAGCTTGAGTTGTACTCTCTCCATCACGAGGCCAAAAGTTATATATCAGATTTCTATCCTTATGAATCTCACTGGGAGGATAACATTTAGAATAAAAGAGAGATGTCGTTTCCTCCCATTCCATGGATTGTCCATTCTTCAGCAGCTTATATCATTCTTCAGCTCTCCCTTTCAAGGATATAGAGAGTAACTTCTTATTCACCTGTTTAGTTGTGATATCTGCACACTTAAACAACCCGCATAATTCATGGATAAAAAGCAAATGATCACCAGGATGGACAGTTCCATCCCCAAAATAATAATTATCCATAACATGATCAACAATACTTGTAGGTATCTTAAAAGGATCTATCTCAACAGGTGGTGGTGCATGTACTCCCCTAAGAGTGGTAGTAGTTTTTCCAAACAGAAAACCAAGTGGGTTATCCATATTTGAAACAAAGTAACAAACAGAAACAAAAAGTAATACTCACAGTAGAAGTTTCTTTTACTAGTTCCACTCTTTAATAGTGCTTCACTCCCTGGCAACGGTGCCAGAAAATAGTCTTGATGACCCACAAGTATAGGGGGTGTATCATAGTACTTTCGATAAATAGGAGTGTCTATCCCAACGAGGAGCAGAAGGTGTTGACTAGTGATATGGAGCAGGAAATCTCTGTAAATACTTAGCAAATGGATTTTTAGGGGTTTTATGAGAAAGCAACAAAAAAAAGCACAAATAATAAAGACAATGAACAAACGCAGAAAGTGGCCCAATCCTTTCTTAGCAAAGGACAAGCCGGTGGATATACTTATAAGGACCAAACATTCTCGAGGACACATGGGAATTCTGTCAAGTGATTTCGCTTCAAATAGCAGAGTACTCTTCTTTGGTGTTGTAAGTGTTGTGTGGGTGAACCTGTGCTAGTTTACCGACCTTACTTGGACTAATACATACTTGTGATTAAACCCCCTGCAAGCATCCGCAACTACAAGAAAGCAATTAAGATATAAACCTAACCACAACCTTAAACTCTGAGATCCTACACTCCCTTGTGCAAACGTGTCCTAACGGGGGTTCAGGTTTCTGTCACTCCGGCAACCCACAATTAGTAGCCAAATACACAATGCATTCCCCTAGGCCCATAAATGGTGAAGTATCATGTAGTCGATGTTCACATGACACCACTAGAAGAATAGCACCACAACTTAAATACTAAACCATTGAATAATAACTCAACACAAATCCATTACTAACAACATGACTTCTCCCATGTCCTCAAGAACTAGATGGACTACTCACAAGACATCATATGGATAAAGATCAAGGATGATATGGTAATGGATAACAATTTGAACATAAACAATAACCCAATGGTTCCAGTCACAAGCATCAACTACAATAGTAATCAACACCGGGAAAGTTTCCCCTAAGAACTAAAGCAATATCCAACACAATTGTTACAGCGGGGTGAAGTGGTGATGATGGTGCTGGTGGATATGATGGTGTGGATGATGATGATGATGATCCCGATGAAGTCTAGCTTGATGATGCTGTTGATGGTGACGATCTCCCCTCTCCGGGAAGGAATTTCCCCTACAGAAATCTGTCTGCCGGAGAGCTCTTTCTCTCTCGGTGTTTTCTGCCCCGCAGAGGCGGCGAAAATCTTTCTGTGGTCGCTCCCCTGGTATTAGGGTTCCAAGAGGAAGATATAGGCGAGAGGGCGGAGTCGGAGGCCGGCCAGGTCGGCCACACCTGCCCTAGTCGCGACCTAGGGGGGGCCGCGCCTAGCGGGGTGTGGGCCCCCTGTGGCCTAGCTACGCCTCCCCTTCTGGTTTCCTTCGTCTTCTGGGAAAATATAATTTTCCAATATTTTTTTGATCTTCGCGAAATTGCATTAAAACACCTCTTTTTCCATCAGAAACCTGACTCCGGCAGTCCATCCTTATAATAAGACATATATTAATGAATAGAGAAAAATTATGATATAGAATGGTGATGCAAATTGGACGTATCATTGAGCGCGTTGATGTGCGCGTCGGAGTTGTCCTGGAACAACTATTGAAGGAAGGCCCAGATCTCGGCGGCTGTGGCATCGTCGGAGGAGACCCGATTGAAGAGCTTTGTAGAGATGCGTGTGTAAATCCACTAGATGATGGCGAGATCTTCTTTCACCCAGCGAGGATCGGCGGGCTGCGGAGGATAGGATGGATCTATGTGGTGGCGTAGGGCGCAGCGGCCGAGGTGGATGGTGAAGAGGTGGCGCCATTGGTAGTAGTTGTGGGCGCCGAGATCTAACGAGATCGGGATGAAGGGGGAGACGTCGGCAATGGTGTCGGCTAGGGAGAACATTGGGATTTAGGGAGGGTTTGTTTGGGTAGTTGTGGAGGAAGAAGGAGAGGCACCGGCGGCGTGGAACTCGGCCATGGAGAAGAGAGGCCGAGTCGGCAGGGGCAGCGACGCTGGCGGCGGTGCCATGCCAGGTGCGGAAAACCTAGACATCTGATACCATGATATTTTGGGATATTGAGAGAATAATAGTTGTATAGACTGAGGTCTCGAATGGGCTGTTTATATAGATTACAAGGCTTAGCCTCTAAGAACTAATAGAGACAGACTACAATGTACCCGCAAGCCGAACAATCTCCAACTGTGAGAGAAGATGAGAAAAGAAACAGCATTCCCCTATGCTTCAACAAAGAAAGAAAAATCTAAAATGATTAGGGATAACTTCTAATTCTTTTTTTTTGAAATGGACTTCTATTTTTTTAATATATAAGATGTTTCGGTATTTTTCTGAAACACATGTATCTATATGATTTTTAGCGTACATGTTCATTTATTTTACTTCAAACCTGCGAATGCATCAGCTAGGCTAGGACACGTTGTGACTGCACATCGAGTTAGCCGGGAAGGCAGAGCCGATTGGCAAATTTGTAATGAGCTCACATACATTCCACCGGATTCATGAAACTAGATCAAATTATTAACTATAGACTTAAGCGTGGTTGGCTGCGGCTCTTCTGCCTCGCGCAATCTGGCTGGGCGTCGTCCCGTATCACAGTTTTTTTTTATATCGGTGGGTGTGGGTTTTTCCTGTTCGATGTCGGCTGGAGGGCGGCGCGCCAGGGAGAAAAAAATTGTCGGCCCCGGTCCACAACCTGATTAGCGTGGACACTTCTCATTGACTGACGCATGGCACTGCTAATTTTAAAGCATAGGGTCGTTGTAATTGCCCAAAAACTCAGAATACCGTATAGTATAACTTTTTCAGCGCCATGACTATTGTATGAATACGATACACAACTCCGGCGACGCAGTGGCGTAAGCTCGCAGCCCGAGTTATGCCCAAGGCCGATGCCGGCACGGTGGCTGCCGATGAACGTCGAGGTGTGGCAAGAAATCCCATGCGGACAAGGCGATGCAATAATAATTCAAGACAATGTTTGGTGCGGCCGCACGGCGTCCCCCGCTGTTCGTCGTCGGTAGCTCAATTTAGGAGCACGGACATTGTGCCAAAATTTGTTAGGCTCTGTTTGGATGTATGCATTGGGACGCTAGGCATTGCATTCGTTGAGATATCAAAACCATGGGACATTTGCATTGAGATCAATGTCAATATTTTTGTTTAGATGTTTAGATATTTGGTAGCTAGAATTGATATCCTAGTTGAATGCCAAATCTTGTTTGGATGGTCAAAGTGGTGTATTGCATTTGGATGGTCAAATCTTGCAGAGAGAGAATTTGAGAGGGGGGGGGGGGGGGCAGGAACAAGCGGAGGGGATGGAGGCCGAGGTGGAGGGCAATGGCGCCAGTGGCCGCCGAAGGATGGAGGCCGCCGGTGGTCACTCGATTTACCTATGCCCTCGCTCGATCTAAAGTCTAGAGAGGAGGATCGAGGCGGCGAGGTCGGAAAGGGAGGCGGCGGGGTCGGGAATGGAAGCGGCGGTGCCCAGCCTCGCCGGAGGCGGAGAAGGAGGGAGGCGGCGGGGTCGGGCCTAGCCGGAGGCGGAGAAGGAGAGAGGCGGCAGGGTCGGGAGGAAGGAGCTGGGGTCGGGAAGGGAGGCGGCGGGGTCAGGAAGGGAGGCGGCAGGGTCGGGAAGGGAGGCGGCGGGGTCGGGAAGGGAGGCGGCAGTGCCCATCCTCGCCGGTGGCAGAGAAGGAGGGAGGCGGCGGTGCCTGGCCTAGCCGGAGGCGAAGAAGGAGGGATGCGGCGGGTTCGGGAGCGAGGGCAGAGGTCGGGAACGAGAGGAAAAATGATTCGGGCCGAATACCACGCAATGTCGAGGGGTGAGGCTCGTCTTTCGGGAGGAGGTTTTGCTAGTTGATTCGGGCCATCTCAATATCAAGCCCGAATGTCTAGCCTGAATACCTAGTACATCCAAACGCTCAAGTTTCAGATATTGGGCTCCTGAATGCCTGAATACCCAATACCTAGGCTGAATGCATACATCCAAACGCAGCCTTATATTTATCTTTTTTGTTGCGTCCTTTAATTTTTTACATACGTGTATTTTATACTGTTGGCTAAATGTAGGTATTTTTTCTAAAATATTTGATGAACTTAAAAGAATTCAAAAAGGTCTCCATAGAGCCCGTGCTCTAAAGCGATTTTCCGTGGAGTTGACCCTATCTATTTGTCTTCCTCGAGAGCTCCGGGCTAGGTTTCCGGCTTCCGGCTACGATTCTTCGACTGCTACCACGCTAAGCCCGCTCAGTCGCAACTCCTTTAGGCTGCCTTCCCAAGCCTCATCTCGACCACCGTGTGGCCATGTGCGAGGAGAGGTGCATATAATCGTTGCTCCAGACGGAGGTGTCGCGCAGGAGGACAAACCAGCGGTGATGAGGCGCTGCAAGAGGCACTGGTCAGGCGGGGGCTTGGAGACGCATCTCGAGGCAGGGTCTTTGGCGTGAAGTTGAGCTTACAGAGGAGGCGTGGGGACATCGACTCTGGGGCAGCACTGCATGGAAGAGGGAAGCGTCTAGGCGGGTCACTCCGTCTAAACCTTCTCGTCCGTCCTTGCCTAGAGACGAGGAAAGGCGCTTCCTCCTCAGGCCGTCCACCCTCTCATCTGCTCCTTTCCTCCACTCTCAGCTCTCTCTTCTCCTTCAAGGCAACAAGCAGACGTCTTGAGTTGGCATTGTTGTGAATATGGTGAGTGCAGAATTTATCCCGGATTGAGCTGTCATTTCCTTCTCCCCGGCTCTCTTTCTTCTTCTTCATCTCAATTTGCAAAAATTTCTACAAATGGGCATAATTTTTTCTGAATTTTTTCCTTCATGTGTTAATTTATTGGTTGGAGAAATCCTATGCTTAGAGAAAGGAAATAAATATTTATTTATTTTTAATCTAGAAATATCCATTTATATTTTAATAATAAGATTGGGCCCATGTGCTAACAACACTCCACCAAATAATTGTGTACGCACTGTTAGTGTATAAAAAGAACTGACATAAAAAAAGAAATGAAGACGTGACCGAAAACTCGCGTACTCGCTCGTGATATCTAACGCGATATAGATGGCGAGGCGAAGCTCGCACGCCCACCTAGTACTATAGCTTAAGCTTGGTGGCATATATGAACAATAAGGGCATTTGTACATCTTGTGTCTATGAAGTGTGGGTCTGGACAAGCTCTATGAATTTTTTTTGAAAATTTTAAATTTAAAGATTTAAAAAGTTTTAGTAAAAATATCTGGATACAGATAATGATTTATAATACACGTGTACAAAATCTTATGTAAAATACTCTGTATTCTGGTCTTCCATAAAGGAAATAAATTTAGATCAGTACAATTTTAAATGGGCCTCTCTTTTTTAATTTTCTCTTTTGTTGCGCATGAAATATAAAGTATTTTCCATTAAATTTTGCAGATGTGTATTTCATAATGTTGGCTACATGTAGGTATTTTTCTAAAATATTTGATAAATTTAAAAAAAAATCAAAAAGGGCTCCATGGAGCCCGTACTCTAAAGCGATTTTCTATGGAGTTGACCCTCTCCATTCGTCTTCCTCAAGAGCTTTAGGCTAGGGTTTCCGGCTACCGCCTATGATTCTCTGACTACTACCACACTAAGCCCGCTCAGCCGCAACTCCTTTAGGCTGCCTCTCTCGCCTCATCTCGACCACCGTACGGCCATATGCGAGGAGTGCATATAATCGTTGCTCCAGGCAGAGGTGTCACATAGGAGGACGAGCCGACGGTGATGAGGCGTTGCAGGAGACACTGGACAGGAGGGGGGCTTGGAGACACATCTCGAAGCGGGGTCTTTGCCGTGGAGTTGAGCCTGCAGTGGAGGCGTGGGGACATCGACTCTAGGGCATGTAACACCGCGTGGGAGAAGGAGGCGCCTGGGCGGGTCACTCCACCTAAACCTTCCCTTCCGTCATTGCCTAGAGACGAGGAAAGGCGCTTCCTCCTCAGGCCATCCATCCCTCTCATCTGCTCCTCTCCTCCACTCTCAGCTCTCTTCTCCTTCAACTTGTGAGAAACAACGAGACGTCTTGAATATGTGTTGTTGTGAATATGGTGAGTGCAGAATCCACCTTTAGGTTGAGGTGTCGTTTCCTTTTCCCTAACTCTTTTTTCTTCTTCTCAATTTGCAAAATTTACTACAGATGGGCATAATTGTTTCTGAATTTTGTATCACCGATCCTTAATGTGTTAATTTATTGGTTAGAGAAATCATATGCTTAGAGAAAGAAAATAAATATTTATTAAGAAAATAAATATTTAATTATTTTTAATCTGGAAATATCCATTTATATTCTAATAATAATATTAGCTTAAGTGCTAACAACGCTTCACTAATTAATTATATACGTACTGTTAGTGTATTGAAAGAACCGGATATAAAAGAGAAATAAGTGCGTGACCGAAAACTCGCGTATTCGCTCGCGATATCTAACATGATATAGGCGGCGAGGCGAAGCTCGCACGCCCACCTAGTAAGAAGAAACCTCCAAAATCATAAAGTACTCAGATTAGATCAGAGGGCCATGCTCAAAGCTACTGCTGCCATCTGCAGAGTGCAGACAGTCTAAACCCCAACAGGAAGAACCAAAGAAAACAAAATATTTTAAGATAGATAGACATCTCCCACAGAAATTAAAAGATCAAACTAAAATGGAACGCCATAGGACAGACCCTTCTGAACCTCTTCTAAGATACTAGCAGGTTCTGGCAGACTAAACTAAACTAAAACATCTTATGACACGCCCTTCTAAACTCAGCAGGAAATTAAGACGGTTCATCTCCAAACTCCAAATCGACCCATCTTCCGTCCTTGGGCAGGCACATCCACGCGAACCTAAGCAGTATCCTGGACCTCCGCACGACCCTGACAAAAACGGCCAGAGAAAGTTAATTATCGCCGCGCCCAAACTTGACAAGAAGTCAAGAACAGACCAACACAGAATGTCAGAAACTCACCACCACTAGGACCAGGTAGAGATTGAGCGCAAACTGCCCGCAGCTCGTCACGATGGCCTTCGCATGGGAGCTCCGGGAAGCCGGCGTCGGCGCCGTTGCGGCGAACCACGCCAGGAGACAGATGGTCGTGACGTGCGTGACCACGCAGACCGTCAGCATGAAGTCGCTGCCGAGGAAGGCGCGGAGCTGGTCGGCGTCGTAGCGTGACATGGAGACGGCCGCCGCCGCCAGAAGCAGGATGGTCAGCACGGACACCGCCGCTATCTTGACGATCTTGCCCTGCAACAAGGCACAACGTGCAGATTCAGAAAGAGCAATCGAACGAAAAGCAAGAACACGTCGGGGGAAATATTGTGCAGAGAAACACGATCGAGAGTCCAGAGAGGATATGCATGTAGGAATTTTTATTTTCTAACCTTGTTCATCTTCGCACCAGCACCTGCAGCTGGTGCAGCATCCAGCAGATTGCGGCCTGCAGAGTTCAGAGAAGAAACAAGAAGATCAGATCTTGGTAACATGACAATGAAATGGCAGATCAAGGTTGCTGCCGCCTACTTGAACAAATAAATCCAAGAAACCCCCAATAAAGCCTCTGTCAAGGAAATCAAAGGGAAAGCCGACGCGTTTCAAAACCAGAAGAACATTACCCTGCTAAGCGCAAGGAGAGAGAACATTACCCTAATCTCGGAGTACTGGTACGCAGAAGAAGAAAACCAAAACAGATTGATTTAGAGGGAGGGGATAGATGCGAGCCTACCAGGCATGTCGCTAGCACTACTCTTTTCTCTAACCACAGAGAGTCTTGGAGATATTGGTGGGGCTCTGATTTTGCTTCGAATGGCTGAATGGAAGAATTGCAATGGAGATGGCGGCTAGTTATATGCAGCATACAGGACATGAGCGGGTACACGGGTCGTGGCTTGGTCTGTCTCCATGGTGGTCAAGGTTGTACATGGACGGGCGGCAGAAGATTCAGACTGGGGGGAGCAGCGGAAACAGGCTTTTCAGATTTCAGTTTCTTTTTCATTTGAGAGCTCGTAGTAGCAACTGCCACTTTTTATCTTTTCTTGCTTTGAATACCTCCCAATGGCTAACTTTGAGCCTGTAACTCATGCCAGTTCTCTCTTTTTTTTTCTCTTTTCTGGATGCAAAAATCGACTGCGCTTTTTTCGCTTTTCCAAAATGTACTTCGCGATAGCTTGTTTTCTCCTTCCCTGGCTTGTCGTCATCACAGGCAGTCCAAATGAAGTGTTGATACACAGCAGGACACCATCGGTTCACTTTAACGTGCCGCGAAACGACCATCTGCAGATTTGAAATGGTTTGAAAAATCTGGGCTGAGCCTACCTACGTGTAGCGCGTAGGCATGGACAGACTGAGATGCCGTGTTGCAGCGAGCAAACGATCGATTTTACTTTGCGACCAAACATGGCAGTCCAACAGAAGTACAGAACAAACGATCCGCTGTATGCCTGTATCTGAATAGACACGACGACTATGAACACAATTGAATGGGACACAATGCATTCGGCACGGAGGGTCTCGACACCTCAACATTGGACCGTTTCCTGATTTGTGCAAGAGTTCGGACACACGTCGTGATTGTGCATAGAGTTAGGACATCTTCGGCGACACGACCTATTCTGGACACCTAAACTCTTCAGTTTGTTTCATTTGGATCGCCATCAACAGAATTTGGGTCATGGTCCAGCCTGCCAGTCCCGTGCTCGGAGCGCTGCGACCCAAACAGTCCGCTCCGCGGGTATAGCCGCCATCGGGCTCACGAAATCTTCCGCTCGTGGAGGTGACGACAGGTTGCGGCGGCGTCTAACCGGAGCCACGCCGCGGGTATAGTTACCACCAGGATCACAAAATCTTCCGCTTGTGGAGGCGGCGCCAGTGTGCGACGGCGTCTGACCGGAGCCGCTCTGGCGCGAGGTGAAGGTGGAGGCACCGGTGACCGCGGAGCTCGACGACGACCTGAGGAAGAGCCCACCTCGTGGTTGTTGGTGGCCTTCTTCAGCA
The DNA here is from genome assembly GCA_916181665.1 of Avena sativa. Classification (NCBI taxonomy): domain Eukaryota; kingdom Viridiplantae; phylum Streptophyta; class Magnoliopsida; order Poales; family Poaceae; genus Avena; species Avena sativa. The sequence continues at coordinate 363,481,141 of OV702284.1, read as the reverse complement.
ATGACAACATCTTGATGACTAGGACGAGCGGGGCTAGGCAATGGCGCGATGGTACGTCGGCATAGACGAGCACATGCCGGTATGAGAAGCCCTGGCCATCAATGCCGACGCAGGCTCCAACGGCTTCGACATAAATGCCAGCGCAGGAGTTCAGGCAGCGCAATGCAGCGGTCAGCGTCGGCATTGATGGCCATTGCAGTAGTTAGGCACACGGAGGACGTTGGGTCGCTTCCAAGCGGGCCCTATGCGAGCGAGGGAAGACACGCGCTTGGTTCGCGACCCATCTGGCTTGACACATTGGTGCCCCAAAATTTGGTGGACCGATGGATCGCACCGAACATGTCGATCTATTTGCGTCGCACAGTTGGCGCGTGGGTGCGTGTGCCTCGTGTGTGCGCGGATCATTTAGGGCACGGCAGGACTGTTTCAGTTGTGTCGTGGGAGATACCCTTAGCCAGGAAGCCGGAGCACACATACATTCCAGCTTCTTCATGAGACTAGATCAAATAAGAAGAATCCTCCAAGATCATAAAGTGCTCAGATTAGATTAGAGTTCCATGCTCTAGACTCTTGAAATGGCAGAGCAAGATCATAATCACTGGCCACTAACTAAAGAACGACTACTTGAAAAATCACATCAAGAAACAACCCCAATAAAGCCTTTGTCAAGGAAATCAGAGAGAAAGCTAATCTGTTTCAAAACCTTATCCGAAGGCAAAAGATCTCAAAAAAAAGAACGACATTGCTCTGCTAAGAGGAAGATGGAGAGGAAGAAAGAACATTGATCCCTCCAAGGGAAAAAAAAAGTTAAGATTTCTGAGTAATGCTAGAACACAGAACAAACTAGCAGCAGGAAAACCAAAACAGATTGAATCAGAAGGATAGATGCGAGCATACCAGCCATCTCTCTGGACTCTGGTACTACTCTTTTCCCTAACCACGGAGAGTCTTGGAGATATTGTTGCAGCTCTGAATGGCTCACTGGAGGAGCTGCCATGGAGATGGCGTCTACATATGCAGCATACAGGTGAAGAGCGGGTACACGGCCGTGACTGGCCTCCACATTGGTCAAGGCGGTACATGGACTGTTGCAGAAGTTTCAGTCTGGACTCTTGCAGAGGTACCACCGAACTCAGCCTTCCCAGATTTCAGCTTTCCTTTTCATTTCATCAGAGCTGGTAGCAATTGGCACTTTTTTTTTAATCTTTTCTTGCATTGAAAAGCTCACAGTGGCTAAGTTTGAACCTGCAACGCATGCCAGTTCTCTTGTTTTCTCTGTTCTGGCTTTTCCAAAACGTACTTCGCGATCGCCTGCTTATCTCCTTCCCTGGCTTGTCGGGGCAGTGCTTCCCATTTCGAAAAAAAAAATCTCCTTCCCTGGCTTGTCGCCATCACAAGCGACGAATTATGGCAGTCAAATGAAGTCATACAGCAGCACGCAAAGCCATCGGTTCACTTTAACGTGCCACGAAACGACCAGCTGATTTGAAATCGTTTGAACAGAACAGACGGTCGAGGCGAAAGGGACTATCGTTGCAAATGGCGCGAAACCCCCCGTGGGACCGTGGGACACAAGGCGTCGGGCTCGGGATAGGAGAGCAGAATCTGGGCTGAGCCTACCTGCGTGTAGCCCGTAGGCATGGACAGACCGGGATGCCGTATTGCAGGAAACAAACGATCGGGTTTAGGTTGCGGAGACCGAACTTGGCAGTTGGCAGTCCAACAAACAATCGCTTTAACTTTTTACGAGAGATCCGCTGATCAGAATAGACACGACGACTATGAACACAATTGAATGGCACGCAATGCGGCTGGTCTCAACGCTAATATTTTTTAAATAATACATTTTTAAATTAATTTTACGAATAATGCATAAAATTGATAATTTCAAAAACTAGCACGGTCTCGGAGATCCGTGTCCCGACGAGTACCTTTTGGGGTATGAGGCCCCGACCAGTCCAGTCGGGGTTTGAGACCCTGACCAGTTGGTAACTAGACCCTAAACCAGACTAGACTGGTCGGGGGCTCATACCCTGAAAGGCGACACCGCGCTAGTTTCTGAAATTACCAATTTCATGTATTATTCGTGAACTTAATTAAAAAGTATTATTTACAAAAATAGCGACCTCAACCCCCCCCCCCCCCCTCCCCCCACCACCACCACACACACAGGACTATTTCATGATTTGTGCAATAGTCTTCTAAGTACGCAATTTATCGGTAGACGGACATAACAAGAAGAAATGGGAAAACTAAAAATTAAAGAAAAAGAAACGTTAAGAGTAAAATAAAATTAAACGGGAAAATGTAGTAAATAATAGTAAGTAGAAGAGGGTATAACTAGAAGGAAAAACTGAAATTGAAATATGAATCTATATTGAAATGGAAATTTAAAAAAGAAAGAAAGAAAATAACACGTGAAAATAGAAGGGCTACATTTGCCAGCCCAAATGCTCATGTGGATTACTCGGCGCTCACCCTTGATTTCATAACAAGCGGCAAACATAATGCTCGTGTACGTAGGTCTGTATAACTTCAGCCTTTTTCTTTCTTTCTTTTCAATTTGTCGCGCTTTTTTTCTCTTTCTTTTTTTATTTTTCCTTTTTCCTATTATTTTCCATTTTGGTTATTTTCTTGCTTTCGTTTCCATTTCCTTCTGTTTTTCTAGATCTTTTTCTGTTTCCCTTTTGTAATTTCATTTTCTTATTTTTTATGTTGCTTTTATTTTGATTTTCCTTTCTATTTTTGTTAATACATGAATATTTTAAAATGCATATAGATTTTAATTATATGCGTGAAAATTTAATTCAATATAGAAGAATATTATGTTTATGATAAATGAACATTACTTTTATGAAACTTGTAATTTATTTATTTATTCTCACTATTTTTATTCTTGGTAAACATATGAGTGCCTTTTATGTCATATAGTGTAATGACCTAGGGATTTTAAGAATAGGAAAGGGTAGAAGTGTGATTTGATGTTTTGCATAGCATGCATATAGAATTTTAGGGTCAATTTGAAAATTTTCAAAAACTTGTTTGAATTTGGTTCTAGTGAGGTTGTTTTGCAACCAAATGGTCACTAGGAATTGAAACCACATTCAACTAATTACAAATGGATTAAATGAATTCAAAATGAAGGTTTGGCCTAAGTCAAACTTGAATTCAAATTCAAATCTTACACATTCACATTTAAATCACAAGTAATGGAATATGAACATTCCATTAGAATCCGACAATCACACAAACTTTAAATAACAACAATTCATACTATATCATAAGTGTATGAAAGTAATTTGATCTTTATTCATATATATATATATATATATATGTGAGTACATGATCTATTACAGTAGATTAAAAATAAAACTGAAAACCTAAATACAAACTACAGGAAAACCTATACTAGAAACCTATCTATCTATCAATCCTTGCTGCCAGATCCATCAATCTTCAACCTGTTAAAAGAAACAACATAGAAACACACACATGTTAGTGCTAAAATGTTGGTTTTGCCTTAGGGAAAAAAAATTAATGTAAGAATCTATTAATAAGAGTCTAGGAATAAATCCTAAACTCTGAGCCTGAGTAAGCAACCAAACAAACCAAAGCCATAATTGGTAAAGTAAAATCTTTATAGTGAACCAAGAAGAATCCAACAAATAGCCTCTAGCATAGATCACTAACAGTCAATATGAACTGTTATAACACATTAGCAGAACCAAAAAACACTAGTTAGTCATCTACCTAGATTTTAAAAGAGTACCAATAGATAACTAAACCAATAGGAATGATAGAAACTTGATTACAATCTACCTAGATTTTTAAAATAGTACCAGTAGATAACTAAACTAATAGGAATGATAAAAACTTGATTACAAAGCTTTAGACCAAAGGAAATCCCTAGGCTCAGTATTCTATTAAGAACCAGCAAAATTCTAAATCCTAAGTAATGAAGCTTTTAAACCAATAAAAGTAACATTAACCTTAATACAAGAACAAACACCAAAGGACTTACAAAGTCTTAAGATTCTGCTAAGAACCCTAGAACAATATGAATTTAAAACATGAATAATAAAAATTCTAAACCAATCAAACTTCACAACAATCAATACCGTGAACAATTATCCAAATAGAAATGCAAGGGGTCATGGATGAAATATAAATCAAATTCACTAAAAATAAAATAAATAAACACTTGTCATGTTCCAAAACCATAACAGGACAAAGATTAAAACGACATGCTGGATTAGTCTTATGCAGATACCAACCCCCTGCACCTACAAAAATTTTGGCATACGCATATAAGTTAAACCCAACATGGGCTTAACCACCAAAAACCCTTGCCACCTATGAATAAGTTAACTAACATAGGCGGTTTCACACTTGCTCAAGCAGGTGAATCACCTAAATGTATGGCCTAGGTGTCATCACCATAGCCACTTAGGAACACTATAAATAGCTGACCATCTCACACACCAGAGCTCATAACTCACCACTCGAGCTTGGACCAAAACCCACACTCTTAGAGTTTAGAGAGAGAGATAGAGCGGAGGAGAGAGAGAGAGAGAGGAAGAAGGAGAACAACACAAGAAAATGAGGGGAAGGACCACAACAGCTGCTGTAGATCTTCAGCCAGCATACTTAGAAAACTACAAAGTTTGTTAGCTTTAAACCCTAGAATAGGAAAGCATAGAGTCCTTAGAAATTCAGGGAGAGAGATATAGAAATGAATAGATTTCACCCAGTATATATAGGAGTTCTGCACACTATGCATCTTCACTAAGTGAAGAACCCAACAGGCACAGCCACACCCTAATACTGGCACAAACTATGGCCACTAAGTGAAGAACCCAACAGGCACAACCACACCCTATAGCTAGAGGAGGAAGACAAATAGTAAACCGTAACCAATTAATCACTAATAGAACACAAAATCTCTATCTCACCCCTCATCCCTAGACAAATCATAAGAAATGCTTAAGGATGAGAAGGGAGATAAGGATCAAGCATCCTAAATACCTTCATAAGAAGCAGTAAACAATACTTAACCAACATACTTAAAAAACTAATCTTGAGTTAAAAGCTCAAGCAACAACAAAAAACTAAACCGTTACTACTAAATAATCTTGAGTGAAATACTTAATTAATAGTGAATTAGAATGCCCAATTAGAATTAACAGTAGAAGACAACACTAAGTGTGACAGTATTAATCCTAGAAATGGAAGGATGAGTACCAGATCACTAAAGTAGAAATGCTTATTACCACTAGAAATTAATCAGTCAATTGAATATTCAGGAGAACTGATTTAATAATTCATCAAATTGAAAGAGAGATTGAGAGGGATCAAGAATCCTAATTCTCACTATTTGGAATGGATCCAATTCTATTGAGTCTGACTTATAGTGATCATTTCTCTTTAGAAAATAATGACCTTGAGCATTCTTTCTATCTACTATTATCTAAAAATAATCAAATAATTAATGACTAGATGAAACCAAGAAATAACCCCTTATGTGTGAAATTATAGAAGAGCCCCTTTAAGATCAAACAATTCCCATCTATTTTATTTTACCTAATTCTATCTACACCTCGGGGCCTAATAACGAAACGGTCCGAAGCGTATCAAAGACTTGAAAGATGTCAAAGATTTGAAAGATAGCAAGGATTCAAAGGATTAGGGTTTTCTTTTTTCTAGGGTAATAAATTTGAAGTTCAAAAACTATTAACCACTTACAGCACTAGCACTACTTAACACTAACACTTCCTAACAGAAAGGAATGTCAAGTGTTAACTGAACATTTTGTAAACTACCAACACCTGTTAACTAAAGAATATGCTACTAAACTAGCATTCAATAAAACCAAGGTCTAATCCTAGCAACAATTGACCATGTCAAACCCTAAAAACTTAAATAACATTTATAACACCCTAGACGCCTCTATAACATACTAGGAAACCCTAGGAACACCGTTACTATAATAGTACTGAAGAGCAAACCCTAGAATCGAGTAGGAAGCTAGAACCAAAGGAGGAGGAAGATGATAAGGAAAGTACTTACCTTCAGAAAGGGTGATCCAAGCTCATGCTAACTCGGGAGGGGAATAAGAATAGTACTGGTGGCGGCAGCTGGTGGCACATGGGAGTTCCCAGTTGTTCATATCAACCCCACGTCGATCAGTGTAGCCAAACGCAACGTAGTGGACACGTAGGAGCGCCATCTCGACGACAGGGAACGTCGGAGTTGTGTTGGAGTCATAGAAGGCGATGAATTGCCGAAACCCTAGAACGGGTTAGGGTCCGATGTGGATGCTTTCTGTAAATCTAAAGCAAACATGGATTCAGCACATGTGTACAAAATTTCATAAATTGCATTAACTCAATGAGCATGTAAGGAGACCTATATTATATCTAGGATGCATACAACATCACAACAAGAATAATAAAGATGCATGTATCTATGTTCCTTATAAAACCAACATTTGTAATAAGCAAGAAATAAGCAGCATCTTCTTCCAGAGTGATCATTAGCCTGCATCAAAAAACATCACCATAGTTAAGCCAGAAATGTGAAGCAACAAGTAGGACAACAACAAAAAATAAGATATTGTCTTAGACCACTCGGGAAAAATATACTATGTTAGTAGACCATCCTGCATAAACTGTTTAGAATGTTAGCATAATTTTATCATATCTCAATCATGCAAGCATATAAAATCATGTATTACCACTTTTCTACAGGAAAAAACTAAGAAAAGTATACATAACATCATTTAAGCAAAGTTTGATATGCAACATGATCACTTATTTATATCAAGGGGAAATGTAAGTAAGAAAACTCATGAACAGAAGCACACATCGTCAAATGTAATATAAGTACCATCCCTACCTCTTATCGACCATGACCACACATGGGCCTTGGTGGCGTCTTCTTCCCCAATCTCTATTGGCGTCTCTCTCCCCCCCCCCTCCATTCATGTCCTTCGTACCATATTAGGGTAGCAAGTGCGGGTACCGCATAGTCCTGTAAAAACCTAGTTTGTGCAGTTTTCCTTGTTGAGAATATGAGGGAGGAAACATGAAGAGGTTGCCTTGGGCTGAACAAATAGGTCCCCCAAACCGTCCCGCCCTATAACCCTATACCATATCCTGCCAAATCTTGTTGCTTGACCTACTGCACAAATGAACATATGTAGAATACTATGCTACATATCCACCATGAACATAGAGCGTAGTATAAAAAGACAAACTTATATGTCATAATAAAAGATAAACTATGAAAATCATGGAGGTCACAATCGACTAAATTTACGCATGGAACATGAAGAATGTCTTGCAAACTAAAGGCTTCAATGTTCTCATGGCACGCATTCTGATACCAAATCAAGGATTTAATATGAAAAGGGGGACAAGCTGACCTGGCTGTAATCTTCAAGCCATTCTCACAAATGGAAGTCAAGCACACCCTGTGTCCAACCCCAACATATTGATTATGTACAGGCTCATGCAAGTTCCTATAATACTGAAATAGGAACACAAAACCTAAAACCATGGGCGATGAACAAACAAAGTGGAATCTAGATGGAAGCAAACATGAGAACACACACCCCATATAGAGGAGCTCGACAATAAAAGAAGGCCAATGGGATGGGATAAACACATCTCCACTCCTAGGGGAAACGGTAGAACTAACATGATTCTACCGTAACAAGCCACCTACCATTAATTAAGATAACAACGAAAGGGGATGATGGATGGGCCTTCTCTCCTTGGCATGTATTTAGTCTCTCTAAATTGAGAAGTTGCTAGGAGGTCGCGTAGCAACATACAAAGAATGCCTCCTAGCTTCTATCGGTAACAACGTTTTTTGAGAGACTCTACCGATAACAATTGTGAGGAGGAAAACTATATAAAGGCCGAACCGGTAAGCCCATATCATCGTTTTGCGGCCCAACTGACACTGAGTGGCCTAACTCATTTTATGGAGTAGCATGACAACAATGAAATCTTGGCTTGTTGACACGATATAAGGAAGTAAAAATGTATGTACCTACAGTTCAAGAGTAGTGAGCTCATGCAGGCCATTATATTAGCAGATCTGATGGCCGAGGGCTCAAAATCATTGTGAAAGCCTCTGGCTAGGTGAGTTTTACTGTTTCTTAATTCTAGATCCAATTAATGCAACTATATAAAGTAAGAAAAACCTGTAAGTATATTTTTTCCATAAAGAAAAAAAATTAATGCGAAGATACAATTACATCTAGCCTCTGCACCAACAAAATTCCTAAAGACATCTAGGATGCACACAACCAAAAAAAATAACAAGAGAAAAATAAAAAGGACCCCACCACGTTGATCCATCACCCTGCAACAGCAACACTCTAACCACCAGCAAAGACAACACCTAGATTACAAATGAGGTTCTCCAAAAGCAATGCCTTCAAGAAGGAAACAACGCACCCACGTTATCATTGTCCGATCAAAGATCTTAGATTTTCATCCTAGAGAAAGACCGTGTTCCCCAAAACAATGTCTGCCAGGTACAACCAATAAAGGCCAGAAATTAGGTTTTTACCCTAAAAATCCGCAAGTCAAGTCGAACAACGCCCATGAAGTAAGGTCTTCATCTAAACCAAACATAAAGCAAATAGATTGGAGGACAGTACTCAAGGGCATCTAAACAAATTTCTACTTCTACTGTTGCTGCAAAATGATCCAAGTTCACAAACCCAGAGGAAGACAGCAAAATATGCTAACATAGACATCTCCCATAATACTACTAGAAATTTACTGGCAGACAAAATTAAACTGAAACACCATATGACAGGCCTTTCCATACTTAGTAGGACATTAGAATAGAGCATCTCCAAACTCCAAAATGATCCATCTTTCCATCCAACTAGTGAAATAGATCAAGTAAAAACTTTCAAATTCACAAAGGACATTGATTAGAGGGCCGTACTCAAAGGCACACAGAGTTGTTTCAGATGCAAACTGCAGACATTCTCCAAACTCCAAATTGATCCAAGTACATAAACCCTAGAGGAAACAACTTTGGAGTTTCCGATGCACTATTTTTTATCTTCTATACCCTGTAAAAATATTTCCTTCGGTAATTCTTCCAAAGTTAGGGTGGGGGGCAGCGGCCCCCTAACATGTGCATAGCTCCACCGCTGGGTCAAGGGGTGCAATTTTTTGTTGACTAACTATAAGTTTTGTTGTATTTAGGCACAATTATAACATTTTGTCCATATGATTATCTTCACAATTCTTGAATCCCATTGATTTATATTGCTTTAACAAGCTAGAAGAAATTCCAAAACATAGTCTAGTCTATAGAGTATAGTGCGACTATACATTGGTACTCCGAGAGAACCATGCATATGTAGATATTCATGAGGCATATCATTTAACATATGATTAACATTCCTCATAAGAAACTACAAATAGAATGTCGTCCCAAATGGTGGTACTCACGTGGAGGTTGGCTCTCCTCATAAGGATTTTTTGCAACGCGTGCAACTAAAGGAACTGGTCATAATTCCATTAATCTCATCCAACCCCAGCCCCAGGTAGCCCCTTTGATTAGGCTCATCAACGATGAATTTCTCATCGCCTCATTCTTCCATAGGAATGTAAACGGATTGGATCGGATATTTCCATTACCATATCCTTTATCATATTTTTTGGCGGATTCGGATCGGAGCGGATAATAGCCGGATACGGATTCGAATACGGATTATATCGGATTGCATATATGGAGCAGATTCGGATCGAAAGAGGATAATTGAACAAATACACATAGAAAAATAAAAATTTATTTAATTTATGCAAAAGAAATGACAAGAAAGCGTGCAACACTAGATAGCAGTAGTATAGAGGTGCAAGATTGATAATATCATAATATAACATGCATATGTAGCATGCATAGCTAGCCGATACACATACTACATTGTCTAGATATTATGGTTGTGCAAAATTTATCGGATTATCCTATTTGAGTACCTCGGATAATCCTCATAAAATGCTGAATTATCCTTATCCGTCCGATATCATCAATACCATATCCGCTACCATATTCGTCGGATATCCGCTCGATAAATATCCGCATTCGCATCCATATCCGCCGGATATCTAAAAATGCATACCATATCCTTAAAAAAGGACGCGGATGCGGATTCGGAGCGGAAATTATCCGTACCATTTACATCCCTATTCTTCCACCAGTCTTCATCATTTGGATGTGTGGTATATGTTTAATCCTCCATGATCATTCTTCAGTCTATCTTATGGTTCCACTAATCTGTAGGTTGTCAAGTGGGATCTCACTTCTATTTCATGTAAATTATTTATAGTTCAAACATTGCCAAAAATATAGACTACAAACTTTTAAATGAACTAGAATTGTGAACCTACTTGTATCTCTACTAAAATTCATATTTGGCACCACGCCAGGCTTGCAGAAGCTCGAAAGGATGGCAAGATATAGGGTAGAGGTATATTTATTGCACCCAAGCTGGACTTGAACAATATGCTTACGACTTAATTATCTTCACCGAGGTTTACATCATTTAAATTAGAAAGTCCAAAACTGTAAACAATTTCTTGAAAATGTGAGATGTATTTTCTGCGGATATGGACTAGATATTCAATAGTTGAAATTTAGACTTGGCAATATTAGTTGCAATATCATACTTAATTGAGGAGTGTAGCATGGGAAACTCGGTAGCAAGAGCGGGAATCTAGGGTCATTGGTAAAATTTTGTAAATGGAGCGAATGCCTTGTACAACTACAAAAGATGCCCCTTGCCCACCACATCAAAAAACTAGAAAAGGAAAGGGAAGCAGCACCACACGCGTGGAATGCTCGACGTATGATCGGTGTGAGCTCACCATGGAGCGAAAGCGCAATCTGTCTTTCACACCAGGTCAGTCACCCCATCAAAAAATCGTTCACATGAGTAGACGAAGGCGTGTGAGTGGATTTGGGAAATATTGGGCTCGACTTCTTTCCAGGTTGCGTCTTCTTACTCCTCAAGAAAACTCTTAGCCTAGAGTTGAGCAGAAGTGAAGAGAATAGCATGATTGTAGCAATAATGAAAAATAGCACGATGGTAAAAAAACATCGCTGGGATTTGTATTGGTTGTTGTCGGTCTAGAAAAAAAAAAGGAAAAATAATTATGCCAAAACACTGAAAACATGACCTCCCCTCACCCCTAGAAAAAACTTACACATTGTTGTACCGGTCAACCCCTAACCTCCCTCCTTCTAGGGTATTATCTCCTATAACCTCAACTCTCGAACACTTATACCATATGGTGCCCATTGATCATTGGGACATATTTATTTTCAGTTTTGTTGCCTTCGTCCACACTTAAGCTCGCCACCCAGCTACGTGCGCGTTGATGAGGCCTAACTGCATCGACGCCCTTGCAAACGATTGACTTTACATTACTGTCCTGACTGCTGGTGTCGCATGTGGTCGTGCTTATTGATCAAAGTGAACTCGACAACGTGTCAAGCTCCGCCGGTGCAACACATCTAGGACATACCGGTGCAATCAGGAAATGTAACATTGTGGCAGCTACTACATTTGTTCCCTATTATAAGACATTTTAGAAGGATATAAACCTACCCAAAACATCTTATATGGAACATAGAACTAAGCACACAAAATGAGACAGATCGTATGCACCATGACAATTTGGACATTCTCTTCTTTCAAAAAAAATAACACGAGTTTCGATACGTCTCTACCCCGCATAGAGTTAGCTAGGACGACATAGCTGATTTTCGAATTTCTACCGAGCCACTCTGATAGATTCAGTAGTCACATGCCTTCCAGAGCCAGTTAATGCAACTAGATAAAGTAAGAAAAACTTGAAAGTTCATAAGCAGGTATAGATTGGAGGACCATACTCGTGGGTAAACCATGTAGACCAATCTCTACTGCTGCTGCAGCAATATGATCCAAGTTCACAAATCCCACAGGAAGTAGGCAGCAAAATATGCTAAGATAATCATCTCCCATAATACTAGTAATACTACAGCTATACTGGCAAACAAAACTAAACGAAAACACCATATGACAGGCCTTTCCATACTTAACAGGTCATTAGAACAGAGCATCTCCAAACTCCAAAAGGATCCATCTTTACATGAAACTAGCGCACTAGATCAAGTAAAAAACTTTCAGATTCACACAGTCAAGGACATTGATTAGAGGGCAGACATTCTCCAAACTCCAAAATGATCCAAGTTCATAAACCCCAGAGGTTTCAGAAGACGGCACAATATGCTAAGACAGACAGATTGACCGCGATAGTGGCAGCGGCTACAACGGTACTTGCAGATTAATAAACTAAATAAAACATCTTATGACATGCCCTTCCAAACTCAGCAGGAAATTAAGACGGCGCATCTCCAAACTCCAGAACGATCAATCTTCAGAGGAACCTAAGCAGCACAGTGGGCCTTCTTGGAACGCTGGCGAAAAAGACGAGAGCGAGTTAATCAATCATAGCCCGATCTTCAGAGGAAGATGCCAACGCAGCAGCTCGGAAAACTCACCGCCCCGATGGCGAAGTACAGATTGGCCGCCAGGTGCAGGGAGGACGAGACGGTGGAGTTGGCGTAGTAGCGCCGGGCGGCCGGCGTGGGCGCCGTCGCAGCGAACCTCGTCAGGAGACAGATGGTCGAGAGGTGCGTGACCACGCAGACCATCAGGAAGCTGTCGCTGCCGAAGAAGGCGCGGAGCTTGGCACCGTCGTAGCGCGGCAGCATGGAGCGCGCCGCCGCCGCCAGAAGCAGAATGGCCAGCACGGACACCATCGCTATGTTGACGATCTTGCACTGCACAAAAGCAAAGACCGCGGATTCAGCTAGAGATATCGAACGAACGCAGGAACAAGGTGGGGGAATTTATGTGCAGACAAACACGATCGAGATTCGAGACGGGTATGCGTGGATGAGTTTTTAACCTTGTTCATCTTCGCTCCTGCAGCTGCTTCAGCACCCTGCTTGCGGCCTTCAAAGTTCAGACAAGAGACAGGATCAGATCTTGGTAGCATGACAATGAAATAGCAGAGCAAGATCATAAACTGGCCAGCTGGGAGCGACCAGTTGAAAAAATAACGCCAAGAAACTGTCCCAATAAAGCCTTTTCTCACCGAAATCGAAGGGAAAGCTGACCACCGTTTCCAAAATCAAAACCTTACGGAAGACAAAAGATCTCCATAGAGAAATAACACCGTTGCTCTGCCAAGAGGAAGACGGAGAGAAAGAAAGAAAGGCAAGAACATTCATATACGCAAACCAGAAAACTTATGATCCCGTAACGGAAGCACTATGAAAACTTATGATCTTTGAGTACGAAGCAGAGCAAACCAGCAGTAATAACCGAAGGCAAAAGATCTAAAAAAACAGACAGCATTCCTCTGCCAAGAGGAAGAGGGTGAGAAAGACAAGAACATCCATGCGTAGATCAAAGACCCCAAACAGAAATTTCCGCTCGAACCTTGTGTTCGATCTAGCTAGCACGCAGAACAAACTACCCAATACGAAAACAGAAACAGATAGATTTATCGGGATAGATGAGAACATACCAGTCATCTCGCTAGCACTGCTCTGATTTTCCCTAACCACGGACGGGGAGTCTTGGAGATTATCGGTCGGTGGGGCTCTGATTCTGTTTCTCAATCGCTCAACGGAAGAGTTGCCACGGAGATGGCGTCTGCTTATATGCAGGAGACAGACAGGCGAGGGAAGGGGAGGTTACACGGTCGTGACTTGGTCTCCACATTGGTCAAGGTGGTACATGGACGGGTGGCAAAGTTTTCAGTCTGGAGGGAGCAGCGGACACAGCTTTGTCAGATTTCAGTTTTGTTTCTTTTTCGTTTCAGAGATCGTACCATCTTTTTTCCTTTCTTGCATTGAATAGCTCACCGTGGCTAACGTTGAGGCTGTAACGCATGCCAATTCTTTTATTTTCTCTTTATTTACTATAGACGCAAAAATCGACTGCCTTTTGTTTCGCTTTTCCAAAGCACGTACTTGTACTACTCCCTTTGATCCATATTACTTGTCACTAAAATGGATGTATCTAGCACTAGCTAGATACATCCATTTTAATGACAAGTAATATGGATCGGAGGGAGTACTTCAGAATCGCCTGTTCCCAGCTTGTCGTCTTCCGGTCCTCACAAGCGACGAATTAGGGCAGTCCAAATGAAGAGCCGCGAAACGCTGATACAGCACTTCAACGTGCCACGAAACGACCCACCGATCAGAAGTGAGGTTTGATCCAGTACTACTCTAAAACCTAAAAACTGTAAACCCTAAACTCTACTATCCCTCCTTTCTAAACTCATACAAATTCATCCACGTATATATTCAAATCCGCATCCAAACTAAGTATTACCCTTTGGATATACAGTATTCCCACATGCACACGATTCGGCTTGCCCACCACCATCCAGCGCCCTGACCGCGTTGCCGCCGTGAGCCATCGTCGCGACCGCCGTCCAGCGAGCCCTTGAGGTTATTAATGATGAGAGAGATCGTGGTACTAGTACATGATATCATGCACTGTAGAGATAGTATCATATATTAGTATTATACTATGTATGATACTGCCCATTATGATTAGTCTAAGAATAATAGTTTGAACAAAATTGTTGGAAAACTAGGTCGGTATCCTATCCCTTTTAGTCTATAAAAAGAGAAGCAATCAGTGTACGTTAACTTCGAGAGAGATATCAGTAAACCTTCTTCTTGTTCCTTGTATCAAATTCTTGTGTGACTATTGTGTGTCTTTGACTCTAGTCTTCTTCCTCAGTTATGAAGCAGTCCCATGACCGGCCAGCAGGCAGGGTTGCGAAACAAAAATAAACCAAAGAGATTAACCGCTAGTGGAATACGAGGCGTCGGCTCGAAGAGCAAAAATCTGTGATCACCCAACTGGCATATAGCGCGTACTAGGATGGACAGAGTGAGATAGCGTGCGGCAGAAAACAAAAGATAGCGTGCGACCAGACATGTCAGTCCAACAAATCCGCTAGCCACAGTGAGCCAGAGTGATTTCAGTTTGTAGAACAACATGCATTGTGAGCCACGGTGAGACACGACCACTATGCACACAATGGAATGGACACAATGCACTCGCCATCACAGGTCACTGAATCTCTACATTGTATAACTTTCATGATTCGTGCATCAGTTTTCTTGCCTTGGAAGTGACACCACTCTGACGTCACACTGAGGCCAGTATCTAAAGCTTACCTAAAAACTTAATTTCTTACCTTACATTTTTAAAATCATATAAGATGGATGTACTATTTTGCATTTTTTTTGCATAGCTAAGTTTCATGTCAATTTTTTTTGCAAGGCTAAGTTTCAAGTCAATGCTCAACTGAGCACACAACATTAGATGCACTCCATGGTTCAGAATTCACCAATAGTTCAGTCATAGTTCACATCTCAAATTTCTCAACTGAACAATCCTCAGCCATAGTTCATAATTTATCTCAAATACAAATTGTCCATAATAGAGCACTCACAAAATTGAATTAAAATCATAGTACCGAATATCAACTCATATCTGTAGTATTGAATATGAACTCACATCTCTATGGGTGTACCTTGTGAACCCCTTTGTTTGCTTCCCCATCTCTGGCTAACAATTCAAACCATTTGCCCTTTGACTTTTCTCCAAATTCTTCATCCATGCAAGGTATATCATTTGCTTCGTCCTGCATTTTTTTCCAAAAAGGTGTGTGTAACAAGCTATATGTAGCATCCATGTGAGTAACATCTAGCAGTGATTTTGCAAAGGAAACTATAACAAATTATATCTAGCATGTAACAGTGATTTTGCAGAGGCCAATGTAACAAGTTGAAGTAATCTTACATTCTTTCTAGGCCAGTAAATGCAACTTGCTTGAGCATGACCAATATGTTTAACTCTTCCATTTGTTATAGGTAGGAATGTGCTTGTATTTAACACCATGTTCACCAGTACTTCAACATATTCAACGTTGTCTAGGTTCTACATTGTTACCAAAGAAACCAACCCTACATTATTTGGTGATGTTAAACCCATCCACATGCCTATTTTGATTTTGTTGTCCTTTCCATTGTGGAACAAACATTTGGAGATATCACCTACACAACATATACATATACAGTCGTGCACATTTTGGTCATTTAGTAAGATTACCTTTAATGGTTTCCTTCTTTTGCTATTTTGCTTCATAGTTGCAATACTCCCATCTAACTTCTCCCGCTTAACAATTTTAAATATTGTTTCTTCTAATTGTAACTTGTACGCAAACTTCTCTTGCTTAACTTTCTTGAAGAGTTTTTCTTGTGATTTTAACTCTTTATATGATGTTTTTTGGCCTTTGTATTGGTTTTGGCTTCTTCATCTACCTTATCATCTAGTTTCCTCTTCCTTGATGTCTTCCCTATAGTTTGGATTTCTTGTTCATGCATGGCTTCTGCTGCTACTGCTACTGTTGATGTGGTTGCCTTGTTTCCTTAGTTTTAAATCTATCAGAATCTAGAGAAAATCTAATATTTCTTCGCTCGTCATGAAACCATTTGTGTTGCACATCAAATGATTTCCAAGATGGTGAATCTACTAGATGCCTGAACAAACCATCCTTAGTTTTACCAGTACTCTACCAAACCATGTTTGGTGATGTTTCAACACATAAACAATCCTCTAACTCTTTTTACATAATTTTACCTCTTTATTCATGTATCATAGTTGTTACATCCTTAATCAGTAGAGGAACAATAAAATCTGGGGCTCATCTAACCAAACATGTTGGTTAGATTGTCGGGCTAGCCTAGCTAATTCACGGGCTACCATGTTTGCTTCTCTAAAATTGTGCTCGAATTGGATATGCAAAAAATCTCATGCCATGTGATAACAGTCGTCAAGGATCGCGGCTGATACTCCATTCGAGAAGCCTCCTCTTTTATAGCTTAGATTACATCTATATTATCATAGCAACATACCACTCTATTTCATCCTACAATTTGTGCAAGGAGCAGACCTTGCTTTAGAGCTTGTTCCTCAGCTGAAAACATGTAATGAACGAAATCAAGCTTGTTGTTACTCGCAACTATAACCCATGACAGTCTCGAATTATTTCTCATGTAGCGCCGCGAAGGCCATCTGTATCAAAAGAAGCATCGATTTTTACCTTTACAAAATTCTGCAGTGGCTTCACCAAGCCCTATTTTCTCATCTTGGGCCTTCATAAATTGGCGGCAGTGAAGTTCGATATAGAGCTCCAATGGAGATAACAGTACTTCCAGGGTCCTTAACTTTTTTGCCATGTGTTGCTTGCCGTCTCTCCCACTAGAGGTACCAGGTGGTAATCGCTACTAGCTCTGGTATATGTAACACCCCGGCCTCTCCGGACCGGTGGCTGTCATCCCTGGCAGCTCAATAGGATCTCTAGACTAACCACACAGACCAACACTAGTATTTTCTGCGCACTTTGTCTTCACTCGTGCGCAGCCGATACCCATTTTCCAGTCGGTCACCTATCCTTAAATTGCTCTAGTCCAAGCACGCTTAACCTTAGAGTTCTTTTCAGCTGAGCTTCTGAAAAAGAAGTTGCAGCTTGTTGATATGGATATACTATCAATCCTATTAAGCCATGCAACAGGGTCTCACATACACCCACCCTCACAAGATCGACACCCTCGTCGATCAACCATAATCCAGGAACGTCCCCTCTTGGCATTCGTCTGTGCGTCCAGTGTCGGCACATGTGTCATGCCGTGTCCACTTCGGGCCACACGCTCCATGCTCCACATGTCCGCTACTGACCCGCACACGCCCGTGTAACCACGAGAGTCGGCTCTGATACCACTTGTAACGCTCTATACTCTCCGGACCGGTGGCTTTCATCCCTGGCAGCTCAATAGAATCTCTAGACTAACCCCACATACCAACACTAGTCTTTTCTGCGCACTTTATCCTCACTCGTGCGCATCCAATACCCACTTCCCGATCGGTCACCCATCCTTAAATTGCTCTAGGCCAAGCACGCTTAACCTCAGAGTTCTTTTCAGATGAGCTTCCGGAAAAAAGTTACAACTTGTTGGTATGAGTATACTATCAATCCAATTAAGGCATGCGCCAGGGTCTCACAGTATACTTGTCTACAAACAATCGTTGTGGGTCATCATTTAGAGTATAGGATGAACTCCAGTGCTGCCTGTCTGGCACGGTCAATGGTAACTGCCTCCTCAATTGGGTGCATTGGAAGAGCATATGCTTCACATCTTTCGCCGCAATATCACATAATGGGCATTGAACACTCACATTAACATGTCTATTAGCCAAAACCGCATGACAAGGTATAGTTTCTTGCATCAACTGCCAAAGATAGTTTTTTACCTTCGATGGTACCTTCAGACTCCAAATTGTGTCCCACATAGGGTGTGGTTTCATTGCTTGAGGGACATGACCACAATTCAGTTTACTACCTAATTTGCCGTCCCACTCAGCGTGGTAGGCCGAACTTTCAAAGAAGGTGCCCGTTTTGGTTAAACTCCAGTCCACAAAAAATCTTCCATATTGTGTGATGATAATGGAATAGCCAATATTCTGCGAGTATCAACCGGCCAAAAAATCTGCTTAATCAAATCCTCATCCCGAGAATTTATGACATGATCAATCAACTCATGTACTCTAGTATATATATTCTGCCCCTTTGGTGTAAATAACTTGTGTGATTGACATCCAGGAATCCACTTGTCCTCCCAAATTTTGATGTTATTCCCCTTTCTAACACGCCATACGTTTCCCTTCTTGAATGTTTGAATACCAGCCCAAATACTTTGCCAGGTGAAGAAACTACCCTTCTGCATTGTTGCATTCAGTAGACCCCCCAAGGGAAATATTTGGCCCGTAACACTCTAGCACAAAGAGAGTCAGGTTCCTCCAAAATCCTCCATAATTGTTTAGCCAACAAAGTAAGATTAAAACCGTGGATATCTCTGAATCCCATGCCTCCTTTTTTCTTAGGTATGCAAAGTTTCCACCACGCTAGACTCTATGCATCAATTTGAAATCTCTAATCAACTTCCATGCGGTCTTGTAAATTCTTTTCCAATCAATTCCAATAGTCATCTCTTCCATCTACTAGTATTATAGACTGGGCATTCATTAGTCTATGAGTTTACTCTTCTAAACATGATGCAGTCATATTTGCATGCATGGATACTCTCATAGCCTAGTCCTACATCTATGATATATTTTCTTGAGGCGTGATTTTTTTAGGAAGCTCATGTATTGTCTCAAGGAGTAGAGGAACACAACAAACAAGCATGGCTTATTGTGGCAGACTTTTTTTGGACAACACAACACAAAATAGCCCCTAGAAGTTTTTTTTTTTCAAGATATAGGCTTTTAGCGGTGATTGGGAGGGGCGACGCAAAGTTTTATGCCGTAGAAGATTATATTGTGGCGCCAAAGTGTGCTATGCTAGCTGGTCAACACTAATGGCTTTCCTATATGCCTTGGTTGATGAAAATGGGCAGTAATTATTGGCGTTTAAATTTTTTTATGTTGAGTATGGGTCTGATGTGAGAGAGTGGTCAAGCGTGTTCGGCCCCACTGGAGCCAAGTTGAGGCCATCTGAATGTTAAAACCCCAACTTTCACGACCATGCGCTCTTTCATTCCATGTATCCCACTTCTTACTTTCTTCGACCTCTTTCTCTCTCTAGCCATTGGGAGCTCAGCTAGCAAGCAAGGAAACTAGTAATAACAGTTATCTTCGTTAATAAAAACGGAACTAGAGAGAATGCCTTGTTCAAGTAGAAAAGGTCATGTACCAAAGGAATAGTATAGTGCACAACCGTGCACATGGAATGCCCGGCGTGTAACATGTGTTAGCTCACCATGCAACGCGAGTGCACCAAGACACAAAAGGGCGAGCTATCTTCCATGCCAGGTCAGTCGACCTACCATAAAATCATGTACACAAGTAGGCAAAGGCCTGGGTGCGAGCCATGGTGGACATGGAAAATAATGGGCTTACGTATTTCCATGCCCCATCTTCTTACTCCTCAACGAAACACATCACCCCATTTGAGAAAAAGCGAAGACAATAGCACGAATGCAACAATAGAGAAACCCTCGCTAGAGTTCTCATTGAGTGCTATCAGAGCACAGGAAAAGGAGCAAAACATGCCAAAAACCCCAAAACAGCAACTCACCTAAAAGAACTTCCACATTGTTGTACTGGTCAACCTTTCCCCTTAGTGTATCTCTTATAATCCTAACTCTCCAACAATTCTGCCATATGTTGCCCATGTTTCACTGGAATCATTTTTTCCCACCCCTGTCGAGTACTGATGAGTACGTGACCGGCTCTCCTCCCATTAAGTGCCAGTTGCTCAGGCCACTTCGACACCCTTGCACGCGATCGACCGTGCGTTACTGCCCTGAGATGCCGTTGTTACCTGTGATCGTGCTCATCGAGTGAACTCAGATAACTTGTCGACATCCTGTCAGTGCAACACATTTAGGACATGCCAGTGCAATCACGGCGATCGCTTGGTGGCAGCTACTAACAAGCATACGTACTACCTCTATTCCAAATTCTAAGAAGTTTTTTTTTTTGGATATTTTAGCCCACCAAACAGTCTTATAATTCGAAACAGGGGCAGTATGTAGCACGCCAGATTTGACACTCTTTCTCTAAAAAAACTGAAGTTTCAACACATCTTTACTCCACGTAGAGTTAGCCATGAAGACAGCTGATTTGCAAATTTCTACCGACCACTCTCCTAGATTCAGTAGTCACATATACTACGTACATTCCAGGCCAATTCATGCAACTAGATGAAGTAAGAAAAACTTTTCACATGCATTCCAGGCCAATTGATGAACTAGATCAAGTAAAAAAAAACTTCTGCGTTCATAAAGCAGGTAGATTGGAGGGCCGTACTCGAGGGCATCTAAAGCTAGTGCTGCTTCTGCTAACTGTCTCCAGACTCCAAAATGATCCAAGTTCATAAACCCCAGATGAAGAGGACAACAAAAAAACACTCAAGTCTCTACTCCGCATAAACTTAGCCAGGAAGACAGAGCTGATTTGCAAATTTCTACCGATCGAGCCACTCTCACAGATTCTGTAGTAACATACATTCCAGGCCAGTTCATGCAAATAGATCAAGTAAGAAAAACTTCCAAGTTCATAAAGCTATTGTCGCTGCTGCAAACAGTCTCCACACTCCAAAATGATCCAGGTTCAGAAACCCAGAGGAAGAAGACACCAAAATATGCAAAGATAGACATCTCTCATGGTACCACTACAACGATACTGGCAGACGACTATAATAAACTAAAATAAAACACCATATGACAGGCCCTTCCAAACCCAGCAGGAAATTAAGACGGTGCATCTCCAAAGTCCAAAACGATCCATCTTCCAACCTTCGGCAGCAGGCAGGCACATCATCCACGAGCCTAAGCAGCAGCATCCCGGACCCTGTTGGGACCCTGGCAAAAAGGACGAGAGCAAGTTAACAAGAGTCCAATCTTCTTCTGAAGAAGATGCCAACACAGACTCAGCAAGAAAAACTCACCGCCACCAGGGCAAGGTACAGATTGGCCGCCAGGTGCACGGAGGACGCGACGGCGGAGTTGGCATAGTTGCAGCGGGCAGCCAGCGTGGGCGCCGTCGCAGCGCACCTCGCCAGGAGACAGATGGATGTGAGGTGGGTGAGCACACAGACCATGAGGAAGTTTTCGCGGCCGACGTAGCCACAGAGCTCGGCGCCGTCGTAGTAGCGCGCCATGGAGCGAGCCCCCGCCGCCAGGAGCAGCGTGGCCAGCAGGGACACCACCACTATCTTGAGGATCTTGGCCTGCACAAAACAAAAGCCTGCAGATTCAGACACAGAGATCCTCGAAACAGAGATCGAACGAAAGCAAGAACACATTGGCAGAAATGTATGTGCAGATGATCTGAGACGAATACGCATGTAGGAGGAGTATTTAACCTTGATCATCCTCGCTCCTGCAGGTGCTTCGGCAATCAGCATGCGGCCTTCTTCAGCGATCAGCAGGCGGCCTTCAAAGTTCAGACAAGAAACAAGGAGATGAGATCTTGGTAACATGACGGTAAAATTGCAGAGCAAGGCCACAAGTTGCCAGTTGCGAGCGACTACTTGAACAACAGTAGCCAAGAAACCGCAGTAAAGACTTTTGGCAAGGAAATCAAAGTGAAAGCCGTCCCGTTTCAAAACCTTCACCCAAAGGCAAAAGATCTCCAAAAAGAAACAACTTGCTCTGCTAACAGGAAGATGGAGAGAAAGAAAGAAAGAACATTCATCCGAAGGTCAAAGATCATGAGCAGAGATTTTCGTTTGAACCTTTTCTGAGTACTACTAGTAGGCAGGACAAACTACCAGAAGGAAAACCAAAACAGATAGATTCAGAGGGATAGATGCGGGCATACCAGTCATCTCGCTAGCACCGCTCATTTCCCGGACCACGGACGGAGAGTCTTGAGATATCGGCCGGGCTCTGATTTTGTTGCTCTGGTTTTTTGTTTCCGAGTAGCTCAATGGTTGGACGAATTGCCATGGAAGGGGTGCCTACTTATATCCACCGTGCAGGCGAGGAGGGGGAGCAGGAGATACGCTGTCGTGACTTGGTCTCCACATTGGTCAAGGCGGTACGTGGCCGGGTGGCAAAAGTTTCAGTCTGGAGGGAGCAGCGGAGACAGCTTTGTCAGATTTCAGTTTTATCATTTCAGAGATCGTACTCGCAATTTCTTTTTCTTGCATTGAACATAGCTCAAAATAGCAAACTTTAAGCCTGTAACGCATGCCCAGTTCTCTACGGTGGCAGAAATCGACGGATTTTTTGTTCTTGCTTTTCCAAAACGTACTACACGATCACCTGCCCATCTCCTTTCCTAGCTTATCGCCTGCCAGTCCCTTGTCGACATTGTCGTCATCACTGATACAGCTAGGTTCGCTTTGACGTACCGCGGAACGACCCACTGATTTGAAATAGTTTGAACGGAGCAGACGATAGAGATGAACGAGACTGTCACTGCAATTGGCGCGAAACTGCCAGTGGCGTCGGCATCGGAGACGGCGGAGAGCAGGATCTGGGCTGTCCATACCGATTACAGAGAGCAACCCTAATAATTAGGGTACCAAATGGGCCATGTCTTCTGTGATCGCGGGCCTTGGAATGTCTCGAGGTCCCTGGCTGCATTGCGTTGCTACCTAATCCAAACTATGTCTTCTAAAAAAAAGCTAATCCAAACTATAACCTTTCTCAAAGGAAAAAACCAATCCAAACTTACCCAAAATAATAAGCTTTTCCAAACAAAAAAAACTAACCTCAAATAAGCTTTTCCAAACAAAAAAAAGAAGTAACCCAAAAAAAAAGGGAGATCAATACTACCCCTAAAAAAAGGAACAAATTATCCAACATTGCCCAAATACTATGCTTGAACAAAAAATACGGGGTAGAAGACGAGGACACATGTTTAGAAATCAGAATATACACGCTAAATCTTAACGAAACAAATCCATGTCACAAGTAGGTTCCAACTTCCATCATTGGTAAGGCGTTACACATATGACTGGCCAAATTTCCATTCCGTGGTGGGAGTAGATGAAGGAGTACGTCGATTTGGAGGACGGGCTCAAGATAGGACTTTCTTAAAAAAAATTCAAAATTTAAAGATTCAAACATTCCCAAAAAAATAGGGTGATATATAATGATTTATAATACGCGTTTGAAAAAGATTATGTCAAAATACTTTGTATTCTTGCCTCAGTAAAAAAGAGAACAATTTGGATCTGAGTGTGAATAGTGCAATTTTTGAATAGGCCTTTTTTCTCTAGAATTTATCATATTTGTCTCTTTTACTGTGCACAAAATAGATTTTTTTGCAGGTAATTTTATTTTTAGATTTTGCATACATGTATTTTACATTGTGAGCTACACGAATATATTTTTTTCAAATTTTTTTGATGTTTTTTGAAATTTTTTAAAAAAAGTCCTCCATGGAACCCATTCTCCAAATTGATTTTTCTTACATGCAGCTTGTTGCCGTAAAAATCTGTCGCGCAACACCAGGACAACTGTCGTACTTTCATGACAAAAGAACAGATGCTTTTCAAGCAAAGTAACAAAGAATTCCTCGCTTTTGTAGAGAAGATCTGACCGTTTTTCAAGACAAACCAGCAAAGATCCGGTCAAACCCTAGACGGCTAGGGCTTCAGCGGAGAAGAACGACAGACAGAAAATAATACATAAAAAGTAAATTGGTTTTTTGATAGATCGATTCATTTCTTCTTGAATCGGCCAGGACCTTTAAATAAGGCGCTGGATTTTATCGTGTGTCTACAGAACTCCAAACGTAAATCGAGTTGTCCTCTCCCGATTCGGTTGCCATGTATGATCACCTATTCCGCTAGCCAACGTAACAACTCTATATAAGGTCACGTACAACTATCCACATGAAAATAATAAAATGTTTCCACCAGATGCTTTTTTTGTTTGTTTTCTGAACGGTGTTTCTGCCAGATACTAATGACACCGTATAATTAAGACTGATCTGATACGGTGATTTTTCTGCTGCACTTTTCCTTAGGTGACCGCACAAGTGCAAAACGTCGTTCAGCTTCACATCTGAAACCATCTTGGACGCGTCCTAGAATCTGGCCATGAAATGTCCCAGATGGTTGCGATTTCATGCAACACTATGTATTTGGCCTGAGTAATTTGCTACACATCTACACATGTTGATCCACCGCGCCCCTTGGGGATCGAACAAAACGATCCCCCGGTCATCGCTTGCTGGTTGATGCAAAAGGGAGGACCCACCCACGACGTCGCCGTGCTTTTTTCCCTCCGTGATGTGACGCGCTGCGCCCCGTCACCCGCCAGATTCCCTTGCCCCGCGCGCACCCGTTGTTGCGCGCTGCGCAGCATCCACCGTCCGGCCTCCGCCATCACCTTGCTGTGCGCCTATGCACCGCCTCCGCACGACGCCTTCCCTATAGCCTCCGCCATGCCATCTTAGCATATTATTTTTGCTATGTATTCATATATTTTTTGCTACTTTCGCACAATTATTTTGCTACAACTTATTTCTATGTTTTCGTTACGAGGTCTTCGGCAGGAGTGTCCGGCGATGTCTCCGGAGTGTCACTTTTGCTACATTTGAGAAAACTTGTTGCTACCACCGTTTTGTGGTTTTGCTATAATAGCGTAAATTTTTTCTATGAGGTCTTTGGCGACACTTTTTGCTACATTAGAACATTTTTTTTGCTATATTAGGACTTTTTTTGCTACAAGTTCGCCGTGAGGTCTCCGGCGAACTCTCCGGCGAGGTCCAGTCTATTTGTTATTTTTCTGAAACAAACCATTTTCTAATATATGTAGCAAAAGCGAGATTATTTATAACAAAAACGGATATGTTTGTAGCAGAAGCGGGATTTAAAAGCTTTTTAAAAGGACACGTGTCAGCAGGAGGACCCGGGATATTTTGGTACGACCCATAAGTTGAGCACATGCTCTAAAATTAATCTGGCCGATAATACAAACACAGCCTTTTCCAGTTTGTACCGGCGGTAGCTCCATAGAAGTGATAAAAGTACTACTGCGTGTGACTGTGGACAAAGTGGTATCTTGGACGTATGGACGCAATAGAATTATGGAACTGAACGCAATACTATAATGTCTGTTACATGACATACTGCGAAAGGCCCGGCCCAACCCACTTAGTGTAAGTGTGTAACACCCTTTACAACAATCAAATAGTTCACACTTTCAGACCTTACAATATCTACTACAAGCATGCAAACATAATGATAATTAGGACAACTAGAATTTGGTACTAGCTCATGTATTTAACATTGTTGCGGTGCACTACATGAGATGAGCATTCCATAAGAATGGATGGTTTGGAATTTCATTTCCGCCATTATATAAGGTGTGGCTGGATTACTTTCTTTTTTGACAGCGTCGGCACTTTATTGATCAAATAATATTATTACAGAGTTTGTTCCAGATACAATTCATTATAACACTAATAGGAAAAGGTAAAACACAATGGCTCAATAGAGCAAGCCACATTTTAATTTCTAGTAGAGAACTTGAAGGAGCAAGACAAGAAATCTTTTGCCATGGATTTTATGACGCTCACCACTCTACCAACAGCCAAACGATCCCGCGCTAGAGACTGAATGTGATGGATCGTAGACAAGCAGTCCAAGACCAGAAAGTTGTTCAAGTAACCACGATCACAGGCCACTGTCACAGCACGCCGAATAGCCAATCCTTAATGTGAGACCTAATCAAGATATTTAAGGAAGATATTATATCCCGACTCTGGGAATGTACAAACGAAAAGGTGTTTGTATCCAAATACCCCTTCAGTTATAAAATATAAGATATTTTAGCCTATTTTTAAACCACATATATCTATACATATTTTAGTGTGTAGAATTACTCATTTTGCTTCGAACCTACACACTAAAAAGCGTCTACATACACGAGTTTCAGAAAAAAGCTAAAATATCTTATATTTTGAAACAGAGGGATTGAGATGGGATATTAGAAGAACACTGAAGAAATGGGTCTATAATATGTTTTAGATATGCAAGAGCTTTACACAGGTCTTTAAGATGGCCTGCATCATACTACCATCAATCACATACGTGACATTTACCCTTCACTATATAATATTGTACAAAGAAAGAATGTTTTAGCTGCTACTGTTTTGGCCTAAACCCTTCTGAATATTGCGTTCAGGAGAGGTTTAAATGGCAACAAATGGAATGATTGGTTAATTTATGTCATATACTAATGTTGGTGCAATTAAATCAAAGTCCTGATGTGTTTGTTTGGAATCTTATTTCATCGGGTCAATTCAGTGTACAATCTATGTATCTTGACCTAATGAACGGTCATACTAGGTTCTTACAAAAATTATTTCTAGAAGCTTAAGATTCCTTTAAAGATGTTTTTTATGTGGTTCCTTTATAAAAAAAGTCCTACTTACAAAAGATAACTTAGCTAAACGTAAGTGAGATGGATGTCAAAAGTTTTGTTTTTGTGACTCAATGGAGACCGTTGAACACTTGTTTCTATCATGCCCGTTTGCGAAAATCATTTGGCATATGGCTTATTTCACTTATAATCTACCACCACCAGCTAGTATTGCTAATATGTTTGGTAACTGGTTAAATGGTATGAACAAAATTGACAAAGCTAAAATGTGTATTGAGGTATCGGCTTTATGCTGGTCTATGTGGACGGATCGGAATAATATTATCTTTAACAGACATACGGGTACCAATTTTTTGCAGGTTATTCGACGAGCTGCTCACTGAATTTAACTATGGGCATATTTACTACCGGGGGATCAACGGGAACCCATGATTTTATTCATGCAACCGGATGCTAGCAGCCGCTCGGGATTTCTTTTTCGAGGCTCATGGATGACAACACATTATTAGTCTCCAAAATGGATAGCTTCATGTTGCTTTTCATTTTCCGTTGGTTGATCATTTCAACCTTAGTTGATCCATGATGTAATAAGGTTAAACACTTTGAATACTTTGCAATAAAAATTGGTTGTGTGCATGGCTTGATGCAGAGGTCGGGGCTATGCTCCCATTTCGAAAAAAAAAACATATGTGACATTGGATGATGTTGATTAGTTCTTTGCCAGTCCCTTGGGATTACTTTTGACTTGTCTGATGATTGATGCTCATAACTGTGCCCCTTCTCTCGGGCAACTACGAAGTGCATGATAGGGAACGAAGGGAGTACATATTTCAGATTGCAATATTTAAAGCGAAATTTCCATGACATTGCAGAGCTCCTAGAAGCTGGAAATCATGGAATATACTAAATATGATTTACATTAGTGAACAAAGGAAGTTTGCCAAAATATTTTATGTTAGAAAAAACGTGACATCGCAGTGCTCCTGAAACCGAAGTTTGCCAAAATCTTTTATACTAGTGAACAAAGGATGTTGAGATATTTGGATTCCAAGGCAGAGCTGTATCATATATGTACACTGGTAAGTTAATATCAAACTCTGTCATGCTTTAAACCTTACAAATAAAAGAACAAAAAATTTAATTAGGGCATGCAGTTATCATGTCCTTGCTAAGTGGCTCAGCAGAATTACGTGATCCTGACTAGTTTCTAATGAGCCTTCATGAAATTAGCATTATTGTTGTGGAAAACAAGATGATTTGCATGGATGGGGTGAACACCCTTATAAGGGCTTGTTTGGATGTACCGGGATTTTTGTCCCAGGGAATCAAATCCCGACCGGGAATCCACGAAAACAGTTTAAATCGTGGGATTTTATTCCCACCTCCCTACTAGTGAATTTATTTCCCTGTGAAAAGGCTGGGTTACCAAACAAGCCCTAAAAGGGAGAGGCCGCTCCCATCTTGATTCTAGAGAGGCTTGATTTTGAGAAGATAGATAGATCAGTCGTCTCTTTCTCGATAAATAGAAATATATTCAAACCAAGAAGGTATCGACTACATCTGGTCTAGTCGTAGCTACAAAAGGAAGAAGCAGGACAGCCAAAGCTATAAAAGGAAGAAGCAGTACTGCGCTTCCGAGCCTTTAGAAGAATATATACTGAACATGCACTGATCAGCTATACAGTTGATCAAAGCGCATAGGTACACAAGTGAGATGAGATTTTAGAAGAATACTGAACATGCGCTGATGCGCATATATGGACTTTGAGGCTGGCGTGCATGTTAACAACCGTGATTGTACTCGATTTGCATGGGCTAGCTGTAGATTGCTTCTTGTTGACTTCCGCTAGTAAGAGATGGCTCCCGTCTCAAGGTGATATTACTGCGGAAATAGCATATGCGCGTGGTTAGAACTGAAGAGAGGAGCGCAAGAAGAAGTGAACAGATACTTATGGAAGCAGCTGAGAGGACACGACCGAGCAGCGACGGGAGGGAAGTGCGTAGAGCCTTATGGCGTGGCACAAACAGGTGCTCTGGTTTCGATCGACCACTGCCGTGGGCGCCATACCTGAGATGTTCCTGAGATATGTGATAGTACATGGAAAAACTCTGAAAAGGGGCCGGAAACAAACCTGGAGTCCTGGACCTACCTGGTGGCTCTGACCTACCAGGATAACCTAGGATCATCGTGGCCAAGGAGAGCAGCCACTTGCTTGGTGCCATTTCTTGTTGACGGTGATGCTAAGGTTTAGTGTTATTCTCTCTCACTCGTGTTACGCTTGGTTTAAGCAGCAAGTTTACTAACAGCTTCCGCGCATCTAGGCTCAGCTTCTCCGTGTTTCTTTGTTTTCTTACGTTCTTGGCTGTGCCCTTATGCGCATGGCCGAAGAGTTCTCTATTAATTGATTGATTTAATGCAACCAGTTCATGGATGCAACTTATATATTTACACTATGCCATGTTCACGCTAATGGTTGTACATAATGAAAGTTTCCGCCCATCTTATGGGTGTATAGGCCAAAGCCATTTCATTAGGCAAAAAAACTACTCACTCTGTTCTCTAAAATAAAATAATTTGGCAAATAAAATTGGTGTGTCAAAATATTTTATAATAGGGAACAAATGAAGTACATGTTAGACATTATACTTTGGATCTTCTAGTCTAGATGATCACAGTAGCCTCTATCGATCTTGAGCATGTACTGAGAGAGGAAGGGATTGGTGAGAGGGGGGAGAGACTACCTGCACCGGTGGAGCTCGAGGAGCCCGAGCCGGTTGCCATGGGGAGGGCGACGGCATGAGCGTGGGCAGTGGTGGCGGCGTCGGTGGCGCTTCCCATCACTCTGCGCGAGCCCTCGATCGGAAAGGCGTGGGGATGGCACACGATGAACCTCGTGCCTTGTGCCAATGACCCCACCTCTTTATATATGCGCATTTGACAGGGGCCCACCAACCGGGAGGTTGGGCGTCCCCGATCAGGACGCGGTCAAGGGGTGTGATCGAGCCGTTGGGCTCAGTCACGATTGAGATCAATCTAACATTCTCCCCCTTGATCTCAACTTTACTTTTCACTTTATACTTTACTTATTTCATCACAGATCGATACATAGAGCATGTTTCATCGTCTCAGCTCAATTGCCGATAGAATCAGACAACCACTATATACCTTTCTATTTTGAAACAAATCCTGTTACTTTAGGGCCTCTGTAGTCCAGAAATCATAGGCTTTTCATTAAACCCATGCCGGCTATGTGTTCCTTGAACACATTGGGTGGTAAGCCTTTCGTTAGCGGATCCGCAAGCATATCCTTTGTCCTTATATGCTCGAGTCTTATAGTTTGATCCTGGACTTTGTCCTTCACAACATAATACTTTATATCTATAGACTTTGTAGCATTACTCGACTTGTTGTTGTGAGCATAGAATACTGCGGGCTCGTTGTCACAGTACATCTTTTAGTGGCCTGCTGATGCAGTCAACCACTTTCAAGTCGGGTAAAAATTTCTTTAACCATAACGCCTGTCCCATGGCCTCATAACATGCTATAAATTATGCATACATCGTAGATGATGCAACTATCGACTGTTTGGCGCTTCTCCACGAAATAGCACCTCCTGCGAGATCCTGTCGTGGACTTTCTGTCGTCTTTATCTCCCGCAAAATCCGCATCTGAATACCCTTTTATCTCTAGGGAATCAGATCTTCTATATGTTAGCATGAGGCCTTTTGTGCCTTGCACATAACGCAAAGCTTTCTTTACCATCTTCCAGTGCTCTATGCCTGGATTCTCTTGATATCTACCGAGTACCCCGGTGATAAATGCTAAGTCAGGGCGAGTGCACACTTGTGCATACTGTAAGCTTCCAACAGACGAAGCATATGGTACTGACTTCATTTGATCGATCTCATATTGATTCTTTGGACATTGGGATTTCCCAAAACTATCGCCCTTGACTATGGGAGCAGGTGTTGCATTACTCGCATGCATATTGTATTTCTTTAAAATCTTTTCACAATACGTTTTTTGAGACAGTCCTAACACTCCATTCTTTTTATCTCGGTGAATTTCTATGCCCAAAACATAAGAAGCTTCACCAAGGTCTTTCATGTCAAAATTTGATGACAAGAACTTCTTTGTCTCTAGTAGTAGACTAACATCACTGCTGGCAAGCAGAATGTCATCCACATACAGAATTAGGAAAATATATTTCCCACTTTTGAACTTTGCATAAATGCAGCTGTCCTCAACATTTTCCTTGAATCCAAATCTTTTAATTGTATCATTAAACTTTAAATACCACTGCCTAGAGGCTTGCTTTAACCCATAAATGGATTTCTTTAGGTGGCATCCCATATGTTCCTTCCCCTCCATGAAAAAATCCTTGGGTTGTTTCATGTAAAACCCATGTAAACATTTTCTTCTAAATCTCCATTTAGAAATGTCGTCTTGACATCCATTTGATGCAACTCTAAATCAAAATGTGCAACTAGTGCCCTGATGATTCTGAAGGAGTCCTTACATGAGACCGGAGAAAAAGTCTCATTGTAATATACGCCTTCTCTTTGCGTAAAGCCTTTTTCCACAAGTCTAGCTTTGTACTTTTCTACATTCCCATTGGAGTCATACTTTGTTTTGTAGACCCATTTGCATCCTACTGTTTTAGCTCCTTTAGGAATTTCCTCTAAGTCCCAAACATTGTTGGAACTCATTGATTTCATTTCATCTTCCATTGCCTCCACCCACTTGGCTGAGTGAGGGCTACTCATGGATTTTTCATAGGAGGTAAGATCGCCCTCCATATGAACTACGTTGTAGACTTTGTAAATTTCTTTGGAAATGGCTGGTCTTCGTTCTCTTTTAGACCTTCTGGGTTCATCAGACTCTTGCTCATTTCTTGCCTCGGGTTCAGGCACATTTACAGTAGGTGGCTGTTCTAGCTCCCTTTCGTGCTCAACAGTGGGTTCAGGTGGCACAACAGGTGTCGGCACCACAACCTCAGGGGTTGTAGATGGTGGCACAACAGGTAGCGAGAAAAATGGCTCCTGAGTCATCGGATTAGGTGCATGCACCCTCTTTTCCTCAAGATCAATTTTTCTAGCTACCGTGCTCCCGCTCATCAATTCGTCCTCCAAGAAGACTGCATGTGTCGTTTCTACAAACTTTGTGTATCTGTCGGGACAGTAGAAACGATAGCCTTTTGACTTATCTGGATAGCCAATAAAGTGGCAAATACTGTTTTGGGGTCTAACTTTGCAATGTTTGGATTGAAAACTTTTGCCTCAGCTGGGCTTCCCCAGACCCTCAAGTGGTGCAGAGAGGGGACTCTGCCTGTCCACAATTCGTACGGTGTTTTGGGCACCGACTTACTTGGTACTTTGTTGAGAATGTGAATGGCGGTTTTAAGCGCCTCCATCCACAATCCCAATGGGAGGGTGGAATAGCTCATCATGTTGCGCACCATATCCATAAGGGTACGGTTACGCCTTTCAGCTACTCCGTTTTGCTGAGGTTCGCCCGACATAGAATACTGGGCGACTATTCCATTTTCCTACAGGAACCTTGCAAAGGGTCCTGGTACTTGACCACATGGAGTATGCCTACCGTAGTACTCCCCCCCCCACGATCGGACCGAACTATCTTAATTCTTTTATCATGCTGATTTTCTACTTCAGCTTTGAAAATTTTAAATTTATCCAATGCTTCAGATCTTTCTTTAATTGGATAAATATAACCATATCGGGAGTGATCATCCGTGAATGTTATGAATGAATCATAGCCATCCACACTTTTCACCGGAAACGGTCCACAAATATCCGTGTGGATTATTTCTAGTGTAGCTATGCTTCGGTTTGCACCCTTCATACTTTCCTTTAATGCAATCTATGCATTGTTTTATGTCTAAGAACTCTAACGGAGGAAGAATGTCTTTTTAACGAGGCTTTCTATTCTTCCCCTCGAAATATGACCTAGTCTGCAGTGTCATAACTTCGATGAGTCAAGAGTTCGCTTTCTTTTCTTTTGTTCTTTGTTCGACAAGGGAACTTGTTCATTCACATCGCACACAGAAAATACTTTAATACTTTAATAATAAATAATAAAGGCTTGTCATGTAGGGTAGCAACACCCACACAAATATCTTTAAACCATATGGCATACTTGCCACATCACACTCATAGTTATCTTTGTCCACATGGGATACACATATCAAATTTCTGTGTAATGAAGGCTTTTAGTCTTTTCTATGTCCCATTTTTCTGGGAACATGCTATAATTGACAACAGAGGTGTCAAACTGTTGAGGCAGTGAAGCCATCATCAAGTGAACAAGGGGTGCAACCTTTAGCTCCAAATCAGCATCCATGCGTTTAAGCTTAGCTGCCATGTTGCTCATCCGGAGTCTCTTATGCCATGTGCACCTCCATTGTACCTTTCTGTCACCGGTTGTTTCACCAGGTGGGGCATATGTCTTTTGAAGAATCAGTGAACTAGATCTTTATCTTTTCTATAAACTCCCATGCGGAAGCACACTTTGCAATTGAGCCCGCATTAGCGTTCTCAATTGTGTTCTTAAAAAATAATGCAACTTTTGTTGGTATTAAACATCTTTTGGTTCTCTAAGGTATATGCCATATCCAATAGAGCATGGTCCTTTTCTTTTCATGCCATGCAACATCATCACCTTTTCTTCTTTAAAACCACAATGATGTGTAACCATAACAACAACTGCATGCATTAATTCAACGTTGGTATAAATTAAAACATACAATTATTTATGCAATTAAATCTATATCACCGTTGGGCAGATAATAGAGATAAATGCACATATTATTGCAACAAAGCATGATCATGTTATTAATAACGTTGGTCATAAAATAACAGAACCATAATTGTTTCAATAACTACTTTAACATACTTTTGAAATTTAATTCACTTTAAACCTTTAATAAATACTTTTAACTATTTACATAACAAATCATGATCATGCTATTAATAACGTTGGTTATATAATAACATAATCACAATCACATTTTAATATCACTTTATCACATTTTTTGAAAAATTAATTATCACTTTATTGCATTTAAGCAATTGCCTTTAACTATTTGCAGCGGAATAGGAATACAAAATTCATGATCTTTTATACTTTACAGAAAAATTTCTGTCACTTTTCATATTTTCTAAACAAATTTTCGTTGAAATAATTTGAATAGAGAAAAACTGAGTGAATTTGCCAAAAAAAATTGAACAAGAATCACTAAAACTGTGTTCTGTCACGGCCCAGCGGCCTGCCTTGCTATTTGTCGCGCAGCGCGGCGCTGCGCAGCCTTTCGGCCTGGCCCAACTCGCTGGTTTACGCGCCGCTCGGCGTGTTCCTTTGCGGCCTGGCGCTCGCCCGCGACCGTGCAGCCCAGCTCGGCGAGCCCGGCGGCCCACAGCCCACCAGCTCCAGTCGCCGCTTGCTCCTGGCCGCACGATGAAGATCTGACGGCCGTGCGCCGTTTTCGCGAGATCAAAACCGACCCCGACCAGACTCCCTTCGAAACCCTAGCCTCACTCGCTCCCACCCGCGCGCCTCTCCCCTCTGTTCCGCTCGTGGCGGCGGCTGGAGCCGCCGAGCACCCGCGCGCGGCGCCCCGCCGGCGACGGCACGGAGGCGGCTGGCGTAGCCTTTCCCACCTCCCCCCCTCTGTTTCTTTCCTCTCTTTTCCACTCGAAGCAGCCCGCAAGCGAGAGAGAGAGAGAGAGAGAGAGAGAGAGAGGCGCGGTGGCGCCCCCCCTCCACTGTCCCTGGCGTGCGACGGCGGCGCCCCCTCCTCCACTGTCCCTGTGGGTGGAGGTTCAGGGTGGTGTACGACGGCGGCTGGGTGGCTCGCCCTTTGCCCCCGAAGGGGATCTTTCCTTCGGCAGTGGCGGAGGCGCGGCCCCCTCCTCTGCCCGTGCTCTTCGTCCAGTCCCTGGGCTTTCCGATGCGGACTTGGATCGAGAGGAGCGGCGCGGCCAGAACGGCGGCGCAGCTTTGCCGGCGAGCCGGTGAGTGCCCTTTTCCCCTTTCCCCCTTTCTCTCTGTTATGGTTAGGGTTCCGAATTTGGGGATTTCTTTTGGTTTTTCTTTTGGGGATTTGATTTCCTTTTTCTACCGAACAATCTAGGACTAGAAAAACGTGGCTCTGATACCAATGTTAGACATTATACTTTGGATCTTCTAGTCTAGATGATCACAGTAGCCTCTATCGATCTTGAGCATGTACTGAGAGAGGAAGGGATTGGTGAGAGGGGGGAGAGACTACCTGCACCGGTGGAGCTCGAGGAGCCCGAGCCGGTTGCCATGGGGAGGGTGACGGCATGAGCGTGGGCAGTGGTGGCGGCGTCGGTGGCGCTTCCCATCACTCTGCGCGAGCCCTCGATCGGAAAGGCGTGGGGATGGCACACGATGAACCTCGTGCCTTGTGCCAATGACCCCACCTCTTTATATACGCGCATGTGACAGGGGCCCACCAACCGGGAGGTTGGGCGTCCCCGATCAGGACGCGGTCAAGGGGTGTGATCGAGCCGTTGGGCTCGGTCACGATTGAGATCAATCTAACAGTACCTATTTCAGATCGCATTATTTGGACCAAAGTTTCCATGATATTGCAGTGCTCCTGGAAACTGGAAAACAGGGAATAGACAGAGAAAATTACGGTTAACACCAATCTTTGTGGCATTTGTTGTATAGAACACGTGAACAACATTTTTTTTGCAGCTACCATGGTTTGTGGCTACTCTTTTGCACTTGGCTCATATGAACAACTTTTTTCCGGGTCACATGTTATCTAGCTGGCCGGGCCCGCTATTTTGCTTACAACATAATATTTAAAACATAAAAATTTGAAAATAAATGTATTACCAACAAATCATTTTGAAACACGGACACCAATGATCTCTTTATCAAAAAATCGACTTTTTGTCGCTTAAAAACATACATATACATATACATTGTGTAGTATGTACGGCCAAATTTGCATCAAAATAAATTTTCATGTGACACAAAAAACAAATGTTGAAATAAAATGAGATCCTTTTTGCCTTTTCGGATACACGATTCCGATTCCGATCCGATTCCGTGACTTTTGTATAGCCTATAATGCAACGTATTATGTAACAAAACTCCACGGGCATGTAGATGACATGTGTCATCTATATATAATGCAATGTTTTTTGTGACTTTTATGTAGCCTATAATGCAACTTATCAACGTCAACTTTTTCATTACTCGTTTTAATTTTAATATACCATTTTCCATTTTTTTAGCAATACAATTGTAGTATCAATGACAACAAATATAGCAAAATCAGTATAGTTGTAGTTAAAAATTTCATCCTCTTTCTAAATTTATTTCATCAATATGTTAGTAGGTTAAGCAGTTCATTTGGCTAGGTGCAAAAAATTTAGACACAAACCGTGCTAGCTGCAAAACAGATCTTGTTTCTGTGTTTTGTGCAACAAATGTCATAAAGACCGGTGTTAGCTGCAATTTTCTCGAATAGACACAAAGAAAGTTCGCCAAAATGTTTTATGCTAGACAAAAACTTGACACTGCAGTGTTCTTGGAACCAAAATTTGCAAAAAATGTTTTATATTATTGAACAAAGGAAGCAGTACTAAAGATGATAATTTGAGATATTTGGATTCCAAGGTGGAGCTGTATCATCGTATATACTGGTAAGTTAATATCAAACTCTATCATGCTCTGCACACCTTACAAACAAAAAATGGTATTCATGCATGCAATTATCACGTCCCTGCTGAGTGGCTCAGCAGAATTACATGATCCCTGACCAGTTTCTGATGCGTCTTCATGAAATTTACATTAATGTTGTGAAAAACAAGATGATTTACATGAATGGGTTGAACACCCTTATAAAAGGGAGAGGCCGCTCCCATCTCGATTCTAAGGGGACTTGATTTTGAGAGGATAGATAGATTAGTCGTGACTTTTTCAATAAAATAAATATATTAATATTATGAAGATATCAACTACACTCAGCCTAGCCCCGGCTATAAAAGAAAGAAGATGTAAAGTTAAGGCTATAAAAGGAAGAAGCAGCACTGTGTTTCCGAGCCATTAAGAATACTGTACATGCACCGATCAACTGTAGAGTTGATCAAACTTATAGGTATACATGTGAGATGAGATTTTAGAAGAATACTGAACATGCGCTGATGCACATATGGGAGATGACTTCCGGTAGCTGTAGATTGCTTCTCGTTTACTTCCTGTAGTAGGAGATGACTCCCGTCTCAAGGAGATGTTGCTTCTGGGGTGGGCAATGGGACTTCAATTAGATGTGGACCGAGCCGATCGCATGACCGCCGCATCGGACCGTAAGGGCATAGAGCCTGCCTTGATAGATCGTGCTGACGAGCTGAGTGAAATTTTGACTCACTCTGATCGCGTGACACAAGCACGTGCTCTGATATCCTTCGACGAGTGCGTTGTAATTCTCGCAGCAGAACGCAGTGCGCCTCATGACCGAAGTATTCGTGAGATAAGGCAAACAAGGAAAAACACTGAGAAGGGGGCCGAAATAACCTGGGCCTGGCTCTGGGCCTGAGAGCTGCGCGCCTGCCTCTGGGCTTGAGAGATGCGCGCCAGCGCCCACACCAGGAGGAGCCAGGCCTAGGGTCATTGTGTCGGCCAGGCGCCATGACGCAGACGATGAAGGATGATACGTTGGAAACATATCTATAATTTTTGATACTCCATGTTTGTTTAGTATCTACTTTGCTTTACTTGTCTACACTTTGAGGTGCTTTTTACATGTTTTCTGTTACTAACCTATTAACAAGTTGTAACAGTGTCAATTGCCTGTTTTCTGCTGTTTTTGGTTTTAGAAAAGTTAGTAAAGAAATATTCTCGGAATTGAATCGGACGAAGGACAAAGTCAATAACTTTCCATGGTGAATAAGAAGTCCAGAGGAGAAACCCGAGGGGCCGGTCAGAGGGGCCAGACCCCCCCCCCCCCAGGCGTGGGTGGGCCCTAGCCCGCGCCTGGATAGGGTTTGGCCGCCCTGGCGGCCGCCTCGGTCTCACCCTTCGCCTATAAGAAGCCCCCGATGCAGAAACTCTCAGTACTCGATCAGAAATCCACGAAACTGTCTGTAGCCGCCGCCACCATCGTAGCTAGATCGGGGGTCTGAAGCTCTTCCCGGCACCCTGCCGGAGGGGAGATCATCCCGGAGGCCTTCTCTCCGGTATAATTTGTGAGTAGTTCCACCTTGGACTATGGGTCCATGTAGTAGCTAGATGGTTGTATCTCCTCCTTTGTGCTTTCATGTATAGATCTTGTGAGCTCCGTTCATGATCAAGATCTAATCTATTTGTAATCATGCATGTTGTGTTTGCGGGGATCCGATGGATATTGATATTATTATGTTGGTTTGATTAATGGTTTTATCTTTATAATTCTATCATGTCTGTGTTGTTTGTGATCTTGCATGCTCTCCGTTGCTAGTGGTTATCTTGGCCAAGTAGTTGCTAGTGACTCCAAGAGGGAGTATTTATG
Organism: Avena sativa; assembly: GCA_916181665.1. Taxonomy (NCBI): domain Eukaryota; kingdom Viridiplantae; phylum Streptophyta; class Magnoliopsida; order Poales; family Poaceae; genus Avena; species Avena sativa. The sequence goes on along the minus strand of OV702284.1, from coordinate 363,442,574 downwards.
CTCGATAGTGGATTCATGCCTCTAGTTTCCAAGGGAAGTGACAAAAATCTCTTTGGTTGTAGATGTGTTGTTGCTACTAGGGAGAAAACAACGGTCTCTTGTTCATGGAACATGTGGACTGTTTACCTTACACACTTTGCTTAAAGGAGTTGTCTATTGCTTGCAACTTAATACTAGAGGGGGTTCGGATGATAACCTGAAAGTGGACCTCTAGTCATATATGCAGTTGGATTACAGTCTATGTATATTGTTGTATTTCCCAATCAACCTTATAGGATCTTTCTGGCTAGTAATTGCATTGTTATGCCTTGTTCAATTCCTGTCAATTGCCCCGCTGTAATTTGTTTACCCTTCATGCCATGTTGTTTATCTAAGGAGAGCACCTCTAGTGAACTATGGACCCCAGTCCAATCTTTACCATTGATACATCTTCCACTTTTACTTGTTTACTTGCTGCAAACCATTACCTTCCACACCATACGTTTAATCCTTTGTTACAGCAAACCGGTGAGCTTAAAAACCTCACTGATTCGTTGGGACAAAGTCTTGAGTTTGTGTTGTGCAGGTCTCCACATTGCTTCCAACACCCGTGTGACGTTTCCTTCCTCCTTCTGGTTCGATAACCTCGGTCTCAACTGAGGGAAGACTTGATGCTTGCTGCTTCACACCTTGCTCTTGGGGTTTCCAACGAAGCGCTTCCACATCAAACACTAGGCGCCATCAAGCTTTCTGGTGCCGTTACTGGGGAATCTACTTCAACCTCTTACATCTCGTCAAGTGCTATCAACAAGTTTTCTGGCGCCGTTGCCGGGGAGGCTAAGGACGTCTTCACTAGGGGACTCCTTCACTTCCTTTCTCTTTACTTTGTTTTTAGTTTGCTTTGTTTATTTTGCTTGGTTTTGTTTGCCTCTTTTCAAAAAACCCAAAAAAATTAGTCTAGTTTGGTTTGCTTTATTTATTCAAAAACACAAAAAAAAAAATAGTTCTTGCTCTAGTTGTTGCTGTTTTTGGCTTGCCCACCTTTGCCAAAATGAACTCTCCTGAGAACACCAAGTTGTGTGACTTCACTAGCACCATCAACAATGATTTCCTAAGCACTCCTATTGCTCCACCTGCTCCTGATGCTATCTTTTATGAAATTAAGCCTGCTTTGTTGAATCTTGTGATGAGAGAGCAATTTTCTAGTGCTGGTTCTGATGATCTTGCTGCCCATCTTAATAGCTTTGTTGAACTTTGTGATATGCAAAAGTATAAGAATGTAGATGGAGATATTATTAAGCTCAGGCCTTTTCCATTCTCCTTGAGGGGAAAAGCTAAAGAATGGTTGCTATCTTTGCCTAAAAATAGTATTGATTCTTGGACTAAGTGCAAATATGCTTTTATTGGAAAGTACTATCCTCCTGCTAAGATTATTGCTATGAGAAGTGACATTATGAAATTTAAACAGCTTGATAGTGAACATGTTGCTCCTTCTTGGGAAAGAATGGAATCTTTGGTTAAAAATTGCCCTACTCATGGACTCACTGCTTGGATGATTATCCAAACTTTTTATGCAGGTTTGAACTTCTCCTCAAGAAACCTGTTGGATTCTGCTGCTGGAGGTACTTTTATGGGACCAACCTTGGGTGCTGCAACAAGGCTCCTTGATAATATGATGGTTAACTACTCTGAATGGCATGTTGAGAGAGCTCCACATGGTAAGAAGGTAATTCAGTTGAGGAAACTTCCTCTTTGGGTGAAAAGATTGATGTTATTATGGCTATGCTTGTTAATGGGAAAGCTCCTTTAGATCCTAATAGTGTTCCCTTAGCCTCTTTGGTTGCTCAAGAAGAGCAAGTTGATGTAAACTTCATTAGAAACAACAATTTTAACAACAATGCCTATAGGAATAATTTTGGTAGCAACAACAATTATAGGCCTTATCCTCCTAATAATGGCAATTCCTATTGAAGCTCCTACAATAATGCTAGAAGTGCCCCCTCTGAACTTGAAGTAATGCTCAAGGACTTTATTAGTAGACAAACCACTTTCAATAAGACTATAGAGGAAAAGCTTTTAACTGTTGAGAAAAATATATTCTCTCTGTCTGAAGCTCAAACTTCCTTGGTAAATAAAATGGTTGCTAAACCTGAAACTATGGAAAACACCTTTGCTACTGCTCATGCCATACAAGTTACTATTGATGAAAATGTTAGGCTGTTAGCTCAACTTCATGCTAGGTGGGAAAGGGAAGCTGAAATTGATAGAAACAATAGTGTGTGCACTATCACCACTAAACCACAAGTAGACCCTATTCCTCCTCCTACTATGCCTAAGCCTATTGATCCTACTATTAGTGATGCTAAGTTTGATTTTGATATTGATGGTTGTAATATTTCTGAAGTGATTATGTTCCTACAAAAGCTTGCTATAAGTCCTGATGCTAGTGATATGCACGTTGCCTTTACCAAACACATTATAGATGCTCTTGTTAAGATTAAGCAAGAGAAGCTAAAACACAAAGCTTCTATTTCTAGGGAAGTAGAAGATAGTTGGGAACCCATTATTAATATGCAAGTGAATGACTTTGATCTCAAAGCTTCATGTGATCTTGGTTCTAGTATCTCTATTATGCCTAGGAAGATTTATGAAATGCTTGATTTACCACCATTAGAAGATTGTTATTTGAATGTCCCACTCAATGATAATGCTAAGAAGAAACTTTTGGGGAGTATTAATGATGTTCTCATTATGGTCAACAATGCTTATGTCCCTGTTGATTTCTATGTTTTGGATGTTGAATACAATGCTTCTTGTCCTATTACTTTGGGAAGACCTTTTCTTAGAACAGTTGGTGCCATCATTGATATGAAAGAACCATCAAATATCAATTTCCATTCAAGAAAGGTATTGAACACTTCCCTATGAGGAGAGAGAATTTGCTTTTTGATCCTCCTTTGAAAGCAAGATTTGATGTTAATGCTTCTTTATTTGAAAATACTTGATTCTTCTTGCTTCTTGTGCCTAACTTAAATGCGTTAAAGAAAAGTACTTGTTAGGAGATAACCCAAGAGTTTCCTTTAGTCTTGGAAGTTATTACTTCTGTAATTACCTCTCCTTATTCTTTTTGTTTCCTTTTTGTGCCAAGAATGACCTCTAATAAGAGCGAAGTAAGATTTGGGGAGTTGCTGTCCCGAAACAGATTTCTGTCCTCCACCAAAAAAATTCGTGAGGAGGCTCTGTAACTCGGATTGAGCTTAAAATTTACGAATAAATCCCCCAGTATGTTGGCTAACTTTCGTTAGTTTAATTTTTTTATTTGATCAACATAAGATGATCGAAAAAAATCGTTTCTACCTGCTGGTCTGTTTCGACAGATTTCTGCCATTATTGGCATTTGCTTCTTATTGATTCCTTTTTGAGCTCTATTCAGGTAAATTGAGTTTCTTTGAAAGAGTTAATACAGTAGCTTGTGTTTTTAGTGAAAAGACTTGTTGTTCCAAAAAATTTCCAGTGATCTAATATCTTTTGAATAAGCTAATGTTGCTAATGAAGATTGTGTGAAGTTTTGTATGAAAGAAAAATTTCAGGTGTAGAGAGAGAATGATGCAATGAGATGAAGAATGGACAAAAGCTCAAGCTTGGGGATGCCACCATGGTGTCACCCCAAGAAATATCCAAGAGTTACAAGCGTCATAACTTGGGGATGCCCGAGGCATCCCCTTCTTCATCAATAAAAAGCTCAGGTCTGTCTAAACACTTCATTTTTATTGTTTAATGCGCAGTTGTGTTGTTCTTGGAGCGTTTTAGTTTTCATTTGATTTGATTAGTTTGGTTAGTTTTCTTTAGTAGTTTGGACCCTCGCTCGCGCTGTGTTGTTTTGTAAATAAGTTTGCTTGGTGTTTGAAAGGAGTAGTAAGTTCTTGCATTGACTGTGACTTAGACTTTAGCATGACATGCTAGGTGTTGTTTTAGCATTATTATTAGTGATTATTGCTGTAGCATGTCTTGTTCCAAACAATTGGGATTGCCTAGTGTGCCTTGAAGAAATGATGCGTTGTTTTAGCATGCAAAAGCATAGTATTGTGGTATTCTCCTTTGATGCTTTGTTTAGGTTGATTTGGCACATGCTCACACCATATTATGACTATGACAAGTCACCATTAGCCTCTATGATCATTTAGTCCTTGACTTGTAGTACCACTCTTTGTTTTGATTAGTTTGCTTTGTTGCATTGCATAATTATGGCCATTATTGCTCTCTTAGTTGGTTGCTCCCAGTCTTTTGCTAGCCTACACTTGTATGAGTAAGTTCTACTCATGCTTCCAACTCCCAAGAAACCAAGTTATTCCAAAGTGCCCACTATAAACTCCTATACATGGTGTGCTACACCATTCCAAGTATATTCTTGTTTTCATCTATCTTCCAATTAAAAACTATTTTGTTATGTGAAATCTTAGTGATTAAACCCTCACGAACTTGATGGCACATTTTATTCTTTGCCCCTAATAAAATTGAACCATTGAGGCAACTTTGTTGTATATGCTTGCACTTATAAGTTGGGATTAGCAGAACTGTGCTGTCACGGGGAACGTTTTCAACATTGCACTTGTACTTTTTGTACTCCGTTGATATCATGCTCTTTTGTCTATGGATGTTACCGGTTTGAAATGAAGTGGGAAATTGTAAGTCCATGGAGTTTGTATTCTGTGTTAGAGAAACGCCTGGGCCGCTAGCCTAAGCCATGCCTAATCATGGTGGAAACTTGCAGCATCACCATAGTGACATCTATGAAGCATTCTTCTTATAAAAAAGAGACACATTGAGAAAACAGGAAAGAGAGAAAAAAGCACCATATTCCCATGGTGTTGGGGATATGCTATATGGGTATCCCTATAGTATGTCTCTTATCCGGCTAACCCGGGTGGCCCACAGTTGGTAGAATGGCCTATGGCCTGCTGGGCGGCCTAGTTAGATGGATCCAGAAGGGAGGCCCATGCCGGATAAAGGAAGGCTACGGTTGGAGTCACCGACGTACCCGGAGCCTTGGAGTACAAGACACGCAAGACTAGTAATAGACGGTGTAGGACTCTGTAACCTGTCCGGCTAGGACTTTTCCCTGTAACCCTAGGACCTGGCGACTATATAATTCAGGCCTATGGGATCCTTTAGGGCATCGATTCATACAACCTCGCACAGCGAACCTATCTCTGTAACTCGGCGTATTGCCCTTATAGTGATTTATAGCAAGAGTAGAATTCCGCCACCGTCGTGGGATCTAAACCTGGGTAAGTTGTGTTACCTCGTACCCGTCAACCGTCCACCTTCCCCCACGTCTCTAAACACGCACTGTGAGGACCCCTCCATGGCGTACTTGTCGGCAATACCACGACAGTTGGCGCCCACCGTGGGGCAAGAGGCGCTTTAGGCTCTTCAGCGGGCGAGGACCAAGATCTTCGCGGGAATCGGCAAAACCGTAGCCATCGTTCGTGTTCTCTTCTCCGGCAACATTCCGATTGTCCCTCCTGACGAGTTTTGGATCCCGGCGAAGACGAACCCTACGCGGTGTTCGATCATTCCTGTTGGAGACATCCACCTCTTCATTGGCGAAACCGACTCGGGCTCTAGTTCCCTGGGAGTCGGAGGAGCATCAAGGCCCGCACGGACCACCTACAGGAAGGATACGTTCGCGGAAGGATCGATGTCGGATCTCTCTTCGGAGTTTGCCGGCAAAGACCGAAAAAATTCAAGGCCCACCCAAACCGCCCATGTGCAGGATATAACGATGGAAGATCGCTGCAAGTCCGCCGGCTTCGCCCGTGCATCTGGACAACAGAGGTCCAAGTTCGTCGGCGTGGTTACCATCTTCGACCTGGTGCGTTGCGTTCAGAGAGAGGGCGAAAACCCCCGCGATTACCTGGCCAGGTGGCTTGGTGTACGAGCCGATCTGGCCCACTACCCCGATGATAATGCTATGTATCACTTTGTGGAAGGATTGGATTGGGGCACGCTTCTCCGACATTCTCTGAGACGACAGCAAGCGACAGGTCTCCTTACCTTCGAAGGCATGGTGAACACCATCAATAGCTACGCGGAGGCTGACGCGGCAGCTCAGACAGCGCTCTCGCTCGCTGATGGAGAACCTCCGATTCAGCCACCACCACCACCGCCTCCGGCCGCCATCGTCGCAGTAGCTCCACCACCTCCAGTCATCGTCGTTGCCGTCGCACCTCCACCGCCCGTCATCGAGGAAGTCCTGGCACCCTCCGACTCTGTTATTGACGCGCTTTATGCTGACTTTAGTGCAGATTCAGAGGAGATATATTTCAGCCCAGAAGAGCTAGACTCCGCCATGCAGGAGATGGAGGAGGAGTATGTGCGAGACAAGCAAGCCAACAACGTCATCGTATCTCGAGAGGTGTTTGTCACCATTGGGACGACGATGGATGAAGATCAACCCGGATGAGATCCGCCTACGGCGCTGGACAAGGGGAAAGGGACACTTATTGCTGCTGACGATGATCTCGCAAAGGTCATGCCTCCTCCGCCCAACCCAGTACAGCAGCCGCAGGAACTCGGCACCGGCCCGAGCAACAACAACACCGCAAACTTGCCGCCTCCAGCATCTACATCTGTAGCGGCCCAAGTCACTCCGGCTGATAGAGTGATGTACGTCAATCTCCTCATCGATCCACTGATCGTTGCTCATATCCGGAACGTGACCCAGCTCGATGAGAAGCGCCAGCAGCTGCTGGAGGAAGCGCAGGCCATCGCGGAGCAAGGCGCTAAGCTAGATCGAGATCTGGTCAACGCGCAGAAGTCCATAGAGAAAGCTAGAGCAATGGAGGCCGAGTACAAGACTTTGCTGCAGCAGCAGAAGGCCAAGAAAGCTCTGGCTCGCGTCATCAACAATCCTGGTGTACGGCGAAACCTAGGATGGGCTCCCTCGAAGCCGGCACAGGCTAAGCCATACATTGATAGTGAAGGCAAGTAGGTGATGCCCACCCCGCTCCTTAACCTCGTCGTCGCCAAGACCCTCCTGGAGCAGGATAGATCGCCTGAGGCAGTGGAACAGGTCTATGACCTAGTGGCCAAGGCGGTGAAGTCGCAGGAAAAGGCCACCTCTCAGAGGCTTGAGTCCGACCTAGCTCTTTGCCAGTCTAGCCAGTATAAGACGCCAAGGGACAGATCTCCTCTTGATGTCGGGTCCCAGACGGGTTCATCAGAACAAAGACGGAGGGATGCGCACAATAGGAAGGATGCCATCCCCATATCCTCCGACCACGGAGAAAAGGCCCGACCTCGTCGCCCATCGCCACCGTCCCGGTCCCCCCGACATCGCGAAGATCACAAGGCTCACCATCATACGGATATGCCCCCACCAAAGCAGTGCGGCATCGTCATCCGCGACAACACGGAGCAGACCCGTCATGACGGAGAGCGCAACCAAGGACACAGGAGCAGGTCACACCATGACCCTCCGCGTCCGACAAGAAACCGTGACAGGCGTGAGGCGTCTCAGGAGGGTAACAGCCAAAAGGCTAACCCACCGCCACCTCCGCCTCCGTCACCACCAAGCAGTCACCATGGCAGAGGAGGCCCGCATCGTTCACGCAGCCCATCCCTTATTGACAAGAAGAAGAACCCGGAGCCATACGATGCACGTTCGCGGATCGATAAGATCCACGAGGCCCGGGAAGGACCATACCTGGGACCACGTTGCTTTGGACCTGCAATACGGTCCGCAACTTACCCCAAAGGTTTCCGTATTAACAAGACCATCAAGCCTTATGACGGCACCGCCAAGCCAGCCACATGGTTGCAGGACTACGGCAACGCGGTGGAGATTGCCGGAGGCAACCCCAACGTCGCCGTCAAGTACCTCCCGTTAATGTTGGCGGTCATGGCCCATCAATGGATCGACGACTTGCCGGAGAAATCCATCTACAATTGGTTGGACATGCAAGAAGCATTCACCAAAAACTTTGAGGGTACATACAAGCGTCCCTGCACCGTTGGCGATCTACAGCGGTGCGTGCAAGAGAAAGACGAGACATCTCGCGCCTACCTCTCCCGCTGGCTGGACATGAAGAATTCCTGCGCAGGAGTGCACGCTCAGACCGCCATGGCCGCCTTCGTCGATGGGTTGGAAAGGGGCACGTTGCTCCGACATAAGCTGGAGCGCTTGCAGGACAATCACCAGCTCGACTTAAATCAGATGATCCAGTTGGCAAGTGAGTTCGCAGCTGCCGACGACGATGTTCGCGGCTCTTTGCCGGCAACGGCCGTTCCAACTCAAGCTCGGAGGAACAGCAGTACAAAACGGAAAACCACTCCAGAAGAAAAGCAATCTACCGACATGGTCGCTATGACTTTTGCAGGATGAGGTGATGGCGGACAACGTGGCCGAGGAAGGGGAGCTGGCCGTGGGCAGCAATAAGGAAGTGAAACTACCTCGGCGCCTCTCCGCGTTCCCCAAACCTACAAGTAGTACCGTGATATGACGTGCCTCGTACACCTCGATGTCAACGGTAAGGCCACCCATACCAATCGACACTTCAAGTTCGTCAACGACCTCAAGGAAGACCCGGAGTTCGGCTACAAGCGAAGTCGGAAGAATAGACCGCGAGGCAAGGGCAAGGGGAAGAAGAAGGAGGAGGAGTCCAAGGACTTAAGTGACATTGACGAGGACGTTGACCCCAAACACGCCGCCAAGAGCGACGACAAGGGCAAGAACCCCTTCGCAAAGAAGGCGCCAGTCTACCATAATTTCCTTGGCACCCCCACCGTCCGACAACAGAAGACCTCTCTGAGGATCCTGATGGCTACCCTACCCCCAGTTCCCCAGTACCTGCGCTGGTCGGAGGTTCCAATAACTGGGGATAGGACGGACCACCTAGACCTTATCCCTACGGAGAACCAGTACGCCATGGTCATCAACCCCTTGATTGACGGCGTGGAGTTCACCAAGTGTATGGTGGATAGTGGAAGCAGCATCAACATCATGTACCTGGATACACTGCAGAAGATGAACTTGACGGAGGCAAACCTAAGGCGGACCAACACCATCTTCCACGGCGTAGTTCCTGGTCGAGAAGCTCGGTCCCTTGGGTGCATTACACTTCAGGTTGCCATTGGCGATGTTAACAATTACCACCAAGAGCGCATGACCTTCGAGGTGGTCCCCTTCAAGAGCGTGTACCATGTCATATTCGGCTGCGACATATTCCACACGTTCATGGCCAAGCCATGCTTCGTCTACAACAAACTCAAGATACCCGGACCAAACGGTGTCATCACCGTATCCGGAAGCTTTACCAAGGCAAGGGACTGTTCCTCCTTTCCGCAAGTAGTGGAGTGGTAGTCACAAAGCCTGCACATTACAATTCGATCATACCATGAGATCAATGAAGCAGCCATTGCGGAAGCTGTCCTCTACAACGAAGAATTCAAAGAGATCTAGAGCAAGGTCGATGACTCAAAGATGCCCGCGTCGAAGAAGCAGATCTCCGACTCCGCTCCTGCGTTCAAGGCCGCCATCGAGACCAAGCCGGTGGAACTTGTGGTAGGTGATGCCTCCAAGGTCACTGCCATTGGGACGAACCTGGATCCCAAATAGGAAAGCGCGCTCGTCGAGTTCCTCCGTGAGAATAGGGACATCTTTGCCTGGCAACCTGCCGACATGAAAGGTGTACCTAGGGAACTTGCCGAGCACAACTTAAACATTGATCCAAAATCCAAACCAGTGAAACAACCTCTACGACGCTTTGGAGATGAGAAGAGACGCGCCATTGGCAAAGAGATAACTAGGTTACTTAAGGCTAAATTTATCCGAGAAGTCCTTCACACCCAATGGGTGGCCAATCTTGTACTTGTCCCCAAAAAGGAAACCAATGAATTAAGAATGTGCGTTGATTACACCGGCTTGAACAAAGCATGTCCCAAAGATCCGTTTGCTTTGCCTCGCATTGACCAAGTCATTGACTCGACGGCTGGATCGGAACTTTTGTGTTTTCTTGATGCATACTCAAGATACCACCAGATTAAGATGAGGAAGTCGGACCAATTGGCCACTTCATTGACTACCCCATACGGCACGTTTTGCTATGTTACGATGCCCTTTGGGCTAAAAAACACAGGTGCTACGTACCAGCGGACAATGCAACGTTGCCTTCACGTCCAAATTGGTAGGAACGTTCACGCCTATGTGGACGACATTGCGGTGATGTCTAAAAAGTCAAATGACTTAATATCCGACTTGAAAGAAACCTTTGATAATCTCTGGAAATACAACATGATGCTTAACCCTAAGAAGTGCTTCTTCGGGGTTCCAGCAGGCAAATTGTTGGGATTCATCGTTTCCCAGCGCGGAATCGAGGTCAACCCAGAGAAAATCAAGGCCATCTTAAGCATAAACCGTCCGACATGCCTAAAAGACATTCAACGACTAACAAGTTGTGTTGCAGCAGTTAGTCGGTTCGTCAGCCGACTTGAAGAGAAGGCTCTGCCGTTGTACAAGTTGCTGAAAAAGGCGGACAAATTCACATGGACGGACGAAGCAGATGCAACATTGAAGTAGCTCAAGGAGATTCTTTCCTCAGCGCCTATCCTTGCAGCACCCGAGCCTGGAGAACCACTGTTAATCTACATGGCGGCAACCAACCGGGTAATCAGCATCGTCGTCGTGGTAGAGCGGAAGGAACCAGGCTATGAGCACGGAGTTCAACGACCAGTTTACTATGTGAGCGAGGTCTTGATGGAGTCCAAACAGCATTACCCACACTACCAGAAGATAGCTTATGGAGTATTCCTTACTTCTCGGAAGCTGAGGCATTACTTTCTGGAGCACCCAATCATAGTGGTGAGCAAGACTCCACTGTCCGACATAATCAACAACAGCGACGCTACAGGAAGGGTCGCGAAGTGGGGCACTGAACTTTACGCCTTCGAGATCACCTACAAGAGACGCGACGCTATCAAGTCACAAGCCTTGGCGGATTTTGTTGCAGATTGGACGGAGATGCCAGATGCTACTCCATTGCCGGAACCAGAGTACTGGGTGATGCACTTTGACGGATCAAAGCTGCTCAACGGCTCGGGGCTGGTGTATTACTACAGTCACCAACAGGAGACAAGCTACACTATGTTCTGCAGATCCACTTCGAGGCTACAAACAACATGGCGGAGTATGAAGCACTCATTCACGGGCTACGTGTAGCCAAGGATATTGGCATCAAGTGCATAGTTTGCTATGAAGATTCTGACTTGTTTGCCCAGCAGGTGGCTGGCACCTGGAATGTGCAGAACCCTATGATGGCGGCATATCGAGACGAAGTGGACGAGATAGCCAAGAGCTTATTGGGCTACGGAGTCAAGTATGTGCCTAGGGAGCAAAATGAGGCGGCTTATCTGCTATCTAAGCTTGGATCAGGGTGCAAGCAAATTCCGCCAGGAGTTTTCCTAGAGCACCTGCGCACACCATCCGTGAAGGGAGCCGATATCGATAACCCGGATAGGGCTGACTCTTTCGTCAACATGGTGACCAAGGTCCCTCCAGCTTGGACAAAAATGTTCATGGAATATCTCGAACACGGAACTTTGCCTGACGACGAGGTCGAAAGACGGCAAATAGTACGACGAGCAAAGGGTTATACCATAATCAATTGGCAACTCTACAAAAGGAGCACTACTGGTGTATACCTAAAGTGTGTTTCCCAGCTAGAAGGTATGGAAATCCTACGCAAAATCCATCTCGGAGATTGCGGGCATCATGCCGCTCCTCGATTGTTGGTCGCGAAAGCCTTCCGATAAGGATTCTACTGGCTGGCCGCGAAGGCGGACGCCGACAAGCTGGTTGAGACATGCATGGGATGCCAGTATTATGCCCGACAACCATATGTTCCTGCTGAAGAATTGCGAACAATACCAATAACTTGGTCGTTTGCAGTCTGGGGGCTAGACATGGTGGGACCGTTACAAACGGCACCATGTGGATTTACACATCTGCTTGTAGCAGTTGATAAATTCACTAAATGGATAGAAGCTAAACCCATTAGAAAGCTTTATGGGGCAACTGCCCTCAGGTTTGTCCGGGATCTAGTGGTGAGATTTGGTCTTCCACATAGCATTATCACCGACAACAGAAGCAACTTGTCTCCCGGAGAAGTGGAGGCTTATTGTTGGGAGAAGGGCATCCGACTTGACCTTGCATCTGTGGCACACCCACAATCCAATGGTCAGGTTGAGCGAGCCAATGGATTAATTCTGCAGGGAATCAAGCCACGTCTTGAGGCACCGCTACATAGAGCAGCTGGAGCCTAGGCGGAGGAACTACCATCTGTGTTGTGGAGTTTATGAACCACACCCAACAGATCCACCGGCTACACACCTTACTTCATGGTTTATGGAGCAGAAGCCATCCTACCTTCCGACATACTCCACGATGCACCAAGAGTTGCCGCCTATGACGAAGATGATGCTGAAGAATCCAGACGCCTAGATGTGGACCTTCTCGAGGAGGAGCACGTTTTGGCATGCCAAAGATCCGCCATCTACCAGCAGAAGCTATGCAGCTACCATAGTCGCCGTGTCCGGCATCGCTCGTTTAAGGAGGGTGATTTGGTGCTCCGACTTAAGCAGAAGAAGTCACACAAGTTATCCCTGCCATGGGAAGGACCGTTCATCATAAGCAAGGCGCTACTCAATGGGTCTTACTACCTCGTTGACAATCGTGAACTGAAGGATAGACCCAACAAGGATCATAAGCATAAGCGACGTGACCCGTATGACGACTACCCGGAGCTTGATCGGCCATGGAACATAGCATAGCTACGTCCTTTTTACACTTAGCATTTTTTATCTAATTGTGTACCTCTTATATGATCAATGAAATAAAGCTCTCTGGTTCACTCATATTTCTGAGTCTTTTACCTCCTTTAGTGTTCATTTTTGGATCATGTAAAACCTTTATGCACAAGTTTTGCGATTGCACTTGTGAAAATTCCGCCTACAGGCGTTAGCTTAAGTTTTCTGGTCTACACGTTCTTTGTCATTTTTATGTGGATTCTGGAGTAGTGACTTTTGGCACTTATTGTCGGCGATTTTGTGATTAGGTTATTAACGGTGCCATTGGGCATCATCACCTGAGCGCATGGTTCCGACAACGAGTCTTCCGACTCACGAAAGGTGAAGCATAAGAACCAAAGTAATGGATAAGCCAGCACTTGCTTAAAAAATATATACATGCTGGAAATTAGTTCATGAGTAGCAGGAAATAACAACCATTGTTTTCCGCCTTAAGATTACATAAATAAGTTTTTTCTGCATATGCACCAAAGGTGAAACAAATATTACAAAGTTAATCTTCATTCCTTTGGCGTAGGCGACTTGGAGACAGCGTCATCAGCAACAGGAGAGCCACCCTCGAAGTCGGTTGTGTGAAGAGACTCAAAGGAGCGTTGGTCGCCGTCATCGATGGTATTCCTGGGCACGAAGACATTGACGTCAACCAACTCGGCGACTCTGGTGTCATAGCCCGCGAGTGACGACAAGATGGACTCATGATTAATAGCCTTGCCATCGTCATCCATGTCGGGAATTACAGAGGTCACCGTGTCGATGTCGGCATCATCATAGTGTGCGTTCACCATTGACAACGACATCCTTGCACCAGCCCATACACATGAAGCTTTCCAGCTTGTGATACGCTCGGGGGTTCGGCACAGGATCTTCGAGTACTTCGCCACAGAGTCCGATGCTTTAATGTTGATTTGGAGGGGCTTGGCGATCTCCTTAGCTTGCGTGATGGTGGTGTTGATGAAGTTGCCGGCAAGAACCATGCATTCCTTGGCTGGAGGAGGCGATCGGGTTAAACCCATAGGAGCTACAAAATCCAACAAGGAGCACATGAGTTCAACAATTCAGAGTATCTAGACTACAGAAATCCAAGGCGGAGAAAACTTACTGAAGATGTTGGCCTCAGCTTGCCAGAGGGTGTCCGCCAAGGATTCTTTCTCTTGTTGGAGGAGCTTATACGCCTCACTATGGAGTTGATTCTGCTCATCGGCAGCTTGCTTCTGATCTTTTAAGATCGCAATCTCCTCCTTCAAGTGATTGATTTCCTCGGTGGCGGAGTCCTGCAGGACCTTCATTGACTCCTCATGCATTTTCAGCATGTCCTTCCTCTACTCCTTAAGGATCTTGTTTTCTCTATCCAGCTGCTGAATGTGCTTGGATTGCTCGACAATGTCCTTAGCCTTGGCAACATGTTCTACAAGTCGGAGAATTCAAAGTACACAGTGAGTACTCGGAGAATATGAGCACAAAACCAAGACGGAATGCGAAAAAAGAAAATAGACGCTTGTTCTTGATGATCTGTTCCTTCAAAAAGGCAGTTTTACCCTTTTCGGCTTCAAGATCTGTGTGCATCTTATGATACTTGTCATTGTCCATGCCCCTCCGAGCATTCTCATTTTGTGGAAAAAAAGGAAAAAGTTAAACATTGTTTGGTCTAGTTGGAGCCTCTATCCGGAAATTTTCCACCTAGACGCTCGAGGGCTACAGCGAGAGTTTTTTGACTTAGCAATATGCTTAGCTTTTCTTTAAGCATCTAGTCGGAACTAACTCAGTTACAACTAGAGGCTTGGGGGCTATAGTATTATAATTTATAAACACTGTGTATGCTACTCTTAAAGCATCTTGTCGAAATAATTCATTCCATCTAAATGCTTGGGGGATACAGTGAGAAGTTTTCTAGCTTAGTCACTCTTAGAGCATCTAGACGCAAAGACCTATGGTTTTCCGTCTACATCCTCGGGGGCTACAGTGGGATATTCATATAAAATGCAAAAGGCAAATAAAACTTACGAGTGCAATGATCTTGAGATTGGTAGCGCTCTCGGCCATCAGCTTGCCAAAGGATATGTTGTTTCCTCGCAAGATATCTGCTTGTTGGAGGAGCTCCTCAAGATCGCAAGTCGGAGATGTCGGTGCTGCACCAGGAACCAGAGTTGTGATACTCGGCGTAAGTGTCGGGTAGACTATCTTCGGGAACTCAAAAGGTTTCTGGGGAGCAAAGGCGCCGCTTTCGGCAGAAGTACCAGCTTCCACCACCGCCTTACCGCCACCGATGGCATCCTTAGCCGGAGATTCAGCCATTTGGTGGGCGGTACTCTCCTGCGTCGCCTGCTCGCTGGCAATAGCGACCTCGGTAGAGGCACCTGAGTCCACTTCCATGGCGGAAGGACCAGATGCCTCCTTAGCTTGTGAGCTTGTCGGGGAAGACGAGGGCTTGACAGAGGGAATGGCAGGGGCGATGGCGGGAGATGTGTCGCGATGCAGCATATCCTTGATGGTTTTAGAAGCCCCCGATGTTTTGGAGGTCTTCTTGAGGCTGGTCGTGGCTTTCTTCCTGAAACGTGCGAAATGCATAAGTACAGGAGCAAGACAGATAAATAGACAATGTCGGAGGAAAAGAAGCTTACACAAGTGGGGGTGATTTGGCAAAAGGGATCCCGATGGTTTTTCTTTTCTCCACCTCCAAGGTGGTGGTAGTCTTTTTGGTGGTTCCACCCTCCGTCTTCTTCTTCTTGCCTCCGTCGGCAGCATCAGAGGTGGAGCTCTTCCGCTTTCGTGCCACCGGAGCATCGTCGTCGGACACGACAGTGACTTCCTTCATCTTTGGTCCATAGATTTTGGGAGCCATGTTGTCCTCATCTATGTCGCAAAGCTGTTAAGTGAAGAGCCACCGTGTTAGATGAGATGATAGTTGCTAGACGGAAGAACTGGAGTATATGTCATACACGGAAAATAAACAGTTACCTTTGGGCACTTGCCATCTACAAACATGTCGTAGGTGATGGCGAAGCCATGCTTCTTGTCCTTCACCTTGACGATGTCCTTAAGACGGAGCTTGACGGAGTCGCTCGAGAAGTTGTCCACGGAGATGCGGAGGCTATCCCTTCTGTCGCTGGTATACTCGTGCATGAGCTTCGTGCGGTGCTGCAGAGGTTGGATTCGCCTGATGAACTAGCACATGGCTAGGTCCAAGCCGGTCAAACCTGTCTCTATGAACCATTCGATCCGCCTTATGGCACGAGAAGCGTCGAGGTCAGAGGGAAGGGAGGCTTGGGATCTCCATGACGAGGCTTCAGTGGCGGCTCCATTGACGAAGTCTGGGTACGTTACTTCTCGGTTAGCCAGAGGGATATCTTGACCGTAGAAGTACGTACGCTGCCAATTCTTGCAGGACTCGTGGCTGACGATGTCGGGGAACCGCCGGTCAGGACGAATCTTGAAGCTTATGGTGCCACAGTTCCTAAGTTCGTCCTTGCTAGCTCCGGCTTCACATTTGACGGTGAAGAAGTACACGAAGATATCTAGCCTAGGCCTTATCCCTAAGTAACCCTCGCAGAGCACCGCGTAGTTGCTAAGCGCTAAGATACTATTGGGGGAGAGGTTCTAGGGCTGGACTCTATAGTGATTCAAGACGGAGAGGAAGAAGTTGGAGATGGGCAGGGAGACGCCGCGTACCAGTTGGGCTTTGAGGTACACCTTTTCTCCGGCTTGGGAAGAAGGTGTCACCTCGCCAGCCGGGGCCGCCCGCCAGGCGAGCCCCTCCGTCGCGGGAAGGTAGCCTTCGGCGATTAGCTCTTGGATATCACGGTCGGTGATGTCTGAGCCGCGCCAGTCGCCCTTGTGCGAGTCAAGTTCCTCCTCCAACGGCTCCAGCGCCGCTGGATTATGGTCGTCGCCAGTGGATTCGACCACCGCCGAGACGGGGATGACCAAACCCTCTGGGGGCACGACGACGGAGCTTTCCGGCTTTGCCGTGGCTTCGCTCGACGCCGCCATAGAAGGGGAAGTGCTGCTGCTAGCCATGGAGTGAGTATGGAGGTGACTGGTGCGGATTAGGGCTAGGGTTTTTCGAGAGTTTTCGCGGAGATCTCGAGGAGGCACGCGCTGGAGGAAGAAGACGATGCGAGGAGAATGAGGTAAAAGGTGAAAATTCCACCGCAGTTACTATTTATCATCTCCAGCATAGACAACGTGTTCGTGAACGTGTGCGGAAATTTCGTCACGTCTCCAACCGTCGCCGCCAACGGTTCGTATCGCTCGCGCGGGAAAATCGGACATGATTGCGTTCTCTGCATGTGTGAGTTACGAGGCGTCGCTGACCTAAGCCTACGTCGCCCTAGCTGACATAGGCAGATGAGCCATCACATCGAAGATTCTGGCATGGACGGATCCAGTCCGGCTACGGAAGAGTACGATGGAAGATTCAACATTTCTCCAACTTACAAGTTGAAGACGGAGAAAACCTTGCAGGGTTCTTTGGGAGGACTACAAGATATTTCTTGACGATTTTCCGACGTCCATCTAGACGGAGCATTCCATGTGAAGAGGCAAGACGGCGCAAGATCTCGGAGTTCTCCGGGGGCTACTGTTGGGGATATGCTATATGGGTATCCCTATAGTATGTCTCTTATCCGGATAACCCGGGTGGCCCACAGTTGGTAGCATGGCCTATGGCCTACTCGGCGGCCCAGTTAGATGGATCCATAAGGGAGGCCCATGCCGGATAAAGGAAGGCTACGGTTGGAGTCGCCGACGTACCCGGAGCCTTGGAGTACAAGACACGCAAGACTAGTAATAGACGGTGTAGGACTCTGTAACCTGTCCGGCTAGGACTTTTCCCTGTAACCCTAGGACCTGACGACTATATAAGTCGGGCCTATGGGAGCCTTTAGGGCATCGATTCATACAACCTCGCACAGCGAACCTATCTCTGTAACTCGGCGTATTGCCCTTATAGTGATTTATAGCAGGAGTAGGATTCCGCCACCATCGTGGGATCTGAACCTGGGTAAGCTGTGTTACCTCGTACCCGTCAACCGTCCGCCTTCCCCCACGTCTCTAAACACGCACTGTGAGGACCCCTCCATGGCGTACTCGTCGGCAATACCACGACACATGATACATAAGAAGAATTGCTGAGATGCTCATTGTCTGCTTGTCTTGTCATTTTGGTTATGGGAAAGCTCATGTGCCATGTGCAAGGGGTACCCCGTTGGCGGTTCTCAATGATATGCAAATACTTACAGTGACAAGAACTTGTCTGGGCCCTAAGTTGAGTATCCATGAGGTGTAGCCCTCATAGTCAAGGGACTTGAGATTGCCAACTTATACTTTGTCAAGCATATACTCCAGCTTTGCCACTTTAACCTTAACCACTTCAAGATGCTTATGATAGGGGCAATGAGGGCTAAAAGCTAACAAGTACCATAATTTTTGGAAGCTCTTTTTGAAACTTGTAATCCCTGCTTCCTTTACAAAAAGGCCTTTCTTCCATCATTATTGAGTCTCCACTTTCTACCTTTAGGCACCATTAAGAGAGCATAGTTGTCATTCTGTGTGTAGTGTTCCAAAGCTTACTAATTGATGCATTTGTGTTATTACTTGTTCTTGTGCTACTTGTTTATAGTCACCCTTGTGAACTTTGCAAGTGTCCTATGCAATTTATTGCTACTCTATGAGGGATAAGCTGATTACCTATGCTATGTTTTCTGCATGTGAAACAAACAAACATTTTTCAATACATATTTTTCATGATATTTTTTTGTAGCTTGACATGTTGCATGCACAGTTACTATGTCCTATTGTTAGAACTCCATCTTTCATGCACATGTTTAGAGTTCTTTGAGCCCAGCTTTCAATGCTTGCATGTCACCTCAAAAATTATTATTTTATCACTTACCTACTCGAGGACGAGCAGGAGTTAAGCTTGGGGATGCCGATACGTTGGAAACGTATCTATAATTTTTTATGCTCCATGCTTGTTTAGTATCTACTTTGATTTACTTGTCTACACTTTGAGGTGCTTTTTACATGTTTTCTGGTACTAACCTATTAACAAGTTGCAACAGTGCCAGATGCCTGTTTTCTGCTATTTTTGGTTTCAGAAAAGTTAGTAAAGAAATATTCTCGGAATTGGAAGGGACGAAGGACAAAGTCAATAACTTTCCGTGGGGAACAAGAAGTCTAGAGGAGAGCCCGAGGGGCCAGAAAGAGGGGCCAGACCCCCCCCCCTCCCCAGGCGTGGGTGGGCCCTAGCCCGCGCCTAGCTAGGGTTTGGCCGCCCTGGTGGCCGCCTCGGTCTCCCCCTTTGCCTATAAGAAGCCCCCGATACAGAAACTCTTAGTACCCTATCAGAAATCCACGAAACCGTCTGTAGTCGCTGCCACCATCGTCCCTAGATCGGGGGATCTGAAGCTCTTCCCGGCACCTTGCCGGAGGGGAGATCATCCTGGAGGCCTTCTCTCCGGTATGATTTGTGAGTAGTTCTGTAACACCCCGGTTCTGAAAAGACCGTGGCCTCTATGTGACATGCCAATCCCTGGATCGGTTCATTGGCCCACAATAGAGTAAGATAGATAACATAGCAAAATATCCGTGTATCATGAATAGAGATGATCCAGAGTACCATTATTACAATAAAATCTTAGCATAAAGCTAGCTCAAATTATTCAGGTAGCAACATAAACAAGTAAATCCTCCATTCTTCAAATTGCCCACAAGTGAACAAGTGCCGAGTGGAGTACCGTGGCCTATAACGATCAATCAGAATCGGAATAACCTGCAACATGAAACGTAGCAGCCCCGAAGGGTCAATACATGGAATGTATGGCAAGTAGAGCTAGTAGTGGAGACAATAGTACTAACATCTACATGCATATTTGGCAAGTGGAGCTGTGTCTGGCTTGCATTTGCAAATACATTTGTCCTACTTTCATAAACAGTTTTTGATTTTCTTTGAAAAGATCCCTATTAAGTTAACCCGACAATATTAAAGCAATTATGAAATTAGAATGAGCGAGAAACATGTCATGGAATCAGTATCAAGCAACTCAGATGTCCATAACCGGGGACATGGCTAATCGATTAGATTATACACCATGAAGAGGTTTGTACACTTTACCCATGTGACTTGGCCAGCCTAGCTCGTACCATCACTCTCATTTTGGGCGATGATAGGGAGAAGACCAAGAAGAGACTGTTCGGGAAGTAGCTTCTCAATCCCGACGCGCACCGGTACAACCTACCAAAATTCTACATCTCTGGATACGCGGGTTCGAGTTACCACAACCTACTAAGTCCAACCAACCGCCCATTCCATTATTGGCACATGTTTGTACACGTAAGCTACACAATAAAGAAGCCAATCATTCTCTCTTGATACCTGGGTGCCTTTCCGCAATAAACCACCAAAAATTATCAATCCCATCATACCCAGATGATTCATTGATTAAGTTGTTTTAGTTTTTACAAACCAATACTTTTAGAAACAGGTTTCAATGATGTAACCCAGCCCTCGTTCAACATAACATGGCTAAGCACATCTACAAACGGTGGTTCATCTACAAGGAAGGCCCTACCACATAATAGGACATAGCATAGCGATAGTATCCTCCTACACATGCATCTACAAAATACACGACAATGCATTGAAAATAGTAGGACGATATCATGAACAAAGTAGCATCTACTTGCCTTGGTTGTAGCGGTCGGAAGAACAATCCACACACGAGCAAGCGTTGCACTCGTCACAATCTACACGACACAATTGCAATCATAAACAAACAATCCACAAGCATATGCAACAAAGATGATGCATGAATGCAAGAACGCAAGTGAATTGGTGCTACAGCTGCACCACAACATCCTATACCATAATACTACCGATTGCATGCATGGAAAATAGTTTTAGCGCTAGGAAAACTATTAAGTAAAAGTAATGCTCACAACTAGAGCTAAAACTTAAATAATTCACTACCGGTAGTATAATGTTTGTAAAATCGTGGGAAAAATCTACAGTATGGGCATCGCTGATTATAAACAGTACCAATTGGAATTACCCAAAAATGAATTTTAAAACTCCCGAAGTAATTAAAACACTGCAGAAAGCCACTAGTCAGTTTCTGCAGAAGTTTTTACTGTAAGCCTATCTTTTTAATTCACGATGAGATTTCCCTCGTTCCACTGAATCCAGGGACATATCATACGCGATTTTTGGAGCTACGGATCTTTTTCTATGAATTTAATACTCCGAAAAGGCTACTAACTAGTTTGATTAAACTGTACTAAACCTCGCTGCAAAAGCCTGAACCAAAGGTACAGCGAGATTCTACACGACTCACTGAATCTACACATATTTTATTTGCAATTTTTGGCCAAGCGGTTTAATTTCTACGCAATTTACAAGTTTCTACCGAAATCTGCCAACTAAAAGGATTAACGAAATTGACCAGTCAATTGTGTCTGTTGACTGGTCAAAGCGTCTGCTGACTGGGCGCTGACTGGGCGTCTGACTAGTCAACGCCTGAGTCTGACCGGTCAACAAACGATCTGAGCCGCTGATCTGAGATCTGACGGTGGCTGCTGTCTTACCGGAAACAAGCGACGAAACGGACTCCGGACGGGGCGGCGAGTTCCGGACGGCGGTGTCGATCGGTTCCGGCGTCGGGGTTTTTCCTGCACGGACGTACACGGTTAGCGCAACGGATCAATAACGTCAACGCGGCGCACGTACGTGCGGGTGTGCGTGCGCGCGAAGGCGCAGTAGCGCATGCGGTAACGCACGCGCGAGCGCACGCGGCGCGCATCGCGCAGCAGGGCAGCGGCAGCGGCGCGGCTAGGCGGCAGCGCGCGGCGCGGCAGCGCAGAGAGGCAGCTGCGGCAGCAGCGAGCGCGCGCAGCGGCGGTTGGCGGCGCAGCAGCAGCGCAAGCTGCAGCGGCGGCGGCGGCGGCTGCAGCGAGGCCGACGCGCAGGCTGAGGCGGGTGGCGCGCGGGTGAAGGCGGCGAGGCGGCGCAGCGGCGTGCGGGGCGTCGGCGGGAGCTGGCCGCGGAGGGAGGCGGCGCGGGTAGGCGGCGGTCACGGCGCAGGCGGGGCGACGGCGGTACCTGGCGGCGGGGCGGGCGACGGCCGGCGGCGAGGCGGGCGACCGGCGGCGGCGGCGTCGGCCGAAGGCGGCGGGGTCGCGCGGTTCCCAAGGTGGAGATCGCGCGGGGCAGGGAGGCGGCGGGGTCGGACACGGTTAACGAGGCCAGGTGGGGTCCCTTTTGTGGCCCTGCGCGCGGAAATCCTAAACTGATTCGGTCCGGAATTAGACTAAAACTCGGAAATCTGTCCAAATTTTCGGACCGTTTTCCGGCGGTTTACTAAAACGGCGACAACTTCTCCTTACGAGCTCCAATTCAAGCGATTCTTGCGCCTACGGGTTCGTATGGTCGAGGGGAACAATCTAGCGTCAAGGTTTGAGCGAAACCACTAATCTACAAGGGTGGTCAACGCTAGTCCTACTAAAGCTTCCCGCAGGAACCTCGTATCAAAATAGAATAGGGTTTTGCAAATGGCGTTTCGTCGACTCATCTCGATCGACGGTTTTGCATGGAAAAGCATGATGCAATGATATGAATGATATGCAAGACCAAATCTAAAATTTGGGATGTGACAAGTTCCACCTTGAACTATGGGTTCATGTAGTAGCTAGATGGTTGTATCTCCTCCTTTGTGCTTTCATGTATAGATCTTGTGAACTCCGTTCATGATCAAGATCTAATCTATTTGTAATCATGCATGTTGTGTTTGCGGGGATCTAATGGATATTGAGATTATTATGTTGGTTTGATTAATGGTTTTATCTTTATAATTCTATCATGTCTGTGTTGTTTGTGATCTTGCATGCTCTCTGTTGCTAGTGGTTATCTTGGCCAAGTAGTTGCTAGTGACTCCAAGAAGGAGTATTTATGCTCGATAGTGGGTTCATGCCTCTAGTTTCGAAGGGAAGTGACATAAATCTCTTCGGTTGTAGATGTGTTATTTCTACTAGGGAGAAAACAACGGTCTCTTGTTCATGGAACATGTGGACTGTTTACCTTACACACTTTGCTTAAAGCAGTTGTCTGCTGTTTGCAACTTAATACTGGAGGGGGTTCGGATAATAACCTGAAGGTGGACTTCTAGTCATAGATGCAGTTGGATTACGGTCTATGTATATTGTTGTATTGCCCAATCAACCTCATAGTATATTTCTGGCTAGTAATTGCATTGCTATGCCTTGCTTAGTTCCTGTCAATTGCCCCGCTGTAATTTGTTTACCCTTCATGTCACGTTGTTTATCTAAGGAGAGCACCTCTAGTGAACTATGGACCCCGGTCCAATCTTTACCATTGATACATCTTTCACTGTTACTTGTTTACTTGCTGCAAACAATTACCTTCCACACCATACGTTTTATCCTTTGTTACAGCAAACCGGTGAGCTTGACAACCTCACTGATTCGTTGGGACAAAGTCTTGAGTTTGTGTTGTACAGGTCTCCACGTTGCTTCCAACACCTATGTGACGTTTCATTCCTCCTTCTGGTTCGATAACCTCGGTCTCAACTGAGGGAAGACTTGCTTCTTGCTGCATCACACCTTGCTCTTGGGGTTTCCAACGAAGCGCTTCCACATCAAACACTAGGCGCCATCAAGCTTTCTGGTGCCGTTACTGGGAAATCTACTTCAACCTCTTCCACCTCGTCAAGCGCTATCAAAGGACGACAGCCACTTGCTTGGTGCCATCTCTTGTTGACCCTAGGTGCTACCGTGCTACTCCCTCCGTTTCAAAATATAAGATGTTTTGGTTTTATGGAGTAAATGTATCTAGACTACTTTTAGTATATGGAGTGAATCTTCACACTAAAAGAAGTCTAGATATGTTTTTTTCACAAACCTAAAACATCTTATATTTTGAAACAGAGGGAGTAGATGCGTGTAATCTTCTGATCTCTGATGAATCCGGTTGGGCTTCTTCCCCTACCACTATCTTATCCCTACCTATAAACGTACAATGCATCTATCAATATTTAGTACCAAATAGAAAATTTACTGAAGGTCGTTCTCAAAAAAAAAATTACTGAAGGTTAAATCAGCTTATAAATCCAAAAATGAAAAAGCATGAATGTAGACATCAAACACCAGCTACCAACATATCTTTGTACTGCCGGTTTACTTGCCGTTTGATAGCCGGTATTTCACATCTACGATTTTTGTCAGCCTAACTTACACGCTCATGTTTGCGCTTTCGATTTAATCTCAACATATCTCGATGCGATTTTTTTTTTTTTTTGAAACAAGGCAAAAACTTTGCCTTTTATATTGATAAAGTAGAAGCAAACATTGGTGGCCTAAGCCAAAAGAAAAAACCCTCAAAAAAGAGGAGACAGAGGAGACAAAACCACTAGCTTATAATATCCCAAAGATGTTTGGCACCCGCCAAAACCCAGCTTTTGCTCTCGTCTTTTATCTTCTGGATGAGGACCGCAGACATTGCGAACTTGTTATTAAAAACTCTGGTATTCCTCTCTTTTCAAATCTCCTAGGTGATAAGCGTGACTGCTGAAATCAGACCCAGTGGGCATGCAGATGGTGCCTGAGTGGCGGCCTTCCAATATTGAATAACTGTGGGACGGCCTGATCCAATGTTCTGCACAAGGGACGGGCAGTCAAGCCAGGAATCCGCGGCCTGCCAAATTCTTCTAGAGTATCGGCATTCAAACAGGATGTGTCTAGCAGTCTCAGCATGGCACTTACATAGCTGGCAAGTCGGCTGGTGCAGCCAGCCCCGCTTTGCCAAGCGATCCGAGGTCTAGAGCCTATTCTGCACGGCAAGCAAGGAGAAGAAAAGACACTTGGGAGGTGCCCAACTCTTCCATACCATCATGTCGAAGGAGCACGGAATGGAACCAATGAACTGGGCATTGTAGGCAGAGGCCGATGTATAAGAAATGTGGCTAGGCGGCTCCACAAGAAGCATACCCCAGCTCTTCTCATCAAGCTTGATATTGCTTAAGCTTTTGACTCCGTGCGCTGGGATTATATCCTCGACCTCATGCAACGCAGGGGTTTTCCTCCTAGGTGGCGGGCATGGGCCTCGCTGATATTCTCTACCTCAACATCTCGAGTTCTGCTTAACGGGCATCCCAGCAAAGACATTTAACATGGGCGTGGTCTGAGGCAGGGTGACCCCCTCTCGCCGCTTCTGTTTGACTTGGCTATCGATCCCCTATAGAAGATTCTAGAGCTTGCCACGGAAGTTGGCCTTCTTCAGGCTCTGCCGGGCGATTTCATGAAGTCCCGCATCTCATTATACGCTGATGACGCGGTGATCTTCTTGGCCCTTGTGGCCCAAGATATCTCAAATCTGGCGGTGATCTTGCAGAATTTTGGAGAGGTCACCGGGTTAGTGACTAATGTGGCAAAAAGCGCAGTGGTGCCGATTCGCTGCGAGGAAATCAACTTAAATGCTATTCTGCATGATTTCCCTGCATCTCTATCTCAGTTCCCAATTCAGTACCTTGGATTGCCTCTGGTCCTCGGAAAATTGCGGCGAATCGACCTTCAGCCCCTCATTGACAAAGCCACCTCCAGGCTCAACCCCTGGAAAGCAAGATTCCTTAATGTTGCGGGTTGTTCCGCACTGGTCAAATCAGTTCTCATGGCCCTCCCAATTTTTCTGCTCACTGCTATCAAAGTGGATAAGGCAACAATAAAGCTCTGGACAAGATCAGAAGGGGTATGCTCTGGGCTTGCAAGGCCTCGGTTAGAGGTGGAAAGTGCAAGGTGAGCTGGGCAAAGGTTTGCCGTCCAAATAAGCTTGGTGGTTTGGGAATTCTGGATCTTGAAAAATTCGCCAGGGCCCTTAGACTGCGGTGGCTGTGGCTTGAGTGGGCGGCGCCGGAGAAGCACTGGGTCGGAATGGAAACCCCAAATGATGACATTGACAGGGAGCTCTTCAATGCGGCCACGAGAGTTAGCATCGGTAATGGCAAGAAAGCTTCTTTCTGGAATTCCTCTTGGCTCAATGGATCCTCACCACGGTCTCTGGCCCCCCTCGTTTCGCAGCGTCAAAACGGAAAAAACGCCTGGTGCATGACGCCCTACAGAACTCCAAATGGATCGCCGATATACGTGTGGACAGCTTCACCGTTGAGCACATGTCCCAGTACATCAACCTTTGGGGTATGTTGCAAGATATTGTGCTTTTGCCTGACATCGAGGACACTATCATCTGGACGATACGATTTTATTATGAAAAATGTCTTTTCTATCGCTGCACCCCTATCACTTAGCATTTCAAGAACATATATTTTCTCTTGCACGTACATGTAGCATAATCACATCATAAAACGTTCTGTCTATCGGCCATGCCCTGGACCGCAGAGAGAAGTCTAGTATTTTATAATAGAGAATAAATGAAGTATATATTTCATATCGCATTAGTTAAACCGAATTTTCCGTGACATTGCAACGCTACTACAAGCTAAAAGTCATAGGATAGACAAGAAAATTATAGTTAACACCAGTCTTTGTGGCATTTGTTGCATAAAACACGTAAACAACAATTTTTGGCAGCTACCATGGTTTGTGGCTTAATCTTTTACACCTGACTCAAATAAACAATTTTTTTGCGGATAACACAACATAATTTTCGAAACATAAATATTTGAAAATAAATATATTACCAACAAAGTCATTTTGACACACGAACACCAATGATCCCTTTTTAAAAAAAAATCGTTTTTGTCTATTAAAAACATACATATACATATACCTCGTGTAGTATGTACGGACAAATTTGCATCAAAAAATATTAGTGAACAAAGGCGGAAGCAATACTAAAGATGACAATTTGAGATATTTGGATTCCAACGTGGAGCTGTATCATCGATATATATTGGTAAGTTAATATCAAACTGAAAAACTCTGTCATGCTTTGCACACCTTACAAACAAAAAAATGTATTGAGGCATGCAATTATCATGTCCCTGCTGAGTGGCTCAACAGAATTACGTGATCACTGACCAGTTTCTGATGCCCTTCATGAAATTAAAATTAGTGTTTGTAGAAAACAAGATGATTTACATGAATGGAGTGAACACCCTTATAAAAGGGAATTGGCTGCTCCCATCTCGATTAGAGGGGCTTTAAGAATATTGTACATGCACTGATCAAGTTGATCAAAGCGTATAGCTATACATGTGATGTGAGATGAGATTTTAGAAGAATACTGAACATGCGCCGATGCACATATGGGCTAGCTGTAGATTGCTTCTTGCTGACTTTCGGTAGTAGGAGACGACTCCCGTCTCAAGAAGATGTTGCTTCTGGGATGGGCGGTGGTACTTCAGTTAGCCGTGGGAGAGGGCTCGCTATGAAAACAAGTATGCCCCGTAGTCAGACAAAGAGAAAGACAAGAAGCAGGATGTAGTGGGCCTTGATTGATCGCGCAGATGGGCCGAGCGAAATTTTCACTCAATCTGATCGCATGACACAAGCACGTGCTCTGGTTTCCTTCGAGGACGGCGTTGTAATTGTCGCAGCAGGACGTGGTGGGCCTCATGACCGAATTGTTCGTCATATATGGTAGACAAGGAAAGACACTGAGAAGGGGCCCGAAACAGTAATGCTACACCTACGGAATCAGTTTACGGACACGGTAAGGCCTCATGTGATTGGAAGAGGTGCAGCGGTTGTTCCGATTAAGTCTCCTTCCGTTGCTTCACCTCCAACCACGTCAGCCCGTAAGCAGAAGTCCGTAGAAATCAGTCCGTATATCTAGCATTATTGGGCCCGAAACAACCTGGGCCCGGCTCGGAGCTTGAGAGGCCGCACCAGGAGGAGCCAGGCCCAGGGTCATCGTGGCCGCCAGGACAACGCCTACTTGCTGCTTGGTGCCATCTCTTTTTGACTGTGGTGTGATCACTCCTCTTGGGCTTCGTTTATCTACCAAGTTCACTAACGGCTTCCGCGCATCTAGCCCAGCTTCTTCGTGTTTCTTTTTCTTTTGCTTTGTCATGTTCTTGGCCTTGCTAACTCTGCGTAAACAGTGACTGCAACCTTTACTAGCGTTGTTTTCAAAAAAACAAAACCTTTACTAGCGTGGCTTGGTGACGAGTCCCGTATCCTATCCCCACTCGTCAGTGAATGGGGCTAACCCAGGCTCGGTAGAAAAGGCCACCGTGCGTGCACTGACATCAGCCTTGCGCCATAAATTATTTAATTCTTTTCCAGAAATTGCAAAATTAGTTGAAAATTGTAAAATCAATATCTAATTATCTGTTTATCATAAAATGTGTAAAATATATCAAAATGTTAAGAAAATAAGGGCTATCTATTCAAAGTATAATCATATATTTTGATACAACTGTGAGCCATGTTTATATTAGTGGAACATAGTAACCCTTTATAGAAACATGGGGTTAAATACAAATGCCATATAAGAGGTATTTGGACTCCATTTGAATTGATGTCCATATGCCCTAGGGCTAATTTCAATATCTCTAATCTTGTCATATCATCATACTTGTATGCGCATTGCGCTGATGTCATGTGTTGAATATTGTTTCTCTTTCTTTCCGTTGTTTGGCTCTTCTCTGTAGAATTCAAGATCGAGTCCGAGATTGAGGATCGAGATCAATACCATCGAAGGGAAACACTTAATCATCAATGAACAATGTCAAGGAGATTATCCGTGAAAATATTTATACCCGGTTAACAACAAACAAGGAAAGCATAGCCCCACACATATATGAATCCTATGATTTTAAATTATTTTGATTCTTGCCATGCTGCATACGATTCCAAAGTATTTTATCGATAGATAGAGTTATCCTATCTGATGCATCATACCCTTTGTAGCCTATATTTCCTAATCCACTGCTCCTAACATAATTACATTTTAGTGTATGAGCATTGCTAGAGTTGTTGTATCGGTATTGCTTAGCCATGCTTAGATGTTACCGTTGGTCCATCCAGATGATCAATCGGAACTGTGAATGAACCTAGTATGACAGGAGAACGTCGTAAGGTATGATCAGATATGTAAGATAAATATGCTAAGGCTTGTATGGAGGCCACGTTTCGTTGGGATTTTTGTAGTCCCATACTTACCATCCCTAGGACCCGAGTTCTTGCCTCTTAAACCAATGGGAGCACACAACCACAGGGGGCCTAAAAAATCCCTCGACCAACTAACTTGTCTATTAGATTCCATGAGTCATATAGTTCAGGCTCCATTTGGCATATGCATTTTGGATGTTCTGATAAAGACAGTGAAGAAGATGCATTCTTAATAGGAAAAGGCATGGCAGGGAACTAGAAAGACACGGCCTTCGTAATCTTGGACCATGTTCACATCTTTAGGAATCGACTTTGGAACGTGACCCATTACGGTGGCATATCCTTAGGGCATGACTCAAGGTCTTGGTAAAATAAAGGTAAAACTCGTGTCTAACCACCCTCTTTCGGCACCCCCTAGAAGCTTACTAATCATTGTAGCACTAAGAATCGGTTGGTTCGTGTGCGTAAAGTTGTACGTCCCTGTAGGGTTAAATATTTTTAAAAAGTCGTGTCCATTGTTATGGACAACTTAGGAATGGGCATGTGGGTCATGATTTTGAGTACTTCATCGATAACATCATAAACTCTAACTATGTATGGTGACTTGATAATGTTTTCGTCAAAGATATAACCTTGTTAACTATACACCGATACTGATATTGAGTTCATCGTGCGTGGTAATTCTTTGTTTTTTTGGTACGATGTTCCTTGCACCTATTATAGTATATTATGGCAAATAAATATGCCTAATATTATGTACATCCTATCCAATAAACGTTGCATAATGATATGCATACACAAGTTTCTTGTTTGATGACGACGTTTATATCTCAAGTTTACCTTAGTATGATTATCGTGTGGTGAAATGGGAAACCTCATTGAAAGGATATGTTGTATTCATAAGTTATTCTAGCCATGATGTAAAACAAATTCCATGGTCAAATAATACTCATTACTATGTTAAAAAATGAACGTGTCTTTTGTTTTACTCTTGTATCTGATTAGAAAGTAGATCTTATGTGGCTTACAACCACTTTTATGGCCCGATCTTCATAGATTCGAGGAGATTTGGGGAAGGAGAGCGAAGAACACGATGTACACGAAAGAGAAATCAAAGATACAAACGCACACCACACCCAAATCGGTTTGCTCTCGTTGGCCCGAACCACCAACCCAATAAAATCACAAAGGGAGAGACCAAAGGTAAAATCCCTTGCGAGAGATTGGCTAGCTCTTGATAGAATCACACATAGGAAGAGAGTAGCAACCAAGTAGAATCCCAAAGGGGATAGACCTAGCACTACTAGAATCCATACATGGGAGAGATCAAGAACTAGAAGAGCACTTTGACGACTTCAATTAAAAAGGCCTTGATACAACTCATAGATAATCTAATGAGAGGGGGTTCCCATCCAGGTTTTGGCCTAAGCCATGAGTCTCAACTCAATGCATCATCATCTCTAACTAGATCAGAGCCACAAGGGGATATTTATAGTACTTGGGGCGAAGTGGTAGGTGGGGGAATATTCCTAGGCATCCAAACTTAAATAGTGCACAGACTGAACATTTCGGCGGTAAAGTCACGGTGCCAGGCTGGGCGCCGGACGGGTCGTCGGCTAAGTCGGCAAGCCGGGCTATGTGAAAGTGCAATGGACGTGGCCTAGAGGGGGTAAATATGCTTTTAAAATTATTATGGTTTAGGCTCAAGTAAATGCGAAATAAAACTAACGTTTAATTTATTAATCACAAAACCTAACCACTAGGTTCACCTAAGTGCACCAACAACCTATGTTAAGCAATACAAGAAACAAGGTGATAGCAAGATATAAATACTTCAAGCACGAAGGCTATCACAAAGTAAAGTGCATAAGTAAAGGGCTCGGTTGAGAGATAACCGATAGACGCAGGGACGAAGATTTGTTTTCTGGAGTTCACTTCCAAAGAAGCTACGTCTCTGTTGAAGAGGTGCGATGGCGCAATGCTCTCCAAACGCAATAAATGGTTCACCTTGAGGTGTGGTGGCTCGATGCTCACCCAACACCACACAAGGCCTCACCCCGGATGCGGAAGCACACAACTCACCGACGCTACAAAAGGCTCACCCTATTCTCCCGAGTGCATACCACAAAAGGCAGGAACTCGCTCCACTATGGGACACTTGAGGGCGGTCACCGAACCCGTACAATATGCTATCTCAACAACTTAATTGGAGGCTCCCAACAACAAATCCAAAAAATTCTACAACGCCACAAAATGCCAAAAAAGCCATAGAAGGCTACAAGACCACAAAAGGTCAACAAGACCACTGATACGTCCAAAACATATCTACTTTCCCGAACACTTTTGCTATTGTTTCTCCTCTAAACTTGTGTGATTTGAATACAACTAACACGGACTGACGCTGTTTTTAGAAGAATTACCTTGGTGTCTAGTTTTTGTGCAGAAAATCAATTATCAGGAAAAATCCCGAAAAATATGCCAAAAAATCTATTTCACCAGAAGACTCGCGGAGCCAGAAGACGAGACGGAGTGGGGCCCTAGGGGGGCACACACCCCAGCCGCGCGGGCCAGGCCTAGTCGTGCCTGGAGGGGGTGTGGCTGCCCCAGGCACCCCCTCGGCCTCCCTCTTCGCCTATAAGATGATTCTTCGACGTTTTTTTAAAAAGAGTTCCGCTGCACCGCCACCACCATAAACCGCGATTCGGAACCAGAAACTCCATTCTGGCACCCTAGCGGGACGGAGAATTTGGAGAGGATCATCGCCATCGTCATCAACAACACCTCTCCATCAACCATCCATATTTCCCTCATCCATGAGTGAGTAATCCCCCGTTGTAGGCTATGGGGATGGTAGGGATTGGGTGAGTTATATCATGTAATTAAATAAGATTGTTAGTGCACGGTGCCTAGTATCTCTATTTGTGCTATTTGAATTTGTTGCAACTTGTTGTGCTTAATGCTTGTCACTAGGGCCCGAGTGCCATGATCTCAGATATAAACTTATTATTGAATCATTATGATAGTATTGTTTGTGATCTTATCTGCAAGTTGTGTACACATATCATTGTTCGGATCCAAAGGCCCCGAAGTGACAGAAATTGGGACAACCTGAGGGGGTGGCTGTGATGTGAGGATCACGTGTGTTCATGGAGTGTTAATGCTTTGCTCCGGTGCTCTATTAAAAGGAGCACCTTAATTTTCAGTAGTTCCCTTGAGGCCCCGCTACAACGGGCTGGCAGGACAAAAGATGTTGTGCAAGTTCTCATTGCGAGCACGCATGACTATATATGAAGCACATGCCTATGATTGTTTAGTACTTGGATGCTTTATCTTATTTATCTGTAATTGCCCTAGATCTTGAAGTTACATGTTTAGACTCGTCCATACAACGCCCGTCTATCCATCCCTATACCTACCGCACTCATATCCTACTGTTTGCTACTACTGTTACTATTGCTCTTGTTTCACTGCTACTGTTGCTTTGATATTGCTACTACAAAACTATTGCTACTGATAAACTTCTGTGAGCAAGAACTATTTCCATGTGCAGCTGAATTGACAACTCAGTTGTTAAGGCTTGCAAGTATTATTTGGCTCCCCTTGTGTCGAATCAATAAATTGGATAATACTATCCTCGAAGACTGTTGCGATCCCCTATACTTGTGGGTCATCAAGACTATTTTCTAGCGCCGTTGCTGGGGAGCATAGCTTTATTTGTAAGTTCACTTGGATCTATTATTGTTCATTGTTATTCCTTTCATCATGGGGAAGTCTCGTGATGGAAAGTTTACTATTTAACCATCCACTAAAAGAAGAGGTACAGTCCTAAACACCTCTGATGTGCTTGATTCACCATCTGTTATAAGTAAGCTTGTTACACCACCACCACATACACATGCTACACACACTGCTACTATTGCCGAATCTGAAACTTCTTCTAATACTCATGATGTTACTTCTACTGTGCTTGACGCAAGTGGTTCATTAGGTCCTTTCCTAGATGCTACTATGGCTAGTCTAGGAAATACTGAAACTCCTAGTGAAGACACTATTACACCTGTTTGCTCACCTGAGTCTAGAGAGAGAGATGATATTAATGATGATTAAATTGAGTTGACTGATGATTTTATTGAAGAGTGCCGAAACACACATGGTGCTAGTGCTATTAAGAGTCTCCTTGAGAGACGTACCATTATTCCTACACTGTCCTCTGATCCTAAGTTTGCCACTTCTCCCATAGATATTAAAGATAAAGATTATGATTTCTCTCTTGATTTATCCTATTTAGACATTGTTGAGAAAGAACCTTTTTGTGGGACGGAGATTGAGAGTGTTGTGGCACATAAGAATGAGCTTTCTACTATGAGTGCTTTATTCTCTGATGATTTTAAGATGCGCAAGTAATTTGTTACAAAGATCTTCCCTTTTTCACTGATAGGGGAAGCTAAAGCTTGGTTTAATAGATTACCTCCTGGATCCATTGATAGCCCTGATTATTTGATTGCTTCTTGTTGGAATTATGCCCTAGAGGCAATAATAAAGATGTTATTATTATAATTCTTGTTCATGATAAAGTTTATATTCCATGCTAGAATTGTATTAAGCGGAAACTTTGATACTTGTGTGGTTTATGAACAACACTGTGTCCCTAGTATGCCTCTATGGACTAGATCATTGATTAATGATGGTTAATGTTTCCTAACCATAGACATGAGTTGTGAATTAATAATGAGATCATGTCATTGGGAGAATGATATGATGGACAGACCCAAATTAAGCAGAGCAATTAGATCGTGTCATCGTGTTCATCTTTGCGAAGCTTTTTTCTTATGTCAAATATTCTATTCCTTAGACCATGAGATAATGCAACTCCCTGGTATCGGAAGAAAGCTTTGAGGTCATCAGACGTCATCCTATGATAGGGTGATCATAAAGGTGTCTCTCAGGTGATCGGAAAGTACTTGTTGGGTTTTATGTATCGAGATGGGATTTGTCCCTCCCAAGTTGGAGAGATATACTTCGGGCCCACTCGGTAATCGATATCAACACCGCTTGCAAGCATGTGGTTAAGGAGTTAATCACAAAGTGATATCGGATTACGGAACGAGTAAAGTACTTGCTGTGAACGAGATTGAACTAGGTATGCCGATACCAACGATCGAATCTCGGGCAAGTAAAATATCGCGTGACGAAGGGAATATAAATATGGGATTAATTGAATCCTGGCATCGTGGTTCATCCGATATGATCATCGATGAATATGTGGGAGTCAATATGGGTTTCCAGATCCCGCTGTTGATTATTGATAGAAGATCATGTCTGCATATTCTCGAACTCGTAGGGTCACACACTTAACGTGCCTCGACGCTAGGATAGAATGGATAATTGGTTTATGATTTTTTGTTCGAAGTCTCGGATGAGATCCAGGACATCACGAGAGGTTCCGGAATGGTCCGGAGAATAAGATTCATATAAGGGAAAGCAGTTTTTGGATTTCTGAATTGTTTCGGAATGTTCGTATTGTACCGGAAGGTTCTTGTTGGGGAGGTGACCCCGGATAGGGTCATGATGGGGAAAGACAAAAGGAGATTCCCCTGTCATATGCCGAGTTACCGTCTATATTGGCCGAATCATGTAAAGGTCGGCCGAGGTGAGCACGACCATGACACCTGTGAGAGGGGCCGTACGTTATCCAGCCGACATACGAGTTAAGTCGGCCGAGTAAGTCCGAATAACCTAACTGCGGGTGAAGGCCAAGTCGAGTTAAGAGAGACGGGGACGAATGACATGAAGCTTGCAGGAGAAGGAGGAGCCTATAGTCAAACCCTAGCCACGGGCAAGGAAGAATCTGAACAGAGCCAAGCACAAAGGACAAGGCGCAGAGCAGCAGAAGGGCAGAAGGAGGTCACGGAGGTGACAGTCCTGGAGCCCGAGGCGTGCAGGTGGGGTTCTCTGGAACTTTTCCGTCATTAGAAGGGGGACACGGAAAGGAGATCACCGAGTTACTATATTGGGACAAGCATATTCTTCGAATATGCTTGCCACGTCAGCCCTAGAGGAGCCAAGGCCCCCCTTTATAAGGAGAGGCATGGGTTCCTGAGAACGGGATCGGCCCATTCTATACCGTTAGGCTTGTAAAGTTCATCTTCTATTCCTGCATACAGCTCAAGGAGCATTTGTAGTCCAAGAGAGGAGAAATAAAGATCTGTATGTTAGTCATTCGCGTGTAGAAATAACTACATCTTCCCTCCCCAGATCCCTCTAGCATCCATTGGCCCCATACTTTAGCCTACCCATGGCATCTGCCGTGCCACCACCACGACAGTTGGCGCCCACTATGGGGCCAGCAGCGGTGCTAGTTGGAGTCATGATCCGGACGGGAAACTTCATCCACACTGGCGAGCGCGTTGTCTCTGGCTTAGTCCAGAGATTTGATCTCTGTGACTATGTCAGCGATAATGCAGGCAGTTTCAGGAGAAAAGCTCCTCCGTGCAACGGCGTATTCATCAACTTGGGCTTGCACCAGATCTACGTCGGCATCGACACCTCCTGCGTATACCCTTACCGAGTTGTTGTTGCAGGAGAGCCCCCCTCAGCGCCGCGAACGGTCCGCGTGGAGAACGCCCCGCCAGCAGCGTCGAGGTAATGGTCACAACAGGGGTGCAGGCAGCAGCAGGAGGCGCCGGATCAAGCAAGGACCCGACGACAGGAGGGCAGGTGACCACAAGGCAGGCAGCCCCACAACCCACCGAGGTAGATCCTTCGGCGGCAAAGCAGGCCGAGGTGCAGGAGACGACCCCGAAGGCACCAAGAGTAAGATGGCCACCTCTGGAAAGACCAGAAAATATTCTCCAGGCAACTATAGATAATCGGACTACGCCTATAGCGCCGATACTTGATCCGGCTAATGCTCAGGCAGAGTTAGAAGAAACCAGGCAAAAGGTACTGGTAGAGGCAAAAAAGGTGTCGGCATTGCGGGAGTCCCTAAACAGGACTCTGGGAGAATATGCTAAGGCAAATAAGCTATAGATGTCGCCCCCGAGCGGGTTGATGAATTAAGATTGAGAGGGAAAAACCTCATGGATGATATCAATAAAGAGAATGAGACTCATAAGGCAGATTCAGTCGATCTAGGCTTGCCGAGGTATAGCACCCCGGCAAAGAACCTAAGGGCGGCAAATGCCGCTGCACTAGAGTTAGAAGGACTGACCGGTGAAGCCCGGTAGAAACAGCAAGAAAGAGTGAATGAGCTGGTGCGCATTGCGAACCAGCAGAATGAAGAAATGCTTAGGGCAGACCCAGCAAGACCTGGTGCCTCACGTATGGTTCATTCGGTTGGAGCAGCACCCGCCTTATCTGTGGCAGCAGCATCTTCACCCGAAAACAATGTGCGAAAAGATAGAGCAGTAAATTCAGGAAAAATAAACAAGCAAATTGTACCGTATGATCCGGCGGTAGCTGAAAAGATCAATGAGAACAGAGGCAATAGAAGCCGAGGTAACAGTGGCGAAAGAAACCCCAGCCGTGCTGACAAAGGCAACGGAAGCCGAGATAATGGAGACCTCGGAAGAAGAAATCATGAGAACAGTAACTCGGCAGAAGGAAGGAGGGATCCGCCGCCCAATCCTCAGCCGAGATATGAACCTCGGCAGTAAAGAGAAGTAAGACCATCTCGCCATAATCAGGCAAACGAGAGGTACAATGATGGTTATTCAGATATGGAGTATGCAGGGCATGGTGGAAATGACCATTATGGAATGCAGGAGAGAGTAGTGTACAGAAACTTGCCATCAAATGATGCAAGACTAAAACTGGACAGGTTATACCGGTCCGGGTTGTTAGATGAGCAAGGTCCGCCGGGTCCGGCATGTTTCGGACCCCGGATCATGGGCGAGCCGCCTGTGCCAAATTTTTAGCTGGCAAGGGCCACGAAAACATACAATGGGAGCACCAAACCACAAGATTGGTTAATTGACTATGCCACTGCAGTAAAAATAGCTGGCGGAAACTTGCGATGGGCAGTAACATATGTCCCGCAAATGTTGGAAGGACCAGCCAGAGTTTGGCTGAATAATCTGCCAGCGGGCAGTACCAACAGCTGGCTAGATTTTGAAGAGATGTTTGTCAGCAACTTTACCAGCACTTACAAGAGACCAAACAGGCCACAACAGCTTGCAATGTTCAAGCAAAGGCCGAATGAGTCAGACAGAGAATTCTTGACTCGATGGTGTAACCTCAGGAATTCATGCGAGAGAGTTATAGAATCACAAGCGATAGCTTGGTTCGCTCAAGGATGCCGTTATGCCAGTGTCTTGTGGCAGCGACTGCAAAGAGATATGCCAACCACTTTGGCAGAAACCATCAGGATAGCGGATTCGTATGCATTGGGAGATCCGACGCAACCAGAGCTGATGTCGGCGGACCATCGATAGCATCAAGATCAATATGCAAGAGATGCGGCCAGATCATCGAGACGCAACGAGTTTAGAGGTAGAAGAAGAGAGGAAAGACCGGATTACAGATATGCCTCCAATCAGGTGGCAGCGGTAGTGCAAGATCAGCCGAGTCACGGAAACAGTCAGCGGCAGAAGAATGGTCCTCAACAATGGACACCGAGGAATGAAGGTAAGAGACAGTGGACACCAGAACAGAAGAAGCAATGGCAGGAAAGGCCGAAGTACACGCTTGAATCCATGTTGGATCAACCGTGTAAGTTTCACACTCCAAACCCGGCCAAGCCGGCCAATCATACAACTCGGCAATGCGCCTGGATGAAAAATGCAATGGGAAACCCGTCGGGCATGCAAGCACCTTCCCATCAGGCACATCAGCGCAGCACCGCAGTTAATCGGGGCAAATGCACAGCAGCTAATGTTACCCCCTCCTCCCCCGAGGTATGATAACTCGGACCGGAGAGATGCAGTGCATCAAGTGATAAATCAGGGTCAGGATGGAAGGACAAACCCCGGAAATAATGGACGCGATGATTACAGGGAACATCATCAATCATATTGCGTATTCACGACAGAACAGCAAGACAGGCAAAGTGTACAGCGCCGGCATATGGAAGTGAATGAAGTTATGCCGGCAGTACCAAGATATGTGCCTTGGTCAGATCAAGAAGTAACTTGGAGCATAAAGGATCATCCCAAAATAATGCCGAATCCAGGGTCGTACGCGCTCGTACTAGATCCGACGTTTGTCGGGCCCAGCATTAATGTGAAATTTTCAAAAGTACTCATTGACAATGGGAGCAGTATCAATATCATGTACAAAGATACAATGTATAAACTCGGAATATCGCAGAATATGCTGCAATCCACGAGAACCATGTTCCATGGAATAGTGCCGGGACTTTCATGCGAACCCATTGGGAAGGTTCGAGTAGATGTGTTATTCGGCACAAGGGATAACTGCAGAGCAGAAAATTTGGAGTTTGAGGTGGTGGATCTAGAGAGTTGCTATCATGCTTTAATCGGGCGGCCTGCATTGGCCAAATTCATGAGCAGCTGCCACATAACTTACTTGAAAATGAAGCTACCCGGACCACAAGGGGTGATAACAGTAGCAGGAGATTACAGGAAGTCAATGGAATGTGCTTCGGCCGGATCAAACCTGGCCGAGTCATTGGTGATCGCAAGAGATAAAAGAAGGATTCAAGAGGTAGCGGCTCTCGCTCAGTCGGCACAACTGAATATGACGGCATTGGCTAACCCACATGGAAGCGTCTCTTTCCAGCCGACTAAAGAAACAAAAAGGTCCAGATAGATGAGCAGTTCCCAGAACGCACCATCACCATTGGCGCCGGCCTAGATGCCAAATAGGAAGGCGAGCTCACCAACTTCCTCCGTGAGAATCGGGACATCTTTGCATGGTCAACTCAAGACCTGCAAGGTGTGCCGAGGGAGTTGGATGAGCACTCTCTGCATGTAAGGCCAGGAGCAAGGCCGGTGAAGCAACCTCTCCGCCGCTTCGCCGAAGACAGGAGAAAAATAATAGGGGATGAGATAGCTCGGCTCCTTGCGGCCGGATTCATCATGGAAGTGCTTTATCCGGATTGGCTATCAAACCCAGTGTTAGTAGAAAAGAAAAAGGATGATCCAAATGTAGTCGTGGTATGGCGAATGTGTATTGATTACACGAATCTGAACAAGGCGTGTCCCAAAAATCCTTTTCCTTTACCTAGAATAGACCAAGTCATTGATTCGACCGCTGGTTGTGAGCTGTTATCATTTGTAGACGCGTATTCTGGTTTCCACCAGATACCGTTAAATCCGGCTGATCAAATAAAGACTGCGTTTATTACCCCGTACGGGGCTTATTGCTATCGCACCATGCCATTCGGCCTGCGTAACGCATGAGCAACGTACCAAAGATGTATGCAAAAATGTCTACATGACCAGATAGGGGAAAATGTACAAGTATATGTAGACGATGTGGTTATCAAAACCAAAGAGAGCAAAACGCTACTGGATGATATTCGGCAGACATTCGCGAACTTGAGAAGGTTCCGAATGAAGCTTAACCCGGAGAAATGCACCTTCGGTGTACCAGCAGGGAAATTACTCGGTTTTCTCGTATCCAGCCGAGGTATAGAGGCCAATCCAACTAAGATAGAAGCGGTAGAAAGGAAGGAATTGCCGAGATGTTTAAATGACGTAAAAAATTTCACGGGTTGCCTGGCCTCACTTAGCCGATTTGTATGTCGGCTGGGAGAGAAGGCATTACCACTATATCAACTAATGAAAAAATCTGATAAGTTCATTTGGACACCGCAAGAAGATAATGCATTTCATGAACTGAAAAAGATGTTGGTCACAGCACCAATCCTGGCCTCTCCATTGTCAAAAGAGCCTATGTTACTTTACATAGCCGCCACAAACAGAGTGGTAAGTGCGGTGATCATTGTGGAACGAATTGAAGATGATAAATCAGTACAAAGGCCGGTATATTACCTAAGCGAGGTACTATCAACCTCGAAACAAAATTACCCACATTACCAGAAGATGGCATATGGAGTATACATGTCGGCGAAGAAACTTAAACATTACTTCGAAGAACACCCGATCAAAGTGATCCGTGAAGCGCCCATAGCCGACATATTGAGCAACAAAGATGCAAGCGGCCGAATAGCAAAATGGGAAATTGAATTATCACCTTATGCTCCGCAATTCGATAGGCGATATGCAATCAAATCTCAGGCTATGGCCGACTTCTTTGTGGATTGGGCCGAGGTACAGTATGAGCCACCATTACCAGATCCGAATTATTGGACAATGCATTTTGACGGCTCCAAGCTGAGGAATGGCTTGGGGGCAGGGATAGTGTTAACCTCGCCAAAAAGGGATCAGCTGAAATATGTGCTGCAAATACATTTTGCCGCGTCAAACAATGTAGCCGAGTACGAAGCACTCGTCCATGGGTTAAAGGTGGCAAAAGAGATTGGCATACGTCGGATTCTATGTTACGGGGATTCAGATCTCATAGTACAGCAAGTATCAGGCAACTAGGACGCGCTAGATGCGAACATGGCCCTATATAGATTCCATGTGCAAAAAATCAGCGGATATAGCCCTAGAGCACCTGAGAAAACCATCAATAACACCATCGCCGGAGTCCGAGTCCATTTTTATCTCGGCAGGATCAAGAGAAGATGGTATGCCGATGGAAATCGACAAAAGATGTAACCCATAATTCCCAAAAATAAACCCGGCAATCGCACTAATGGATATGAAAAAATTCGAGGCCGTTATGTCGGCGGAAAACATGGAAATAGATAGTGAAATCATCCCAGAGAAAATCATGCCAACATGGGCGCAACCCATATTTTCCTTCCTTAAGGATGCAATTTTGCCGAGTAATGAGGTACTGGCTAGACAGACGGTGAGAAGAGCAAAAGCCTACACAATCATAAACAATGAGTTGTATAAGAGGAGCGTCACATGCGTGCTGCAAAGATGTGTTGACTCGGCGGAGGGCCAGGAAATCCTCCTAGATATACATCAAGGAGAATGCGGGCATCATGCCTCGTCCAGAGCTCTAGTGGCCAAGGCATTCAGGCATGGATTTTATTGGCCAACGATGTTGAAAGAGGCCAAAGAGTTGGTAGAAAAATGTAATGGTTGCCAGAGATATGCCAGCAAGATACATATGCCATCGTCCGAATTAAAGACAATACCGATTACTTGGCCATTTTCTATATGGTGCTTAGATATGGTGGGACCATTCAAGCCGGCCCGGGGTGGGATGACCCACATTTTAGTCATGGTGGATAAATTCACAAAGTGGATTGAAGTAAAGCCGATAAAAAATGTGATGGACCAACGGTAGTAAAATTCCTCAAAGATATTATCTTGAGATATGGTTATCCCCATAGCGTTATTACAAACAATGGCACAAACTTCGCTAAAGGGGCTTTTGCTCGATTTTGCCAAGAAAAACACATAAGATTAGATGCCGCCTCGGTTGCTCACCCAGCATCCATGGGCAAGTGGAAAGATCTAATGGACTAGTATTGTCTGGAATAAAACCCCGGCTCGTCGAACCCCTGCAAAGGTCAGCAGGATGCTGGATCGAGGAAGTACCAGTAGTACTATGGAGCCTCAGAACTACCCCGAACAGGTCAACAGGGTATACCCCATTTTTTCTGGTATATGGGGCAGAAGCCGTGCTTCCAGCCGACATAATACATGATTCGCCAAGAGTAACCCAGTATACAACCACCGAGGTAAATGAGGTAGCTTGGCAAGATTATGTCGATTTTCTAGAAGAAGCCAGTGAGTTGGCACTATCAAGGTCAGCTATTTATCAGCAAGACTTACGACGATATCATAGCAAGAAAGTCAATCAAAGAGTGTTTAAAGAAGGAGATTTGGTTCTTCGGCTAGTGCAACGCACAGCCAGCATGCACAAACTATCACCCCCATGGGAGGGACCATTCATCGTGAGCAAAGCATTGCACAATGATGCGTATTACCTAATCGATGCTCAGTCGCCAGAAAAGAACAAGGCAAACAAAGCCGGCGAAGAATCGAAAAGACCATGGAACATAGCTTTACTTCGTCCATTTTACTCGTAGGAACCATCTATGATACGTTGTAATGTAGCATTTCAAGTCGAAGTCTCGATTATGTATTAAACCTCGGCACCTTGAGCACTGACTCGGGGACTTCCCTATGTTATTTCTCATTTTGAGTTATGTATTAAACCTCAGCACCTTGAGCAGTGACTCGGGGACTGCCCTATGTTATTTCTCATTTTGAATTATGTATTAAACCTCGGCACCTTGAGCAGTGACTCGGGGACTGCCCTACGTACTTTCACATTTTGAGTTATGTGTTAAGTTTCAGGACCTCGAGTAGGGGACTCGGGGACTATGCCGTATTATCCCTTATCTCGTATTGTGCATTAAAACCTCGGTTCCTAGAGCACTGACTAGGGAATTGCCCCATAATTGTCTCCTATTCCAAAAATGGGTATTAAACTTCGGCACACCGAACGGTAGGTCAGATACTACCTTGAACGATATTGTTTCACTTTCCCCAGATATGGGATTCGGGCTTTATAGCTCAGATAGAGATCAAGAACACAATGGTTAAGCCGTCGAATTTATAAAGGCCGGGCAATATTAACGCCGAACTAAGGTCAGTCAAATGAAAACATACGATCCGAACTTATGAGATCGAAGACCACCAAAGCAAATATTTAAAGCAACAAGATCTGTTTACACAAAATAATAATGATCATCATCATCCGTGCCTCTCAAAAGGCAAAAAAGGTTCGTACCACACAGAAAGTCGGACAATTGTTTCACATACATCATACACCCGGCATACCGGGGATAAGAAATAACTTAAGAAGTTTTTGGAATCTAAGGGGCAACGGCTTGGTCAGGCACTGGGCGCTCCGAGGTAGACGGCACCTCGGCCAAGGTTACTTCACCCTCCACAGAAGCAATAGTGACTTCGGGGGGAGCCCTGGGCTGTTGAGAAACATTAGTTTGAGCTTGAGAGTGCCCAGTACCTTTGGAAGATGATCGCGCATCGCCGTCCCCATCCGAGCTTGCGCTGGAGTCACCAGAAGTGTCCGAGTCGCCCTCACCCTCGTTCTGGTCGGCCAAACTATTATTAGAGGCATCTTCGACTTCGACGTCATCCGCTGGGTTGGGAAGAAAACTTGGTCCTTCAATCCAGTTATGCACATAAGCGTACTCCACAAGCTGGAAGGCACGAGCTTGACGACGAGCGACGAACTCTGGATCCTCAACCCAACGGGAGCCAGTGCGCAAGTTTATCAAGGTATCGAGCGAAATGTCCTCGTACCAAGACATAATGACTGTGAGCGCCATATCAGCACCAGCCCGTCCAGCGGATTCCCTCCAAAGATTTAACTGGTTCTGGGATGCCATTAATCTTTCCACCA
Source organism: Avena sativa (assembly GCA_916181665.1). Taxonomy (NCBI): domain Eukaryota; kingdom Viridiplantae; phylum Streptophyta; class Magnoliopsida; order Poales; family Poaceae; genus Avena; species Avena sativa. The sequence continues at coordinate 363,399,233 of OV702284.1, read as the reverse complement.
GTATCTTGATCTCGCCAATATCAGGAGTTCCAGAAGTATTAGGCCAGAGAACATGGTAGGCCCAAATGGCTGCTTGCACCAAATCCCTGCCCATAATCTTCATCGGACCAATGGCAGCGCCAACGCCAACCAAGAAATCTTCCATTGAATATTCTGGGCTCGCATCTGCGGAGACACCTCGGCGCACGCGAGCATTAATCACCGCTCCAGAGCTCACGGGCCTAGCTTCTGGAAAATGATCTACGCAAAATAAAAGTGTATCAGTAAAAAGTAAGAAAGAGAAGAAGATAACTCGGCCACGGTCAGAGACTTACGATGAATATAGCTCAACATTTTCTGGAGATCCTGAGCCCAGTCAACCTTAGTCTTCTCAAAGCGGATGATTTTCTCGCTCATCGTCCGATTCTTAAGTTCGGCAGCCTCGAGGAGTTCTTTATCCTTCTGCAGTTGCATACTTAGACGTTTCTTTTCTTCGAAGAACTCCTGGTCAACTTTCTCTAACTCGGATTTCTGAGACAGCTTGAGGGACTCCACCTCGGCGCGCAACTGGGTTATCTCATCATCTTTCTCTTTCAGTTGCGCCGAATGAGTGGCGGCTTGCTCTAAAAAATGCAGCATCATATCAGGCATCGGTATGCATTCTTGATGCGACGCTGCAAGGGTTTGTAACTCGGCTATACCAAAGCCAAAAGGATATAAGAAACTCAGAATAAGCCTCGAATGAAAATCAATAAAAGAAAGGACAGCTAACCTTCCAGATCTTTGACTTTCTTCTCAAGACGGATATTAAGATTATTGATATTACCTGTTTACCAGCAAAAGGGGTTAACACCTCAAGTCAAAAGTATTAAGAACTTAAGGGACAATACAAAGATTTTTTAAGTTACCAGCTTTCTTCACCACGGGAAGAACTTTCTCATACTTCTCTTGCAATTTCTTGTGCGCGAAAAGCAGCCTTTGGAATTCGGCTGTCCGCCGATCATGGGCAACCTAAACGACAAAATAAATTACAGTCAGATATTCAAAGCTAAGGCAGATCCGAATCAAGCAAAGCTTAACTCGGATCTAGGTGGCTAGATATCCAAAGCTAAGGCAGATCCGAATCAAGCAAAGCTTAACTCGGATCTAGGTGGCTGGATATCTGAAGCTAAGGCAGATCCAAATCAATCAAAGCTTAACTCAGATCTAGGTGGCTGGATATCCGAAGCTAAGGCAGATCCGAATCAAGCAAAGCTTAACTCGGATCTAGGTGGCTGGATAGTCGAAGTTAAGACATATCCAAATCAAGCAAAGCTTAACTCGGATCTAGGTGGTTCCATATTCGAAGCTAAGACAAACAACAAAGCTAAGACAATGAGTCAAAATCTTATAGGGGACTTACTAGGCAAAATAATGCACTTAAAGCTTAACAAAGCTTCCAAACGAATAACAAGTTATTCGGTTGCAAGCTTTGGGGACTAGAGTATGTATACTATCATTTGAATAACTAACCAAATGTCAACAAAAGCAATTACCTCGTTCATCTTGTCGCTGTCAAGCACAATCTTGGCAGCCATATGCAAGCGACTGCTGATGTCGGAGAGTTGAATTGGCTGATTGCTCGGATTACCCTCGAGCTGATCAGCAACGTTCCAATTATTGGCATACTCAACCCAGGAGTCGAGGCTGTTCCCACTCTCAGTACGAGTCAGGACTTTACCTCGGACACGTTGTGTAACCACCGCCGCCGCGGGACTCTTGTGGATAGTAAGCTGAGTATCGGCGGTCGGGGTAACAATGGTCTTAGCAGAGGAAACCCCCTTGCGGAGCGCATCAGCAATGCTGGGTTGAGAAGAGCTGGCAAGTCCTTTCTGAGATGATGAAGGCCTGGTAACAACAACCTTCTTAGCCTTAGAAGAGATGTCGGCAGGGGCCGCAACCTCGGCACTTGGAGTGGCATCTTTGGGGTCCGGAGGGATTATGGTTTCTGAGTGCGCCGAGATGGTGAGATCCTCGGCTGGGGTTGGAGTCACGGTTGAAGCTGTGGGGGTCAAAGGAATCTCAGGGGAAACTCCGGGGTTCACGGCGGAGGCAGCAGGTTCAGTAGGAGGATCTACTGTTCGAGTTACGTCGGCATCAGCAGTGGAAACCACGGGTGAATCTTGCCGAGGTGATTACTGATTCGGAGCTGGAGGAGAGTCTGCACGAGCAGGACTAGGAACTCTGGTATCTTCAGGAGGCGTAGGAGAAGGCGGCCGAGTTGTGTGACTCATCATACTCGGACCACTGGGCTTAACAGAAAGAGGACCGCTGCAAGAGCACAGAAAGTCAAATCAAAAGACAGAAAGAGAAACAAGAAATACAAATGAAAATGAACTCACCCAGTAACACCGGGCATAGTTTTACGCTTCGTAAGGTGCTGGGCCGACTTCTTTGTTCGTTTCTTGGGAGCGGCTTCCGAAGCACCTGCTGGAGCGGTACGTTTCCTCGAGGTAGCAGGAGGTTGGGAGGCGAGAGGCTCGGTGTCGTGCACCTGACCGGCCTGATTAGCTGAGGACGTAGAAGCCGGAAATGCGTAAGAGATAGGCATTGCGGCGACTACCTCAAGAATTTGGATGTCGTCCGAATCACCTTCCTCCCCGTGAGCCGAGGTCTTGCCACGAGCACGAGCCAGAGCAAGGTCTGACTTGGGGATAAACTCCTCCGAGTCAGTCTCCCCGCTGTCCGGGGTATTCCGATCTGCGGGCCACGGGAGGGCCAGAACCTGGGCATCCTCGATCTTCTGCTCCGCAAATCTCTGCAAGAAAAGAGACAAACAGAAATTAGCAAAAGGAATCACAAACGCAACTAGGGGGCAAAACATAAATGCGTGAACTTACCTCGGGAGGGGGATTCCTGCGGGTGAACGGCTTCAGTCCCCAGGTCCAGTCCTCCGGCATATCTGTCTTGAAGATAGCTCGGACACGCTTGAAAATAAGATAATTATCGAGCTCGACCGTTGAGACTCGGTTGGGATCGAGGGGACCACTCATATAACAGAGTTTGTGCGTGCGATGCTGGAAAGGGCAGATTCGGATGCTGACGAAGGTGGTCATCAGATCCTCGCCGCGTAGCCCGGCGCGAATCAATTCCTTCAGCCGAATCTCAAAGCCTCGGCCAGAGCATGGCTCTTCCTGGGGTTGTAGGTCCAGTTCCTCTTGGAAGGGGGGCCGATGGTGAAAGCAGGGAGTCGAATCTTGTCCTCCTTTCCAGTATTCTTGACATAGAAAAACGATCTATGCCACTTATTGCAAGATTCGAGACCAGCGACGCGAGGGAACTCGGATTTTCTCCGAGGCGTTATAGACGCGGCACCACACTGGGTAAGCAACTTCTCGGAAGGTTGAAGGTATTTTTCTAGAACGACATTGGATTGGATCTGGAAGAATTTATACCACACATGCACAGACGGCCAGAGGCCGAAGTATCCTTCCGAGGCCGAGATAAAGGTGGATAGGGAAGCAATGGCATTAGCCGGAAGGTGGTGCGGCTGCAGGCCGAAGTAATCAAGGAATTCCCTAGAGAAATCACTAAGGGGGAGACCAAATCCACGAGCAAAGTGGGACATGAAGACGACATACTCGCCTTCGTTAAGAATGGGAGAAGATTCACTGCCGGGTAAGCGACAGCCTACCTCGGCAGGAATCCGGTGAGTTCTAATTAACCATTCGATCTCTCGACGAGTAACGGTGGAACCCTGCCAGGAGCCCCGCTCTGGACCAGACGTCGCGTCGTCATCTTCGATGAGCACGCCACTAATTGAACTCGACATAGGGTCGCTGGAGAAATCAACAGAAGAAAAACTAACGGCGAAGCAAGGCTTAGAGGCGCAGGGCCCCGTCGTGGTTCTAAGCGAAAACGGCGGCGGAGCAGAAAAGAACCGCCATGGGAAGCCTAGAAAGCGGCGGATGCATGTAGAGAGAAATCTTAGCGGTGGGACCAAAGGAAAACTCACCGGCGACGGCGCCGGAGCAAGCGCGCGAGGACGAGGTCGACGGAGCAGAAGAACTGTGGTCTCGCCGTCGAAGAGGTCGACATTGGCGCAGCCGCAGAAACGCGAGCAGACGCAAGGAAGAATAAGAGCAATGGTAGGCAAAGGGGGAAAGTGATCCCTCTAGCCCCGTGCCCCTCTTTATAACTGCGTGGTCATGGCAGTAGTGGGATCGTGCGTGCGAAGCACTAACCGTGTAGATCGTGCGTGCGGCGGAACCGCTCAAGGGTGAGTGGAGCCACACCGGTGACCACACGACGCAGGAGAGGACCAGACCTCCTGACCGATGCGGTGCGCGAGGCGTCGCAGCGCCGACGCGACAGGCGCAGTAATTACTGTAGCTGTCAGTGGGCACTGTAGAGGAACAAAAAACTAGAGAAACAATGATGAGTGTTACACGTAGGACGAGGCGTGCACGAGAAGCTGTGCGGATACCTCGAACAGGAGAGAGTAACTCAGAAATGGATAATGGGAAACTGATATGGCCCGGCCGAGGTTACGGGCAGGACCACACCAGCTTCGGGGACTAATGTTGGGGAGGTGAACCCGGATAGGGTCATGATGGGGAAATACAAAAGGACATTCCCCTATCATATGCCGAGTTACCGTCTATATTGGCCGAATCATGTAAATGTCGGTCGAGGTGAGCACGACCATGACACCTGTGAGAGGGGCTGTATGTTACCCGGCCGACATACGAGTTAAGTCGGCCGAGTAAGTCCGAATAACCTAACTGCAGGTGAAGGCCAAGCCGAGTTAAGCGAGACAGGGCCGAATGACATGAAGCTTGCAGGAGAAGGAGGAGCCTATAGTCAAACCCTAGCCACGGTCAAGGAAGAATCTGAACAGAGCCAAGCACAAAGGACAAGGCGCAGAGCAGTAGAAGGGCAAAAGGAGGTCACGGAGGTGACAGTCCTGGAGCCCGAGGCGTGCAGGTGGGGTTCTCTGGAACTTTGCCATCATTAGAAGGGGGACACGGAAAGGAGAACGCCGAGTTACTATATTGTGACCCACGTTAGCCCTAGAGGAGCCAAGGCCCCCCTTTATAAGGAGAGCCATGGGTTCCTGAGAACGGGATCGGCCCATTCTATACCGCTAGGCTTGTAAAGTTCATCTTCTCTTCCTGCATACAGCTCAAGGAGCACTTGTAGTCCAAGAGAGGAGAAATAAAGATCTGTATGTCAGTCATTCGCGTGTAGAAATAACTACATCTTCCCTCCCCAGATCCCTCTAGCATCCATTGGCCCCATACTTTAGCCTACCCATGGCATCTGCCGTGCCACCACCACGACAGTTCTAGAAGCTTCCGGAGTGGGACCAACGTGGCCCCACTTGTCGGGAGGGGGCGTGGGCCTACGAGGGAGTGCCCTGGACGCATTGGGCCAGGGGCACAAGGCCCCATAGGCCCAGCCAGCCAAGCCCTATGGAAAACCATAGGGAGAGCTTCTAGAAGGGGGGAACTTGGCCCCCACTCCACCCCATGTGGCCGCCGGCCCTAGGGCTTGGAGGAGTGGCAAGGGCATCCGGCCAGCCCTCTATATAAAGAGGGCAGGGGCGCACCCTCCCCACACACCTCCTCCAACCCTAGCTGCCTACCTGCTGCCCTCCTCTCTCCCTCTCTCCCGACTGCGCGTAGGCGAAGCCCTGCCACAGAAACTCTCCACCTTTGCACCACGCCGTCGTGTTGTAGATCCAATCTATCTCTCCACCCCACTTTCTGGACCGAGGAAGGAGGAGACGTCGAGGTGCCGTACGTGTGCATCTCTCGGAGGCTTTGCCACTTGCGGCGTTGGATCGGATCGGATCGCGAGGAGGAGAAGGCTAGTACGACTACATCAACCACGTTCTGTTGAACGTTCCGCTGTGCGATTTCTTCAAGGGTATGAAGATCTCATCTATCCCCCCTCGTTGTTTGCATCTCCTAGATTAGATCTTGGCTTCCCCGTTCGCATCCGTAGAAAATTTTGATTTACTATGCTGCGAAACCCTTCAGTGGTATCAGAGCTAGATCTATGTGTAGATGTGTTTCACGAGTAGAACGCAACATGCTTGTTGCGGGCGTTGATGTTTTCTGTTGCAAGCCTCTTGTTATGTACTTCTTATGACGCGGGATAGTGAGATTGAAGCGGTCCAGGCCAACTTTACACGACCTCGTTCGCGAGACCGGCTCCGCACTTGACATGTGGCTTGTTCCACACATGCGGCTGGTGGATGCCAGTTTCTCTCACTATAGTTGTCATGGGATTTACACCGGATGTTGGCAACCATAATATCTCTGTTGTGGCTTTCTGTATGTAAGAATCGTTCTTAGCTTGTTACTCCCATAAGCCACGTAAAACATGCAACAACAAAGTAGAGGCGTCTAACTTGTTTTTGCAGGGAGTGTTTCTGTGATATGGTATGGCCCAAGATGTGATGTGTATGTTTTATGCAATGATCATGTTTTGTAATATTTCACGACTTGCATGTCGATGAGTACACAACCGGCAGGAGCCATATGGTTGTCTTTATAATTGTGTATGACCTGTGTGTCAACTTCTTATACGCCATGTAATAGCTTTACTTTATCGCTAAGTAGTTAGCAATAGTTGTAGTTGCTATTCGTGGTGGAGGCAATCATGGTGGAGTGATGGAGATCATGCTGGCACGCACAAGATGGAGATCATTGCGCGCAGATTGGCTATACCATGTCACATAAAATTATATCCATGTGATGTTTATCCTTTTATGTATCTTATTATGCTTAGATCGCGACGGTAGCATTATAAGATGATTCCTCACTTAAAGATCAAGATAAAACTATGTTCTCCCCATGTATGCACCGTTGCGAAAGTTCGTCGTGTTCAAGCACCACGTGATGATCGGGTGCTATAAACTCTACGTTCACATACAATGGGTGCAAGCCAGTTTTGCACACGCGGAAATACTTGGGTTTGACTTGACGAGCCTAGCATGTACAGACATGGCCTCGGAACACACGAACCGAAAGGTTAAGCATGAGTCATATGAATGATATGATCGAAACTTTGTTGTCCACCATTGAAACCACATCTCTTCTCGTGAAGATCAGATTAGGTGTGGTGAATTTGGATCATGTTCACTAAACAACTTGAGGGATGTTGAATTTAGTGAGAGTTCATCTAGTAATTTGATTAAGTTGAACTAGTTATCATGAACATAGTCTAAATTGTACTTGCAAATTTTGTAGATCAAATGGCTAAGTCCAACTTCAACTTCAATGTTTTTGCTGAGAAAGAAAAGCTTAAGAACAATGGGTCTAACTTCACCAACTGGTTCCTCAATCTGAGAATCATTCTTGATGGCAGACAAAAGGACTATGTCCTTGAGAAAGCGCTAGGTGACGCCCCTGCTGTAGATGCGCCGGATGATGAAAAAGTTGTTTATCAGTCGAGCAAAGATGATTATGGTGTGATTAAGAGCACCATGTTGTTTGCTATGGAATCGGACCTTCAAAATCGTTTTGAGGAGTTCGCCGGGCCCTTTGAGATTCTTGAGGAACTGAAAACCATGTTTCAGACTCAAGCTCGTTCTGAGAGATATGAGATCTCTGAGAAATTCTTTAACTGCAAGATGGAGGAAGGGAGTTCCATTAGTGAGCACGCCATTAAGATGTCGGGCTACACTCAACGCCTTGAGCAACTGGACTGCAAGATTCCAGAGGAGCTCAAGATTGACAGAGTTCTGCAATCACTCCCTCCTAGCTACAAAGGTTTTGTAGTTACTCATAATCAGATTGGTTACACTCATACGATCACTGAGCTCTTCGCTAAGCTGAAAGCTGCGGAGGTGGACATCAAGAAAGATAATCATGTGTTGATGGTCAACAAGCCCCCCAGCTTTAAGAAAGGTAAGGGTGCAAAGAAGTACTTCAAGAAAGGCAGCGGCAAGCGCGTTGCCCCTGCTGAGAAGAAGCTCAAGTCTGGACCTAAGCCGGACACTGAGTGCTTCTATTGCAAGGACAAGGGTCACTGGAAGCGCAACTGTCTGAAGTACTTAGCGGACAAGAAGGCTGGCACCATCAAAGGTATATTTGATATACATGTTATTGATGTTTACCTTACTAGCGCTCGTTGTAGTGCCTGGGTATTTGATACTGGTTCAGTTGCTAATATTTGTAACTCGAAACAGGAGCTACGGAATAGACGGCGGCTAGCGAGGGATGAGGTGACGATGCGCGTTGGCAACGGATCAAGAGTTGATGTGATGGCCGTCGGCACGCTCTCCTTAGTTTTACCTTCGGGATTAGTTTTAAACCTTAATAAATGTTATTATGTGCCTGCGTTGAGCATGAACATCATATCTGGATCTTGTTTATTGCAAGACGGTTATTCATTTAAATCGGAGAATAATGGTTGTTCTATTTATATGAGTAACATATTTTATGGTCATGCACCTGCTATGAATGGTTTATTTCTTCTGAATCTCGAAAGCAATGAAACACACATCCATCACATTGAGGCTAAGAGATGCAAGGAAGATAGTGATAATACGACTTATTTGTGGCACTGCCGTCTAGGTCATATTGGTGTAAAACGCATGAAGAAACTCCATTCTGATGGACTTTTGGAGTCTCTTGATTTTGAATCATTTGACACGTGCGAGCCATGCCTCATGGGCAAGATGATCAAAACCCCGTTCTCCGGAATAATGGAGCGAGCAACGGACTTGTTGGAAATCATACATACCGATGTATGCGGACCAATGAGTGTTTCGACGCGCGGTGGTTATCGCTATTTTCTCACTTTTACTGATGACTTAAGTAGATATGGGTATATCTATTTAATGAAACATAAATCTGAAACATTTGAAAAGTTCAAAGAATTTCAGAATGAAGTGGAAAACCATCGTAACAGGAAAATTAAATTTCTACGATCCGATCGTGGAGGTGAATATTTGAGTTATGATTTTCTCACGCATCTTAAAGCAAGCAGAATAGTTTCGCAACTCACGCCACCTGGAACACCACAGCGCAATGGTGTGTCTGAATGCCGGAATCGAACTCTATTAGATATGGTGTGATCAATGATGTCTCTTATAGATTCGCCGTTATCATTTTGGGGTTATGCATTACAAACCGCTGCATTCACTTTAAATAGGGCACCATCTAAATCCGTTGAGACGACACCGTATGAACTGTGGTTTGGTGCTAAACCTAAGTTATCGTTTCTTAAAGTTTGGGGATGCGAAGCTTACGTCAAGAAGTTGATGCCGGACAAGCTCGAACCCAAAGCGGAGAAATGCGTCTTCGGATACCCTAAGGAAACGATTGGGTATACCTTCTACCACAGATCCGAAGGCAAAGTGTTTGTCGCAAAGAACGGATCCTTTCTTGAGAAGGAGTTTCTCTCGAAAGAAGTGAGTGGGAGGAAAGTAGAGCTAGACGAGGTTATTGAACCTTCTCTTGAGTTGGAGAGTAGCGCAGAACCTGAAATTGTTCCAGTGCCGTCTGCACCAACAATAGAGGAAGCTAATGACAAGGATCATGAAGCTTCGGACGATGCTACTACTGAACGTCGCAGGTCGACAAGGTCACGTGCCCCTCCTGAGTGGTACGGTAACCCTGTCTTGACTTTCTTGTTAGTAGACAACAGTGAACCTGCGAACTATGAGGAAGCAATGATGAGCCCAGACTCTGAGAAATGGCTAGAGGCCATGAAATCCGAATTAGGATCCATGAGCGAAAACCAAGTATGGACTTTGGTGGACCCTCCTAGCGACCGAAAGGCCGTTGAGTGCAAATGGATTTTCAAGAAGAAAATGTACGCAGATGGTAATGTTACTGTCTATAAAGCACGACTTGTCGCGAAAGGTTTTCGACAAGTTCAAGGTGTTGACTATGATGAGACTTTCTCTCCTGTAGCGATGTTTAAGTCCATTCAGATTTTATTAGCAATTGCTGCGTTTCATGATTATGAAATATGGCAGATGGATGTCAAGACTGCGTTCCTCAATGGCAACATTGATGAAGAGTTGTATATGATGCAACCCGAAGGTTTTGTCGATCCTAAGGATGCTGATAAGGTGTGCAAACTTCAGCATTCCATTTATGGACTGAAGCAAGCATCTCGGAGTTGGAACCTTCGTTTTGATCAAGTGATCAAGAGCTTTGGATTTGTTCCAAATTGCTACGAAGCTTGTATCTACAAGAAAGTGAGTGGGAGCTCAGTGACATTTTTGGTACTATATGTGGATGACATATTGATTATTGGAAATGACATTGACATGCTTAACAATGTGAAGAGTTATTTGAACAAATGTTTTTCAATGAAAGACCTAGGGGAAGCTGCTTATATATTGGGCATCAAAATCTATAGAGATAGACAAAGACGCCTGATAGCTTTAAGCCAAAGTACATACCTAGACAAAGTTCTGAAAAGGTTCAGAATTGATAAGGCAAAGAAAGATTCAGTGCCTATGTTGTCAGGTAAGATATTGAGCAAGGCTCAGTGTCCAACTACGGTAAACGATAGAGAAGCTATGAGCAAAGTGCCTTATGCCTCGGCCATAGGTTCTATCATGTATGCCATGCTGTGTACTAGACCGGATGTGTCCAATGCTCTTAGTTTGACGAGCAGATACCAAAGTGATCCAGGAGTGGAACACTGGACAGCCGTGAAGAACATCCTAAAGTATTTAAATAGGACTAAAGAAATGTTCTTAGTCTATGGAGGTGATGAACAGCTCGTCGTAAAAGGTTACGTCGACGCTAGTTTCGACACCGACAAGGATGATTCTAAATCTCAGACAAGATATGTTTATATTTTGAATGGAGGAGCTGTGAGCTGGAGAAGCTGCAAGCAAAGCGTGATCGCGGGATCTACAGTAGAAGCGGAATACATGGCTGTTGCAGAAGCATCAAGTGAAGGAGTTTGGATCAGTAACTTCATCACTGAGCTTGGTGTGGTTCCAAGTGCCTTGGACCCACTGGAGATATTGTGTGACAACACTGGCGCCATAGCACTGGCTAAGGAACCAAGATATCATCCAAATACCAAGCACATCAACCGCAAGTTTCATATAATTCGAGATTATATAACAGATGGAGATCTGAAGATTAGCAAAGTACATACGGATCTGAATGTCGCAGATCCGTTGACTAAACCTCTTCCACGAGCAAAACATGATCAGCACCTTAGTGCCATGGGTGTTAGATTGTTGCCAGATGTAAACTAGATTATTGACTCTAGTGCAAGTGGGAGACTGTTGGAATTATGACCTAGAGGCAATAATAAAGATGTTATTATTATAATTCTTGTTCATGATAAAGTTTATATTCCATGCTAGAATTGTATTAAGCGGAAACTTTGATACTTGTGTGGTTTATGAACAACACCGTGTCCCTAGTATGCCTCTATGGACTAGCTCATTGATTAATGATGGTTAAGGTTTCCTAACCATAGACATGAGTTGTCAATTAATAATGAGATCATGTCATTGGGAGAATGATATGATGGATATACCCAAATTAAGCAGAGCAATTAGATCGTGTCATCGTGTTCATCTTTGCGAAGCTTTTTTCTTATGTCAAATATTGTATTCCTTAGACCATGAGATAATGCAATTCACTGGTATCGTAAGAAAGCTTTGAGGTCATCAAATGTCATCCTATGAGAGGGTGATCATAAAGGTGTCTCTCAGGTAATCGGAAAGTACTTATTGGGTTGTATGTATCGAGATGGGATTTGTCCCTCCCAAGTCGGAGAGATATACTTCGGGCCCACTCGGTAATCGATATCAACACCGCTTGCAAGCACGTGGTTAAGGAGTTAATCACAAAGTGATATCGGATTACGGAACGGGCAAGTAAAATATCGCGTGACGAAGGGAATATAAATATGGGATTAATTGAATCCTGGCATCGTGGTTCATCCGATATGATCATCGATGAATATGTGGGAGTCAATATGGGTTTCCATATCCCGCTGTTGATTATTGATACAAGATCATGTCTGCATATTCTCGAACCCATAGGGTCACACACTTAACGTGCCTCGACGCTAGGATAGAATGGATAATTGGTTTATGAGTTTTTGTTCGGAGTCTCGGATCAGATCCAGGACATCACGAGAGGTTCCGGAATGGTCCGGAGAATAAGATTCATATAAGGGAAAGCGGTTTTTGGATTTCGGAATTGTTTCAGAATGTTCGGTATTGTACCAGAAGGTTCTAGAAGCTTCCGTAGTGGGACCAACGTGGCCCCACTTGTTGGGAGGGGGTGTGGGCCTACGAGAGAGTGCCCTGGCCGCATTGGGCCAGGGGCACAAGGCCCCATAGGCCCAGCCGGCCAAGCCCTAGGGGAAACCCTAGGGAGAGCTTCTAGAAGGGGGGGGGGAAACTTGCCCCCCACTCCACCCCATGTGGCCGCCGGCCCTAGGGCTTGGAGTAGGGGCAAGGGCAGCCGGCCAGCCCTCTATATAAAGAGGGCAGGGGCGCACCCTCCCCACACACCTCCTCCAACCCTAGCTGCCTACCTGCTGCCCTCCTCTCTCTCTCCCGACTACGCGTAGGCGAGCCCTCCCGCAGAAACTCTCCACCTTTGCACCACGCCGTCATGTTGTAGATCCAATCTATCTCTCCACCCCACTTGCTGGACCGAGGAAGAAGGAGACGTCGAGGTGCCGTACATGTGCATCTCTCGGAGGCGTTGCCACTTGCGGTGTTGGATCGAATCGGATCGCGAGGAGGAGAAGGCTAGTACGACTACATCAACCATGTTCTGTTGAACGTTTCGCTGTGCTATTTCTTCAAGGGTATGAAGATCTCATCTATCCCCCTTGTTGTTTGCATCTCCTAGATTATATCTTGGCTTCCCCGTTCGCATCCGTAGAAAATTTTGATTTACTATGCTGCGAAACCCTTCACTTCTTTCTTCTAGAAATATTTTCCTCCTAGTGCTAGACATGCTGCTTTGCAGAAACTCTTTGATTTTAAACAGGGAGAAGAAGAGAAATTGCCTGAGTCATGGACAAGGTTTTGTGCCTTGATTCATGCACATCCTGGATGTCCATTGCCTAAAAATGAGCTTCTAGATATTTATTATAATGGACTAACTGATGATTTCTAGGATATACCTAGATAGTTTTGCTCATTGTGTTTTCAGGAAAAGAACTCCTACAGATGTTGAAGAATTAATGGCTAAAATAAGCAAGAATTATGATGATTGGACTTCAACTGAGCTAAATACACCTGAGCCTATTACTCCTGAACCAGTTGTGCCTGAACCAGCACCAACACCAACACCAACACCAAAGAAGAGGGGAGTAATTTTATTAAATGATGAAGTGATGAAGGAAGCTAAGAAATGCCTTAAGGAGAAAGGTATTAGAGCTGAAGATGTGAAGAATCTACCTCCTATAGAATAATTATGCAAGCCAATTACCCACTCATCTACTATTGAGGTACACTCTCTCCACTTTGATGAAGGTGATATCCCTTATGGTAAGCCTCCTGATCAATGCTTAGATGAACTTGACACATTTATATTTAAACAAGGGAATTTTAATAAACAAGTTCATAATCATTTATTGGAAAACTCTAGAGACATTAATGAGTTGAAATATATTGTGGAAAGAACTGCTAATGATATTAAAATGTTGTAAACACTTTCAAATGATTCAAACTCAAATTTGTCCACTTGCTAAGGTACAAAAGGATATGCTAGTTAATGCCTCAGGAGATAAACATGCTTATGGAATTAGAACTAGGAGTGGTATAGCTACTCAAGATCCTTTATATCCTGAAGGACACCCTAAAAGAATTGAGCAGGATTCTCAACAAGGTGAAAGTAGTGGTAGTCCTCGTAAGAAAAAGAAAACGAAACATAAAATAGTTGAGGAACCCTATGAACCTGCTGTAGATCCTAATAGTATATCTGTCTCTGATGCTGAAACTGAAAGTGGTGATAAAAATGATGCTCCTAACAAGGAGAAAGTTGAGGAAGAACCTGAGAAGCACACTAAGAACACTAGATACACTAAGGAAGATTTTATTGCTAATAAACATGGTAGTGACAGATAACCTTGGGTGCAGAAACCTATGCCTTTTCCAAATAAAAAACACAAGTCAAAGGAGGAAGAACACTACAACAAGTTTTGTGAGTGGACGAAATCTTTATTTTTGCAAATTCCTTTGACCGATGCTATTAAGTTGCCTCCTTATTCAAAGTATATGAAGGATATTATCTCTAATAAAAGGAAGATTCCTAATGAGAAAATTTCTACTTTGCTTGGTAATTATTCCTTCAATGATAAGGTTCCAAAGAAACTTGGTGATCCAGATATACCAACTATTCCCTGCTCTATTAAGAATAATTATGTTAGAACTACTTTATGTGATTTGGGAGCTGGAGTTAGTGTTATGCCTTTTTCTCCCTACAAGAGAATCCAGCTAGAAAAGTTGATACCAACTGATATAGCTTTGCAAATGGCTGATAAGTCAACTACTATTCCTATTGGTATATGTGAGGATGTTCCTATTCAAGTGGCTCATAATTGCTTGGTTTTAACTGATTTTTTTGTGCTTGAGATGCCTGAAGATGATAATATGTCCATTATTCTTGGGAGACCTTTTCTTAATATTGCAGGTGTCGCCATCAATTGTAATCAAGGAAAAGTAACTTTTAATATTAATGACAAAGAGCATAGTGTCTATTTCCCCAAGAAGATTGATAAGAGCTATTGCCTGAATTCCATTGAAAATATTGAGAGCACCGAAGTTGGAGAAATATATTGTCCCATCCCACAGAAAGTTTTAAAACTATTATGATTGGGACTATTGCTATCAAGTTTGAGGTAACATAATCACTTTGTGGAATGCAAAGTTTTGTTTCATATAAGATTATTTTGGTAACAAGACTTGATCAACCTTGTTAACAAAGGGATTTTTATGAACAAAATAATGTTTTCACAGTGGTTATACTTGCTCACTTTTATTTCTCTCCTTCTTAGTCTTTGCTCTTTCTCTTGTTAGCTTTAGTTTTGCCAGTTGTTTGCTTGTTAGAGTGTCTTAGAACTTCTATCTTTTTGGTTCTTGTTTTATTTTGCTTCTTCTAAAAAAATCTTTTCTGCGAGAAAATCAATTTTCATACCCTGAAAATTGGCCAAAAATAAAGTTTCACAAAAAATTCCAGAAAATTCATAATAAATTTTTTCTCGAAAAAAGGGGAAGAGGGACACCTGGAGTGGCCCAGGGGGACCCACGAGGCCAGCACACCCCCTGGTGGCGCGGCCAGCCCCTAGGGCGCGTCTGGCCTGGGTGGGGCACACCTGTGGCCCTCCAAGTTGTTTCCTTCCAGCCACTTCTTTCTCTCTCCCGAAAAACACTGGAAAAAGTTCTCAAGCTTGAGTTCCTACTATTCTTGCTACCGATTTTCGATCTCCTTTCTCAACTCGTCTTTGCTGCTGATTTTTGGAGGGATTGCTCCTTGGTATGTGCCTCCTCCGCTTGTCCAATCAGATTTATGATTGGTAGATTGTGTCTTGAGTATTTTGTTGCTGTAGTTGACAGGTTGTGTGAGCTTGCATGCTTGTTCTATGCTTAGAGATTTCATTTTGATGCATGTTTAGCCCTCTAGCAAGTTCCTATAGTAGTTCCTCATCATTTACCAACTTGGAAATCACTTGGTTTGATTTTTGTCTAAAAATTTCAGAAAGGAAGATGAGTGCATACCCACTGAGTCAATATGATTTAATGGTACCTGAGCCAGTGAAAGTCCATCGTGAGGAAGGAGTCTTCCCTTCCATTTATACATGCCCTGAATTTATGAGAGCCGCGGGAATCTTTCAGGATTTCCAGACTATGATTACTAATGCAGGGTTGGAACACTTTGTTGAAGAAGAACCATCTCAGTATGTTAAGCTAACCATGGCTGTGGTACAGGACTTCCGGTTTACTTGGTCCTCATCTAACCCCATGGTCCATTATAAAATCTACAATATAGTTGTCGACCTGCCTTTTGCCGATTTTTGTGCAGCTATTAGAGTGCCGCATTGGGGATCTTGTGAGAAGATCAAGGAGAGGTCTAAGTCACTTATGGATTTATATGCTGAAATTGTTCAAGGTTTTGACTTCTTAAAGGAAAGTGGTAAAATTCGGAACATTCAGTTCCCATCCATTATATATTTTGCCTATTTCATTACCAAGTGTGTTCTTGCTAGAAAATTATCTTCATTTGATCTAGCTTTTATCTCAACTGCTTTGAATAGGGATAGATCTTATAACCTGGGTGCTTTGATAGCTTACCGTCTTACCACTAACCGCGAGAAGGGTGGAATTTGTGGAGGTCTCATTGCCTCTAGGTTTCTAGCTTTCCATGGTTTAGAGCCTCACCATTCAGATTATCGGTTCCCCATAGAGGCTTGATCTTGACTCCATGGTTCAGCATAATTTTGTTTCTTCTTAGGATACTGTGAGAAGTTTACCGTATGAATTATCCTTTGTCAAGCGTGGTTAGAGAGGGGGTAGGACTGAGAAAGTAGTCCATTTGCCTGCATCTCCTTTGTTTAATTTTGATAACATGCAAGGATAGTCGCTCACGGAGGAGGAGTTTGACACTTACGTGGGAGAGCTCCCCCGGAAAAAGGAGAATGTTGGAGAGGATGCCTAAGATGACTCGGTTCAACCCTCCAACATGGGGGAGTCTTCATACCAACAACCCTCCTATGATTGGGGTGCGTCTTCTTCTTCATCGCAAGTGCCTGATTATGATCATTGCTATGATGACCCACCAGCTTGGGGTTACTACCCGCGCTATTGAGCACCACTTAGGCCAAAAGCCTAAGTTTGGGGGGAGGTATACCGACATCACACTCATATATATATATATCATGCTTTTTTGGTTCTTTGTATATCCATTGTTTCGCTTTCTTTTTGGTTTTTGTTTCTGTTTTCTCAAAACACAAAAAGACCAAAACTATTTTCGTTGTTTCTCTTGGTTTGTTTCTTTGCTTTTTAGCTTTGCTTTGCCTTAAAGAAAAATCCAAAAAGATTTTGCTTTGCTTGTTTTTGCTTTGTTTTCTTGCTTTAAAAAATCGAAAACACCAAAAAATATTTGTTGTTCTTCTTTGGTTTTGTGAAGTTCTTTGCAGGGTTCAGCAGTCCTCAGTGGAGTTTGGTTTCATGTTTTTATTCAAGTCACACAAGTCAAGGGCAATAATGAAGATTAAGACAACTTGAGGCATGGTAAGAGGCTGGTAACGAACTCTATTAGTTTTCATTTTTATACATATACTCATCATTGTGAGCATGCTTAGTCTGTTCATGTAAGGTATATGTTATTTATGGATGCTTATTAGTTCTTTCTTTCTTATGATTAGCTCCAGCTTGCTAATAGTTTGTAGCATGTCCTATGAATGTTTGCTTGCATTGTTCTATTTATAGCTTGGTATGATATTATGGTATCCTCCTCTGAATGTTTCATATGAATCGACTTGGCACATGCTCACGCATGTGTATGACTAAACAATAGTCAGTAAGCCTCGATGATTTATTTTGCCTCAGAGTTCTTGTATCACTTTCATGCCATAATTAGTCTTGTTTTGTTGCAAGCATGATTATGACAGTTATTGCTCTCTTGTTTGTCGCTCCCTCTCTATTGCTAGCCTTCACTTGCACTGAGTATGAGATCTACTTGTGCATCCAACTCCCCAAAACCAATATTGCCAACAGTGTCCACCATACCTACCTATTAGCATCATTTGCTATTCAGTGCATATTCATTATGCCTTGTTTTCTTCCAAATAAAATGTTTGACTGTTTTGAGAAAGTTAGTTAGTAAAGCTCTCACGAACTTGATGGCACACTTTATTCCTTGCACTTAATAAACCTGAACCATTGTGACTGTCCATGAAAGTTATATGCTTGCAAATTATATGCTAGGAGTTAGCAGAACCGTGCTGTCATGGGGAACGCTTTCAACACTTATGGATATATATCCAGTTGATATCATTCTCTTTTGTTTGCGTATGTCGTCGGTGTGAAATAAAAGGGGGGCTTGTGAGTTCATGGAGTTATATATATGTGTTAGAGAAACGCCTGGGCCGCTAGCCTAAGCCATGCCTAATCACGGTGGAAACTTGCAGCATAACCATAATGAGCAATCTGTAAAGCATCCTCAATAAAAACGTATGCAAATAGCAAATAAAAAGATCGCTGAGATGCTCATTGTCTGCTTGCCTTGTCATTTTGATCACGGGACAGCTCATGTATCATGTGCAAGGGGTACCCCGTTGGCGGTTCTCTATGATATGCATGTATTTACGATGACAAGAACTTACAGGTAACTAAAGTTGAGTAGCATGAGGAGCGGCCCTCGTACTCAAGGGACATGATATTTCTAGTTTATGGTCTGTCAAGCATATAACTCATATTGGACCTCACTTTCACCTTAACCATATAAAGATGCCTATGATAGGGACAATGAGAGCTCAAAGCTAATGAGTACCTTACTTTCAACATTTGGAAGCCTTTCAAACTTTTCAAAACCTTTTCACTTCCTTGTTGAGTCACCACTTATTCTATGATCACCTTCTTGAGAGCATAATTGTCATTCTTAGTGTAATGTGCTTTTCTCAAAACTTGGTTAATTATGTCATGACTTTGATGCTTGTATCTCTGATATCTTTACTTCTAGTCTTCACGTGAATTTCAGAGGTGCCTTGGCATTTATTTTGTGCTCTACAAACAAAATCAAGCGATATACCACTATATCATAACTTTTTATGAGCATTGCAATGTTGCTTATATTTATGTTTCATGCTACTTATAATTATTGAGTTGGAATCTCTTCATAGCTTGCAATGACTATTGAGTAGACTTAGTTGCATACTTCTTATTATGAATGGTCTAAGTATCTACTCCCGTGCTGAGAATATTTACATCATATGGAGCAAATGTGTTCGTGAAAGTTCTTATCTCGCACTCAGTATTCAACTGAATTGTTTGAGGACAAGCAATAAGCTAAGCTTGGGGGTGTTGATACGTCCAAAACGTATCTACTTTCCCAAACACATTTGCTATTGTTTCTCCTCTAAACTTGTGTGATTTGGATACAACTAACACGGACTGATGCTGTTTTCAGCAGAATTACCTTGGTGTCTAGTTTTTGTGCAGAAAATCAACTATCAGGAAAAATCCCGGAAAATATGCCAAAAATTATATTTCACCAGAAGACTCACGGAGCCAGATGACGAGACGGAGTGGGGCCCTAGGTGGCCTCCACACCCCCAGCAGCGCGGGCCAAGCCTGGCCGCGCCTGGAGGGGGTGTGGCTGCCCCAGGCACCCCCTCGGCCTCCCTCTTCCCCTATAAGATGCCTCTTGACCTTAAAAACCGAGGGGGGTTCAATGTTTTTCCATAAAGAGTGATGCGTGCAGCAGCACTTTGTTGGGAGACCCCAAGCGAAAGGTATGATGCAGTACAACAGGAAGTTTTCCCTCAATAAGAAACCAAGGTTATCGAACCAGTAGGAGGAAGGAAACGTCCCAAAGGTGTTGCAAGCAACGTGGAATCCTACACAACATAAACTCAAGACTTTGCCCCAACTAACAGTGAGGTTGTCAATCTCATCGGTTGCTGTAACAAAGGATTAACTGTATGGTGTGGAAGGTGATGATGGTTTGCAGCAAGTAAACAGTAACAGTGGAAGATGTATCAATGGTAAAGATTGGACCGGGGTCCATAGTTCACTAGAGGTGTTGTCCTTAGATAAAAAAAACATGGCATGCTAGGTAAACACATTACAGCAGGGCAATTGACAGGACTGAGCAAGGCATAACAATGCAATACTAGACAAAAAGATCATATGAGATTCTATTGGGCAATACAACAATATACATAGACCGCCATCCAACTGCATCTATGACTAGAAGTCCACCTTCAGGTAATCATCCGAACCCCCTCCAGTATTAAGTTGCAAGCAACAGACAACTGCTTTAAGCAAAGTGTGTAAGGTAAACAATCCACTTGTTCCATGAACAAGAGACCGTTGTTTTCTCCCTAGTGGCAACAACACATCTATAACCGTAGAGATTTATGTCACTTCACTTGATTAAGTAGAGGCATGAACCCACTATCGAGCATAAATACCCCCTCTTAGAGTCACTAGCAACTACTTGGCCAAGATAGCTACTAACAACGGAGAGCATGCAAGATCACAAACAACACATACATGATAGAATCAATAAGACAAAACCATTAATCAATCTGACATAGTAATCTCAATATCCATCGGATCCCCGCAAACACAACATGCATGATTACAAATAGATGATATCTTGATCATGAACGGGGCTCACAAGATCTAGACATGAAAGCACAAGGAGGAGATACAACCATCTAGCTACTACATGGACCCGTAGTCCAAGGTGGAACTACTCACACTTCATACCCGAGGATGGCATGATGAAGAAGAAGGCCTCTAGGATGATCTCCCCTCCGGCAGGGTGCCGAGAAGAGCTTCAGATCCCCCGATCTAGGGACGATGGTGGCAGTGGCTACAAACGGTTTCGTGGAATATTGATCGGGTGCTTAGGTTTCGGCATCGGGGGATTCTTATAGGCAAAGAGGCGAGGCTGGGAGGCGGCCAGGGGCCCCACACCGTGCCCAGGCGCGGACCCATGTGGCCACCCTATGGCGCCCCTCCAACTCTCCTCTGGACTCCGTGTTCTCCTCGATGAAATATTGACTTTGGCTTTCGTCCTGTCCAATTCGAGAATATTTCCTTACTAGCTTTTCTAGAACCAAAAACAACAAAAAATAGCCAACTGGCACTGTGGCAACTTGTTAATAGGTTAGTACCAGAAAACATATGAAAAGCACCTCAAAGTGTGGACAAAGCAAAGCAAAGTAGATACTAAACAAGCATGGAACATCAAAAATTATAGATACGTTTCCGACGTATCAAGCATCCCAAAGCTTAACTTCTGCTCGTCCTCGAGTAGGTAAGTGATAAAAAGAATAATTTTTGAGGTGACATGCACCATCAAAACCAAGATCAAACCATTTGCAAGCATTGAAAGCTAGGATCAAAGAACTCTAAACATGTGCATGAAAGATGGAGTTCTAACAATAAGACAAAGTAACTATGCATGCAACATGAAAGGCTACAAACAAAGATCATGAATAACATGCATTGCAAAATGTTTGTTTGTTTCACATACAGAAAACATGGCATAGTGGCATTCAACTTGTCCCTCATAGAGTAGCAAATAGATGCATAGGACACCTTCAAAGTTCATAAGAGTGACTAGATACAAATAGCACAAGAACAAGCAATATCAACAATATGCATCAATCAATAAGTTTTGGGACACTGCACATAGAACTAAGAATGGCAACTATGCTCTCTTAACTGGTGCCTAAAGGTAGAAGGTGGATACTCAATATAATAGTGGAAGAAAGGCCCTTCATAAAGGGAAGCAGGGATTTCAAGTTTCAAAAAGAGCTTCCAAAAATTATGGTACTTGTTAGCTTTCAGCCCTCATTGTCCCTATCATAAGCATATTGAAGTGATTAAGGTTAAAGTGAACAAACAATGGAGTATATGCTTGACAAAGTATAAGTTGGCAATATCATGTCCCTTGAATACGAGGGCCGCACCTCATGCTACTCAACTTTGGTCACCTGTAAGTTCTTATCATAGTAAGTACATGTGTATCATAGAGAACCGCCAATGGGGTACCCCTTGCACATGGTACAGGAGCTATCCCATAACCAAAATGACAAGGCAAGCAGACAATGAGCATCTCAGTGATCTTTTTATTTACTATTTGCATAGATTTTTATTGAGGATGCTTCACAAATTGCTCATTATGGTGATGCTGCAAGTTTCCACCATGATTAGGCATGGCTTAGGCTAGCGGCCCAGGCATTTATCTAACACAAAATACATAACTCCATGGACTTACAAGCTCCCTCTTTATTTCACACCGGCGACATCCATAGACAAAAGCGCATGATATCAACTGTGTACAAAGTACAAGTGCAATGTTGAAAACGTTCCCCATGACAACATGGTTCTGCTAATTCCAACGTATAAGTGCAAGCATATACAACTTAGATAACACAATGGTTCAAGTTTATTAGGGGTAAGGAATATAAAGTGTGCCATCAAGTTCGTGAGGGCTTTAATCACTAAGTTTTCACATAACAAAATACTTTTTAATTGGAAGATAGCTGAAAACAAGAATAAACTTGGAATGGTGTAACACACCATGCATAGGAATTTATAGTGGACACTTTGGAATAACTTGGTTTATTGGGAGTTGGAAGCATGAGTAGAGCTTACTCATACAAGTGGAGGCTAGCAAAAGACTGGGAGCAACCAATTAAGAGAGCAATAATGGCCATAATCATGTAGAGTGACAAAACATTACTAATCAAGGCATAGAGTGGTACTACAAGTCAAGGAATAAATGATCATAGAGGCTATGGTGACTTCTTCATAGTCATAACATGGTGTGATCATGTGCCAAGTCAACCCAAACAAAGCATCAAAGGAGAATACCACAATACTATGCTTTTGTATGCTAAAACAACACATGATTCTTTCAAGGCACACTAAGCAATCCCAATTGTTTGAAACAAGTCATGCTACAACAATAATCACTAAGCATAAGGTCAAAAAACACCTAGCATGACATGCTAAAGTCTAAGTCATAGTCGATGCAAGCTCCTCTTGCACTTTCAAGCAAGAACTTTCTACTCCTTTCCAACACCAATCAACTTATTTGAAACAACACAGCGAGAATGGGGGTCCAAACTACTTTATTCAAGCAAACTAAAAAACTAAGTGAAGAAAACGAAAATTAAGACGCTCCAAGAACAACACAACAGTGCATGAAATAATAAAAACGAAGTGTCTAGAAAGACATGAGCTTTTTATTGATGAAGAAGGGGACACCTTGGGCATCCCCAAGCTTTGACGCTTGTACCTCTTGGATATTTCTTGGGGTGGCATCCTCAAGGTTGAGATTTTGTCCATTCTTCATCTCATTACATCATTCTCTCTCTACACCTGAAATTTTCCTTCATACAAAACTTCACACAATCTTCATTAGCAACATTAGTGTATTCAAAAGATAATAGACCCTTGGGTTTATCTTTAGAACAGAATTTCTTTTCACTAAAAACACAAGCTACTGTAGCAACTCCTTTAAAAAGCTCAATTTCCCAAAACGAACCCAAAAAGGAATCAATAAGAAGCAAATGTAAATAATGGCACAAATCTGTCAAAACAGACCAATAGGTAGAAACCGATTTTTTAGAAGACCTTTTGTTGCTCAAATCAAAAAGTGTTGAACTAACAAAAGTTATCTAACATACTGGGGAATTTATTCGTAAATTTTCAGGTCAGTACGACTTACAGAGAATCCTCACGAATTTTTATGGTGGAGGACAGAAATCTGTTTTGGGACAGCAACTCCCCAAATCTTACTTTCCTCTTATTAGAGGTCATTCTTGGCACAAAAGGCAAACAAAAAGGATAAGGAAAGGTCATTAGTGAAGTAATAACTTCCAATACTTAAGGAAACTCTTGGGTTATCTCCCAACAAGTACTTTTCTTTAACGCCTTTAAGATAGGCACAAGAAGCAAGAAATCAAATATTTTCAAATGAAGAATTAAGATCAATACTTGCAAAGTCTTAAACTATGAAAGGTATCTCCTCCAAATGAGTTTTGGAGGATCACTTCTCATATCTCTTTGGTTTACTACTTTCATCAAAAGGATTTTCAGGAACAATCCAATCAAAATTCTTTTCAAAGGCCTCATGCATCCCAACAAGCTTGAAGGCTATGGGTATTTTAAATTCCTCTCTAGGCTTGGTTTTATATGAAGTACCGACAACATCTACACATGAGCCTAGCATATTAAAACGCTCAAAGACCTTTTTGGCTTCCTTAGCAACATAATGGAATTCTTTGAGTAAACTTTCAAGAATAAATTCTCTCTTTTAAGCATTATTTTCTTCTTTTAGTTTTAGGAACAAAATTTGCATCATGGGGTTAAGGCTAACAAACCTAGCATCCAACATATGAACTAAAGAAGCTGCAGCAATTTCATAATTAGGAGCAAGTTCTGCTACAGATTTATCCTCAATATCCTCATGCTTGCTAACATGATTAAAGAATTCTTCAATATTTTCTTTCCCAATTATGGAGCCACTACCTATCGAAAGGTTCTTTATGGCGAACTTGGGGAACAACATGGTGAGCTAGAGCAAGGTGGCAAATAGAGTAGGAGCTAATTTCTTTGTGTTTTTTTATAAGAGAAAGCAAACCAAACTAAACTAATTTTTTAAAGTTTTTGATAAAAAGAGGCAAAAAAACCAAGCAAAAGAAACTAAGCAAACTAAAAACAAAGTAAAGAGAAAGGTTGAGGAGGACTCCCCTTGAGAAGACGTCCTTAGCCTCCCCAGCAACGGCGCCAGAAAAAGCCTTGATGCGTGCAGCAGCACTTCGTTGGGAGACCCCAAGCGGAAGGTATGATGCAGTACAACAGGAAGTTTTACCTCAGTAAGAAACCAAAGTTATCGAACCAGTAGGAGGAAGAAACGTCCCAAAGGTGTTGCAAGCAACATGGAAACCTGCACAACACAAACTCAAGACTTTGCCCCAACTAACAGTGAGGTTGTCAATCTCACCGGTTGCTGTAACAAAGGATTAACTGTATGGTGTGGAAGGTGATGATAGTTTGCAGCAAGTAAACAGTAACAGTGGAAGCTGTATCAATGGTAAAGATTGGACCGGTGTCCATAGTTGACTAGAGATGTTGTCCTTAGATAAACAAACATGGCATGCTGGGTAAACAAATTACAACAGGGCAATTGACAGGACTGAGCAAAGCATAACAATGCAATACTAGACAAAAATATCCTATGAGATTCGATTGGGCAATACAACAATATACATAGACCGCCATCCAACTGCATCTATGACAACAAGTCCACCTTCAGGTTATCATCCAAACCCCCTCCAGTATTAAGTTGCAAGTAGCAGACAACTGCTTTAAGCAAAGTGTGTAAGGTAAACAATCCACTTGTTCCATTAACAAGAGACCATTGTTTTCTCCCTAGTGGCAACAACACATCTACAACCGTAGAGATTTCTGTCACTTCCCTTGATTAAGTAGAGGCATGAACCCACTATCGAGCATAAATACCCCCTCTTGGAGTCACTAGCAACTACTTGGCCAAGATAGCTACTAACAACGGAGAGCATGCAAGATCACAAACAACACAAACATGATAGAATCAATAAGACAAAACCATTAATCAATCTGACATAGTAATCTCAATATCCATCGGATCCCCGCAAACACAACATGCATGATTACAAATAGATGAGATATTGATCATGAACGGAGCTCACAAGATCTAGACATGAAAGCACAAGGAGGAGATACAACCATCTAGATACTACATGGACCCGTAGTCCAAGGTGGAACTACTCACGCTTCATACCGGAGGCTGGCATGATGAAGAAGAAGGCCTCCAGGATGATCTCCCCTCTAGCAGGGTGCCGAGAAGAGCTTCAGATCCCCCCGATCTAGGGACAATGGTGGCGGAGGCTATAGACGGTTTCGTGGAATATTGATCGGGTGCTTAGGGTTTCAGCATCGGGGGCTTCTTATAGGCGAAGAGGCAAGGCTGGGAGGCAGCCAGGGGGCCCACACCCTGCCCAGGCGGGCCCACCATAGGCCGCGCCTGGGGGGTGGCCACCCTGTGGCACCCCTCCGACTCTCCTCTGGACTCCGTGTTCTCCTTGATGAAATATTGACTTTGGCTTTCGTCCCGTCCAATTCCGAGAATATTTCCTTACTAGCTTTTCTGGAACCAAAAATAGCAGAAAATAGGCAACTGGCACTGTGGCAACTTGTTAATAGGTTAGTACTAGAAAACATATGAAAAGCACCTCAAAGTGTGGACAAAGCAAAGCAAAGTAGATACTAAAAAAGCATGGAACATCAAAAATTATAGATATGTTTCTGACGTATCAAAGAGTTCCGCTGTGCCTCCACCACCAGAAATCACGATTCGGAACCAAAAACTCCGTTCTGGCACCCTGCTGGGATGGAGAATTTGGAGAGGATCATCGCCATCGTCATCAACAATGTCTCTCCTTCAACCATCCATGTTTCCCTCATCCATGAGTGAGTAATCCCCCGCTGTAGGCTATGGGGATGGTAGGGATTGGATGAGTTCTATCACGTAATCGAATAAGATTGTTAGGGCATGGTGCCTAGTATCTCTATTAGTGCTATTTGACTTTGTTGCAACTTGTTGTGACTAATGCTTGTCACTAGGGCCCGGGTGCCATGATCTTAGATCTAAACTTATTATTGAATCATTATGATAGTATTGTTTGTTATATTATCTGCAAGTTGTGTACAAATATCATTGTCCGGATCCAAAGGCCCCGAAGTGACAGAAATTGGGACAACTTGAGGGGATGGCTATGATGTGAGGATCACGTGTGTTCATGGAGTGTTAATGCTTTGCTCCGGTGCTCTGTTAAAAGGAGCACCTTAATTGCCAGTAGTTCCCTTGAGGCCCCGCTGCAACGGGCTGGCAGGACAAAAGATGTTGTGCAAGTTCTCATTGCGAGCACGCATGACTATATATGGAGAACATGCCTATGATTGTTTAGTACTTGGATGCTTTATCTTATTTATCTGCAATTTCCCTAGATCTTGAAGTTTCATGTTTAGACTCGTCCATGCAACGCCCGTCTATCCATCCCTATGCCTACCGCGCTCATATCCTACTGTTTGCTACTATTGTTACTATTGCTCTTGTTTTACTGCTAGTGTTGCTTTGCTAGTACTACTACAAAATTGTTTCTACTAATAAACTTTTATGAGCAAGAACTATTTCCAGGTGCAGCTGAATTGACAACTCAGTTGTTAAGGCTTGCAAGTATTCTTTGGCTCCCCTTGTGTCGAATCAATAAATTGGGCAATACTACCCGCGAATACTATTGTGATCCCCTATACTTGTGGGTCATCAACCACAAAAGGTCAACAATCCAACCACACAACCGTCTAGGGTTCCAAGAACCCAAGAGTAACAAGCCCACAAGCTTGTACTCACCGAATCTCCAAGGAGAACTCAAACCTATGCAACAAATGCAAGAGTCAAGTCCTTCTCTCTCAAATTCCACCAGAGCCACAAAAGCTATTGGCGAATAAGAGAGGAAGAACATAAGAGGAGAACACAAAACTCTCCAAGATCTAGATCCCAATGATTCCTTCACAAAGAAGGGATTTGGCTTGGGGGAATTGTAGATCTAGATCTCCTCTCTCAAATCCCTAAAAAATATGCAAGAATCATAGGAAGGGAAAGGGGAGAGGGAAAGCTCTTCAAGGTCAACAATGGAGGAGAGAGAGAAAGCCAAGAACCAAGAAAAGAGATAGTACCCACGAAGGGGAAGAGGAGCCCCTTTTAAAGGGATCCTAGATATGCCCGTTATGGGCATTCGTGACCCTGGCCAGAACTTCCGGTGGGAGGCCGGATGTTCCGGTGGCACACAACCAATGGTCAGAAAACTGCGATGCGAGAGGCTGAAAACGCGAGTCTGGTCGGAACTTCCGCCGGTTCACCGGAACTTCCGGTGGAAATTCCGACTGAAGTATCGTCAAATATAACATACAAAATATAGAAGTTTACAGTATGTGGGCGGAAAAAGAGCCGAAAATTCACCCGGTACTACCGGCGACATTTATGCCCGAGCGGTACTTCCGGTCCCTGGCCGGAACTTCTGGTGGGGGCGGTATTACTGCCGAAACTTCCGAACCAAATTCCGTCAAATACAACAAACCAGACAGAGAGGATACAGAACGTGAGCGGAAGAAGAACCGGAACTTCCGGCGGCAAAATGCCCTAGCGGAACTTCCGGTCAGGGAAATTCCAAAAACCAAAACTGCAATAACTTTCGCATCCGAACTCCAAACAAGATGAAACCAATTTCGTTGGAAAGATAACAACGAATAGAATCCAACAAAATATTGGGTATTATCTAGGGAGAAAATACCATGAATATATATGTGATGTATCTCCCAAGGTGTGGAGCCAAAAAACTCACAAGATCAAAAACCGCAATAAGATATGCAAGTGAAATCCTTATGTGATGAACTAGAGATGGTTATGATGATGACCACAAGCTCTAGATCCTCTAATGGACAATAACCAACGAACAACCAAGAAATATGATGCTATGCATGCAAAGGTTTGAGCTCCCTCCAAACAATGCGACCGAGACACCCGCTTGAGAGCCCCTCTTGATAGTACGGTATCTATCCTAAACCCGGTCTCCAAATAACAACACGAGACCGGAAAAAGAGAAACCATATCAAGATCATACCTTTGCCTTGAGAATTTCACTTGAACTTGATGTAGACCGTCTTGTTCTTCTCAAGAGGGAACACCTTTCTTGATTGCTCTTGCTTGATGAAGACTTGCAAATTTCTCCCCCATACTCCATGGGAAAACCTCTTCTTTGAACTTGTATTCATCACTCCATGATCACGAGGATGGCAAGCTTCAAGTATGAGATCTTCTAGAGATGGCGCATCTTGAGCTTTCCCTTTTTATCCCTTCTTGAAGTTGATCCGTCTTGATGCAACTTTTGCACTTGTCTTGATCAACCTTCAAGATCCTTCTTTCTTCATGATCCCAATGGCACAAAAACCTTGGACATTTCTTCATCTCTCAACCTTGAGACCAACACATGGCCCAAGCGATGCCAATGGACAAACCTACAAGAGAAACTCAATTTACACATTAGTCCATAGAGATTGTCATTAATTACCAAAACCACACATGGGGGCATACATGCCCTTTCACCGTGCGCCGGATGCTTCGGCGCGGCGTTGGTTCGTCCGTGGGCTGCCGGATGAGCATACTAGCACATATTTTGGCGGGGCGCTGGTCGTTCAGCGGGGCATCAGAATGATCCGGCGGTGGATCCGGCGGCGCCGGGCCTGGCGCCGGAAGCCTTCTTCTGCCTTCTCTTCCATGCCTCCATGATGTCGGCCTTGAGTCCTTGGGCACTCTTCTCTCCTCCTCTTGGCATCATGGTCATGAGACTAGTCATACAATAGTCACTTGGCTCAAGTAGGATCCCATTCACGTGATTACCATAGGAAGACAAGATATGGAAGGAATTCACCTTTGTAGAAACGGTTGGTGTAGCATGATGTGGACCAATGGTTCTTCCCGTATGTTGGTCTAAATCATCTCCCCCCACTTGAAAAAGAGTCGACCTCGACGATATTCCGTCATCATCTTATAAGGAAGGAGATATGCCCGTA
Source organism: Avena sativa (assembly GCA_916181665.1). Classification (NCBI taxonomy): domain Eukaryota; kingdom Viridiplantae; phylum Streptophyta; class Magnoliopsida; order Poales; family Poaceae; genus Avena; species Avena sativa. The sequence goes on along the minus strand of OV702284.1, from coordinate 363,369,898 downwards.
TATCTTGATGGATGCTCTCTAGAGCTCGTTTCTTCAACTCGTTCTCAATCGAGGTTGACATTGGAACATGGGTACCTACACACACCATAGATGAAATAAACAACGTATGTGTGTGGTAGATGAATACACCATCCATCATGATGCATCTTCTCTTCTGCACATCACAATCTGCATCAAGCAATATATCATAGAAGGCATGGTGATTATGCAAGCAAATGGTAGGAACATACTTATCATGGCAAGTATCAAAATCTCCAAAAGTTGAGATCATACGATCATTATTATGAACCATACGATCATTATTGCAAGCAAAACATGTGAAAGATCAATTGTTCAACATATTGCAAGCAACAACGGGAGAAAATGAAGTACATACATGATCAAGCATTTCCAAAGTATGAGTATGGTTGCCGACAAACATAGGGAAATAGCAATTGTTCATCAAGTTCGCCACAACAATTAGGGAGTCGCCATCATAGTTGATGAAGTGTTCCATGTCCGCCGTGCTTGAGAAGTCGAAGTCCTCATGGTTCTCCATGTGCTCTATCCTTGAGGAGTCGTCGTTGGTTTAGTACTCGAAGTCCTCCAAGCATGCAGAGCCAATGTCGGTGTAGTGCTCCGTCATGTCATCGATGCTTGTGGAGTCATTGTTGTTGTGGCTCATCATGGTTTGTTCCTCGTCGGTTCCGGAGTCCCTGGACATGTTGCTCACAAGACAAAGTGTGATATAGTGGAAATTGGATTCAAGGATTCTACACCTTAGCTCACCTTGTAGATAGTTTTGGATAAATGGTATGGACTAAGATCAAACGAAATACAAAGGATAAGTGGCGTTTTATCAACGAACATAAGAAACACCAAATGCACACAACTTATGAGGAGCTTAGGTATGAAAAGTGGCATGCAAATTGGAGCAACCAGAAATCTAGATTTATAAAGGCAAGTAAAGAACCATGATGATCACAAAGTAAACAAGTCAATCCATAAGATAGGAAATATGATCAAGGAAACACATACGATGGGATAATGGGACTTGTGCGATGGAAAAGTGAGCTAAGAACCAAATGAAGGCCTAGCGAATACTATAAGCTCATTCCGCACAAGTATAAAGAGAGACGCTAGTTCGATTGCACGAAATTTGGAGGGCTACAAGATTTGCACAATAAGTACCACCTACAAGTTTGTCATCGAGAATGTTAGTCTGATCTCTCCCGATCGAGCCCAACGGCTCGACGGACCCCTTGACCTGCGTCCTAATCGGGGGCACTCAACCAAACTCTGGTTGGTGGGCCCCTTTCGTAGCGCTGGTGGGGGCCGACGGAACACATGACAAGGTTCATCGCGTTGCCACACACCCCACCAACAACTCCCTGGCCGATTTAGGGTTAGCGTCTAGCGACGGGAAGCACCACCGCCCTCTCGCCGCGCCCACGCACCCCACACTCTCGCCGTCGCCCTTCCCTATGGCCAACGGCTCGGGATCATCGAGCCAAAACAAAGGTACAACTCCCCTCTCTCTGCATCTAATCTACACCAGCATGTATTGATTTATAGACAGAGACTACCAAAAGATCTACACTAGTCGATCTAGCAACCTAACAGGAAGAAGTGCACTATTTTGCGACAATACCACAAGAATACGAAAATGCTCATCTGAACTCGAGTGTAGATGAGCTCGTTTTATAGTCCGCTCGTTTTCGTTGAGATTGGGAGTGTTATGCAGCCTGCAGCCACGGGCCCACCTCTACACATGCATTAATGTGCCTTGTGACTAACGGGCGTTAATTTTTTGACGGAGTGGACTGGGGACTGTCACCTTTGCATGTTCGACTGGGCGAGGAACAGCAGCACGAGCCAGGAGTTAGTACCGTTTGGGGTCATCTGGGGTCGCCGCCGAGAGGGATGCCACGACAGAGACGGAGACGACTAGACCGAGGCGACCACCACTGGCTCGTGGCGGTGGAAACTCTAGTAGCAGCCGCACACAACCCAGAGTAGAGCAGCATTCTCGTCGCCTGGGGATGGCATGAACTCGCCGCAGACATCACTTGTGCGCACTCCATGAAGGTGTCCATGGTGTTGAGCGAGTGTGGCACTGCTCCGAGCCCGAGCCCCTTCCTCACACACCGGATGAAGGTGTCTGTAATGTCGAGCGGGCGCACCACGGTCACCCACCCGCCTCGGTCGTACAGGTCGTTGCGCACCATGCTCACCAGCGACTTGCCCATCGCCACCGCGCCCACCGAACACCAGCTCCTTGATCAACGCTTCCTTCTCTCTACTTCGCCCAATGATTTCTTACTCATGGGAAACACACGAGCTCGGCGGCCGATGTCATGTCGTTGTAGCGGAGAAGCTGCTGCACGTCCACCTCGCATGCGCCGTGCATCGACCTCGCATGTGGTACCGCTGGTTGCGCCAGTTGTGCTCCTCCACGCTAGTTTAGAGGCCATGGCGGAGTAGAGGGCCAACTCGAAGATGCAGTCATCGATGTCGTAGACGAGGTACGCGTCGTGGTGACCAGGAGGAACGACTGCATAAGTTCCACATCATTGCGGATGAATTCCATCTTCATGGGCACGCCCATGATGCTCACGACCTCGTCGGCGATGGTGGAACCAGCGTTGCTCAGCACACGCCCTGCCGCTGCAGCACGGACCTTGCCAAGCACACCGCTGTCGCTTGCACAAGCCGGCGTTGAAGCCGACCCGGAGATGAGCAGAATCCACATGTTGCCCATGGGAAACTAGTTTCTATTTTGTGGGTACATAATTTTGGCCATCTGTACCACAGGTCCAGCATTTCTTCCGTTAAACCAGAGTCGACTCGGGAACGAGTGCATATCTGCTCGTGAGCCAAAACGCCTTGTCCACAAGAATAACGCAAACGAACATCATGGCCCGCAGGGTTACCCGCATGAAACATGCCACGTGAAAAATACAGCAACAAGACAAAATTGTCCTGCGCACCCTGCTCTTCCTCATGCTAGCTTAATGTCAACAACATCAAACCGATGTGGAGCTATGCAGAGTCACTTCCCATCCCGTGCGTACCATGTACTATACAATCTCTAGCTCTAGTCGGTTAGCAAAAAAAACCACTAAGGGCATGTACAGTAGTCCAACGTCAGCCGTCTGTAATTGATGCCATATCAGATTTTTGGTGAGGTGGAGGCGTGAGACCAAGGAGAGGGACAGAGGCTGTCTGCAACTAGACAGACGGTCGATTACCGTAAAAATCGTTTGATATAGACGGCCGTTTCCCCCATTGTACGCCATGCGTCGGTAATTTATATGAAAATCACGTGAGTGGTTGGTCAAATATTTCAGATTCATGCAACGATGCAACCGTTAGCTTCTTTTTCTATAGACAGCCCAAAAGATGACCCACTGTACGTGGTGTCTGTATTAACGTCTAGAGGTGACATGGAAAATTCTTACAGACACCATCCGTCGGAACCATTGAGCATGCTCTAATAGATAAACCTGCACGATCTCCTGAGATAGTGAGATGAACGCAACGGGCAAGGCTCAAGAGAATCCTGATGGCGATCACGTCCGCCCGTCCGTCGACCCGGTCAAGGAGCGAGCCCCGGCAGCGAAACAACCTAGCGCGCGCGGGCGCCGCACCGTAGCCGACAGCGCAACGGCAGGTCAAAGTCACACACCAACACTTGCGCGCCGAGCCGGGCATCGCTCGCCGCGACGACGCCGACGCTGTCCCTCCCTCCGGCCACACCAGCGCGTCACCGTCACGTGCCCCCCGCCCCGCGGACGGAACGGCTCCGTCGCCCGCTCGGCGCCGTCTGCCCCGGCCGCACCACGTGGCCTCGCGCGGCGCTTTTGGCGCATTTGCCCGATACCGCGGCGCTGCGTGCCCGTTGGTTCGCGCCCTGCCTGCCTCTGCGGGTTGCCGCCATCTTTGCGGACCGGGCGTGGGTGCGCTTTCTCCTCTCGGCGTGGCGCCCGTTACGGGTTTCCGTCGGAGCCGTGTTGGTGGAGGGAGGGGGCGCTGGGACCAGAAAGCGATGGTTGCACGTTGGAGCAGGCGTGGGGAGGGGCCGCGCGGCTCGCCTCCGTTTCTGATGCGCGGGCAGCCTGGCTGGCTGTCAACATGATTTCTTGGGAGCAGTATGATCTAATCAAGAATGTTGGTTGATTTGAACGCTAATGTTACTATCTGCTACTGGAGCAATCCCACGTCCACGGAAGGACACGATTAAACACTGCAAGCATATGCAACCGTGGGAATTTGGATGTAGCTGTACTGTATGGCACCGGTACTTCATTTGCAAGGAATGGTACTAGTACCATCTACCAATGGAAGTACTTGTCGTCCCAAATCCGTTGCTTCCAAGACATCCTTTGTTTAAGTTTGAAAGAGAGTGTGACATAACTCAACCTTAAATCAAGGAGCACTCTGACTAAACTGACGGCTACTACAGAACCTAAAATTTTGCACCCACAGAAAGGAACCATCACATTCACCTACTCCCTCCCTCACATCTTGGCAGTACATGCATGTACTACATGAAGCCTACATGTCCGCGATACGGCGATCAATCATCCTCCACCCCAGGAAGAAAAACCAGAGCAGCACAGCACAGCTTGCATTCCTGCCTACAACTAGAAGAAATTCACAAACTTATCGGAAAGATTCTAATTCTGCTCCACGGATCGGCCTCGCGGTTTGTGTGACCCTGGCGAAAGAACCAGATCGAGCAAGCGAGAGAAAGCACGGGCAGGAACAGAAACAGGCTTGGTCTTGGTCTCTCTCTCTCCTCCCGACATCCCCACCTCCGCCTCTTTCCCTTTCGCCCCTGCGCTCTCACGTCAAACGGTTTCCCCATCTCTCCTCCCTTTATCTTTTGCTCTTTTCCGCCCCCCTTCTTTTCCCCATCGCCTTCTACCTCTCGCACTCCCTTCACATTTTACCCCACTCCCCTCCCTGCTGCTTCTTCTACTCCACTCCCCAGCCGCACTCTCCCATGCCCTCCTCCTGAAGCAAGCACATCCCTTTCGCGTCTCTCTCTCTTAGCGCTCGTTCCGCGATGGAGAAGGAGAGGAAGCAGGGCTTCTTCCGCGCCCTCAAGGACGAGGTGGTACGAGGCCTGTCGCCGGCGAGGTCCCGAGGGAAGACTCCGGCGAGGAGCGCGTCGCCGGCCAGAATGCTGATCCCGCGCCGCCGCAAGGAGCCACCGCCTCCTGACAAGCAGCAGATGCAGCAGCAGCAGTACATCCCGGAGCAGCTCATCGCGCGCTCCGGCAGCCTTCGACCGGGCGGCGAGGCGCTGGAGCCGCTTATCGAGGGCCCCGACGCCGACCGCCTCGCCGCCGGCGACTTCGTCGGGGAGGACTCCGGCCGGAGGGAGGGGTTCGGACACTGGGTCCGCGGCCACCTCACGCGCACGCCGTCCATGGCCTCCGGCGCCGGTCCTGGCGGCTCCAGCGGCTCGTTCCGGCACTCCGACCTCCGCCTCCTGCTCGGCGTCATGGGCGCCCCGCTCGCGCCCATCTCCTCCAACCTCGCTGACCCGGCTCTCCTCCTCTCCATCAAGGGCGCCCCCATTGTACGTCACACGTCCCTTCTTGATTCGCTTCCAGGTGATGCCGTTTATGGTCCGGTCGGGCGTGCATCTGGTGGTACTGACTTCAAATCTTCACCTGCTCCGGAAACTGCAGGAGTCGTCGTCCGCACAGTACATCCTGCAGCAGTACATGGCGGCGTCCGGCGGCTACAGGACGCTGCAGTCGGTGCGGAACGCCTACGCCATGGGCAAGGTGCGGATGGTGGCCTCCGAGTTCGAGACGGCCACGCGCGTCGTCAAGAACCGCGGGCCCAGCGGCCGCGGCGCCGCCGCCGTCGAGCAGGGCGGCTTCGTGCTCTGGACAATGGCCCCCGGCATGTGGTACGTCGAGCTCGCCGTCGGCGGCAGCAAGGTCCACGCCGGCTGCAACGGCCGCCTCGTCTGGCGCCACACGCCCTGGCTCGGCGCCCACGCCGCCAAAGGCCCCGTTCGCCCCCTCCGCCGCGTCCTCCAGGTTCCACACATTGCCACCTCCTCCTCTAGCTTCTGTCTTCCCTGGCAACGAAAGATCTCTCAGAAGAGCAAATCCCCTTACCAGTTACCACAATCTTGCCATGGAATGCAGGGTCTCGATCCGCTCACGACGGCCGGTCTGTTCGCGGAGGCGCGGTGCGTGGGCGAGAAGAAAGTGAACGGCGAGGACTGCTTCATCCTGAAGCTGTCGGCGGACCCGCAGACGCTGAAGCTGCGCAGCGAGGGGCCAGCGGAGATCATCCGGCACGTCCTGTTCGGCTACTTCAGCCAGCGCACGGGGCTCATCGTGCACATCGAGGACTCGCACCTGACCCGCATCCAGCCGCACTCGGGCGGGGACGCCGTGTACTGGGAGACCACCATCAGCTCGTCCCTGGAGGACTACCGCGCCGTGGAGGGCATCATGATCGCGCACGCTGGCCGCTCCGCCGTGACGCTGTTCCGGTTCGGGGAGGCGGCCATGAGCCACACCAAGACGCGCATGGAGGAGGCCTGGAGCATCGAGGAGGTGGCGTTCAACGTGCCGGGGCTGTCGGTGGACTGCTTCATCCCGCCCGCCGACATCCGGTCCGGCTCCGTCGGCGAGGCCTGCGAGCTGCCGCCGCACGGCGACCGCGCCGCCAAGTCCGGCGCCATCCATCCTGCCCGCGTCGCCGCCGTAGAGCAGCGCGCCCACGGCCACAGCGCCGCCGCCATGAACGCGGGAGGCCGCGGCGGCGGCGAGAAGATCGTGTGGAGAGTGGAAGTATAATAATAAGAAGCACAGCGGCACATCCGCGAAGAATTAGCTCTTTGAGTTGCTAGAGAAGAATTGAACCAGCCCAATCTGTCCATACCAGAGTTTGATTTTCCATCTGCCTAGCCTAGCTAGTGATCAAAATCAGATACTAACATTGTTGCTTCGACTGCCTCATCATCTTTGCCCTCTGTAAATAGGAGCATAAATGTTGTCATCAGGCCGCCGCTCGTGTTACCACCTGGCCGCCTGGATGAATCTTTATCCTCTGAACGCAGAAATTTTAGTGCAACCTTTTCCCCCCCTGCATCCCCTAGTCTTGTAATCGTGGCCAACCATTGATGATACTCGATACCGCTGCCATTTCTTGGTAGTGCCACTTTGACAGATGATACTCGATACCTAGTACTGGTGCATATTTTGAGCTTGGTGCCTCTGCACTGCTGCTTATTTTGAGCTTGGTGCCGCCTCTGCTTACCTGTTCCAGAAGAAAGAAAAGGGGACAGCTGCTGAAAACATGACTGTTTATCAGTTAGAAATTAACTGCAAAATTTGTCTTAACACTGTACTCTGCCCAGATCAGTGTGCACATGACTATCTCCATCTGAAAGCTACTGGTAGTAGTATAGTACCATGAGCCCAGATCTTGCTTAGAAGTTAACCAAGTTGTGGTACCCGTATCTTGGCACTAGCTGTGTCTAGCCTGCGCTGTGTTCCTGGAGCAAGAACGAGAACGACAGCGGAATGCATCGGATGCTGAGATCAGCGGTACATCACACCGCCATTCAGCAGCAGCGCACTTGGTCGCCTCCCTCCCTCCTCCGTTTCAGTTGGTCCATCGTACGGGTCCCCCCCGCCCCGCCCCCGCCGCAGGACTGACCCGTCAGAACAGTTGCCTGCCGGGGCCCCGCTGGCAGCGCCACTGGTGCGGTGGCATGGCATCTACTGCTGCTGCTCATCAGCAGCAGCGCTTTATTTTATGATCTTTATTGACCAAGGACCTGGCCTGAGATGAGCGCAGCGCAGGAGAGGGTGAGCCAAGCCTGCCCTGCCGCGTGATGGGTGTGCCTGCGATCATGGAAATGTTTTTGTATGTATGCTCATCGCTGCAGCAGCAGCAGCAGCGAGCTCGTGGACGGACAGTAGTAGTACGTACGTTTTTTTTACTCTTTTTTGGTGTATTTTCACTTCCTTTTTTGTCTCTTGTTTTCGGCTTGAGAAACAGCAGTAAATTATTTTTTGACAGTTTTGGGCCTTGGCAAGGCGAGAGCGAGGAGGAAGGCGCTGGGAAGGTAGTAGCAGGCGGGGTGACATAACGCTAGTGCAGGTGTGCAGTGTAGGAAGTCAGCTGCTACCGCCGATCGATCGATTGGGGTAGGGTGCCCCGCCCCGCCCCGCCCCGTTTGTGCAGGCAAATAATTGTGGCCTTGGGCGACGAGCACGCTGTCCGATCGGTGACTAGTATCATGACGCTTGGCCTTGTCCAATGTCCAATGTCCCACGAACTCGAACGTTGCCTGGATCAGTCACCTCCTCCTCGCTTTTCTGCGTGCGCCACCACGTCCAGGTCGCCTGAACAATGAGTACTGCTACCACTAGCGCCCGCGGTGGTTGTAACTTGTAACGGGAACATAGCAGCACTGCTTACGGTCAATGGTCGTGCGGGGTCTGACCCGAGAACAGGGAGACTTTGCGAATATTTTTAGGAAAACATTTGCCGCATTTTTTTGGGGAGTTAAACCATGGTTATTCATTGAACTTGTTTAAGAAAATCAATGAAATCATTGTACTGTGTAAATACGGAGTTTACGAACAGTTAACTCGCGTGAGAGTGTGAGACGTGGTCACCGCCCGTGCCGTAGCTCTATATTACAAATAGTGGGTTTCACTCCCATATGACTAGACGGTTAAGTTAAGTAAGGAAGAAGAAAAAAACTGAAGCTAAGCAAGCAGAAGCCAAGAGTGACAAGTGTGCAAGGCAGGAGCAGCATCTAATGATGCTTTTGGAGGAAGTGAGGCAAATGGTGGTTTTTGTCAAGATTACAAAGCGTGTGTTCTGTGTGGTATGTACTATGTGTGTTGTTCTACTGGTGAAAAAGTGAGACCCGAGGGAGCTATATGTAGTTTAGGATGCAGCGGATGATGTAGTCTTGACCTAGCGATGGTGTGTTGATCTAGTTAAGTATGTAGTAGTGATTGAATCTTGTGATGCCTTTTGGCCATTATGTATCTAAACCTGATGTAATGTTGTTAAATATAATGCCTTTTGGTCATATGTGAGTTAAAATGTGTATGTGAGTCAAAAGAAATGCATTTATTTGTTATTCTTGACTACAACTCGAAAGCAAATAGTTTATTTGTCACATTCAATAGAAACAATCTTCTGGAGAACTAACATTTGCATAATTCATAACATTCAGCTTGACATGATCTGGGAAACCAAAAGGACATAATTCACATGAACATCTATTTGCATAATTCATAGCCAAATTGAAGATGGACTCATGCAGGAGTTCTAGAAAGCCAACACACCAACATGAATATAATTCCAACACAAATTAAGTTCTAGGAGACCAAAAAGACAAAGTTATCTAACACCTTAAATGAGAAACTAGAGCTAATTATCTTGGCTTACTCCTTCTCCACCTTTGTTAGCACCTAAGTACCACTCCATCCTACTAGATTTTGGCACTGTCTCTAAAACTACCTGGAACATGGGAATGGTTTCATTCCTTGTCAAATGTAGCTAAGGGACAATAGGAACATTAGCATCTTCTGTTTCACCTTCTTCACCTAAAGTAGTGGCTACCATCATAGCTCTATGAACTAGCATTTCAGGCAGCTTCATGAGTTTCCCTTTGTGTTGCTCCTGCTGCACTTTGAGCATCTCTCTTTGTTTTTATAATATCTTCAGCTGCTAGTATCTTGTCTAGTGCCTTCTTGTTTGCAACATCTTTCCTTTTCTTTTTAGATACCTCTTCTATAATCTATGGTAGGATTCTATTGGTCCCATTCTTAGCTTCTTCCTAAGCTCGCCATCTCTCTTTCTTTTCTCTCTCTTCCCTGCAACAATTTTTTGCTTCGGCTACTACAAGTTCAACCTTCAACTTTTCTTGCTTCACCTTCTTCCTAGCTTTATACTCTGGTTTTTTGACATCAGCTTGATAGAGAGTAATTATTTTTATCCTAGCTATCTTCATGAGTTGGTTCTTTAGTACATCACCCTTGAACAATCGTTGAAAGTTCTGCCACATATGTCTCACATGGAACTTGTGTTCCATGTAACATCCCAAAAATATAAAACAAGGATCATCAAACTCTAATCACTAAAATTAGGGTTAACAAAAACTTTGATTAATTAAAATCATATGAATGCATGTGTGGATGAAATGATTTGACAAATGCACGAATGGACTTGTGTGATTAATCTAAATAGCAAGAAATAGTTTAAAGATGAAAATAACATCATATAAAAAAATTCCATACAGAAACAAATCAAAAGAAAATAAAAAAAAGCAAATAAAGCAAATGGTCATTTTTGCCAATCTTGCTCACTAGGTCACTTTGAGTGTTTCTAGTCTAAGATTTCAAACAGAAACTTTCCCAATTATTTTCACCCCTTGATAGAACTAGTAAATGTGAATCAAGGCCCACCTTTCAAACTTGCAGAAACATGTGGCAACCCCATTCAAATCACATTTCAAAATTGAATGTTATTCATATGTGAAGATCATCCATTTTCAAAACCCAACCAAACCAATGCCCCTTGACCAATCCAACTAACCAGATACTCCCTAGTATGTGCCTAGCAAACCCACAAAGTTTGAATCCAAAATTCAAATTTAAACTTCTTGCGGCCATTTCATCAAACACCTTGCAGATTCAAATCAAACAAACATCAAATACTATAGTGTGCAGTAAAATTGGCCTAACTTGTTCCCTCTCTGGTTGCAACTAGCCCTTAGTAGATCATCTAGCCTCTTTAACAATCTTTAGCACCACTGTGAGCAAGCATAGCCATTAATGTCAAGCATGCCGAGAGCACTATTGCCACCGCATTGTCGCCAGCGAGTTAGAGGCTGCACTAGCCTCGCCAACCTTGTCTGGAACATGCAGCACCGTCCACCGCCACCCACTGTCCCAGCCTCGAGCAATGACAGCCCCTGGACCACACGACATGCCCATGCCAAACCTCTCTGCGCGCAAGCCGAGAGCACGCCAGTGCGCCATGCTCGACCAGCACCCACAGACCACGCATCGCCCTCGCCGCTTGCAGGGATGATCACCAGCACCCCAGCACCCCGCCAGACATACCCGTTAGCCGCCGTGCAGACCACGCGCGCTGTGCGACATTAAAACCGCCGTCGAACCCTCTCAGAGCACTGCGACGTTCTGACCGATCAGCGCCGTCCCGCGCCGCAAGACCACGTCATTGAGCTTCGCCAGGGAGCACAACACCGTCCCCTACCGTCGCCCATGCCAATAGCTGCCTGTGCCGTCGACCACGACGAGCTCATCCTGCGCCCGCCGGTTCCCTTCCGCCACTATAAATAGAGGCCTCCACCGCTTGTTTTCGCCACATCAGTTCACTCCCCTCTCACCCAGAACCACCCCACCTCACTCCCGGAGCAAGGAGAGCAGCGCATCGCCGGAATTTGGCCGGAGCCCGCCGCTGCTAGAGAAGAAGGGAGCCGTTGATTGGAGCCACCCCAGGAGGAGCTGCCGGTACCAGGAGAACCGCCGTCGTCGACTTCATCGTTCGCCCCCGTCGCCGACCCTCGCCTGAGCCCAGGTGAGCCTCCCACGACCCCCACCTGCCGCGTTGGGGTTCTGTCTCGCCGGCGCTACCCAACGTGGACGATGAACCGTAGCCGTTTGATTAGAGTTAGATCGTGCGGTTCACACTGCCCCGTACCGCTTCGCCCCTCTCCGTCTCACTGACGCGTGGAGACAGCCACTTAACCAGCCCGCGTAAGCGTTGTGCGTAGTGGACCGGCCCAGTAAAACATCCCACGCGACCCAACAATTCAAATTAAGCTTTATTCATTTAATTTCAAACATAATTCTGTACCTAGATTCAAAAATCAACCTAGCTCGATTCACTAAACCAAAATGCATGAAACCAATTTTGTTAGAAAGGTACTGAAATGCTTAATCCAAGCCCGTTGGATTCAAACCATTTAGATTTGTAGATCAACCATGGTAAAAAATAACAAGGCAGAATCTTTTCTGAATTCAAACATTTTTCAAAATTCAACCATAAAAGCTTTTGAGTTGATTCCAACTCTTAAAAATCACATTTTATCATACCTTTCAGAATATACAAAAACATATGGGTTTACCTACAAAAATAATGTTCAGGTAATAAAAGAATGCCCCATAGGCATTTCTAGTCACTTTATTTAATTAAAATAAAAAAGTTAAACCTTATTAAATTGTGACACCACTTTAAATCACATTCCCATGTACTGAAATATGTGGTGATGACATGTGTCAACATGATACCATGTTTGAGTTGGAGAATATTAAATCTTAAGTAGTTTTTCAATGAGTAGAAATTACTTTTCTAAAAATAAAACAAATAAGGCAAGTGCTTAAATCTTGTAATATTAGTGATGATGCTAGATCATATAGTGTGAACCATTGTGTGATGATTGGAAATAGTTAAGTATTGTTTGGTGATTGTGTACCTCGTATTTATTTATAGACACTAGTACCGACCAAGGATACAAAGAGGAAGGAGGATACTACGAGGAAGAAGCCGAGGAGAACTTCAACCACTTCTCTACACAAGGCAAGCTAACACTTGCAAGATATCCTACTTATGCCAGCATTACTATACAAGTTGACCTATGTAATCTAATACTTGCTTGTTACCATGACAACTATATGCCTTAAGCATATGTGATCATACCCACTTGATAGCCCAATCCTAGTTTTACTTGCAAGCTTTATACTTTATTTCTTTATCAAATCTTTCTCTTAGAGTTTACATAGTGAATTGTAGATACTAGAAGGATATTGGAAGGTAGCATAAAGAGCATAAAATTTGGCCTAAGTTAGATAATCTTGATGTCATCCTAAGGCATGAGATTGAACTTAGCAAATCTCCACTTGTTTACCACCCCTCTTTAGTATTTACCACCACTTGTAGATGCTAGTGCTAAGTATAAAACTTGATCAACTTTAGATGGGAATACTTGGTGAAAATGGTTATGAAAACCCTAGAATGATGATTCATTCTACTGAAATGTTTTGACATGTGTTTCCGAACACCAGATGATTTTTGATGATGAAAATGTTGAGGCATGAGCCTTAGCCCTTTATAAAACTGATGGTTGTCTGGATGCGATACCATTCCAATTTTATCGTACAATCACAATACCCGAAATTCGGGTAGGGCTTGACTAGAAATTTATATACCTTAGTATGGGTTCCCTCGCGGCCAAGGTCTGAGCTGAGGCTACCTTATGAAGATTGTCCACCTGTGCAGTACCCAAGATGACAGTTGGTCATGGTTGGGAGGCTAAACTCACAGGAGAGGTGCCTATACTAGGGCGTGTAATTGAAAGGTTAGGATTGATTATCCGCATACTGAGTATGGTGAATTCAGGATTGTTCCTGACGGATGTATCGAATGTTGTGGTGAAAGTGTACAATCTCTGCAGAGTGTTAAACTATTCGAATAGCCGCGTCCGCGGTTATGGACAGTTGGAGTGGCCATACTGTTCCCCCGTCAGATGTTTTCCAAATGACTTATGAAGTGAATTATGATATTGACTTGACCACAACAGAGTTGTGATATGAAATTCAAATTCCCACTTAGGTGTTATAAAACTTTCAACTAAATTTCTTTGCTTCTGAACTGAGTAGAGGTAAATCTGGCTTTTGGCAAAACAACCTTAGAGCTTAGTATCCTACTACAAAAACTCCCTTAACTTGTCAGTATTAGTTCGCGAGTACTTCAAAAAGTACTCATGACTTTGTCCCTGGCTATTCCCGTGGCCAGACTATGAAGAGGAGTACCAGGATGATGGACCGCAGGAAGGTTACGACAACTAGGATCATCTCCCATCGTCAGCATTGCCTGTGACCCTGAAGATGGAGCTTCGCCCACGCTATCGTTATCCTTACGTTATTCCGCTGCTTGAATTGTATTAAGAACTGGATCATGAGATCCTTATTTGTGTAAGACCTTATGTATGGTTTGTAATGGATGATGTACTGTGATATCCAAATCTGTTATGTCTCGTAAAAATGGTAATCCTAGGATTGCGATGTATGGCATAACAGGCATCTGGGATTAAAATCCGGGTGTTGACAAGTTGGTATCAGAGCCATCCTGACCATAGGAGACACTAGTTAGAATGGACGTTTGAATCAAAAACTTAGTTTCAAAACCAAAGGAAGTGAGTATTTACCAAAAACTTATTCCCATTCTTATCATTTGGATTATTTCATAAAAATTTCATGTTCCTCAAAAATTCTTGCAAAATACATAAAATTTGACACACTTGATCACTCTACTAACTTACTCATCCTATATTATTATAGATGGACGTGAAGTACATCAAGTTTTATTAGTTGGGGAATGAAGGAGACCCCATCTTTGAGCGTGACTTGGACCAGCTTTTGGAACTTCTGGAGCGTCCGCACCTAGAGTTCTTCGGAGCTCAGCTCAATGATCAGGAAGGAGAAGACCTGCAGTGGCTAGTTGTTGCAAGTCTCCGAGGAAAGATTGAACCTCCCACTGCAGAGGGAATTCAGTTCACCTTAAGAGAGAACAACTGGCTCGATGGACTGGCCAGGGCAATGCAGGAAGCTCTTGCCCATCTGTGTGGGCAGAGTATAAATCAGATCAAGGGTACCCGTTTTGAGTTCTACCCAAGGCGTGATGTTATGGGATAGCCACTGGAGGCCCCACATCATCCCGAGCTGAAGACTCAGTTGGACCACCTCAGCTTCATGATGTACGACCGTCAGAAGGAGTTGGACAATGCCCGTGCCTACGCCAACCACAAGTACACCATCGCCAAGAAGAAGGATCAGACCCTTGCCATGCTAGTGAAGGATCGCAAGTCTCGTCGCCGTCAGCTCGACAAGAAGGAGCGCATCATTGCCCGTCTTCGCCACCGGATCATGGATTTGGAGGAGACCATCCACAAGAGAGACATGCAGTTGGAGGAAAGGGAGAATGCCAGAGAAGACCTTCGTGGAGACCCCTACTCCTATCTCAGCGATGATGATGACTTTCTAGAGGATCAGGCCATGGACTTCTTCACCGATGAGGATGATTTTGCCTTCATCGATGATGATGAGGATGAGGAGTACACTGACTCCGAGGAGTAGTAGCACTTGAACACTAGCGTTAGTGAATTGTAGTCGGCCCCACTGTATCGTAGCTGCACAGAATGGTTCTTAAAACCATCTGTTTTTCTTTGATTGTGGTGTGTGTTGTATCGTGTGCTATGAATGAATGAATGAAAAACAAGTTGCTAGAAAAATCTGAATCAACACTTAGAACTTTAAACTTTTCAAAATTCCTAAACCTTAGAAATTTCCCTCTTTTCTCATTATCTATCTCAATCTTTAGATGCCTCGCGGAGGAAGTGGCGCAGCCCCGGACCCGATTTTGTAACTCTTGCAAATGATGGTTTCGGACCGCGAAGCCGAAATAGTCGAATGTCAAACCAACCTAGCCACCCTTCAACAGATAGCCCAGATGGCCAACAACAATCAAGGCCATGGAAATCAAGATAACCATGGATCTAAGCTCAAGAATTTCCAGAACACCAATCCACCTATTTTCACTAAGTCAGAAGAACCTCTAGATGCAGATGATTGGCTGCAAACCATGGAGAACAACCTGGAAGTTGCAGGAGTAGAAGCTAACGAGAAAGTTCTGTTCGCCACCCACTATTTTGACGGAGATGCAAGAGCATGGTGGAACAGCGTTCGTTCAATGACCGGAGGTCAGATGATGACTTGGGATGAATTCAAGGTCAAGTTCAGCAGAACCCATGTGCCACCGGGTTTGATCAAGAGGATGAGGGATGAATTCAGAGAACTGAAGCAAGGAAGAATGACAGTAGTGGAATACCGTGACAAATTCTTGTCATTAGCTAGGTATGCCCCGGATGAGATCGACACTGAAGCCAAGAAGAAAGAGAGATCCTTGAATGGTCTGCACGATGAGATGCAGACGGTGTTAGTCAATATCCCCTTTGCTGATATTGAAGCCCTAGTCGACTCTGCCATTCAGATGGAAGGAAAGATCAACCAAGCCAATGACAACCGCAAGCGCCGCATGATGCATCAACCAGGAACCCACCAGACACCAAAGTATCGCCCCAACCCATCTCCAGGATTTGCCCCAACAACCAACAGACTCTCTATGAATCGTTCGACCTACCCCAACCGTGGAAACCCAAGGCCCGGAGGAAACCACAACAACCCCGGCCACTCTAGCAATTTCAACCGTGCACCACCCAAGTTCAACAACAACAATACCGCCACCAACACCAACACTGCCCCAAGGACTGGAAGCAATGTTGTGCCTGTTGCAGCAAAGGACAAGTCGCAAGTGACTTGTTATGAATGTGGAACCAAGGGTCACTACTCCAATGAGTGCCCCAAGAAGAATGCCGCAGCCCCCAATGCAAATGCCCCAGCTCAACAACATAGTCGTGTTCAGCCCGGAAGAAGGTTTGCCCCAGGGAATTCGCTCAACCGCAATGGCCTTCTCTTTCTCATGCATGTTGAAGAAGCCCAGGAAGCGCCAGATGTCGTGCTGGGTATGTTTTCTGTTAACTCGGTACTTGCAAGAGTGTTGTTTGATTTTGGAGCATCGCACTCATTTGTTACTGAAGAATTTGCATGCACTAGTAAGATTCAACCAACCAAATTGAAGCATGTTATGATTGTTCAAATCCTCGGTTCAACCACCGAAGCTAGACAAATTTGCAAAGCCGTCCCTATCCGAATCCATGGCATAGATTTTTATGCTAATCTAATACTATAATACTCGGAACTAAAGGTTTGGAAGTAGTACTAGGAATGGATTGGATGTCCAAACACAAAGGATTAATTGACTGTGCCAAGAAAGCCATAACCATGACCAGTATAGCCGGAATATCAATCGAGCATGTATCTAAAACCTTGCCTCGTCAATTCAAGTGCAACAAGAGTATAGCCCAGCCCACCATTGACCAAGTCCGGATAGTCTGTGAATACCCCGATGTATTCCTAGATGTTTTGCCCGGTATGCCCCCGGATCGGGATATCGAGTTCATCATTGAACTAATCCCTGGAACCGGACCCATAGCCCAGAGACCATATAGTATCAACCCATCTGAACTAGCAGAACTGAAGAAGCAACTGGATGCCATGCTGGAAATTGGATTGATTCAACCAAGTGCGTCACCATGGAGATCACCTGTTTTGTTCATGGACAAGAAAGATGGAGGTAACCGTCTATGTACGGATTATCGGAAGTTGAATGATGTCACTATCAAAAACAAGTACCCATTGCCGAAGATAGAAGACCTATTTGACCAGTTGACTGGTGCCAAAGTGTTTTCTAAGATTGATCTTAGAACTGGCTATCATCAACTCAAGATTCGCGCAGAGGATATTCCAAAGACTGCCTTTACCACCAGATATGGATTATACGAGTATACTGTCATGTCTTTTGGATTAACCAATGCCCCCGCTTATTTCATGAACCTCATGAATAATATTTTTATGGACTTCCTAGATAAGTTTGTCATTGTTTTCATCGATGACATTCTGATTTATTCTAAATCAGAAGAAGAACATGAACTACACCTAAGGACCATTCTTGGAACCCTTAGAGAGCATCAGTTGTATGCCAAGTTTAGCAAATGTGAATTCTGGTTACATGAGGTAGGATTCCTCGGACATATCGTATCAGCCGGAGGAATTGCCGTTTACTCTGCAAAGGTGAAAGATGTCGGAGATTGGCAAGCCCCAACCACTCAAACCCAAGTTCGTGCATTTCTCGGATTAGCGGGATACTACCGCAAGTTCGTAGAAGGATGCTCGAGTATCGCCAGACCCATGACCCAATTGTTGAAGAAGGACAAGCAGTTTGAATGGACAGACAAGTGTGAAGCGAGTTTTCAAGAACTCAAGAGGAGATTGATTTCAGCCCCAATCTTGATCATGCCGGATATCACGAAGCCCTTTGAAGTGTATTGTGACACATCCAAGATCGGCCTTGGATGTGTGCTAATGCAAGAAGGCAAAGTTATATCTTATCTATCCTGACAACTGAAGGAGCATGAACAGAATTACCCAACCCATGACCTCGAACTCGCAGCCGTAGTTCTAGCCCTGAAGACATGGAGGCATTACCTGATGGGAAACCGTTGTGAGATTTATTCGGATCACAAGAGCTTGAAGTATATATTCACTCAGAAGGAGCTAAATATGAGACAGACAAGATGGATTGATCTAATCAAGGATTATGATCTGGATATTCACTATCACCCTGGTAAAGCCAATGTGGTAGCAGATTCCCTTAGCAGATTGTCGTGCCGCTTGAACTCCATGATTCTAAAGGACCAACCAAGTTTGCACAAAGAGATGGAAGATTTCAGAATGGAATTAGTGAGTGAAGGATTTTTGGCTAGCATAGAACTTCAACCCACTTTGATCAGCCAGATCAAGGAGGCGCAGAAAGGAAATGCTAGTATCGACGGAATCAAGCATCGTATCGGTACAGGCAAAGTACCCGGATTCACCAAAGACGAAGAAGGAGTTCTGTGGTGCAAAGGACGCCTTTGTGTACCAGAAGATTCAGAATTGAAAGAAGTGATTTTGAAAGAGGCCCATGATACTCTTTATTTTATCCACCCTGGAGGAACGAAGATGTATTAGGATTTGAAGGAACAATTCTGGTGGCATAAGATGAAGAGAGAAATCGGAAGCTATATCGCCAAGTGTGATATATGTCAGAGAGTCAAGGCGGGACATCAAAGACCCGCTGGACTGTTGCAACCCCTACAGATTCCGGAATGGAAATGGGATTCAGTTGGAATGGACTTTATCACCGGATTGCCTACTTCTAGTAGGGGAAATGACTCTATCTGGGTCATAGTGGACCGATTGTCCAAAGTAGCCCATTTTCTACCAGTCAAGGCCACATACCAGAGTTCGAAGCTAGCGGAGTTATACATTGATAGAATCGTCAGTTTGCACGGAGTCCCCAAGAACATAGTATCGGATCGATGAACTTAGTTTACCTCGATATTCTGGAAGAAAGTCCAAGAAGGTTTAGGAACCCGACTAGATTTCAGCACAGCTTATCACCCTCAGACCGATGGACAAACGGAACGAGTAAATCAAATACTCGAAGATACGTTGAGAGCTTGTGTGCTAGAGTATGGATCTAAACGGGAAGACTGTCTGCCTTTCGC
This sequence comes from Avena sativa, assembly GCA_916181665.1. Lineage (NCBI taxonomy): Eukaryota > Viridiplantae > Streptophyta > Magnoliopsida > Poales > Poaceae > Avena > Avena sativa. The sequence continues at coordinate 363,350,661 of OV702284.1, read as the reverse complement.
AGAATTTTCTTACAACAACAGTTATCAAGCTAGTCTGCAAATGGTCCCATTTGAGTTTATGTATGGAATGAAGTGTCGCACCCCTTTGAATTGGTCGGAAGTAGGAGAGAGTCAGATTTTTGGACCCGACATCCTACGAGAAGCAGAAGAGAAAGTTCACAAGATTTGTGAGCACCTCAAGACTGCCCAGTCAAGACAGAAGAGTTACGCCGACAAGAGACGTCGAGACCTCGCTTTCAATATCAAAGATTTTGTGTATCTTAAAGTGTCGCCGTTGAAAGGGATGCAACGTTTCCAGCTGAAAGGAAAGTTAGCCCCCAGATATATCGGACCCTTCAAGATTCTGAATCGTCGAGGAGAAGTATCATATCAATTGGAACTGCCCGAGGAAATGTCAGCAGTGCACAATGTGTTCCATATATCGTTACTTCGCAAGTGCCTTGAAGTTCCGGAGAAGACTGAAGTGTTCAAGAACATTGATCACCGGACCATAGAGATCAACAATGACCTGACATACCCCGAAGTACCCATCTGTATTTTGGAAGAAGCTTTCAGAACCACCAGGACCCGAAGCATCAAGTTTCTCAAGATTCAGTGGAGCAACCACACTGAAGAAGAAGCTACCTAGGAGCGCGAAGATCACATCAGGACGGAGTTTCCCGATCTCTTTAAATCCTAGGTAATATTTTTCGTCCTTTTTCAATTCTCGGGACGAGATTTTGTTTAAGGAGGGAAGGTTTGTAACATCCCAAAAATATAAAACAAGGATCATCAAACTCTAATCACTAAAATTAGGGTTAACAAAAACTTTGATTAATTAAAATCATATGAATGCATGTGTGAATGAAATGATTTGACAAATGCATGAATGAACTTGTGTGATTAATATAAATAGAAAGAAATAGTTTAAAGATGAAATTAACATCATATAAAACATTTCCATACAGAAACAAATCAAAAGAAAATAAAAAACAAAGCAAATGGTCATTTTTGCCAATCTTGCTCACTAGGTCACTTTTAGTGTTTCTAGTCTAAGATTTCAAATAGAAACTTTCCCAATTCTTTTCACCTTGATAGAACTAGTAAATGTGAATCAAGGCCCACCTTTCAAACTTGCAGAAATATGTGGCAACCCCATTCAAATCACATTTCAAAATTGAATGTTATTCATATGTGAAGATCATCCATTTTCAAAACCCAACCAAACCAATGCCCCTTGACCAATCCAACTAACCAGATACTCCCTAGTATGTGCCTAGCAAACCCACAAAGTTTGAATCCAAAATTCAAATTTAAACTTCATGCGGCCATTTCATCAAACACCTTACAGATTCAAATCAAACAAACATCAAACACTATAGTGTGCAGTAAAATTGTCCTAACTTGTTCCCTCTCTGGTTGCAACTAGCCCTTAGTAGATCATCTAGCCTCTTTAACAATATTTAGCACCACTGTGAGCAAGCCTAGCCATTAATGTCAAGCATGCCAAGAGAACCATTGCCACCCCATTGTTGCCAGCGAGCTAGAGGCCGCACTAGCTGTTGGAGATATGCCCTAGAGGAAATAATAAATGTAGTTATTATTATATCTTTGTGTTTATGATAAATGTTTACATTCATGCTATAATAGTATTAACAAGAAACATTAATACTTGTGTGATTTGTAAACTAAATTAGAGTCCCTAGTAAAGCCTCTTCTTAATAGTAGTTTGTTGATTAATAGATGATCATGGTTTCTTGATCATGAACATTTGATATGTTGTTAATAACAAGATCATATCATTAGGAGAATGGTATGGTGGACTTACTCCTATAGATAAGCATAGCATAAAGATCAAGTCATTTTAATAGTTCAACTGCTATAAGCTTTCTGATACATAGTAACCTAATTCCTTCGACCATGAGATCATGCTTATCACCATCACCGGAAGGATGCTTTGATGACATCAAACACCACACCGTAACTGGGTGTCTATAAAGGTGGCATTGAGTGTTCGGAAAGTATGGGTTGAGACACATGGATCAAGGATGGGATTTGTCCATCCATATGACGGATAGATATACTCTAGGCCCTCTCGGTGGAATGTCATCCAATTAGCTTGCAAGCATGTGACTGTCTCACAAGGGATCACATATCATGGGAACGAGAAAAGAGTACTTATCGGTAACGAGGTTGAACTAGGTATGCAGAGATACCGACGATCAAAACCTCGGATAAGTAAACTGTCGTGAGACAAAGGGAAATTGGTATAGTATGTAAGTGGTTCGTTCGATCGCAAAGTAATCGTAGAAATATGTGGGAACCATATGAATTTCTAGATTCCTCTATTGGTTATTTTTCGTAGAAGTGTCTCGATCATGTACGCATAATTCACGAACCGTAGGGAGACACACTTAAGGATTCGATGTTGTTGAGTAGTTATGGAATGATGAGTGAGAGACCTAATATTGTTCGGAGTCAAGGATGGGATCCAGGATATCACGACGAGATCCGGAATGGTCCGGAGAATAAGATTCATATAAGGAAAGTCCTGTTTCGGAGTTGGGGAATGATTCCGGTGATTTCATCGGGAATGTTCTAGAAGGTTCTGGAAGGTCCGACACTCCGGAGGGGAAGGGTACATGAACGTGTCATAACAAGTTGGAATGGTTGCATCATGTACTAGGTGTCATCGCTGAGCAAAATAAAGGGATAAATCAAATCCTAGTTTGAAAAGTCAAACGCCAATTTGAAAAGTCAAACAGCAAGTTTGCTTGGTGGAGGGAGAGTAGGAAACCTACTTGGGGAGGAAGTACTCCTCCCTCCACCGCCGGCCAAGGAGGCCGACTTGGGGGAGGACTCCCTCCCCCTTGGACGCGCCCTCCCACCTATAAAAGTAGGGGCAGGGCTGCCCCTCTAGACCTACACCTTGCCCCACCAAACCCTAACCCTAGCCGCCGACCCTCCTACAGCCGCCGCTGCCCTAGGGTTTTCTCCCAAGCCGCCGAGTTGGGGCTTCTCCTTGCCCTAGCCGCCGGCCCAGCCCTCTCTACTTGGTGCCTCTAAACCCTAGATCTCCAAGGCCTCTCTCATAGTCCGCCATACTCGCTCCGGCTTAAGGCGAAGCCCTGCGAGATCTCCCCTCTACTTCCGGTAGCACGCCGTCGTGTTGTCGGAATCGCGAGGAGAGTGATACAACCCCCGCTGCCTGATGGAACAAGGGAGAGGAAGGTCTTCATCGAGTACCAAACGTGTGACCGACTGCGGGAGCGCTGCCGGAACGCGGCGCCGGAAGGATCGTCTACACCTTGAGATCGGCAAGAGTACGACTACATCACCCATGAGAATCTGCTCTCGTTAAACACTTTGGAATCTTCGAGGGTGAGTTATTCTATCGACTCGTTGCTACAATCTAGTAGATAGATCTTGGCTTGTTTGTTTGTATGCGGTATAAATTTTTTGTTTTCCATGCTACGAACCCCTACAGTGGTATCAGAGCCGTGTCTATATGTAGATCTGTTGCACGAGTAGAACACAATGATCATTGTGGGCGGTGGTGCTTTTATTATCAATTGCTTCTTGTGTACTTTGCATCTTGCGGTATGATGGGATGAAGCGGCCCGGGCTAACCTTACATGACATCGTTCATGAGACTTGCTCCACGCTCAACATGCAACTTGTATTGCATAAGTGGCTTTGCGGGTGTCTGTCTCTCCCATTATAGTATAGATCCAATTTACAACAGGCACTTGATAGTTCAAACATCAACGTTGTGGTTCTTGTTCGTAAGTTAGAGCGACACTTATTGAAAGCCCCAAACCACATAAAATATGCAAAGAAAATTAGAGGCGTCTAACTTTGTTTTGCAGGGGTGTGCTGTGATGTGATATGGCCATGATTGTGATTATATTTGATGTATGCAATGTTCCTTATTGTAAGTTGGCAACCGGCAGGAGCCATATGGTTGTCTTTAATTTCTGTTAAGACACGCGTGTCTATTCAAAGTAGTTGTAATAGTTGGAGCTGGTGGACGACAACCATGAAGTGGCACCATTGACCTTGACGCTATGCCGGTGATGATGGAGATCATGTTCGTGCTTGAAGATGGAGATCGGAAGCACACAAAGAAAGGCCATATCATATCACATATTATGAATTGCATGTGATGTTAATCCTTTATGCATCTTGTATTTATTAGTTAACGACGGTAGCATTATAAGATGATCCCTCATGCAAATAAATTTCAAGTTCTGAAGTGTTCGTCCTTAGTAAGCACTGTTGCTAAAGCTTGTTGTTTCCAAGCACCACGTGATGATCGGGTGTATTAGATTCTGCAAGTGTATACAACGTGAGCAAGCTAGATTTTCTCATGCGGAAGCTAAGGTTTGATCTTGACGAGCCTAGCATGTACAGACATGGTCTCGGAACACGGATCACCGAAAGGTAAAGCATGAATCATATAGTAGATATGATGAACATGTCGATTGTTCGCCATTGAAGCTACATCAACTCTCGTGATGATCGGTTTTGATGTGGTGGATTTGGTTCGTGTGATCACTAAAACAATGTGAGGGATATTGTTTTGAGTGGGAGTTCACCTAGATTAATTTAACTATTAATTAGAGCTCAATTTGTCATAAACTTAGTCTAAACTATTGCAAATATGTTGTAGATCAATGGTGGCCCCTACCATCAATTTTAATGCGTTCCTAGAGAAAGAAAAGTTGAAAAACAATGGAAGCAACTTCGCGGATTGGTTCCGCAATTTGAGGATTGTCCTCAATGCTGTTAATTTGACCTATGTGCTGGATGCACCACTGGGTGACCCGCCTGCAGCTGATGCTACCGATAAAGTAAAGAATGTTTACCTCGCTCGGAAGAATTACTACTCCACAGTTCAATGTGCTATCTTGTATGGTTTGGAATCGGAGCTTCAGAAAAGGTTTGAGAACCATGACCCACATGATATTGTCCGTGAACTCAAATTGATATTTGAGACTCACGCGGCAGTTGAGAGTTATGAGGCTTCTGAAAAGTTCTTTAACTGCAAGATGGAAGAGGGCAGCCCCGTCAGTGAGCATGTGCTTAAGATGTCTGGGCACGCAAACAAACTCCAAAGCTTGGGTATAGTGATTCCTAATGCTTTGGGGATTTACCGTGTCCTCCAATCACTGCCACCAAGTTACAAGAACTTTGTGATGAACTACAATATGCAAAGCATGAACAAAACGTTGCCAGAACTCTTCTCCATGTTGAAATCTGCAGAAGTGGAGATCAAGAAAGAGCATCAAGTGTTGTTGGTCAATAAGACCACCAAATTCAAGAAAGGCAAGTCTAAGCAAAAGGGAAACTTCAAGAAGGGTGGTAAGAAAGTTACCGCACCGGCGAAGAAGACCAAAGCTGGAACTAAGCCTGATACTGAGTGCTTTTACTGCAAGGGAGATGGTCACTGGAAGCGGAATTGCCCAAAGTACTTGGCGGATTTGAAGAACGGCAACATCAAGAAGAAAGGTATATCCGATATACATGTTATTGATGTGTATCTCACTAGTACTCGTAGTAGTGACTGGGTATTTGATACTGCTTCGGTTGCTCATATTTGTAACTCGAAACAGGTACTGCAGAATAAACGGAAGCTAGCAAAGAACGAGGTGACGATGCACGTTGGAAATGGATCAAAGGTTGATGTGATCGTGGTCAGCAAGCTACCTCTTCATCTACCATCGGGATTAGTTTTATACTTAAATAATTGTTATTTGGTGCCTGCGTTAACCATGAACATTATATCTGGATCTTGTTTATTGCGAGACGGTTACTTGTTTAAGTCCGAGAATAATGGTTGTTCGATTTATATGAGTAATATGTTTTATGCACATGCACCTTTGATAGATGGTCTATTGTTATTGAATCTCGATAGTGGAAATACACATATTAATAACATTGAAGCTAAACGTTTGAAATTGAGCGATAACTCGACCTATATGTGGCACTATCGTCTTGGTCATATTGGATTGAAGCGTATGAAGAAACTCCATTCCATTGGACTTCTTGAATCACTTGAAAGATGCGAAGCATGTCTGATGGGTAAAATGACTAAGACTCCATTTTCTTGTATGATGGAGCGAGTTACGGACTTATTGGAAATCATACATACCGATGTGTGTGGTCCAATGAGTGTAGCATCGCGCGGTGGTTATCGTTATGTTCTTACCTTCACGGATGACTTGAGTAGATATGGGTATATCTATTTCATGAAACATAAGTCCGAAACTTTCGAGAAGTTTAAGGAATTTCAAAGTGAGGTAGAGAATCAACGTAACAAGAAGATTAAATTTCTACGTTATGATCGTGGAGGTGAATATCTAAGTTACGAGTTTGGCGAGCATTTGAAGAAATGCGGAATACTTTCACAATTGACACCGCCGGGAACACCACCGCGTAATGGTGTGTCCGAACGTCGTAATCGAACTCTCTTAGATATGGTTTGTTCTATGATGTCACTTACAGATTTACCGCTATCATTTTGGGGTTATGCATTAGAAACAGCCGCATTCACTTTAAATAGGGCACCATCTAAATCCGTTGAAACGACACCGTATGAATTATGGTTTGGGAAGAAACCTAAATTGTCGTTCCTTAAAGTTTGGGGTTGCGAAGCCTATGTAAAGAAGTTACAGCCGGACAAGCTTGAACCCAAAGCGGAAAAGTGCGTCTTCATAGGATACCCGAAGGAAACTATTGGGTATACCTTCTATCATAGATCCGAAGGCAAAATTTTCGTTGCCAAGAATGGATCCTTTCCAGAGAAGGAATTTCTCTCGAAAGAAGTGACTGGAAGGAAAGTAGAACTCGACGAGGTTATTGAACCTTCTCTCGAACTTGCGAGTAGCGCAGCACCGGAAGAAGTTCCTGTGATGCCTACACCAATAAGAGAGGAAGCTAATGATGATGATGATCATGAAACTTCCGTTGAAGTTGCTACAGAGCCTCGCAGGTCGACGAGAACTCGTACCACTCCTGATTGGTATGATCCCGTTATGAGTGTCATGTTGGTGGACAACACCGATGACCCTACGACATATGAGGAAGCGATGATGAGCCCAGATTCCAATAAATGGCAAGACGCCATGAAATCCTAAATTGGAACCGTGTACGAAAACCAAGTATGGACTTTGGTGGACTTACCAGATGGCCGGAAGGCTGTCGAGAACAAATGGATTTTCAAGAAGAAAACAGATGCTGGTGGTAATGTTACTGTCTATAAAGCTCGACTTGTCGCAAAAGGGTTTCGACAAATTCAAGGAGTTGACTATGATGAGACTTTCTCACCAGTAGAGAAGCTAAAGTCTGTGAGGATTATGTTAGCAATCGCTGCATATTATGATTATGAGATATGGCAGATGGATGTCAAAACAGCGTTCCTCAATGGATGCCATGCTATGTACTAGACCCGACATTGCATATGCTGTTAGTTTGACTAGCAGATATCAAAGTGATCCAGGAGTGGATCATTGGACAGCGGTCAAAAATATCCTTAAGTACTTGAGAAGAACTAAGGGTATGGTTCTTTCTTATGGAGGTGATGAACAGCTCGTTGTTAATGGTTACACCAATGCTAGTTGGAACACCGATCCGTATGATTCTAAATCACAATCTGGATACGTATTTACTTTGAATGGTGCAGCAGTTAGCTGGAGGAGTGCAAAGCAAAGCGTTGTGGCGAGATCTTCAACTGAATCAGAAAACACAGCTGCTTCGGAGGCTTCACAAGAAGCGATATGGATGAAGGAGTTCATTACAGAGCTCGGTGTGGTTCCAAGTGCGCTGGACCCAATGTCTATCTACTGTGATAACATGGGCGCCATAGCCAATGCACAAGAACCAAGGTCACACAAGAAGCTGAAGCACATCAAGCTACGTTTTCACGCTATTCGAGAACATGTCCAAGATGGTGACATAAAGATTTGCAAAGTACACACAGATCTAAATGTGGCGGATCCGTTGACTAAACCTCTCCCGAGGGCAAAACATGACCAACACCAAACTGCCATGGGTGTTCGGTATATTACCATGTAATCTAGATTAGTTCACTCTAGTGCAAGTGGGAGACTGTTGGAGATGTGACCTAGAGGCAATAATAAATGTAGTTATTATTATATCTTTGTGTTTATGATAAATGTTTACATTCATTCTATAATAGTATTAACAAGAAACATTAATACTTGTGTGATTTGTAAACTAAATTAGAGTCCCTAGTAAAGCCTCTTCTTAATACTAGCTTGTTGATTAATAGATGATCATGGTTTCTTGATCATGAACATTTGAGATGTTGTTAATAACAAGATCATATCATTAGGGGAATGGTATGGTGTACATACTCCTATAGATAAGCGTAGCATAAAGATCAAGTCATTTTAATAGTTCAAATGCTATAAGCTTTATGATACATAGTAAGCTAATTCCTTCGACCATGAGATCATGCTTATCACCATCATCGGAAGGATGCTTTGATGACATCAAACACCACACCGTAACTGGGTGGCTATAAAGGTGGCATTGAGTGTTCGGAAAGTATGGGTTGAGACACATGGATCAAGAATGGGATTTGTCCATCCATATGACAGATAGATATACTCTGGGCCCTCTCGGTGGAATGTCATCCAATTAGCTTGCAAGCATGTGACTGGCTCACAAGGGATCACATATCACGGGAACAAGAAAAGAGTACTTATCGGTAACGAGTTTGAACTAGGTATGCAGAGATACCGACGATCAAAACCTCGGATAAGTAAACTATCGTGAGACAAAGGGAAATTGGTATAGTATGTAAGTGGTTCATTCGATCGCAAAGTAATCGTAGAAATATGTAGGAACCATATGAATTTCCAGATTTCTCTATTGGTTATTGTTCGGAGAAGTGTCTCGATCATGTCCGCATAGTTCACAAACCGTAGGGAGACACACTTAAGGATTCGATGTTGTTGAGTAGTTATGGAATGATGACTGAGAGACCGAATGTTGTTCGGAGTCTCGAATGGGATCCGGGATATCACGAGGAGATCCCGAATGGTCCGGAGAATAAGATTCATATAAGGAAAGTCCTGTTTCAGAGTTGGGGAATGATTCCGGTCATTTCATCGGGAATGTTCTAGAAGGTTCCGGAAGGTCCGGCACTCCGGAGGGGAAGGGTACATGAACGTGTCATAACAAGTTGGAATGGTTGCATCATGTACTAGGTGTCATCGCTAAGCAAAATAAAGGGATAAATCAAATCCTAGTTTGAAAAGTCAAATGACAAGTTTGCTTGGTGGAGGGAGAGTAGGAAACCTACTTGGGGAGGAAGTCCTCCTCCCTCCACCGCCGGCCAAGGAGGCCGACTTGGGGGAGGACTCCCTCCCCCTTGGACGCGTCCTCCCACCTATAAAAGGAGGGGCAGGGCTGCCCCTCTAGACCTACACCTTGCCCCACCAAACCCTAACCCTAGCCGCCGGCCCTCCTGCAGCCGCCACCGCCCTAGGGTTTTCTCCCAAGCCGCCGAGTTGGGGCTTCTCCTTGCCCTACCCGCCGGCCTAGCCCTCTCTACTTGGTGCCTCTAAACCCTAGATTGCCAAGGCCTCTCTCATAGTCCACCATACTCGCTCCGGCTTAAGGCAAAGCCCTGCGAGATCTCCCCTCTACTTCCGGTACCATGCCGTCGTGCTGCCGGAATCGCGAGGAGAGTGCTACAACCTCCTATGCCTGCTGGAACAAGGGAGAGGAAGGTCTTCATCGAGTACCGAACATGTGACCGACTGCGGGAGCGCTGCCGGAACGTGGCGCCGGAAGGATCGTCTACACGATCTTGATATCGGCAAGAGTACGACTACATCACCCACGAGAATCTACTCTAGTTAAACACTTTGGAATCTTCGAGGGTGAGTTATTCTATCGACTCGTTGCTACAATCTAGTAGATAGATCTTGGCTTGTTTGTTTGTATGCGGTAGAAATTTTTTGTTTTCCATGCTACGAACCCCTACACTAGCCTCACCAACCTTGTCTGGGACATGCAGCACCGTCCACTGCCACCCACTATCCCAGCCCCGAGCAATGCCAGCCCCTGGACCACACAACACGCCCATGCCAAACCTCTCTGCGCGCGAGCCGAGAGCACGCCAGTGCGCCATGCTCGACTAGCACCCACAGACCCCGCACCGCCCTCACCGCTTGCAGGGATGAACACCGGCACCCTAGCACCCCACCAGACATGCCCTTTCGCCGTCGCGCAGACCACGCGCGCTGTGTAACATTAAAACCGCCGTCGGACCTGCTCAGAGAACCGCGACGTTCCGACCGATCATCACCGCCCCACGCCACAAGACCACGCCGTTGAGCTTCGCCAGGGAGCACAGCACCGTCAGCTACTGTCGCCCATGCCAATAGCTGCATGTGCCGTCGACCACGACGAGCTCATCCCGCACCCGTCGGTTCCCTTGCGCCACTATAAATAGAGGCCTCCACCGCTCGTTTTCGCCACACCAGTTCACTCCCCTCTCACCCAGAACCACCCCACCTCACTCCCGGAACAAGGCGAGCAGCGCATCGCCGGAATTTGGCCGGAGTCCGCCGCTGCTGGAGAAGAAGGGAGCCATCGATTGGAGCCGCCCCAGGAGGAGCTGTCGGTACCAAGAGAATCGCCGTCTCCGACTTCGTCGTTCGCCCATGTCGCGGACCCTCGCCTAAGCCCCGGTGAGCCTCCACGACCCCCACCTGCCGCGTTAGGGTTCTGTCTCGCCGGCGCTGTCCGACGTGGACGATGAACCGTAGCCGTTCGATTAGAGTTAGATCGTGCGGTTCACACTGCCCCGTATCGCTTCGCCCCTCTCCGTGTCACTGAAGCGTGGGTACAACCACTTAACCAGCCCGCGTACGCGCTATGCATAGTGGGCCGGCCCAGTAAAACATCCCGCGCGACCCAACAATTCAAATTAAGCTTTATTCATTTAATTTCAAACATAGTTTTGTACCTAGATTCAAAAATCAACCCAGCTCGATTCACTAAACCAAAATGCATGAAACCAATGTTGTTAGAAAGGTACTGAAATGCTTAATCCAAGCCCATTGGATTCAAATCATTTAGATTTGCAGATCAACCATGGTAAAAATAACAAGGTAGAAGCTTTTCTGAATTCAAACATTTTTCAAAATTCAACCATAAAAGCTTTTGAGTTGATTCCAACTCTCAAAAATCAAATTTGATCATACCTTTCAGAATATATAAAAACATATGGGTTTACTTACAGAAATAATGTTCAGGTAATAAAAGAATGCCCCATAGGCATTTGTAGCCACTTTATTTAATTAAAATAAAAAGGTTAAACCTTATTAAATTGTGACACCACTTTAAATCACATTCCAATGTACTGAAATATGTGGTGATGACATGTGTCAACATGATCCCATGTTTGAGTTGGAGAATATTAAATCTTAAGTAGTTTATCAATGAGTAGAAATTACTTTTCTAAAAATAAAACAAATAAGGCAAGTGCTTAAATCTTGTAATATTAGTGATGATGCTAGATCATCTAGTGTGAATCATTGTGTGATGATTGGAAATAGTTAAGTATTTTTTGGTGATTGTGTACCTCGTATTTATTTATAGACGCTAGTACCGACCAAGGATACGAGGAGGAAGGAGGATACTACGAGGAAGAAGCCGAGGAGAACTTCAACCACTGCTCTGCACAAGGCAAGCTAACACTTGCAAGATACCCTACTTATGCAAGCATTACTACACAAGTTGACCTATGCAAGCTAATACTTGCTTGTTACCATGACAACTACATGCCTTAAGCATATGTGATCATACCCACTTGATAACCCAATCCTAGTTTTACTTGCAAGCTTTATACTTTATTTTTTTATCAAATCTTTCTCTTAGAGTTTACATAGTGAATTGTAGATACTAGAAGGATATTGGAAGGTAGCATAAAGAGCATAAAATTTGGCCTAAGTTAGATAATCTTGATCTCATCCTAAGGCATGAGATTGAACTTAGCAAATCTCCACTTGTTTACCACCCCTCTTTAGTATTTACCACCACTTGTAGATGCTAGTGCTAAGTATAAAACTTGATCAACTTTAGATGGGAATAATTGGTGAAAATGGTTATGAAAACCCTAGAATGATGAGTCATTCAACTGAAATGTTTTGACATGTGTTTCCGAACACCAGATGATTTTTGATGATGAAAATGTTGAGGCATGAACCTTAGCCCTTTATAAAACTAATGGTTGTCTGGATGCGATACCATTCCAATTTTATCGTACAACCACAATACCCGAAATTTGGGTAGGACTTGACTGGAAATTTATATACCTTAGTATGGGTTCCCTCGCGGCCAAGGTCTGAGCTGAGGCTACCTTGTGAAGATTGTCCACCTGTTGAGTACCCAAGATGACAGTTGGTCATGGTTGGGAGGCCAAACTCACATGAGAGGTGCCTATACTAGGGCGTGTAATTGAAAGGTTAGGATTGATTATCCGCATACTGAGTATGGTGAATTCAGGATTGTTCCTGATGGATGTATCGAATGTTGTGGTGAAAGTGTATAATCTCTGCAGAGTGTCAAACTATTCGAATAGCCGCGTCCGCGGTTATGGACAGTTGGAGTGGCCATACTGTTCCCCCGTCAGATGTTTTCCAAATGACTTGTGAAGTGAATTATGATTTTGACTTGACCACAACAGAGTTGTGATATGAAATTCAAATTCCCACTTAGGTGTTATAAAACTTTCAAATAAATTTCTTTGCTTCTAAACTGAGTAGAGGTAAATCTGGCTTTTGGCAAAACAACCTTAGAGCTTAGTATCCTACTACAAAAACTCCCTTAACTTGTCAGTATTAGTTTGCGAGTACTTCAAAAAGTACTCATGGCTTTGTCCCTGGCTATTCCCGTGGCCAGACTATGAAGAGGAGTACCAGGATGATGGACCGCAGGAAGGTTATGACAACTAGGATCATCTCCCATCGTCAGCATTGCCTGTGACCCTGAAGATGGAACTTCGCCCATGCTATCATTATCTTTACGTTATTCCGCTGCTTGAATTGTATTAAGAACTGGATCATGAGAACCTTATTTGTGTAAGACCTTATGTATGGTTTGTAATGGATGATGTACTGTGATATCCAAATCTGTTATGCCTCGTAAAAATGGTAATCCTGGGATTGTGATGTATGGCATAACAGGCATCTGGGATTAAAAATTCGGGTGTTGACATTCCACATCAAGGAACACATCTTTCACAACATTGATAAGTCCTTGTAACTAATTCATAAGGAACGATTAGTCCCCTCAATAAAAATATTAAGTCTTTCACAACATTCATAGTACAAGGTGTAGTAAGTACAATTCATAAGGATGAAAGCAAGTACAATGTTAACTTTTCTTGTCTAACATGATATTCGAAGGTGTAGTGTTGTTTATTCCTAAATCATCTTTCAAGGTCTCTAGGAACCATGTCAATGATGATGTATCTTCCACTTCTACATCAGCCACAACAAGAAAAATACAATCATTGGGATCCATCCCAACAGCTGTGAGCACTGGCCTTTATACCTTGTTTTTAAGTGGCATCCATCAATGAATATAACTGGCATGAACCCTTGTAGAAACTCCCTTTTGCAAGCTTCAAGACCCATGCAAAATTTCTTGAATCTTGCATTATCATCAAATCAAAGCCAGAAAGTGTTGTCTAAATTACTCCTCCTGATCTTCTATTAATAGTCCCAGAGCATCTTTACTGCTCCTCATCATCTCCATATATCATAGTCATTGCAATCATTTTATCCATCAACAATTTACTCCTAGAAAGTGTCATGTTCCACCCCTTCTGAACCACCCATGAGAAATTATTCAGACTCATTCCTTGATCAGCTCTAAAGCTCTCTAAATAATTGTCTACAATGAATTGAGCTATAAATGCAAAAACTTTCCATTTTCCACTACAAGTGTGCTCACCTATAACCTCTTTATCTAGAATGCTTCAATCATTAAATCACTTGATGCCCAAAGATACCAAGAGAATTTCTTTTCAAAAACTTCCCTTACTCATATCTTGTCATTAATAGGTAGTTTTATGCCCTTCTTGTGAATACAATTGTATGTCCTGATAGCTTTCCTAAGTAACTCCACATTAGAAAAAAGTTGGCCATTTGCAAATTTGGGATAATTTAAATCATCCTCTCTGAAAGTTTTGAATTTCATGTTGACTACCTTACCATTAGTGTCAGGTCCTCATAGATCATCTCCCTTAGAGTCCTCCTATTTTATTTCACACTATAATCCTTTCTCATTTTCAGCAATGCCTCTTCTCTTCCTTTTCTTCTTAATAGATGCACTAGTGCCTTTGCCAGATGCCCTCTTATCATCATTCGATATGTGATTTACATTATCTACATGTAAATCATCATCACTATCACTAAGATTTAGAATCAGCCAGTTCAAAGTCTAAATCTGCTGCATGAACACTGTCAGCTAGTGCATCACGGTCTTCTTCTTGAGAGTTACTTGTGCATTTTCTTGATTACTGCAACTTTTTACAATGTTGGTTCTCACCCTCTTCCTTTGCCTCACTCTACTAGCGACACAATCTTCCTCTACCCTCTCCATTGAATCTTGAACAATGCTTGTTGAAAACACAACTTGACGTTGTACTGGAGGATCATCTAAAATTGCATCTTCAGGTTAGTTGGTGGTACTTGGCTTAGTAGGGCTAATGGCATGAGGCAAAGGAACAATTGGGAAATGTACAACATCATACCTGCCTTTGAAGCTCAAACTCTGATAATGATCCAGGTAAAGACTAAAGAAATGGTTGTCAATGTCAACTGAAGTAACCATAGCCATGAATGCATGGTCATCTTTTAACTCTGTCAGTCCACTGTTAGCAATTATGAGCACTAGAATACATTAGTGTACCTTGATTCTACCTGCCATCTTATAACTAATTTGCTCAATTATGTTAGGCGATCAACTTCATGATAGTATATAATGTTCCCGCCAACATAGCTTCTATTGCTACTAGTGCCCAGGAAATATCAACCATAATTTATCTCTGATGTAAAGCATGCACTTCCTGCTCCTGCAAATTATAACAACAAAATCCTATGATCACTCGACCAGTTAATTAAGTAGTACAAGCTTTACTACTAGACAATGAACATAACACATCCTTTTTGCAACCAAACAGTATGAAAAATTATCCTTCTCAACATAATATGCACATGCTACCATCATCCTATACATTATGAAGAAATTATGTGAAAAAGGTTAATTTCTAAAACCCTAAGACCTAACCGAACCCAAATCTTCTACCAAAACACTATCCAAACCAAACTAATGAACACTAAAATAGAACTCACACAAATACAAAGCACTTCAGATTTCCACCACCTGAATAGAAAATCGCCAAAAAAATTCAAATTTCCATCGACTATAACGACAGTTGAGGGCTTACCATAGATGTGTGAGAGCATCGTTCGTCCGTCGGGTTGGAAATACGGTTGTGGCTCCTCGCCACAACATGGCACTAGCACCACATCGACCGCCGTCGTGGATGAAGATCCCAACCAACAACCTCGATCAACATCGGGCTCATTCCTTCTCTCTCCCCTTCCCAGTGACATAGCAACGTTCCTACTCCCGCTTTCCGCCTTCTCACCTCAAGCTCTCCGCAACACAAAAAAAAGTTAAACAGGGTGGGAAGTGTTTTATAAAATTAGGTACTTGTCCAGGGGCCTATGGGCTAATAAATGATTGCTTAGGACACCATAAATGCATGTGTGACATTGCAAGCGGGTCCCAATAACTTCTATGTGATCCAATACAACGCTCCATATCGCTTAGTGACCATGTCTGACGCGCTCATGCGAGTTCACTAACCATAAACTCGTATTTTCGATGGTGATTGTGTTGAAGTTTTAAAGCAAATACAATAACTAACCATGGATTTAACTCCCTTTTTTGGAAAATGATAAAATTCCCTGTGGAAATCGCTTAGTCACATCGTACGGGTCAACACGCCTTGCATTTCCTCCCAGTTGTGCCATGTGATCCCGTGGCCCCAGCACCCGATGCCTTGCCTTATCCATCCCCTCATATTTCTATTTTTTTCCCAATTCTCATTTTCTGTCCCATCCCAATGGGTGCTGCCATGGAGAGGCCCTCACCCTCATCCACAACTATTGCGAGCAAGGCATGCGCTGCTGCCTGTCTACTCTCCCTCCAGCGGGCATGCCCTCTTCTGCATGCACAGCTGCCGCCACAGAGCCACACGCAACCTCCTCCTCGGCCTCTATAGTCCTCCACTCCACCTTCTCCTTGGCCGCTTCTTCCTCTGCACCAAGCACCGGCTCGTAGGTGCCCCCGCCTTCTGTGGCCCACTCTACTAGGATGTTGCTACAGGTGGTGGGTTCTTTAACAATGGGAAGCCGGCCTTTCTACAAGAGGCATATGGCATTTCTACTTGTGATGGGGGATCTGCTGCTGGTGTTGCTACCGGTGGTGGGGGGTCTACTACAATGGACGTCCGGCCTTGCTACAAGAGGTGGCCTACGTTGCTACCTAGGGTGGGGGATCTGCTACAATGAGTCGGTGGCCTTGCTGCTAATGGCGGAGCCTATACTAGAAGGGGAATTGGACATTCTACAAGGGGCATCCGGCCTTGCTACCGGCAACGACTTGTGCGATACTGCTAGTTATCGAGCATGTGCTACCAACCAGAGGCGGGGGTGGTACCAGCTTTGGTTGGTGAGGTCTCTTTCCGGAGCTTCGAGTGACAGGGCGTCTTCCCTAGCAACCACGAAGCTGCAAGGTGATATCTCGTAAACGTATCTATAAATTTTGATGCTCCATGCTTGTTTCATATCAACTTTCTTATGTTTTGTTTACACTTTGATTTATTTTTATACATTTTCTGGAACTAACCTATTGACAAGATGCCGCAGTGCCAGTTGCCTATTTTCTGCTGTTTTTGGTTTCAGAAAATCTAGTGAAGAAATATTCTCGAAATTGGACAGAACAAAATCTAAAGTCAATAATTTACCAGAAGGAACATGGAGTCCGGAGGGGAGACGAAGTGGGGCCATGAGGTGGCCACACCTAGGGCTGCGCGGCCATCTCCTAGGGCGTGCCGCCCCATGTCATGGGCCCCTCGGGCGCCCATCGACCTCGCCTCTATGCCTATATAAGCACCCCATTACAGAAACCCTAAGCACCCGATCAAATCTCCACGAAACAGTCCGTAGCCGACGCCATCTCCATCCCTAGATCGGGGGATCCAAAGCTCTTCTCGGCACCCTGCCAGAGGGGAGAGATCATCTCGGAGGCCTTCTTCATCACCATGACATCCTCCGAAGTAATGCTTGAGTAGTTCACCCTTGGACTATGGGTCCACAGAGTAGCTAGATGGTTGTTTCTACTACTTTGTGCTATCATGTTTAGATCTTGTGAGCTCCGTTCATGATGAAGATCATCTATTTGTAATCCTACATGTTGTGTTTGCGGGGATCCGATGGATATTGAGATACTATGTCAGATTGATTATTGATTCTATCATGTCTATGTTATTTGTGATCTTGCATGCTCTCCGTTGCTAGTCTCTATCTTGGCCAAGTAGATGCTTGTAACTCCAAGAGGGAGTATTTATGCTTGATAGTAGGTTCATGCCTCTAGTAATCTGGGAGAGTGACAGAAACTTCTAAGGTTGTAGATGTGCTGTTGCTACTAGGGAGAAAACTACAATCCTTTGTCCAAGGGAAATTTTATTGTTTACTTTACACACTTTGATTAATGCAATTATCTGTTGCTTGCAACTTAATACTGTTGGAAATATGCCCAAGAGGCAATAATAAAGAGGTTATTATCATATCTTCATGCTTATGATAAATGTTTACATACCATGCTATAATTGTATCAACCGGAAACATTAATACTTGTGTGATTTGTAAACATAAAAGAGTCCCTAGTAAAGCCTCTTGTTAAACTAGCTTGTTGGTTAATATATGATCATGGTTTCGTGATCATGAACATTGATATGTTATTAACAATAAGGTCATATCATTAGGAGAATAATGTGATGGACATACTCCTATAGTTAAGCGTAGCATAAGATTAAGTCATTCAAATAGTTCACTTGCTATAAGCTTTCTGATACATAGTAACCTAATTCCTTCGACCATGAGATCATGCTAATCACCATCATCGGAAGGATGCTTTGATGACATCAAACACCACACCGTAATTGTGTGGCTATAAATGTGGCATTGAGTGTTCGGAAAGTATGTGTTGAGGCACATAGATAAAGAGTGGGATTTGTCCATCAATATGATGGATAGATATACTCTGGGACCTCTCGATGGAATGTCATCGAATTGGCTTGCAAGCATGTGACTGGCTCACAAGGGATCACATATCACGGGAACGAGAAAAGAGTACTTATCGGTAATGAGGTTGAACTAGGTATGCAGAGATACCGACGATCAGACCTCGGATAAGTAAAATATCGCGAGACAAAGGGAAATTGGTTCCGTATGTAAATGGTTTATTCGATCGCAAAGTAATCATAGAAATATGTGGGAGGCATATGAATTTCCAGATTCCTCTATTTGTTATTGATCGGAGAATAAGTCTCGATCATGTATGCATAAT
The DNA here is from genome assembly GCA_916181665.1 of Avena sativa. Classification (NCBI taxonomy): domain Eukaryota; kingdom Viridiplantae; phylum Streptophyta; class Magnoliopsida; order Poales; family Poaceae; genus Avena; species Avena sativa. Next base: position 363,331,995 of record OV702284.1, on the reverse strand, counting down.
TCATGAACCGTAGGGAGACACACTTAAGGATTCGATGTTGTTTAGTAGATATGGAATGTGAGTAAAGAGACCGAATGTTGTTCGGAGTCTCGTATGGGATCCAGGATATCACGAGGAGATCCGGAATGGTCCGGAGATCTAACATCCCAACATTAGAGCTTAGAAATAAGCTGTACCCAGATGTGTGCATTGCATTCATGCATAGAAGATCCGAATATTTTTTGCGCTTTTAAATAAAAACATGTCAAAGTGATTGAAACTTCTCTTAACTTGATGGAATTGAAGTAGATCATCAAGTTGACTACGATAAATTTCAATATGACCTTTGCTAAAACCTTATTTTGGGTAAGGGATATTTGATCTAAGGGTAGATCAAATGTAATAAAATTTAAACCCTAATACATTACTTAATGGATTATATTTGATCCTTAAGTAATCATATCCCAATATTCATTATTCAACCCATGAATACCAAGTTATAAATATAACTTAAGTAATAGGAATGTAACAACTACATCTTAATCTCATCTACTTATACCATGAGTATCATGGTAATACTTAACCTTAACTCTTTAGTGAGATTGATTAGGAAAGAAACCAAGTCAAGATCATTCACCATATATCTTTCCTTCCATATCAATCCTTATGGAATCCTATCTCAATATCTGTTGTTCATCAATGTTGAGTAATCAACTATTGATTCACAAATTCTTAAACTATCAATTCTTGATCTATCAACTCTTGTCCTTATTATAGCATTCACTTAAGGCCTATAAAGAAAGAAGTAAGAAGAGGTAAATAGTAATGCTAGATTTGGATATCATCTATAGGATGAGAGTATTGGAAGAGAATAAGATCAATATGATAATTGATGGAATTAACTCAATCCTGAATAAATAGAAGAGTCATCTAGAAGCTTATAAAGATGAACACTGAAGATAGCTACCAAGAGTAGTCCTATTGGATCAAGGAGGTATAGTCAATGAATTATATATCTTAATCCAATAGAGCTAAACAGAAGATAATTATAATACAACTGCAATGTTGTATGGATGGAAGCCTTGATTAGCCAACTAGAAACCTAAACCATAAAGGATCAAAGGATTATAATGATCATGCCTTACTCACCAAGATTGCTTATATCATGTATAAGTGACATTGGTGGGCAGAACATGATTAAACCCTAGTCTAGATATATTATCCTAGGTTAGCCATGACAAGCCACATTAATATAATGTGAGGTTGGAGTATGAGATACTGGAGTTAAGTAGAGACAAGATAGTATGATCAAGATGATGCTAGAGTAACATTAAAATATTGTGTTAGTATTCTCCTATTGGGAAATACTAAACACTAGAGGTGAAGTAGTTTGATATAGACATCTACTGGAGAAATATTAGTGGTGGGTGATTAAGGAAGTGTATGAATGGAGTCGAAGGAACTACTTGTTGGATTGGAAGTTATCAGTAGTAAAGTAGTTGATATAGCCAAGTATAGATATGAGAAAATTATAAAAAGCTTTAGTGTCAAGCTCATTGTGTTTATAAATAGATTTACAAGAACAATAGGTGGATAAGAATATTTCTGCAAAGTAAAGCTCATCATGTTAGCACATGATGAAGGATATAAAGAAGTAATTTATCTAGTAAAGGAATTCCTTAATTAGCAGTCCAGGATTGTGAATTATGGAAGATAGGAATTCTTGGTAAACATTAAACCCTAAATTTTTAACCAAACATAAAATCCATTTCATCTGAGTGATTTATCATCCTATTTCCACAATGTATTATAGGAATAAATTTCCTATATCAAATCAGTCAAATATATCTTTGACACTTTCAAACCTTTAAATCATGTGTAGCACATAATTGGAAATTACTATAAACCATTATTCCCAATATTATATCCATATATTAATCACACTTAAGCAAGTAGTGAATAACTAGTTCCAAGAAAAGAATTATGCATATTCAAAATAAGAAGGGTGGTTAGGATTCACCTGTTATTAGATTTTGAATAATAGAATTCACCATATAAAGATTTCCTTAATATTATGAGTTAATGAGAATAAAATCTCATTAGTTAATAGTAAGGCATTCTATAATAAGTTTGTGGATAATAGCTCAATTAAATTCATATCAAAAGCCCTCACAAATAATAATAGGAAAATTATATAGATAAAGAAAATGAAGAAAATATAACAATATATAATAAAAGTTCACAAATTGATTCATAATAACTTTATTGTTGCTGCAAGTATTCAGCAAATAAATTCCATAAAGAAAAGTTCAAATCAAATATTAAAATACAAATCTAGAAACAAAACCCTAAAACCCTAATTCTTATTTATTCCATTCAATAAATAATTTTTGATATAATTGTGAGCATTGAAAAATATCAACATGATTAGAGTAATCAATCAGTATAGTTATCTTTGGAATATTTAAAATATTATACAAAAATTATGGTATTTAAAACCTTGAAGAAATTTGAATTGAAAACAAATTATTAAAAAGAGAAAAGATAAAATGAAAAGAGTAAACGAGCAGTAGCAGCCCACGACCCATTCTTTTCTATCTCTATCTACCGCCCAGTAGCAGCACCCTTCTTTCTTCTCTCACTTCGCCATGGCCCAACAGAAGCCCGGACCAGATACCGTTTTGTTCCTCCTATCCGCTGTCTTTCTCCCCAGTGACAAGCAGCTCGGTGGCGCCGCCGTCGCCATTCGCCAGCATTGCGATGCCCTCCGCCGCCCGCCGTCTTCTGGAGAGGAGATAGGGACGCCACCAGTGACAAGCAGCTCGGTGGCGCCGCCGTCGCCGTTCGCCAGCATTGCGATGCCCTCCGCCGCCCGCCGTCTTCTGGAGAGGAGATAGGGACGCCATGGTGATATTCTTCGATCTCATCCTATTTTCCCCTTCCCAGCAACCTTCCTCTCTTCAGTTCCTCAAACCCGAAACCCTAAGCCGATGAGTCACCGGCGTTCCGAGCTTTCCCGGGGCAGTACAAGCACGCTGTGAGCACCGTCTTGCTCCTCTGTGTCGATTAGCCGGAGGAATTGAGCTGAAGTTCTCGGAATCGAACCCCCACATCACTTCTTCCCGAACTCCGACCAAGCTCCGCCGTGGCTCCATCGCCGTTACATGCTACCACAAGCCTCGCCAGCAACCTCTTCTGATTCCTGGTGAGCTCACGAATCCCCAGCGCCTTCTATCTCGTTTTCCTGTGGTCTCTGAGCATGTCCGCGTCGATGGACTTAGTGCGCCGCCGCCAACCGTCGCCCTACTCCCTGATCCGATGACCATCAGTGGGTGGCGCCACTCCATATGGGTTCTGCATAGTCCACTGCATCGAAACGCTCGAACCGCATGTCCCAGAACCCTCGCTGCCGCCATTCCCATAGCAGTTCCGATGATGCTCCGGCGAGCACATGTGGCAGCTGATGTGGCCATGGGCCCATCTGTCTGCCTCTGTGGCTAGGTTAGTTCGGAGTGTAAAACGATTATAGGTTCGTGCTGATGTCATCATGGCATCACGCCTGCGTCATCTTTGACCAGTCCACCGTTGACTAGTCCATTGTCCATGTGGCATCCAACGTGGTACTGACCCCATTGGCCAGTGACCCTGGGTAAGTTTAGCTCAGGTGTAAAAAGTAATTTCCATTTAGTGAATTGATAAAACAATATTAATTCAAATATAAACATTCCAGAAATTTAAATAAAGTAATTAAATCTTGTAAAATTAATATCTTTACTTGTGTAATTCAGAAAAATACATGTAATATATGAATTTTTTTAGAAAAATAAAATCTATATCTTAAAACCATTATCAAACATTATTATGTTAACAATTTAAATAATTATTATTTAATAATTATTTTAAAAGTAATAAAACTTTGATAATTCCTATTTTAATAATGGTAAATATTAAAAAATAAAGATAAAATACCAAAAAACTTGGAAAAATAAAAACAATACTTTAAAACTATAATCATACATTATTATTACACTTAAATAAGTATTTATTATTTATTAAGTACTTATAAAGTAATAAACCTTATAAGAATCATATCTTATTATTTATAAATCACAAAAATAAATGTAATATATCTAAATGATCACAAAAATGATACCTACATGTTAAAAATATAATATTCTACTTTTGAGGTAAATAAAAATTTAAAACACTTCAGCAACTTGAATTTAAACTTATTTCCTTAATTGATAATTCATATAAGGGTAAATAACAAATTGCTAATATTTCTAAAATTAGCCAATCGAGTCTAATAAATAGTATTAGTCTTCAATATTGATAATATGAAGTCAAAATGATTCAACACATTTTAAATTCAAAATGATATTTCTTAAAAAGATTCTTATCCAATATAAAATCTTCAATAATAATTTGTGATTAAATAAAACCTTTTCCCTTACTTCAACCACAAGTTTATAAACAAATCAGAACCCTATAGTGAACCATAAGTAGTTAAGTAATGTCATTTCCCTAATTACCAATTATAATCATTCATTCACAAAAAGGTAAATGATTCTATTCCAGTATAAAATCAAGAAACCACTACACCAAATAAAAGTATAACCATTCTTAAGTGACTTTAAGGAAACATTATAAAGTACACAAGGTACAGACAACATAAGCAATATACTCTAAGTCCATCTATGTCTTTAAAGTTAACTTTAGTCTATAATACTTTAAATACTATGCTAAAGACTTTGTTATGTGTTTTATAGTTAACTTTGGTCTGTTATAATTAAGTTATAAAGCATCTTAATACCAAACTAACCAAGTTAAAAACCAAGATAGATAAGTCTCAAATACTACTAATATCATTATTGAAATAAAGCAATTCTCTCTTACTTAAAGACTATAACTTGAAAGAACACCTAATAAGGTTAACTTAAAATTTAAAGACTTCTCCTTAGCTAAGTAAGATTTTCTTCAAAACTTATTCTTTTAAGGTACATTATAAAGCAAGACATAAACATTTTATTGAAAGCTCTAAATGATGAACAAACCTTATATACATAGTCTATAGATACATTTCCCACTTGAGTATTCCACTATTGTATGTGCTTTATTATACTTACATGTTGTTTCACACACACTCACAAGACTTAATAAGAAGCACAAGTATGAAACTTATCTAAAAGGACAACACATTCTAAAGTAACCATTTCTAGTTTCCAAACCCTAGATCAACGTTTATCCTGGGATTCGAGTTTACGAAATTGCATTACATTACTTATGCATAATAGCATCTTGCTTCTTTAAACATTAGTCCTTACCGGACCAATGATGCTGATTTCAGATATTGGATCCTTTATATTATCTCGAAGACCGTGAGTGCATAATCTTGCAATCACAAAAGGCAAGTTCACACTTGCTCATTATTATTTTATGTAAACTAGTTTGCAAATCCAATATTGTAATCACCTGTATTTCAAAAAAAATCAGAAAACGCTATTTTTTATAATAATTTGAACTATTGGTTACTGATCCAGGGTGATCAGCTAATCTATTAAACTTGGTAGGTGGAATACCACTACTCAGGAATATATCACCTAGGACTTAACAACCAATGCCAGTGATTCTTGCGCCGTATATTACGCGTTGACCATGAGATTTGGAATGGGACGGAGAAGTCAGCTGTATCCTTTTCCTCTCGTATGGAGGCAAGACGACCTTAATGTGACGTTGTGATTCCTTGTGCGGATCCAACATATGGGTGGGCACCCTTACGCCCCACACTTTTGGTGTCTAGATTATCTATGGATGGTGTTTAGTGGATGGGCCATTTAATATGGCACTTGCCATGGCAACACCAAGTCATAGAGTCTTCGAGAACTCATCAGGGTTTTAGCCTGCCCGAAAGGAGGCTTAACGAAGGTGAGCCAGCCCCGAAGGATCATGCAGACATATGAGGTCACGGAGAGGGAAGTGATTGGCTTGGATCTTAGGTTGGGCCCTCAAACCATGGAAGTTTGAATGGGAACATACTCTTGGCCATGCAACAAAGCTTAAGATCTCTCATGGTTAAAGTGACGCACCTCTGCAGAGTGTAAGAACTATAACTTGTTACTCCCTGTTCCGGGAAGGAGCTGCAAACGTTGCGGGAAAGGAACTCCATGAAAGTTCTGGTAAACCCGTGAAGGCTGACAGACATAGCTTTTCGGAATAAAAGCAACCTTTGAAGAAATGTTTACGAAAACCTGCATTTCCTACGACCTTTGGTCTATGTCTATAGATATAGTGCATCAAACACTCCTTTTCTAGTGAACTTGCTGAGTACGCTCGTACTCAAAGTATCTTCTTAACCCTTGATAGATTCTGAAGCCAATAAGACGACGTCTACATCAAGTTATGCTCCAGGAACCATCATCAAAGGCTAAAGATCTTCAATGAAGTCAAGAAAGTCAACATATACATCAACTCAAGTGAAGACGAAGTTACTGATTATATAGGAATATAATCTCTAGCCATAGAACCTATTTCTATAATGTATTGCAATAGCAGCGATGCGAGACCATTAGTTAAGATACTAGTCTTAATAGTATGATAGTTTTTGAGTTATTTATTTATGTTTCTTCTTTGTAAGAAGTTTATTTCTCTCTCTTTAACCTAGAGTGTTCTCTGGATCTTGTGTAAAGAGTTGAGTTGTAACATATAGTCATGTCTTGGACCTACTGTGTTTCTGTTGTACCATTTTGAGGGATGTAATACTAGTGAACGATGTTTCATTGGTGTTATGTCAGTGACTATAGTGTACTACATCATGCACTGGTATGCTGGGTCATTATAGGAGAATAAGATTCATATAAGGAAAGTCCAATTTCGGAGTCCAGGAATGATTTCGGTGTTTTCAGTGAAATGTTCTAGAAGGGTCTAGAAGGTTCACCGATCCGGAAGGGGAAGGGTACATGGATGTGTCATGACAAAGTGTAATGGTTGCATCATGTCCTAGGTCACTTGGCTGGACACTTGGAAGAGAGAAATCAAACTCTATTTTGAAAGTCAAAAAAGGCAGTTTGAAAAAAGTCAAATCCCAACATGGTTTCCGAGTTAGGGAGGGTTTCTAAGTTAGGGAGGGTTTCCACCTAGGTTGGGAACACCCTTGGACGCCCCCACCTATATAAGGAGGGGTGGAAGCGCATCCCAAGGTATCCCCTTGCCCTAGGCGCCCAAGAAACCCTAGGTTGGACGCCGCCCCCATCTCTAGTTGCGACCAATCTAGATCTCCTCTAAACCGCTACCGACTAGGTAAACTCTAGTTGCTAGATACCTATAAACCTTGGACATCTAAACCCTAGATAGCCGGGGCTCCCTCTACTCCACCATACTCTCTTCGGCTTAGGCGAAGCCCTGCGAGATATCCCCTCTACTTCTGACACCACGCTGTCATGCTGCCGGAATCGCGAGGACAGAGCTACAACCTCTGGTGCCTGCTGGAACAAGGGAGAGGAAGGTCTTCATCGAGTATCGTACGTGTGACCGACTGCGGGAGCGCTGCCGGAACGCGGCATCGGAATGATCGCCTACGCGATCTTGAGATCGGCAAGTGAACGACTACATCACCCACGAGAATCTGCTCTTGTTAACCGCTTTGGATCTTTGAGGGTTAGTACTCTATCGACTCGTTGCTACAATCTAGTAGATAGATCTTGGCTTGTGTGTGTTCTTGCAATAGAAATTTTTTGTTTTCCATGCTACGAACCCCTACAGTGGTATCAGAGCCGTGTCTATTTGTAGATCTGTTGCACGAGTAGAACAGAATGGTCATTGTGGGAGTTGATGATTTTGTTGCCGATTGCCTCTTGTGTACTTTGCATCTTGCGGGATGGTGGGATGAAGCGGCCCAGGCTAACCTTACATGACATCGTTCATGAGACTTGCTCCATGCTTGACATGCAACTTGTATTGCATAAGTGGCTTTGCGGGTGACTGTTTCTCCCAACATAGTGAAGATTCAATTTACAACGGGTGATTGACAATACTAGTATCAACGTTGTGGTTCTTGTTCGTAAGTTAGAACGACACTTATTGAAAGCCCCAAACCACGTAAAACATGCAAAGAAAATTAGAGGCATATAAATTTGTTTTGCAGGGGTGTGCTGAGATGTGATATGGACATGATTGTGATTATATATGATGTATGCAATGTTCCTTATTGTAAGTCGGCAACCGGCAGGAGCCATATGGTTGTCTTTTAATTTCGTCTAGACCTGCGTGTCTATTATTCAAAGTAGTTGTAATAGTTGATGCTGGTGGACGACAACCATGGAGCGACGCCATTGACCTTGACGCAACGCCGGTGATGATGGAGATCATGTTCGTTCTTGAAGATGGAGATCGGAAGCACAAGAAGAAAGGCCATATCATATCACATATTATGAATTACATGTGATGTTAATCCTTTTATGCATCTTGTATTGATTATATCACGACGATAGCATTATAAGATGATCCCTCTCACAAAATATCAAGTTATAAAGTGTTCATCCTTAGTAGGCACCGTTGCCAAAGCTCGTTGTTTCGAAGCACCACGTGATGATCAGGTGTGTTAGATTCTGCGAGTGTATACAATGAGAGCAAGCCAGATTTGCTCATGTGGAAGCTAAGGTTTGATCTTGACGAGCCTAGCATGTATAGACATGGTCTCGGAACACGGAATACCGAAAGGTAAAGCATGAGTCATATAGATGATATGATGAACATGATGATTGTTCGCCTTTGAAACTATATCATGTCACGTGATGACCGGACTTGGTGTAGTGAATTTGGTTTGTGTGATCACTAAAACAATGTGGGGGATATTGTTTTGAGTGGGAGTTCAATAGCAATATGATTAAAAGTTGAACACTATTTATCAAATTAAATCAAAGTGAATTTGCATAGTTGTTGTAGTCATTGGCATCCGTTTACCACCTTGCGCTTAGTTATAATTCAGATAATAGAGCTATAGAATTCTGGTTAATTACTTTACGAACTGGTATCGTATTGTTTTGAAGTGTTAATCTAAAGTTTAAAAGTCCTATTGCAAACTTTCAGTAAGTTCTGGTTACTCCATGAAGTTTAATAATTGGTATTAAATCAAGAGTAACAATTCCGGTGTTAGTATATAAGTATCATGTTTATCTCCATGATTCTTGATATTCAAAAGATTGTTTTAATATCAAGGTTATCTAGGAACATCATATGTGGAAGATATTGCGATATTTGAAACGATGTTTTTGATTATAACATGATAGAGTATAATATGGCAAAGTTTATGTTCTCATATTTGATGGGAATTTTCAAAAGGTTGGAGACGCTATTCGTCCTAATCCTCCAAAAGGTTTTGGAGAACAACATTATACTCGTGATTTACCGTTATAAGCTAAAGCAGCTTGATCATGAATAATTCCATGATAAGAATGAATATTTGATGTAGGTAAAATGTTTACTACACCAAGAGATTACTAAAGAATGGAATTTGAAAGAACACCAAACAGTTGATGATGGTGATCTACTTCAAAGTGCAAGTCCAAATACATTGGTATTTAACTATACATGCTTTGGAATATGTGTCATGTGTATGGCTCCACTATTGATGATCTCATAAATATATGGCAGAAAATAAAAGACCAGAATTGTTCAGCTTAGGTATATAGAGGATATACGTGTTATGGATGTATTCTTTACTTGTTAAATAATGTGGTTCTTAAGTATTAGATACTGAATTTGTTGGTGTGAATCGTCATACGAAACAACACAATTCATGAACTACAATGGCCTAAGTAACCAGCAAAAGAATATGTGATGATGTTCATCGAGAACAAATAAAGGGTTATTGTGTTGCTCGTTGAAATCAAATCTTGCCTTCAAGATTTGTTTTATCAGGTATTATGAGAACAAAAGGGTTGTTCAAATAATTTCCGTAATCCATAAAAGATGGATAATTTACAAATCGCTTGGAGAAATCACATCCATAAAACTAGTGCTAAAAATGTCGAAAGACAAATTGATTGAAAGATCACTTAGGAAGTGACATCGCCGTTTAAATTATATTGGAAAGAAAACATGAAGAAACTCCATGTGGATGGAATTTTGGAGTATTCTTATGTTTGATCAAATGACGCTTGTGAAACTTTCCTAGAGATAATTAAAACTCTGTTCATAGGCCAAAAGGGAACGAATGACTAGATTATTGGAATTTGTACATATTTGATGTATGAAGTCCATTACGTTGTAGTCAAGAGCGATGGATTTCAACTTCATATGCTTTCTTCAAAAATTTGAGTGAATATATGAATATTTACTTAATGAGGATGAAGTGTGAAACATTTGAAAAGTTCAAAAACTTTCAAGATGAAGTGAAAAATCAATGTAACAATAAAATAAAGAATTTATGATAGGATCATGAAGGAAGATATTTGAGTTACAAGTTTAGCATAATACCTTAGATTTGAGGAATCGTTCCGTGGATTTGCATTTCCCGGAACACCATAAGAGTATGGAGTGTTCAAGATATATAATGAAACCTTGTTTGACATGGTAAGATCAAAGGTGTAATTTATAAAACTGCCATTATATTTTAAAGATTAAAGCTTTAGATACTACCGTTTTTCCACTGAAAAGAGCTCCATCATACTCCGTTGAAATGACATCATATAAAGTTATGGTTTGGGATAAAACCCAAGTTCTCCTTTCTTAAACATTGGTATCCTATGCATAAGTGAGATATTTACTACCAAAGTCGGATGAACATGTCTTTGTATGTTATTTCGAATAATCATTGAGTATTCCTCCATAACACCAAAGACAAAAATGTGTGTCGCTTATAACGTCAAGTTTCTTTGAGAAGGAATTTTTCGTGAAAAGTTAAGTGGGAGGACAATAGAACTTTGATAAGGTTAAACGAACCTTAGTTATATGTGCAAAGTTGCGCAGCACCGAAAAGTGTTCCGGAGGCAGCAGCAATGCTCATGGCTCACGTGCCTTAAAGGTTGTGGTTACGGAGGTCTAAGTTCCTATTGAACCAAGTAGGTCGGGTAAACAATCAAATACCAAGATTTGAGAGTTGAATCATTATTTGACAATATTGAATGGACTACATGCAAAGAAGCAATGATGGGCCTCGACTCCGTCAAATGGCTTGGAGCCATAAAATCCGTGATAGTTCCATACACGAGAAATCAAGCTTTGAACTTGAAAGACCCTATGGAAAGGTGTAAAACCTTACAGTCGTGTTTGGATCTATAAATAAATAGACATGGATGTTTTACATCTATGAAATAGTCGATATGTTGGGAAATAGTTCACAACAATTATCAAAGGTTGACTATGACAAGATTTGATCTTTCATAGCGATATTTAGTCTAGACGGATTAATGTAGCAACTGCTACATATAATTTTGTTATGTGGTAGTTGAATAAACAAAACAAGTTCTTCTAATAGAATTCTTACCTAGGACGTGTGAATAACACAGTCCAAAGGGTTTTGTTAATTCAAAGGATGTTAAAAGCATATGCAAACTTTAATGGTTGAAGTGAGTATCGCGGAGTTGGAATCTTTACCATGATGAAATTATTAAAAAAGTTTAAATTCATCAGAGACAATGAAGATGCTTGCATTTGCGAAAAATTAAGTGGGAGCGCTAAGACATATTTATAATACATTATGTGGAAGACATATTTTTGATTGGAAATGATGTATATTTTATTAACACATGTTAAGAATTTCATCTTTGTGAAATACTTAGGCAAAACCCGAATATTTGGCATCAATATCTGTATAGATAGATTGAGACGCTAATATTGTTGTGCCAAACATACATAGATGAGATATTGAATGAGTTCAATATGTAAATGACAAGAAAGGTTCCTGCCACAGAGAAAGGATTAAATCAAAATTCAAGTGTATCGACACTTGGTAAGTGAAACAAAGATTCAACTATAGATTGATACTTGATGTATGAAATCACAAAGAGTATGTATATCAATCATACTATGGTATGTATAAATCCAGATATGTCCTATGCTCTAAATGTTATGAGCATATACCAGAATGATTCATAAGATGATCATTGGACGATAGTAAGGATATTCTTATGATCTTTTGGAAGAACTAAGAATATATTATTTTTGTAGATGTGACAAATAGATGATTAGTTCATTGTAGAAGTACTACATTGATACTAGTTTTGTCACAAAGTACAAAATAAGTTTATCTCAATCTAAACTAAGGGTGGCACAATATAATGGAAAGTAAGTTACATAATGGATTTGAATGAGTTCCAAAGTTAAGACATTGTGACAGATACTACAACAAAAGGCTAAGTATATGACTGCTATTATAGCATCAAAAGAGGGCATTTGTGTTAAGTAGTTTGTTATCAAACTAGGTGTGGTTCACAGCGGGATCGTACCATGAAGATATATTGTACGATAATATTATCAACATGTTTTAACCCCAAGGACCAAAGGTCTCACCAAAGAACCAAATTATACAAAGCCATTTCATTAGAGAATGAGCGATGAGTAGAGACGCAAAGACATGCAATTACACACAGACCTGAAAGTGCCAGATCTGAAGATCGGTTGACCACTAGCAATCGTGTACATACAACACCGGAAAGCCCTAGGCGTTGAATACATAAAGATTTGAAACTAGATTATTGTCTCTAGTGCAAGTGGGAGACTATTGGAGATATGCCCAAGAGGCAACAATAAAGAGGTTATTATCGTATCTTCACGCTTATGATAAATTTTTACATACCATGCTATAATTGTATTAACCGAAAACATTAATACTTGTGTAATTTGTAAACATAAAAGAGTCCCTAGTAAAGCCTCTTGTTAAACTAGCTTGTTGGTTAATATATGATCATGGTTTCCTAATCATGAACATTGAGATGTTATTAACAATAAGGTCATATCATTAGGATAATGATGTGATGGACATACTCCTATAGTTAAGCGTAGCATAAGATCAAGTCATTCAAATAGTTCACTTGCTATAAGCTTTCTGATACATCGTAACCTAATTCCTTTGACCATGAGATCATGCTAATCACCATCATCGGAAGGATGCTTTGATGACATCAAACACCACATCGTAAATGGGTGGCTATAAAGGTGGCATTGAGTGTTTGGAAAGTATGTGTTGAGGCACATAGATCAAGAGTGGGATTTGTCCATCCATATGATGGATAGATATAATCTGGTCCCTCTCGGTGGAATGTCATCCAATTGGCTTGCAAGCATGTGACTGTCTCACAAGGGATCACATATCACAAGAACGAGAAAAGAGTACTTATCAGTAACGAGGTTGAACTAGGTATGCAGAGATACCGACGATCCGACCTCAGATAAGTAAAATATCACGAGACAAAGGTAAATTGGTTCCGTATGTAAATGGTTCATTCGATCGCAAAGTAATCGTAGAAATATGTGGGAGCCATATGAATTTCCAGATTCCTCTATTGGTTATTGATCGGAGAAAAAGTCTCGATCATGTCTGCATAATTCATGAACCGTAGGGAGACACACTTAAGGATTCGATGTTGTTTAGTAGATATGGAATGTGAGTAAAGAGACCGAATGTTGTTCGAAGTCTCGAATGGGATCCGGGATGTCACGAGGAGATCCGAAATGTTCCAGAGAATAAGATTCATATAAGGAAAATCCAATTCCGGAGTTCGGGAATGGTTTCGGTATTTTCGCCGGAATGTTCTTGAAGGGTCTAGAAGGTCCACCAAACCAGAAGGGGAAGGGTACATGGATGTGTCATGACAAAGTGGAATGGTTGCATCATGTCCTAGGTCACTTGGCTGGACACTTGGAAGAGAGAAATCAAACTCTAATTTGAAAGTCAAAATGGCAGTTTGAAAAAAGTCAAATCCCAACATGGTTTCCGAGTTAGGGAGGGTTTATAAGTTAGGGAGGGTTTCCACCTGGGTTGGGAACACCCTTGGATGCCCCCACCTATATAAGGAGGGGTGGGGGCGCACCCCAAGGTATCCCCTTGCCCTAGGCGCCCAAGAAACCCTAGGTTGGCCGCTGCCCCCTCTCTAGTTGCGACCAATCTAGATATCCTCTAAACCGCTACCGACTAGCTAAACTCTAGTTGCTAGATACCTCTAAACCTCTGACCTCTAAACCCTAGATAGCCGGGGCTCCCTCTACTCCACCATACTCGCTCCGGCTTAGGCAAAGCCCTGCGAGATCTCCCTTCTACTTCCGACACCACACCGTCGTGCTGCCAGAATCGCGAGGACAGAGCTACAACCTCTGCTGCCTGCCGGAACAAGAGAGAGGAAGGTCTTAATCGAGTACTGTATGTGTGACCGACTGCGGGAGCGCTGCCGGAACGCGGCGCTGGAAGGATCGCCTACGCGATCTTGAGATCGTCAAGTGAACGACTACATCACCCACGAGAATCTGCTCTCGTTAACCGCTTTGGATCTTCGAGGGTTAGTACTCTATCGACTCGTTGCTACAATCTAGTAGATAGATCTTGGCTTGTGTGTGTTCATGCGATAGAATTTTTTTGTTTTCCATGCTACGAACCCCTACAAATACTGGAAGGGGTTCGGATGATAACCTGAAGGTGGATTATTAGTCATAGATGCAGTTGGATTACGGTCTATGTATTATGTTGTAATGGCCAAACAAATCTCGTAGGAATCAAGATGTCTAGTATATGCATTGTTATGCATTTTCAATATGTCAATTGCCCTGCTGTAATTTTTTCACCCAACATGTTATTTATCTTATAGAGAACACCTCTAGTGAACTGTGGACCCTGGTCCATTCCTTTACCATTGATATACCATCTACTGTTTACTGTTTACTATTTACTCTCTACAAGCAAATCACTATCTTCCACACTATACGTTTAATCCTTTGTTTTGAGCAAACCGGTGAGATTGAGATCCTCACTGTAAGTTGGGGCAAAGTACTGTGGGTTGTGTTGTGCAGGTTCCAAGTTGCTAGCAACACCTTGGAGTTGTTTTCTGACTCCTACTGGTTCAATAACCTTGGTTTCATAACTGAAGGAAACTTGCTGTTGTGCTCATCATACCTTTCTCTTAGGGTTCCCAACGAGCTATACATATCTGAGCCATCACAAGGGACCACCAGTGTTGCTGCCTTGGCAAAGCTGTGACGACATCTTCTCCAATGATGGTTGTGCCTCATGGAGCACTTATGCAGAGGGGTAGTTGCAGGGAAAGGGAGAGAGATGTGGGGACGAGAGAGGGGCAATGACGGGGATTTTTGGAGGGCGAGTTGACCAATCAAGTTGGATCAGATGGCCCCGGGACGACTCGGTCGCACTCTATCGTATGGCTAGAGACCCGGGGGGGCGGGGGATCTAATCCCCCCAAGATGGTCAACGCGATCTTTTTTGGGGGGGAGGGGGGTACCAACTGCTTTGCGCATTTTAGTTATAGGAGACACCGCGATACCACATTTTAGTGAAGTGAAATACCAAATGTTTCATCAGCTATTCTTCAAAGTTTTGCAAAGTACTCTCTCTATTTTAAAATATAAGATGTTTTAGTTTTTATAAAAGCTAGAGCGCAAGCCCTTGTCGCCTAATTTGCGCGACAACTTTGCACGGCTTCAAACTCCACGGCAGTGGAGCTGAACACGAAAACTCTTCTCATACTAGCCGGTTCAGTACGTCTGCTCCTTCCATTTGAAAATATAAAATTTAGGCATTGTTTGGGAGCTACTTTTTTTTGAAATATTTCAAGAATACTTCAGTTTCTAGAAGTAATGAACTATATATCGAATTCTTTAAAGCGTTTGGCTTCAAGAAATATCGTGGTTTTGAAAACTAAAGTATCTTGCAGTTTTTGGATGTTTTAGAAACTCGACCCTCGACCTCTTTTTTTTTTCTTAAAACGGAGAAAATCGCTCGTTTGTGCCCTTGGCAAAACACGCATATCTGCTTCCTTCCATTCGTCATGTATGCTTGCATGCAATCAGCTGTCCATGTCACTAGTTGTAGCCTACCGGAAACCTACGCCTACCGATCAAGTGTTATGCATGCTTGCATGCAATCAGCTGCTCCTCTAATGGTTGTGATCATATGATTTGCTTCCTTCCATTTTTTTTTTGACTTAGAGTATTATGTTTCTCATTATGTACAAAGCACGAGAACTAAACACACGCACATTCGGATTGGTACCAGCCGGTATACGGATTGGTTAGGACTAGCTAGTTTGATTCTCTCTCTCTGGCTTCTGGGTCGATGGAGCGGTTGTTGAGGACCTCACACGTTTTGCCCTAGCAAATGTGCACCTCATGGGCCATGGAACCGTTTCCTTTTGGCGCTAAAGTTGACTTAATAATAATACGCCGCAGAGGTTTGACCGGTGCATCTCAGAGGTCCAAGTCGTCGCCATTTTCACTCTTGTTCTTTTCCGCACGCGAGTAGCTGCCGTTCACTCTTGGGCGGTAGTACTTGGCTAATAGTGCCGTGTAAGCTTCACAAAAAGAAGTGGTACGTACTGCATAGTACTTCCTCAAGAACATAAGCAAAGAAAGCATTAAAACCCCAACAACTCCTAATTCCGAATGTACATGCCTCCACTGATTTGTGTTCTACTCAAGTGTTGCGGCACGACTGCCAGTTCTGATTGTACATTTCTTGGCTAATTTGTGTTCTACTCAAGAGTTGGTAACAACAACAAAAAAGACTAGCACCATGCTATTACTACTACCACCACAGTGATAGCAACACCTCGTGCACCTTTCCTTGCGTGGAATCATTTGGTAGTCTCCAATTCCGGTGCAAACGTTGCTCCAACTTTTGTCTCTTGTATTCGATTGCGCCCTGCTTTCGACACGAGCGAGTGTGTTGATTGCAGATGCCAATCGATGCTACTGTGGCCGGCAGAGGCAGGCACTACTACTACCACATTTGTGCCTCTCCAGGTCGCAGTGTGGGGGAAGAAAGAAAAGACCCACACTGATAGTAGGAGTATCATTGTGCTCCAACGCATGCTAATCCTGTTTAACACAATCATACGGTCGAGCCGCCGTTACATCAGAATTGCTAATCTGATCTCATTTTTTCCTTGCTCTGTATATTTTCGACAAGGGGTTATTCATCGTCAGAATATGGGGGCCGACTTCTGAAACGCTCCAAAACTCGCAGGATTTTATTGGCCCTTGCAGCAGCAGTGCCATTACCGTGTGTCAGCACCAGATGATTGTCCCCTAAACAGGCTTAAAACTCGTACTGCGCCCCAAGAACGCAGACCACCAGCCACCATGTGCACTGCACCGATAAAGTTGGCTCTTGCGGCAGCCCATCCTTACCGTAGAAATATTAGTATATTCAAGATAATAAACCTTTAGATTCAGTTTTAACTTAAATAGAACTTTTATTAAAATATAGGCTATTATAGTAACTTCTTTTAAAAGCTCGAGTGATCAAATAAAACTAAAAAAAAACGATTAAGTGACAAATACACGTAATGGCAGAAATCTGTCAAAACAGGCCAGCAGGCAAAGACCAGTTTTTTTAAAATCTTATGTTGCTTAAATCGAAAAGTGTAAAACTAACTAAAGTTGGGTAAATACCAGGGGCATGCACACAAAAAATTACAGCTCAATCCGACGTACTGAAATTTTTCACGATTTTTTACAGTGAAGCACATAAATCTGTTTCGGGACAGCAACTTTCTCATATCTTACTTTCCTCTTATTAGAGGCTATTCTTGGCACAAAAACCACACAAAAAATATAAGGAGAGGTTATTATAGAGGCAATAACTTCCAAAAGTCAAATAAACAAAATATACTAAAATAAAAAATATAATGGATTGTTTACCAACAGCTCTTTCTTTATAGCCATTAAGATAGGCATGATAATTTTGATGATGCTCACATAAGAAATATGAATTGAAGTAAAAGAGAGCATCAAGAAGCAAATATAAAATAAATTTAAGTCTAACCCACTTCCTATGAAAAATAATCTTGTAAAGAAACAAGTCATGAAAGCACAAAGCAACAAGCATAGGAAAGCAAAACAAGTGCAACTTCAAAATTTTCAACATAAAGAGGGGAAACTTAATATTTTTGAGATACATAAAACCATGTTTGCCTCCCCCAATAATAACTTTTAGTAGCATCATGAATAAAATTAACAATATAACTATCACATAAAACATTCTTATCATGATCTACAAACACATAATTTTTATCAAGCTAAAAAATAGTGAGATTAAAACCTTTAAACCCACTTTTAACAATTTTATAACAAGATGACTAATCATTCTCAAGAGGTATGTGTTGGAGATATGCCCAAGAGGCAATAATAAAGTGGTTATTATCATATCTTCATACTTATGATAAATGTTTACATACCATGCTATAATTGTATTAACAGGAAACATTAATACTTCTGTGATTTGTAAACATAAAAGAGTCCCTAGTAAAGCCTCTTGTTAAACTAGCTTGTTGGTTAATATATGATCATGGTTTCCTGATCATGAACATAGAGATGTTATTAACAACAGGGTCATATCATTAGGATAATGATGTGATGGACATACTCCTATAGTTAAGCGTAGCATAAAGATCAAGTCATTTAATATAGTTCATTTGCTATAAGCTTTCTGATACATAGTAACCTAATTTCTTCGACCATGAGATCATGTTAATCACCATCACCAGAAGGATGCTTTGATGACATCAAACACCACACCGTAACTAGGTGGCTATAAAGGTGGCATTGAGTGTTTGGAAAGTATGGGTTGAGGCACATGGATCAAGAGTGGGATTTGTCCATCCATATGACGGATAGATATACTCTGGGCTCTCTCAGTGGAATGTCATCCAATTAGCTTGCAAGCATGTGACTAGCTCACAAGGGATCACATATCACGGGAACGAGAAAAGAGTACTTATCGGTAACGAGGTTGAACTAGGTATGCAGAGATACCGACGATCATAACCTCGGATAAGTAAACTATCGTGAGACAAAGGGAAATTGGTATCATATGTAAGTGGTTCATTCGATCGCAAAGTAATCGTAGAAATATGTGGGAGCCATATGAATTTCCAGATTCCTCTATTGGTTATTGTTCGGAGAAGTGTCTCGATCATGTCCGCATAATTCACGAACCGTAGGGAGACACACTTAAGGATTCGACGTTGTTTGAGTAGTTATGGAATGATGAGAAAGAGACCGAATGTTGTTCGGAGTCTCGGATGGGATCCGGGATATCACGAGGATACCCGGAATGGTCCGGAGAATAAGATTCATATAAGGAAAGTCCTGTTTCGGAGTTGGGGAATGGTTCCGGTGTTTTCATCGGGAATGTTCTAGAAGGTTCCGGAATGTCCGGCACTCCGAAGGGGAAGGGTACATGAATGTGTCATACCAAGTTGGAATGATTGCATCATGTACTAGGTGTCATCACTGAACAAAATAAAGGGTTTAATCAAATCCTGGTTTGAAAAGTCAAACTCCAATTTGAAAAGTCAAACGGCTATTTTGGGAAGTGGAGGGGAAGTGGGAAACCGAGTTGGGGAGGAGTCCCTCCTCCACCTCCGGCCCACTTGGGATCCGAGTTGGGGAGGGATTCCCCTCCCCTTGGCCGGCGCCTCCCTCCTATAAGAGGAGGGGCAGGGCTCCCCTCCTAGCACACAAGTTCCCTACCCCAAAACCCTAGCCCGGCGCCGCCACCTCCTGCTGCGGCCGCCTAGGGATCCCCTAGCCGCCGACTTGGGCACCTCCAAGCCCTAGCCGCCGGCCCTATCACCTCTTCCTCGGTGTGTCTAAACCCTAGATCGCTGAGGGCTCTCTCATAGTCCACCATACTCGCTCCGGCTTAAGGCGAAGCCCTGCGAGATCTCCCCTCTACTTCCAGTACCACGCCGTTGTGCTGCCAGAATTACGAGAAGAGTGCTACAACCTCCACTGCCTGCTGGAACAAGGGAGAGGAAGCTCTTCATCGAGTATCGAACGTGTGACCGACTGCGGAAGCGCTGCCGGAACGCAGCGCCGGAAGGATCGTCTACACGATCTTGAGATCGGCAAGTGTACGACTACATCACCCACGAGAATCTGCTCTCGTTAACCGCTTTGGAATCTTCGAGGGTGAGTTCCTCTATCGACTCGTTGCTACAATCTAGTAGATAGATCTTGGCTTGTTTGTGTGCATGCGGTAGAAATTTTTTGTTTTCCATGCTACGAACCCCTACAGTATGGGGTTCCAAGATAAAGTCAAGACCCCTCCAATCTCATTTTTAATAGTAGTACAAGTAATATTAACAACCAATATAGGACCAACATCTAGAGCTTTATCATAAACATTTTCTAAACAAAACCCTTTAGTACCATGCATTTCGAAGTTAGGCACAAATAAAGGATTATTATAAGATTTATCAAAACAACATGGATTATCATAGATAACAGGAGCATAATTATTATCACAAGTTTTATCCATAGTAGATATTTCAAAAGAATCCATAGGAACATAACATTCATCCTCATTTGGTAAGCATGGGGGACAATCAAATAATGTAAGGGATAAAGAGTTACTCTCATTAGAAGGTAGGAATGGGTAGCTAATCCATTCTTCCTCCTTTTGTTCATCACTGTCCTCCTCTTTTCATCTAATGAGCTTTCATGTTCAGTAATTTCTTCTTCCATAGGCTCATGCAAGGCATTAGTCTCTTCCGTTGGTGGATAGCATCTATTAAGATATTTAAGAATATAGCCATTTTCTTCCTTATAATTATCAAAGCAAAATTTAAGTATATCATAAACCTCATATTTATAAGGTGCATCATTAGTATTTTCAAGCAAATGGACAAGTTCGAATGCACCCTTCCAAATAATAAATTTTCAATTTGTTCCACATCATAAAAGTCATAATTTCCCTTAACATAAGAAGATATGGTAACATTACCATTATACTCACATTGAAAAGGGAGGTGTTTATACCTCCTATAGCAACAAGATTTATCAAAGCAATAAGTAACATTATAAGTAGAGCACATGTTTCTAGCAATGGTATTCAATTTATTAATTTGTTCCCATAAGTGTTTCCTTTTTTGTGACAAACGGTGTTCCTCATAATATTTTTGTTCTTTTTTGAAACCACCTTGCCAATAAGATCTAGTTTCAAAGAAACCAACCATTGATAGAAAGCATGATAAAGCAAGACAATAACAGACCAAGTAGGAACTAATTTCTTTGTGTTTTTGATAAAAAGAAGTAAACAAAACAAAGCAAAATAAACTAAGCAAAACAAAAACAAAGTAAAGAGATTGGTTGTGAGAGACTCCCCTTGCAGAAGCTGTCCTGTATCTCCCCAGCAACGACGCCAGAAAATTGCTTGATGGCTCAAATGATCTAGAGCTCGTTGGGAACACCAAGTGGAAGGTATGATGAGAACAACAGTAAGTAGGAGAAAGAACCAAGGTTATGAAACCAAAGTTATCAAACCAGTAGGAAAAAGAACCAGCTCCCAAGGTGTTGGTATCAACGTGGAACCTGCACAACACAACCACAATACTTTGTCCCAAATTATAATGAGGTTGTCAAGTTCACTGGTTTGCTGAAAACAAAGGATTAAATATATAGTGTGGAAGAGGGTAGTTTCTTGTAGGAATTATAGAAAGTAATTGCAGAAAGTAAACATTAGGCAGTAGATTGAATATCAATGGGAAGAATGGACCGGGGTCCACAATTTACTAGAGGTGCTTCTCCATAAGATAAATAGCATGTTGGGTAAACAAATTACAGTTGGGCAATACAGATTGAGAATGCATAACAATGTATGTACATGTCATGATGATTTCTTTGAGATTCGTTTGGGCATTATAACATAATACATAGACCGTAATCCAACTGCATCTATGACTAATAATTCACCTTCAGGTTATCATCCAAACCCCTTCCAGTATTAAGTTGCAAGCAACAGATAATTGTATTAAGCAAAGTGTGTAAATTAAACAATACAACTGCCCTTGGACAAAGGACCGTTGTTTTCTCCCTAGTATCAACAACACATCTACAACCTTAGAGGTTCCTGTCATTCCCCCGGATTAGTAGAGGCATGAACCTACTATCGAGCATAAATACTCCCTCTTGGAGTTACAAGCAACTACTTAGCCAGAGTAACCACTAGAAACAGAGATCATGCAAGATCATAAATAACATAGACATGATAGAATCAATAATCAATCTTGATGTAGTACTCAATATCCATCGGATTCCAACAAACACAACATGTAGGATTACAAATAGATGATCTTGATCATGATAGGCAGCTCACAAGATCTAAACATGATAGCACAAAGGAGGATAACGACCATCTAGCTACTGCTATGGACCCATATTCCAAGGATGAACGACTCACGCATTACTCCGGAGGCTGGCATGGTGATGAAGAAGGCCTCAAGGGTGATCTCCCCTCTCCAGCAGGGTGCCGAGAAGAGCTTCAGATCCCTCCCGATCTAGGGACGATGGTGGCGGCGGCTATGGACTTTTTCATGGATTTCTGATCAGGTGCTTAGGGTTTCTGCCTCGGGGGGTTTATATAGGCGAGAGGGCAATGTCGGTTGAGGGACAGGGGGCCCACACCATGCCCCGGCGTGACCTAGGGTGGGCCCGTGCCTAGGGGTGGTGCGGCCGGCCTGTGGCACCTCTTCATTCCCCCTCTGGACTCCGTCTTTGTTACAGTAAAATATTGACTTCGACTTTTGTTCCGTCCAATTCCGAGAATATTTTTTTACTAGCTTTTCTGAAACCAAAAACGGTAGAAAACATGAAACTGGCACTGTGGCATCTTGTTAATAGGTTAGTTCCAGAAAATATATAAAAATGCCTCAAAGTGTAAAAAAAACATAAGATAGTTGATACAAAACAAGCATGAAGCATCAAAAATTATTGATACGTTTACGACGTATCACCTTCTCACCTCGAGCTCTCCACAACACAAAACAAGTTAAACAGGGTTGGAAGGGTTGTATGAAATTAGATACTTGTCCAGGGTCCTATGGGCTAATAAATGATTGCTTAGGACACCATAAATGCAGGCGTGACACTGCAAGCGGGTCCAACTAACTTCTACATCACCCAATACAACGCTCCACATCACTTAGTGACCACGTCTGACGCGCTCGTGCAAGTTCACTGACCATAAACTCGTATTTCCGTTGTACTGTGATTGTATTGACTTTTTAAAGCAAATACAATAAATAACCATGGATTTAACTCCCTTTTTTGGAAAACGATAAACTTCCCCATGGAAATCGCTTAATCGCATCGTACGGGTCGACACGCCTTGCATTTCCTCCCGGTAGTGTCAGGCGATCCCGTGGCCCCACCACCCGATGCCTTGCCTTATCCCTCCTCTCACATTTCTCTTTGTTTCCCAATTCTCATTTTGTGTCCCATACCAATGAGTGTTGCCATGGAGAGGCCCTCACCCTCGTCCACAACTATCGCGAGCAAGGCACGCGCTGCTGCCTCTCTCCTCTCCCTCTAGCGGGCATGCCCTCTTCCGCATCCACAGTTGCCGCCACAGAGCCACACGCAACCTCCTCCTCGGCCTCTATAGTCCTCCACTCCACCTTCTCCTTGGCCGCTGCTTCCTCTACACCAAGCACGGCCCGTAGGTTCCCGATGCCGCCTTCTGTGGCCCACTCTACTAGGATGTTGCTATCGGTAGGGGGTTCTTTTACAACGGGAAGCCGACCTTCCTACAAGAGGCTGACGGTGTTGCTACCTGTGATGGTAGGGATCTGCTGCTAGTGCTACCGATGGTAGGGGTTCTACTACAATGGACGTCCGGCCTTGCTATAAGAGGTGGCATGCGTTGCTACCTAGGGTGGGGGCATCTGCTACAACGGGTCGGTGGCCTTGCTGCTAATGGCGGTGCCTCTACTAGAAGGGTCGTTTGACTTTCTACAAGGGGCATCCGGCCTTGCTACCGGCAACGACTTGTGCGATACTGCTAGTTGTCGACCATTGCTGCTAGCCAGAGGCGGGGGTGGTACCAGCTTTGGTTGGTGAGGTCTCTTGCCGGAGCTTCGAGCGACAAGGCGCCTTCCCTAGCTACCACGAATCTGCAAGGGACCACCAGTGTTGCTGCCTTGGCGAAGCTGCGACGACATCTTCTCCAACGATGGTCGTGCCTCATGGAGCAGTTATGCAGAGGGGTAGTTGCAGGGAAAAGGAGAGAGAGAGGTGGGGACGAGGGAAGGGCAGTGGCGGGGATTTTTGGAGGGCGAGTTGACCGATCGAGTTGGATCGGATGGCCCCGGGACAACTCGGTCGCACTCTATCGTATGGCTAGAGACCCCGGGGGTCGGGGGATCTAATCCCCCAAGATGGTCAACACGATCTTTTTTTTTTTGGGGTACCAACTGCTTTGCGCATTTTGGTTATAGGAGACACCGCGATATCACATATAGTGAAGTGAAATATCAAAAGTTGGAGTAAGTGATCTTACACGTTAAAAGGTTTCTAATACATGTGTTTTAGAAAAAACTAAAACATTTTATATTTCTAAACGAAAGGAGTATTTGTTTTTTAGAAAAGCCATGCGGGCAGGGAGTATTATGTTTCTCATTATGTACAAAGCACGGGAACTGAACTAAAACGCATATTGGGATTGCTACCAGCCGGTATACAGATTGGTTAGGACTAGTTTGATTCTGGCTTCTTGGTCGATGGAGCGGTTGTTGGGGACCTCACACGTTTTGCCGTAGCAAATGCGCGCCTCATGGGCCATGAAGCCGTTTCCTTTTGGCGCTAAAGTTGACTTACTAATATGCGGCAGATGTTTGACCGGTGCATCTCAGAGGTTCATTCAACTCGTTGGCCCGTTGCCATTTCCACTCTTGTTCTTTTCCGCACGCGAGCAGTTGCCGTTCACTCTTGGGCGGTAGTACTTGCTAATAGTGCCGTGTAAGCTTCACAAAAAGAAGTGGTACGTACTGCATTAGTACTTCCTCAAGAACATAAGCAAAGAAAGCATTAAAACCCCAACTACTCCTAATTCCGACTGTACATACCTTCACTAGATAAGTGTATCACCGCAAAAAGTCAACAAGCGCTCCCCCGAACCGTCCCATCCCTGTGCCCCCTGAGGGCGACAGGGACTGCCCGTCCATCTCCGGCCAACAAGCGCTCCCTCCTCCTCCCTCTCGTCGTCGCTGTCGGCAGGGACCACCGGGCGTGGCCCGCGTGGCGCCGGCGGCGGCATGCCGTTCCCTGAGATGTTGGAGGCAGGGTCGGGGCCCCAATCCTGACGGCAGCGGTGCTCCTAGGGCGATGACTGGGGGTTGTCGGCGCGGCCGTGTTCCGCAGGGCAGTGCGGGGCGGCAGCGGCAAGCAGCGGCGAGGCGGTGCTAGCTAGGCCCAATCGGCCCAGATCGGGGCCCTTAGGGCCCCATCTGGGTTGGGCATAGGCGGGCCTGCCCTGCACTCCGCATGTTTAGCAGGCGGCCGCAAGTTAGCATGTACATGGTTCAGGGGGATCGCGGCCGGTTGCAGCGTGGCGGTGGACTTTACGGGTCACCCGGCCAGACCCTCTTGGGACTGGTGTGCCTCTACGGAGGCTTTACAGGTCCGTTGAACCCGACCGGACCCAAAGGGGACTGGTGTGCCTGCGCACGCGTCCGGTCGACTATCGCCTTTGGCGGTGGAGGTAGTTCCCTCCCGCGCGGTCGTGGTACCGCTGGCCCCGTTCCAAGCTACCTCTTGCCTCTGCCTTGCTGACCTCGCAACGATATTCTCGGTAAGACGACGATGGCGGCGGCGTAACCGTAGTGGCGCATGTTTGTGGATGGCGAGCTTGGTGGTGCGAGGCTTCGACCTCGCTGGGCTCTTGTGCAACGGCTCGTCCGAGGGTGGTGGAGAGGGTTTTTCGGGAGAAATCCTTGTCGGCTTGTCCGACACCGACGCGGTGCCGCCCGCGGGTGGCATCTCTCCTTCTTGAAGGGTGTCGTGGCTACCCTTCTTTCACCGCCCTCTGTGTGCTGGGGGAAACCCTAGGACCTTTCTGTTCCGGGCAGCAGCGGTTGCTTTCCCTCTTGAGGGTTGTAGAATAATATGGGACAATGCACATGCCCAATAGGGCCGGCTGCTCTCATATATATAGACACAATTACAGGTACAACCCTGAAATACACGGGGACGTATATCTATACAATATATATCTCAACACCCCCCCGCAGTCGAAGGGTCGGCACCGACACATAGACTGGAGCGAAACTCAGGAAAAGTCGTCGACGGCAATCACTGTTGGAGATATGCCCAAGAGGCAATAATAAAGTGGTTATTATCATATCTTCACACTTATGATAAATGTTTACATACCATGCTATAATTGTATTAACCGGAAACATTAATACTTGTGTGTGTAGGGGTTCGTAGCATGGAAAACAAAAATTTTCTATCGCATACAAACAAACAAGCCAAGATCTATCTACTAGATTGTAGCAACGAGTCGATGGAATAACTCACCCTCGAAGATTCCAAAGTGTTTAACGAGAGCAGATTCTCGTGGGTGATGTAGTCGTACTCTTTCCGATCTCAAGATCGCGTAGACGATCCTTCCGGCGCCACGTTCCAGCAGCGCTCCCGCAGTCGGTCACACGTTCGGTACTCGACGAAGACCTTCCTCTCCCTTGTTCCAGCAGGCAGCGGAGGTTGTAGCACTCTCCTCGCGATTCCGGCAGCACAACGGCGTGGTACCGGAGGTAGAGGGGAGATCCCGCAGGGCTTCGCCTTAAGCCGGTGCGAGTATGGTGGAGCTTATGAGAGAGGCTATTAGTGGTCTAGTAATTAGACACACCAATTAGAGGGCTCTAAACCAATTAGAAGGCTCTAAACCGAATAGCTCTAAACCGGGGTCTAGATCTAGGGTTTAGTTTAGAGGATAGGAAACTTGTGTGTCTAGAGGAGGAGGCCCTGCCCCTCCTTTTATAGGTGGGAGGGCTTGGCCGGCCAAGGGGAGGAGTTCCTCCCCAACTCGGCCTTGGGAGGTGCGCCGGCCAAGGGGAGGAACCTCCTCCAACTCGGCCTCCACCTCTCCTCCTCTTTCTCCTCTTTCCGAAAACTGGCAGTTTGACCGAAAACTGGCAGTTTGACTTTTTCAATTAGGATTTGAATTAACCCTTTATTTCGGACAGCGAGAACACTTAGTACATGATGCAATCATTCCAACATGCAATGACACATTCATGTACCCCTTCCCCCCCGGAGTGCCGGACAATCCGGAACCTTCTAGAATATCCCCGATGAAAACACCGGAATCATTCCCGAACTCCGAAACGGGACTTTCCTTATATGAATCTTATTCTCCGGACCATTCCGGATCACCTCGTGATATCCCGGATCCCATCCGAGACTCCGAACAACATTCGGTCTCTTTCTCATAATACCATAACTACTCAAACAACGTCGAATCCTTAAGTGTGTCTCCCTACGGTTCGTGAATTATGCAGACATGATCGAGACACTTCTCCGAACAATAACCAATAGAGGAATCTGGAAATTCATATGGCTCCCACATATTTCTACGATTACTTTGCGATCGAATGAACCACTTACATACGATACCAATTTCCCTTTGTCTCACGATATGTTACTTATCCGAGGTTATGATCGTCGGTATCTCTGCATACCTAGTTCAACCTCGTTACTGATAAGTACTCTTTTCTCGTTCCCGTGATATGTGATCCCTTGTGACCAAGTCACATGCTTGCAAGCTAATCGGATGACATTCCACCGAGAGGGCCCAGAGTATATCTATCCGTCATGTGGATGGACAAATCCCACTCTTGATCCATGTGTTTCAACCAATACTTTCCGAACACTCAATGCCACCTTTATAGCCACCCTGTTACGGTGTGGTGTTTGATGATATCAAAGCATCCATCCAGCAAAGGTGATATGCATGATCTCATGGTCGAAGGAATTAGGTTACTATGTATCAGAAAGCATATAGCAATTGAACTATTGAAATGACTTGATCTTTATGCTACGCTTGTCTATAGGAGTATGTCCACCATATCATTCTCCTAACGATATGATCTTGTTGTTGATAACATCTCAATGTTCATGATATAGAAACCACAATCATCAATCAACCAACAAGCTAGTGAAGTATAGAGGCTATACTAGGGACTTCAAATTAAGTTTACAATTCACACAAGTATTAATGGTTTCCTTGTTAATACTATTATAGCATGAATGCAAACATTTATCATAAACACAAAGATATATAATAATAACTACATTTATTATTACCTCTAGGGCATATCTCCAACAGTCTCCCACTTGCACTAGAGTCATCTAATCTAGATTACATGGTAATATACCGAACACCCATGGCAGTTTGGTGTTGGTCATGTTTTGCCCTCGGGAGAGGTTTAGTCAACGGATCCGCCACATTCAGATCTGTGTGTACTTTGCAAATCTTTATATCCCCATCCTGGATATGTTCTCGAATAGCGTGAAAACGTAGCTTGATATGCTTCAGCTTCTTGTGTGACCTTAGTTCTTGCGCATTGGCTATGGCGCCCATGTTATCACAGTAGATAGACATTGGGTCCAGCGCACTAGGAACCAC
Organism: Avena sativa; assembly: GCA_916181665.1. Taxonomy (NCBI): domain Eukaryota; kingdom Viridiplantae; phylum Streptophyta; class Magnoliopsida; order Poales; family Poaceae; genus Avena; species Avena sativa. The sequence continues at coordinate 363,303,386 of OV702284.1, read as the reverse complement.
ACCCAGCTCTGTAATGAACTCTTTCATCCATATCGCTTCTTGTGAAGCCTCCGAAGCAGCCATGTATTCCGATTCAGTTGAAGATCTCGCCACAACGCTTTGCTTTGCACTCCTCCAGCTAACTGCTGCACCATTCAAAATAAATACGTATCCAGATTGTGATTTAGAATCATCTGGATCGGTGTTCCAACTAGCATCGGTGTAACCATTAACAACGAGCTGTTCATCACCTCCATAAGAAAGAACCATATCCTTAGTTCTTCTCAAGTACTTAAGGATGTTTTTGACCGCTGTCCAATGATCCACTCCTGGATCACTTTGATATCTGCTAGTTAAACTAACAGCATATGCGATGTCGGGTCTAGTACATAGCATGGCATACATTAGAGATCCTATGGCTGAGGCATAGGGAGTCTTACTCATCCTTTCTCTATCTTCTGCCGATGTCGGACTTTGAGTTTTACTCAAGGTCGTATTGGGCAACATGGGCAAGAACCCTTTCTTGCTTTCTTCCATTCCAAACTTCTTTAGAACTTTGTCCAAATATGTACTTTGTGACAATGATATTTGGCGTTTCGATCTATCTCTATAAATCTTTATGCCTAATATGTAAGCTGCTTCGCCAAGATCCTTCATTGAAAAACTATTATTCAAATACTCCTTGACACTATTAAGAAGGTCTACATCATTCCCAATCAACAATATGTCATCCACATACAGTATTAAGAATGCTACAGAGCTCCCACTCACTTTCTTGTAAATACAAGCTTCTCCATAAGTTTGTATAAAACCAAAACTTTTGATTACCTTATCAAAACGTTGATTCCAACTTCGGGATGCTTGCTTCAATCCATAGATGGACCGTTGAAGCTTGCATACCTTGTTAGCATCTTTAGGATCGACAAAACCTTTGGGTTGTATCATATACAACTCTTCATCAATGTCTCCATTGAGGAATGCTGTTTTGACATCCATCTGCCATATCTCATAATCATAATATGCAGCGATTGCTAACATAATCCTCACAGACTTTAGCTTCGCTACCGGTGAGAAAGTCTCATCGTAGTCAACTCCTTGAATTTGTCGAAACCCTTTTGCGACAAGTCGAGCTTTATAGACAGTAACATTACCATCAGCATCTGTTTTCTTCTTGAAAATCCATTTGTTCTCGACAGCCTTCCGGCCATCCGGTAAGTCCACCAAAGTCCATACTTGGTTTTCGTACATGGATCCAATCTCGGATTTCATGGCTTCTTGCCATTTATTGGAATCTGGGCTCATCATCGCTTCCTCATATGTCTCGGGGTCATCGGTGTTGTCCACCAACATGATATTCATAACGGAATCATACCAATCTGGAGTGGTACGAGTTCTCGTTGACCTGCGAGGCTCTGTAGCAACTTCGACCGAAGTTTCATGATCATCATCATTAGCTTCCTCCCTCATTGGTGCAGGCACCACAGGAACTTCTTCCGGTGCTGCGCTACTCGCAATTTCGAGAGAAGGTTCGACAACCTCGTCGAGTTCTACTTTCCTTCCAGTCACTTCTTTCGAGAGAAATTCCTTCTCCAGAAAGGATCCATTCTTGGCAACGAAGATTTTGCCTTCGGATCTATGATAGAAGGTATACCCAATAGTTTCCTTTGGGTATCCTATGAAGACGCATTTTTCCGCTTTGGGTTCAAGCTTGTCCGGCTGTAACTTCTTTACATAGGCTTCGCACCCCCAAACTTTAAGGAACGACAATTTAGGTTTCTTCCCAAACCATAATTCATACGGTGTCGTTTCAACGGATTTAGATGGTGCCCTATTTAAAGTGAATGCGGCTGTTTCTAATGCATAACCCCAAAATGATAGCGGTAAATTTGTAAGTGACATCATAGAACGAACCATATCTAAGAGAGTTCGATTACGACGTTCAGACACACCATTACGCTGTGGTGTTCCCGGCGGTGTCAACTGCGAAAGTATTCCACATTTCTTCAAATGCTCGCCAAACTCGTAACTTAGATATTCACCTCCACGATCAGAACGTAGAAATTTAATCTTCTTGTTACGTTGATTCTCTACCTCACTTTGAAACTCCTTAAACTTCTCGAAAGTTTCGGACTTATGTTTCATGAAATAGATATACCCATATCTACTCAAGTCATCCGTGAAGGTAAGAACATAACGATAACCACCGCGCGATGCTACACTCATTGGACCACACACATCGGTATGTATGATTTCCAATAAGTCCGTAGCTCGCTCCATCATACCAGAAAATGGAGTCTTAGTCATTTTACCCATCAGACATGCTTCGCATCTTTCAAGTGATTCAAAATCAAGTGATTCAAGAAGTCCATCGGAATGGAGTTTCTTCATACGCTTCACTCCAATGTGACCAAGACGACAGTGCCACATATAGGTTAAGTTATCGCTTGATTTCAAACGTTTAGCTTCAATGTTATTAATATGTGTATTTCCACTATCGAGATTCAATATGAATAGACCATCTATCAAAGGTGCATGTGCATAAAACATATTACTCATATAAATCGAACAACCATTATTCTCGGATTTAAACAAGTAACCGTCTCGCAATAAACAAGATCCCGATATAATGTTCATGCTCAACGCAGGCACCAAATAACAATTATTTAAGTATAAAACTAATCCCGATGGTAGATGAAGAGGTAGCGTGCCGACCGCGATCACATCAACCTTTGATCCGTTTCCTACGCGCATCGTCACCTCGTTCTTCGCTAGCTTTCGTTTATTCTGCAGCTCCTTTCTTCTTGATGTTGCCGTTCTTCAAATCCGCCAAGTACTTTGGGCAATTCCGCTTCCAGTGACCTTCTCCCTTGCAGTAAAAGCACTCAGTATCAGGCTTGGGTCCAGCCTTGGTCCTCTTCGTCGGCATGGTAGCTTTCTTACCACCCTTCTTGAAGTGTCCCTTCTGCTTAGACTTGCCTTTCTTGAATTTGGTGGTCTTATTGACCATCAACACTTGGTGCTCTTTCTTGATCTCCACTTCTGCAGATTTTAACATAGCAAATAGTTCTGGCAACTCTTTGTTCATGTTCTGCATGTTGTAGTTCATCACAAAGTTCTTGTAACTTGGTGGTAGTGATTGGAGGATGCGGTAAACTCCCAAAGTATTAGGAATCACTATACCCAAGCTTTGAAGTTTATTCGCGTGCCCAGACATTTTAAGCACATGCTCACTGACGGAGCTACCCTCTTCCATCTTGCAGTTAAAGAACTTTTCAGAAGCTTCATAACTTTCAATTGCCGCATGAGTCTCAAAAATTAATTTGAGATCCTCGACAATATCATATGGGTCTGACTCTTCAAACCTTTTCTGAAGCTCCGATTCTAAACCATACAAGATAGCACACTGAACTATGGAGTACTGATTCTTCCGAGCGAGGTAAACATTCTTTACTTCATCGGTAGCATCAGCTGCAGGTGGGTCACCTAGCGGTGCATCCAGCACATAGGTCAAATTACCAGCTGTGAGGACAATCCTCAAATTGCGGAACCAATCCGCGAAGTTGCTTCCATTGTTTTTCAACTTTTCTTTCTCTAGGAACGCATTAAAATTGATGGTAGGGGCTGCCATTGATCTACAACATATTTGCAATAGTTTAGACTAAGTTTATGACAAATTGAGTTCAATTTAATTAATGAAATTAAACTAGGTGAACTCCCACTCAAAACAACATCCCTCACATTGTTTTAGTGATCACACGAACCAAATCCACTACATCAACACCGATCATCACGAGAGCTGATATAGTTTTAATGGCGAACAATCATCATGTTCATCATATCTACTATATGATTCATGCTTTGCCTTTCGGCGATCCGTGTTCCTGAGGCCATGTCTGTACATGCTAGGCTCGTCAAGATCAAACCTTAGCTACCGCATAAGCAAATCTGGCTTGCTTACGTTGTATTCACCCGTGGAATCAAAGACACCCGATCATCACGTGGTGCTTCGAAGCAACAAGCTTTAGCAACGGTGCTAACTAAGGGCGAACACTTTAGAACTTGAAATTTATGTGCATGAGGGATCATCTTATAATGCTACCGTCGTCTACTAAGCAATACAAGATGCATAAAGGATTAACATCACATGCAATTCATAATATGTGATATGATATGGCCTTTCTTCTTTGTGCTTCCGATCTCCATCTTCAAGCACGAACATGATCTCCATCATCACCGGCATAGCATCAAGGTCAATGACGCTTCTTCATGGTTGTCGTCCACCAGCTTCAACTATTACAACTATTTTGAATAGACACGCAGGTCTTAACAGAAATTAAAGACAACCATATGGCTCCTGCCGGTTGCCAACTTACAATAAGGAACATTGCATACATCAAATATAATCACAATCATGGCCATATCACATCACTGCACACCCCTGCAAAACAAAGTTAGACGCTTCTACTCTCTTTGCATATTTTACGTGGTTTGGGGCTTTCCAAAAGTGTCGTTCTAACTTACGAACAAGAACCACAACATTGATACTAGCATTGTTGATCACCCGTTGTAAATTGGATCTTTACTATGCTAGGAGAAACAGGCACCCGCAAAGCCACTTATGCAAAACGAGTTGCATGTCAAGCGTGGAGCAAGTCTCATGAACGATGTCATGTAAGGTTAGCCCGGGCCGCTTCATCCCAACATACCGCAAGATGCAAAGTACACAAAAAGCAATCTACAATAAAAGCATCAACGCCCACAATGACCATTGTGTTCTACTCGTGCAACAGATCTACATATAGACACGGCTCTGATACCACTGTAGGGGTTCGTAGCATGGAAAACAAAAATTTTCTATCGCATACAAACAAACAAGCCAAGATCTATCTACTAGATTGTAGCAACGAGTCGATGGAATAACTCACCCTCGAAGATTCCAAAGTGTTTAACGAGAGCAGATTCTCGTGGGTGATGTAGTCGTACTCTTTCCGATCTCAAGATCGCGTAGACGATCCTTCCGGCGCCACGTTCCAGCAGCGCTCCCGCAGTCGGTCACACGTTCGGTACTCGACGAAGACCTTCCTCTCCCTTGTTCCAGCAGGCAGCGGAGGTTGTAGCACTCTCCTCGCGATTCCGGCAGCACAACGGCGTGGTACCGGAGGTAGAGGGGAGATCCCGCAGGGCTTCGCCTTAAGCCGGTGCGAGTATGGTGGAGCTTATGAGAGAGGCTATTAGTGGTCTAGTAATTAGACACACCAATTAGAGGGCTCTAAACCAATTAGAAGGCTCTAAACCGAATAGCTCTAAACCGGGGTCTAGATCTAGGGTTTAGTTTAGAGGATAGGAAACTTGTGTGTCTAGAGGAGGAGGCCCTGCCCCTCCTTTTATAGGTGGGAGGGCTTGGCCGGCCAAGGGGAGGAGTTCCTCCCCAACTCGGCCTTGGGAGGTGCGCCGGCCAAGGGGAGGAACCTCCTCCAACTCGGCCTCCACCTCTCCTCCTCTTTCTCCTCTTTCCGAAAACTGGCAGTTTGACCGAAAACTGGCAGTTTGACTTTTTCAATTAGGATTTGAATTAACCCTTTATTTCGGACAGCGAGAACACTTAGTACATGATGCAATCATTCCAACATGCAATGACACATTCATGTACCCCTTCCCCCCCGGAGTGCCGGACAATCCGGAACCTTCTAGAATATCCCCGATGAAAACACCGGAATCATTCCCGAACTCCGAAACGGGACTTTCCTTATATGAATCTTATTCTCCGGACCATTCCGGATCACCTCGTGATATCCCGGATCCCATCCGAGACTCCGAACAACATTCGGTCTCTTTCTCATAATACCATAACTACTCAAACAACGTCGAATCCTTAAGTGTGTCTCCCTACGGTTCGTGAATTATGCAGACATGATCGAGACACTTCTCCGAACAATAACCAATAGAGGAATCTGGAAATTCATATGGCTCCCACATATTTCTACGATTACTTTGCGATCGAATGAACCACTTACATACGATACCAATTTCCCTTTGTCTCACGATATGTTACTTATCCGAGGTTATGATCGTCGGTATCTCTGCATACCTAGTTCAACCTCGTTACTGATAAGTACTCTTTTCTCGTTCCCGTGATATGTGATCCCTTGTGACCAAGTCACATGCTTGCAAGCTAATCGGATGACATTCCACCGAGAGGGCCCAGAGTATATCTATCCGTCATGTGGATGGACAAATCCCACTCTTGATCCATGTGTTTCAACCAATACTTTCCGAACACTCAATGCCACCTTTATAGCCACCCTGTTACGGTGTGGTGTTTGATGATATCAAAGCATCCATCCAGCAAAGGTGATATGCATGATCTCATGGTCGAAGGAATTAGGTTACTATGTATCAGAAAGCATATAGCAATTGAACTATTGAAATGACTTGATCTTTATGCTACGCTTGTCTATAGGAGTATGTCCACCATATCATTCTCCTAACGATATGATCTTGTTGTTGATAACATCTCAATGTTCATGATATAGAAACCACAATCATCAATCAACCAACAAGCTAGTGAAGTATAGAGGCTATACTAGGGACTTCAAATTAAGTTTACAATTCACACAAGTATTAATGGTTTCCTTGTTAATACTATTATAGCATGAATGCAAACATTTATCATAAACACAAAGATATATAATAATAACTACATTTATTATTACCTCTAGGGCATATCTCCAACAGTCTCCCACTTGCACTAGAGTCATCTAATCTAGATTACATGGTAATATACCGAACACCCATGGCAGTTTGGTGTTGGTCATGTTTTGCCCTCGGGAGAGGTTTAGTCAACGGATCCGCCACATTCAGATCTGTGTGTACTTTGCAAATCTTTATATCCCCATCCTGGATATGTTCTCGAATAGCGTGAAAACGTAGCTTGATATGCTTCAGCTTCTTGTGTGACCTTAGTTCTTGCGCATTGGCTATGGCGCCCATGTTATCACAGTAGATAGACATTGGGTCCAGCGCACTAGGAACCACACCCAGCTCTGTAATGAACTCTTTCATCCATATCGCTTCTTGTGAAGCCTCCGAAGCAGCCATGTATTCCGATTCAGTTGAAGATCTCGCCACAACGCTTTGCTTTGCACTCCTCCAGCTAACTGCTGCACCATTCAAAATAAATACGTATCCAGATTGTGATTTAGAATCATCTGGATCGGTGTTCCAACTAGCATCGGTGTAACCATTAACAACGAGCTGTTCATCACCTCCATAAGAAAGAACCATATCCTTAGTTCTTCTCAAGTACTTAAGGATGTTTTTGACCGCTGTCCAATGATCCACTCCTGGATCACTTTGATATCTGCTAGTTAAACTAACAGCATATGCGATGTCGGGTCTAGTACATAGCATGGCATACATTAGAGATCCTATGGCTGAGGCATAGGGAGTCTTACTCATCCTTTCTCTATCTTCTGCCGATGTCGGACTTTGAGTTTTACTCAAGGTCGTATTGGGCAACATGGGCAAGAACCCTTTCTTGCTTTCTTCCATTCCAAACTTCTTTAGAACTTTGTCCAAATATGTACTTTGTGACAATGATATTTGGCGTTTCGATCTATCTCTATAAATCTTTATGCCTAATATGTAAGCTGCTTCGCCAAGATCCTTCATTGAAAAACTATTATTCAAATACTCCTTGACACTATTAAGAAGGTCTACATCATTCCCAATCAACAATATGTCATCCACATACAGTATTAAGAATGCTACAGAGCTCCCACTCACTTTCTTGTAAATACAAGCTTCTCCATAAGTTTGTATAAAACCAAAACTTTTGATTACCTTATCAAAACGTTGATTCCAACTTCGGGATGCTTGCTTCAATCCATAGATGGACCGTTGAAGCTTGCATACCTTGTTAGCATCTTTAGGATCGACAAAACCTTTGGGTTGTATCATATACAACTCTTCATCAATGTCTCCATTGAGGAATGCTGTTTTGACATCCATCTGCCATATCTCATAATCATAATATGCAGCGATTGCTAACATAATCCTCACAGACTTTAGCTTCGCTACCGGTGAGAAAGTCTCATCGTAGTCAACTCCTTGAATTTGTCGAAACCCTTTTGCGACAAGTCGAGCTTTATAGACAGTAACATTACCATCAGCATCTGTTTTCTTCTTGAAAATCCATTTGTTCTCGACAGCCTTCCGGCCATCCGGTAAGTCCACCAAAGTCCATACTTGGTTTTCGTACATGGATCCAATCTCGGATTTCATGGCTTCTTGCCATTTATTGGAATCTGGGCTCATCATCGCTTCCTCATATGTCTCGGGGTCATCGGTGTTGTCCACCAACATGATATTCATAACGGAATCATACCAATCTGGAGTGGTACGAGTTCTCGTTGACCTGCGAGGCTCTGTAGCAACTTCGACCGAAGTTTCATGATCATCATCATTAGCTTCCTCCCTCATTGGTGCAGGCACCACAGGAACTTCTTCCGGTGCTGCGCTACTCGCAATTTCGAGAGAAGGTTCGACAACCTCGTCGAGTTCTACTTTCCTTCCAGTCACTTCTTTCGAGAGAAATTCCTTCTCCAGAAAGGATCCATTCTTGGCAACGAAGATTTTGCCTTCGGATCTATGATAGAAGGTATACCCAATAGTTTCCTTTGGGTATCCTATGAAGACGCATTTTTCCGCTTTGGGTTCAAGCTTGTCCGGCTGTAACTTCTTTACATAGGCTTCGCACCCCCAAACTTTAAGGAACGACAATTTAGGTTTCTTCCCAAACCATAATTCATACGGTGTCGTTTCAACGGATTTAGATGGTGCCCTATTTAAAGTGAATGCGGCTGTTTCTAATGCATAACCCCAAAATGATAGCGGTAAATTTGTAAGTGACATCATAGAACGAACCATATCTAAGAGAGTTCGATTACGACGTTCAGACACACCATTACGCTGTGGTGTTCCCGGCGGTGTCAACTGCGAAAGTATTCCACATTTCTTCAAATGCTCGCCAAACTCGTAACTTAGATATTCACCTCCACGATCAGAACGTAGAAATTTAATCTTCTTGTTACGTTGATTCTCTACCTCACTTTGAAACTCCTTAAACTTCTCGAAAGTTTCGGACTTATGTTTCATGAAATAGATATACCCATATCTACTCAAGTCATCCGTGAAGGTAAGAACATAACGATAACCACCGCGCGATGCTACACTCATTGGACCACACACATCGGTATGTATGATTTCCAATAAGTCCGTAGCTCGCTCCATCATACCAGAAAATGGAGTCTTAGTCATTTTACCCATCAGACATGCTTCGCATCTTTCAAGTGATTCAAAATCAAGTGATTCAAGAAGTCCATCGGAATGGAGTTTCTTCATACGCTTCACTCCAATGTGACCAAGACGACAGTGCCACATATAGGTTAAGTTATCGCTTGATTTCAAACGTTTAGCTTCAATGTTATTAATATGTGTATTTCCACTATCGAGATTCAATATGAATAGACCATCTATCAAAGGTGCATGTGCATAAAACATATTACTCATATAAATCGAACAACCATTATTCTCGGATTTAAACAAGTAACCGTCTCGCAATAAACAAGATCCCGATATAATGTTCATGCTCAACGCAGGCACCAAATAACAATTATTTAAGTATAAAACTAATCCCGATGGTAGATGAAGAGGTAGCGTGCCGACCGCGATCACATCAACCTTTGATCCGTTTCCTACGCGCATCGTCACCTCGTTCTTCGCTAGCTTTCGTTTATTCTGCAGCTCCTTTCTTCTTGATGTTGCCGTTCTTCAAATCCGCCAAGTACTTTGGGCAATTCCGCTTCCAGTGACCTTCTCCCTTGCAGTAAAAGCACTCAGTATCAGGCTTGGGTCCAGCCTTGGTCCTCTTCGTCGGCATGGTAGCTTTCTTACCACCCTTCTTGAAGTGTCCCTTCTGCTTAGACTTGCCTTTCTTGAATTTGGTGGTCTTATTGACCATCAACACTTGGTGCTCTTTCTTGATCTCCACTTCTGCAGATTTTAACATAGCAAATAGTTCTGGCAACTCTTTGTTCATGTTCTGCATGTTGTAGTTCATCACAAAGTTCTTGTAACTTGGTGGTAGTGATTGGAGGATGCGGTAAACTCCCAAAGTATTAGGAATCACTATACCCAAGCTTTGAAGTTTATTCGCGTGCCCAGACATTTTAAGCACATGCTCACTGACGGAGCTACCCTCTTCCATCTTGCAGTTAAAGAACTTTTCAGAAGCTTCATAACTTTCAATTGCCGCATGAGTCTCAAAAATTAATTTGAGATCCTCGACAATATCATATGGGTCTGACTCTTCAAACCTTTTCTGAAGCTCCGATTCTAAACCATACAAGATAGCACACTGAACTATGGAGTACTGATTCTTCCGAGCGAGGTAAACATTCTTTACTTCATCGGTAGCATCAGCTGCAGGTGGGTCACCTAGCGGTGCATCCAGCACATAGGTCAAATTACCAGCTGTGAGGACAATCCTCAAATTGCGGAACCAATCCGCGAAGTTGCTTCCATTGTTTTTCAACTTTTCTTTCTCTAGGAACGCATTAAAATTGATGGTAGGGGCTGCCATTGATCTACAACATATTTGCAATAGTTTAGACTAAGTTTATGACAAATTGAGTTCAATTTAATTAATGAAATTAAACTAGGTGAACTCCCACTCAAAACAACATCCCTCACATTGTTTTAGTGATCACACGAACCAAATCCACTACATCAACACCGATCATCACGAGAGCTGATATAGTTTTAATGGCGAACAATCATCATGTTCATCATATCTACTATATGATTCATGCTTTGCCTTTCGGCGATCCGTGTTCCTGAGGCCATGTCTGTACATGCTAGGCTCGTCAAGATCAAACCTTAGCTACCGCATAAGCAAATCTGGCTTGCTTACGTTGTATTCACCCGTGGAATCAAAGACACCCGATCATCACGTGGTGCTTCGAAGCAACAAGCTTTAGCAACGGTGCTAACTAAGGGCGAACACTTTAGAACTTGAAATTTATGTGCATGAGGGATCATCTTATAATGCTACCGTCGTCTACTAAGCAATACAAGATGCATAAAGGATTAACATCACATGCAATTCATAATATGTGATATGATATGGCCTTTCTTCTTTGTGCTTCCGATCTCCATCTTCAAGCACGAACATGATCTCCATCATCACCGGCATAGCATCAAGGTCAATGACGCTTCTTCATGGTTGTCGTCCACCAGCTTCAACTATTACAACTATTTTGAATAGACACGCAGGTCTTAACAGAAATTAAAGACAACCATATGGCTCCTGCCGGTTGCCAACTTACAATAAGGAACATTGCATACATCAAATATAATCACAATCATGGCCATATCACATCACTGCACACCCCTGCAAAACAAAGTTAGACGCTTCTACTCTCTTTGCATATTTTACGTGGTTTGGGGCTTTCCAAAAGTGTCGTTCTAACTTACGAACAAGAACCACAACATTGATACTAGCATTGTTGATCACCCGTTGTAAATTGGATCTTTACTATGCTAGGAGAAACAGGCACCCGCAAAGCCACTTATGCAAAACGAGTTGCATGTCAAGCGTGGAGCAAGTCTCATGAACGATGTCATGTAAGGTTAGCCCGGGCCGCTTCATCCCAACATACCGCAAGATGCAAAGTACACAAAAAGCAATCTACAATAAAAGCATCAACGCCCACAATGACCATTGTGTTCTACTCGTGCAACAGATCTACATATAGACACGGCTCTGATACCACTGTAGGGGTTCGTAGCATGGAAAACAAAAATTTTCTATCGCATACAAACAAACAAGCCAAGATCTATCTACTAGATTGTAGCAACGAGTCGATGGAATAACTCACCCTCGAAGATTCCAAAGTGTTTAACGAGAGCAGATTCTCGTGGGTGATGTAGTCGTACTCTTTCCGATCTCAAGATCGCGTAGACGATCCTTCCGGCGCCACGTTCCAGCAGCGCTCCCGCAGTCGGTCACACGTTCGGTACTCGACGAAGACCTTCCTCTCCCTTGTTCCAGCAGGCAGCGGAGGTTGTAGCACTCTCCTCGCGATTCCGGCAGCACAACGGCGTGGTACCGGAGGTAGAGGGGAGATCCCGCAGGGCTTCGCCTTAAGCCGGTGCGAGTATGGTGGAGCTTATGAGAGAGGCTATTAGTGGTCTAGTAATTAGACACACCAATTAGAGGGCTCTAAACCAATTAGAAGGCTCTAAACCGAATAGCTCTAAACCGGGGTCTAGATCTAGGGTTTAGTTTAGAGGATAGGAAACTTGTGTGTCTAGAGGAGGAGGCCCTGCCCCTCCTTTTATAGGTGGGAGGGCTTGGCCGGCCAAGGGGAGGAGTTCCTCCCCAACTCGGCCTTGGGAGGTGCGCCGGCCAAGGGGAGGAACCTCCTCCAACTCGGCCTCCACCTCTCCTCCTCTTTCTCCTCTTTCCGAAAACTGGCAGTTTGACCGAAAACTGGCAGTTTGACTTTTTCAATTAGGATTTGAATTAACCCTTTATTTCGGACAGCGAGAACACTTAGTACATGATGCAATCATTCCAACATGCAATGACACATTCATGTACCCCTTCCCCCCCGGAGTGCCGGACAATCCGGAACCTTCTAGAATATCCCCGATGAAAACACCGGAATCATTCCCGAACTCCGAAACGGGACTTTCCTTATATGAATCTTATTCTCCGGACCATTCCGGATCACCTCGTGATATCCCGGATCCCATCCGAGACTCCGAACAACATTCGGTCTCTTTCTCATAATACCATAACTACTCAAACAACGTCGAATCCTTAAGTGTGTCTCCCTACGGTTCGTGAATTATGCAGACATGATCGAGACACTTCTCCGAACAATAACCAATAGAGGAATCTGGAAATTCATATGGCTCCCACATATTTCTACGATTACTTTGCGATCGAATGAACCACTTACATACGATACCAATTTCCCTTTGTCTCACGATATGTTACTTATCCGAGGTTATGATCGTCGGTATCTCTGCATACCTAGTTCAACCTCGTTACTGATAAGTACTCTTTTCTCGTTCCCGTGATATGTGATCCCTTGTGACCAAGTCACATGCTTGCAAGCTAATCGGATGACATTCCACCGAGAGGGCCCAGAGTATATCTATCCGTCATGTGGATGGACAAATCCCACTCTTGATCCATGTGTTTCAACCAATACTTTCCGAACACTCAATGCCACCTTTATAGCCACCCTGTTACGGTGTGGTGTTTGATGATATCAAAGCATCCATCCAGCAAAGGTGATATGCATGATCTCATGGTCGAAGGAATTAGGTTACTATGTATCAGAAAGCATATAGCAATTGAACTATTGAAATGACTTGATCTTTATGCTACGCTTGTCTATAGGAGTATGTCCACCATATCATTCTCCTAACGATATGATCTTGTTGTTGATAACATCTCAATGTTCATGATATAGAAACCACAATCATCAATCAACCAACAAGCTAGTGAAGTATAGAGGCTATACTAGGGACTTCAAATTAAGTTTACAATTCACACAAGTATTAATGGTTTCCTTGTTAATACTATTATAGCATGAATGCAAACATTTATCATAAACACAAAGATATATAATAATAACTACATTTATTATTACCTCTAGGGCATATCTCCAACAGTGTGATTTGTAAACTAAAATAAGAGTCCCTAGTAAAGCCTCTTGTTAAACTAGCTTGTTGGTTAATATATGATCATGGTTTCCTGATCATGAACATAGAGATGTTATTAACAACAAGATCATATCATTAGGAGAATGATGTGATGGACATACTCCTATAGATAAGCGTAGCATAAAGATCAAGTCATTTAAATAGTTCAATTGCTATATGCTTTCTGATACATAGTAACCTAATTCCTTCGACCATGAGATCATGCATATCACCTTTACCGGATGGATGCTTTGATGACATCAAACACCACACCGTAACTGGGTGGCTATAAAGGTGGCATTGAGTGTTCGGAAAGTATTGGTTGAAACACATGGATCAAGAGTGGGATTTGTCCATCCATATGACGGATAGATATACTCTGGGCCCTCTCGGTGGAATGTCATCCAATTAGCTTGCAAGCATGTGACTGGCTCACAAGGGATCACATATCACGGGAACGAGAAAAGAGTACTTATCAGTAACGAGGTTGAACTAGGTATGCAGAGATACCGACGATCATAACCTCGGATAAGTAAACTATCGTGAGACAAAGGGAAATTGGTATCGTATGTAAGTGGTTCATTCGATCGCAAAGTAATCGTAGAAATATGTGGGAGCCATATGAATTTCCAGATTCCTCTATTGGTTATTGTTCGGAGAAGTGTCTCGATCATGTCCGCATAATTCACGAACCGTAGGGAGACACACTTAAGGATTCGACGTTGTTTTGAGTAGTTATGGTATTATGAGAAAGAGACCGAATGTTGTTCGGAGTCTCGGATGGGATCCGGGATATCACGAGGTGATCCAGAATGGTCCGGAGAATAAGATTCATATAAGGAAAGTCCCGTTTCGGAGTTCGGGAATGATTCCGGTGTTTTCATCGGGAATGTTCTAGAAGGTTCCGGATTGTCCGGCACTCCGGGGGGGGGGGGGGGAGGGGTACATGAATGTGTCATTACATATTGGAATGATTGCATCATGTACTAAGTGTTCTTGCTGTCCCAAATAAAGGATTAAATTGAATCCTAAAACAGAAAAGTCAAATGTCCAGTTTGAAAGTCAAACGGCTAAAACAAGAAACTGTGGGAAACAAGAAAGAGGAGTTGGGAACCGACTTGAGGGAGGAGTCTCCTCCCCAAGCCGGCGCGCCACCCAAGGCCGACTTGGGGAGGGACTCCCCTCCCCTGGCCGCGCCTCCCCACCCATAAAAGGAGGGGCAGGGCTCCCCTCCTAGACACACAACTTTCTACCTCTAAATCTCCGGTTTAGAGTCGTTTTGGTTTAGAGCTTCTAATTGCTTTAGCCTGCGGTTTAGAGCCTTCTAATTGGTTTAGAGCCTTCTAATTGGTGTGTCTAATTACTATACCACTAATAAGCCTCTCTCATAAGCTCCACCATACTCGCACCGGCTTAAGGCGAAGCCCTGCGGGATTTCCCCTCTACTTCCGGTACCACGCCGTTGTGCTGCCGGAATCGCGAGGAGAGTGCTACAACCTCCGCTGCCTGCTGGAACAAGGGAGAGGAAGGTCTTCGTCGAGTACCGAACGTGTGACCGACTGCGGGAGCGCTGCCGGAACGTGGCGCCGGAAGGATCGTCTACACGATCTTGAGATCGGAAAGAGTACGACTACATCACCCACGAGAATCTGCTCTCGTTAACCGCTTTGGAATCTTCGAGGGTGAGTTCCTCTATCGACTCGTTGCTACAATCTAGTAGATAGATCTTGGCTTGTTTGTTTGTATGCGATAGAAAATTTTTGTTTTCCATGCTACGAACCCCTACAGTGGTATCAGAGCCGTGTCTATATGTAGATCTGTTGCACGAGTAGAACACAATGGTCATTGTGGGCGTTGATGCTTTTATTGTTGATTGCTTCTTGTGTACTTTGTATCTTGCTGTATGTTGGGATGAAGCGGCCCGGGCTAACCTTACATGACATCGTTCATGAGACTTGCTCCACGCTTGACATGCAACTTGTATTGCATAAGTGGCTTTGCGGGTGCCTGTTTCTCCTAGCATAGTTAAGATCCAATTTACAACGGGTGATTAACAATACTAGTATCAATGTTGTGGTTCTTGTTCGTAAGTTAGAACGACACTTATTGAAAGCCCCAAACCACGTAAAATATGCAAAGAAAGTAGAGGCGTCTAACTTTGTTTTGCAGGGGTGTGCAGTGATGTGATATGGCCATGATTGTGATTATATATGATGTATGCAATGTTCCTTATTGTAAGTCGGCAACTGGCAGGAGCCATATGGTTGTCTTTAATTTCTGTTAAGACCCGTGTGTCTATTCAAAGTAGTTGTAATAGTTGAAGCCGGTGGACGACAACCATGAAGAAGCATCATTGACCTTGATGCAATGTTGGTGATGATGGAGATCATGTTCGTGCTAGAAGATGGAGATCGGATGCACAAAGAAGAAAGGCCATATCATATCACATATTATGAATTGCATGTGATGTTTATCCTTTATGCATCTTGTATTGCTTAGTAGACGACGGTAGCATTATAAGATGATCCCTCATGCACATGAATTTCAAGTCATAAAGTGTTCACCCTTAGTTAGCACCGTTGCTAAAGCTTGTTGTTTCGAAGCACCACGTGATGATCGGGTGTGTTAGATTCTGCAAGTGTATACAACGTGAGCAAGCCAGATTTGCTCATGCGGAAACTAAGGTTTGATCTTGACGAGCCTAGCATGTACAGACATGGTCTCGGAACACAGATCACCGAAAGGTAAAGCATGAGTCATATAGTAGATATGATGAACATGTTGATTGTTCGCCATTGAAGTTGCATCAACTCTCGTGATGATCGGTTTTGATGTGGTGGATTTGGTTCGTGTGATCACTAAAACAATGTGAGGGATATTGTTTTGAGTGGGAGTTCACCTAGATTAATTTAATTATTAATTAGAACTCAATTTATCATAAACTAAATCAAAGTGAATTTGCATAGTTGTTGTAGTCATTGGCATCCGTTTACCACCTTACGCTTAGTTATAATTGAGATGATAGAACTATAGAATTCTGGTTAGTTACTTTACGAACTGGTATCGTATTGTTTTGAAGTGTTAATCTAAAGTTTAAAAGTCCTATTGCAAACTTTCAGTAAGTTCCGGTTACTCCATGAAGTTTAATAATTAGTATTAAATCAAGAGTAACGATTCCAAGTGTTAGTGTATAAGTATCATGTTTGTTTCCATGATTCTTGATATTCAAAGGATTGTCTTAATATCAAGGTTATCTAGGATCTGAAAGAGTTGTTTCAGAAACCATGATGTGTGGAAGATATTGTGATATCTGAAACGAAGTTTTGGTTGCAACATGATAGAGTATAATATGGCTAAAGTCATGTTCTCATATTTGATGAGAATTTTCAAAAGGTTGGAGACACTTGTTGTCCTAATCCTCCAAAAGGTTTTGGATAGCAACATTATACTCATAATTCATCATTATAAGCTAACAATAGCTTGATCATGGACGATTCCATGATAAGGGTGAATATTTGATGTAGGTAAAATGTTTACTACACCAAGAGATTACTAAAGAAAGGAATTTGAAAGAACACCAAAAATTTGATGATGGTGATCTACTTCAAAGTGCAAGTCCAAAGACATTAGTATTTAATTATACACGCTTTGGACTATATGTCATATGTATGACTCCACTATTGATGTTGATAGATTCTTTCAAACAGAAAAGGAAATATTGAAAGAGAATCTCATAAATATATGGCAGAAAAGAAAAGACTAGAATTGTTCAGTTTAAGTATATAGATGATATACATGTTATGGCTATATTCTTTGCTTATTAAACAATGTGGTTCTTAAGTATTTGATACTGAATTTGTTGGTGTGAATCGTCATACGAAACAACACAATTCATGAACTACAATGGCCTAAGTAACTAGCAAAAGAATATGTAATGATGTTCATCGAGAACAAATAAAGGGTTATTGTGTTGCTCGTTAAACATCAAAACTTGCCTTCAAGATTTGTTTTATCAGGTATTATGAGAACAAAAGAGTTGTTCAAATAAATTACCGTGATCCATAAAAGATGGATGATTCACAAATCTCGTTGGAGAAATCACATCCATAAAACTAGTGCTAAAAATGTCGAAAGACAAATTGATTGAAAGATCACTTAGGAAGTGACATCGCCGTTTGAATTATAATGGAAAGAAAACATGAAGAAACTCCATGTTGATGGAATTTTGGAGTCTTCTGATTTTTGATCAAATGACGCTTGTGAAACTTTCCTAGAGATAATTAAAACTTCGTTCATAGGCCAAAAGGGAACGAATGACTAGCTTATTGGAACTTGTACATATTGTTGTATGAAATCCATTATGTGTAGTCAAAAGTGATGGATTTCAACTTCATATGCTTTCTCCAAAAATTTGAGTGAATATATGAATATTTACTTAATAAGGATAAAGTATGAAACACTTGAAAAGTTCAAAGACTTTCAAGATGAAGTGCAAAATCATTGTAACAAGAATATGAATAGTTTATGATAAGATCATAAAGGAAAATATTTAAGTTACAAGTTTAGCATAATACCTAAGATTTAAGGAATCGTTCCGTGGATTTGCATTTTCCCGAAACACCATAAGTGTATGGAGCGTTCGAGATATGTAATTAAACCTTGTTTGACATGGTAAGATCAAAGGTATAATTTATAAAACTGCCATTATATTTTAAAGATTAAAAGCTTTAGAGACTACCGTTTTTCCACTGAAAAGAGCTCCATCATAATCCGTTGAAATGACACCATATAAAGTTATGGTTTGGGATAAAACCCAAGTAGTCCTTTCTTAAAAACATTGGTATGCTATGCATAAGAAAGATGTGTGCAACCAAAGTCGGATGAACCTGTCTTTGTATGACTATTAAGTATTCCTCCATAAACACCGGAGACAAAAGTGTTTGTTGCTTAGAGCGTCAAGTTTCTTTTGGAAGGAATTTTTCGTGAAAAGTTAAGTGGGAGGACAATAGAACTTTGATAAGGTTAAAAGAACCTTAGCTATATGTGCAAAGTTGCGCAGTGCCGAAAAATGTTCCGGAGGCAGCAACAATGCTCATGGCTCGCGTGCCTCAAAGGTTGTGGTTACAATAGTCAAAGTTTCTATTGAAACAAGTAGGTCGGATGAACAATCAAATACCAAGATTTGAGAGTTAAATCATTATTTAACAATAATGATCCGACTACATGCAAAGAAGCGATGATGGGCCCTGACTCCATCAAATGGCTTGAAGCCGTAAAATCCGTGATAGTTCCATACACGAGAAATCAAGTTTTGAACTTGAAGGACCCTCGAGAAAGGTGTAAGACCTTACAGTTGTGTTTGGATCTATAAAGAAATAGACATAGATGTTTTACATCTATGAAATAGTCGACATGTTGGGAAAGAGTTCACAAAAATGTTCAAATGTTGACTATGACAAGATTTGATCTTTCATAGTGATATTTAGTCTAGACGGATTAATGTAGCAACCACTACATATAATTTGTTATATGGTAGTTGAATAAACAAAACAAGTTCTTCTAATAGAATCGTTACCTAGGACATGTGCATAACACGGTCCATAGGGTTTTGTTAATTCAAAGGATGCTAAAAGCATATGCAAACTTCAATGGTTAAAGTGAGCATCGCGGAGTTGGAATCTTCACTGTGATGAAACTGTTAAAGGAGTTTAAAAGTTCATCAGAGACGATGGAGATGCTTGCATTTGCAAGAAATTAAGTGGGAGCGCTAAGACATGTTTCTAATACATTATGTGGAAGACATATTGTTGATTGGAAATAATGTATCTTTTATTAACACATATTAAGAATTTCATCCCGATGAAAGACTTAGGCAAAACCCAAATATTTGGCATCAATAGACGCTAATATGGTTGTGCCAGAAGTACATAGACAAGATATTGAATGAGTTCAATATAGAAACTACAAGAGAGGTTCTTGTCACACAGAAAGGATTGAATAAGTTCAATGTTGATGATATATTCAAGTGTATTGACATTTGGTAAAGTGAAACAAATAATCAAGTATAGATTGATACTTGATGTATGAAATCACAAAGAGTATTTATATCAATCATACTGTGATATGTACAAATCCAGATATGTCCTATGCTCTAAATGTTGTGAGCATATACCAGAATGATTCGTAAGATGATCATTGGACAATAGTAAGGATATTCTTATGATCTTTTGAAAGAACTAAGAGTATAATATTTGTAGAAGTGACAAATAGATGGTTAGTTCATTGTAAAAGTACTACATTGATAATAGCTTTGTCACAAAGTACAAATTAAGTTTATCTCAATCTAAACTAAGGGTGGCACAATATAATGGAAAGTGAGTTCCATAATGGATTTGGATGATTTCCAAAGTTAAGACATTGTGACAGATACTACAACAAAAGGCTAAGTATATGACTGCTATTATAGCAGCAAAAGAGGGCATTTGTGTCAAGAAGTTTGTTATCAAACTAGGTGTAGTTCACAGTGGGATAATACTATGAAGATATATTGTGCGACAATATTATCAACATGTTTTAACCCCAAAGAGCTAAAGGTCACACCGAAAGACCAAATTTGTACAAAGCCATCTCATTAGAGAATGAGTGATGCGTAGAGACGCAAAGACATGCAATTACACACGGACCTGGAAGTGTCAGATCCGGAGATCAGTTGACCACTAGCAATCGTGTACATACAACACCGGAAAGCCATAGGTGTTGAATACACAAAGGTTTGAAACTAGATTATTGACTCTAGTGCAAGTGGGAGACTGTTGGAGATATGCCCAAGAGGCAATAATAAAGTGGTTATTATCATATCTTCACACTTATGATAAATGTTTACATACCATGCTATAATTGTATTAACCGGAAACATTAATACTTGTGTTATTTGTAAACTAAATAAGAGTCCCTAGTAAAGCCTCTTGTTAAACTAGCTTGTTGGTTAATATATGATCATGGTTTCCTGATCATGAACATAGAGATGTTGTTAACAACAAGATCATATCATTAGGAGAATGATGTGATGGACATACTCCTATAGATAAGCGTAGCATAAAGATCAAGTCATTTAAATAGTTCAATTGCTATATGCTTTCTGATACATAGTAACCTAATTCCTTCGACCATGAGATCATGCATATCACCTTTACCGGATGGATGCTTTGATGACATCAAACACCACACCGTAACTGGGTGGCTATAAAGGTGGCATTGAGTGTTCGGAAAGTATTGGTTGAAACACATGGATCAAGAGTGGGATTTGTCCATCCATATGACGGATAGATATACTCTGGGCCCTCTCGGTGGAATGTCATCCAATTAGTTTGCAAGCATGTGACTGGCTCACAAGGGATCACATATCACGGGAACGAGAAAAGAGTACTTATCAGTAACGAGGTTGAACTAGGTATGCAGAGATACCGACGATCATAACCTCGGATAAGTAAACTATCGTGAGACAAAGGGAAATTGGTATCGTATGTAAGTGGTTCATTCGATCGCAAAGTAATCGTAGAAATATGTGGGAGACATATGAATTTCCAGATTCCTCTATTGGTTATTGTTCGGAGAAGTGTCTCGATCATGTCCGCATAATTCACGAACCGTAGGGAGACACACTTAAGGATTCGACGTTGTTTTGAGTAGTTATGGTATTATGAGAAAGAGACCAAATGTTGTTCGAAGTCTCGGATGGGATCCGGGATATCACGAGGTGATCCGGAATGGTCCGGAGAATAAGATTCATATAAGGAAAGTCCCGTTTCGGAGTTCGGGAATGATTCCGGTGTTTTCATCGGGAATGTTCTAGAAGGTTCCGGATTGTCCGGCACTCCAGGGGGGAGGGGTACATGAATGTGTCATTACATATTGGAATGATTGCATCATGTACTAAGTGTTCTTGCTGTCCCAAATAAAGGATTAAATTGAATCCTAAAACAGAAAAGTCAAATGTCCAGTTTGAAAGTCAAACGGCTAAAACAAGAAACTGTGGGAAACAAGAAAGAGGAGTTGGGAACCGACTTGAGGGAGGAGTCTCCTCCCCAAGCCGGCGCGCCACCCAAGGCCGACTTGGGGAGGGACTCCCCTCCCCTGGCCGCGCCTCCCCACCCATAAAAGGAGGGGCAGGGCTCCCCTCCTAGACACACAACTTTCTACCTCTAAATCTCCGGTTTAGAGCCGTTTTGGTTTAGAGCTTCTAATTGCTTTAGCCTGCGGTTTAGAGCCTTCTAATTGGTTTAGAGCCTTCTAATTGGTGTGTCTAATTACTAGACCACTAATAAGCCTCTCTCATAAGCTCCACCATACTCGCACCGGCTTAAGGCGAAGCCCTGCGGGATTTCCCCTCTACTTCCGGTACCACGCCGTTGTGCTGCCGGAATCACGAGGAGAGTGCTACAACCTCCGCTGCCTGCTGGAACAAGGGAGAGGAAGGTCTTCGTCGAGTACCGAACGTGTGACCGACTGCGGGAGCGCTGCCGGAACGTGGCGCCGGAAGGATCGTCTACACGATCTTGAGATCGGAAAGAGTACGACTACATCACCCACGAGAATCTCCTCTCGTTAACCGCTTTGGAATCTTCGAGGGTGAGTTCCTCTATCGACTCGTTGCTACAATCTAGTAGATAGATCTTGGCTTGTTTGTTTGTATGCGATAGAAAATTTTTGTTTTCCATGCTACGAACCCCTACAATCACTTCGTCATGATGTCTGCAAACTGCTAAGAAGTCGGCACATGAAGAACTCGAACGTGACCGAGGGCAACCTTCTCACGGACAAAGTGGATATCTAGCTCAATGTGCTTGGTGCATCGATGATGAACGGGGTTGGCAAAGAGGTAGACAGCCGATAAGTTATCACAAAATACCACTGTGGCCTTGTCGATAGGACAAGAAAGCTCAGAGAGAAGCTGACGAAGCCACGTGCACTCAGCCAAGGCGTTAGCCACGACGCGGTACTCGGCCTCGACGCTGGAACAAGACACGGTGGGTTGCCTCTTGGAGGACCAAGAGACGAGCGACGAGCCGAGGTAGACGCAGTAGCCCGAGGTAGAGCGCCGCATATCGAGGCAGCCAGCCCAGTCCGCTTCCGAGTAGGCGACAATGTCGGTTGAGGACGAGGCGGGTGAGGCGTGCAGCGAGAGGCCGAAGTCCATGGTGCCACGGATATAGCGGAGTATCCGCTTCACCGTTGACCAGTGATCGTCCCGGGGAGCATGCATATGCAAGCACACCTGTTGCACGGCATATTGCAGCTCCGGACGTGTCAGCGTCAAGTACTGCAGGGCACCGATGATGGAGCGGTAGAACGGAGCGTCGGAGGCCAGCGACCCATCACTAGCCGAGATCTTGGCCTTCGTGTCGACAGGAGTGGGCGCGGGGTGGCAATTAAGCATCCATGCGCGCTCAAGAAGCTCATGAGCATACTTCCGCTCATGAAGAAAGAACCCGTCCGTGCGCCGGACAACCTCGATGTCGAGGAAGTAGTGGAGCAGGACGAGATCCTTCAAGGAGAACTCAGCACAAAGGCGGTCGGTGAGCTGTCGAAGGAGCCCATTAGTGCATGCCGTCAGGATGATGTCGTCGACATATAATAGCAGGTAGGCAGTGTCGGTGCCTTGTCGATAGACAAAGAGCGACACATCGGAGCGCGTGGAGCGGAAGCCGAGCTGATGGAGGAATGCGGCGATGTGCTGATACCAGGCGCTAGGCGCCTGCTTCAGTCCATACAAGGACCGAGAGAGCAAGCACACGTGATGCGGGCGCTCAGCATCGACGAAGCCGATGGGCTGCTGTCAGTACACCTGCTCGGAGAGATGACCGTGAAGGAAGGCGTTTGAGACGTCCATCTGGTACACCGGCCACACGCGAGAGGCGGCGAGGTGCAGAACGGTGCGGATCATGCTCGGCTTGACAACCGGGGCAAACGTATCCGTGAATTCGACGCCGGTGCGTTGGCGAAATCCGCGGACCACCCAACGTGCTTTGTAGCGCTCCAGCTTGCCATCCAAGACGAGCTTGTGCTTGAAGACCCACTTACCGGTGATGACGTTGGCACGAGGAGGACGAGGGACCAGCTCCTAGGTCCGATTGCGCTGCAGCGCGTCGTACTCCTCCTGCATGGCGACGTGCCATTGCGGGTCGCGCAAGGCGGCCCGGGAAGAGGTGGGCACCGGCGATGGCTCGGACGTAGACGCCATGCATACGTACTGATCGGCGGGGTAGTGCGTGGACGGCCGACGTACGCCCGCACGCGCACAGGTCAGCACACCCGAAAGGGGAGCAGCGGCTGGGGCAGCGGCGGGAGAGGACGACGAAGCGGGGGATGATGGGGTCGGCGAAGAAGAGGCCGTGCTGGTCGGGGGGACACAACCGGCGGCGTCGCGGGCGGTGACGATGGCGCGGGCGCTGGTGAAGGCGCGGGCGAGGGCATCGGCGTGTGCTCGGGCGAGGGCAGAGCCTCGAAGGCCGGCGAGCCAGGAGGCGACGCGGGCGCGGGCGCCAAGGGACCAGGTGGGGCGAAGCCAGGAGGGCCGCCGCGGTCACTCGTCGGCGTGGAGGTCCGGCCACAGGAGGGCCGACGAGCGCAGGGGTCGTCGTCGAGGGTACCTGCTGAAACGGAAACACCAACTCGTTAAAGTAAACATGCCGTAAGGTGAAGACACGATGCGAGACCGGGTCGTAGTAGCGGTAGCCCTTGGTGTTGGCCGGGTAGCCGAGGAACACACAAGGGAGAGAACGCGGCGGTGGCGGCGGTGCTAGGGTAGCAGTGGCAACCGAAGATGCGAAGGTCATCGTAGGAGGGCGGCACACCGAAGAGGAGCTGGTGCGGCGTGTATTGCCAACGCACGCGGCAGGGGCGGATGTTGACGAGAAGAGTCGCCGTGGCGAGGGCATCCGACCAGAACCGTGGGGGCATGTAGGCATGGAACAAAAGGGTGCGCATGCAGTCGTTGAGAGTACGAAGGATGCGTTCAGCACGACCGTTTTGTTGGGAAGTGTATGGACACGTGAGCCAAAAGATGGCGCCAAGGGAGGCAAGAAGGGTGCGGATGGTGATGTTGTCGAACTCTTTGTCGTTATCAGTTTGTAAGGCGTGGATGGGGCGGCCGAATTGAGTGGAGACGTATGCGAAAAAGGCGGTGAGAGTGGCAGGGACATCGGATTTTCGGCGAAGAAGAAAAGTCCACACAAAATGCGAGTAATCATCCAAAATCACAAGATAATAGGTATAACTAGAATTACTCGGAACCGGCAAGGTCCAAACATCACTATGAATAAGCTCGAAAGGAAAAGACATGATTGTGGAGGAAGAGTGAAATGAAAGACGAACATGTTTGCCTAGACGACATGCTTCACAAGAATGAGCATCCATTTTAGTACAAGTAAAATAAAATCTTTGCAGTATTTGACGCAGGGCGGTGGAGCTAGGATGGCCGAGGCGAGCGTGCCATAGGTCAACATCGGAGGAGAGGGCGAGTGGACCGCTGGCGGTGGTGGAGGACGACCAAACAGGGTACAAATCGCCGGGGCTGACACAGCGGTGGAGAAACATCCGAGTACGACCATCCTTAACAGAAAAACCAGAGGCGTCAAATTCCACAGAAACATTATTGTCACGAGCAAGAGAACGAACAGAAACAAGATTTTGGATTAACTGAGGAGAAACAATGACATTATTGAGAGAAAGAGGGGTGGAGGTGGAGGGAAAATAGGCGGAGCCAGTGTGAGTAATAGGAAGAGCATGACCGTTGCCGACGATTATGCGGGAGGAAGTGGAGGCGGGAGTGGAATTAGAGAGGTTACCGGTGTGGGCGGCCATGTGCGCGGAGGCGCCGGTGTCCATGAACCAGTCCCCGCCACCGCCATACGCGCCCGCCGTGGAGGCGGACTGGAGGGCGGTCAGCAAGGCGGGGTCCCACTGGGCCGTGCTCGGGGGCGTGGCGTAATCGGGCGTGGCGGCGGGCTGGGCGCCGCGACGTAGAGCGCCTGGTGCAGGGCCGGGCGCTGCCCCATGGTGCCCGGGTATATGGGGCGCGCAGCACGAGCATGGTGTAGGCGTGGACGACCCCGGTCCAGGGGTTATGACCGGCGATCCATAGCGGCGTGGGGGCGATCTATTGCGGCGGACGAGGCGTGGTGGCGGTGTCACCGGCATGGCCACCACCGTTGCCGCCACCGTTGCGACGTCGACGACTGTTACGTCCTCCGTTGCCACCACTGTTGCCACCACCGTGGGGAGGTGGTATGGGCGCGAGCGGCGGGGGCGAGTAGAAGCCCGGGGGCGGACCCGGGGCGCGCGGGGCAGGGGCCAGGGCGCGTGGAGCGGGGGAAGGTCCACCCCGGGAGTAGTTGGCAACAAAGGCGGTGTGGGCCGCCCGAGCCCAAAGGTGCTTGATCCGGCGCTCCTCGAGACGGAGATAGGCCATGGCCTGCTCGAATGTAGGCGTGGTGAGGAGCGTGAGGTTGGAGGCGGCATTGCTAAGGTCCTCGCCGAGGCCGGCCGACAACGTGGAGATCATGATCTTGTCATCGATCGGGAACTCCAAGTCGTGAAGCTCGTCGGAGAGGCTCTTGAGACGGAGGCAGTAGTCGTCGAGGGGTAGGTCGTTCTGGTGGGTGCCGAAGAACTCCTGTTTAAGGAACGTGACGCACTGGATCTTGTTGTCTGTGAAGATGCCGGTGATCTTGGTCCAGACAGTGTGCGCGGAGTCGCCGTCGCGGACGGCAGTGCAGAAAATCTCGTTGGAGATGGTCTGGAAAAACCAGCGGATGATGGTCGCGTCGATGGCCAACCAGTCGGGGTCGTGCATCATGGCGAGGAGGTCGAGGGTGCCGTCGACATGTGAAGGGAATATGCCCGAGAGGCAATAATAAAGTGGTTATTATCATATTCCTTATTTATGATAAATGTTTATTGTACATGCTATAATTGTATTAATACGGAAACATTAATACATGTGTGTTTAATAAACAAACAGAAAGTTCCTAGTTATGCCTCTCTCATAAACTAGCTCGTTGATTAACAAGATGATCAAGGTTTCCTGATCATGGACATTGGATGTTGTTAATAACGGGATCACAACATTAGTGTAATGATGTGATGAACATTCATCCGAAGTATAGCATTACGATCAAAGTCATTGAGTTTATATTGCTATAACAACTTACGAAGTGATCCTAATCCTTAGACCATGAGATCATGCCAATCACTAACACCGGAAGAGTTTCTTGATAACATCAAACGTCACACCGTAACAGGGTGATTATAAAGATGGATTCAGAACTAATAAAGTGTTATGTTGAGGCCCATGGATCGAGAGTGGAATTTGTTCATCCCGATGACGGATAGATATGCTCTGGGCCCTCTCGGTGATATCACATTGATTAGCTTGCAAGCAAGTGATTTGATCACTAGAATGTTATATCACGGGAACGATAAAAGAGTGCATGTCAGTAACGAGATCAAACTAGGTATGGAGATACCGATGATCGAATCTCGGACATGTAATATATCGCGAAACAAAGGGATTAAGATACTAGCGTAAAAGGTTCCGACGATCACAAGAAAGTCATCGTTGAATGTGTGGGAGTCAGTATGGGTCTCCAGATCCCGCTTCTGATTATTGATCCGAGAGGGGTCTCGATCATGTCCGCATTATTCGCGAACCGTAGGGTGACACACTTAAGAGACACCGACATCCATTTGGAGCAAAAGTTTCATGCCGAAAAGAAAAGGAAAGCGCAGGAATTTATTTCACTAGACACCGAAACTGTTTCGGTTGAAATTGCTGAAACTGGTTCTGCATGTGAAATGGAATACTAGCAAGGGGTTTTATGTGAATGTTTGTTAATTAAAGTAATTAACAAAATTCTGAATAAATAAATAAAAGAGTTTTATTTAAATGAGAGCTTGCATTAAATTTGGTGGAAATTTAATGCATGTGAGTGGATTTTTGAGTGGAGGCTTTTCATTTTGAGTGGGAGCTCCACCCACATGAATGTGGAAGAGGTGGGGGCAGCCCCATGGCTGGGCGCCATGCCCCTTGGGTGCCCCCCTCTCCCCTATAAAAGGCCCCCCTCTCCTCCTCTCACACCACACCTCCTCGTGAAGGATCTCTCTCCCCCTCTAGAATTTATCCCCCATGGTCTCGGACTAGCGAGATACATGTTCCCGGTGGCTATTCGGCAAGAAAGAGTTGTGCTTCCGCTGCATCGCTGGAGCGAGGAGGCGGAGGTTGCTCGGTGCCTCGAACGTGTGTGCGAGCACGGATGCACTGCTGTTTTGCGGCGCTAGGACTTCCTCTCGATCTTGAGATCGGCAAGAGATCGTCTACATCAACCACGAGTTTGGACTCGTTAAGCTTTGTCGGTCTTCAAGGGTATGTTCTCTACGGATATACATCCGCCCGTTGTTTGTATCTAGTAGATAGATCTTGGTACATAGTTGTTCCCATCGTAGGAAATTTTTTGTTTTCTATGCTGCGAACCCTACAGTGGTATCAGAGCCGGATCTATGCGTCGATACTTTGCACGGGTAGTACACATATGAGTATGTGGGCGATGATGATCATTTTATTGCTTCTTAGTTGTACTTTGGATATTGATGGCATAGTGGGATGAAGCGGCCCGGACAAACTTTACATGTCCTCGCACATGAGACCTGTTCCATGCTTGACATGCAACTAGTTTGCATAAGTGGCTAGCGGGTGTCTGTCTCTCCTACTATAGTCAATATCTAATTTGCAACGAGTTGTCAACAATTTGGTTATCCTCGTTGTGGTTCATGTTAGTAGGTAAGAACGGTTCTATCTCGAAAGCCCTAAGCCACGTAAAACTTGCAATGGATAAATTAGAGGCGTCTAGTTTAGATTGTTGCTAGGCTAGTGTTATGATATGGTAGTGTTGTAAGAAGAATTATGAGATGATACTCTTACAACACACATAGCGTGTAAACTCCATAGACCTTGGATTTACACATATAGGTATGATAGTGATCATACCACGATGCACATGATAGAGATCATCTGCGGGAACCATAACATTTCACTAATAAACATGTGATGTTTGATTGCATCTTATATTGCTTGTTTGGCGTTTTATTAGCAAAATAAGATGATCCCTCATTTAGATATCAAGATAAGAATGTGTTCTTCCTTAAGTATGCACCGACAATGTTTCGTCGCTTCAAGACATCACGTGATGATCGGGTGTACTTGAATCCACGAGCATATCTCGGGTGTAAGACAGTTACACACGCGAATACTAAGGTTCTTACTTGACGAGCCTAGCATGTACAGACATGGCCTCGGAACACGGACCGAAAGGTTAAGCATGAGTCATATGTTTTGATATGTTGACCATTTGATGCTCGCCTTTGAAGCTATACCGACTCACGTGATGATCGGACTTGGTGTAGTGGATTTGGTTCATGTAATCACCAAAAAGACATGAGGGATGTCGTTTTTGAGTGGGAGTTTAATTCTAATTTGGATTAGTAGAACTCAATTTATCATAAATTAAATCAAAGTGAATTTGCATAATTTGTTGTAGTCATTGGCATTCGTTCACCGCCTTATACTTAGTTATAATTGAGATAATAGAACTACAGAATTCTGGATATATACTTTACGAACTGGTATCGTATTGTGTTGAGTGTCAATCTAAAGTTTAAAGTCCTATTGCAAACTTTCAGCAAACTCTATTTACTCTGGGAAATTTAATAGTTGGTATTAAATCGAGAGTAACAATTCCAGTGTTAGTTTCTTAAGTATCATGTTTGCCTCCACGATTCTTGATTGTTTTAATATCAAGTTTATCTAGGAGCTGAAAGAATAGTTTCAGAAACCATCATGTGTGGCAGATATAACGATATCTGAAACAGTGTTTTGGTTGCAATATGATAGAGTATAATATATGTTCTCATATTGGATGAGAATTTGCGAAGGTTGGAGATGCTAGACATCCTAATCATCCAAAAGGGTTTTGGAAAGTAATGTTATACTCACGATTCGCCTTTATAAGATAAAGTAGCTTGATCATGAAAGTCGTCATGATAAGGATGAATAGAAGATGTATGTAAAGTGTTTACTACACTAAAAGATTACTAAAGAATGGATTTTGAAAGAATACCGATCATTTTGATGATGGTGATCTACTTCAAAGTGCAAGTCCAAAGGTATTATTATTTGAATATACACGCTTTGGACTATGTGTCATGTATATGGCGCCACTTTTGATGTTGATAAATTCTTTTAAAAAGGAAAAGGAAATGCTGAAAGAGAATCTATAAAATATACTTGGCAGAAAAGAAAAGATTGGAAATACCCAATTTAGGTATATATATGATATACATGTTATGGTTGTATTCTTTGCTTGTTAAACAATGTGGTTCTTGGGTATTGGATACCGAATTGGTTGGTATGAAATTTCATACGGAATGACGCAATTCATGAACCACAATGGCCTAAGTAACTAGCAAGAGAATATGTGATGATGTTCATCAAAAACAAACAAACCGTTGTTTGTATTTCTCGTTGACATCAAGGCTTGACTTCAAGATTTGTTTTAATAATTGTTATTTGAATCAGGTATTATGAGAACAAAGGTTGTTCAAATAATTACCGTATTCCATATAAGATGGATGATTTACAAATCTAGTTGAAGAAATCACATCCATAAAACCTAATGCTAAAATGTCGCAAGACAAATGATTGAAAGATCACTTATGAAGTGACATCGCTGTTTAAATTATATTGGAAAGAAAACATGAAGAATCTCCATATTCATGGATTTTTGGAGTCTTTGATTTGATCAAGTGACGCTTGTGAGACTTTCCACGTGATAATTAAAACTTCGTTCAAAGGCCAAAGAAGAACGAACGACTAAATTATTGGAATTTATACATATCGATGTATGTAGTCCATTATGTGTTGTCGTAAGCGATGGGTTTCAACTTCATATGCTTTCTCTGGAATTTTGAGTGAATGTTCACTTAATGAGAAAGAAGTATGAAATATTTGAAAATGTTTCAAAGACTTTCAAGATGAAGTGGAAAATCATTGTAACAAGAAAAATAAATGAATTATGATTTGATCATAAAGGGATTTATTTGAGTTACAAGTGTAACAAGAAAATAAATGAATTATGATTTTATCATAAAGGGATTTATTTGAGTTGCAAGTTTAGCAAAACACCTAGATTTACATCTCCCGAAACACCATAGGAGTATGGAGTGTTTGAGATTTGTAATGAAACCTTGTGAGACATGGTTGGATCAAAGGTGTTATTTATAAAACTGCCATTATGTTTTAAAAGATTAAAGCTTTAGAGACTACCGCTTTTACACTGAAAAGAGCTCCATCTAGATCCGTTGAAATGACACCATGGAAGTTATGGTTTGGGGTAAAACCCAAGTTGTCATTTCTTAAATTTTGGTATGCTAAACATAAGTAAGATGTTTACAACCGAATTCGGATGAGCATGTCTTTGTAGGTTATTCCGAATAACAATTGGTTATTCCTCCATAACACCGAGGACAAAAGGGTTTGTCGCTTGAAATGTGAAGTTTCTTGAAAAAGGAATTTTCGTAAAAGTTAAGTGGGAGGACAATAGAACTTTGATAAGGTTAACGAACCTTAGCTAAATGTGCTGAGTTGCGCAGCGCCGGAAATCGTTCTGGAGGCTGCCATAATGCTCATAGCTTATGTGCGTCAAAGGTTGTGGTCACGGAGGTCTAAAGTTCCTATTGAACCAAGAAGGTCGGTTAAACAATCAAATGCTAAGATTTGAGAGTAAATCATTATTGTTTGACAATGATGAACCGAATACATACAAAGAAGCGATGATGGGCCCTGACTCCGTCAAATGGCTTGAAGCCATAAAATCTGTGCTAGTTCCATATACGAGAAATCAAGTTTTGAACTTGGAAGACCCTCCGGAAAGGTGTAAAAATCTATCGGTCGTATTTGGATCTATAAAGAAACAGACATGGATGTCTCACATCTATGAAATATTCGACATGTCGTAAAGTATTTTATGACAATGTTCAAAGAGTTGACTGTGACAAGATTTGATCTTTCATAGCGATATTTAGTCTGAACGGATTAAAGTAGCAACCACTACATATAATTTGGTATATGGTAGATGAATAAACAAAACAAAGTTCTTCTAATAGAATGGTTACCTAGGACGTGTACATGACACGGTCCAAAGGGTTTTGTTAAATTCAAAGGATGCTAAAAGGGCATGCAAACTTCAATGGTTGAAGTAAGCATCGCGGAGTTGGAATCTTCACCATGATGAAAAATGAGTTTTTCATCTGGAGACGATGAAGATGCTTGCATTTTCAAGAAATTAAGTGGGAGCGCTGAGACATATTTCTAATACATTATGTGAAGGACATCTTGTTGATTAGAAATGATGTATCTTTTATTGACAAAGGTTAAGAATTTCATTTTGATGAAAGACTTAGGCAAAACCCGAATATTTAGCGTGAATGTCTATAGTGGATAGACTGTGACGCCAATATGGTTGTGCCAAACGTACATATATGAGATATTGAAGGAGTTCAATATAGAAACGACAAGAAACAGTTCTTGTTGCATGGAAAAGAATTGTATCAAGATTCAAGTGTATCGACACTTGATAAGTGAAACAAGATTCAAGTGTTTTGACACTTGATGAGTGAAACCACGAGAATGTTTTGATCAATCATACCATGATATGTACACATCCAGATATGTCCTATGCTCTAAGTGTTATGAGCATATACCAGAATGAATCATAAAATGATCATTGGACGTTAGTGAGGATATTCTTATGATCTTTTGGAAGAACTAAGAATATATTTGTGTAGAGGTGACAAACAATTACAAATAGTTCATTGTAAAGCGTTACATTGATACTAGTTTTGTCACAAGATACAAATTAAGTTTATCTCAATTTAAACTATGGGTGGCACAATGTAATGGAAAGGAGATTCCATGATGGATTTGGAAGAGTTCCAAAGTTAAGACATTGTGACGAATACTACAACAAAAGGCTAAGTATATGACTGCTATAGTAGCAGCAAAGGAGGGAATTTGTGTCAAGTAGTTTGTTATCAAACTAAGGTGTGGTTCACAACGGGCTAACACTAAAGATATATTGTATGACAATAGTATCGATGTGTTTTAACCCCAAGGAACTAAAGGTCTCACCAAAAGACCAAATTTATACAATGCCATCTCATTGGAGAATGAGTGATGCGTGGAGACGCAAAGACATGCAAATACACACGGACCTGAAGCGTCAGATCCGTAGATTATGTTAACCACTTGCAATTGCGTATATGGAACACCAGAAAGCCATAGGTGTTCAATACGCAGAGTTTTCAAACTAGATTATTGTCTCTAGTGCAAGTGGGAGACTGAAGGGAATATGCCCGAGAGGCAATAATAAAGTGGTTATTATCATATTCCTTATTTCTGATAAATGTTTATTGTACATGCTATAATTGTATTAATACGGAAACATTAATACATGTGTGTTTAATAAACAAACAGAAAGTTCCTAGTTATGCCTCTCTCATAAACTAGCTCGTTGATTAACAAGATGATCAAGGTTTCCTGATCATGGACATTGGATGTTGTTAATAACGGGATCACAACATTAGTATAATGATGTGATGAACATTCATCCGAAGTATAGCATTACGATCAAAGTCATTGAGTTTATATTGCTATAACAACTTACGAAGTGATCCTAATCCTTAGACCATGAGATCATGCCAATCACTAACACCGGAAGAGTTTCTTGATAACATCAAACGTCACACCGTAACAGGGTGATTATAAAGATGGATTCAGAACTAATAAAGTGTTATGTTGAGGCCCATGGATCGAGAGTGGAATTTGTTCATCCCGATGACGGATAGATATGCTCTGGGCCCTCTCGGTGATATCACATTGATTAGCTTGCAAGCAAGTGATTTGATCACTAGAATGTTATATCACGGGAACGATAAAAGAGTGCATGTCAGTAACGAGATCAAACTAGGTATGGATATACCGATGATCGAATCTCGGACATGTAATATATCGCGAAACAAAGGGATTAAGATACTAGCGTAAAAGGTTCCGACGATCACAAGAAAGTCATCGTTGAATGTGTGGGAGTCAGTATGGGTCTCCAGATCCCGCTTCTGATTATTGATCCGAGAGGGGTCTCGATCATGTCCGCATTATTCGCGAACCGTAGGGTGACACACTTAAGAGACACCGACATCCATTTGGAGCAAAAGTTTCATGCCGAAAAGAAAAGGAAAGCGCAGGAATTTATTTCACTAGACACCGAAACTGTTTCGGTTGAAATTGCTGAAACTGGTTCTGCATGTGAAATGGAATACTAGCAAGGGGTTTTATGTGAATGTTTGTTAATTAAAGTAATTAACAAAATTCTGAATAAATAAATAAAAGAGTTTTATTTAAATGAGAGCTTGCATTAAATTTGGTGGAAATTTAATGCATGTGAGTGGATTTTTGAGTGGAGGCTTTTTAATGGGAGTGGAGGCTTTTCATTTTGAGTGGGAGCTCCACCCACATGAATGTGGAAGAGGTGGGGGCAGCCCCATGGCTGGGCGCCATGCCCCTTGGGTGCCCCCCTCTCCCCTATAAAAGGCCCCCCTCTCCTCCTCTCACACCACACCTCCTCGTGAAGGATCTCTCTCCCCCTCTAGAATTTATCCCCCATGGTCTCGGACTAGCGAGATACATGTTTCCGGTGGCTATTCGGCAAGAAAGAGTTGTGCTTCCGCTGCATCGCTGGAGCGAGGAGGCGGAGGTTGCTCGGTGCCTCGAACGTGTGTGCGAGCACGGATGCGCTGCTGTTTTGCGGCGCTAGGACTTCCTCTTGATCTTGAGATCGGCAAGAGATCGTCTACATCAACCACGAGTTTGGACTCGTTAAGCTTTGTCGGTCTTCAAGGGTATGTTCTCTACGGATATACATCCGCCCGTTGTTTGTATCTAGTAGATAGATCTTGGTACATAGTTGTTCCCATCGTAGGAAATTTTTTGTTTTCTATGCTGCGAACCCTACAACATGATCGAGGAGATCATACTCGCGGAAGAGGAGGCCGAAGTACGTCTTCCACGGGAAGAAGTTTGTAGCAGTGTGAGAGAGTTTCACCGGCACACGCTCGAGGATGGGGATGTCACGGATGACGGCGACGGAGGGGCCGGCGAAGGGGTTGCTGCTCCCGGAGACGGTGTCGCTGAAGGGTTCTCGGAGTACGGGGAGTTGAGATCGGTCATGACGGTGTCGGGGGCGGAAGCTATAGTGGTGGGGAGGGGCGGAAGCGGTGGAGGGGAGGAGTGGCCGACGGCACACTAGGAGGCGGCAGCTGGAGAGGAGACGGAGGAGGTCGGCGGCGCCAGGGAGGAGGCGGCGGTTAGGGTAAGAGGACCGGAGGGACCTCTGATACCATGTAGAATAATATGGGACAATGCACAGGCCCAATAGGTTCGGCTCCTCTCATATATATAGACACAATTACAGGTACAACCCGGAAATAGACGGGGACCTATATCTATACAATATATATCTCAACAAGGGTGTTGCTTGGTGCTCGACGAGTTGCGGCATGGAGCATGGTGATCATTCTTCGTAGGGCATAATAGCGGTTGCGGGTTGCCGGCGTGTTGTTGATCCGCCTCCGATTCCATTCTTTTTGTTTTTTTTTGTTTTCGTTCGGGCATGTGTGTGCTGCTGCCCCAACACTTTGTATCGTGTCTTCCTTTGGGCGTTGTGTTGTCTAGCCTAACAGCGGTCTCACCTGTATGCTTTATTCATAAAACAGGATAAAAGGCTATTTCAAGATAACTTCACTAATTTGTGTTCTACTCAAGTGTCGTCGCCGCACTAGTGCCAGTTCTGATTATACATGTCTTGGCTAATTTGTGTTCTACTCCCTCCGTTTTAAAATATAAGATGTTTTAGGTTTGTGAAGAAAATAAATCTAGACTTGTTTTAGTACGTAGTTTTACTTAACTTTTGGATGAGTCTACGCACTAAAACAAGTCTAGATTTATTTTCTTCACAAACCTAAAACATCTTATATTTTAAAACAGAGGGAGTACTCAAGAGTAGGTAACAACAAAAAAGACTAGTACTACCGTGCTACTACCACGGTGATAGCAACGTCTCGTGCACCTTTCCTTGCGTGGAATCATTTGGTAGTCTCCAATTCCGGTGCAAACGTAGCCCCAACTTTTGTCTCTTGTATTCGATTGCGCCCTGCTTTCGACACACGAGCGACGGAGCGAGTGTGGAGTGTGTTGATTCCAAATTCCAGCCGATGCTAGTGTGGCCGGCAGCGGCAGGCACTACTACCACATTTGTGCCACTCCAGCTTGCAGTGCAGCGTGGGGAGAGAGATAGCCAAGAAAGAAAAGACCAGCACATGCCACGTTGACTCTGATAGTAGGAGTATCATTATGCTCCAACGCATGCTAATCCTGTTTAACGCAATCATACGGTCGAGCTGCCGTTACATCAGAATGGCTAATCTGATCTCTTTTTTTCCTACTGTATGAGATTTCCACGACCCAAACGGGGTCGTTGGTACCTTGCTCTGTATATTCATCGTCAGAATATGGGGCTAGCCTTCTGAAACGCTCCAAAACTCGCAGGATTTTCTTGGCCCTTGCAGCAGCAGTGCCATTACCGTGTGTCAGCAGTAGATGATTGTCCCCTAAACATGCCGAAACTCGTACTGCGCCCCAAGAACGCAGAGCACCAGCCACACCGCCATGTGCACTGCACCGATAAACTTGGCTCTTCTCTTGCGGCATCACCCTTACCGTGTAGTACCAGTACCAGATCGGTGTCCCCTAAACATGGCAGTAGTACGCCCGAAGAACGCAGACCATGTGCACCGCCGATAACACGAACGAATGGCGCCTCTCGCACCCAATTGTATACGCATATCCGTCCGTGAAGGAACCCGACATAATCTTGCCAAGGAACAAGATCACAAATCTGCATGTGAGGAACAGCGTCTTTGGCATCAATTTGCATCGCGCTTCTACCGAGGCGCCCCTCTCCTCTGGGTCTGATGGGTCGATGGATCGTGATGGATGGGATCTAAATGTTTTCCTGTCAGCTTTCTCTAAGCCACAAAAGGCGCTATGCTCCAAATCATTCGGCCCTACTGCCCCCTGGACGCATTAGCTGTTCCTTTGTTTCCTGCAGCTACCCGATTTATTAACACCGCCTAGCTAGAGCAGCGCTAGACCGATCTTGTGCGGTTCTTTTTCTTCCATCTTCTTCCTCTCCGTTTGCTTCATAGTTTTTCTTTTCAATAAGCGCAGAACTTAGACCTGAACCCATGAAACAGGAAGCTGCCAATCAGTACTGGATTGCCTATCCAAGTAGTATGTGCTAATCAGTGTCAGATGAGCACCTTTAACCTCGTAGTAGATCTAGCTAGAGACGTTGCTTCACAGGTTGGCGAGTGTCTGTTCTATCGAGGGCAGATCAATCTTTCGGACATAAAAAAGCAGCAGAAGCTTCACTCGATCGGGAGGAGCAGAGCAACACCCCCATCCCTCCTCTTTTTCTGCTGTGACATCTTTGATTTGATTAGAACGAAAGCCGGATTTCAGGACGCCCGCGCATATATATCTTTGATCCAAAGCTGCTTTGGTGCAAGGCACACAAGTTTTAGTGTCCTGCTTTAGCCTTTTCTGATAAAGCTCCTTCGATCAGGTTGGTTGCTAGAATTTCAGCGCAGGGTCGTTCAAATCTGTTTCGCTTCTTTTCTTTACTGGGAATGCGGGCACTGTGTGTCAGCTTTGGATGTGTCGAGCTCGTAGTAGTACCCACGGCACATGTTTCGGCATCAGTTGGTTAGTTCCATACCGCTGCGAGGTGTACGATATTCTTCAGACTGGGATGGTATTTGCATCCCCTCCAACTGGACTTTTTTACAAATATAACCCTTTGTAATTCGTCATCGTCAAAAATACTCGGCTCGCGTCACAAAAGCCAAAAATGTCCAGACGGAAGGCTGAAAAGGCGACACGTGTCACCTCCCGCCACGGGGGGTGGCGGGATGTTCCTCCCGCCACAGGGGGTGACGGGATGTTCCTTCCGCCATGGGGAATGGCGAGATGAGGTGGGCCCCACGGGCAGGCCAGCGGGAGGTTTGACTTGGCGCTGGCGGGAGGTTCGACTTCGTGCTTGCGCTGGTGGGCCCCACGACGTCATTCCGCCACCGCCAAAGGCGGAAGGAACATCCCGCCACCCCCTGTGGCGGGAGGAACATCCCGCCACCTCCCGTGGCGGGTGAGATGACACGTGTCGCCTTTTCAGCCTCCCGTCAGGACATTTTTGGCTTTTGCGGTGCGAGGGGGTTATTTTTGGCGTTGACAAATTGCAGAGGGTTATATTTGTAAAAAAATCCTCCAACTGCACCTTTGCAAGTGTTCAGGCTTCGTACAACAACTTGTTGTTCATGCTTTTCCTTGTTATATAAACTCAACTTTCATATTTCATTGGTTTTGTTTTTATGTTCACGGTTTCTTTTGCCACGGTTGTACTCACACGGTTCTTAATTGTTTGGGTGTTAGAACGCATGACAGAGTCACATTGTTTACATACTTGTTGTGGGCAATATTTGCTTCTACGAATGCTTAGCTTCAAGATATCCTTCATATGGTTTTGGAGTGCTCACACTTATAGATGTTAGATTTTGTCTTTCCTGCGCAAGCAATAATATAATGTTTTAGATGTTAGATTTTGTTTTGGATTATTCTGAAACTTTACAACGCCATTTTTATTTATTTTTTCTAAAACGAGCAATGTGTCTCGGGTTGTACTCATGGTTTCCGCAAATAGAAGCGATAAAATCGTGTGATGTTGGAAAGACCTTCGGTTATAGCTCTCCTTTTGCACGTTGTAGCAAATATAAGCCTTTGTATAAGAGCATCTCTAGTAGACACCGTAAAAGTATGAAATCGAGAAAATAACCGTCACTTTCGATTTCACGCGAAAAAAGTGACCAGAACAGACATCTCAAAATCGACCGAACCAAAAAAAATTAAGGCCCCCGAGAAAACACTCCCGCGAAACAAAAAAAAACCCCTAGTTTTTGATCCCGACTTGGACGCGAACCATATCCTCCATCTCCGTTGGCGGGAGGGAATTTTCAGCCGTGCCATTCCTTCCGCCGCCACGCTCGATCTCCGCTCCCCGCCCCTCCCACCTCTGTAGAGCCCCACGAAAGGCCGCCATGAACATCCAGCAGCCGCTGCTGAGCTCCGGCGAGGTCGCGCCGGCGCAGGCGACCCCTCCGACGGGTCTGCCAGATCTGACAGCCACCGACAGCTCTGTCCCCGTTGTCGGTCCCCTAGCTGCCCCGGCTGCAAAAGCTACTGCTGCGACGAAGCGGAAGCGGCATGGATCCGTCTTCATCCAGGATGGCAGGATGGCAGCATGGGCGCTATGACCTCTCCCGCCGGTCCCGCTGCTCCCCACGCTCCAGCGAGTGTTGCCGCCTCCAAGTCGAAGCCGGCGCCGCGCAAGGCGAGGAACGCGGTCGCGAAGCGGAAGGCAGGCCTCAGGAAACCATCAGCCGCTGCGAAATCCGCCAAAACGGCCTCGGCTAGCCGATCTAGGTATGAACAATTCCCCTCCCCCTTCCGCCGCAACCGCCGCCAATTGCGTAGATAAGTACAATTGATTCGAATTGGCGCTTATAAACAAAGAAGGAGGTCAGCGGCGCTGGCAAGAGTCCATGCTCGGGCTAGTGATGGTGGTGGACATGGTGCTCCGGCAAGTGATGGTGGCCATGGTGGTGCTTCGGCAAGTGGTGGTGGCGGTGATGCTTATCTTGGCTTCGATGCTTGATGATCATTGTGGATTGTGGTGACGATTCATATTTTGGATGATGTTCTGTGACGTGGTAGCGAGATACTTTGTTAAAGTTTTTTAAAACTTGATGATTGTTGCAGTTGAACGGTCGAATTTGTTTAAATTCTGTCATTTGTGGTTTTGTTTTATGGTTTCATATCGTTTTTGCCCTGGTAGAACCGTGTGCGCGAAACTGTAAAAAGGAAATATTTCCTTTTCTGGTTCGATTTTAAGGGGTCTATTCTGTCCCGTCCCTCGTTGTCTGAAAAACCTGCCAAACACGACCTGGAAACGTGTTTTTCGGTTCGCGATTTTCCGGTGTCTAAAGATGCTCTAAAAAGATAAAATTGCGTGGTGTATTGGTTCCACTAGCGGAAGGCCGGTTCTTGCTCTATTCGTTTTTCATTTGCTAGCGTATGAATCACATGAGACGGATCTAGTATTTCCCGCAAGATGGTTGCACGAGTGGTCTTTTACAAGATAGACAAAAGTTCTTAGTAGACTTTTCTTTAATTTGAATTTTTCATATTTCAAAAGAGTCTCCAAACTGCAAACCGTTTCCAGGGTTGACTCTCTCGTGTCCATATCCTCGAAACAAAATCTTATGAAAGCAGGGTGGAGCTTTTTTTGACGTCAAGTTTATTCAAAACGTGTACTGAAAGGTCTAATGGCGTACACTACCACATTGGATGATACGTATACTAGTTTTTGAAGTACATATAAAAGCTTCATCAAAATCTATTACAATAGATTAGTTTCGATAATCTCGAAAGCGATGTTGAAACAATTCATAATTCTAACAAATGGCTTTAAATTTCTTTCTAATCTTCAGTTTTGGAAAATCCAGAGAAGCAAAACTAACATTTGCCAGTAGTACTAGGACTCGCCCACGGGAGTCACCCCGAATGGACCGGCCCATTCGTCTTTACGTATTTGTTTTCCTTTCTATTTGGTTTTGTCATTTTTGTTTCTTTTCCTGTTTCTTTATTTTTTTTGTTTTCTTTTCTTCTATGCTTCTTTTTTGCTTTCTATTTTATTATTATTTCTGAAACTTTACTTTTTATGATTTTAAATATTTGAAATAGAATTAGATTCGAAAATTGTTGGAATTTCAAAAAATATTCATTGTTCACACGTGAAAAAGATTCACATTTAAAAATTGTACAGATTAAAAACGGGCTGTACTTGAAAATTAACAGTTTAACATCATGAACATTTTCAAAATTTTGTTCATGATTTTTTAAATTTGGTCCATGAATTTCTAATTTGGTTCATGATTCTCGAAAAAAGTTCAAGATATTTCAAATGTTGTTCAAGATTTTTTTTAAAAATCATGGTTCTTGATATTTCAAAATTTTGTTTAATAGTCGTGAGCTTTTTTAGAGTGCGAGCATTTTTCCACTCTCTCCGGTCCATATTAATGGCCTTAATTTTATAGATACGGATGCATATAGTCTAAATACTTATTTAGATATATACGAATCTAAAAAAATTAAAAGCCATTAATATGGATCGAAGGGAATATAAACAAGTTCAGTTTTTCAATAGCGTGAATTTTTTAGTGTACGTGAACATTTTTCAATCACTCAGAATAACTTTTGGTCCGTGAGCAAATTATATCTGAACAAAATGTAAAATAAACACGCGTGTGTGTCGCTTGCGCTGGCTAGCTGATTGTTTCCTTTTTCCGTTCGCAGAAAAAAATGATTGTTTTTTCTTTTTTGAAGGTGGGTCGCTGATCATTTTATTTTGGGTGGCTCGCTCGTAGCTCGTCTCTCGGAGGTTAGCAGCGGGTCGCTAATTGTGTGCTGGGCCAGGCCCATCTAGGCAAAGCACGTGGGCGAGACGAGGCTTCAGCTTGCTTCGAGCGAAACATAGGAGTTTCCTTGCGACCTTGCCAACATAAAGGTTTTTGTTAGCCCAAGCCTTTATTTGTTGAAAATGGGTGAAGTTTTTTATTGAATACAAGAAGGTCCTAGAAGGCCCCGGACACCACTTATATTAGATAGGAGCAATACATCTTACAAAAGGATCCGAATAAAACAGAATATAACAAAAAGAGTCATGTGTTTTGCAAGAAAGACCTTGAACAGCTGACGGAGAACACAATCGGGTCCATCGCTACCACCCGCGAGCACCTCGTCCCGTCGGGGACATCACCGCTTGGCACGATGAAGCTTCCATGGAGAGAACGCCGACGTCGCGAGGAGTAGACACCACCTCCCTTTAGGCACACTGGCCGGGAGGAAATAGAACGGCCGCCATTCGACCAGATGATGCGACGGAGA
Source organism: Avena sativa (assembly GCA_916181665.1). NCBI lineage: Eukaryota > Viridiplantae > Streptophyta > Magnoliopsida > Poales > Poaceae > Avena > Avena sativa. Next base: position 363,261,406 of record OV702284.1, on the reverse strand, counting down.
TGTGAAGAGCGTCAATCGACCTACACCGTGGGCGGCGTAGCCCCCAGTGGAGACTGCCCTTCGACCAGTTCGTAAGTCGGCGTAGCTTCGCCAGAAATGCCATCACTGATGAGCTCCCCTAATTACATCTGCAACATCAAGCAAGAGACCTTCCATGGGCGAAAATTCAGGACCTTGGCGCTTAAGATCCACCCTCCCTCCTCTAGACCCACGAACGCACTGCTTCCCCCCTCCCACATCTACCAGCATGGCGACAGGAGGAAGAACGGAAGAACATCACAACCACGACTTATTGACGTGGGATTCTTGAATAGCCCCGACCACCGCCTCTGACTCCCACTGCAGGAGCACCGCAAGAAGGACAAGGGCTGCCGCCTCCGAGATGCAGCTCGAGAGAATCCAGATCACCCTAGATATGGACATTGAGCCCAAACTACAAGAGCCGAACAACTAGATCTAAAAGTCTAAGCTACTGTTGTATAGGGAGGGGGTTCTCACCACACTACAACACCGATGAGCGATGGAGAAGGAAGAGGGAGGGCTCGGCCGGGCCAGTAACTAGGAGGACGAGAGAAGAGGAAGGGGTGAGAACGACGTAGAACCGAAAAGCGATCAATATGAAGTGATGTTTCATGGGCAATAAGGCCAAAACATGCAATATCGATATGGATGCGGCATGTTGCAGTTTAGAAACAAGTGGTGTCATAGTAAGAGCATATCTAGCAGATATCGTAAAAGGGTGAACCGTAAACGCATTTTACGGGTCTAGAAAAACGTGATTTTACAGTTTGAAACTGCCTGCACGGAGCAAACATCGTTTCTGCGAACCATAAAAGAGAGCAGAAGGACTACCACACCTAGGCCGAGCATGGCCTCTTTCCTTCGCCTGCCCTCTGTTCTCCACGGTGTCCTCCCTTCCATCATCATGCCACTCTAGAGTGATGGGGTCCATAGTGCTTCGTTCCATCGTCAGGATCTTGTTCTCCTCGGCAAGGAGATTTTCCATGGCCTTGTTTTCCTCGGCAATAGCTTTCCTCTCCTCCACGGCCACCTTGCGCATAACATCTTCCCGGAGTGCTGCCGACCTAGCTTGCTTCTCTTGTGTCTTCTTGTCGGCTAATTCCATTTTTTCCTCCAATGTTTTTGTCACCACCAACTCATTTGAGGTGACCATGTGCTCAATATTCTCCCTCAAGCTAGAATTCTCGGCTTGCTTTCGTAGCTTCTCCTTGGCCATCTTGTTGTCGTCAGTGAAAGTACCAACTTTGGTCTATGATGACTACAAGTGCACAGATCAATTGTAGCTAGTTTCGAAATAAAGATATCGAACCCACAGAGAGCTATTGGTAAAGGCCTTTATGCCCCTCGTCACTATCTACGAAAGGATACTTGTAAGTTGCCTTTGATCTCAAGTAAAGAGTGTTTGAATGGTTTTCGGTTGTGTGCAGAAAATTTAACTAAAACGATTAAAAGAAAGCAAGTAACAAGTTCGTATAAAAGCGTGGTGGAATGCAATAGGGCTAAAACATTCTAGGAGATGTAGGATACTCCTCTAGCATGGTGTTGTCATTATTAATAATTTAAGATAATAAACTTTTTGTATCATAAGATGTGTGGAGAGAGCTCCATAATAAGATATTCACTACAAGGCTCGTAGGAAGCCACTTTGTTGAGCCAAGAGTGAGGTCACCTCTAAATAACCACTATGATGCGTGAGAGTAGTCATCCATACATACCACCGCAATTAAGGGTTCCCCATGGATATCGTAATTAGCTTAGGAAGTCCCTCTTTATTCCTCCTTTGACCCCGTAGTTCATGAGCCGGCACCATCTGTCACGGGGCTATTCGAGTATGATCCCAAAGCACCTCCAAAGGATTTCTTCCTCCCTTTAGTCCCGAGGGCAAATGGTATGTTGTCGAATTTCACATACCATCTAAAGAGAGAGAGAGAGAGATAAAACACAAATCATAAATCTATCATAAACTGGCAAGTCATACGGAACAAGAATATATCATCTTTATTGCAAATTCATAATAGTGCTAGCGTTTACCCATCTCCCCAAGAACAAAGGAACTACTCACACATGGAAGAAATCAACAACAACATCAAAATAAAATGGATGGATGAAAGTAATGAAATAGATCTAGTGCAAACCACAATTGAATCTGGAATTACAACAAGATCTAATGGATGAAGGATGAGAGTAATTGTGGTGATGTAGATGCAGTGGTTGATGATGAAGGCGATGATGCATTGTCCTCCAATGGTTCGTGGATCAGCAGGAATTTCTCCCCAGCCAAGTTTCTCCTTCAGATCCCTTTCAGATGTGGTTTTTTGTGGTTTCTGGTGGTTGTGAATGTCGGATCCTCCTATTGTCTTTGCTAGGAGAAAGTATTTGACGAGACGGACCCGGTGGCACATGGTACGAAGGCGGTATGGGAGAGCCTATAGGGGTTCGTAGCATGGAAAACAAAAAAATTCTATCGCGTGAACACACACAAGACAAGATCTATCTACTAGATTGTAGCAACGAGTCGATAGAGTATTAACCCTCGAAGATCCAAAGCGGTTAGGGAGAGAAGATTATCGTGGGTGATGCAGTCGTTCACTTGTCGATCTCAATATAGCGTAGACGATCCTTCCGGCGCCGCGTTCCGGCAGCTCCCGCAGTCGGTCACACGTACGATACTTGATGAAGACCTTCCTCTCCCTTGTTCCAGCAGGTAGCGGAGGTTGTATCTCTCTCCTCGCAATTTCGGCAACACGAAGGCGTGGTGTCGGAAGTAGAGGGGAGATCCCGCAGGACTTTGCCTAAGCCGGAGCGAGTATGGTGGAGTAGAATAGGGCCTCGATGATCTAGGTTTTAGATGCCAAGGGAAGAGGGCAGCCGGTGGCTAGGGTTTAGGCTAGACGGCAGCGGCGGTTTAGAGGGGATCTAGGGCGCCAGCGGCTTGGGGGGAAGCGGCGGCCTAGGGATTGGGTCTTGGGTCCCTAGGGAAAGGAGGATACGTGTAATTCCTCAAATAGCTCGATGGTTAAGATCAGAGAATATCGGGGGATTTTGGTAGAGTTTTGTGGAGGAATGAGATCTGTAGTGGTTCGGAGTAGCAGATAAACGAGGAAGAAAACGAGTTCTATAACTAATGGACACTAATTTAGGATCATTTTATTAATTCTCATTCACGGCATAGCCGGACAATATATAGTGCTTTATTACAAGAATAATAACCATTGATTGTTCTCAGATACGTGCTTAGTTACGTCTTCGCTTTTCCACCGTTGATCTTGTCAATGACGTCACTTTCCATCTTGGTCGTCCGTTATCTGTTGAGATGGTGCTTCTCCAGTCAGGGTACTGACAATGCCTCCCTCTTGTGACATTCCTTTTCCTCAAGGCTGAAATAGTGGAAGCTGTGTCTCGATGAAACGGGAATCTTCCCAGGTCGCATCCTCAGGCCCCAAGCTTTTCCAGTGGATCAGTAGTTGCTTGACCGGTGTACGCTGTCGTGTGATAATGCACTCGTCTAGGACATCAAATGGTGTGGTTTTGATCTTACCATCCTCGGTGACCAAAGGAACGTGTGGTAGCGGAACAACAAATTTTCCCACATGCTTCTTCAACTGACTGATATGAAACACGAGATGGATAGTTGTGGTGTCAGGTAGCTGGAGCTTGTAGGCTACTTCTCCAATGCGCTCCAATATCTTGAAGGGGCCATAGTACTTTGTGCGCAATTTGAGCGATCCCTGACGCCAAATGCATTCTGCCGACAAGGTTGGATGCGAAGGTATTCCATGTCATTTACCTGGTATTGCCTATTAGTGCGCTTTTGATCAGCATATACTTTCATCCTATTTTTGTGCTTGGAGCAGATTTTCCTTCAACTTTGCTATCATGTTTTCGCGCTCTGTGAGTGAGAGACTCGCTGCAGGGCATGTTTCAGTAGTGATGTCGAATTCCCCAATCATCGGAGGTGGATAGTGGTAGAGAGCCTTATATGGAGTCATTTTCAGGGACGAACGGTAAGATGTATTGTACCACCATTCCACTATAGCCAGCCACTTTGACCACTGTTTGGGTTCCTGGAATAGCATGCTACGCAAGTAGGATTCAAGACACTGATTGACTTGTTTCGTCTGACCGTCCGTTTGTGGGTGATACACGGTACTGAATTTGCCACCACCAGCCCGTTGCACAATATATTTTGTCCTGTCAGCCCGTTGCAGCGGGGCCTCAAGGGAACCTACTGGAAATTAAGATACTCCTTTTAATAGAGTACCAGAGCAAAGCATTAACACCCCGTGAACACATGTGATCCTCATATCACAGCCATACCCTCCGGTTGTCCCAATTTTTATCACTTCGGGGACTTTGGATCCAGACAATGATATGTGTACACAACTTGCAGATAAGATCACAAATAGTACTATCATCATGAATCAATAACAAGTTTAGATATGAGATCATGGCACTCGGGCCCTAGCGACAAGCATTAAGCACAACAAGTTGCAACAAAGTCAAATAGCACTAATAAAGATACTAGGCACCATGCCCTAACGATCTTATTCGATTACATGATATATCTCATCCAATCCCTACCATCCCCATAGCCTATAGCGGGGGATTACTCACTCATGGATGGGGGAAACATGGATGGTTGATGGAGAGGCGTCTGTGATCATGATGGCGATGATCTCCTCCAAAACCCCGTTCGGGTCGGGTGCCAGAACGAAGTTTCTGGTTCCGAATCACGGTTTCTGGTGGTGGTGTGATGACCCACAAGTATAGGCGGTGTATCGTAGTACTTTTTATAAATAGGAGTGTCGATCCCAACGAGGAGCAGAAGGTGTTGACTAGTGGTATGGAGCAGGAAATCTCTGTAAATACTTAGCAAACGAATTTTTAGGGGTTTTCTGATAAAGCAAAGAAACAAGGTGCAAGTAATAAAGACAACAAGCAAACGCATCAAGTGGCCCAATCCTTTCTTAGCAAAGGACAAGCCGGTGGAAATACTTATAAGGACCAAACGTTCTCGAGGACACATGGGAATTTTATCAAGTGCTTTCGCTTCAAATAGCTGAGTACTCTTGTTTGGTGTTGTAAGTGTTGTGTGGGTGAACCTGTGCTAATGTACCAACCTTACTTGTACTAGTACATACTTGTGATTAAACCGCCTACAAGCATCCGCAACTACGGGAAAGTAATTAAGATATAAACCTAACCACAACCTTAAACTCTGAGATCCTACACTCCCTTATACAAGGTGTCCTAACGGCGGTTCAGGTTTCTGTCACTCCGGCAACCCCACAATTAGTAGCCAAATACACAATGCATTCCCCTAGGCCCATAAATGGTGAAGTATCATGTAGTCGATGTTCACATGACACCACTAGAAGAATAGCACCACAACTTAAATACTAAACCATTGAATAATAACTCAACACAAATCCAATACTATCAACATGACTTCTCCCATGTCCTCAAGAACTAAACAAACTACTCACGAGACATCATATGGATCAAGATCAAAGATGATGTGGTAATGAATAACAATCTGAACATAAACAATAATTCAATGGTTCCACTCACAAGCATCAACTACAATAGAAATCAACACCGGGAAGGTTTTCCCTAAGAACTATGCAAGTATTCAACACAATTATTACAGCGGGATGGAGTGGTGATGATGGTGCTGGTGGAGATGATGGTGTAGATGATGATGATCCCGATGAAGTCTAGCTTGACGATGGTATTGATGGCGATGATCTCCCCTCTCCGGGAAGGAATTTCCCCGGCAAAATTTGTCTGCCGAAGAGCTCTTTCTCTCTCGGTGTTTTCCGCCCCGTAGAGGCGGCGGAAATCTTTCTGTGGTTGCTCCCCCGATATTAGGGTTCCAAGAGGAAGATATAGGTGAGAGGGCGGAGTCGGAGGCCGGCCAGGTGGGCCACACCTGCCCTAGGCGCGGCCCAGGGGGACCCGCGCCTAGGGGGTGTGGGCCCCCTGTGGCTCAGCTACGCCTCCCCTTCTGGCTTCCTTCGTCTTCTGGGAAAATATAATTTTCCAATATTTTTCTGGTATTTTTTCTGATCTTCGTGAAATTGCATCAAAACACCTCTTTTTCCATTGGAATCCTGACTACGGCAGTTCATCCTCCAAGAATCATCCAACATGCAAAAACACAGGAAAAGATATAAGTAACACCTCATAATAAGACATATATCAATGAATAGAGGAAAATTATGATATAGAATGGTGATGCAAATTGGACGTATCAACTCCCCCCAAGCTTAGACCTTCGCTTGTCCCCTAGCGAAAACTGAGCTCAGTAAACATGTCCACATGTTTATGGAGTGAAGTGTCGATAAAAGAATACAGACAAGAAGCATCACACTTACCATTACACAACTCATAGAAGAAGGAACTCACCATTATATAACTTAGCTTGCAACAAGTACATGAGTCACAATAGAGATGCATAAAGATAAATCATACTTGGAATTGGCAAACTTTGTTCTTGGTCAGAGAACAACTGGCTAACAGTTTCTCAAAAAGCTTTTTGTAGAAGTTTTCAAAACAGGAGCACTCTTTGCTCATAAGGGTAAAGTAATACTCAATAGATAAGAGTCTTGTGCAAACAAGGAAGATAAAGAACATGATTGAACAAATCTCCATATGAATGCTTGAAGCACAACATCTCAAGTGCTTGCTGGAGATAGAGAGGAAGTAGGTTTACTGACTCAACTTAGAAAATAGGACAAATGTCCCTTTATAGAGGAAAGCAGGGATTTCAAGTCATAAAGAGATTCCAAAAGATTATGGTACTTACTAGCTTTGAGCCCTCATTGCCCTTATCATAGGCATCTTGAGATGATTAAGGTTAAAGTGAGCAAGGATGGAGTATATGCTTTACGAAATATAAGTTGGCAATCTCATGTCCCTTGAGTACGAGGGCCGCTCCTCATGCTACTCAACTTTAGTCCCTGGTAAGTTCTTGTCATTGTAAGTACATGTGTATCATAAAGAACAACCAATGGGGTACCCCTTGCACATGGTACAAGAGCTATCCCATAAACAAAATGACAAGACAAGCAGACAATGAGCATCTAAGCGATCTTTTTTTACTATGTGCATAAATTTTTTATTGAGGATGCTTCACAGAATGCTCATTATGGTGATGCTGCAAGTTTCCACCATGATTAGGCATGGCTTAGGTTAGCGGCCCAGGCGTTTCTCTAACACACATACATCACTCCATGGACTTACAAGTTCCCTCTTTATTTCACACCATCGACATCCGCAAACAAAAGAGCATGATATCAACTGTGTACAACGTACATGTGCAATGTTGAAAGCGTTCCCCGTGACAGCACAGTTCTGCTAATCCCAACATATAGATGCAAGCATATACAACTTCGATGACACAATGATATCCCAACGTATAGTTTTTTCTCTTTTAATTTCAAACCTCAAAAAGTGTTGCTACTGACCATAGCTCGGTTTGCCAAAACCATTTTAGATTTACTTGATGCTCCCAAAGTAATGCCAATATTGATCAATAAGATCAATCATATAATAGATATTGCAAATTAAAATAAGAAGTGCAAAAAGTAAAAGATGAGACTTCTCATTAATATTCCATAAAGGTACTCACACCAAGGGATACATAGATAATCAACTAAAGGAGAGATACTTCCACATGCAAAACGACCTATAAGATAACTTCTCTACCAAAGATACGAATCTACTAAACAGGTAAAAGATAATGATGTGATACCGCGGCACTCCGCCAAGCTTGGAACAAGCCAAGGGGATGCCAAACCTGATGATGAATTACACCTTTGGTGGTGGTGGTGTTCTCTTGATAAGCTCTTCAATAAGTTCCTTCAAGTCCTCAATCTCGAAGGTTAGAGTATGAATCAACTCTGAATTATGCTCAGTATGGTTCATGATCATGTCGGACCGAGAATCCCAGTCCTTGTTATTCTTTCCCCACTCTTCCTTCTTAGTGTGTTCCTCCCATGAAGGGTTAGAACGAGGCATATCCCAAACAGAGGGCAAGTTGCCTTTGGGCACCTGTTGGTATTGATGCTCATGTAAAAGAGTATGGAAGGGTCTCTTGGTACGTGGAGGACGTGACCGTGGAGCGAGGATATGACGCGGAGTTCTCCCTCCTATAGACCTCAGTGATGTCCTTCTAAGCTTGGTAGGGTTTGCCACCACTCCTATGCATGCGACGGTAGCGCGGGTGTCTGGATGCTCGTCCTCCTCCATGTCTTCCTCGTCCCCAACCAAAATCTCCTCCTCCTCGGAGTTTTGAGGATCATCTTCCTCGGGCTTCTTGCCTTTGTCGTTGGTGGAGACCATGGTTCTCTAAACTTGAGAAGATTTCCTGACAGAAAGAAATCGAAATGAAAACACAACGAGAACACGATGCACAACCCTAGGGGGATCCAGGGGTTATATATTACGAAGTTTAAAAGCATAAGGAAGGTACTGGTACAAAAACGAGGCGGAGACGGAGCTCGGGGGGCTCACACCCCCTCCAGGCGCGGCCAGCTAAGGCCTGCACCTAGGGTGGGTTTGGCCACCCCAGCCTCCATTTCCTCCTCTGTTTCGTTGTGTAGCCTTCCGTATGTAATAAAAACACCAAAATATAAAAAGATTAGGCTTTCATGAACCTTCAGTTTTCACCACTTTTACCTATTCAAAGTCGAACTCTGCAGATTCCTTTCCTCCTTCTCCTGGAAATTCCTTTCTTCACAAGGCAAAACACAAACTTCAATGGCAACATTAGTGTAAGCAAAAAAATAAAACTTTAGGTACACACTTCAACTGAAAACTATCAAAACAAAAGCCACTGTAGCAACTCCTTTCCAAAAACCCAAAAGAATCTGGAAGGGAATCAATATAAGAGGCAAATGCAAATAACGGCAGAAATCTGTCAAAACAGACCAGCAGGTAAAGATTGGTTTTTTCGAAAGCCTTCTGTTTCTCAAATCAAAAAGTGCAAAACTAATGAAAGTTGGGTAACAACTTGGAGAATAAGCACAGAAAAATACAGCTCCATCCGAAGTACTGAGCTCCCTCACGATTTTTTCCAATGCAGCAAAAAAATCTGTCCCAGGACAACCACTTTTCACAACTCCTCCACTTCTCAAAAGTAGTTGAACTTGACACAAAAAAACCAAAACAAAAAGGATAAGGAGCGGTTATTACTAAGGTAATAACTTCCAAGACTCGACAAAACTATTGGGTTAGCTCCCAATAAGTACTTTTCTAATGCCTTTAATTTAGGCTTGAAAATTTCAAAGATGCTCACATAGGAGATAAATATTTGAAGTGAAAAAGAGCATCGAGAAGCAAATAACCAACACATTTGAGTCTATCCCACTTCCTATGCATGGGGGTATCATGAGAAAACGAATTGTTGAAACAAAAAGCCTCTAGCATAGAAATACAAAACAGATGCAACTTCAAAGCTTTCAATATAAAACGGGGAAACTTAACATTATTGAGATGCATAAAACCATGTTTCCCTCTCTCATAATAAAATTCAGTAGCACTTTGAATAAAGTTGACAATACAACTGTCACTGGAAACAACTTTATCATCAGAATTAGCATACTTACAGTCATCAAAAAGAGGTCCAAGGTCATAAACTGAATCAATAGAAGCAAGTTGTTCCATCCTGAAATCTTCATTAGGCAAGCTATTTTCACAAGAAGCTTTAGCAAATTTGGAAAAGTTAAACTCATAAGAATCTCCATCAAACTTAGTTAAAACTTTTTCCTTCTTACCATCTATAATAGCTCCACAAGTTTTCAAGAAAGGTCTACCAAAAATGATAGGACAAGTTTTGCTAGCTGCTGAATTAAGAACTAGAAAATCAGCAGGATACTTAATCTTACCGCAGAGAACCTCCACATCTCTTACAATACCAATAGGGCAAATGGTTTCCTTATTAGCAAGGTGAATAACCACATCAATGTATTCAAGCTCACAAGGCCCAATCTCATGCATAATTTCCCTATAAAGCTCATAAGGTATAGCACTAGAACTAGCACCAATATCACATAAACCATAGTAGCAATGATCACCAATTTAACAGAAAGCACAGGAAAACTAGCTTTTCTAGATTTACTAGGATGAGAGATAATATTAGAAGCGTCTTCACAGAAGACAATGTGCTCATCCTCTATTTTTCTAGTGACAGGATCTTTCACAATAGCTACCACAGGTTCAATATTCATTTGCTCATCAGGTTCCATAGTTTTCATTGTACCTTTGTTATTTGCACTAATGATCATAGAATACTCCATTACCTTAGCTGGGAAAGGAACTTTCTCAACATGAGGTTCATGCACAATACGATTAGTAGTACAAACTTCAGTACTTCTAACAGGAACATGACTAACAACATCTTTATAAGGTGGATGGTACTTATTCCACTTCTTCTTGGGAATTTCTATGTAAGAGGAAAATGCCTTAAAATAGTTGTCAATACTTTGGGAGTCAAGACTAATCTCATTACTAATATCACGGAAGTCATCAGTTCCCATAAAAGATTTAATGCATTCATAACCATAGTTTATACCTGACTTTCTTCCCTTGTCATTCTCCCAAGCTTCAATGTTCTCTTAAAAACGGTCTAGGAGATCCCATTTAACTTCTTCCTTCATACATGTGAATGATCTAGCACAAGAAGCATCTAGTAAATCTTTATCATGAAGAGAAAGCCTAGCATAACAATTATTGATAATAATATTGTTAGGGAGTTCATGAATAGGACATTTAAGCATTAATAATTTCAATCTCCCCCAAGCTTGAGCTGTAATCTCTCCATCACGAGGCCAAAAGTTATATATCATATTTCTATCCTTATGATCTCACTGGGAGGATAAAATATACAATAAAAGAGAGACGCCATCTCCTCCCATTCCATGGATTGTCCATTCTTCAATAGCTTATACCATTCTTCAGCTCTCCCTTTCAAGGATATAGAGAGTAACTTCTTCTTCACTTGTTCAGTTGTGATACATGCACACTTAAACAACCCACATAATTCATGGATAAAAAGAAAATGATCACCAGGATGGACAGTTCCATCCCCTAAATAATAATTATCCATAACACGATCAACAATACTTGTAGGTATCTTAAAAGGATCTATCTCAACAGGTGGTGGTTCATCTACTACCCTAACAGTGGTAGTAGTTTTCCCAAACAGAAAACCAAGTGGGTTATCCATATTGCAAACAAAGAAACAAAAAGCAATACTCATAGTAGAATTTTCCTTACCAGTTCCACTCTTCAATAGCGCTTCACTCCCCGGCATCAGCACCAGAAAATAGTCTTGATGACCCTCAAGTATAGGGGGTGTATCGTAGTACTTTAGATACATAGGAGTGTCGATTCCAACGAGGAGCAGAAGGTGTTGACTAGTGGTATGGAGCAGGAAATCTCTGTAAATACTTAGCAAACGGATTTTTAGGGTTTTTTTGATAAAGCAAAGAAACAAGGTGCAAGTAATAAGGACAACAAGCAAACGCAACAAGTGGCCCAATCCTTTCTTAGCAAAGGACAAGCCGGTGGAAATACTAATAAGGACTAAACGTTCTCGAGGACATATGGGAATTCTGTCAAGTGCTTTCGCTTCAAATAGCTGAGTACTCTTCTTTGGTGTTGTAAGTGTTGTGTGGGTGAACCTGTGCTAATGTACCAACCTTACTTGGACTAGTACATACTTTTGATTAAACCCCCTACAAGCATCCGCAACTACAGGAAAGTAATTAAGATATAAACCTAACCACAACCTTAAACTCTGAGATCCTACACTCCTTTATGCAAAGGTGTCCTAATGGGGGTTCAGGTTTCTGTCACTCCGGCAACCCCACAATTAGTATCCAAATACACAATGCATTCCCCTAGGCCCATAAATGGTGAAGTATCATGTAGTCGACGTTCACATGACACCACTAGAAGAATAGCACCACAACTTAAATACTAAACCATTGAGTAATATCTCAACACAAATCCACTACTAACAACATGACTTCTGCCATATCATCAAGAACTAAACGAACTACTCACGAGACATCTATGGATCAAGATCAAAGATGATATGGTAATGAATAAAAATATGAACATAAACAATCATCCAATGGTTCCACTCACAAGCATCAACTACAATAGTAATCAACACTAGGAAGGTTTCCCCTAAGAATGGAGTAGTGATGATGGTGCTGGTGGAGATAATGTTGTGGATGATGATGATGATCCCGATGAAGTCTAGCTTGACGATGGTGTTGATGGCGATGATCTCCCCTCTCTGGGAAGGAATTTCCCCGGCAGAAATCTTTCTGCCGGAGAGCTCCTTCTCTCTCGGTGTTTTCCGCCCCGCAGAGGCGGTGGAAATCTTTGTGTGGTTGCTCCCCGGTATTAGGGTTCCGAGAGGAAGATATAGGCGAGAGGCGGAGTCGGAGGCCAGCCAGGTGGGCCACACCTGCCCTAGGCGCGGCCTAGGGGGGACCCGCGCCTAGGGGGGTGTGGGCCCTCCAGTGGCCCAGCTACACCTCCCCTTCTGGCTTCCTTCGTCTTCTGGGAAAATATAATTTTCCAATATTTTTTTGGTATTTTTCTGATCTTCGTGAAATTGCATCAAAACACCTCTTTTTCCATCAGAATCCTGACTCCGGCAGATCATCCTCCAAGAATACCAATCCTGACTCCAACGTATAGTTTTTTTCTCTTTTCCTTTCAAACCTCAAAAAGTGTTGCTACTAACCAGAGCTCGGTTTGCCAAAACCATTTTATATTTACTTGATGCTCCCAAAGTAATGCCAATATTTATCAATAAGATCAATCATATAATAGATATTGCAAACTAAAATAAGAAGTGCAAAAAGTAAAAGATGATACTTCTCATTAATATTCCATAAAGGTACTCACACCAAGGGATACATAGATAATCAACTAAAGGAGAGATACTTCCACATGCAAAACGACCTATAAGATAACTTCTCTACCAAAGATACGAATCTACTAAACAGGTAAAAGATAATGATGTGATACCGCGGCACTCCGCCAAGCTTGGAACAAGCCAAGGGGATGCCAAACCTGATGATGAATTACACCTTTGGTGGTGGTGGTGTTCTCTTGATAAGCTCTTCAATAAGTTCCTTCAAGTCCTCAATCTCGAAGGTTAGAGTATGAATCAACTCTGAATTATGCTCAGTATGGTTCATGATCATGTCGGACCGAGAATCCCAGTCCTTGTTATTCTTTCCCCACTCTTCCTTCTTAGTGTGTTCCTCCCATGAAGGGTTAGAACGAGGCATATCCCAAACAGAGGGCAAGTTGCCTTTGGGCACCTGTTGGTATTGATGCTCATGTAAAAGAGTATGGAAGGGTCTCTTGGTACGTGGAGGACGTGACCGTGGAGCGAGGATATGACGCGGAGTTCTCCCTCCTATAGACCTCAGTGATGTCCTTCTAAGCTTGGTAGGGTTTGCCACCACTCCTATGCATGCGACGGTAGCGCGGGTGTCTGGATGCTCGTCCTCCTCCATGTCTTCCTCGTCCCCAACCAAAATCTCCTCCTCCTCGGAGTTTTGAGGATCATCTTCCTCGGGCTTCTTGCCTTTGTCGTTGGTGGAGACCATGGTTCTCTAAACTTGAGAAGATTTCCTGACAGAAACAAATCGGAATGAAAACACAACGAGAACACGATGCACAACCCTAGGGGGATCCAGGGGTTATATATTACGAAGTTTCAAAGCATAAGGAAGGTACTGGTACGAAAATAAGGCGGAGACGGAGTCGGGAGGATCACACCCTCTCCAGGCGCGGCCAGCTGGGGCCTGCGCCTAGGGTGGGTTTGGCCACCCCGGCCTCTGTTTCCTCCTCTGTTCGGTTGCGTAGCCTTCCGTATGTAATAAAAACACCAAAAATATAAAAAGATTAGGCTTTCATGAACCTTCTATTTTCACCACTTTTACCTTTTCAAAGTCGAACTCTGCAGATTCCTTTCCTCCTTCTCCTGGAAATTCCTTTTTTTTGACCATAAACAGTAGGAGAGGCTCCTACTGTGGTACTATATTAATATAAAATAGAGTTACATAGAGATGCAGAGAGCATCAAGTTACAAGGGAACACCACACTAGATTCTATCTATATACAAGTTTATGGTATTTTCCAGGTTTTGGTTAACCCTGAACCTAAGCAGATCTAAATCAGCCTTAACTCTAGACCCCCAAGAGTTTACAGATTGCCTTGTTCCTTGAAAGATTAGATTATTCCTTTCTTTCCAGATCCCCCATGCAGCTATGATAAAAATTTCGAAGAAAAGTGGATGCTGGAATTCCTCCTTTGCTCGTCTCAGTAAAGTAAATCTGCATGTTGAATTATCCCATGATATGTTAAGTCTTTGCCAACATACTTGACTGAAAGGGCAGAAGAAAAATAAAAGCTCAAGAGTTTCTTCAACACCCAAAGTACAGAGTGAACAATCATAGTGTTGCCCTTGTCCCACATTAAAGTGTCTACGCTTTAACATATTCATAGTATTCAATCTGTCTGACAATAGAAACCAGGAGAAAACCTTTAATTTTGGCCAAAGCTTAGATGCCCATATCCACTTAAACTGCTCTGGAGGGTCAATCAGTTGAAAACAGAACTTGTAATAATTTCTAGAAGTAAATTTGTCTCCCCATTGATAAATCCATCTGTCATTCTCTTCTTCCTGAAGCTGAACTGAACTGATCTGCTCTTGTAGCTGTTGATATTCTATCATTTCTTCCACTGATAAAGGACAAAGAAATAAATCTTGCATATTTTCTATAGATGCAAAGCTTCTAACCTGAATGTCTTCATTAAGTACATAGGAAAATAATCTTGGAAACCGTTCTTCATGAATTGAATCCTGCCATTTATCCTTCCAAAACAAGGCTGTATCCCCTTTTCCAATGATGCATGTAGCTATTCCTCTGAAAATAGAAGACAGGTTCATAACAGATTTCCACCAAAAAGAGCCCACATTACTAGGGGCATGTGGCACAGATTGCTGATAATATGTGTTCGAAATCATCTGAACCCAAGGTATATCCTTTATGTTATAAAATTTGTCCAGAAATTTTAGCAGTAAACCTTGATTCTGAATCTTCATATTTAAAATACCTAAACCTCCTTTTTTCTTTGGTTTGCATACCATGTCCCAAGCAGCTAAGGACAGGCATTTAATGTCGCCATTTTCATACTTCTTACTCCATAAACATCTTCTCCTGATCTTGTCAATATATTCCCTTATTTTAGGATGAATCTCAATGGTACACATTGTATAAGTAGCAATGGAGGTTAAAATAGCATTAGTATAAGCTAGCTTCCCAGCATGAGATAAAAGCAGAGTAGCACTAGTCATCTTTCTTTCAATTCTATCTACTAAGGGCATAAGTTCAGTTATAGATGGTTTGGTTGTGCCCATAGGCAATCCCAGGTAAGTAAATGGCATTTTTGCAACTGAACATCCAAAAATATCTGCCAACTCTTGAGCCCTATCATTGGATATGTTTATGGGAATACGACTAGATTTCTGAAGGTTTATTTTTAGCCCTGTTGAAATAGCATAATCAAGCAAGATACTTTTGAGATGGGTTACTTCCTCATTCTTTGCTTGAAGAACCATGATTGTATCATCTGCATATTGTATAATTGGGAATTTTCCCCCACAAGGAATGGGTAAATGTAATCTACCCTCATTTAATTCTCTGTTCACAACTACCTGTAGAAGTTCAGATGCCAACACAAATAGTAATGGGGATAAAGGGTCTCCCTATCTAACCCCTCTTCTACAAAGGAAAGATTTCCCTGGAATCCCATTTAGAAGGATAGAAGAATGCCCAGAAGACAGAAGACATTTAATCCACTTTAGCCACAACTCATTAAAACCCATATGCCTAAGGATTTCAATAATTGTATCATGTTCAATCATGTCAAATGCCTTCTCAAAGTCTAATTTCAAAACAATAATTTCCTTTTTTGACTGTTGGAATTGAAATAAAAACTCAAAAGCCCAAGCTAAACAATCCTGAATAGATCTTCCTTTAATAAACCCATACTAATTTTCACTGACCAAGTGTAGCATCCAAAGTTGCAATTTGTCTGCTAGTAATTTGGTGAGGAGCTTAAGATTATTATTCAGCAAAGAAATTGGACGAAAATCATGAACAGAAGAAGGTGCAGGCTTTTTGGGGATTAGTGTAATAAGAGAGTTATTTACACTATCTAAAATGGCATTTCCTTCCATAAAGTAGGCACATAACTTATAAAAATCAGGTGCAATTATATCCCAACAAGCTTTCAGAAAACAACCATTAAAACCATCTGGACCAGGACTTTTATCTATTGGAATTTTCTGCACTGTCTTGTCAATTTCATCTTTAGTAAAAGGAGCTGAGATGATTTCCAAACCTGAAGTTTGAGAGAATAAATTCTGCATATTATATCTCATGCAATGT
The DNA here is from genome assembly GCA_916181665.1 of Avena sativa. Lineage (NCBI taxonomy): Eukaryota > Viridiplantae > Streptophyta > Magnoliopsida > Poales > Poaceae > Avena > Avena sativa. The sequence continues at coordinate 363,244,892 of OV702284.1, read as the reverse complement.
CCCTCTGAAACCCCCAGTCTTTGTCTGAAGCTTTCAAAAAGAAGCTGAGCCTTTCCATCATGATCCTGAATAACATTCCCTTGTTGGTTGGTCAAAGAAGCAATTGCATTTTTCCTATGCCTTTCTGTAGCAACACGATGGAAGAATTTTGTATTTTCATCTCCATATTTAATCCATCTCTCAGTACATATCTTCTTCCAGTACTGTTATTTATAAGATAGTAATCTGGTAATATGATTCTTTAAAATTCTCCTAAAATTCCAGTCAGGAACAGATAATATCCTAAGTTGCTCTAAAATATCCACTTGTTTCAGCACATGCTGGCAGTTTTCAATTAATAAGGATAACTTGGAGATAGACTTACTCCAACGTTTTAGAGCTCTTCTAGTATTTTTCAATTTGTAAATAAGAGTTGCAGCAGGATTTCTGTTGCCTACTGGAATTTGCCAAGCTGCAGATACAACTTCCTTAAAGCCAGGATGATGTACCCAGAAATTTTCAAACCTAAATAATTTAGTTCTTGGGATAGAAGATTGAATAGAAATCAAGCAAGGAAAATGATCTGAAACTGGCCTAGATAGAGTCTGAACAGAAGTGTTTGGGAAAGCAGATGTCCAGTTATTAGAAGTAAAAAACCAGTCTAACCTTTCCCATAAAGGTTCTGATTGCATGTTACTCCAAGTGAAAGGATAGCCTTGAAGAGGTAAATCCACCAAATTTTGAGCTCTAATTAGATCATTGAAAAGAGCATATCCTCAACATTACCCCCATCTCTATTCCTATCCTCCTGGGATCTATAAAAATTGAAATCCCAATTAACAACCAATTATCATCATCATTAATATTCAGATTGTACATCCATTGTACAAATTCTTGTCTCTCTACTCCATTATAGGGACCATAAATATTTGACAGAAACCAAGTACAATTGTAATGAGTTGAAGAAAATTTCATGCTGATGGCCCAAGAAACATTCTCAATCAGTTGTCCTTAAAAAATAGCACTATTCCAAATTACTGTTAGGCCCCCTGAATTTCCTTCTGAAGGAAAGAAAACAAATTTATCAAATCTACGAGGGAAAAACTTTCTGATGTAGGAATGGTCAAAATTCTCCCTTTTTGTCTCCTATAGCCAAATAATATCACAACCATAGGTATAAATGTGCGATCTCAAAGCATTATGTTTACCCTCAAAATTTAATCCTCTAATATTCCAACATAACACCTTCCACTGTCTGAGAGTAGAATTCAATAAAAACTTAAAGAAAAGCAAACACAATCACACCAACTAGGGTCTAACACTGACAGATGCCAAACAGAGAGTTTTAATAAACTAAATGAAAAAGCCAAATAATTTCTTTCTAAAATAAATTGATCAAGCCCCAGCATCATCCTCCTCCTTTTCCAACTTGTCCTCTATGAGCTCCTCTGGGGGAATACCACAAATGTCAACTCCAATCCTTTGCAGCACTGAAACAGGAGTAACTGATGGAATAGGAGAGGGAGGATCAGCCACTTGAGAATCTTCAGAGTTGGCACTGTTGTTTGGCATCATCACAAAAGGCATCACTCTGCTCTTGACCTTGGAGCTTCTCTTCCTTGAGTCAGATGGCATATCCACTTTAAATCCATTATAAATGTTATTCCTTGGGCTTCTTCTAATAGCTGCAGTGTGTGTTGGTATCTTTCCTTTTCCTTTTTTCTTCCTGGATCTTTTAGCTTGCACAACTTCACCAATGTCATTCCCTGCAACTTCAGCAGTCACAACCTCCTGGGCATCACAAATCAACATAGGAGATTCACTACATGGTGTATCATTAAATCAAAGCTTCCTTGCCACCCTTCGGTTAGAAGGAGAACCAAACTGAACTTCAGATTCACCTCCAGAACTGAAACAGGTTTTCACCAAGTTACAGGAGGAATAATTGGACCAAAAAGGGATGATGCACCAATGAACAAATTTGGGGTCTGCCAATTGAGAAGAACTGCTCTTGCAATCATAAATGATGGAGGGATGTCATCATCATTGAGCTGAACAGTTGCACTTGTAATAGCTCTAGCTGCACCTTGAGCTGAAGACTCAGCCATGTCTGAACTGCCTGTTATGATTTGCAGAGTATCCTCTGAAGATGAACTATGTTCAGTGACCATGTCATTCCAAGCAGAGAGTGGACTGTCAGTTAGACTGTTAGAAATTCCTTTCTTCACAAGGCAAAACACAAACTTCAATGGCAACATTAGTGTAAGCAAAAAAAATAAACCTTTAGGTACACACTTCAACTAAAAACTATCAAAACAAAATCCACTGTAGCAACCCCTTTCCAAAAACCCAAAAGAATCTCGAAGGGAATCAATATAAGAGGCAAATGCAAATAACGGCAGAAATCTGTCAAAACAGACCAGCAGGTAAAGATTGGTTTTTTAGAAAGCCTTCTATTGCTCAAATCAAAAAGTGCAAAACTAATGAAAGTTGGGCAACAACTTGGAGAATAAGCACAGAAAAATACAGCTCCATCCGAAGTAATGAGCTCCCTCATGATTTTTTCCAATGCAGCAAAAAAATCTGTCCCAGGACAACCACTTTTCACAACTCCTCCACTTCTCAAAAGTAGTTGAACTTGACACAAAAAACAAAAACAAAAAGGATAAGGAGAGGTTATTACTGAGGTAATAACTTCCAAGACTCAACAAAACTATTGGGTTAGCTCCCAATAAGTACTTTTCTAATGCCTTTAATTTAGGCTTGAAAATTTCAAAGATGCTCACATAGGAGATAAATATGTGAAGTGAAAAAGAGCATCAAGAAGCAAATAACCAACACATTTGAGTCTAACCCACTTCCTATGCATGGGGGTATCATGAGAAAACGAATTGTTGAAACAAAAAGCCTCTAGCATAGGAAGACAAAACAGATGCAACTTCAAAGCTTTCAACATAAAACGGGGAAACTTAACATTATTGAGATGCATAAACCATGTTTCCCTCTCTCATAATAACATTCAGTAGCACTTTGAATAAAGTTGACAATACAACTGTCACTGGAAACAACTTTATCATCAGAATTAGCATACTTACAGTCATCAAAAAGAGGTCCAAGGTCATAAACTGAATCAACAGAAGCAAGTTGTTCCATCCTGAAATCTTCATTAGGCAAGCTATTTTCACAAGGAGCTTTAGCAAATTTGGAAAAGCTAAACTCATAATAATCTCCATCAAACTTAGTTAAAACTTTTTCCTTCTTACAATCTATAATAGCTCCACAAGTTTTCAAGAAAGGTCTACCAAAAATGATAGGACAAGTTTTGCTAGCTGCTGAATTAAGAACTAGAAAATCAGCAGGATACTTAATCTTACCGCAGAGAACCTCCACATCTCTTACAATACCAATAGGGCAAATGGTTTCCTTATTAGCAAGGTGAATAACCACATCAATGTCTTCAAGCTCACAAGGCCTAATATCATGCATAATTTCCCTATAAAGCTCATAAGGAATAGCACTAGAACTAGCACCAATATCACATAAACCATAGTAGCAATGATCACCAATTTTAACAGAAAGCACAGTAACACTAGCTTTTCTAGCTTTACTAGGATGAGAGATAATATTAGAAGCGTCTTCACAGAGGACAATGTGCTAATCCTCTATTTTTCTAGTGACAGGATCTTTCACAATAGCTACCACAGGTTCAATATTCATTTGCTCATCATGTTCCATAGTTTTCATTGTACCTTTGTTATTTCCACTAATGATCATAGAATACTCCATTACCTTAGCTGGGAAAGGAACTTTCTCAACATGAGGTTCAGGCACAATACGATTAGTAGTACAAACTTCAGTACTTCTAACAGGAACATGACTAACAACATCTTTATAAGGTGGATGGTACTTATTCCACTTCTTCTTGGGAATTTCTATGTAAGAGGCAAATGCCTTAAAATAGTTGTCAATACTTTGGGAGTCAAGACGAAACTCATTACTAATATCACGAAAGTCATCAGTTCCCATAAAAGATTTAATGCATTCATAATCATAGCTTATACCTGACTTTCTTCCCTTATCATTCTCCCAAGCTTCAATGTTCTCTTGAAAACGGTATAAATCTTTATCATGAAGAGAAAGCCTAGCATAAAAATTATTTATAATAATATTGTTAGGGAGTTCATGAATAGGACATTTAAGCATTAATAACTTCAATCTCCCCTAAGCTTGAGCTGTACTCTCTCCATCACGAGGACAAAAGTTATATATCAGATTTCTATCCTTATGAATCTCACTGGGAGGATAAAATATAGAATAAAAGAGAGATGCCATCTCCTCCTATTCCATGGATTGTCCATTCTTCAATAGCTTATACCATTCTTTAGCTCTCCCTTTCAAGGATATAGAGAGTAACTTCTTCTTCACTTGTTTAGTTGTGATACATGCACACTTAAACAACCCACATAATTCATGGATAAAAAGCAAATGATCACCAGGATGGACAATTCCATCCCCTAAATAACAATTATCCATAACACGATCAACAATACTTTTAGGTGTATTAAAAGGATCTATCTCAATAGGTGGTGGTTCATCTACTACCCTAACAGTGGTAGTAGTTTTCCCAAACAGAAAACCAAGTGGGTTATCCATATTGGAAACAAAGAAACAAACAGAAACAAAAAGCAATACTCACAGTAAAAGTTTCCTTACCAGTTCCACTCTTCAATAGCGCTTCACTCCTCGGCATCATCACCAGAAAATAGTCTTGATGACCCTCAAGTATAGGGGGTGTATCATAGTACTTTCGATAAATAGGAGTGTCGATCCCAACGAGGAGCAGAAGGTGTTGACTAGTGGCCCAATCTCTGTAAATACTTAGCAAACGGATTTTTAGGGGTTTTCTGATAAAGCAAAGAAACAAGGTGCAAGTAATAAAGACAACAAGCAAACGCAGCAAGTGGCCCAATCCTTAGAAAAGGACAAGCCGGTGGAAATACTAATAAGGACTAAACGCAGCAAGTGCTTTCGTTTCAAATAGCCGAGTACTCTTCTTTGGTGTTGTAAGTGTTGTGTGGGTACCAACCTTACTTGGACTAGTACATACTTACTTGGACTAGTACATACTTGTGATTAAACCCCCTAGAAGCATCCACAACTACATGAAAGTAATTAAGATATAAACCTAACCACAACCTTAAACTCTGAGATCCTACACTCCTTTATGCAAAGGTGTCCTAACGGGGGTTCAGGTTTTTGTCACTCCGGCAACCCCACAATTAGTATCCAAATACACAATACATTCCCCTAGGCCCATTAATGGTGAAGTATCATATAGTCGACGTTCACATGACACCAATAGAAGAATAGCACCACAACTTAAATACTAAACCATTGAGTAATATCTCAACACAAATCCACTACTAACAACATGACTTCTCCCATATCATCAAGAACTAAACGAACTACTCACGAGACATCATATGGATCAAGATCAAAGATGATATGGTAATGAATAAAAATATGAACATAAACAATCATCCAATGGTTCCACTCACAAGCATTAACTACAATAGTAATCAACACTAGGAAGGTTTCCCCTAAGAACTATGCAAGTATTCAACACGATTGTTACAGCGGGATGGAGTAGTGATGATGGTGCTGGTGGAGATGATGTTGTGGATGATGATGATGATCCCGATGAAGTATAGCTTGACGATGGTGTTGATGGCGACGATCTCCCCTCTCCGAGAATCATCCAACATGCAAAAACAGAGGAAGAGACATAAGTAACACCTCATAATAAGACATATATCAATGAATAGATGTAGATTATGATATAGAATGGTGATGCAAATTGGATGTATCATGGCGGCGCAACGGAACTCTCTCTGGAAAAACGTCAAACCCCCCAGGGTTTTTAGGTCAGGAGGCTTTATGTAGGCGAAGAGGAAGGCCGAGGGGGTTCCCTAGGTGGCCACACCCCCTCCAGACACGGCCAGGCCCAGCCCGCGCGGCCAGGGGGTGTGGGGCCCTCGTGGCCCTCCTCCGTCTTGTCTTTTGGCTCCGTGAGTCTTCTGGTAAAATAGGATTTTTTGGCATATTTTCTAGGATTTTTCTTGAAAGTTGTTTTTCTGCACAAAAACTACACCAAAGCAATTCAGCTGAAAATAGCGTCAGTCCGTGTTAGTTATATCCAAATCACACAAGTTTAGAGGAGAAACATTAGCAAAAGTGTTCGGGAAAGTAGATATGTTTTGGATGTATCAACTCCCCCAAGCTTAGCTTATTGCTTGTCCTCAAGCAATTCAGTTGAAAACTGAGTGCGATAAAAGAACATTCACGAACACATTTGCTTCATATGATGTAAATATTCTTAGCACATGAGTTGATACTTAGACAATTCATAATAAGGAGTATGCAACTAAGTCTACTTAATATTCATTGCAAGCTAATGAACCAATCCCTACAATGGCAATACGCCGAGTTACCGGGATTGGTTCACTGTGCGCGATATGATTTGAGTTAACCCTAAAGGATCCCGCAGGTCCGGCTTATATAGTCTCCAGATCCTAGGGTTACAGGTAAAGTCCTAGTCGGACAGGTTAAAGAGTCCTACACGGTACACAACTAGTCTAACGTGTCTTGCACTCCAAGGCTCTAGGTACGCTGGTGACTCCTCCGTAGCCTTCCTTTATCCGGCATGGGCCTCCCTTCTGGATCCATCTAACTGGGACGCCCAGCAGGACATGGGCCTTGCTACCAACTATGGGCCACCCGGGTTATTCGGATTAGAGACATGTTATGGTGATACCCATTCAGCATATCCCCAACAGTAGCCCCCGGAGAACTCCAAGATCTTGCGCCGTGTTGCCTCTTTAGGTCAAATGCTCCGTCTAGATGAATGTCGGCAAATCGTCAAGCAATATCTTGTAGTCCTCCCAAGAACCTTGCAATGTTCTCCGTCTTCAACACGTAAGTCAGAGAGTTGCTAAATCTTCCATTTTACTCTTCTCGTAGTCGGACTAAATCCGTCCATGCCAGAATCTTCAGATGGGATGGTTCACCTGCCTCTGTCAATAGAGCAACGTGGACCATAGGTCAGTGACGCCTCGTAACTCACACATGCGGAGAACACAATCATAGTCGTTTTTCCCGCGTGAAGGATGCGAAACGTTGGTGGCGGCGGTGGGAACATGGAGAAATTTCCCCGCACACGCACACACGCACTGTCCACTCAGCAACCGTTCGATCAACTTGCACGAATCTTGATGCTAAGTACTATAAATTATAATCATGGTAATTCTTATTCTTTCACTGCATTCTTCCTCGCATCGTATTCTTCCTCTAGCAAACGCCTCCTCGAGCTCTCCGCGCGCACAAAGGAAAAAACCCTAGCTTTTCCCATCTCTCTGCCAGTCTCCTTCCACACCAATGGCCAGCATCAGCTCCACACCATCCATGGCGGCGATGAGAGAATCCACGGCCAAGCCGTCGGGCTCCGTCCATGTGCCTCCAGAGGGCGTGGTGGTACCACGCACCATGGTGGTGGAAACCACCAGCGGTGATCATATTCCAGCGGGGCTAGAACTGCTGGAGGAGGAGGGCGATTCCCACAAGGGAGAGTGGCACGGCTCCGATATCACTGAGAGCGGTCTTAAGGAGATGCTTGTCGAGGGGTACCTCCCCATGACAGAGGGGCTGGTCTGGCGGGCGGCGCCGGCCGGCGAGGTCATCCCTTCTCCCCAAGCCGGATAAAAGGTGTACCTCAAAGCCCAACTGGTACACGGCGTCTCCCTTCCAATCTCCGACTTCTTCATAGAGGTCCTTAGTCACTACCGAGTTCAACCTCAGAACCTTTCTCCGAATAGCATCCTCGCGCTTATTAACTACGCGGCGCTTTGTGAGGGCTACCTAGGAATTAGGCCTAGGTTAGATCTATTTATATACTTCTTTACCGTCAAGAGGGAAGCCGGAGTGAGCAAGGATGAGATCAGAAATTGTGGAACCATTAGCTTCAAGATCCGGCCTGGCCGGCGGTTCCCCGACATTGTAGGCCACGAGTCCTGCAAGAACTGTCATAGGACGTACTTCTACGGCCCAGATATCCCTTTGGATGGCCGAGAAGGAACATACCCGGACTTTGTCGATGGAGCTGCCACTAAAGCCCCAACATGGAGATCCCAAGCCCTCCTTACCTCTGACGATGAAGCCTCTCGAGCTGCAAGGCGGATCGAGTGGCTCGTAGACACGGGTCTGACCAGGTTGGACCTAGCCATGTGCTGGTTCATCAGGCGGATCCAGCCTCTACAGCACTGCGTGAAGCTTATGCACCAGTATACCAAGGGAAGGATAGCCTCCGCATCTCCGAGGACAACTTCTCGAGTGACTCCATCAAGATCCACCTCAAAGACATCGTCAAGGTGAAGGATAGGAAGCGTGGCTTCACCATCACCTACGACATGTTCGAGGGCTGCACGTGCCCAGAGGTACCTATTTATTTTCCGTATATGACATATACTCCAGTTCTTCCGTATAGCCATCACCATTACATCTAACACTTCGGGTTTCACTTAACAGCTGAAGGAGCTAGACAAAGGTAGCATGGCTTCCCAAGTATATGACCCTAAGATGAAGGAAGTCACCATCGTGTCCGATGACGATGTTCCGTTGGCGCAAAAGCGGAAGAGCTCCACCTCTGATGCTGCCAACCGAGGAAAGAAGAAGAAGAAGAAGAAGAAGGAGGAGGGTGGAGCCTCCAAGAAGTCTACCGCCTCCCTGGAGGCGGAAAAAAGAAGAACAATTGGTGTTCCGTTGACCAAGGCACCAACTATTGTGTAAGCTTCTTAACATCTGACATTTTCCCTTGCTTGTCTTGTTCCTGTACTTATACTTTTGCACGTTTCAGGAAGAAGGCCAGTATGTGTTTGAAGAAGACCTCCAAAACATCAGGGGCTTCTAAAAACATCAAAGAAATGTAGGGGTTTGTAGCATGGAAAACAAAAATTTTCCTACCGTATACAAACAAACAAGCCAAGATCTATCTACTAGATTGTAGCAACGAGTCGATGGAATAACTCACCCTCGAAGATTCCAAAGTGTTTAACGAGAGCGGATTCTCGTGGGTGTTGTAGTCGTACTCTTGCCGATCTCAAGATCGCGTAGACCATCCTTCCGGCGCTGCGTTCCGGCAGCGCTTCTGCAGTCGGTCACACGTTCGGTACTCGACGAAGACCTTCCTCTCCCTTGTTCCAGCAGGCAGCGGAGGTTGTAGCACTCTCCTCGCGATTCCGGCAGCACGACGGCGTGGTACCGGAAGTAGAGGGGAGATCTCGCAGGGCTTCGCCTTAAGCCGGAGCGAGTATGGTGGACTATGAGAGAGCCTCGGTGATCTAGGGTTTAGACACACCAAGTAGAGGGAGCAAGGCCGACGGCTAGGGCAAGAGGGAAGCCCCAATTCGGCGACTTGGCAAACACTAGGAGGCGGCGGCGACAATGGTGGAGGCCGGCGGCTAGGGTTTAGGTTTAGAGGGGCAAGGTGTGTGTCTTGGAGGGGCAGCCCTGCCCCTCCTTATATAGGTGGAGGGGGCGCGCCAAGGGGAGGGGAGTCCCTCCCCAACTCGGCTTCCAAGGCCGGCGGTGGAGGGAGAGTGACTTCCTCCCCAAGTAGGTTTCCTACTCTCCCTCCACCAAACAAAATAGCCGTTTGACTTTTCAAATTGGTGTTTGACTTTTCAAACTAGGATTTGATTTATCCCTTTATTTTGTTCAGCGATGACACCTAGTACATGATGCAACCATTCTAATTTGTTATGACACATTCATGTACCCTTCCCTTCCAGAGTGCCGGACATTCCGGAACCTTCTAGAACATTCCCGATGAAAACACCGGAACCATTCTCCAACCCCGAAACAGGACTTTCCTTATATGAATCTTATTCTCCGGACCATTCCAGATCTCCTCGTGATATCCCGGATCCCATCCGAGACTCCGAACAACATTCGGTCTCTTACTCATCATTCCATAACTACTAAACAACGTCGAATCCTTAAGTGTGTCTCCCTACGGTTCGTGAATTATGCGGACATGATCGAGACACTTCTCCGAACAATAACCAATAGAGGAATCTGGAAATTCATATGGTTCCAACATATTTCTATGATTACTTTGCGATCGAATGAACCACTTACATACGATACCAATTTCCCTTTGTCTCACGATAGTTTACTTATCCGAGGTTTTGATCGTCGGTATCTCTGCATACCTAGTTCAACCTCGTTACTGATAAGTACTCTTTTCTTGTTCCCGTGATATGTGATCCCTTGTGAGCTAGTCACATGCTTGCAAGCTAATTGGATGACATTCCACCGAGAGGGCCCAGAGTATATCTATCCGTCATATGGATGGACAAATCCCACTCTTGATCCATGTGTTGCAACCAATACTTTCCGAACACTCAATGCCACCTTTATAGCCACCCAGTTACGGTGTGGTGTTTGATGTCATCAAAGCATCCTTCCGGTGATGGTGATAGGCATGATCTCATGGTCGAAGGAATTAGATTACTATGTATCAAAAAGTGTATAGCAATTGAACTATTAAAATGACTTGATCTTTATGCTACGCTTATCTATAGGAGTATGTCCATCATATCATTCTCCTAATGATATGATCTTGTTGTTAATAACATCTCAATGTTCATGATAGGGAAACCACAATCATTTATTAACCAACAAGCTAGTATTATGAAGAGGCTTTACTAGGGACTTCAATTTAATTTACAAATCACACAAGTATTAATGTTTCCTTGTTAATACTATTATAGCATGAATGTAAACATTTATCATAAACACAAATATATAATAATAACTACATTTATTATTGCCTCTAGGGCATATCTCCAACAGTCTCCCACTTGCACTAGAGTCAACTAATCTAGATTACATGGTAATATACCGAACACCCATGGCAGTTTGGTGTTGGTCATGTTTTGCCCTCGGGAGAGGTTTAGTCAACGGATCCGCCACATTCAGATCTGTGTGTACTTTGCAAATATTTATGTCACCATCTTGGACATGTTCTCGAATAGCGTGGAAACGTAGCTTGATGTGCTTCAGCTTCTTGTGTGACCTTGGTTCTTGCGCATTGGCTATGGCGCCCATGTTATCACAGTAGATAGACATTGGGTCCAGCGCACTTGGAACCACACCGAGCTCTGTAATGAACTCTTTCATCCATATCGCTTCTTGTGAAGCCTCCGAAGTAGCCATGTATTCCGATTCAGTTGAAGATCTCACCACAACGCTTTGCTTTGCACTCCTCCAGCTAACTGCTGCACCATTCAAAGTAAATACGTATCCAGATTATGATTTAGAATCATCCGGATCGGTGTTCCAACTAGCATCGGTGTAACCATTAACAACGAGCTATTCATCACCTCCATAAGAAAGAACCATATCCTTAGTTCTTCTCAAGTACTTAAGGATGTTTTTGACCGCTGTCCAATGATCCACTCCTGGATCACTTTGATATCTGCTAGTCAAACTAACAACATATGCAATGTCGGGTCTAGTACATAGCATGGCATACATTAGAGATCCTATGGCTGAGGCATAGGGAGTTTTACTCATCCTTTCTCTATGTTCTGCCGTTGTTGGACTTTGAGTTTTACTCAAGGTCGTATTGGGCAACATGGGCAAGAACCCTTTCTTGCTATCTTCCATTCCAAACCTCTTTAGAACTTTGTCCAAATATGTACTTTGTGACAATGATATTAAGCGTCTCGATCTATCTCTATAAATATTTATGCCTAATATGTAAGCTGCTTCGCCAAGATCTTTCATTGAAAAACTATTATTCAAATATTCCTTGACACTATTAAGAAGGTCTACATCATTCCCAATTAACAATATGTCATCTACATATAGTATTAAGAATGCTACAGATCTCCCACTCACTTTATTGTAAATACAAGCTTCTCCATAAGTTTGTATAAAACCAAAACTTTTGATCACCTTATCAAAACGTTGATTCCAACTTCGGGATGCTTGCTTCAATCCATAAATGGACCGTTGAAGTTTGCATACCTTGTTAGCATCTTTAGGATCGACAAAACCTTTGGGTTGCATCATATACAACTCTTCATCAATGTCTCCATTGAGGAACGCCGTTTTGACATCCATCTGCCATATCTCATAATCATAATATGCAGCGATTGCTAACATAATGCTCACAGACTTTAGCTTTGCTACAGGTGAGAAAGTCTCATCGTAGTCAACTCCTTGAATTTGTCGAAACCCTTTTGCGACAAGTCGAGCTTTATAGACAGTAACATTACCATCAGCATCTGTTTTCTTCTTGAAAATCCATTTGTTCTAGACAGCCTTCCGGCCATCCGGTAAGTCCACCAAAGTCCATACTTGGTTTTCATGCATGGATCCAATCTCGGATTTCATGGCTTCTTGCCATTTATTGGAATCTGGGCTCATCATCGCTTCCTCATACGTCGCAGGGTCATCGGTGTTGTCCACCAACATGACACTCATAACGGGATCATACCAATCAGGAGTGGTACGAGTTCTCGTTGACCTGCGAGGCTCTGTAGCAACTACAACCAAAGTTTCATGATCATCATCATTAGCTTCCTCTCTTACTGGTGCAGGCACCACAGGAACTTCTTCTGGTGCTGCGCTACTCGCAAGTTCGAGAGAAGGTTTGCAAACCTCGTCGAGTTCTACTTTCCTTCCAGTCACTTCGTTCGAGAGAAATTCTTTCTCTAGAAAGGATCCATTCTTGGCAACGAAGATTTTTCCTTCGGATCTATGATAGAAGGTATACCCAATAGTTTCCTTTGGATATCCTATGAAGACGCATTTTTCCGCTTTGGGTTCAAGCTTGTCCGGCTGTAACTTCTTTACATAGGCTTCGCAACCCCAAACTTTAAGGAACGACAATTTAGATTTCTTCCCAAACCATAGTTCATACGGTGTCGTTTCAACGGATTTAGATGGAGCCCTATTTAAAGTGAATGCGGCTGTTTCTAATGCATAACCCCAAAATGATAGCGGTAAATCTGTAAGTGACATCATAGAACGAACCATATCTAAGAGAGTTCGATTACGACGTTCGGACACACCATTACACTGTGGTGTTCCCGGCGGTTTCAATTGTGAAAGTATTCCGCATTTCTTCAAATGCTCGCCAAACTCGTAACTTAGATATTCACCTCCACGATCAGAACGTAGAAATTTAATCTTCTTGTTACGTTGATTCTCCACCTCACTTTGAAATTCCTTAAACTTCTCGAAAGTTTCGGACTTATGTTTCATGAAAAGATATACCCATATCTACTCAAGTCATCCGTGAAGGTAAGAACATAACGATAACCACCGCGCGATGCTACACTCATTGGACCACACACATCGGTATGTATGATTTCCAATAAGTCCGTAGCTCGCTCCATCATACCAGAAAATGGAGTCTTAGTCATTTTACCCATCAGACATGCTTCGCATCTTTCAAGTGATTCGAAATCAAGTGATTCAAGAAGTCCATCGGAATGGAGTTTCTTCATACGCTTCACTCCAATGTGACCAAGACGACAGTGCCACATATAGGTCGAGTTATCGCTTGATTTCAAACGTTTAGCTTCAATGTTATTAATATGTGTATTTCCACTATCGAGATTCAGTAAGAATAGACCATCTATCAAAGGTGCATGTGCATAAAACATATTACTCATATAAATCGAACAACCATTATTCTCGGACTTAAACAAGTAACCGTCTCGCAATAAACAAGATCCCGATATAATGTTCATGCTTAACGCAGGCACCAAATCACAATTATTTAAGTATAAAACTAATCCCGATGGTAGATGAAGAGGTAGCGTGCCGACCGCGATCACATCAACCTTTGATCCGTTTCCCACGCGCATCGTCACCTCGTTCTTCGCTAGCTTCCGTTTATTCTGCAGCACCTGTTTCGAGTTACAAATATGAGCAACCGAACCAGTATCAAATACCCAGGCACTACTACGAGTACTAGTGAGATACACATCAATAACATGTATATCGGATATACCTTTCTTCTTGATGTTGCTGTTCTTCAAATCCGCCAAGTACTTTGGGAAATTCCGCTTCCAGTGACCTTCTCCCTTGTAGTAAAAGCACTCTGTATCAGGCTTGGGTCCAGCCTTGGTCTTCTTCGTCGGTGCGGTAACTTTCTTACCACCCTTCTTGAAGTGTCCCTTTTGCTTAGACTTGCCTTTCTTGAATTTGGTGGTCTTATTGACCATCAACACTTGGTTCTCTTTCTTGATCTCCACTTCTGCAGATTTTAACATGGAGAAGAGTTCTGGCAACTGCTTGTTCATGCTTTGCATATTGTAGTTCATCACAAAGTTCTTGTAACTTGGTGGTAGTGATTGGAGGACACGGTAAATTCCCAAAGCATTAGGAATCACTATACCCAAGCTTTGAAGTTTGTTTGTGTGCCCAGACATCTTAAGCACATGCTCACTGACGGAGCTGCCCTCTTCCATCTTGCAGTTAAAGAACTTTTCAGAAGCCTCATAGCTCTCAACTGCCACGTGAGTCTCAAAAATCAATTTGAGTTCACGGACAATATCATGTGGGTCTGAATTCTCAAACCTTTTCTGAAGCTCCAATTCTAAACCATACAAGATAGCACACTGAACTGTGGAGTACTGATTCTTCCGAGCGAGGTAAACGTTCTTTACTTCATCGGTAGCATCAGCTGCAGGCGGGTCACCCAGCGGTGCATCCAGCACATAGGTCAAATTACCAACATTGAGGACAATCCTCAAATTGCGGAACCAATCCGCGAAGTTGCTTCCATTGTTTTTCAACTTTTCTTTCTCTAGGAACGCATTAAAATTGATGGTAGGGGCCGCCATTGATCTACAACATATTTGCAATAGTTTAGACTAAGTTTATGACAAATTGAGTTCTAATTAATAGTTAAATTAATCTAGGTGAACTCCCACTCAAAACAATATCCCTCACATTGTTTTAGTGATCACACGAACCAAATCCACCACATCAACACCGATCATCACGAGAGTTGATGTAGCTTCAATGGCGAACAATCGACATGTTCATCATATCTACTATATGATTCATGCTTTACCTTTCGGTGATCCGTGTTCCGAGACCATGTCTGTACATGCTAGGCTCGTCAAGATCAAACCTTAGCTTCTGCATGAGAAAATCTGGCTTGCTCACGTTTTATACACTTGCAGAATCTAACACACCCGATCATCACGTGGTGCTTCGAAACAACAAGCTTTAGCAACGGTGCTTACTAAGGATGAACACTTTAGAACTTGAAATTCATGTGCATGAGGGATCATCTTATAATGCTACCGTCGTTAACTAAGCAATACAAGATGCATAAAGGATTAACATCACATGCAATTCATAATATGTGATATGATATGGCCTTTCTTCTTCGTGCTTCTGATCTCCATCTTCAAGCACGAACATGATCTCCATCATCACCGGCATTGCATCAAGGTCAATGACGCTGCTCCATGGTTGTCGTCCACCGGCTTCAACTATTACAACTACTTTGAATAGACACGCGGGTCTTAACATAAATTAAAGACAACCATATGGCTCCTGCCGGTTGCCAACTTACAATAAGGAACATTGCATACATCAAATATAATCACAATCATGGCCATATCACATCACAGCACACCCTTGCAAAACAAAGTTAGACACCTCTAATTTCTTTGCATATTTTACATGGTTTGGGGCTTTCAATAAGTGTCGATCTAACTTACGAACAAGAACCACAACGTTGATGTTTGAACTATCAAGTGCCCATTGTAAATTGGATCTATACTATAATGGGAGAGACAGACACCCGCAAAGCCACTTATGCAATACAAGTTGCATGTTGAGCGTGGAGCAAGTCTCATGAACGATGTCATGTAAGGTTAGCCCGGGCCGCTTCATCCCATCATACCGCAAGATGCAAAGTACACAAGAAGCAATTGATAATAAAAGCACCACCGCCCACAATGACCATTGTGTTCTACTCGTGCAACAGATCTACATGTAGACACGGCTCTGATACCACTGTAGGGGTTCGTAGCATGGAAAACAAAAATTTTCCTACCGTATACAAACAAACAAGCCAAGATCTATCTAGTAGATTGTAGCAACGAGTCGATGGAATAACTCACCCTCGAAGATTCCAAAGTGTTTAACGAGAGCGGATTCTCGTGGGTTATGTAGTCGTACTCTTGCCGATCTCAAGATCGCGTAGACGATCCTTCCGGTGCTCCGTTCCGGCAGCATTTCTGCAGTCAGTCACACGTTCGGTACTCGACGAAGACCTTCCTCTCCCTTGTTCCAACAGGCAGCGGAGGTTGTAGCACTCTCCTCGCGATTCCGGCAGCACGACGGCGTGGTACCAGAAGTAGAGGGGAGATCTCGCAGGGCTTCGCCTTAAGCCGGAGCGAGTATGGTGGACTATGAGAGATCCTCGGTGATCTAGGGTTTAGACACACCAAGTAGAGGAAGCAAGGCCGGCGGCTAGGGCAAGAGGGAAGCCCCAACTCGGCGACTTGGCAAACCCTAGGAGGCGGCGGTGACAATGGTGGAGGCCGGCGGCTAGGGTTTAGGTTTAGAGGGGCAAGGTGTGTGTGTCTTGGAGGGGCAGCCCTGCCCCTCCTTATATAGGGGAGGGGAGTCCCTCCCCAACTCGGCTTCCAAGGCCGGCGGTGGAGGGAGAGGGACTTCCTCCCCAAGTAGGTTTCCTACTCTCCCTCCACCAAACAAAATAGCCGTTTGACTTTTCAAATTGGCGTTTGACTTTTCAAACTAGGATTTGATTTATCCCTTTATTTTGTTCAGCGATGACACCTAGTACATGATGCAACCATTCTAACTTGTTATGACACATTCATGTACCCTTTCCTTCCGGAGTGCCGGACATTCCCGATGAAAACACCGGAACCATTCTCCAACCCTGAAACAGGACTTTCCTTGTATGAATCTTATTCTCCGGACCATTCCGGATCTCCTCGTGATATCCCGGATCCCATCCGAGACTCCGAACAACATTCGGTCTCTTACTCATCATTCCATAACTACTAAACAACGTCGAATCCTTAAGTGTGTCTCCCTACGGTTCATGAATTATGCGGACATGATCGAGACACTTCTCCGAACAATACCAATAGAGGAATCTGGAAATTCATATGGTTCCCACATATTTCTACGATTACTTTGCGATCGAATGAACCACTTACATATGATACCAATTTCCCTTTGTCTCACGATAGTTTACTTATCCGAGGTTTTGATCGTCGGTATCTCTGCATACCTAGTTCAACCTCGTTACTGATAAGTACTCTTTTCTCGTTCCCGTGATATGTGATCCCTTGTGAGCCAGTCACATGCTTGCAAGCTAATTGGATGACATTCCACCGAGAGGGCCCAGAGTATATCTATCCGTCATATGGATGGACAAATCCCACTCTTGATCCATGTGTCTCAACCAATACTTTCTGAACACTCAATGCCACCTTTATAGCCACCCAGTTACGGTGTGGTGTTTGATGTCATCAAAGCATCCTTTCGGTGATGGTGATAGGCATGATCTCATGGTCGAAGGAATTAGGTTACTATGTATCAGAAAGCATATAGCAATTGAACTATTAAAATGACTTGATCTTTATGCTACGCTTATCTATAGGAGTATGTCCATCATATCATTCTCCTAACGATATGATCTTGTTGTTAATAACATCTCAATGTTCATGATAGGGAAACCACAATCATTTATTAACCAACAAGCTAGTATTATGAAGAGGCTTTACTAGGGACTTCAATTTAATTTACAAATCACACAAGTATTAATGTTTCCTTGTTAATACTATTATAGCATGAATGTAAACATTTATCATAAATACAAAGATATAATAATAACTACATTTATTATTGCCTCTAGGACATATCTCCAACAAGAAATGTTTCATCAAGCATCTCCCGCCAGCACCCCTACAACTCCGAGCGTCTAGCCTGCTACCGCACCGACAAGCTCTCCAGCCAAGGTAACGTCTGAACCTTCCGCCATGGAAGTGGACCCAGGCGTTGCCGTGGAACTTGCTATTGTTGGCGAGCAGACAACAGAAGAAAGCACCACATCCAAAGTGGCTGAAGCTCCGACTAAGGATGCCACTGGTAGCGGTAAGGTGATGGTGGAAGGCGGAACTTCTGCCGAAGGCGACGCCATTGCACCCAAAACACCAGCAGAGTTTCCGAAGATTGTCTACCCGGTGCTTACACCGAGTAGCTCAGCTATGGTTCCTGGTGCAGCGCCGACTTCTCCGACATGTGGTCTTGAAGAGCTGCTCAGGCAGGCGGATATCCTACGTGGAAATAGTCTTTCCTTCAGGAAGATATTTGCCGAGAGCGCCACCAACCTTGAGATTGTTGCACTTGTAAGTTTTATATGCCTTTTGCATTTCATATGTAGTATCCCACTGTAGCCCTCGAGGATTTAGACGTAAAACCATAGGTCTTTGTGTTTGAATGCTCTAAGAGAGACTAAGCTTAGAAAACTTTGCACTGTAGCCCCCAAGTATGTAGTTTGAATGAATTATTCCGACTAGATAATTTTAGAGTAGCATACGCAGTGTTTGGAAATTTCAATACTATAGCCCCCAAGCCTCTAGTTGAAACAAAATTAATTCGGACTAGATGCTTAAAGAAAGGCTAAGCATACTGCCGAGTTAAAAACTCTCACTATAGCCCCCAAGCCTCTAGGTGGATATTTATCCGGCTAGATGCTCCAAGTAGACTAAGTAACTTTGATCTTTTTCGCAGAATGAGAATGCTAGGAGAGGCGTCGCACGAGAAGTTCCACAAGATGCGTGCTGACCTGGAAGGTGAAAAGGGTAAAACTGCCTTCTTGAAGGATCAAATCACCAAGGGCAAGATTCTGTTTTTCTTTTCAATTTCGCACTCAAACTTGTTTTTGTGCCATCACGCTCCGACAACTCATTGTGCGCTGTTTTTTATTTGACATGTAGAAGCAATTTCCAAGGCAAAGGACATTGTCGAGCAATCCAAGCACATAGAACTGCTGGATAGCGAGAACAAGATCCTCAAGCAGGAGAGGGATGACACTCTGAAGATGCATGAAGCGTCTATGAAGGTCGTGCATGAGTCTTCCAACACGAATATCAACCGACTGAAGGAGGAAATTGCAATCCTCAAGGAGCAGAAGAAAGCTGCCGAAGAGCAGAATAAACGCAACCTTGAGACTTACAAGGTCCTCCGACAAGAACGGGACTCCATGACGGAGACGCTCCAACAAGCTGAGGCAAGCATCTTTGGTAAGCAATCTTCGTCTTGTACTTCAGTAAGCCAGGTACTCTGAACTTTTTTGTTGTGGAACTCACGTAAGATTGTAAGCCTCAAGGTTGTTCTTTCCAAAAAAGTTGTAAGAGGGGTTTTACCTTGTTCTTTCTCCTCTTATTGTTATTCTTCTTCTTTGGCTTGGGAGCACACTCAACAACTTGCTTGTTGACTTGCACTTTGGCAATTTGATATTTCAACACCTTGTTCTCCTCAATGATATTCTCATGCTTGCAACAAGGGTTAGGCGAACAAGACAAGTCTATAATTTGCACAGCGGAAGACTTAGCAAGTTCACAAGTTTGTTGAGTTTGAAGTTTCTCATGGGGTTCGAAAAGACTTGAGAATTTGATCTCCAAGGCTTTGTGTTCCTCTTTGAGTCTCTCAAGGTCCTCTCGATTCCTATCATGACCAACACCAAACTCAACTTTCTCCTTTTTTAAGCACCTTAACCAAAGCTAGAGCATGGCCCCATTCTTTAGTAAGTGGGAACATGGATATGTTATGGTCATCTACTATCTTAGAGACATTTTCCTCAAGATTGATTCTCATATTTTGTTCATCCTCAAGACTTTGTGTGAGTGAAGTAATTTCATTGGTGGCATCTCTTTCATTTTTACTTAGCAAGTCAAGAAGTTATTCCTTTTCATCTAAGGCATCCCTAGCATGATCAAGTTGACTAAGCAAAGCATCAAAGCAAGTTTTAGTCTCTTTGTCTAAGGTAGCAATGAACTCGCATATGTCTACCATCTCTTTATTTATCTCTAGACCTTGAAGATCAAGAGAGGAAGGTTCACTACATACGGGTTTAGGAGTGGGCTTGGGGGTTACTGATACATCCAATTTGCATCACCATTCTATATCATAATTTGCCTCTATTCATTGATATATTTCATATTAAGAGGTGTTACTTATGTCTTTTCATCTGTTTTTGCATGTTGGATGATTCTTGGGGGATGAACTGCCGGAGTCAAGATTCTGATGGAAAAAGAGGTGTTTTGATGCAATTTCATGTAGATCAGAAAATACCAAAAAAAACTACGGAAAATCCTATTTTCCTAGAAGACGAAGAATGCCAGAAGGGGAGGGGGATATGGGTGTAACATCCCAGCATTAGAGCTTAAAAATAAGTTGAACCCAGATGTGTGCATTGCATTCATGCATAAAAAATATGAATAACTTTTGAACAAAACTTGTCAAAGTGATTGAAGCTTCTCTTAACTTGATGGAATTAAAGTAGATGATCAAGTTGACTGCGATAAGTTTCAATATGACCTTTTCTAAAACCTTATTCTGGGTAAACATGATTTGATCTAAGGGTAGATCAAATATAATGAAATTAAATCACAATACATTGTTACTGATTAATATCAGATCTTTAAGAGATCATATCATAGTATTAATCATAACAACCTATGAATAGCAAGTGAGGAATATAACTCAAATAACAAGAATTTAATAATTATATCTTGACCTATCTTAATCTTATCTACTTACACCATGAGTATCATGGTAATCCCTAACCTTAATTCTTAAGTGAGGTTAATTAGGAAAGAAACCAAGACAAGATCATCCACCATATATTTTTCTTTCCATATAAATACTTATCATCTCTATTGAACCACATCTATGTACCTGTTGTTAATCAATGTTGAGAGATCAACTATTGATTTTTCAATTCTTAACCTATCAATTCTTGATCTATTAACCCTGTCCTTATTATAGCATTCACTAAATCTTATAAAGAAAGAAGTAAGATTAGGTTAATGGTAATGCTAGTCTTAGATATAATCTATAGGATGGGAGAGTTTGGAGAGAATGAAATCAATATGATAGTTGGTGGAGTTAACTCACTCCTGAATGGATATAAAAGTTATCTTGATTATATATTTATATGGAGTAATCCTATTGAATGTTACAAAGAAGATTACAAGGATGCATTCTGAAGATAGTTACCAAGGAGTAATCCTATTGAATTAAGTAGGTATAGTCAGTGAACAAATCTCTTAGTCAAATAAAGATACTAAAAAGGAGAATTATAGTACAACTATAGTGTTGTATTAATAAAGCCTTGAATAAGTCAACTGGAAACCTAAGCCATAAATGGTCAAAGGATTATGATGATCATGCTCAAGACACTAAGAGTGAATGATTATAGCATGTAAGAATAATATTGGTGGTTAGAACATAACTACACTCTAGTGTGAATATGTTATCCTAGGTTAGTAATGACAAGTCATCATAATAAGATGTGAAGTTTGAAAATAAGATACTGGAGTTAAGTAGACATAAGATAGTATGGCTAAGCTGAAGCTAGAGTAGCATGGAGTTATTGGAGTAGTGTTATTATTTTATTAAGATATTAACCACTTAAGGAATGTAGGTTTTGGTAGATACACCTAATGAAGTAAGGTTAGTGATGAAGGATAAAGGAAGTAAATAATGGGAATTAGAAGCAACTATTAAATGAATTAGAGGATGATCATTCAAGTGGAATTATATTCATAAGAAACACTTTAGAGAAGAGGGTGATTCCTGTGGGGAGATCATGTTGAGCTTACTGTCAAGCTCATTGAATTACAAATGGATTTAGAAGGTGGAAGAGTTGGTAATAATGTTCTTGTGAAGTAAAGCTTATCATGTTAACCATGATGATGTATATGAAGAAGTAATATATCTAGGAAAGGAATTCCTTAATTAGGAGTAATATATGGAAGCTAAGAATTCTTGGTAAAGACTCAGCTTTAAATCCTTAACCAAACATAATACCCATCTGATATGATTGTTTTATTATCCTATTTCCACAATTCTTTATAGGAATAATTTTCCTATAGCAAAGCACTTAAGCATATCTTGTCATTTCAAAACATGAACACTATAAGTACCTAGGAATCATAATTATCAATCCTTATTTTTAGGTCATTCTAAAAAGAACAACTCTAATACTTTACCTTATATAATGATCTCATTTATGATCACAAATATAAGGGAAATATGTCTTCAACCATAATGTTCATTCACATTTATAAAAACAATAATATAAACCTTGAATGAACCATTTCTACCAATAGCAAGCCTTGATAAAAATCATAGAAATATAGGATAACTATGAAGAATCTATATAAGTGCCTTAATTGTTTTCTCAAGAATAATGGATTAATGGCTTTCTATTATTAAAATTCCCATTCTTATGTGCTTGAGTCTAAATTAATTCAAATCCTAAAACAAGAAATTTTGAAACAGATTTAATAATAAATTCAAGGTATGTTATGAAAATAAGGATTCATAACAAAAGTACCTATATAAAGAAAAATAAGAAATAATATCATTATATTGAAAACTCATAAAAGAATCTTAATACACTTTATTATTGCTGCAACCATTCAGAAAATAAACCCTATAAAGAAAATTAAAATCAAATGAGAAAATTGAAATATGAAATATGAAATCAAAACAGGAAATAGAAAAAAGAAATAGAAAGAAAAGAAGGATCTGGCTCGAGCAGCAGGCCGGCCCAGCATTTCCTCTACCTATCCGTCGCTCGCGAGTCGCAACCAGCTTCCTCCGCTCGGTTCGTCGAAGCCGAACAACGGCCTAGGCCCGCGTACCCCTATGTCCACCTAATCGCCATCGTCTACCTCGTGCTCGCCCCGAAGCAGCTCATTGGCAGCAGCGCCGCCGCTCGCCGGCATGGAGATTCATCTCGTCGACTGCCAGAGGGGATAAGGAGGCCACAACGACGCAGCTTTGCCTCATCCTCATCCACTCCCTCTCCCTCTGAAGCTCTCTCTCTTGATTTCTTCCTCAAGGCCGAAACCCTAGCTAACCGTGCCGTCGTGCCGCACCTCCCCACTCCTTTCCAAGTAGCCATGGAGAAGCCCCGTGCTCCGTAGATCCTCTGGGTGGAGTCCAGCATCAAGGGGAGCACTGGGGAGGGCGAATTTTGTCGTTCCTTCTGCGGTAGTTCATCGGAATCCTCGTCGGAGAGCTCGCCTCCGAACGCATCCGTCCTCACCGACAACACCGCTGCAACCAGGGTGAGTCACCGATGCTCAAGAATCGATCCTCTACTCTTATCGCGCTCTCTAGCATGCTCGTGACGTAGCGCCGATGTACGCCACCGTTGGTTGTCGTTGTTACAGTAGTTTCGATGACCAATCAGGGGCGGCACCACCACTAGTAGACTCCCCGTGCGATACTCGTTCGAACGAGTAGTCTCACTTGGCCACGCACGCTTGCAAACGCTTGATCCGACGACCATCTGAGGGTGGCCGGCAAAGTGGGACCGCGCTGACATCATCTTGACGTCATGCTCGCGTCAGCCTTGACCTAGTCCACCAATTGACCAGTCCACGCCTAGGTGGCATACTGACGTGGCCCTGACCCCACGGGTCAGTGACCTAGGGTAATTCTAGATGAGGTATAAAAAGTTATTCCCTGTTTAGGAAATAAATAAAATGTTATAAGTCCAAATTTAAATGTTCCAGAAATTAAATAAAATCCTTAAATCCTGTAAAATCAATAACTTTTGTTTTATAATTCTGAAAAATATGTGTAATATATGAAAATGTTTAGAAAAATAAAATCTATAATTTAACTCTATTACCAAACATTATTAATTATTTGAATAGATATTATTTAATAAAGATTTTATAAATAATAAAACTTTGATAATTCATATTGTAATAATGGTAAATGATAAAAATATAAATAATATACCAAAATTCCTAAAAAATAAGAACAAAAATTTAATATTATAATCATGTAATATTATTTCACTTAATTAAGTATTTATTATTTATTAAGTATTTATAAAGTATTAAATTTTATAAAAAATCATATCTTAATATTTTTAAATCACAAAAATAAATGTAATATACCAAAATGATCACAAAAAAAATATTTACATGTTAACAAAATAACATTCCACTTTTAAAGTAAATAAAACTTAATACCCTAATAACTTAAATTTAAATCTAATTTCCTTACTTAATAATTCATATAAGGGTAAATAAAATTTGCTAATATTTCTAAAATTAGTCAATTGAGGTCTAATAAATAATATTAGTCTTAAATATTGATATTGTGAATTCAAAATGGTTCAACACATTTTAAATATAATCTTATTGAATTATCATTCAACTATAAGTGTAGAATATCTCTAAATAAAACCTATTCTAATATCAAACCTTCAAAGAATAATTGTGGCTAAAT
The DNA here is from genome assembly GCA_916181665.1 of Avena sativa. Lineage (NCBI taxonomy): Eukaryota > Viridiplantae > Streptophyta > Magnoliopsida > Poales > Poaceae > Avena > Avena sativa. The sequence goes on along the minus strand of OV702284.1, from coordinate 363,220,301 downwards.
AAAATTTATTCCTTTATTCCAACCACAAGTTAACAAGATACCAAGATAATGTAGTGAATTCATAAGTATCTAAGTAATATTGTTTACTTACTAGCAAACCATAACTACATCTTTAGACAATTTATTCCATTCCAGTATAATAATAAGAAATTACTACTAAAATAGTAGTACTACCACTCTTAAATAGGTTTACAGAAATATTATGAGGAAAACAAAGTACAAGTATCATAAACATTAAACCTTAAGTTCATCTATGTTCTTAAAGCTAACTTTAGTCTACAAGACTTTAAATATAATGCTAACAACCTTATTATGTGTTTTATAGTTTACTTTGGTCTGTTATAATTAAGTCGTCAAGCATCTCAATTCCAAACTATTCAAGCAAGCCCAAATAACATCGACCACATTTGATTAACCACAAATATTATTTAGACCTAAGAAAAGAAATATTTTATTCAAATGTTATTCTTTTTGCCACTTCAAACGACAAGTCTTAAGCTAATATTCCCCACACTTAACAACTAAACTCCAGGACTTTCATCATAGTCTACAGATGACCATTAATCATAAACACATTGTTTGAAACTTTACTTGTATACTTTAGATTGTTAACACCTAAATTCCTTATAAATTTCATCATTGTAAAGAAAAATCTAAAAATAGAACAATTCTTATATGAGCAACTTTACGTAACATTCCTCGTTTGTATACCTTATTGGTTGTATAATATTTTAGTTACACATTGTTTCACACACCCTCAACAGCCTTAATAAGAAGCACAAAGTACAGAACTTATCTAAAAGTATAACATATTATAAATAAACCTTTCCATTTTCCAAACCCTAGATTAACACTTGTTTTGGGGATACGAACTTATCAAATTGCATTACATTATTTATACATAATATCATGCTGCTTCTTTAAACATTAGTCCTTGCCGGACCAATGATGTTGATTTCAGATATTGGATCTTATATTGTCTTGAAGACCGTGAGTGCATGATCTTGCAATCACAAAAGGCAAGTTCACACTTGCTCATGTCCTTTGATTATTTTCTGTAAAGTATTTTGCAAATTTAGTGTTGTCATCACCTGCATTTGAAAAAGGTCAGAAAACACTATTTTCATAATAATATGATTATAGGTTATTTACCATGAGGTAATAACCTACTATGAAAGTTCTAGTGGTAAAGGAACATATTACCTAGGACTTAACAACCAATGTCGCCAGTGATTCTTGCGCCGTATATCACGTGTTAACCATGAGATTTGGAATGGGGCGGAGAAGTCAGCTGTATCCTTTTCCTTTTGTATGGAGGCAAGACTACCTTAACATGACATTGTGATTCCTTCTACGGATCCAACATATGGGTGGGAACCCTTAGGCCCCACGTTTAGGAACTCATCGGGGTTTTAGCCTGCTCGAAAGGGGGCTTAACGGAGGTGAGCCAGCTGTCGTGGTATTGCCGACGAGTACACCATGGATGGGTCCTCACAGTGCTTGTTTAGAGACGTGGGGTAAGGCGGACGGTTGACGGGTACGAGGTAACACAGCTTACCCAGGTTCAGATCCCACAACGGTGGCGGAATCCTACTCCTGCTATAAATCACTATAAGGGCTATACGCCGAGTTACAGAGATAGGTTCGCTGTGCGAGGTTGTCTGAGATTGTAAGTTATCGTGCCCTAAAGGCTCCCATAGGCCCGACTTATATAGTCGCCAGGTCCTAGGGTTACAGGGAAAAGTCCTAGCCGGACAGGTTACAGAGTCCTACACCGTCTATCACTAGTCTTGTGTATCTTGTACTCCAAGGCTCCGGGTACGCTGGTGACTCCACCGTAGCCTTCCTTTATCCGGCATGGGCCTCCCTTCTGGATACACCTAACTGGGCCGCCCAGCAGGCCATAGGCCATGCTACCGACTATGGGCCACCCGGGTTAGGCGGATAAGAGACATGCTATGAGGATACCCATATAGCATATCCCCAACAGTAGCCCCCGGAGAACTCCGAGATCTTGCGCCGTCTTGCCTCTTCCCGTGGAATGCTCCGTCTAGATGGATGTCGGCAAATCGTCAAGCAATATCTTGTAGTCCTCCCAAAGAACCCTACAAAGGTTTCTGCGTCTTCTATGAGTAAGTCAGAGAAATGCTGAATCTTCCATCGTACTCTTCCGTAGTCGGAGTGAATCCGTCCATGCCGGAATCTTCAATGGGACGGCTCATCTACCATGTCAGTTATGAAGACGTAGGCTGTAGGCCAGCGACGCCTCGTAACTCACACATGTAGAGAACGCAATCATATCCAATTTTCCCGCGCGAGCGATACGAACCGTTGGCGGCGGCGGTTGGAGACGTGGTGAAATTACCGCGCACGTTCACGAACACGTCGTCTACGCGGCAACCGTCCGATTAGCTGCACGAATCTTGACACAGAGTAAGATAAATAGTAACCACGGGACAGTTTCCACTTTTTCACCTCATTCTCTCGCGTCATCATCTTCTTCCTCCAGCCGCACGCCTCCTCGAGCTCTCCGCGGAAAACCTCGAAGAAAACCTAACCTCTCTCTGCACCAGTCGCATCTTCCCAGTCCTCCATGGCTAGCAGCAGCTCATCCCCGTCAATGGCGGCGTCGAGAGAAGCCACGGCGAAGCCGGCGAGCTCCGTCATCGTGCCCCAGAGGGCCTGGTCATCCCCGCGTCGGCGGTGATTGAAACCACTGGCGGTGACCACAATCTGGCGGCGCTGGAGCCTTTGGAAGAGGAGCCAGACTCGCACAAGGGCGACTGGCGCGGCTCGGACATCATCGGCCGCGACATCCAAGAGATGGTCGCCGAAGGCTACCTCCCCGCGACGGAGGGGCTTGCCTAGCGGGCGGCGCTGGCCGGCGAGGTGACACCTTCTCCCCAAGTCGGAGAAAAGGTGTGCCTTAAGGCTCAGCTGGTATGCGGCGTTTCTCTGCCCATCTCCCACTTTTTTTGTCCGTCTTGAACCACTTCAAAGTCCAACCCCATAACCTCTCCCCCAATAGCATCTTAGTGCTTAGCAACTTCGCGGCACTTTGTGAGGGTTACCTAGGGATTAATCCTAGGTTAGACTTGTTCATGTACTTCTTCACCGTCAAACGCGAAGCCAGACATAGTAGGGAGGAGCTTAGGAGCTATGGCACCATAAGCTTCAAGATCCGACCTGGCTAGCGGTTCCCCGACATCGTCGGCCACGAGTCATGCAAAAATTGGCAGCGGACATACTTCTACGGCCCCGAAATTCCTTTGGCGGGCCACGAAGTAATGTACCCGGACTTCGTGGATGGAGCCGCCGCCGTAGTTTACACATGGAGATCCCATACCTCCCTTCCCTCCGACCTCAACGCTTCTCGTGCAATAAGGCGGATCAAGTGGTTCGTAGAGGCGGGTTTGACCGACTTGGACCTAGCCATGTGCTAGTTCATCAGGCGAATCCAACCCTTGCAGAACCGCGTGAAGTTCATGCACGAGTACACGGGTGACCGAAAGGATTCCCTTCGGATCTCCGTGGATAACTTCTCGAGCGACTCTGTCAAGCTCCGTCTGAAGGACATCGTCAAGGTGAAGGATAAGAAGCGCGACTTCACCATCTACTGCGACATATACGTAGACAGCAAGTGCCCAAAGGTAGGTATTTATTTTCCGTGTATGACATTGCTCCAGTTTCTCCGTCTTACCAGTGCCATCTTATCTAACACGGTGATTTCTTACTTAACAGCTTAGCGATCTAGATGAGGACAACCTGGCTGCCCAAATCTACGATCCAAAGATGAAGGAAGTCACGGTCGTGTCCGACGACGATGCCCGTTGGCACGAAAGCGGAAGAGCTCCACCTCTGACGCTGCCGACAGAGGCAAGAAAAAGAAGACGGAGGGTGGAGCCTCCAAAAAGAGTACTGCCGCCCTGGAGGCAGAAAATAAGAAAGCCACCGGGATGTTTGCCAAAGCGCCCCCCTAGTGTAAACCTCTCATTCTCCGACATTGTCTTATTTATCTGTCTTATTCCTGTACTTATGCATTTTGCATGTTTCAGGAAGAAAGCCACAACCAGCCTCAAGAAGTCCTCCAAGACTCTTGGGGCTTCTAGAAATATCAAAGATATGCTGCATCGCGACTCCTCCCTCGCCATTGCCCCTGCTACTCCTGCCGTCAAGCCCTCCTCCGCTCCGACAAGCTCCCAAGTCCAGGAGGCACCAGGACCTTCCGCCATGGAAGTGGATTCTGGCGCCTCTACCGAACTCGCTGTTGTCGGCGAGCAGGCGACACAGGAGAGCGCTGCTCTTCAAATGGCTGAAGCCCCGGCTAAGGATGCCATCGGTAGCGGCAAGGCGGTGGTGGGAGCTGGTACCTCTGCCGAAGGCGGCGCCCCTACTCCCCAGAAACCCTTCGAGTTCCCGAAGATAGTTTACCCGGCGCTCACGCCGAGTAACACAACTCTTGTTCCTGGAGGAGTGCCGTCATCTCCGACGTGCGGTCTTGAGGAGCTACTCCGACAAGCAGATATCTTGCGAGGAAATAGCATTTCCTTTGGCAAGCTGCTAGCCGAGAGCGCTACAAACCTCAAAATGATTGTGCTTGTAAGTTTTACTTTACCTTTTGCATTTCGTATGAGCATCCCACTGTAGCCCCCGAGGATGTAGACGGAAAACCATAGGTTTTGCATTTATATGCTCTAAGAGTGACTAAGTTAGAAAGAACTTTCACTGTAGCCCCCAAGCATTTAGATGGAAGAAATTATTCCGACTAGATGCTTTAAGAGTAGCATACACAGTGTTCATATTTTTCAGTGCTGTAGCCCCCAAGCTTCTAGTTGTAACTGAATTAGTTCCGACTAGATGCTTAAAGAAAAGCTAAGCATTTTCCGAGCTAAAAACTTTATACCGTAGCCCCCAAGCTTCTAATCGAGAACTGAAGTAGCTCCGACTAGATGCTTTAAAGAAAAGCTAAGCATATTGATAAGTTTAAAAACTCTCGCTATAGCCCCCGAGTATCTAGGTGGAAAATCTCCGACTAGAGGCTCCAAGCAGACCAAACAACGACTTAACTTTGTATTTGCTTCCATAGAACAAGAATGCTCGGAGGGGCATGGCCAATGACAAGTATCAGAAGATGCGCAGATCTTGAAGCCGAAAAGGGTAAAACTGCCATCTTGAAGGAACAGATCATCAAAAACAAGAGTCTGTTTTCTTTTTGCGCATTTTCGTCTTACTTTTGTGCCTTCATTCTTCGAGTACTCACTGTGTACTTTGTTTTCTCCGACTTGCAGAGCATGTTTCCAAGGCCAAGGATATTGTCGAGCAGTCCAAGCACATCCAGCAGCTGGACAGCGAGAACAAAATCCTTAAGAAGGAGAGGGAACAAATGCTGAAGATGCACGAGGATTCCATGAAAGCCCTGCAGGACTCTGCCTCCGTGGAGATCAATCGCTTGAAGGAGGAGCTTGCGATCCTAAAGGATCAGAAGCAAGCTGCTGATGAGCAAAAACTTCGCCATAACGAAGCGTTTAAGCTCCTCCAATAAGAGAAGGAATCCTTGGCGGACACCGTCTGGCAGGCTAAGGCCAGCATCTTCAGTAAGTGTCCTCCGCCTTGTAGTTCTGTAGTCTGGATACTTAGAATTTATTGAACTCATGCGATCTTTGTCGGAATTTTCAGCGCCCATGGGTTTAACCCGCTCGCCTCCTTCGGACAAGGAATGCATGGTTCTTGCCGGCAAATTCATCAATACCGCCATCGCCCAAGCCAAGGAGATTGCTAAGCCCTTACAGATTTATATCAAGGCCTCGAACTCCGTGACGAAGTACTCGGAGATTCTGCGCCGAGCCCCCGAGCGTGTCGCGAGCTGGAAAGCTTCATGCGCACGGGCTGGCGCAAGGATGGCGCTGTCTACAGTGAAGGCGCACTATGAAGATGCCGACATCGACACAGTGACATCTGGTATCCCCGATGTGGATGATGACAGCAAGGAGATCGATCACGAAGCCATCCTGTCATCACTCGCGGGTTATGACACCAGGGTTGCCGAGTTGGTGGACGTTGATGTCTTCGTGCCCAGGAACTTCATCGACAACGTCAACCAGGACTCCTCTGAGTCTCATCACAGCGCTGATGCTGAGGGTGATTCTCCGGCTGGTGATGATGCGGCCTCCAAGTCTCCTGCGCCCAAAGAATGAAGAAAACTTTGTAATTTCTGTTTCACCTTTGGTGTGTGCACGGGAAAAACTTGTTGATGCAATCTTAAGGCAGAAAACAATGGTTGTCGTATCCTACTACTTAAGAATTAAGTTTCAGCATGTATATATTTTTTAAGCAAGTGCTGGCTTATCCATTACTCTGGTTCTTATGCTTGACTTTTCGTGAGTCGGAAGACTCGTTGTCGGAACCATGCGCTTAGGTGATGATGCCCAATGGCACCGTCAATAACCTGAGCACAAAATCACCGACAATAAGTGCCAAAAGTCACTACTCCAGAATCCACATAAAAACAACAAAGAACATGTAGACCAGAAAACTTAAGCTAACGCCCGTAGGCGGAATTTTCACAAGTGCAATCACAAGACTTGTGCATAAAGGTTTTATATGATCCAAAAATGAACACTAAAGGAGGTAAAAGACTTAGAAATATGAGTGAACCAAAGATCTTTATTTCATTGATCATATAAGAGGTACACGATTAGATAAAAAATGCTAAGTGTAGAAAGGACGTAGCTGTGCTATGTTCCATGACCGATCAATCTCCGGGTAGTCATCATCCGGGTCACGTCGCTTACGCTTATGATCCTCGTTGGGTCTATCCTTGAGTTCTGGATTGTCGACAAGGTAGTAAGACCCATTGAGAAGTGCCTTGCTTATGATGAACGGTCCTTCCCATGGCGGGGATAATTTGTGTGACTTCTTCTGCTTAAGTCGGAGCACTAAATCCCCCTCTTTAAACGAGCGATGCCGAACGCGGCGACTATGGTAGCGGTGTAGCTTCTGCTGGTAGATGGCGGATCTTTGGCATGCCAAAACGTGCTCCTCCTCGAGAAGGTCCACATATAGGCGTCTAGATTCTTCAGCGTCATCTTCGTTGTAGGCGGCAACTCTTGGTGCATCGTGGAGGATGTCAGAAGGTAGGATGGCTTCTGCTCCATATACCATGAAATAAGGGGTGTAGCCAGTGGATCTGTTGGGTGTAGTTCGTAAACTCCACAACACAGATGGCAATTCTTCCGCCCAGGCTCCAGCTGCTCTATGTAGCGGTGCCTCAAGATGTGGCTTGATTCCCTGCAGAATTAATCCATTGGCTCGCTCAACCTGACCATTGGATTGTGGGTGTGCCACAGATGCAAGGTCAAGTCAGATGCCTTTGTCCCAGCAATAGGCCTCCACTTCTCCGAGTGACAAGTTGCTTCCGTTGTCGGTGATGATGCTGTGTGGGAGACCAAATCTCACCACTAGATCCCGGACAAACCTGAGGGTAGTTGCCCCATCAAGCTTTCTAATGGGTTTAGCTTCTATCCATTTGGTGAATTTGTCAACTGCTACAAGCAGATGCGTAAATCCACACGGTGCCATCTGTAACGGTCCCACCATGTCTAGCCCCCAGACTGCAAACGGCCAAGTTATTGGTATTGTTCGCAATTCTTCAGCAGGAACATGTGGTTGCCGGGCATAATACTGGCATCCCGTGCATGTCTCAACCAGCTTGTCGGCGTCCGCCTTCGCGGTTAGCCAGTAGAATCCTTGCCGGAAGGATTTCGCGACCAATGATCGAGGAGTGGCATGATGCCCGCAATCTCCGAGATGGATCTCGCGCAGGATTTCCATACCTTCTAGCTGGGAAACGCACTTTAGGTATACGCCAGTAGTGCTCCTTTTGTAGAGTTTCCCATTGATTATGGTATAACCCTTTGCTCACCGTACTATTTGCCGTCTTTCGACCTCGTCGTCGGGAAAAGTTCCGTGCTCGAGATACTCCATGAACGGTTTTGTCCAAGCCGGAGGGATCTTTGTCACCATGTTGACGAAAGAGTCAGCTCTATCCGGGTTGTCGATGTCGGCGCCCTTAACAGATGGTGTGCGTAGATGCTCTAGGAAAACTCCTGGCGGAATTTGCTTGCGCCCTGATCCAAGCTTAGATAGCAGACTAGCCGCCTCGTTTTGCTCGCTAGGCACATACTTGACTTCGTAGCCCAAGAAGCTCTTGGCTATCTCGTCCACTTCATCGCGATATGCCGCCATCATAGGGTTCCGCGCGTTCCAGGTGCCAGCCACCTGCTGGGCAACCAAGTCGGAATCTCCACAGCAAACTATGCGCTTGATGCCAATATCCTTGGCTACACGTAGTCTGTGAATGAGTGCTTCATACTCCGCCATGTTGTTTGTAGCCTCGAAGTGGATCTGCAGAATGTAGTGCAACTTATCTCCTTTTGGTGACTGTAGCAGTACACCAGCCCCTGAGCCGTTGAGCAACTTTGATCCGTCAAAGTGCATCACCCAGTACTCTGGTTCTGGCAATGGAGTAGCATATGGCATCTCCGTCCAATCTGCAATAAAATCCGCCAAAGCTTGTGACTTGATAGCGTCACGTCTTTTGTAGGTGATCTCGAAGGCGGCAAGTTCAATGCCCCAATTCGCGACCCTTCCTGTAGCGTCGCTGTTATTGATAATGTCGGACAGTGGAGTCTTGCTCACTACTGTGATTGGGTGCTCCTGAAAGTAATGCCTCAGTTTCCGAGAAGCGAGGAATACTCCATAAGTTATCTTTTGGTAGTGCGGGTAACGCTGCTTGGACTCCGTCAAGACCTCGCTTACATAGTAAACTGGTCGTTGAACTCCGTGCTCGTATCCTGGTTCCTTCCTCTCTACCACGACGACGATGCTAATAACCCGGTTGGTTGCCGCCATGTAAATTAACAGGGGCTCTCCAGGCTCGGGTGCTGCAAGGATGGGCGCTGAGGAAAGAATCTCCTTGAGCTGCTTCAATGCTGCATCTGCTTCGTCTGTCCATGTGAATTTGTCCGCCTTCTTCAGCAACTTGTACAGCGGCAAAGCCTTCTCTCCAAGTCGGCTGACGAACCGACTAACTGCTGCAACACATCCTGTTAGTCGTTGGATGTCCTTTAGGCATGTCGGACGGTTTATGTTTAAGATGGCTTTGATTTTCTCCGGGTTGACCTCGATTCCGCGCTGGGAAACGATGAAGCCCAACAATTTGCCGGCTGGAACCCTGAAGACGCACTTCTTAGGGTTGAGCATCATGTTGTATTTTCGGAGATTGTCAAAGGTTAATTTTAAGTCGGAGATTAAGTCGTTTGACTTTTTAGACATCACCGCGATATCGTCCACGTAGGCGTGAACATTACGACCAATTTAGTCGTGAAGGCAACGTTGCATTGTCCGCTGGTAGGTAGCACCTGTGTTTTTCAGCCCAAAGGGCATCGTGACATGGCAAAACGTGTCATATGGGGTAGTGAACGAAGTGGCCAATTGGTCCGACTTCCTCATCTTGATCTGGTGGTATCCTGAGTATGCATCAAGAAAACACAAAAGTTCCGAGCCAGCCATCGAGTCAATGACTTGGTCAATGTGAGGCAAAGCAAACGGATCTTTGGGACATGCTTTGTTCAAGCCGGTGTAATCAACACACATTCTTAATTCATTGGTTCCCTTTTTGGGGACAAGTACAGGATTGGCCACCCATCGGGTGTGAAGGACTTCTCGGATAAACCCAGCCTTAAGTAACCTAGCTATCTCTTTGCCAATGGCGCATCTCTTCTCATCTCCGAAGCGTCGTAGAGGTTGTTTCACTTGTTTACATTTTGGATCTATGTTTAAGCTGTGCTCGGCAAGTTCCCTAGGTACACCTTTCATGTCGGCAGGTTGCCAGGAAAATATGTCCCTATTCTCATGGAGGAACTCGACGAGCGCGCTTTCCTATTTGGGATCCAGGTTCGTCCCAATGGCGACGGTCTTGGAGGCATCGCCTACCACAAGTTCCACCGGCTTGGTCTCGATGGCGGCCTTGAACGCAGGAGCGGAGTCGGGGATCTGCTTCTTCGACGCGGGCATCTCTGAGTCATTGACCTTGCTCTGGATCTCCTTGAATTCTTCGCTGTAGAGGACAGCTTCTGCAACGGCTGCTTCATTGATCTCGCAGTCTCTTGCTTTGGTAAAGCTTCCGGATACGGTGATGACGCCGTTTGGTCCGGGTATCTTGAGTTTGTTGTAGACGAAGCATGGCTTGGCCATGAACGTGTGGAATATGTCGCGGCCGAATATGACGTGGTACACGCTCTTGAAGGGGACCACCTCGAAGGTCATGCGCTCTTGGCAGTAATTATTAACGTCGCCAAAGGCTACCTGAAGCGTAATGCACCCAAGGGACCGAGCCTCCCGACCAGGAACTACGCCATGGAACACGGTGTTGGTCCGTCTTAGGTTTGCCTCCGTCAAGTTCATCTTCTGCAGTGTATCCAGGTACATGATGTTGATGCTGCATCCACTGTCCACCATGCACTTGGTGAACTCTACACCGTCGATCAATGGGTTAATGACCATGGCGTACTGGTTCTCCGTGGGCACAAGGTCTGGGTGGTCCGTCCTGTCCCAAGTGATTGGAACCTCCGACGAGCGCATGTATTGGGGAACTGGGGGAGAGTGGCCATCAGGATCCTTAGAGAGGTCTTTTGTTGTCGGACGATGGGGGTGCCAAGGAAATTGTGGTAGACTGGGGCCTTCTTTGCGAAGGGGTTCTTGCCCTTGTCGTCGCTCTTGGCGGCGTGCTTGGGGTCAACGTCCTCGTCCATGTCACTTGAATCCTTGGACTCCTCCTCCTTCTTCTTCCCCTTGCCCTTGCCTCGCGGTCTGTTTTTCTGACTTCGCTTGTAACCGGACTCCGGGTCTTCCTTGAGGTTGTTGACGAACTTGCAGTGTCGATTGGTATGGGTGGCCTTGACGTTGACATCGAGGTGTACGAGGCACGTCATATCGCAGTACTCCTCGTACGTTTGGGGAACACGGAGCAGCGCCGAGTTGGTTTCACTTCCTCGTTGCTGCCCGCGGCCTGCTCCCCTTCCTCGGCCATGTTGTCCGCTTTCTCCTTGTCCTGCAAAAGTCATAGCGACCGTGTTGGTAGATTGCTTTTCTTCTGGAGCGGTTTTCTGCTTTGTACTGCTGTTCCTCCGAGCTTGGGTTGGAACGGCCGTTGCCGGCAAAGTGCCACGAGCATCGTCGTCGGCAGCTGCGAACTCACTAGCTAACTGAATCATCTGATTCAAGTCAAGCTGATGATTGTCCTGCAAGCACTTTAGCTTATGTCGGAGTAACGTGCCCCTTTCCAACCCATCAATGAAGGCGGCCATGGCGGTCTGAGCGTGCACTCCTGCGTAGGAATTCTTCATGTCTAGCCAGCGGGAGAGGTAGGCGCGAGATGTCTCGTCTTTCTCTTGCACGCACCGCTGTAGATCGCCCACAGTGCAGGGACGCTTGTATGTACCCTCAAAGTTCTTGGTGAATGCTTCTTGCATATCCAGCCAGTTGTAGATAGATTTCTCCGGCAAGGCGTCGATCCATTGACGGGTCGTACCCGCCAACATTAACGGGAGGTACTTAACGGCGACGTTGGGGTTGCCTCCGGCAATCTCCACCGCGTTGTCGTAGTCCTGCAACCATGTGGCGGGCTTGGCGGTGCCGTCATAGGGCTTGATGGTCTTGTCAATCCGGAAACCTTTGGGGTAAGTTGCGGACCGTATTGCAGGTCCAAAGCAACGTGGTCCCAGGTATGGTCCTTCCCGGGCCTCGTGGATCTTATCGATCCGCGAACGTGCATCGTATGGCTCCGGGTTCTTCTTCTTGTTGTCAACAGGGGATGGGCTGCATGAACAACGCGGGCCTCTTCCGCCATGGTGACTGCTTGGCGGTGACGGAGGCGGAGGTGGCGGTGGGTTAGCCTTCTTGCTTTACCCTCCTGCGACGCCTCACGCCTGTCACGGTTGCTTGTCGGACGCGGAGGGTCGTGGTGTGACCTGCTCTTGTGTCCTTGGTGGCGCTCTTCATCATGACGGGTCTGTGCCGCGTTGTCGCGGATGACGATGCCATACTGCTTTGGAGGGGGCATATCCGTGCGATGATGAGCCTTGTAATCTTCCTGACGTCGGGGGGATCGGGGTGGTGGCGATGGGTGGCGAGGTCAGGCTTTTTCTCCGTGGTCGGAGGATATGGGGATAGCATCCTTCCGGTTGCGCGCATCCCTCCGTCTTCGTTCTGATGAACCCGTCTGTGATCCGACATCCTGAGGAGATCTGTCCCTTGGCGGTTTGTACTGGATAGATCGGCAGAGTGCTGGGTCAGACTCAAGCCTCTGAGAGGTGGCCTTTTCCTGCTGCTTTACCGCCTTGGCCACTAGGTCATAGACCTGTTCTACTGCCTCAAGCGATCTATCCTGCTCCAGAAGGGTCTTGGCGACGGCGAGGTTAAGGAGTGGGGCGGGCATCACCTGCTTGCCTTCACTATCAATGTATGGCTTGGCCTGTGCCGGCTTCGAGGGGGCCCATCCTAGGTTGCGCCGTACACCAGGATCGTTGATGACTCGAGCTAGAGCCTTCTTAGCCTTCTTCTGCTGTAGTAGAGTCTTATACTCGGCCTCCATTGCTCTAGATTTCTCTATGGACTTCTGCGCATTGACCAGATCTCAATCTAGTTTAGCGCCTTGCTCCGCGATGGCTTGCGCCTCCTCCAGCAGCTGTTGGCGCTTCTCGTCGAGCTGGGTCACGTTCCAGATATGATCAACGGTTAGTGGCTCAACGAGGAGATTGCCGTACATCACTCTATCAGCTGGAGTAACATGGGATGCTGCCTACGTGGATGCTGGAGGCGGCAAGTTTGCGGTGTTGTTGTTGCTCGGACCGGTGCCGAGTTCCTGCGGCTGCTGCACTGGATTAGGCGGAGGAGGCATGACCTTTGCGCGATCATTGTCGGCAGCAATAAGTGGCCCCTTCCCCTTTTCCAGCGTCGTAGGCGGAGCTTGCCCGGGTTGATCTTCATCCATCGCTGTCCCAGTGGTGACGAACACCCCTCGAGACATAACGGTGTTATTATCTTGCTCGTCGCGCGAGTACTCCTCCTCCATCTCCTGCATAGCAGAGTCTAGCTTTTCTGGACTGAAGTCTATTTCCTCTGAATCTGCACTGAAATCAGCATAAAGCGCGTCAATGACAGAGTCGGAGGGCGCCAGGACTTCCTCGATGATGGGCGGTGGAGGTGCAACGGCCTCGACGATGACTGGAGGTGGTGGTGCTGCTATGACGATGGCAGCCGGAGGCGGTGGAGGTGGTGGCTGAATCGGAGGGGCTCCGTCAATGAGCGCAAGCGCTGTTTGAGCTGCCGCTTCAGCCTCCACGTAGTTGTTGACGGTGTTCACCATGCCTTCGAAGGTAAGGCGTCCTGACGCCTATTGCCGTCTTAGAGAATGTCGAAGAAGCGTTCCGTGGTACAGTCCTTCCACAAAGTGATAGATATCATCATCATTGGGGTAGTGGGCCAGATCGGCTCGCATACGGAGCCACCTGGCCAGGTAATCGCGGGGGTTTTCGCCCTCTCTCTGAATGCAGCGTGCCAGATCGAAGATGGTAACCACACCGACGAACTTGGATCTCTGTTGTCTAGACGCGCGGATAAAGCCGACGGACTTGCAGTGATCTTCCACCTTTATATCCTGCACAGGGGCAGTTTGGGTGGGTCTTGAATTTCTCTGATCTTTGCCGGAAAACTCCGAGAAGAGATCCGACATTGATCCTTCCGCGAACGTACCCTGCCCGTAGGCGGTCCGTGCGGGTCTTGATGCTTTCCGATCTTTGCCGGCAAACTCCAAAGAGAGATCTGACATCGATCCTTCCGCGAACGTATCCCGCCCGTAGGCGGTCCGTGCGGGTCCTGATGCTCCTCCAACTTCCAGGGAACTAGTGCCCGAGTCGGTTTCGCCGATGAAGAGGTGGATGTCTCCGATAGGAACGATCGAACACCGCGTAGGGTTCGTCTTTGCCGGGATCCAGAACTCGTCAAGGGGGGGGGGACGATCGGAACGTTTTCAGAGAAGATAACACGGCCGATGGCTACGGTTTTGCCGATTCCCGCAAATATCTTGGTCCTCGCCCGCTGAAGAGCCTGAAGCGCCTCTTGCCCCACGGTGGGCGCCAACTGTCGTGGTATTGCCGATGAGTACGCCATGGAGGGGTCCTCACAGTGCATGTTTAGAGACGTGGGGTAAGGCGGACGGTTGACGGGTACGAGGTAACACAACTTACCCAGGTTCAGATCCCACAACGGTGGCGGAATCCTACTCCTGCTATAAATCACTATAAGGGCTATACGCCGAGTTACAGAGATAGTTTCGCTGTGCGAGGTTGTCTGAGATTGTAAGTTATCGTGCCCTAAAGGCTCCCATAGGCCCGACTTATACAGTCTCCAGGTCCTAGGGTTACAGGGAAAAGTCCTAGCCGGACAGGTTACAGAGTCCTACACCGTCTATCACTAGTCTTGTGCATCTTGTACTCCAAGGCTCCGGGTACGCTGGTGACTCCACGGTAGCCTTCCTTTATCCGGCATGGGCCCACCTAACTGGGCCGCCCAGCAGGACACGGGCCATGCTACCGACTATGGGCCACCCGGGTTAGTCGGATAAGAGACATGCTATGAGGATACCCATATAGCATATCCCCAACACCAGCCCTGAAGGATCATGCAGACATATGGGATCGCTTAAAGGGCAGTGATTGGCTTGGATCATCTACTGGGCCCCACATCACGGAATTGTGGACGGGAATAAACTGCCCGATTGTGCAACAAGGACTTGATCTCTCATGGGTAAAGTAACGCACCTCTCCAGTGTGTAAGAACTGTAACTTGTTACTAACTGTTCCGGGAAGGAGCTACGAACATGGCGGGAAAGGAACTCCATGAAAGTTCTGGTAAACCCGCGAAGGCTAATGGACATAGATTTTTAGAATAAAAGCAACCTTTGAAGAAATATTTATGAAAACTTGCATTGCCTACGACCTATGATCTGTGGTTGTGGATATAGTGCATCAAAGACTCCTTTTCTAGTAAACTTGCTGAGTACGCTCGTACTCAACGTATCTTCTTAACCCTTGCCAGATTCTGAAGCCATTAAGACGACGTATACATCAAGTTATGCTCCAGGAATCATTATCAAAAGCTCAAGCTCTTCAATTAAGTAAAGGAATTCAAGATATACACCAACTAAAGCAAAGACGAAGTTGATGATTAGATATAAATATAATCTCTAGACATAGAAGCTACTTCTCTAGAGTATTGCAATAGTAGAAATACACACCAAATAGTTGGATGCTAACTTAATTTGCATAATAGTTTGGAGTTGAGTATTTCTGGTTCTTCTTTGTAAGAATATTTTTCCTCTCTCTTTAACCTAGAGTGTTCTCCGGATCTTATGTAAAGAGTCGAGTTGTACTTTATAGTCATGTCTTGGACCTGCTATGTTTCTGCTGTACCACTCTGAGGGATGTAATACTAGTGAACGGAGTTTCATTGGTGTTATGTCAACGACTATAGTATACTACATCATGCAGTGGTATGCTGGGTCACCGCAATGGGCCACAGGGGGCCCACACCCCTAGGAGCAGGCCACCCTAGGCCGCGCCTACAGGGGGTGTGGCCCACCTGGCCCACCTCTGGCTCCGTTCTCTCGCCTATATCTTCTCCTCGAAACCCTAAGACATGGGGAGCGACCACATAAAGATTCTGCCGCCTCTGTGGGGCGGAAAACACCGAGAGAGAAAAAGCTCTCCCGCAGACAGATTTCTGCCAGGGAAATTCCTTTCTGGAGAGGGGGGATCATCGCTATCAACACCATCATCAAGCTAGACTTCATCGGGATCACCATCATCATCATCATCATCATCATCCACACCGTCATCTCCACCAGCACCATCATCACCACTCCATCCCGCTGTAACAATTGTGTTGAATCTTGCATAGTTCTTAGGGGAAACTTTCCCGGTGTTGATTAATATTGTAGTTCATGCTTGTGAGTAGAACCATTGGATTATTGTTTATGCTTAGATTGTTATCCATTACCATATAATCTTTTATCTTGATCCATATGATGTCCCGTGAGTAGTTTTTTTAGTTCCTGAGGACATGGGAGAAGTCATGTTGTTAGTAGTGGATTTGTGTTGAGATATTATTCAATGGTTTAGTATTTAAGTTATGGTGCTATTCTTATAGTGGTATCATGTGAACATCGACTACATGATACTTCACCATTTATGGGCCTAGGGGAATGCATTGTGTATTTTTCTACTAATTGTGGGGTTGCCGGAGTGACAGAAACATGAACCCCCGTTAGGACACCATTGCACAAGGGAGTGTAGGATCTCAGAGTTTAAGGCTATGGTTAGGTTTATACCTTAATTGCTTTCTTGTAGTTGCGGATGCTTGCAAGGGGTTTAAACACAAGTATGTACTAGTCCAAGTAAGGTCGGTACATTAGCACAGGTTCACCCACACAACACTTACAAAACCAAAGACTCAGCTATATGAAGCGAAAGCACTTGACAAAATTCCCATGTGTCCTCGAGAACTTTTGGTCCTCATAAGTATTTCCACCGGCTTATCCTTTGCTAAGAAAGGATTGGGACAATTGCTACAATTGTTTGCTGTTTGATTTACTTACACTTTATTTCCTTGGTTTATCGGAAAACCCCTAAAAATCAGTTTGCTAAGTATTTACAGAGATTTCCTGCTCCATACCACTAGTCAACACCTTGTGCTCCTCGTTGGGACCGACACTCCTATTTATCGAAAGTACTATGATACACCCCCTATACTTTTGGGTCATCAAGACTATTTTCTTCCGCCGTTGCCGGGGAGTGAAGCTCTATTGAAGAGTGGAACTGGTAAAGGAAACTTCTACTATGAGTATTGTTTTTTTATTTCTGTTTGTTACTTTGTTTCCAATATGGATAACCCACTTGTTTTTTTGTTTGGGAAAACTACTAACACCATTGGGGTAGTGTAAGGTTCCCAACCTTTAATAAGGTAGAGATCCCTGTGTTTACAATGCTAGTCCCTGGATCAATAGCTAGCATCCACAGTTAAGATGTAATATCAAGAAACAAAGGTCATAATACAACTTTGTAACCAGGAATAAAATAATTCATTACATCTTACATAGCTCATTTGGCTATCACATTACATTGCAACAGAATATCTATAAGCATGGGGTCCTTCATCTTAAAAGTGCCACAGGCAAACATGTTGGTTGTAGACTTGTAATCCTATTCAACACACTTCACTAACATCAAATAAACCTGCAAGATAATAAGTTGCAGCCACAAGGGTAAATACATTTGAATTGTATTGGCAAGTTTCACTACTATGTAGAAATATGTGGATCCTATCATTACATGCATATTTGGCTAAGTGGGGTTCAGGCTCATTTGCAGAAAGCAATATATTTTTATCCTATCTTTTCAAAATAGTTTTTGTTCTTTGTCAAATCTTTTTGAACTTCTTGGAAAACTACAAGTGCTTCTAATCCCTTGTTGTTACCCTCAAGTTGTTAACTTTGAGAAATTGGAATGTCGAGATCTTCCATAGCTTCAGGCCTTAGTTGCTCAGAATTGTCCATAACCGGGGACACGACTAAGTACTTAGAATTTGATCTTCTGCAGAAGTTGTACAATTTACCCACATGACACAATCTCATCTTGATGCCACCAGTGGCCGCTGGATAAGTACTCACCAAGATGGAGTACTGGCAGATTGAGAATGTGACAAAGTCTTTCCATAGGAGTCCTCCCAATACACAATGCTAGCTTGTCTTCCAGGCACCAATGTAGGGTTTCAAGTTCCCTAGCACAAATCTAGTTAACCTGAAGATGCCAATGCATGGGTCTTCCACTATGTAGTTGACTAAGCTAGAGCCCATTTAGCATGTGGCTGTACACGGAAGCCACTGTACGAGAAACATGTTCAATCTCTAAGTCCCTGGGTGGTTTCCTTCTAGTGCACAACAAAAAGAGATTGCCATATAAACATGGTTCCTTTTGTTGCCACCTTGTCCAAAACTTGAGTATCCTTGTTGTAACATCCCTAAATTCATGTTTCAAAACTCATTCATATCATCCTTGCATCCATCATCATTTAGGGTTTTCTCAAAGCATTTCAGAAAACAGAAACATGGTATCATGATTTTATGTGGACAAACTTATTTTAAATGGCCAACACCACTTGTAAGTTTGATTGTTGTGAACCAGGAAGGTTGCCTTCTATGAGCATAGGATTTAAGTGTAGATTTAAAACCAAGTTTTCAAATGGAAATGGGTTCCAAAAAAAAAACCATCTTTCAAATCTTAAACCAAGTGCCTAGCCTCTGATATTTTGATCTCCAAGCTTGACCAATCCGTTACAAAGCTACCCCATGGATATATGACCATTTTTGAGACCATTGCTCACTACAAAAATCCCGGGAAAATTTGAATTCAAATTGAACTTGATTTCATTTGAAAATCTATCCAGAAAACCAGAATAGAAAAGGAAAAGAATTAAACAAAGGAAAAGGGCCACGCGCCAGATATCTAGCCCAGCAGAGAATTAAGCCCAACAAGCCCACCCGGGGGTTTTCTTTTCCTCTCGCACGCGCCAGCGCACCCAGACGGTTACTGATGACCGGACCCCACCCTCACTTCGCGCACATCGCTGACGAGCGGGCCCTGCCCACGCTGTCCTCGTCTTCCCCAAACTGCGCCCGCGACCACGTTGCAGCGGCAGTCATGGCCGGTAATGGCGCGGCATAAATGGGCAATAATCCGCGAGCGTTTCCTGTCGAGGCTCCGGCTATAAGATCCCCACCTCCTAGCGACCATTTTCCCCCAGTCAATTCTGCCTTCACGCCACCAGGCTGCCCACGACTCACGCAACACCGCCGCAGACAGAGCTTGCTCCGGCGAACGATTCCGGTGAGATTCATGCGCCCTTTCCTCTCTGATTCGTTCGAGCCATTTTGCAATCTCCTTGCGCACCTCCTGACCCCACCAGTTCATCCTGTACTGCCCCAGGTCGCCGTTCCCGCTCGACGCCGCAAGCATCTGACGACCACCTCGACTCCGGCGACCAAATTCCGTAAGTCCCGTGCGCCCCTTCACTTCTGACTCACACGAGATTGTTCGCCACGTTCTTGCGCATCTCCTAAACCCCCTGGCTTGTGTTAGGGCGACGCGGAACCTCGGCAACTACTCCGACAACGACCACCCGACGCTGCCCGTAACTCCGACGAGCAATCCTCGCCGTGTCAGCGCGCCCCTCCGCAAACTAGTACCACGTCGAGCTTCAGCACGCCTTTGCGGATCTGGTAAGCACCTTCTTGCATCCTGGAACGATCTGGAACGCTAGCGCCGCCGTAGACCGAGCGCTCCGCCGCTCGCCGACGCCGCGCGCCGCCAGGACATGGTCGCTTGCTCGCGCGCCGTTGGGATCTTGATCCAAGCGTTAGGATAGATTCATTAATCGGCGAAGAGGTACGCGATCTGGAGCGTGCGATCTAGTTAGATCCTGCGGCTACGGAGCTCGATCCGGTGCGAACCGGTACGCGCAAATCACAACGCGACGCGTGGCAAGTGTTAGAACTAAAAACAGATTTAAAACCAGAATTTGATCCAAATTTCAAATGCTTATAACTTTTGATTGCCACGTTGGAATTTTGCAAAGTTTATACCATTGGATTCAGTGAAGCAAGACCTTTCTGAATGTCCAATGTGTTTAACAAATAGTAACAGTTAAAATGACTTTATTTGTAGAAACATGTTTAAGGCTATTTTAAGTATAGATTTATTTTGGTAAATTGTATTAGTGCCAAATAAGTTTAGTTGGCAAACTTGTGACTTGTTAAGTTTCTGTAAACATGTGCATGCTTGGTAAAGTTTTCAAAATCACCACTTAGTAAATTCTTGCATGCATGTATTCCTATTATTTTTGATTGTATATAATTGTGTGTAATTGTATGCTATAAATTTTGTGTAGATTTTGCTAGTGATTGTGATTGTGAAGAGTGCTACTCTCCCCACTACCAAGGCAAGTGATATTTTCATGAATATTTCTACCATATGTTTTGTACTAGCATTAGATATTTTGCTAAGTCTTGCATGCTATTTTTGCCTAATGCTAAGTTGGGAAATCCTAAGTAGTGTAGAATTGCTAGGGAATTTTCCTAAGTTAAGTTATCATACCATGCTTAGCCTAGCTATTTAGCAAACAAGGGTTGGTGAAAATCTATACTTACTATGATGAAAATATTTCTAAGTCATGAGACTTATGCTTTCCTAATAAAACAACTAAGTCAAATGAACCTCCTGGGTGGAATGGAAGGATTGGGTTATGTTGAGTGGTTACACAAGGCCATGGACTTGGGTTGTGTATCTCACTTGTGGTATGCCACCCAGGCACAAAGGGATTTGGAGGCCAAGTGTTGAGAAAGCTTACAGTGCAACCACTTGGCAATATGGGCTCTGCCTTGATCATATAGGTTGCTAGAACTTAGTCATATGGACAGTTGGTGGTAGTCGGGATGATAGGTTGGAACGCGTCCATTTGACTAAGGAAAGGCTTCTGAAAGGTCCTGTCTTGGGAAACCAAGTCTGGTGGGGAAAGTGCACAACCTCTGCAGATGGAAAACCTAAGTACTTAGCCTAGTCCAAGGCAATGGACAATTTGAGCATCAAGACATGGAAGCTACAAGAATCTCATCACTCCAACTTCTAAGTAAAATTTGTGGGTGAACAAGGGTAAAGGACCCCAATGTCTATTGGTGGTTTCTTGGGAATGTTTTGATAAAGAAAAACTTAGTGATTTCAACTATTAGGTAAAACCTATTTTCAAGCAAAGCAAGCCAAGCTACACTTAGCCAAAATGCATATAGTAATATAGTCCACTTAAAATATACTAAGGTATCACTTGCCAATACTATTCCAAAGTATTGACCCTCTGTGGCTGTAACTTGTGATGTTGCAGGTTACTCCGATGATGAGTAGGAGTCATGAGTCTACACTCAACATGCTTGCCTGTGGCACATGAAGATGAAGACTTATGTTTATTTACTTATTCCATAAACTCTTGTATTAGGCCTTGGCCCTGAGTTGTAAAAGACTATGTTTTATCTCTGGAATGAATGTAATAAACGACCTTTGTATCTGTGTACTTCATCTTAAACTGTGGATGCTAGCATTGATCCAGGGACTAGCATTGCAATCACATGGATCCTTTCCTTTATAAAGGAGGGGTCTAACAGATGGTATCAAAGCTAGGTTGCCTGTAGGATTATGACCCTAGGATTGGAAAACCACTAAGGAAAAGTTTTCAACTACTTCCACACTTGTCTATTCTTCTCGTAAAACTTTTCTAATCTTTTCATTCTCAACTCCATTTGTAGATGAACTCCATCAACAAAGCCGTGAAGAAAGGACCCCTCATGACCATGACCTTGGAGTGTGAAATTGAGTTTCCCAATATTCTCAAGGACCTCATGGTGGCAATGGAAGCACATGGTGCAACTGCGTACAAGGGCTTTCCAGTGATGGATGAAGGAGTGGAGTATTGGTGGGTGCAACTTCACTTGTACAAAAACAAGGAAGACAACCACAAAGAAAGGGGATTCTGCATGTACACCAACACTATAATGCACACCACATTCTTTGAGTCAGCCAGAGATGCAGCTTGGAGGACTATCAAAGAACTAAGTGCTAGAGTCAAGTGCAGAATGCTCAACCTCCAAAAAGACTTAGAGAAAGAGAAGGAACTTACCCAAGAGTTGGAAGCCACCAACCAAGAGTTAAGGGGAGATGTTATAGACTTAGTGATGGAATCAAGTGAACAAGATAGGTGGATTGCCTCTAGGAACATTGTGTTTGCTAATAGATCCAGTGAGATAGGATTGTAAGGGAATTTCGTTAGTTGGACCACCACTTGTCACCTTATTTTTCAAAATGATACCTTAAATAAGTTGGACCTTGATTGATGTAATGGATTCATGTATGCATGACTTGTGTGATTTTGTGATTCCAAGGATGTGTATGTGATGTTGTCTTTATTTATCTTAAATTGTGTTGTTCTAACTTTTTCAATCTTATAAATAGATGCCTATTACCATCAGCACCGTTGAGGAGTTCCAGGTTACCTGTTTTGGTCCCCGTATCGTTGAGCTTACCACTTTGCTCGATCTCCCTCTTCCCACCATCACGGTGTACCCACTCACCAAGTTCGAGAGGAAGGACCTCTGGGGCTTCAAGGTGAACCAGCCCGGACGCCAGACATAGCCTACTACAGAGGCCATCGTCTTCAAGCTGATGCACGACGACAGGGAGAGAGGCATGGAGGTAGTCATGCAGGACCTGATAGGATGTCTGTTAGGCCGTCACTCCCGACAGGTTAGGGGCACCCACTTTCACGTCTTCGGAAGACGTGATGTTGATGGAGAGTTCATCGACTTTGAGGACGACTCGAGGGACGCGGCAGAGCTGATACGTCTCTATCTCCAGGACTTAGAGACTCTCCTCAGGCACGTGGACACAGACAGGACGAACGTCATGCTCAGCAATGACGAGCTCCAGGTGCAGCTTCACGAGAAGGACAAGCTTTTCGCACAGCAGGATGAGATGATCAAGGAAATGGAGACGAAGTTCGAGGCCCAGGACCGCAAGTTCAAGAGTCAGGAGAAACGCGTCCAGGATAGGAACAAGAAGATCCGGGACATGACCGAGGAACTGAAGTCCAAGGATTTCGAGCTAGAGCAGCAGCAGATGGTTATTGAGAGGCTTCACTCCCAGAAGAGGGCTCTCAAGGCCAAGGTCGATTCCTTGACTACTACGATTGAGGAGAACAAGACCGCGATGGAGAACGCAGGTCTTACCTTCGTCGAGGAGGAGATTGATGCTGATGAGTAGACTTGACTACTCGTTTATCTTTCATATTCGTACTTGATATTGTGAACTTGTTATTGGACCATCCGACATGTGGATGGCTTGCCACTTGTGTGTTTTACTTCATGAACTTATTATGAGGTTGTTGAACTTTATTCTTATGTTGCTTGCTATGTGTTTGTTTGTGATGTAATGTGCATAAAACATCTATGGGTATCTCATTCTTACCTCTATTTGAACAAACCACAGATGCCTCCCCGACGCGCAAACCCCAACCCCAACAACATCACTCCAGAAATGCAACAGATGATGAATGCTCAAACACAGCTTATGCAGATGATGACAACATTCATCCAAAACCAGAATAACAACAACAACCCCAATAACAACAACAACAACAACAACAACAACAACAACAACAACAATAACAACAACAACAACAACAACCCTCCGGGTTTTGATATGCTCACCAGATTTCTGCGATTGAGGCCAGCAAAGTTTTCGGGGACAACTGATCCCATGGTGGCCAATGACTGGCTACGTTCTGTGAACAAGGACTTAGTGACCGTGGGCTGCACGGATGCTGAAAAGGTCAGATTCGCAGCTCATCTGTTGGAAGGACCAGCCGCCACATGGTGGGACAACTTCCAAATCACCACTCCTTTAGATGAGGTGACTTGGGCTATCTTTGAAGATGGCTTTCGCACTGCTCATATCTCATCAGGAATGATGAGCCTGAAGAAGAAGGAGTTTCACAACCTGAAGCAGCGCCACCGCAGCGTGGCTGAATACATAGAAGAGTTCAACAATTTGCACGCTATGCACCGGATGAGGTTGACACAGATGCCAAAAGAAAGGAAAAGTTTCTGGAAGGCTTGAATGATGAGCTAAACTTGCAGTTGTCTGTGGCATATGTTCCAACATATCAGTCTCTGTGTGACAAGGCTGCTATTTTGGAGAGTAAAATGAAGCAAGTCGAGAGTAGGAAGAGGAAACACTCCGACAAGCACAGCTCGGGGTCGTCGCACAAACGATCTCACTATGATGACAGTGGAAGCTCGGGATCCCATAAGCATGGGAAATTCAACAAACACCACAACCACAACCGTCATGACAACAAGCATCACCGCAGTCATGACAATGACAAGTATAAGAACCACAAGAGTGGACATAAGAGCCACCACAGTGGGAATGGTAGTGGAAGTGGAGGTCAGCCTGCTAAAAAGGACATCAGTCAGGTTGAGTGCTTCAAATGCAAGAAGCTAGGGCATTATGCTAATGAGTGCCCTGAGAAGAAAGTTGAAGGACCTAACAAGCCCAATCCTTTCCAGAAAGGACAGGTTAACCACATCAATGTGGAGGAGGTCTATGAAGAGCCTGACGCTGTTGCTGGTAAGTTCAGACTCAATTCCATTCCAGCATTTGTACTCTTTGATACTGGTGCATCTCATTCATTCATATCAAGAGCATTTGTTGAAAGAAATGAACTACTGGTAGAAACTATTGGGTGCCCTATAAAAGTAAGTTCCCCCAGTGGAGAAATGATAGTGAATTCAGGATGCCATGACCTAGTCATAGAATTTGGGAAGTATAAGTTTCCCGTTAACTTGATAATATTAAACTCCCAAGGTTTGGATGTCATTCTGGGAATGGACTGGATGACTAAGTACAAAGGAGTAATAGATTGTGCCAGCCATACTGTCTCACTCACCACTCCGAAAAATAAAAGGATCAGATTTAAGACCAGCTTTGGAGCAAAGAAGAGTATGCTAAATTCTCTTAAGGGGGTTAGCATGGACAGTGTGCCAATTGTATGTGAGTATCCGGATGTGTTTCTGGAAGAGTTGCCAGGAATGCCACCAGATAGAGATGTGGAATTTCTGATAGATTTGGTACCAGGTTCTGGACCAATAGCAAAGAGACCGTACAAAATGTCAGTTGATGAACTGAAGGAACTCAAGAAGCAACTAGGAGAACAGTTGCAGAAAGGATTTATCCATCCAAGTTCTTCATCTTGGGGAGCCCCAGTTTTGTTCGTGGAGAAGAAGGATAGAAGTCAAAGGTTATGCATAGATTACCGTTCACTCAACGAGGTAACCATCAAGAACAAATATCCTTTGCCAAGAATCAACGACTTGTTTGATCAGCTAGAAGGAGCATGTGTGTTCTCGAAGATTGATCTCCGGTCAGGTTATTTTCAACTCAAGATAAGAGAGCAAGACATACCTAAAACAGCATTCACCACAAGGTATGGATTGTATGAGTACACTGTGATGCCTTTTGGTTTAACCAACGCTCCAGCATACTTCATGAATATGATGAACAAGGTATTCATGGAATTTCTCGACAAGTTTGTTGTTGTTTTCATCGATGACATCTTGGTCTACTCCAAGAGCAAGGAAGAACATGAAAGACACTTACGCTTGATACTTGAGAAACTGAGGGAACATAAACTTTATGCCAAATTCATCAAGTGTGAGTTCTGGTTAGAGGAAGTTGGTTTTCTTGGTCATGTTATGACAAAGGATGGTGTGGCAGTTGATCCTGCTAAGGTTTCAGCTGTGACAGAATGCGAATCTCCCAGGAATGTGAAAGAAGTTCGTAGTTTCCTCGGCTTAGGAGGTTACTACAGAAGGTTCATTGAAAATTTCTCAAAGGTTGCTAAGCCAATGACTGAATTGTTAAAGAAGGACAAGAAATTTGCATGGTCTGAAGGTTGTGAAGTCAGTTTCCAAGAATTAAAGAAGAGACTTGTGACAGCACCAGTTCTATGTCTGCCAGATTTGGAAAAGGATTTCCATGTATATTGTGATGCGTCTCATCAAGGTTTGGGTGTCGTGCTTATGCAAGACGGTAAAGTTGTGGCCTATGTCTCGAGACAACTCAAAACTCATGAAGTAAACTATCCTCCTCATGATTTGGAGTTAGCCTCTGTCGTCCATGCACTCAAAACATGGAGACATTATCTTTTGGGAAAACGATGTGAAGTGTTCACCGATCATAAGAGTTTGAAGTATATCTTCACCCAGAAGGAAATCAACATGAGACAAAGGAGATGGCCAGAACTTATCAAGGATTACGACTTGAGTTTGCAATACCACCCCGGTAAAGCAAATGTAGTAGCAGATGCTCTAAGTCGTAAGGCATTCGTAAATGGCCTTACCGATGGTGAATTGCCAGACGACTTGTGTAAGCAATTCAAAGAACTCAGATTGGAGATTGTACCAGAAGGACATCTTATGACTTTCGATGTTCAACCCACTCTGTTGGATAAGATTAAAGAAGCCCAGAAGACGGATAAAGAAATCGAAGAGATTAAGGAAAGGATTAGCTAAGGGAAAGCTAAAAGTTTCCACATTGACGAACAAGGTACTTTATGGCACAGGAAACGTATTTGTGTTCCACAAGACACGGAGTTGCGGAAACTGATTTTACAGGAAGCCCACAACTCTCTATATTATATTCACCCAGGAAACACCAAGATGTACATGGATATGAAAGAAAGATTTTGGTGGAACAATCTAAAAAGGGACATCGCCGAGCATATTGCTTTGTGTGATGTGTGTAGCAGAGTAAAAGCGGAGCATCAGAAACCAGCGGGTTTGCTTCAACCACTGCCTATTCCTGAATGGAAGTGGGAAAATATTGGTATGGATTTCATTACCGGATTACCAAGGACCAGGTCAGGATATGATTCCATATGGATAGTAGTGGATCGCCTAACTAAAGTGGCTCATTTTATACCCGTGAAGACAACTTATACAAGTGCCAAGTTAGCCAAAATCTACATGAGCAGAATTGTGTGCCTTCACGGTGTGCCTAAGAGTATTGTATCTGATAGAGGAACTCAGTTCACTTCTCACTTTTGGAGACAGCTACATGAATCATTGGGAACGAGGTTGGAATTCAGCACTGCTTTTCATCCTCAAACTGATGGACAAACAGAAAGGAATAATCAGATTCTTGAAGACATGTTGAGGGCATGTGCCCTAGACTATGGAGCAAGTTGGGACGAAAGTTTGCCTTACGCAGAGTTCTCTTACAATAACAGTTACCAATCTAGCATTGGGATGGCACCATTTGAGTTTCTCTACGGAAGGAAGTGTACCACCCCATTACTATGGAATGGTGTGGGAGAAAGAAGTTTATTTGGACCTGATCTCATCAAAGACGCCGAAGAGAAAGTCAAATTGGTTAAAGACAGGTTGAAGATAGCACAATCCCGATAGAAAAGCTACGCGGATTCTAAGCGTAGAGAAGTCATCTACGAAGTTGGGGATATAGCTTATCTTAGAGTATCACCACTTCGTGGAGTGAAAAGATTTGGAGTCAAAGGAAAGTTGGCACCAAGATATGTTGGGCCATTCAAGATTCTAAGTCGCAAGGGAGAAGTTGCATATGAATTTGAATTGCCAGAGTCTCTGTCAGCTGTCCATAATGTATTTCATGTGAGTCAGCTTAAGAAATGTCACCCAGAAATGGAAGAATCATCCTTGAAGGATACCATACCCTTGGAAGAAGTCCAGCTAGAAAGTGATCTCACCTATGAAGAAAAGCCTGTCAAGATTCTTGAGACCGCAGAAAGAGTCACAAGGACTAAAGCTATCAAGTTTTGCAAGGTTCAATGGAATCATCATTCCGAAGAGGAAGCAACATGGGAAAGAGAAGATGATCTTCGGAAAGACCACCCTCACCTATTTGCTATCCAATCCGAATCTCGAGGGCGAGATTCATCTTAAGGGGGTTAGATTTGTAACATCCCTAAATTCATGTTTCAAAACTCATTCATATCATCCTTGCATCCATCATCATTTAGGGTTTTCTCAAAGCATTTCAGAAAACTGAAACATGGTATCATGATTTTATGTGGACAGACTTATTTTAAATGGCCAACACCACTTGTAAGTTTGATTGTTGTGAACCAGGAAGGTTGCCTTCTATGAGCATAGGATTTAAGTGTAGATTTAAAACCAAGTTTTCAAATGGAAATGGGTTCCAAAAAAAAACCATCTTTCAAATCTTAAACCAAGTGCCTAGCCTCTGATATTTTGATCTCCAAGCTTGACCAATCCGTTACAAAGCTACCCCATGGATATATGACCATTTTTGAGACCATTGCTCACTACAAAAATCCCGGGAAAATTTGAATTCAAATTGAACTTGATTTCATTTGAAAATCTATCCAGAAAACCAGAATAGAAAAGGAAAAGAATTAAACAAAGGAAAAGGGCCGCGCGCCAGATATCTAGCCCAACAGAGAATTAAGCCCAACAAGCCCACCCGGGGGTTTTCTTTTCCTCTCGCACGCGCCAGCGCACCCAGACGGTCACTGACGACCGGACCCCACCCTCACTTCGCGCACATCGCTGACGAGCGGGCCCTGCCCACGCTGTCCTCGTCTTCCCCAAACTGCGCCCGCGACCACGTCGCAGCGGCAGTCATGGCCGGTAATGGCGCGGCATAAATGGGCAATAATCCGCGAGCGTTTCCTGTCGAGGCTCCGGCTATAAGATCCCCACCTCCTAGCGACCATTTTCCCCCAGTCAATTCTGCCTTCACGCCACCAGGCTGCCCACGACTCACGCAACACCGCCGCAGACAGAGCTTGCTCCGACGAACGATTCCGGTGAGATTCGTGCGCCCTTTCCTCTCTGATTCGTTCGAGCCATTTTGCAATCTCCTTGCGCACCTCCTGACCTCACCAGTTCATCCTGTACTGCCCCAGGTCGCCGTTCCCGCTCGACGCCGCAAGCATCTGACGACCACCTCGACTCCGGCGACCAAATTCCGTAAGTCCCGTGCGCCCCTTCACTTCTGACTCACACGAGATTGTTCGCCACGTTCTTGCGCATCTCCTAAACCCCCTGGCTTGTGTTAGGGCGACGCGGAACCTCGGCAACTACTCCGACAACGACCACCCGATGTCGCCCGTAACTCCGACGAGCAATCCTCGCCGTGTCAGCGCGCCCCTCCGCAAACTAGTACCACGTCGAGCTTCAGCACGCCTTTGCGGATCTGGTAAGCACCTTCTTGCATCCTGGAACGATCTAGAACGCTAGCTCCGCCGTAGACCGAGCGCTCCGCCGCTCGCCGATGCCGCGCGCCGCCAGGACATGGTCGCTTGCTCGCGCGCCGTTGGGATCTTGATCCAAGCGTTAGGATAGATTCATTAATCGGCGAAGAGGTACGCGATCTGGAGCGTGCGATCTAGTTAGATCCTGCGGCTACGGAGCTCGATCCGGTGCGAACCGGTACGCGCAAATCACAACGCGACGCGTGGCAAGTGTTAGAACTAAAAACAGATTTAAAACCAGAATTTGATCCAAATTTCAAATGCTTATAACTTTTGATTGCCACGTTGGAATTTTGCAAACTTTATACCATTGGATTCAGTGAAGCAAGACCTTTCTGAATGTCCAATGTGTTTAACAAATAGTAACAGTTAAAATGACTTTATTTGTAGAAACATGTTTAAGACTATTTTAAGTATAGATTTATTTTGGTAAATTGTATTAGTGCCAAATAAGTTTAGTTGTCAAACTTGTGACTTGTTAAGTTTCTGTAAACATGTGCATGCTTGGTAAAGTTTTCAAAATCACCACTTAGTAAATTCTTGCATGCATGTATTCCTATTATTTTTGATTGTATATAATTGTGTGTAATTGTATGCTATAAATTTTGTGTAGATTTTGCTAGTGATTGTGATTGTGAAGAGTGCTACTCTCCCCACTACCAAGGCAAGTGATATTTTCATGAATATTTCTACCATATGTTTTGTACTAGCATTAGATATTTTGCTAAGTCTTGCATGCTATTTTTGCCTAATGCTAAGTTGGGAAATCCTAAGTAGTGTAGAATTGCTAGGGAATTTTCCTAAGTTAAGTTATCATACCATGCTTAGCCTAGCTATTTAGCAAACAAGGGTTGGTGAAAATCTATACTTACTATGATGAAAATATTTCTAAGTCATGAGACTTATGCTTTCCTAATAAAACAACTAAGTCAAATGAACCTCCTGGGTGGAATGGAAGGATTGGGTTATGTTGAGTGGTTACACAAGGCCATGGACTTGGGTTGTGTATATCACTTGTGGTATGCCACCCAGGCACAAAGGGATTTGGAGGCCAAGTGTTGAGAAAGCTTACAGAACTTAGTCGGGATGATAGGTTGTGTATATCACTTGTGGTATTTGCAACCACTTGGCAATATGGGCTCTGCCTTGATCATATAGGTTGCTAGAACTTAGTCATATGGACAGTTGGTGGTAGTCGGGATGATAGGTTGGAACGCGTCCATTTTACTAAGGAAAGGCTTCTGAAAGGTCCTGTCTTGGGAAACCAAGTCTGGTGGGGAAAGTGCACAACCTCTGCAGATGGAAAACCTAAGTACTTAGCCTAGTCCAAGGCAATGGACAATTTGAGCATCAAGACATGGAAGCTACAAGAATCTCATCACTCCAACTTCTAAGTAAAATTTGTGGGTGAACAAGGGTAAAGGACCCCAATGTCTATTGGTGGTTTCTTGGGAATGTTTTGATAAAGAAAAACTTAGTGATTTCAACTATTAGGTAAAACCTATTTTCAAGCAAAGCAAGCCAAGCTACACTTAGCCAAAATGCATATAGTAATATAGTCCACTTAAAATATACTAAGGTATCACTTGCCAATACTATTCCAAAGTATTGACCCTTTGTGGCTGTAACTTGTGATGTTGCAGGTTACTCCGATGATGAGTAGGAGTCATGAGTCTACACTCAACATGCTTGCCTGTGGCACATGAAGATGAAGACTTATGTTTATTTACTTATTCCATAAACTCTTGTATTAGGCCTTGGCCCTGAGTTGTAAAAGACTATGTTTTATCTCTGGAATGAATGTAATAAACGACCTTTGTATTTGTGTACTTCATCTTAAACTGTGGATGCTAGCATTGATCCAGGGACTAGCATTGCAATCACAGGGATCCTTTCCTTTATAAAGGAGGGGTCTAACACTTGTCCACCCAGGTGGTTCATTGAGTACTTGTTTTATTATATAAAACATAAGTCTTTTCAATACTTCATATAATCTTAACATGTATTCCATCCCAATATATAGCAGGGCTAGGCATACTACAACTACATTGTTTCCACTAAGGAATATATATGGGTATCCTATTAGGATTTAGCATAGCATAAAATATAGAAATCATTATCATGCATGTTTCAAAAATCCACTAAGTGTAATGAAAATAGTAGGACTTGGATGATAGTGTCACTTGCCTTTTTAGTACAGAATGTTGGTTCACTTCTTGATCTTGCAAATATCACACTCTTCTAATTCCACTACAATTCAATCAAGCAAACACATATTCAACACAACATTCAAACAATATGTCACACATAAAATAACACAAACAAGGTCATGCATGCAAGCATGCAAAAGATAGTTTTTTTTGCAAAGGTGGTTTCTACTAATCTCTAAACATTATAAAGTTCAAAGTGGTCATTTTCTAAAGTGCTAAAACCATTTGCAAAAGGTTTTAACTATAAACCATTTTTAAATCAAATCATTATTCTATGTGGTTGAAAATGCTTTTATCAAAGCAATAATTTTATATTGTTCATCAAATAAGTTGTTAATTCACAAAACTTGGTGTTTAGGGTCAGGAGGTTTGAATCAAAACATTTCCCAAAGGTTTTACTCAAAAATCATTTCTAAACCAAAATCAATATTTTTATTTGACTAGAAATGAGCTAATTCAAGTATTTATTCCTAAACTTCACAAAAATCATTTTTAAATCCATGAGTTGGTTCCTAAGGTCAGTGGTTCACAACAAACCATTTTGCAAAGATTTCACATTAAAATTATATCTAGAGCAATTTTTATATTCTAAATAAGCCTACACATGTTTCTGCAAATTCAACCAATTTACCAGAAGCAAATCATTAAACAAATTGAATGGTTGCAAAGTACATGTTCTGCTGATTCCATTGATATAAAATTTGCAAAATTTGGACGTGTAGATTTAAAGTTATGAATTTTACAAGTTTGCATACAAATCATATTAAGAATTCCGTTTTAAATCAAACCAGTTCCACGCGGCGTGATCTGATTGGCCGGTACCGATTCATGCGGATCGGCCTCTACGAACCGTAGGATTTAAGTTAGATTGCTTGGCTCTAATGCGCTCATACCTCTTCGTTTAAGTTCTAATCTTAGCTGCAAGATTTTCATCTAACGGTCACAGACAAAGGCACGGTAAGATGCGGGCGACCGTGGGGTTCATGTGAGCATGATCGAGAGGTGCTAGGGCGGACAGAGTTTACCGGGGGAGTTCGTCGGAGCGATGGCAGACGGCGGTGCACGCTCGATGTCGACGAAGCCGAGGCTACAGGGCACGCGCGGGCGAATGAGTGGCACGGGGAGATGCGCAAGAGGCTGCTGATGAAACCCGTGTGAAGCAGGGGCCAAGAGAAAGTCTGTCCTCGCCGGAATTGACGAAGGAGCTCGTCGGATCAGAGTGGTCTCAAGCTCGAAATTTACCCAGCCTGGGGGCAGAGAGGGAGAGGCGAGTGAGGGGGAAAGGTAGAGGAGAGGCGTGCGCTTAAGTGTGCATGGTCACCGGAGGAGTTAACGCAGGCAATTAAGCGTATTGACGCCGGCAATAACGCGGCAGCAACTGCAGGGCGACGAGGTCGCGAGGTTGATGACGCCTAGCTGGCAGTGGGGTCCATCTGACAGTGAGGGAAAGAGAGGGAAGGACGGGGCCACTCGTCAGCGCCTCTGCGGGTTGATTTCTCGGTGGAAAACGATTCGCAATGGGGGAGAAGTTGGGCTGCGTTGCTGGGCTATTGGGCCAGATGGGTTGGGCTGCTGTTTGTTTCTTTTTTTATAAAAAATGCCTTTTCTTTTTCTAATTTGAATTTCTGTTTTGATTTTCAATCAAACAATTCAAACACCAAATGAAATCAAACTTCCACCAAACTTTGTATCATTTTTAGTTCTGTTTAAAAACACAAACTAAAGTCCAAAACAAAATAATTTTTTTATTCTTTTTAGGATCCATTTAATATTTAAATAAAATAGTCCTTAGTTATTAATTCAAATAGGATTTGATTTATTAAAATTTCCATTTGAAATCTAAATAATACCAAAATCATTTTAGTAGGTTTTATTTGAATAAATAAACACTTGGAAAACTTATTTAAAATAAATTAAAAAGTTTTAGTGTTTATTTAAAATGGAAAGGCCTTTACTTTAATAAAATTGGATATTAATAAATCCTCATTATTTTATTTAAATAAACCTTTATTCTTTTTATCAAATAGAAATATTTTATTTCAAAAGCTTGGCCAAGATTTATTTTGGCTCTATAAAATAATCTTTATTTATAAATTCTACTTTGCTTTTGAAAACCATATCTTTTTTTATTTAAAGGTCCAAAATAGTAATTCCAATTATTAAAACTTTCTTTATTAATTGTTTATCTTTTTAAATCCCTTTAGGATTTTATTTGATCCAAATAGGTTTGAAAGTTTCCAATTGGATTCAAAAAGTTTCTTCTCACCCTAAATTTCAACAAAGTTTTATTTTGTTTATTTATTTTTCACATTTCAAAATTTTGGAAAATTTTGGGATGTGACAGGTAGTATATGAACCTTTTAAGATACCTACAAGTATTGTTGATCGTGTTATGGATAACTATTATTTAGGGGATGGAACTGTCCATCCTAGTGATCATTTGCTTTTTATCCATGAATTATGCGGGTTGTTTAAGTGTGCATGTATCACAACTGAACATGTGAAGAAGAAGTTACTCTCAATATCGTTGAAAGGAAGAGCTGAAGAATGGTATAAGCTTCTGAAGAATGGACAATCCATGGAATGGGAGGAAATAGTACCTCTCTTTTATTCTAAATTCTATCCTCCCAATGAGATTCATAAGGATAGGAATCTGATATATAGCTTTTGGCCTCATGATGGAGAGAGCATAGATCAAGCTTGGGCGATATTGAATTTACTAATGCTTAAATGTCCTATTCATAAACTCCCTAACAATATTATTATTTGTAGGCTTCGCAACATAGAAAACAAATTTTTTCCTATGATAGGAACTAAGTACCAAGATCTATCTACTAGATACAAACAACGGGGGATGTATATCCATAGAGAACATACCCTTGAAGACCGACAAAGCTTAACGAGTTGAACTCATGGTTGATGTAGACGACCTCTTGCCGATCTCAAGATCGAGAGGAAGTCCTAGCGCCGCAAAGCAACAGCGCATTCGTGCTCGCACACACGTACAAGACACCGAGCAACCTCCGCCTCCTCTCTCCAGTGATGCAGCGGAATCACAACCCTTTCTTGCTGAATAGCCACCGGGAACATGTATCTCGCTAGTCCGAGACCATGGGGGATAAATTTTAGAGGGGGAGAGAGATCCTTCACGAGGAGGTGTGAGTGAGAGAGAGAGGAGAGGGGGTGCCTTTTATAGGAGGAGGGGGAACCCAAGGGGGCGGCCTCCGGCCATGGGGGCCTCCCCCTCCCCTCCTTCATTCATGTGGGTGGACACTCCACTCACAAAAATCTCTTCAATTCCATCCACTCAAAATTGCTATTAAATTTCCACCAAATTTAATGCAAACTCTCATTAAATAAAACTCCTTTTATTTATTCAGAATTTTGTCAATTACTTTAATGACAAACATTCACATACAACCCCTTGCTAGTATTCCATTTCACATGCAAAAACACTTTCTGCAATTTCACCCGAAAACCTGTTTTGGTATCTAGTGAAATAAATTCATGCGCTTGTTATTCTTTTCGGCATGAAACTTTTGCTCCAATTGGATGTAAGTGTCCCTTAAGTGTGTCACCCTATGGTTCACGAATAATGCAGACATGATCGAGACCCTTCTCCGATCAATAATCAGAAGCGGGACCTGGAGATCCATAGTGACTCCCACACATTCAACGATGACTTTCCTGTGATCATCGGAACCTTTTACGCTAGTATCTTAATCCCTTTGTTTCACGATATATTACATGTCCGAGATTCGATCATCGGTATCTCCATACCTAGTTTGATCTCATTACCGACATGCACTCTTTTCTTGTTCCCGTGATATAACATTCTAGTGATCAAATCACTTCCTTGCAAGCTAACCAATGTGATATCACCGAGAGGGCCCAGAGTATATCTATCAGTCATCGGGATGAAAAAATTCCACTCTTGATCCATGAGCCTCAACATAACACTTTAGTAGTTCTGAAGTCATCTTTATAATCTCCTAGTTACGGTGTGACGTTTGATGTCATCAAGAAACTCTTCCGGTGTTAGTGATTGACATGATCTCATGGTCTAAGGATTAGGACCACTTCGTAAGTTGTTACAGAAATATAAACTCAATGAGTTTGATCATAATGCTATACTTCAGATGAATGTTCATCACATCATTACACTAATGTTGTGATCTCGTTATTAACAACATCCAATGTCTATGATCAGGAAACGGTGATCATCTTGTTAATCAACGAGCTAGTTTATGAGAGAGGCTTAACTAGGAACTTTCTGTTTTTTTATTAAACACACATGTATTAACATTTCCATATTAATAAAATTATAGCATGCAAAATAAACATCTATCATATACTTGGAATACACATAATAAACACTTTATTATTGCCTCTCAGGGCATATTCCCTTCAGTCTCCCATTTGCACTAGATACAATAATCTAGTTACATAGTGATGTATCTAACACCCATGTTTTGCTCTAGGGAGAGTTTTAGTCAACGGATCTGCTACATTGAGATCCATATGTACTTTACAAATCTTTACAAATCTTTATTGCCTCTCAGGGCATATTCCCTTCAGTCTCCCATTTGCACTAGATACAATAATCTAGTTACATAGTGATGTATCTAACACCCATGTTTTGCTCTAGGGAGAGTTTTAGTCAACGGATCTGCTACATTGAGATCCATATGTACTTTACAAATCTTTATATCTCCATCCTTGACATGCTCGCGGATGGAGCGAAACCAGAGCTTAATATGCTTGGAATGCTTGTGAGACCTTGGTTCTTTGGAATTGGCAATGGCACCATTGTTGTCCCAATAGATCACCATTGGGTCCAACGCGTTTGCAACCACACCTAGTTCGGATATGAACTCCTTCATAAAAACTGCTTCTTGAGCCACTTCCGAAGCAGCAACATATTCGGCCTCCGTTGTTGATCCCGCCACCACAGGTTGTTTGGAGCTCCTCCAACTAACCGCTCCGCCATTCATGAGAAATACGTATTCGGATTGAGACTTAGATTCATCCGGATCGGTGTCAAAGCTAGCGTCGACATAACACTTAGCGACGAGCTCTTCTTCACCTCCGTATACAAGAAACATATCCTTAGTTCTTCACAAGTACTTAAGGATATTCTTGACCGCTTTCCAGTTTTCCAAACCAGGATCCGATTGGTACCTACTAGTCAAACTAATAGCATGTGCCACATACGGTCTTGTACATAGCATGGCGTACATTATAGAGCCTATGGCTGAAGCATAGGGGACTTTGTCCATTATCTCTCTTTCTTCCGTCGTAGCCGAACTTTGAGTCTTACTCAATGTCGTGCCTTGTAACATAGGTAAGAACCCCTTCTTACTTTCGTCCATTTTAAACTTCTTTAAAATCTTATCAAGCTATGTACTTTGCGATATCCCTATTAGGCACCTAGATCTATCTCTATAGATCTTTATGCCTAATATGTATGATGCTTCACCTAGGTCCTTCATTGAAAATTTGTTGTTTAGATAACTTTTAACACTGTTTAAAAGATATATATCATTTCTGATCAATAATATGTCATCCACATATAGTATAAAAAATGCCACATTTATCCCACTCACTTTCTTGTAAATACAAGCTTCTCCATAAGTTTGGACAAATCCAAACTCTTTGATCACCTCATCAAACCGGAGATTCCAACTTCGTGATGCTTGCTTCAATCCATAGATCCATCGCTGAAGCTTGCACACCTTGTTAGCATCCTTAGGATCGACAAAACCCTTTGGTTGTATCATATAGAACTCTTCTTCAATATTACCATTGAGAAACGCGGTTTTGACATCCATCTGTCATATCTCATAATCGAAATATGCAACAATTGCTAACATAATCCTAACTGATTTTAGCATCGCTACGAGAGAGAATGTATCATCGTAGTCAACTCCTTGAATTTTTCGAAACCCCTTTGCAACAAGTCGAGATTTATAGACGGTCACATTACCATCAGCATCAGTTTTCCTTTTGAAAATCCATTATTCTCCACGACCTTTCGGTCGTGAGGTATGTCCACCAAGTTCCAAACTCGATTTTCATACATGGATTCCATCTCGGATTTCATGGCTTCTAACCATTTGTTGGAATCCGGGCTCATAATCGCTTCATCATACGTCGCAGTGTCATCATTTTCATCAACCATGAAATTCATGAGAGGATTTCCGTACAGCTCGGGAGCTGCACGCGTCCTGCTAGACCTGCGAGGTTCGGTAGTACTCTCTTTCAGAGTTTCATGATCATTATCATTAGTTCCCTCTTCAACTGGTGAAGCCAACTCCGGAACGAATTCCGGCGCTGCGCTACTCGCCATACTTTGAAGAGAAGGTTCAATAACCTCTTCGAGTTCTGCCTTCCGACTACTCACACCTTTCGCGAGAAACTCTTTCTCTAGAAAGGATCCATTCTTGGCAACAAAAACCTTGCCCTCGAATCTGTGATAGAGGGAATACCCAATAGTTTCCTTAGGGTATCCTATGAAGACGCATTTTTCCGCTTTGGGTTCGAGTTTATCCGGTTGAAGTTTATTCACATAAACATCGCATCCCCAAACTTTAAGAAATGACAGCTTAGGTTTGTTTCCAAACCATAATTCATACCGTGTCTTTTCAACGGATTTAGATGGTGCCCGATTTAAAGTGAATGCAGCAGTTTCTAGTGCATAACCCCAAAATGACAATGGCAAGTCCGTCAGAGACATCATAGATCAAACCATATCCAATAAAGTACGATTACGATGTTCTGACACACCATTTCGCTGTGGTGTTCCGGCAGGTGTGAGTTGTGAAATAATTACACACTCTTTCATGTGAGTGCTAAACTCGTAACTTAGATACTCACCTCCACGGTCGGACCGTAGAAATTTGATCTTTCTATTACGATGATTTTCCACTTCATTCTGAAATTCCTTGAACTTTTCAAATGTTTCATACTTGTGTTTCATCAAGTAGATATAACCGTATCTACTCAAATCATCCATGAAAGTAACAAAATAACGATATCCACCTCGCGCCAACACACTCATTGGACCACATACATCAGAATGTATGATTTCCAATAAATCTATCGCCCGTTCCATTGAACCGGAAAACGGCGTTCTAGTCATCTTGCCCACAAGGCATGGCTCACATGTATCAAATGATTCAAAATCAAGTGGTTCCAAAAGTCCATCTGAATGGAGCTTCTTCATGCGTTTAACGCCAATATGACCTAGACGGAAGTGCCACATATATGCGGATATATCATCATTAAGTTTAATCCTTTTAGCATCAACATTATGAATATGTGTAACATTATTATCGAGATTCAATAGAAATAAACCATTCATCATTGGTGCATGACCGTAAAAGATTTCATTCATATAAATAGAACAACCATTGTTCTCGGATTTAAATGAATAACCACTTTGCATCAAACACGATCCAGATACAGTGTTCATGCTCAGTGCTGGCACCAGATAACAATTATTCAAGTTTATTACTAATCCCGATGGCAAGTGGAGAGGTAGCATTCCGACGGCGATCACATCAACGCTTGATCCATTGCCGACACGCGTCTTGACCTCACCCCTTGCTAGCGGTGGCTTGTTCCGTAGCCCCTGATTCGAGTTACAAATATTAGCAACTGAACCGGTATCAAATACCCAGGTGCTACTGTGAGCACTAGTCAAGTACAAATCAATAACATGTATATCATATATACCTTTGTTTGCCTTGCCGGCTTTCTTGTCTGCCAAATACTTGGGGCAGTTGCGCTTCCAGTGGCCAGCCCCCTTACAATAGTAGCACTCGGTATCAGACTTAGGGCCAACTCGGGGTTTCTTTTCAGGCACAGCAACCGGCTTGTCGCCCTTACTTCCCTTCCGTTTTCCCTTCTTGTCTTTCTTGAAACCAGTGTTCTTATTGATCATCAACACTTGATGTTCCTTCTTGATCTCCACTTCTACAATTTTAAGCATTGACAGAAGCTCGGGGAGAGACTTCTTCATGCCTTGCATATTATAGTTCATCACAAAGCTCTTATAGCTAGGTGGCAGAGACTGCAGAACACGATGGATGCCTAAGTCAATGGGAATCATTATTCCCAAGGACACAAGCTTATCGGCGTAACCCGACATCTTGAGTACATGCTCACTTATGGAGCTGTGCTCTTCCATCATGCAGCTAAAGAACTTTTCTAAAGCATTGTAGCTCTCTACAGCAGCATGTGTGTCGAAAATCATTTTCAACTCACCCATTGTATCAAATGCATTGCCGTTTTCGAAACGCTTTCGAAGTTCCGGCTCTAGCCCATACAATATGCCGCAATGAACTAAGTTGTGGTCCTCCTGACGAGTCTGATAGACATTCTTCTCCTCGTCAGGGGCATCATCGAAAGGTGAGGGGCCTAGCGGCGCTTTTAACACATATTGCTTTTGTGCAGCAGAGAGGAGAATCCTCAAATTCTCATGGCCCATTCGGTAAAGTTGCTACTGTTCATTGCAAGTTTCTATTTCTCCATGAACACATTGAAATTAAAAGCAGGTGGTGCCATCTACAACAAAATTTGTAAAGTTTAGACTAAGTTTATGATAGATTGAGTTCAACTAATCCACATTACGAATGAAGTCCCACTCAAAAACGACATCCCTCGTGCCTTTTTGGTGATTGCATGAACCAAATCCACTACACTAAGTCCGATCATCACGTGAGTCGGTGTAGCTTCAAAGGCGAGCATCAAATGGGCATCATATCTACTATATGACTCATGATTAACCTTTCGGTCTGTGTTCCGAGGCCATGTCCGTACATGCTAGGCTCGCCAAGTTAGAACCTTAGTATTCGCGTGTGTAACTGTCTTACACTCGAAATATGGTCGTGGATCCAAGAACACCCGATCATCACGTGATGTCTTGGAGCGACGAGAACATAATCGGTGCATACTAAAGGAAGAACGCATTCTATATTGATATTTAAATGAGGGATCATATTATTATGCTAATAAAACGCCAAACAAGCAATATAAGATGCTATCAAACAGCACATGTTTATTAGTGAAATGATATGGTTCCCGCATATGATCTCTATCATGTGCACCGTGATATGATCACTATCATACCTTTATGTGTAAGGCCAAGGTCAATGGAACTTACACGTTATGTGTGTTGTAAGAGTATCATCTCATACTTCTACTTACAACATCACCATATCATAACACTAGCCCAACAATAATCTAAACTAGACGCCTCAAATTTATCCACTGCAAGTTTTACATGGTTTAGGGATTTCGAGGATAGAAGCGTTCTTACCTATGAACATGAACCACAACGAGGATAACCAAACTGTTGACAACTCGTTGCAAAATAGATATTGACTATAGTAGGAGAGACAGACACCTGCTAGCCACTTATGCAAACTAGTTGCATGTCAAGCGTGGAACAAGTCTCATGTGCGAGGATATGTAAAGTTTGTCCGGGCCGCTTCATCCCACTATGCCACCAATATACAAAATTACAACTAAGAAGCAACAACATGATCATCATCGCCCACATACTCATATGTGTACTACCCGTGTAAAGCATCTACGCATAGATCCGGCTCTGATACCACTGTAGGGTTCGCAGCATAGAAAACAAAAAATTTCCTATGATGGGAACTAAGTACCAAGATATATCTACTAGATACAAACAACGGGCGGATGTATATTCATAGAGAACATACCCTTGAAGACCGACAAAGCTTAACAAGTTGAACTCGTGGTTGATGTAGACGATTTCTTGCCGATCTCAAGATCAAGAGGAAGTCCTAGCACCGCAAAGCAGCAGCGCATCCGTGCTCTCACACACGTACAAGACACCGAGCAACCTCCGCCTCCTTAATCCAGCGATGAAGAGAAATCACAACCCTTTCTTGCCGAATAGCCACCAACAACATGTATCTCGCTAGTCCGAGACCATGGGGGATAAATTCTAGAGGGGGAGAGAGATCCTTCACGAGGAGGTGTGAGTGAGAGAGAGGAGAGGGGTGCCTTTTATAGGAGGAGGGGGAACCCAAGAGGGTGGCCGCCGGCCATAGGGGCTACCCCTCCCCTCCTTCATTCATGTGGGTGGACACTCCACTCACAAAAATCTCTTCAATTCCCTCCACTCAAAATCCCACTCAAAATTGCTATTAAATTTCCACCAAATTTAATGCAAACTCTCATTAAATAAAATTCCTTTTATTTATTCATAATTTTGTCAATTACTTTAATGACAAAAATTCACATATAACACCTTGCTAGTATTCCATTTCACATGCAAAAACACTTTCTGCAATTTCACCCAAAAACCTGTTTCGGTATCTAGTGAAATAAATTCCTGCGCTTGTTATTCTTTCCGGCATGAAACTTTTTCTCCAATTGGATGTCAGTGTCCCTTAAGTGTGTCACCCTACAGTTCACGAATAATGCGGACATGATCAAGACCCTTCTCCGATCAATAATCAGAAGCGGAACCTGGAGATCCATACTAACTCCCAAACATTCAACGATGACTTTCCTGTGATCGTCGGAACATTTTATGCTAGTATCTTAATCCCTTTGTTTCACGATATATTAAATGTTCAAGATTCAATCATCGGTATCTCCATAACTAGTTCGATCTTGTTACCGACATGCACTCTTTTCTTGTTCCCGTGATATAACATTCTAGTGATCAAATCACTTGCTTGCAAGCTAACCAATGTGATATCACCGAGAGGGCCCAGAGTATATCTATCCGTCATCAGGATGAACAAATTCCACTCTTGATCCATGAGTCTCAACATAACACTTTAGTAGTTATGAAGCCATCTTTATAATCACCCAGTTATGATGTGACGTTTGATGTCATCAAGAAACTCTTCCGGTGTTAGTGATTGACATGATCTCATGGTCTAAGGATTAGGACCACTTCGTAAGTTGTTATAGCAATATAAAATCAATGTCTTTGAATGCTATACTTCGGATGAATGTTCATCACATCATTACACTAATGTTGTGATCTCGTTATTAACAACATCAATGTCTATGATCAGGAAACTGTGATCATCTTGTTAATCAACGAGCTAGTTTATGAGAGAGGCTTAACTAGGAATTTTCTGTTTGTTTATTAAACACACATGTATTAACGTTTTTGTATTAATACAATTATAGCATGCAAAATAAACATATATCATATACTTGGAATACACATAATAAACACTTTATTATTGCTTCTAAGGGCATAATCCCTTCATTATCAATAACTTTTATGTGTAGGGGTTCGTAGCATCGAAAACAAAAAAAATTCTATCACATGAACATACACAAGCCAAGATCTATCTACTAGACTGTAATAACGAGTCGATAGAGTACTAACCCTCGAAGATCCAAAGCGGTTAACGAGAGTAGATTCTCGTGGGTGATGTAGTCGTTCACTTGCCGATCTCAATATCACGTAGGTGATCCTTCCGGCGCCGTGTTCCGGCAGCGCTCCCGCAATCGGTCACACGTACGGTACTTGATGAAGACCTTCCTCTCCCTTGGTCCAGCAGGCAGCGGAGGTTGTAGCTCTCTCCTCGCAATTCCGGCAGCACTACGACGTGGTGTCAGAAGTAGAGGGGAGATCATGCAGGGCTTCGCCTAAGCCTAAGCGAGTATGGTGGAGTATAGGGAGCCTCGGCTATCTAGGAATTAGAGGGCCGAGGTTTAGAGGTAGCTAGCAACTAGAGTTTAGCTAGTTGGTAGCGGTTTAGAGGAGATCTAGATTGGTCGCAACTAGAGAGGGGGCGGCGGCCAACCTAGGGTTTCTTGGGCGCCTAGGGAAAGGGGGATACCTTGGGGTGTGCCCCCAGTGAAGGGAATATGCCCTGAGAGGCAATAATAAAGTGTTTATTATGTGTATTCCAAGTATATGATAGATGTTTATTTTGCATGCTATAATTGTATTAATACGGAAACGTTAATACATGTGTGTTTAATAAACAAACAGAAAGTTCCTAGTTATGCCTCTCTCATAAACTAGCTCGTTGATTAACAAGATGATCAAGGTTTCCTGATCATGGACATTGGATGTTGTTAATAACGGGATCACAACATTAGTGTAATGATGTGATGAACACTCATCCGAAGTATAGCATTACGATCAAAGTCATTGAGTTTATATTGCTATAACAACTTACGAAGTGATCCTAATCCTTAGACCATGAGATCATGTCAATCACTAACACCGGAAGAGTTTCTTGATAACATCAAACGTCACACCATAACAGGGTGATTATAAAGATGGATTCAGAACTAATAAAGTGTTATGTTGAGGCTCATGGATCAAGAGTGGAATTTGTTCATCCCGATGACGGATAGATATACTCTGGGCCCTCTCGGTGATATCACATTGATTAGCTTGCAAGCAAGTGATTTGATCACTAGAATGTTATATCACAGGAACGAGAAAAGAGTGCATGTCGGTAACGAGATCAAACAAGGTATGGAGATACCAATGATCGAATCTCGGACATGTAATATATCGTGAAACAAAGGGATTAAGATACTAGCGTAAAAGGTTCCGACGATCACAAGAAAGTCATCGTTGAATGTGTGGGAGTCAGTATGGGTCTCCAGATCCCGCTTCTGATTATTGATCTGAGAGGGGTCTCGATCATGTCCGCATTATTCACGAACCGTAGGGTGACACACTTAAGAGAAACCGACATCCAATTGGAGCAAATGTTTCATGCCGAAAGAATGTACAAGCGCAGGAATTTATTTCACTAGATACCGAAACAGGTTTTCGGGTGAAATTGCATAAAGTGGTTATGCATGTGAAATAGAATTCTAGCAAGGGGTTATTTGTGAATGTTTGTCATTAAAGTAATTGACAAAATTCTGAATAAAATAAAAGAGTTTTATTTAATGAGAGTTTGCATTAAATTTGGTGGAAATTTAATGGGATTTTTGAGTGGACTTTTGAGTGGAGGGAATTTAAAGGAGTTTTGTGAGTGGAGTGTCCACCCACATGAAGAGGGGAGGGCAAGGGGGCAGCCCCCATGCGCCGGCCACCCCCTTGGGGTCCCCCTCCTCCTATAAAAGGAGCCCCTCCTCCTCACTTGTCTCTCACACCTCCTCGTGAAGGATCTCTCTCCCCCTCTAGAATTTATTCCCCATGGTCTCGGACTAGCGAGATACATGTTCCCGGTGGCTATTCGGCAAGAAAGAGTTGTGCTTCCGCTGCATCGCTGGAGCGAGGAGGCGGAGGTTGCTCGGTGCCTCGAACGTGTGTGCGAGCACGGATGCGCTGCTGATTTGCGGCGCTAGGACTTCCTCTCGATCTTGAGATCGGCAAGAGATCGTCTACATCAACCACGAGTT
Organism: Avena sativa; assembly: GCA_916181665.1. Classification (NCBI taxonomy): domain Eukaryota; kingdom Viridiplantae; phylum Streptophyta; class Magnoliopsida; order Poales; family Poaceae; genus Avena; species Avena sativa. The sequence goes on along the minus strand of OV702284.1, from coordinate 363,175,686 downwards.
GAACTCGTTAAGCTTTGTCGGTCTTCAAGGGTATGTTCTCTACGGATATACATCCGCCCGTTGTTTGTATCTAGTATATATAGATCTTGGTATATAGTTCACATCGTAGGAAATTTTTTGTTTTCTATGCTGCGAACCCTATAGTGGTATCAGAGCCGGATCTATGCGTAGATACTTTACACGGGTAGTACACATATGAGTATGTGGGCGATGATGATCATGTTGTTGCTCCTTTGTTGTGATTTTGGATATTGGTGGCATAGTGGGATGAAGCGGCCCGGACAAACTTTACATGTCCTCGCACATGAGACCTGTTCCACGCTTGACATGCAACTAGTTTGCATAAGTGGCTAGCGGGTGTCTGTCTCTCCTACTATAGTCAATATCTATTTTGCAAGCGAGTTGTCAACAATTTGATTATCCTCGTTGTGGTTCATGTTCGTAGGTAAGAACGGTTCTATCTCGAAAGCCCTAAGCCACGTAAAACTTGCAATGGATAAATTAGAGGCGTCTAGTTTAGATTGTTGCTGGGCTAGTGTTATGATATGGTAGTGTTGTAAGTAGAAGTATGAGATGATACTCTTACAACACACATAGCGTGTAAAATCCATAGACCTTGGATTTACACATATAGGTATGATAGTGATCATACCACGATGCACATGATAGAGATCATCTGGGGGAACCATATAATTTCACTAATAAACATATGATGTTTGATTACATATTATATTGCTTGTTTAGCGCTTTGTTAAGCATAATAAGATGATCCCTCATTTAAATATCAAGATAAGAATGTGTTCTTCCTTTAGTATGCACCGATTATGTTTTCGTCGCTCCAAGACATCACGTGATGATCGGGTGTTCTTGGATCCACGACCATATTTCGGGTGTAAAACAGTTACACACGCAAATACTAAGGTTCTAACTTGGCGAGTCTAGCATGTACAGACATGGCCTCGGAACACAGACCGAAAGGTTAAGCATGAGTCATATAGTTGATATGATGCCCATTTGATGCTCGCCTTTGAAGCTATACCGACTCACGTGATGATCGGACTTGGTGTAGTGGATTTGGTTCATGTAATCACCAAAAGGACACGAGGGATGTCGCTTTTGAGTGTGAGTTCATTCGTAATATAGATTAGTTGAACTCGATCTATCATACACTTAGTCTAAACTTTACAAATTCTGTTGTAGATGGCACCACCTGCTTTTAATTTCAATGCGTTCATGGAGAAAGAGAAACTAGCAACGAACGGTAGCAACTTTACTGAATGGGCCATGAATTTGAGGATTCTCCTCTCTGCTGCACAAAAGCAATATGTGCTAGAAGCGCCATTAGGCCCCCCACCTTTTGATGATGCCCCTGACGAGGAGAAGAATGTCTATCAGACTCGTCAGGAGGACCACAACTTAGTTCATTGCGGCATATTGTATGGGCTAGAGCCGGAACTTCGAAAGTGTTTCGAAAACGGCAATGCATTTGATACAATGGGTGAGTTGAAAATGATTTTCGACACACATGCTGCTGTAGAGAGCTACAATGCTTCAGAAAAGTTCTTTAGCTGCATGATGGAAGAGCACAGCTCCGTTAGTGAGCATGTACTCAAGATGTCGGGTTACGCCGATAAGCTTGTGTCCTTGGGAATATCGATTCCCATTGACTTAGGCATCCATTGTGTTCTGCAGTCTCTGCCACCTAGCTATAAGAGCTTCGTGATGAACTATAATATGCAAGGCATGAAGAAGTCTCTCCCCGAGCTTCTGTCAATGCTTAAAACTGCAGAAGTGGAGATCAAAAAGGAACATCAAGTGTTGATGATCAATAGGAACACTGGTTTCAAGAAAGACAAGAAGGGAAAACAGAAGGGAAGTAAGGGCGGAAAGCCTGTTGCCGCGCCTGAAAAGAAACCCCGAGTTGGACCTAAGTCTGATACCGAGTGCTACTATTGTAAGGGGACTGGCCACTGGAAGCGCAACTGCCCCAAGTATTTGGCAGACAAGAAGGCCGGCAAGGCAAACAAAGGTATATATGATATACATGTTATTGATGTGTACTTGACTAGTGCTCGCAGTAGCACCTGGGTATTTGATACCGGTTCAGTTGCTAATATTTGTAACTCGAATCAGGGGCTGCGGAACAAGCGACCGCTAGCAAGGGGTGAGGTCAAGATGCGTGTCGGCAATGGATCAAACGTTGATGTAATCGCCGTCGGAACGCTGCCTCTCCACTTACCGTCGGGATTAGTCATAAACTTGAATAAATGTTATCTGGTGCCTGCACTGAGCATGAACATTGTATCTGGATCATGTTTGATGCAAAGTGGTTATTCATTTAAATCTGAGAACAATGGTTGTTCCATTTATATGAATGAAATCTTTTATGGTCATGCACCAATGATGAATGGTTTATTTCTGTTAGATCTCAATGATAATGTTACACATATTCATAATGTTGATGCTAAAAGGATTAAACTTAATGATGATATATCCGCATATATGTGGCACTGCCGTCTAGGTCATATTGGCATTAAACGCATGAAGAAGCTCCATTCGGATGGACTTTTGGAATCACTTGATTATGAATCATTTGATACATGTGAGCCATGCCTTATGGGCAAGATGACTAGAACGCCGTTTTCCGGTTCAATGGAACGGGCGACAGATTTATTGGAAATCATACGTTCTGATGTATGTGGTCCAATGAGTGTGTCGGCGCGAGGTGGATATCGTTATTTTGTTACTTTCACAGATGATTTGAGTAGATACGATTATATCTACTTGATGAAACACAAGTCTGAAACCTTTGAAAAGTTCAAGGAATTTCAGAATGAAGTGGAAAATCATCGTAATAGAAAGATCAAATTTCTACGGTCCGACCGTGGAGGTGAGTATCTAAGTTACGAGTTTAGCACTCACATGAAAGAGTGTGGAATTGTTTCACAACTCACACCTGCCGGAACACCACAGCGAAATGGTGTGTCGGAACGTCGTAATCGTACTTTATTAGATATGGTTCGATCTATGATGTCTCTGACAGACTTGCCGTTGTCATTTTGGGGTTATGCACTAGAAACTGCTGCATTCACTTTAAATCGGGCACCATCTAAATCCGTTGAAAAGACACCGTATGAATTGTGGTTTGGAAACAAACCTAAGCTGTCATTTCTTAAAGTTTGGGGTTGCGATGTTTATGTGAAGAAACTTCAACCGGATAAACTCGAACCCAAAGCGGAAAAATGCGTCTTCATAGGATACTCTAAAGAAACTATTGGGTATTCCTTCTATCACAGATCCGAAGGCAAGGTTTTTGTTGCCAAGAATGGATCCTTTCTAGAGAAAGAGTTTCTCACGAAAGGTGTGAATAGTCGGAAGGTAGAACTCGAAGAGGTTGTGGAACCTTCTCTTCAAAGTATGACGAGTAGCGCAGCGCCGGAAGTTGTTCCGGAGTTGGCTCCACCTGTTGAAGAGGGAACTAATGATAATGATCATGAAACTCCGAAAGAGAGTACTACCGAACCTCGCAGGTCAAACAGGACGCGTGCAGCTCCCGAGCTGTACGGAAATCCTGTCATAAATTTCATGGTTGATGAAAATAATGACCCTGCGACGTATGAAGAAGCGATGATGAGCCCGGATTCCAACAAATGGTTAGAAGCCATGAAATCCGAGATGGAATCCATGTATGAAAATCAAGTTTGGAACTTGGTGGAATTACCTTACGACCGAAAGGCCGTGGAGAACAAATGGATTTTCAAAAGGAAAACTGATGCTGATGGTAATGTGACCATCTATAAAGCTCGACTTGTCGCAAAGGGGTTTCGACAAATTCAAGGAGTTGACTACGATGAGACTTTCTCTCCCGTAGCGATGCTAAAGTCAGTTAGGATTATGTTAGCAATTGCTGCATATTTCGATTATGAAATATGGCAGATGGATGTCAAAACCGCGTTTCTCAATGGTAATATTGAAGAAGAGTTGTATATGATACAACCAAAGGGTTTTGTCGATCCTAAGGATGCTAACAAGGTGTGCAAGCTTCAGCGATCCATCTATGGATTGAAGCAAGCATCGCGAAGTTGGAATCTCCGCTTTGATGAGGTGATCAAAGAGTTTGGATTTGTCCAAACTTATGGAGAAGCTTGTATTTACAAGAAAGTGAGTGGGAGCACTGTGGCATTTCTGATATTATATGTGGATGACATATTATTGATCGGAAATGATATAGAACTTTTAAACAGTGTTAAAAGTTATCTAAACAGCAAATTTTCAATGAAGGACCTAGGTGAAGCGTCATACATATTAGGCATAAAGATCTATAGAGATAGATCTAGGCGCCTAATAGGGCTATCGCAAAGTACATACCTTGATAAGATTTTAAAGAAGTTTAAAATGGACGGAAGTAAGAAGGGGTTCTTACCTATGTTGCAAGGCAAGACATTGAGTAAGACTCAAAGTCCGGCTTCGGCGGAAGAAAGAGAGATAATGGACAAAGTCCCCTATGCTTCAGCCATAGGCTCTATAATGTACGCCATGCTATGTACAAGACCGGATGTGGCACACGCTATTAGTTTGACTAGTAGGTACCAATCGGATCCAGGTTCGGAACACTGGATAGCGGTCAAGAATATCCTTAAGTACTTACGAAGAACTAAGGATATGTTTCTTGTATACGGAGGTGAAGAAGAGCTCGTCGCTAAGTGTTATGTCGATGCTAGCTTTGACACCGATCCGGATGACTCTAAGTCTCAATCCGGATACGTATTTCTCATGAATGGCGGAGCGGTTAGTTGGAGGAGTTCCAAACAACCTGTGGTAGCGGGATCAAAAACGGAGGCCGAATATGTTGCTGCTTCAGAAGCAGCTCAGGAAGCAGTTTGGATGAAGGAGTTCATATCCGAACTAGGAGTTGTGGCAAACGCGTTGGACCCAATGGTGATCTATTGTGACAACAATGGTGCCATTGCCAATGCCAAAGAGCCAAGGTCTCACAAGCATTCCAAGCATATTAAGCGCCGGTTTCACTCCATCCGCGAGCATGTCAAGGATGGAGATATAAAGATTTGTAAAGTACATACGGATCTCAATGTAGCAGATCCGTTGACTAAAACTCTCCCTAGAGCAAAACATGATCAACACCAGAACTCAATGGGTGTTAGATTTATCACTATGTAACTAGATTATTGTCTCTAGTGCAAGTGGGAGACTGAAGGGAATATGCCCTGAGAGGCAATAATAAAGTGTTTATTATGTGTATTCCAAGTATATGATAGATGTTTATTTTGCATGCTATAATTGTATTAATACGGAAATGTTAATACATGTGTGTTTAATAAACAAACAGAAAGTTCCTAGTTATGCCTCTCTCATAAACTAGCTCGTTGATTAACAAGATGATCAAGGTTTCCTGATCATGGACATTGGATGTTGTTAATAACGGGATCACAACATTAGTGTAATGATGTGATGAACACTCATCCGAAGTATAGCATTACGATCAAAGTCATTGAGTTTATATTGCTATAACAACTTACGAAGTGATCCTAATCCTTAGACCATGAGATCATGTCAATCACTAACACCGGAAGAGTTTCTTGATAACATCAAACGTCACACCGTAACAGGGTGATTATAAAGATGGATTCAGAACTAATAAAGTGTTATGTTGAGGCTCATGGATCAAGAGTGGAATTTGTTCATCCCGATGACGGATAGATATACTCTGGGCCCTCTCGGTGATATCACATTGATTAGCTTGCAAGCAAGTGATTTGATCACTAGAATGTTATATCACAGGAACGAGAAAAGAGTGCATGTCGGTAACGAGATCAAACAAGGTATGGAGATACCAATGATCGAATCTCGGACATGTAATATATCGTGAAACAAAGGGATTAAGATACTAGCGTAAAAGGTTCCGACGATCACAAGAAAGTCATCGTTGAATGTGTGGGAGTCAGTATGGGTCTCCAGATCCCGCTTCTGATTATTGATCTGAGAGGGGTCTCGATCATGTCCGCATTATTCACGAACCGTAGGGTGACACACTTAAGAGACACCGACATCCAATTGGAGCAAATGTTTCATGCCGAAAGAATGTACAAGCGCAGGAATTTATTTCACTAGATACCGAAACAGGTTTTCGGGTGAAATTGCATAAAGTGGTTATGCATGTGAAATAGAATTCTAGCAAGGGGTTATTTGTGAATGTTTGTCATTAAAGTAATTGACAAAATTCTGAATAAAATAAAAGAGTTTTATTTAATGAGAGTTTGCATTAAATTTGGTGGAAATTTAATGGGATTTTTGAGTGGACTTTTGAGTGGAGGGAATTTAAAGGAGTTTTGTGAGTGGAGTGTCCACCCACATGAAGAGGGGAGGGCAAGGGGGCAGCCCCCATGCGCCGGCCACCCCCTTGGGGTTCCCCCCCTCCTCCTATAAAAGGAGCCCCTCCTCCTCACTTGTCTCTCACACCTCCTCGTGAAGGATCTCTCTCCCCCTCTAGAATTTATTCCCCATGGTCTCGGACTAGCGAGATACATGTTTTCTATGCTGCGAACCCTACACCCAGCCCTCCTTATATAGGTGGGGGGCATCCAAGGGTGTTCCCAACCCAGGTGGAAACCCTCCCTAACTCGGAAACCACCTTGGGATTTGACTTTTTCAAAGTGCCTTTTTGACTTTCAAATTAGAGTTTGATTTCTCTCTTCCAAGTGTCCAGCCAAGTGACCTAGGACATGATGCAACCATTACACTTTGTCTTGACACATCCATGTACCCTTACCCTTCCGGATCGGTGAACCTTCTAGACCCTTCTAGAACATTTCGATGAAAACACCGGAATCATTCTCGAACTCCGAAATTGGACTTTCCTTATATGAATCTTATTCTCCAGACCATTCCGGATCTCCTCGTGATATTTAGGATCCCATCCGAGACTCCAACCAACATTCAGTATCCCTAGTTAATTACATATCTACTAAACAACATCGAATCCTTAAGTGTGTCTCCCTACGGTTCGTGAATTATGCGGACATGACCGAGACACTTCTCCAATCAATAACCAATGGAGGAATCTGGAAATTCATATGGTTCCCACATATTTCTACGATTACTTTGCGATTGAATGAACCACTTACATACGATACCAATTTCCCTTTGTCACGCGATAGTTTACTTATCCGAGGTCTAAATCGTCGGTATATCTGCATACCTAGATCAACCTCGTTACCGATGAGTATTCTTTTCTCGTTCCCATGATATGTGATCCCTTGTGAGCCATTCACATGCTTGCAAGCTAATTGGATGACATTCCACCTAGAGGCCCCAACACATATGGATGGACAAATCCCACTCTTGATCCATGTGCATCAACACATACTTTACGAACACTCAATGCCACCTTTATAGCCATCCAGTTACGTGTGGTGTTTGATGTCATCAAAGCATCCTTCCAGTGATGGTGATTAGCATGATCTCATGGTCGAAGGAATTAGGTTACTATGTATCACAAAGCTTATAGCAAGTGAACTATTTGAATGACTTAATCTTATGATACGCTTAACTATAGGAGTATGTCCATCACATCATTCTCCTAATGATATGACCTTGTTGTTAATAACATCTCAATGTTCATGATCAGGAAACCATGATCATATATTATCCAACAAGCTAGTTTAACAAGAGCCTTTACTAGGGACTCTTTTATGTTTACAAACCACACAAGTATTAATGTTTACGGTTAATACAATTATATCATGGTATGTAAACATTTATCATAAGTACGAAGATATGATAATAACCACTTTATTATTGCCTCTTGGGCATATCTCCAACATGATGCTAGGCTTTCTCTTCATGATAAAGATTTACTAGATGCTTCTTGTGCTGGATCATTCACACGTATGAAGGAAGAAGCTAAATGGGATCTGCTAGACCGTATTCAAGAGAACACTGGAGCATGGGAGAATGAAAAAGGAAGAAAGTCAGGTATAAACTATGATTATGAATGCATTAAATCTTTTATGGGCACTGATGACTTTGTGATATTAGTAATGAGTATGGTCTTGATTCTCAAGTTCTTGCAAAATGTTTTAAGGCCTTTGCCTCTTATATAAAAATTCCTAAAAAGAAGTGGAACAAGTACCATGCACCTTATAAAGATTTATTTAGTCATGTTCCTGTTAGAAATACTGAAGTTTGTACTATTGATCGAATTGTGCCTAAACCTTATGTTGAGATAACACCTTTCCCAGCTAAGGTAAAGGAGTATTCTATGATAATTAGTGTGAATAACAAAAGTGCAAAGAAAACTATGGAACCTGATGAGCAAATAATTATTGAACCTGTGGTAGCTATTGTGAAAGATCTTGTCACTAAAAATATAGAGGATGAGCACATTGTCTTCTATGAAGACGCTTCTAATATTGTCTCTTATCCTAGAAAATCTAGAAAAGCCAGTGTCACTGTGCTTTCTGTTAAAATTGGTGATCATTCAGAAGGAAGAGTGGGGAAAGAATAACAAGGACTGGGATTCTTGGTCCGACATGATCATGAACCGTATTGAGCATAACTCGGAGATGAATCGTACTCTAGCCTTTGGGATTGAGGATTTGAGGGAACTGATTAAAGAGCTTATCAAGAGAACACCACCACCGAAGGAGTAATTCATCATCAGGTTTGGCATCCCCTTGGCTTGTTCCAAGCTTGGGGGATTGCCATGGTATCACATCATTATCTTTTATCTTTTTACCTTTTTAGTAGATTCACATCTTTGGTAGAGAAGTTATCTTATAGGTTGGTTTGCATTGTGGAATTATCTCTCCTTTAGTTGGCTATCTATGTATCCCTTGGTGTGAGTGCTTTTATGGAATATTAATGAGAAGTCTCATCTTTTAATTTTTGCACTTCTTATTTTAGTTTGCAACCTCTATTATATGACTGATCTTGTTGATTAGTATTGATACGTCGGAAACGTATCCATAATTTTTTATGTTCCATGCTTGTTTAGTATGTACTTTGCTTTGCTTTGTCTACACTTTGAGGTGTTTTTATATCTTTTCTGGAACTAACCTACTAACAAGTTGCCATAGTGCCAGTTGCCTGTTTTCTTCTGTTTTTGGTTCCAGAAAGGCAGAAAATCAATATTCTCGGAATTGGATAGGACAAAAGCCAAAGTCAATGTTTTACCGTGGGCGACAGAATCCAGAAAATGAGATGGACGGGCGCCACGGGGTGGCCACACCCCCACCCCCAGGTGCGACCAAGCCTGGCCCGCGCCTGGGTAGGGTGTGGGCCCCCCGGGCACCCCCTGCCTTGCCTCTTCGCCTATAAGAAGCCCCTGATGAAGAAACCCTGGGCACCCGATCAAAACTCCATGAAACTGTCGGTAGCCGCCGCCACCATCGTCCCTAGATCGGGGGGATCTGAAGTTCTTCCAGGCACCCTGCCGGAGGGGAGATCATAACGGAGGCCTTCTTCTCCGGTATGATGTGTGAGTAGTTCCACCTTGGACGATTGTAACATCCCAAAATCACGGTTTATAAAGTTTGCATATCATTCATGCATCCTCATGCATTTGGTTTATTTTCAAACAAAGTTTCAAATCAGAAACCATTGTTTTGCCTATTATTTCATGTAAGCAAGACAATGGCTTTATTTCTACTCTCAAATATGAGAATACTTTGATTCAACCAGAAAAGTTTAATAGATGATTTCAAAGCTTGCTCAAAATTTTCAAAACAAGAATCTAAATTCAAAACCATTTTTATGCCTATTATAAATATTTAAATAAGGCATGGTTTTATTTTATTTTCAATGGGCCAAAGTATTTTAGAGAAAACAACAAGGTTTTATACACAAATATGAGCATGGATCACTTTAAAAAAAACCAGAAGTGGATTAAATTCAAACTCATAATATCATTTGAAAATGAATTCATAAAATCAAATTAGAAATAGAAAAGGAGAAAAGAAAACAGAAAAGGCCAGCGCTGCCAATCTGGCCCAACTCTAGAACTGGCCCACTAAGCCCACTCGGGCCATTTTTCCTCTGCTATCTCTCTCTATCTCACGCGTGCAACTCTACCTAGCTCCACCCACACTCGCTGACTGCGCGACCCCACTGCCACATCAGCTCATCGTCCCCAAACCCTGCCCACGACCAGGCCCTCCGTCGTTTCTTCCTCCTTCACAACCGCGATTTTAATTCGAGTAATTAGCGTTGATTTCGTGCGTAATTCCCGCCCATGATCTGGCTACTTAATCCCCTCTCCCTCACGGACATTCCCCCAACACAGCCAGCCAGTAGCGCCGCCAGGCTCCGCGAATTCTTGCTTGCACCTAGCAACTCTGGCGACTGATTCCGGTGAGTCTCGAGCGCCCCTTGTCTCTCGTCCATACGAGCATGATCCTCTTGTCCATACGCACCTTCTGACACCTCTGGTTTGTTCTACATCGCCCCAGGACGTTGCCTCCGTCGTCGTTTGCAAACACCCGAGACGCAGCTCAACTCCGGCGAACGAATTCGGTAAAATTCGTGCTCCCCTTGACCCCTGCTTCACGCGACTGTATTCTCCATGTCTTTGCGCACCTCCTAAAGCCAGCTATTTGATCTCTTGCATCCTAGGTTGTCGTCTTCGACTCCGACAGTGAGCACCCGACGCGCGGACGAACTCCGACGAGGATTTGCTGCTGTGTTCGTGCACCCCCACCCCAACTGTCTCCATGTTGAGCATATCCACGTCCTCGTGACCTCGGTAAGCGCCCGCACCCCCCCCCCTACACCTCTGACCTCGCCGCATGTCACCGCCAGAGACGTCGCTGCCGCCAGCGCCATTCGCGCCGCTAGATTTTGGTCAATCAGATCTGATCCGTTGGATCTGGATCTAAAGGCCACGATTAGATGATTAGATGAAGCGGTACGATTAGATCTGGGCCGTGCATCGTCACTTAGATCCTACAGTTCGCAAGCGTGATCCCCCAAAACCGGTACGCGTCAATCAGAGGCTGCCGCGTGGCTAGGTTTTAGATTTAAAATTTGGAATTTCATCTATTAGTTATTTAAACTTGTAAATTCAATAACTTTTGTTCTGTTTATCCAAAAAATACAAATAATATATCATTGGAATCACAAAAATAAATCCTAGACATCTGTAGGCTTGGTTTTGTGATTTGATTATGTTAAAATAGAATTTTATGCAGAGACATTTGTAGGCCTATTTTGTGTATAAAAATTATTTGGAAAATGTTTTAAAAGCCAAATTAAGTTTAATTGGTGTTTAAATGTTTAGTTTATTGTTCAGTACTGTTTTACTTGTCTTGTTTAGTTTAGAAAAATCATCACATGGCATTTGCATGCATTCATATATTTTTGCTTGAATTTGTTTGGAATATAAGTTTGGTGCTACCATTTTATGTGTAGATTTTGGTGCTAGTGGTGATTGTGATTGTGAGGATTGTTGCTACTCCCCCAACTACCAAGGCAAGTGGTGCTTCATATTTTTGTCCCAATATTTTGACTATGCATTAGTGATATTTTGTATAGGGCTTGCATGATGTTTTTGCTAAGCATCTATATGCTATGCTTGGGAAATCCTAGTAGTTGTAGACTTGTAGAATTTTCTCTAAGTTAAGATACTTGCTATATTGCCATGCTTAGCCTAGCTAGTAGCAAACAATGGTGAAATATATATATATATATATGTTATGGAAAATGTTGCTAAGTCTTTTGACTTGTGTTTTACTTAATAAAACAACTAAGTGAATGAATCACCTGGGTGGAATGGTATGTTTGGGTTATGTTTAGTGGTTACAAAAGGCCCATATCTATGGTCTACCTTGTGTATCACACTTGTGGAAAGCCACCCAGGAACAAAGGGATTTGAGATGCCATATGTTAAGAATATTCTAATGCAGCCACATGGCAATATGGGATCTGCCTGGATCATATAGGTTGCAATAAGTTAGCCAAATGGACAGTTGGTGGTAGGGGGTGATAGGTTTGGGAACGTGTCCATTTTGGTCTAAGGGAAGGCTTCTGAAAGGTCTTGTCTCGATGCATATCGAGTCTAGTGGGGAAAGTGCACCACCTCTCGGGAAGGAAGAATCTAAGTACTTAGACGTGTCCCCGTCAATGGACAATTTGAGCATCAAGACATGGAAGCTATCAAGAATCTCCTCATCCCAATTTCTAAGTTAAAAACTTGTGGTTGAACAAGGATAAAGGTTCACCAATGTCTATTGGTGGTTCCTTGGGAGTTTCTGTCAAACAAAAACATAGTGTTTTCAACTGATAGGTAAAACCTATTTTGAGCAAAGCAATCCTAAGCTACACTTAGCCAAAAATTCATGTAGAAGCTAGAAACTATTATTCTACTAAGGTATCACTCGCCAATACTATTCCAATGTATTGACCCACTATGGCTGTAACTTGTGATGTTGCAGGTTACTCTGATGAGGATTAGGGTTATGAGTCTACACTCAACATGCTTGCCTGTGGCACATGAAGATGAAGACTTTTATTTATGTTGTTAAGTTAAACTCTTGTACTAGCCTATGGCTAAGGAGTTGTAAAAGACTATGTTATCTCTGGAATGACGATGTAATAATGACCTTTGTTTCTGTGTACTTCATCTTAAACTGTGGATGCTAGCATTTGATCCAGGGACTAGCATTGCAATCACAGGGACCTTTACCTTTATAAAGGTGGGGTCTTACAGATGGTATCAGAGCACTGTGTTTGAAAAATTTCAACACTTTGAAAAATTCCACACTTGTATTTTTCTTCTCGTAAACTTTTCTAATCTTCTTTCTCATCTCTATTTGTAGATGAACTCCATCAACGAAGCTGTCGTGGTATTGCACGGCAGATGCTACTGGGGGTAGCTTACGTAGAGGGAGCAAGGCGACGTAGGAGAATCCGGGAGCGAGATTGGCACACGATGTACCCAGGTTCACGTCCTCTCGGTGGAGGATCGCTACGTCCTGCTATCAATCCAGTATATGATCATAGATTGGTTTACAATGGAGTCGCCGTAGGCGTAGGGAGAGAATAGATCTAATCTAATATGGGAGATGATGCCCCGTGGGAGGTGCCCCTGGTGGCTTTATATATGCAGCCAGTTAGGGTTTACAAGTGCTTTAGTGGGCTTTCTATTGGAGTCGCCGTCTTGGGTCCAGCATGCGCCAGTCGTTTGGGTCCAGCATGCGCCAGTCGTCATATCCAGCGAGTCGACCCGCTTTGGGATTGGCTTCAGTCGGCTCGATCCCATCTGGCAACTCCGCTTCGTGGGTATACCCCGATTGGTATTCCCCCATCAAGAAGGGACCACTCATGACCATGACCTTGGAGTGTGAGACTGAATTTCCCAAGGCACTCAAGAACCTTATGGTTACCATGGGGATACATGGTGCAGGTGTGTACAAGGGATTCCCTGTGATGGATGAAGGAGAAGAGTATTGGTGGGTGCAACTTCACTTTTACAAAAACAAGGAAGACAACCACAAGGAGTCAGGATTCTGCATGGTCACCAACTCTGAAATGCACACAACATTCTTTGACTCTGCAAGAAATGCAGCTTGGAATGCAATCAAGGAGCTTGGTGATAGAATCAAGTGCAGAATGCTCAACACTCAAAATGACCTTAGAGAAGAAAAGAAACATACCCAAGAATTAGAGACTACGAACCAACAACTAAGGGGAGACATCATAGACTTAATATGGGAGTCTTGTGAACAAGATAGACAAATTGCCACTAAGGATGCCCTGATAGCTATTCTGTCCAGTGAATGAGAATTGTAACATCCTTTGTTAGTTGGACCACCACACTTATCGTTTTTACTTCCAAAAATTTGTCTAAGTTATGTTGAACCTTTGGTGTTTGTAATGGAATTGTGTATGCCATGACTTGTGTGTTTGTTGCTAAAAGATGTGCTTGTGATATTTTGTCTTGTAAATTTTCTCTACCTGTGTTGGTTCTAACTTTTCTCTATCTTATAAAAATAGACGCCTAACGTTGTTATCAGCACGGCCGAGGAGTTCAAGGGAACTCGTTTTGGTACTCGTCTCATTGAGCTCACTAGTGTGCTCAACATGCCACTACCTAGTATCACTACACTTCAGCTCACCAAGTTTGAGAGGAAGGACCTTTGGGGCTTCAGAGTGACACAGCCAGGGCGCCAGGCAGAGCCACCCATGGAGGCTATCACTTTCAAGCTGATGCATGATGACAAGGAGAGAGGCTTAGATGTAGTCATGCAGGAGTTACTTGGACGCCTGGTAGGGAGGCACTCCACCGAGCTTAGAGGTCTTTACTTTCACCCGTTCGGGAGACGCAACGAGGAGGGTGAGGCTATAGAGTACGATGATGCTACTAGAGAGACGATGGAGCCAATTTGTCTGTACCTTCAGGACCTAGAGGGTCTTATTAGACACCTTGACACTGATAGGACCAACGTCATGCTTAGCAATGACGAGCTCCAGGTTCAGCTACGGGATAAAGACAAGCTCTTCGTGGAGAAAGACGAGATCATCAAAGAGATGGAGGACAAATTTGAAAGCAAGGACAAGAAGTTCAAGAGCCAGGAGAAAAGAGTCCAAGACAGGAACAAGAATATCAGGGAGATGAAGGAAGAGTTAGAGTCCAAGGACTTCGAGCTTGAGCACCAGCAGGGAGTGATCGAGAGGCTTCGCTCACAGAAGAGGGCTCTTAGGGCCAAGATTGAGGCCTTAACCACTAGTGTTGATGAGTACAAGACCGCCATGGAGAATGCAGGTCTTACCCTTGTTGATGTGGAGGTCGATGCAGAGGAGTAGTGTAGACTACTCGACTATCTTTCATCCACCATACTTTGATTATTGAGTCGCAATGACCATCCAACATGTGGATGGCTTGCTATGGTGTGTTTGCATTTTTCAAAACCTTTTGTTATGTCATTCAAACCTTATGTTATTTTGATCTTGGTTATTGTGATTGTTTCTATGTGATGTATTGTGCATGTTAAGCATCTATGGATATCTCATTCGTATCCTTATTAAAACCACAGATGCCTCCCTGACGTGCCAACCCCAACCAAAACAACAACAACATCACTCCTGAGATGCAACAGTTGATGACAGCACAAGCTCAACTATTGCAAATGATGACGCACTTCATGCAGAACCAGAATCAGAATAATAACAACAATAATAACAACAACAACAACAACAACAATCAGAATAATCCTCCGGGATTTGACATGCTCACCAGATTCCTGAGACTAAGGCCTGCAAAATTCTCGGGAACCACCGATCCAATGATAGCCAATGACTGGTGTAACATCCCAAAAATATTAAACTTGGATCATCACACTCTAATCATCAAATTTAGGGTTAACAAAAACTTTTCCAAGTAAAAATATGAAAGCATTCATATGTGTATGTATTAAAATTTGGATTCTTTTGAATTGCCATGGTTCTGTGTTTCTTTGCTTGTAAAATGATTCTTAGGTGAAAATAAACATCATCTAAACAATCCCCAAACTTTTCCCAAAGACAAACAAGTCAAAACAAACAAATTAAGTGAATGGTCACTTTGGCCAATTTAACTCCCATGCCTACTTTGGCTATCCCTAACTTTCAGAACTTAACAGAAACATGTATGGATCTTTGCACCCCTTGATAGTACTCATAACAAGGTACCAAGGCCCACTTTGTGACCATCCAAAAACATTCAAATGCTTAGTTTAAATGACAGTTTGAAATTGATTCTATTTCATATGGGAAGATCCCACTATTTCAAAAACCACTCAAACAAGCTCAATTTTCAAAACCCAAGCATCCACGGTATCACCAGCACATGCTTAGCACACCCACCAAAAATCTTTTCAAAATTCAAAACTTAAGTTCATGCGGCCATTTCACCGAACAGGTTGCAGATTCAAATCAACAAAATCAAAAACACTATGTTGAGAAGTGTTTTGGGCCTAACTTGTTCCCTCTCTGGTTACAACTAGCCTCAGTAGATCATCTAGGAACCTTAACTAATCTCTAGGACCACTGTAAGCTGGCCATTGTCATCAATGGTGAGCAGACCGAGAGCACCATTGCCACCAGGTCGACAGCAAGCTACGAGCAACACTAGCCTCGCCAACCTTGTCTAGGAGCTAGCCAGCACTCCACCGCCACTCCCTGTCCCAGCCTCGAGCAATGCCAGCCACTGGACCACACGCACAACCCATGCCAAGACTCTCTGCGAGCATGCCGAGAGCACGCCCGTGCGCCACCCTCGACACACGCCCACAGACCGCGCGCTGCCTTCGCCATGTGCACGCGTGATCACCACCACCCTAGCAACCCCGTAGACATGCCCCTTCACCGTCGCGCAGACCATGCGCGCTGTGTGCCATCAAAACCTCCGTCGGACACGCTCAGAGCGTCGAAGCGTTCCGACCGATCAGCATCGCCCCACGCCTCGCCACCACGCCGTTGAGCTTCGCCAGGGAACACAGCCGCCCCTACCGTCGCCCACGTCGATAGCCCTCTGTGCCGTCGACCAAGACGAGCTCAGCCCGCGCCCGTCGGTCCACTCTCGCCACTATAAATAGAGGCCTCCCCCGCTCGATTTCTTCACACCATTCCACTCCTCTCTCACCCAGAACCACCCCACCTCACTCCCGGAGTAAGGCAAGCAGCGCATCACCGGAATTTCACCAGAGCCCGCCGCTGCTGGAGAAGAAGGAAGCCATCGATTGGAGCCGCCCCGAGGAGCTGCCGGTGCCAGGAGAATCGTCGTCGTCGACTTTGTCGTTTGCCCCCATCGCCGACCCTCCCTTGAGCCCCGGTGAGCCTCCCACGACCCCTACCTGCCGCGTTAGGGTTCTGTCTCACCGGCGCTGCCCGACATGGACGATGAGTCGTAGCCGTTCGATTAGACTTAGATCGTGCGGCCGAGATCTCCCCGTACCGCTTCGCGTGTTATGAGCCACTGACGGGTGGTACCCCCTTTCAGCTGAGCCCCGCGCTGCGGAGTGACACTGGGCCGGCCCATTAACCTTTCCCGCGCAGCCCACTCGTTTGAATTTAGATTTTTCTATTTTCATTCAAACTTAGTTTTGTACCCAGTTTCAAAAATCAACCCAGCTCTATTCAATGAACCAAATTGAATGAAACCAAATTTTTTAGAAAGGTATTGAAATGCTTAATCCAAGCCCGTTGGATTCAAATCATTTGGATCTATAGATCAACCTTGGTAAAAATAACAAGTCGGAAGCTTTTCTACATTCAAACATTTTTCAAATTTCAACCATAATAGCTTTTGAGTTGATTCCAACTCTCAAAAATCACATTTGATCATACCTTTCAGAATATACAAAAACATATGCGTTTACTTACAGAAATAATGTTCAAGTAATAAAAGAATGCCACATAGGCATTTCTAGTCACTTTAATTATTTAAAATAAAAAGGTTAAACCTTATTAAATTGTGACACCACTTTAAATCACATTCCCATGTACTGAAATATGTGGTGATGACATGTGTCAACATGATCCCATGTTTGGTTTGGAGAATATTAAATCTGAAGTAGTTTTTCAATGAGTAGAAATTACTTTTCTAAAATAAATAAATAAGACCCAAGCTTTAATCTTGTAATGTTAGTGATGATACTAGATCATATATAGTGCACCTTTGTGTGATGATTGAAAGTAGTTAAGTATTGTTTGGTGATTGTGTACCTCGTATTTATTCATAGACGCTAGTATCGACCAAGGATATGAGGAGGAAGGAGGATACTACGAAGAAGAAGCCGAGGAGAACTTCAACCACTGCTCTGCACAAGGCAAGCTAACACTTGCAAGATACTCTACTTTAGCAAAGCCTTACTAATCAAGTTGACCTATGCAAGCTAATACTTGCTTGTTACCATGCCAACTATATGCGTTAAGCATATGTGATCATACCCACTTGATACCCCCTCCTAGTTTTACTTGCAAGCTTTCTACTTTATTTCTTTATCAAAGATATTACTTAGAGTCTACTTAAGTGACTTGTAGATTCTAGGAAGATAATTGAAGGCTGCATAAAGAGCATTAAATTTGGCCTAAGCTAGATAATCTTGATGTCATCCTAAGGCATGAGATTGAAATTATTTAAACTCCACTTTTTTACCACCCCTCATTAGTACTAACCCCCCACCTGTAGATGCTAGTGCTAAGCATAAAACTTGATCAACTTTAGATGGGAATACTTGGTGAAAAATGGTTATGAAAACCTTAGAATGATGAGTCATTCTACTGAGATGTTTTGACATGTGTTTCCGAACACCAGATGATTTGGATGATGAAAATGTTAAGGCATGAGCCTTAGCCCTTTATAAAACTGATGGTTGTCTGGATGCGATACCATTCCAATTTTAGCATACAACCACAATACCCGAAATTTGGGTAGGGCTTGACTAGAAACTTATATACCTTAGTATGGGTTCCCTCACGGCCAAGGTCTGAGCTGAGGCTACCTTGTGAAGATTGTCCACCTGTGCAGTACCCAAGATGACAGTTGGTCATGGTTGGGAGGCCAAACTCACAGGAGAGGTGCCTATACTAGGGCGTGTAATGGAAAGGTTAGGATTGATTATCCGCATACTGAGTATGGTGAATTCGGGATTTGTTCCTGACGGATGTATCGAATATTGTGGTGAAAGTGTACAATCTCTGCAGAGTGTAAAACTATTCGAATAGCCGCGTCCGCGGTTATGGACAGTTGGAGTGGCCATACTGCTCCCCCGTCATATGTTTTCAAAATGACTTGTGAAATGAATTGAGATTTTGACTTGACCACAACAAAGTTGTGATATGAAATGCAAGTTCCCACTTAGGTGTTATAAAAGTTCAACTAGCTTTTCTTGCTTCTAAACTTAGTAGAGGTAAATCTGGCTTTTTGCAAAACAGCCCTAGATCTTAGTGTCCTATTACAACCCCCCCCCCCCCCCCCTTCACTTGTTAGTATTAGTTTGCGAGTACTTAAAGAGTACTCATGGCTTTGTCCCTGGCTATTCACGTGGCCAGACTATGAAGAGGAGTACCAGGACGAAGGACCCCAGGAAAGTTACGACAACTAGGATCATCTCCCATCGTCAGCATTGCCTGTGACCCCGAAGATGGAGCTTCGCCTACGCTACCTTTATTATTACGTATTTCTGCTGCTTGAGTTGTACTAAGAACTGGATCATGAGATCCTTATTTGTGTAAGAACTTATGTATGGTTTGTAATGGATGATGTACTGTGGTATCCAAATCTGTTATGTCTCGCAAAAATGGTAATCCTGGGATTGCGATGTATGGCATAACAGGCATCTGGGATTAAAAATCCGAGTGTTGACAAGTTGGTATCAGAGCCATCCTGACCATAGGAGACCCTAGTTAGACTGGACGTTTGAATCAAAAACTTAGTTTCAAAACCAATGGAAGCAAATATTTACAAAACTTATTCCCATTCTTATCACTGTGTTTCTTTCATAAAAATTCATGATCCTCCAAAAAATCTTGCAAAATACCTAAAATTCGACACACTTGATCACTCTACTAACTTACTCATCCTATATTTCTATAGATGGACGTGAAGTACAGCAAGTTTTATCAGTTGGGGAATGGAGGAGACCTTATCTTTGAGCGGGATTTGGACTAGCTTTCGGAACTTCTGGAGCATCCGCACCCCGAGTTCTTCGGAGCTTAGCTCAATGATCAAGGAGGAGAAGATCTGCAGTGGCTAATTGTTGCAAGTCTCCGAGGAAAGATTGAACCTCCCACTACCGAGGGATTTCAGTTCACCTTAAGAGAAAACAACTAGCTCGATGGACTTGCTAGGGCCATGCAGGAAGCTCTTGCCCATCTGTGTGGGCAGAGTATCAACCAGATCAAGGGTACCCGCTTTGAGTTTTGTCCAAGGCGTGATGCTATGGGACAGCCACTGGAAGCCCCATACCACCACGAGCTGAAGACTCAGTTGGACCACCTTAGCTTCATGATGTACGATCGTCAGCAGGAATTGGACAATTGCCGTGAATACTCCAACCACAAGTCAGCCATCATCAAGATGAAGGATCAGACCATCGCCATGCTAGCAAAGGATCGCAAGTCTCGCCGCCGTCAGCTCGACAAGAAGGAGAGCATCATTGCCCGTCTTCGCCACCATATCTCGGATTTGGAGGAGACCATCCACGAGAGAGACATGCACTTGGAGGAAAGGGAGAATGTCGGAGAGGATCTTCGTGGAGACCCCTACTCCTATCTCGGTGATGATGATGATTTTTTGGAGGATCGGGCTATGGACTTCTTCACCGATGAGGATGATTTCGCCTTCATCGATGACGATGAGGATGATGAGGATGACGACTACACCGACTCCGAGGAGTAGTAGCACTCGAGCACTAGCGTAGTGAGTTGTATTCGGTCCCACTGTATCGTAGTTTCCAGAATGGTTCTTAAAACCATCTGTTTACCTTTGTTGTGGTGTGTGTTTGTATCGTGTGCTATGAATGAATTAATGAAAAGCAAGTTGCTAGAAAATCTGAGTCAAACTTTAAAAACTTTTCAAAGTCCCTGAAACTTAGCAATTTCCCTCTTTTCTCATGATCTATCTCAATCTTCAGATGCCACGCGGAGGAAGTGGTTCATCCCCGGACCCGATGTTGCAGATCCTGCAAATGTTGGTTTCTGACCGCGAAGCTGATAGAGCTGAACGTCAAGCCAACTTAGCCACCCTTCAGCAGATAGCTCAGCTAGCCCACAACCATCAGGGCCAAGGAAATCAGGACAGCCATGGATCTAAGCTCAAGAATTTCCAGAATACCAACCCACCTATTTTCACTAAGTCGGAAGAGCCCTTAGACGCCGATGATTGGCTGCAAACCATGGAAAACAACCTAGAAGTCGCCGGAGTGGAAGCTAACGAGAAAGTTCTGTTCGCCACCCACTATCTAGCCGGAGATATAACAGCATGGTGGAACAACGTTCGTGCAATGACCGAAGGACAGATGATGACCTGGGAGGAATTCAAGGTCAAGTTCAGCAGAACCCATGTGCCACCGGGTTTGATCAAGAGAATGAGAGATGAGTTCAGAGAACTGAAGCAAGGACGGATGACTGTAGTGGAATACCGTGACAAATTCTTGTCATTAGCTAGGTATGCCCCGGATGAGATCGACACCGAAGCCAAGAAGAAGGAGAGATTCTTGAATGGTCTGCACGATGAGATGCAGACTGTGTTGGTCAATATCCCCTTTGCTGATATTGAATCCCTTGTCGACTCTGCCATCCAGATGGAAGGAAAGATCAACCAAGACAATGAGAACCGCAAGCGTCGCATGATGCATCAGCCAGGAACCCATCAGACCCCAAAGTATCGCCCTAACCCATCTCCAGGATTTGCCCTGAGAACCAACAGACCCCCGATGAACCGTCCGACCTATCCCAACCGTGGAAACCCAAGGCCCGGAGGAAATCACAACAACCCCGGCAACTCTAACAATTTCAACCGTGCACCACCCAAGTTCAACAACAACAATTCTACTGCCAACACCAACACTGCCCCGAGGACTGGAAGCAATGCTGTGCCTGTTGCAGCAAAGGACAAGTCGCAAGTGACTTGTTATGACTGTGGAAATAAGGGTCACTACTCCAATGAGTGCCCCAAGAAGAATGCCGCAACCCCCAATGCAAATTCCCCAGCTCAGCAGCAGCGTCGTGTTCAGCCCGGAAGAAGGTTTGCCCCAGGGAACTCTCTCAACCGCAACGGCTGTCTTTTTCTCATGCATGCTGAAGAAGCCCAGGAAGCGCCAGACGTCGTGCTGGGTATGTTTTCTGTTAATTCAGTACTCGCTAGAGTGTTGTTTGATTCTGGTGCATCACACTCATTTGTCACCAAAGAATTTGCATGCACTAGTAAGATTCAACCAACCAAACTGAAGCATGTTATGATTGTTCAAATTCCCGATTAACCCACCAAAGCTAGGCAAATTTGCAAAGCCGTCCCTATCTGAATCCATGGCATAGATTTTTATGCTAATCTGATAGTACTTGGAACTAAAGGTTTGGAGGTAGTACTAGGAATGAATTGGATGTCCAAACATAAAGGATTAATTGACTGTGCCAAGAAATCCATAACCATGACCAGTATAGCCGGAATATCAGTCGAGCATGTATCTGAAACCTTACCTCGTCAATTCAAGTGCAACAAGAGTACAGCCCAACCTATCATTGACCAAGTCTGGATAGTGTGTGAATACCCCGATGTATTTCCAGATGTTTTGCCCGGTATGCCCCCAGATCGGGATATCGAGTTTATCATTGAACTAATCCCCGAAACATGACCCATAGCCCAGAGACCATATAGTATGAACCCGTCTGAACTAGCAGAACTGAAGAAGCAACTGGATGCCATGCTGGAAATTGGATTGATTCAACCAAGTGCGTCACCATGGAGATCACCTGTCTTATTTGTGGACAAGAAGGATGGAGGTAACCGTTTGTGTACAGATTATCGGAAGTTGAATGATGTCACTATCAAGAACAAATACCCATTGCCCAAGATAGAAGATTTGTTTGATCAGTTGACCGGTGCCAAAGTGTTTTCTAAGATTGATCTTAGAACAGGCTATCATCAACTCAAGATTCGTGCAGAGGATATTCCAAAGATTGCCTTTACCACCAGATATGGATTATACGAGTATACTGTCATGTCTTTTGGATTAACCAATGCCCCCGCTTATTTCATGAATCTCATGAATAAGATTTTTATGGACTTCCTGGATAAGTTTTTCGTTGTTTTCATCGATGACATTCTAATTTATTCCAAATCAGAATAAGAACATGATCTACAGCTAAGGACCATTCTTGGAACCCTTAGAGAGCATCAGTTGTATGCCAAGATTAGCAAATGTGAATTCTGGTTACAGGAAGTAGGATTCCTCGGTCACATTGTATCAGCCGGAGGAATTGCCGTTGACCCTGCAAAGGTGAAAGATGTCAAAGATTGGCAAGCCCCAACCACTCAGACCCAAGTTCGTGCATTTCTCGGATTGGCGGGATATTACCGCAAGTTCGTAGAAGGATTCTCGAGTATCGCCAGACCCATGACCCAATTGCTGAAGAAGGACAAGAAGTTTGAATGGACAGACAAATGTGAAGCGAGTTTCAAGAACTCAAGAGGAGATTGATTTCAGCCCCAATCTTAATCATGCTGGATATCACAAAGCCCTTTGACGTGTATTGTGACGCATCCAAGATCGGTCTCGGATGTGTGCTAATGCAAGAAGGCAAAGTTATATCTTATCTATCTCGACAACTGAAACAACATGAGCAAAATTACCCAACCCATGACCTCGAACTCGCAGCCGTAGTTCTAGCCCTGAAGACATGGAGGCATTACCTGATGGGAAACCGTTGTGAGATTTATTCGGATCACAAGAGCCTGAAGTATATATTCACTTAGAAGGAGCTGAATATGAGACAGAGAAGATGGATTGAGCTAATATAGGATTACGATCTGGACATTCACTATCACCCCGGTAAAGCCAACATGGTAACGGATGGCCTTAGCAGATTGCCGTGCCGCTTGAACTCCATGATTTTGAAGGAGCAACCAAGCTTGCACAAAGAGATGGAAGATTTCCAAATGGAATTAGTGAGTGAAGGATTTTTGGCTAGCATAGAACTTTAACCCACTTTGATCAGCCAGATCAAAGAGGCGCAGAAAGGAAATGCTAGTATCGACGGAATCAAGCATCGTATCGATACAGGCAAAGTACCCGGATTCACCGAAGATGAAGAAGGAGTTCTGTGGTACAAATGACGCCTTTGTGTACCAGCAGATTCTGAGTTGAAAGAAGTTATTATGAAGGAAGCTCATGATACGCTTTATTCTATCCACCCCGGAGGAACGAAGATGTATCAAGATTTGAAGGAACAATTTTGGTGGCATAAGATGAAGAGAGAAATCGGAAGCTATATCGCCAAGTGTGATATATGTCAGAGAGTCAAGGCGGGACATCAAAGACCCGCAGGATTGTTGCAACCCTTGCAGATTCCGGAATGGAAATGGGATTCCGTTGGAATGGACTTTATCACCGGATTGCCTACTTCTAGTAGGGGAAATGACTCTATATGGGTCATAGTGGACAGATTGTCCAAAGTCGCCCATTTCTTACCCGTCAAGACCACATATCAGAGTTCGAAGCTAGCGGAGTTATACATCGCTAGAATCGTCAGTTTGCATGGAGTCCCTAAGAACATCGTTCGGATTGAGGAACTCAGTTTACCTCGAGGTTCTGGAAGAAAGTCCAAGAAGGTTTAGGAACCCGACTAGATTTCAGCACAGCTTATCACCCTCGGACCAATGGATAAACAGAGCGAGTAAATCAAATACTCGAAGATATGCTAAGAGCATGTGTGTTAGAGTATGGATCTAAGTGGGAAGACTGTCTGTCGTTTGCAGAATTTTCGTACAACAACAGTTATCAAGCTAGTTTGCAAATGGCCCCATTTGAATTTATGTATGGAAGGAAGTGTCGCACCCCTTTGAATTGGTCGGAAGTAGGAGAGAGTCAGATTTTTGGACCCGGTATCCTACGAGAAGCAGAAGAGAAGGTTCACACAGAAGAGTTACGCCGACAAGAGACGTCGAGACCTCGCCTTCAACATAGGAGATTTTGTGTATCTAAAAGTGTCGCCATTGAAGGGAATGCAGCGTTTCCAGCTGAAAGGAAAGTTAGCCCCCAGATATATCGGCCTCTTCAAGATTCTGAACCGTCGAGGAGAAGTGTCGTATCAAATGGAACTACCCGAAGAGATGTCAGCCGTGCACAATGTGTTCCATATCTCATTACTTCGCAAGTGCCTCGAAGTTCCGGAGAAGACTGAAGTGTTCAAGAATATTGATCACCGGACCATAGAAATCAACGATGACCTGACCTACCCTGAAGTACCCATCCGTATTTTGGAAGAAGCTTTCCGAACTAAGAGAACCCGAAGCATCAAGTTTCTCAATATTCAGTGGAGCAACCACACAGAAGAAGAAGCTACCTGGGAGCGCGAAGATCATATCAGGACGGAGTTTCTCGATCTCTTCAAATCCTAGGTAATATTTTTCGTCCTTTTTCAAATCTCGGGACGAGATTTTGTTTAAGGGGGGAAGGTTTGTAACATCCCAAAAATATTAAACTTGGATCATCACACTCTAATCATCAAATTTAGGGTTAACAAAAACTTTTCCAAGTAAAAATATGAAAGCATTCATATGTGTATGTATTAAAATTTGGATTCTTTTGAATTGCCATGGTTCTGTGTTTCTTTGCTTGTAAAATGATTCTTAGGCGAAAATAAACATCATCTAAACAATCCCCAAACTTTTCCCAAAGACAAACAAGTCAAAACAAACAAATTAAGTGAATGGTCACTTTGGCCAATTTAACTCCCATGACTACTTTGGCTATCCCTAACTTTCAGAACTTAACAAAAACATGTATGGATCTTTGCACCCCTTGATAGTACTCATAACAAGGTACCAAGGCCCACTTTGTGACCATCCCAAAACATTCAAATGCTTAGTTTAAATGATAGTTTGAAATTGATTCTATTCCATATGGGAAGATCCCACTATTTCAAAAACCACTCAAACAAGCTCAATTTTCAAAACCCAAGCATCCACAGTATCACCAGCACATGCCTAGCACACCCACCAAAAATCTTTTCAAAATTCAAAACTTAAGTTCATGCGGCCATTTCACCAAACAGGTTGCAGATTCAAATCAACAAAATCAAAAACACTATGTTGAGCAGTGTTTTGGGCCTAACTTGTTCCCTCTATGGTTACAACTAGCCTTAGTAGATCATCTAGCAACCTTAACTAATATCTAGCACCACTGTAAGCTGGCCATTGTCATCAATGGTGAGCAGGCCGAGAGCACCATTGCCACCCCATGGTCGACAGCAAGCTACGAGCAACACTAGCCTCGCCAACCTTGTCTGGGAGCTAGCCAGCACTCCACCGCCACTCCCTGTCCCAGCCTCGAGCAATGCCAGCCACTGGACCACACGCACAACCCATGCCAAGCCTCTCTACGATCAAGCCGAGAGCGTGCCTGTGCACCACCCTCGACACACGCCCACAGACCGCGTGCCGCCTTCGCCGCGTGCAAGCGTCATCACCACCACCCCAGCAACCCCGCAGACACGCTCGTTCGCTGCCGTGCGGACCACGCGCGTTGTGCGCCATCAAAACCTCCGTCGGACACGCTCAGAGCGCCGAAGCGTTCCGACCGATCAGCACCGCCCCACGCCTCGCCACCACGTCGTTGAGCTTCGCCAGGGAGCACAGCACCGCCCCTACCGTTGCCCACGCTGATAGCCCTCTGTGCCGTCGAGCACGATGAGCTCAGCCCGCGCCCGTCGGTCCCCTCTTGCCACTATAAATAGAGGCCTCCCCCGCTTGATTTCTTCACACCATTCCACTCCCCTCTCACCCAGAACCACCCCACCTCACTTAGGGAGCAAGGCGAGCAGCGCATTTGCCGGAACTTCACCGGAGCCTGCCGCTGCTGGAGAAGAAGGAAGCCATCGATTGGAGCCGCCCCAGGAGGAGCTGCCGGTGCCAGGAGAATCGCCATCGTCGACTTCGTCGTTTGCCCCCATCGCCGACCGTCGCCTGAGCCCCAGTGAGCCTCCCACGATCCCCACCTTCCGCGTTAGGGTTCTGTCTCGCCGGCGCTGCCCGACGTGGATGATGAGTCGTAGTCGTTCGATTAGACTTAGATCATGCGGTCGAGAACGCCCCGTACCGCTGCGCGTGTTATGAGCCACTGATGGGTGGTACCCCCTGTCAGCTGAGCCCCGCGCTGCGGAGTGACACTGGGCCAGCCCATTAACCTTTCCCGCGCAGCCCACTCGTTTGAATTTAGCTTTTTCTATTTTCATTCAAACTTAGTTTTGTATCCAGTTTAAAAAATCAACTCAGCTCGATTCAGTGAACCAAATTGAATGAAACCAATTTTTTTAGAAAGGTATTGAAATGCTTAATCCAAGCCCGTTGGATTCAAATCATTTGGATCTATAGATCAACCTTGGTAAAAATAACAAGTCAGAAGATTTTCTACATTCAAACATTTTTCAAATTTCAACCATAATAGCTTTTGAGTTGATTCCAACTCTCAAAAATCACATTTGATCATACCTTTCAGAATATAACAAAACATATGGGTTTACTTACAGAAATAATGTTCAAGTAATAAAAGAATGCCACATAGGCATTTCTAGTCACTTTAATTATTTAAAATAAAAAGGTTAAACCTTATTAAATTGTGACACCACTTTAAATCACATTCCCATGTACTGAAATATGTGGTGATGACATGTGTCAACATGATCCCATGTTTGGTTTGGAGAATATTAAATCTTAAGTAGTTTTTCAATGAGTAGAAATTACTTTTCTAAAATAAATAAATAAGACCCAAGCTTTAATCTTGTAATGTTAGTGATGATACTAGATCATCTATAGTGCACCTTTGTGTGATGATTGAAAGTAGTTAAGTATTGTTTGGTGATTATGTACCTCGTATTTATTCATAGACGCTAATACCGACCAAGGATACGAGGAGGAAGGAGGATACTACGAAGAAGAAGCCGAGGAGAACTTCAACCACTGCTCTGCACAAGGCAAGCTAACACTTACAAGATACTCTACTTTAGCAAAGCCTTACTAATCAAGTTGACCTATGCAATCTAATACTTGCTTGTTACCATGCCAACTATATGCCTTAAGCATATGTGATCATACCCACTTGATACCCCCTCCTAGTTTTACTTGCAAGCTTTCTAATTTATTTCTTTATCAAAGCTATTACTTAGAGTCTACTTAAGTGACTTGTAGATTCTAGGAAGATAATTGAAGGCTGCATTAAGAGCATTAAATTTGGCCTAAGCTAGATAATCTTGATGTCATCCTAAGGCATGCGATTGAACTTAGTTAAACTCCACTTGTTTACCACCCCTCATTAGTACTCACCCCCCCCCCTTGTAGATGCTAGTGCTAAGCATAAAACTTGATCAACTTTAGATGGGAATACTTGGTGAAAAATGGTTATGAAAACCTTAGAATGATGAGTCATTCTACTGAGATGTTTTGACATGTGTTTTCGAACACCAGATGATTTGGATGATGAAAATGTTAAGGCATGAGCCTTAGCCCTTTATAAAACTGATGGTTTTCTGGATGCGATACCATTCCAATTTTACCATACAACCACAATACCCAAAATTTGGGTAGGGCTTGACTAGAAACTTATATACCTTAGTATGGGTTCCCTCACGGCCAAGGTCTGAGCTGAGGCTACCTTGTGAAGATTGTCCACCTCTACATTACCCAAGATGACAGTTGGTCATGGTTGGGAGGCCAAAGTCACAGGAGAGGTGCCTATACTAGGGCGTGTAATGGAAAGGTTAGGATTGACTATCCGCATACTGAGTATGGTGAATTCTGGATTTGTTCCTGACAGATGTATCGAATATTGTGGTGAAAGTGTACAATCTCTGCAGAGTGTAAAACTATTCGAATAGCCGCGTCCGCGGTTATGGACAGTTGGAGTGGCCATACTGTTCCCCCGTCAGATGTTTTCAAAATGACTTGTGAAATGAATTGAGATTTTGACTTGACCACAACAGAGTTGTGATATGAAATGCAAGTTCCCACTTAGGTGTTATAAAAGTTCAACTAGATTTTCTTGCTTCTGAACTTAGTAGAGGTAAATCTGGATTTTTGCAAAACAACCCTAGAGCTTAGTGTCCTATTACAAAACCCCCTTCACTTGTTAGTATTAGTTTGCGAGTACTTAAAGTGTACTCATGGCTTTGTCCCTGGCTATTCACGTGGCCATACTATGAAGAGGAGTAATAGGACGAAGGACCCCAGGAAGGTTACGACAACTAGGATTATCTCCCATCGTCAGCATTGCCTCTGACCCCGAAGATGGAGATTCGCCTACGCTACCTTTATTATTACGTATTTCCGTTACTTGAGTTGTACTAAGAACTGGATCATGAGATCCTTATTTGTGTAAGACCTTATGTATGGTTTGTAATGGATGATGTACTGTGGTATCCAAATCTATCATGTCTCGCAAAAATGGTAATCCAGGGATTGCGATGTATGGCATAACAGGCATCTGGGATTAAAAATCCGGGTGTTGACAACTGGTTATGTTTAGTGAACAAGGACTTAGTAACTGTTGGCTGCACCGATGAGGAGAAGGTCAGATTCGCAGCACATCTGCCTGAAGGGCCAGCAGCAACATGGTGGGTTAACTTTCATATCACCACTCCCCTTGAAGATGTGACTTGGGCTATTTTGAGGATGGTTTCTGTACAACTCACATCTCATCCGGAGTGATGAATTCGTTACCGTGGTGTGGCTGAGTACATTGAGAAATTCAACAATCTGGCGCGCTATGCACCGCATGAAGTGGATACAGATGCAAAGAGGAAGGAGAAATTCCTCGAAGGACTTAATGATGAGTTGAACCTGCAGTTGTCTGTTG
Organism: Avena sativa; assembly: GCA_916181665.1. Lineage (NCBI taxonomy): Eukaryota > Viridiplantae > Streptophyta > Magnoliopsida > Poales > Poaceae > Avena > Avena sativa. The sequence goes on along the minus strand of OV702284.1, from coordinate 363,146,125 downwards.
CCTATGTTCCAACCTATCAATCACTTTGTGACAACGCTACCATCTTGGAAAACAAGATGAAACAGGTTGAGAGCAGAAAGAGGAAGCATAGCTTTGATAAGCACAGCTCAGGATCGTCTCACAAGCGTTCCCATCATGATGATAGTGGGAGTTTTGGATCCCACAAACATGGGAAGTATATAAACCACCACAACCACAACCGTCATCATGACAACAAGAACCATCGAAGTCATGACAATGACAAGTATAAGAATCACAAGAGTGGACACAAGATCCACAACAGTGGAAGTGGAAGTGGAAGTCCGCCTCTAAAGAAAGATCTCAGTCAGGTTTAATGCTTCAAATGTAAAAAGATGGGACACTATGCTAATGAGTGCCCAGAAAAGAAAGTTGAAGGTGCCAACAAGCCTAATCCCTTCCAAAAGGGACAAGTGAACCACATCAATGTGGAAGAAATATATGAAGAATATTATGTTGTGGCTGGTAAGTTCAAACTCAATTCTGTTCCAGCACTTGTTCTTTTTGGTACTAGCGCATCGAATTCATTCATATCAAGAGCATTTGTTGATAGAAATGGACTTCCAGTTGAAACTATTGGATGTCCTATAAAAGTAAGTTCTCCTGGTGGAGAAATGATAGTGAACTCGGGATGTCATGATCTAGTGATAGAATTTGGGAAGTATAAGTTTCCCGTTAGTTTGATAATACTAGATTCTCAAGGATTGGATGTTATTTTGGGAATGGATTGGATGACTAAGTATGAAGGAGTACTAGATTGTGCCAATCGTGCTGTCACACTCACAACCCCAGATAAGAAACGGATTAGATTCAAGTCTAACTTTGAATCAAAAGGGAGTAAGCTAAATTCTCTTAAGGGGGTTAGCATAGACAGTGTGCTAATTGTGAGAGAGTATCCGGATGTGTTTCCGGAGGAATTACCTGGAATGCCACTAGAAAGAGAAGTTGAGTTTCTGATTGACTTGCTGCCAGGATCAGGACCAATAGCAAAGAGACCCTAAAAGATGTCAGTTGATGAGTTGAAAGAACTCAAGAAACAGCTTGGGGAATAGTTGCAGAAAGGATTTATTCAACCAAGTTCTTCATCTTGGGGTGCACCGGTTTTGTTTGTTGAAAGGAAAGATAGAAGTCAAAGGTTATGCATAGATTACCGTTCACTCAATGAAGTAACTATGAAAAACAAATACCCTTTGCCAAGAATCATTGACTTGTTTGATCATCTAGAAGGAGCCCGAGTGTTCTCAAAGATTGATCTTCGATCAGGCTACTTTCAGCTAAAGATAAGGGAACAAGACATACCTAAAACTGCTTTCACCACTAGGTATGGATTGTATGAGTACACCGTGATGCCATTTGGTTTGACAAATGCACCATCCTACTTCATGAATATGATGAACAAGGTGTTCATGGAATTTCTTGACAAATTCATTGTCGTTTTCATCGATGACATTTTGATCTATTCCAATAGCAATCAAGAGCATGAAGAGCATTTGCATTTGATACTCGAGAAGCTTAGAGATCATAAGTTGTATGCCAAATTCAGCAAGTGTGAATTCTGGCTGAATGAAGTCGGATTTCTCGGACATATTGTGTCAGGAGATGGTGTAGCAGTTGATCCCGCAAAAGTGTCAGCTGTAACTGAGTGGGAATCTCCTAAGTCAGTGAAGGAAGTGCGTAGTTTCCTTGTCTTGGCAGGATACTATATAAGGTTCATTGAGAATTTCTCAAAAGGTAACTAAGCCAATGACAGAGTTACTTAAGAAAGACAAGAAATTTGATTGGACTGAAGGATGTGAACTCAGTTTCCAAGAGTTGAAGAAGAGACTAGTGACATCACCAGTCTTATGTCTGCCAGATTTGGAGAAGGATTTCCAAGTATATTGTGATGCATCTCACCAAGGATTAGGTGCAGTTTTGATGCAAGAATGGAAAGTTGTGGCTTATGCCTCGAGACAACTCAAAACTCATGACGTGAATTATCCTTCTCATGATTTGGAGTTAGCCTCTGTTGTCCATGCACTCAAAACATGGAGGCATTCTCTTTTGGGAAAGCGATGTGAAGTGTTCACAGATCACAAAAGTTTGAAGTATATCTTCACTCACAAAGAAATCAACATGAGACGAAGAAGATGGTTGGAACTCATCAAGGACTATGATTTGAGTTTGCAATACCACCCCGGTAAAGCAAATGTTGTAGCGGATGCATTAAACCGTAAGGTTTATGTGAATGGCCTTACTAAGGGAGAATTGCTAGATGATCTGTCTGCCCAATTCAAAGATCTCAGATTGGAGATAGTGCCTGAAGGACATCTCATGTCATTAGATGTTCAACCCACATTGTTGGACAGGATCAAGGAAGCCCAAAAGATGGACAAGGAAATTGATGAGATTAAGGGAAAAATTAGCAAAGGGAAAGCTAAAGGATTCCATGAAGACGAACATGGTACTTTATGGTATGGAAAACGTATCTGCATTCCGCAAGATCCGGAGCTTCGGAAACTGATTTTACAAGAAGCTCTCAACTCACCATATTCCATTCATCCGGGTAACACCAAAATGTACATGGATGTGAATGAAAGATTTTGGTGGAATAATCTCAAGAAGGACATCGCCGAACATATTGCTTTGTGTGATGTATGTAGTAGAGTGAAAGCGGAACATCAGAAACCACCAGGACTGTTACAACCACTACCTATTCCTGATTGGAAGTGGGATAAGATGGGTATGGATTTCATCATTGGACTACCAAGGACTAGATCAGGATAGGATTATATTTGGGTCGTGGTAGACCGCCTAACTAAAGTGGCTCATTTCATACCCGTGAAGACAACCTATACAAGTTCTAAGTTAGCCAAGATATATATGAATAGAATTGTGTGTCTGCATGGGGTACCCAAGAGTATTGTGTCTGATAGAGGAAGTCAGTTTACTTCACATTTTTGGAGGAAACTGCATGAGTCATTGGGAACAAGACTAGAATTCAGCACTACTTTTCATCCCCAGACTGATGGACAGACATAAAAGACCAACCAGATTTTAGAGGATACGTTGAGGGCATGTGCCCTAGATTATGGTGCTAGTTGGGATGAAAGTCTGCCTTACACAGAATTATCTTACAACAACAGCTATCAAGCCAGTATTGAGATGGCACCATTTGATTTTCTCTATGGGAGAAAGTGTACTACACCATTTCTATGGAATGGTGTTGGAGAAAGAAACTTGTTCGGGCCAGAACTAATCAAAGAAGCTGAAGAGAAAGTCAAGTTGGTAAAGGACAGATTGAAGATAGCATAGTCCCGACAAAAGATCTACACAGATCCAAAGCATAGAGAAATCACCTATGAGGTGAGTGATAGAGCCTATCTTAGAGTATCACCACTTCGTGGAGTGAAGAGATTTGGAGTCAAAGGAAAATTGGCACCAAGGTATGTTGGACCATTCAAAATATTGAGTCGCAAAGGAGAAGTGGCTTATGAGATTGAGTTGCCTGAATCACTGTCTGCAGTTCACAATGTATTTCACGTGAGTCAGTTGAAGAAATGCCATCCGGAGATGGAAGAGACTTCTTTGAAGGATACTATACCTTTGGAAGAGGTCCAGTTGGAAAGTGATCTCACCTATGAGGAGAAACATATCAAGATTCTTGAGAATGCAGAAAGATTTACTCGGACTAAGACTATCAAATTCTGCAAAGTTCAGTGGAACCATCATTCTGAAGAAGAAGCAACTTGGGAAAGAGAAGATGATCTTCGGAAAGACCACCCTCACCTATTTGCTAGCCAATCCGTATCTCAAGGGCGAGATTCACCTTAAGGGGGTTAGATTTGTAACATCCCAAAATCATGGTTTATAAAGTTTGCATATTATTCATGCATTTGGTTTATTTTCAAACAAAGTTTCAAATTAGAAACCATTTGTTTTGCCTATTATTTCATGTAAGCAAGACAATGGCTTTATTTCTACTCTAAAATATGATAATACTTTGATTCAACCAGAAAAGTTTAATAGATGATTTCAAAGCTTGCTCAAAATTTTCAAAACAAGAATCTAAATTCAAAACCATTTTTATGCCCATTATAAATATTTAAATAAGGCATGGTTTTATTTTATTTTCAATGGGCCAAAGTATTTGAGAGCAAACAACAATGTTTTATACACAAATATGAGCATGGATCACTTTACAAAAATCCAGAAGTGGTTTAAATTCAAACTCATTTGAATATCATTTGAAAATGAATTCAGAAAATCAAATTATAAATAGAAAAGGAGAAAAGAAAACAGAAAAGGCCAGCGGCTGCCAATCTGGCCCAACTCCAGAACTGGCCCACTAAGCCCACCCAGGCCATTTTCCCTCTGCTCTCTCTCTCTCTCTCTCTCTCTCCCTCTCTCTCTCTCTCTCTCTCTCTCTCTCTCTCTCTCTCTCTCTCTCTCACGCGCGCAACTCTACCCAGCTCTATCCACACTCGCTGACAGCGCGACCCCACTGCCACATCAGCTCATCGTCCCCAAACCCCGCCCACGACCAGGCCCTCCGCCGTTTCTTCCTCCTTCACTGCAGTGATTTTAATTCAAGTAATTGGCGTTGATTTCGTGCGTAATCCGTGCCCTTGCTCTGGCTACTTAATCCCCTCTCCCTCGCGGCCATTTCCCCCAACACAGTCGGCCAGTAGCGCCGCCAGGCTCCGCGAATTCTTGCTTGCACCGCCGCAGCACCGAGCAACTCTGGCGACTGATTCCGGTGAATCTTGAGTGCCCCCTATCTCTCGTCCATACGAGCATGATCCTCTTGTCCATACGCACCTTCTGACACCTCTGGTTTGTTCTACATCGCCCCAGGACGTCGCCCCCGTCGTCGTTTGCAAACACCCGAGATGCAGCTCAACTCTGGCGAACGAATTCGGTAAAATCCGTGCTCCCCTTGACCCCTGCTTCACACGAATGTATTTGCCATGTCTTTGCGCACCTCCTAAAGCCAGCCGTTTGATCTCTTGCATCCTAGGTCATCGTCTTCGACTCCGACAGTGAGCACCCGACGCGTGGACGAACTCCAACGATGATTTGTTGTTGTGTTTGTGTGCCCCCACCCCAACCGTCTCCACGTTGAGCATATCCACGCCCTCGCGACCTCGGTAAGCGCCAGCACACCCCCTACACCTCTGACCTCGCCGGCATGTCACTGCTAGAGGCGTCGCCGCCGCCAGCGCCATTCGTGCCGCTGGATTTTGGTCAATCAGATCTGATCTGTTGGATCTGGATCTAAAGGCCACGATTAGATGAAGCGGTACGATTAGATCTGGGCCGTGAATCGTCACTTAGATACTACGGTTCGCAAGCGTGATCCCCCCTGAACCGGTACGTGCCAATCAGAGGCTGGCGCATGGCTAGGTTCTAGATTTAAAATCTGGAATTTCATCTATTAGTTATTTAAACTTGTAAATTCAATAACTTATGTTCTGTTTATCCAAAAAAATACAAATAATATATCATTGGAATCACAAAATAAATCGTACACATCTGTAGGCTTGGTTTTGTGATTTGATTCTGTTAAAATAGAATTTTATGCAGAGACATTTGTAGCCCTATTTTGTGTATAAAAATTATTTGGAAAATGTTTTAAAAGCCAAATTAAGTTTAATTGGTGTTTAAATGTTTAGTTTATTGTTCAGTACTATTTTACATGTCTTTTTTAGTTTAAAAAATCATCACATGGCATTTGCATGCAATCATATATTTTTGCTTGAATTTGTTTTGAATATAAGTTTGGTGCTATCATTTTATGTGTAGATTTTGGTGCTAGTGGTGATTGTGATTCTGAGGATTGTTGCTACTCCCCCAACTACCAAGGCAAGTGGTGCTTCATATTTTTGTCCCAATATTTTGACTATGCATTAGTGATATTTTGTATAGGGCTTGCATGATGTTTTTGCTGAGTATCTATATGCTATGCTTGGGAAATCCTAGTAGTTGTAGACTTGTAGAATTTTTTCTAAGTTAAGGTACTTGCTATATTTCCATGCTTAGCCTAGCTAGTAGCAAACAAGGGTAAAAATATATATATATATGCTATGGAAAATGTTGCTAAGTCTTTTGACTTGTGTTTTACTTAATAAAACAACTAAGTGAATGAATCACCTGGGTGGAATGGTATGTTTGGGTTATGGTTAGTGGTTACAAAAGGCCCATATATATGGTCTACCTTGTGTATCACACTTGTGGAATGCCACCCAGGAACAAAGGGATTTGAGATGCCATATGTTAAGAATATTCTAATGCAGCCACATGGCAATATGGGATCTGCCTGGATCATATAGGTTGCAATAAGTTAGCCAAATGGACAGTTGGTGGTAGGGGGTGATAGGTTTGGGAACGTGTCCATTTTGGTCTAAGGGAAGGCTTCTGAAAGGTCTTGTCTCGATGCATATCGAGTCTAGTGGGGAAAGTGCACCACCTCTCGGGAAGGAAGAATCTAAGTACTTAGACGTGTCCCCGTCAATGGACAATTTGAGCATCAAGACATGGAAGCTATCAAGAATCTCCTCATCCCAATTTCTAAGTTAAAAACTTGTGGTTGAACAAGGATAAAGGTTCACCAATGTCTATTGGTGGTTCCTTGGGAGTTTCTGTCAAACAAAAACATAGTGTTTTCAACTGATAGGTAAAACCTATTTTGAGCAAAGCAAGCCTAAGCTACACTTAGCCAAAAATTCATGTAGAAGCTAGAAACTATTATTCTACTAAGGTATCACTTGCCAATACTATTCCAATGTATTGACCCACTGTGGCTGTAACTTGTGATGTTGCAGGTTACTCTGATGAGGATTAGCGTTATGAGTCTACACTCAACATGCTAGCCTGTGGCACATGAAGATGAAGACTTTTATTTATGTTGTTAAGTTAAACTCTTGTACTAGCCTATGGCTAAGAAGTTTTAAAAGACTATGTTATCTCTGGAATGACGATGTAATAATGACCTTTGTTTCTGTGTACTTCATCTTAAATTGTGGATGCTAGCATTTGATCCAGGGACTAGCATTGCAATCACAGGGACCTTTACCTTTATAAAGGTGGGGTATTACAACTATGGGTCCATGTAGTAGCTAGATGGTTGTATCTCCTCCTTGTGCTTTCATGTATAGATCTTGTGAGCTCCGTTCATGATCAAGATCTAATCTATTTGTAATCATGCATGTTGTGTTTGCGGGGATCCGATGGATATTGAGATTACTATGTCAGATTGATTAATGGTTTTGTCTTATTGATTCTATCTGATCTTGCATGTTGTCCGTTGTTAGTAGCTATCTTGGCCAATTAGTTGCTAGTGACTCCAAGAGGGGGTATTTATGCTCGATAGTGGGTTCATGCCTCTAGTTTCCAAGGGAAGTGATAGAAATATCTTTGGTTGTAGATCTGTTGTTGCCACTAGGGAGAAAACAACGGTCTCTTGTTCATGGAACAAGTGGATTGTTTACCTTACACACTTTGCTTAAAGCAGTTGTCTGTTGCTTGCAACTTAATATTGGAGGGGGTTCGGATGATAACCTGAAGGTGGACTACTAGCCATAGATGCAGTTGGATGGCGGTCTATGTATCTTGTTGTATTGCCCAATTGAATCTCATAGGATCTTTTTGTCTAGTATTGCATTGTTACGCCTTGCTCAGTTCCTGTCAATTGCTCTGCTGTAATTTGTTTGCCCTTCATGCCTTGTTGTTTATCTAAGGAGAGCACCTCTAGTGAACTATGGACCCCGATCCAATATTTACCATTGATACATCTTCCACTATTACTTGTTTACTTGTTGCAAACAACCATCACCTTCCACACCATACGTTTAATCCTTTGTTACAGCAAACCGGTGAGCTTGACAACCTCACTGATTCGTTGGGGGCAAAGTCTTGATTTTGTGTTGTGCATGTCTCCGCGTTGCTTGCAACACCTGTGTGACATTTCCTTCCTCCTACTGGTTCGATAACCTCGGTTTCTTACTGAGGGAAGGCTTTCTATTGTGTTGCTTCACACCTTGCTCTTTGGGTTCCCAATAGGCTCCACGTGTAGCCATCAAAGCTTTCTGGCGCCGTTGCCGGGGAGGCTAAGGACGTCTTCACAAGGGGAGTCCTCCACTTCCTTTCTCTTTACTTTGTTTTTAGTTTGCCTAGTTTCTTTTGCTTGGTTTTGTTTGCCTCTTTTCAAAAAACCCCAAAAAATTAGTCTAGTTTGGTTTGCTTTCTTTATTCAAGAACACAAAAAAATTAGTTCCTGCTCTAGCTGTTGCTGTTGTTTTTGTATTGCCCACCTTTGCCAAAATGAACTCTGCTGAGAACATAAAGTTGTGTGACTTCACTAGCACCAACAACAATGATTTCCTTAGAACTCCTATTGCTCCACCTGCTCCCGTTGCTACCTTTTATGAAATTAAGCCTGCTTTGTTGAATCTTGTGATGAGGGAGCAATTTTCTGGTGTTAGTTCTGATGATGCTGTTGCTCATCTCAATAACTTTATTGAACCTTGTGAGATGCAAAAGTATAAGGATGTGATGGAGATATTATTAAGCTCAAGCTATTTCCTTTCTCCTTGAGAGGAAAAGCTAAAGAGTGGTTGCTATCCTTGCCTAGAAATAGTATTGATTCTTGGACTAAGTGCAAAGATGCTTTTATTGGAAAGTACTACCCTCATGCTAAGATTATATCTATGAGAAGTGACATTATGAAATTTAAACAACTTGATAATGAACATCTTGCTCAAGCTTGGGAAAGAATGAAATCTTTGGTTAAGAATTGTCCCACTCATGGACTCACTTCTTGGATGATTATCCAGACTTTTTATGCAGGTTTGAACTTCTCCTCAAGAAACCTGTTGGATTCAGCTGCTGGAGGTACCTTTATGGGCCTCACTTTGGGTGTTGCAACAAAGCTCCTTGATAATATGATGGTTAACTACTCTGAATGGCACACTGAAAGAGCTCCACATGATAAGAAGGTAAATTATGTTGAAGAAACCTCCTCTTCGAGTGATAAGATTGATGTTATTATGGCTATGCTTGTTAATGGGAAAGCTCCTCTAGATCCTAATAGTGTTCCCTTAGCCTCTTTGGTTGCTCAAGAAGAGCAAGTTGATGTGAACTTCATTAGAAACAACAATTTCAACAACAATGCTTATAGGAGTAATTTTGGTGGTAACAACAATTATAGGCCCTATCCTCCTAATAATGGCAATTCCTATGGAAACTCCTACAAAAATGTTAGAAGTGCTCCCTCTGAACTTGAAGTCATGCTCAAAGACTTTATTAGTAAACAAACCACTTTCAACAAGACTATAGAGGAAAAACTTTTAACTGTTGAGAAAAACATATCCTCTTTGTCTGAAGCTCAGTCCTCCTTGATTAATAAAATGGCTTCTAAACCTGAAACCATGGAAAGTACCTTTGCTGCCACTCATGCCATACAAGTTACTATTGATGAAATTGTTAGACTGTTAGCTCAACTTCATGCCAAGTGGGAAAGGGAAGCTGAAATTGATAGAAACAATAGTGTGTGCACCATCACCACTAAACCACAAGAAGTCCCTATTCCTCCTCCTACTATGCCTAAGCCTATTGATTCTACTACTAGTGATGCTAAGTTTGATTTTAATATAGATGGTTGCAATATTTCTGAAGTAATTATGTTCCTGTAAAATCTTGCTAGAAGTCCTGATGCTAGTGATATGCATGTTGCTTTCACCAAACACATTACAGATGCTCTTATGGAGATTAAGGAAGAGAAGTTAAAACACAAATATTCTATTCCTAGGAAAGTAGAAGATAGTTGGGAACCCATTATTAATATGCAAGTGAATGACTTTGATCTCAAAGCTTCATGTGATCTTGGTTCTAGTGTCTCTTTTATGCCTAGGAAGATTTATGAAATGCTCGATTTGCCTCCTTTGGAAGATTGTTATTTGGATGTCCCACTCAATGATAATGCTAAAAAGAAACTCATGGGGAGTATCAATGATGTTCTCATTATGGTTAACAATGCTTATGTCCCTGTTGATTTCTATGTTTTGGATGTTGAATACATTGCTTCTTGTCCTATTACTTTGGGAAGACCTTTTCTTAGAACTGTTGGTGCCATCATTGATATGAAAGAAGGCACCATTAAATATCATTTTCCATTCAAGAAAGGTATTGAACACTTCCCTATGAGGAGAGATAAGTTGCTTTTTGCTCCTCCTTTAAAAGCAAGGTTCGATATTAATGCTTCCTCATTTGAAAATACTTGATTCTTCTTGCTTCTTGTGCCTAACTTAAAGGCGTTAAAGAAAAGTACTTGTTGGGAGATAATACAAGAGTTTCCTTGAGTCTTTGAAGTTATTACTTCAGTAATAACCTCTCCTTATCTTTTTTATTTGCGTTTTGTGCCAAGAATGACCTCTCATGAGAAGGAAGTAAGATTTGGGGAGTTGCTGTCCCGAAACAGATTTCTGTCCTCCACCATAAAAATTTGTGAGGAGTCTCTATAAGTCGGATTGAGCTGCAAATGTACGAATAAATCCCCCAGTATGTTAGCTAACTTTCGTTAGTTCTACACTTTTTGATTTGAGCAACAGAAGATTTTCGAAAAAATTGGTTTCTACCTGCTGGTCTGTTTTGACCGATTTCTGCCTTATTTGCATTTGCTTCTTATTGATTCCTTTCTGAGTTCTCTTTTGGGGAATTGAGATTTTTGAAGGAGTTGCTACAGTAGCTTGTGTTTTTAGTGAAAAGTCTTGCTGTTCCAAAGCTTTGCCTAAATGTCTATTATCTTTTGAATACACTAATGTTGCTAATGAAGATTGTGTGAAGGAAAAAATTTAGGTGTAGAGAGAGAATGATGTTATGAGATGAAGAATGGACAAAAGCTCAAGCTTGGGGATGCCACCATGGTTTCACCCCAAGAAATATCCAAGAGGTACAAGTGTCAAAGATTGGGGATGCCCAAGGCATCCCCTTCTTCATCAAGAAAAAGCTCAGGTCTGTCTACACACTTCGTCTTTATTGTTTCATGCACAGTTGTGTTGTTCTTGGAGCATCTTAGTTTTCGTTTGATTTGCTTAGTTTTTTTAGTTTGCTTGAATAAATTAGTTGGACCCCCGTTCTTGCTGTGTTGTTTTGCAAATAAGTTTGCTTGGTGTTGGAAAGGAGTAGGAAGTTCCTCCTTGAAAGTTCAAGAGGAGCTTGCATTGACTGTGACTTAGAATTTAGCATGACATGCTAGGTGTTGTTTTGACCTTATGCTTAGTGATTATTTCTGCAGCATGTTTTTTTCCAAACAATTGGGATTGCTTAGTGTGCCTTGAAGAAATTATGCGTTGTTTTAGCATACAAAAGCATAGTATTGTGGTATTCTCCTTTGATGCTTGTTTGGGTTGACTTGGCACATGATCACACCATGTTATGACTATGGCAAGTCACCATAGCCTCTATGATCATTTAGTCCTTGACTTGTAGTACCACCCTATGCTTTGATTAGTAATGTTTTGTCGCTCTGCATGATTATGGCCATTATTGCTCTCTTAGTTGGTTGCTCCTAGTCTTTTGCTAGCCTCCACTTGTATGAGTAAGCTCTACTCATGCTTCCAACTCCCAAGAAACCAAGTTATTCCAAAGTGTCCACTATAAACTCCTATGCATGGTGTGTTACACCATTCCAAGTATATTCTTGTTTTCAGCTATCTTCCAATTAAAAAATATTTTGTTATGTGAAAACTTGGTGGTTAAAGCCCTCACAAACTTGATGGCACACTTTATATTATTTGACCCTAATAAACTTGAACCATTGTGTCGTCTATGTTGTATATGCTTGCACTTATACGTTGGAATTAGCAGAACCATGCTGTCATGGGGAACGTTTTCAAGATTGCACTTGTACTTTGTACTCAGTTGATATCATGCTCTTTTGTCTATGGATGTTACCGGTGTGAAATAAATAGGGAGCTTGTAAGCCCATGGAGTATGTATTTTGTGTTACAGAAACGCCTGGGCCGCTAGCCTAAGCCATGCCTAATCATGGTGGAAACTTGCAGCATCACCATAGTGAGCTATCTATGAAGCATGCTCAATAAAAAGCTATGCATAAGTAAATAAAATATCGTTGAGATGCTCATTGTCTACTTGCCTTATCATTTTGGTTATGGGATAGCTCCTGTACCATGTGCACGGGGTACCCCGTTGGCAGTTCTCTATGATACACATGTACTTACAATGACAAGAACTTACAGATGACTGAAGTTGAGTAGCATGAGGTGTGGCCCTCGTATTCAAGGGACTTGAGATTGCCAACTTATACTTTGTCAAGTATATATTCCATAGTTTGTTCACTTTAACCTTAATCACTTCAAGATGCTTATGATAGGGGCAATGAGGGCTGAAAGCTAACAAGTACCATAATTTTTGGAAGCTCTTTTTGAAACATGAAATCCCTGCTTTCCTTTATGAAGGGCCTTTCTTCCACTATATTGAGTATCCACCTTCTACCTTTAGGCACCATTAAGAGAGCATAGTTACCATTCTTAGTTCTATGTGCAGTGTCCCAAAACTTATTGATTGATGCATATTGTGATATTACTAGTTCTTGTGCTATTTGTTTCTAGTCACCCTTGTGAACTTTGAAGATATCATATGCATCTATTTGCTACTCTACGAGGGACAAGCTGATTGCCACTACGCCATGTTTTCTGTATGTGAAACAAACAAACGTTTTTCAATGCATGTTATTCATGAACTTTGTTTGTAGCCTTTCATGTTGCATGCATAGTTACTTTGTCTTATTGTTAGAACTCCATCTTTCATGCACATCTTTAGAGTTCTTTGATCTCAGCTTTCAATGCTTGCAAATGGTTTGATCTTGGTTTTGATGGTGCATGTCACCTCAAAAATTATTATTTTTATCACTTACCTACTTGGGGACAAGCAGGAGTTAAGCTTGGGGATGCTTGATACGTCGGAAACGTATCCATAATTTTTGATGTTCCATGCTTGTTTAGTATCTACTTTGCTTTGCTTTGTCTACACTTTGAGGTGTTTTTATATCTTTTCTGGAACTAACCTATTAACAAGTTGCCATAGTGCCAGTTGCTTGTTTTCTTCTGTTTTTGGTTTCAGAAAGGCAAAAAATCAATATTCTCGGAATTGGACGGCACAAAAGACAAAGTCAATATTTTACCGTGGGTGACAAGAATCCAGAAGACGAGAGGGAGGGGCGCCATGGGGTGGCCACACCCCCCAGGTGCAGCCAAGCCTAGCCCGCGCCTGGGCAGGGTGTGGGCCCCCCGGGCACCCTCCTGCCTCGCCTCTTCGCCTATAAGAAGCCCCCGATGCAGAAACCCTAAGAACCCGATCAAAACTCCATGAAACCGTCTGTAGCTGCTGCCACCATCGTCCCGAGATCGGGGGGTCTGAAGTTCTTTCTGGCACCCTGCCGAAGGGGAGATCATCCTAGAGGCCTTCTTCTCCGGTATGATGCGTGAGTAGTTCCACCTTGGACTATGGGTCCATGTAGTAGCTAGATGGTTGTATCTCCTCCTTGTGCTTTCATGTATAGATCTTGTGAGATCCGTTCATGATCAAGATCTAATCTATTTGTAATCATGCATGTTGTGTTTGCGGGGATCCCATGGATATTGAGATTACTATGTCAGATTGATTAATGGTTTTGTCTTATTTATTTTATCTGATCTTGCATGATCTCCGTTGTTAGTAGATATCTTGGCCAAGTAGTTGCTAGTGACTCCAAGAGGGGGTATTTATGCTCGATAGTGGGTTCATGCCTCTAGTTTCCAAGGGAAGTGACAAAAATCTCTTCGGTTGTAGATGTGTTGTTGCCACTAGGGATAAAACAACGGTCTCTTGTTCATGGAACATGTGGAATGTTTACCTTACACACGTTGCTTAAAGTAGTTGTCTGTTGCTTGCAACTTAATACTGGAGGGGGTTCAGATGATAACCTGAAGGTGGACTTCTAGTCATAGATGCAGTTGGTTGGCGGTCTATGTATCTTGTTGTATTGCCCAATTGAATCTCATAGGATCTTTCTGACTAGTAATTGCATTGTTATGCCTTTCTCAGTTCCTGTCAATTGCCCTACTATAATTTGTTTACCCTTCATGCCATGTTGTTTATCTAAGGAGAGCACCTCTAGTGAACTATGGACCCCGGTCCAATATTTACCATTGATACATCTTCCACTGTTACTTGTTTACTTGTTGTAAACCATTGCCTTCCACATCATACGTTTAATCCTTTGTTATAGCAAACCGGTGAGCTTGACAATATCACTGATTCGTTGGAGCAAAGTCTTGATTTTGTGTTGTGCAGGTCTCCACGTTGCTACCAACACCTGTGTGACATTTCCTTCCTCCTTCTGGTTCGATAACCTCGATCTCTACTGAGGGAAGACTTGTTTCTTGCTGCTTCACACCTTGCTCTTGCAGTTTCCAACGAAGTGCTAATCGGCACCATCATCAAGTTTTCTGGCGCCGTTGCCGGGGAGGCCAAGGACGTCTTCACTAGGGGAGTCCTTCACTTCCCTCCTCTTTACTTTCTTTTTAGTTCTCTTTGTTTCTTTTTCTTGGTTTTGTTTGCCTCTTTTCAAAAAACCCCAAAAAAGAGTCTAGTTTGGTTTGCTTGCTTTATTCAAAAACACAAAAAAATTAGTTCCTGCTCTAGCCGCTACTGCTGTTTTTGGCCTGCCCACCTTTGCCAAAATGAACTCTGCTGAGAACACCAAGTTTTTGACTTCACTAGCAGCAACAACAATGATTTCCTTAGGACACCTATTGCTCCACCTGCTCTGGATGCTACCTTTTATGAAATTAAGCCTGCTTTGTTGAATCTTGTGATGAGAGAGCAATTTTCTGGTGCTGGTTCTGATGATCCTGGTGCCCATCTCAATAGCTTTGTTGAACTTTGTGAGATGCAAAAGTATAAGGATGTATATGGAGATATAATTGTCACATCCCAAAATTTTCCAAATTTTGTAATGTCAAAAATAAATAAACAAAATAAATAATTGTTGAAATTTAGGGTGAAAATCAACTTTTATTTCTAAATGGAAACTTAAAATCCCGTCTTGAACAAACTTGAGTAATGTTTGAATCCAACTAAATTCAAATCAAGTGAATTGCATTCTACATAAGTGCACCTTGGAACTTAAACACTTGGAAATAAACCAAAACCCTAAAACCCTAATGGAATAAAATCATTTCCAAGATATCTCTAGGACCATGGATTTGATCCATATAAAATTTTTGTCAACAAACATTTATAAATGATCAAGAATGACAAATAGAAATATTATAAAACCATAGAAATTTATTTCATTCAATTTGGGGCCATAAATAAAATCTTATGAATTTAATAAGATCAATAAATTGAATTTCCAATGCTAATAAAGCACCTATCTAAAACTCCATACCAAATGGTGAGCAATTAATCCTAAAGATATTTAAAGGATAAATAAATATCAAATGAGATTTTACAAATTGGAATCACCAAGTTTGGATCTATAAATAAAAAGATATGGATTTTATAAGATAAAGAAAGAAATATTAAATGAGGAATATTTAAAGACCAAATTAAATCTTGGCCTAAACCATAGGCAAATGGAATGAATATAATCCAAGTCCAAATAAAATAAAAGGATGAAGGATTTTTTCAAATAAAATAAAATGGCATTAACCAAATTCTATTTGATTAAAGACAAATCTCTAATAAGAATGATTATTTAAATCATGAGAAAATAGTATTTGGGATTTACCCAAGTGGATTAAAAGTCATTTAATTAACTTAAATGGGATCAAAGAAATCAACTAAATAAAATTTATGGATTTAAAACCATATTTGATTCCATTGTAATAAAGACAATTACCCAATTTAAATGATTAATAAATCATATTAATTATATTCCAAATAATTCAAGGTGAGTTATTTAACACCCTAATAAATAAACAAAACCTACTGAAAAGGTTTTGTGAAAAATTGAAACTTAAATAAGGGTTGAAAATTTATTTGACCTTATTTAAATTTAAAACAAGGACCTACTTTAAATAATCAATATGCCCTAAAAAGAATAAACATATTATTCTAAATTTGACTTCTGAATGTATTATTAATCAGTATTTGAAAATACTCAAAGTTTGGTTGAAGTTTGAATTCAAATAGATGTTTGAAAAGAGTAAACAAAATCAAAACAGAAGAATGAAAACAGAAAAAGAAAAATGAAACAGCACAAAAAAATGGAAAGGCTTCAGCCCAACCCAACTAACCTATCTGGCCCAGCATCAGCCCACTTTGAAATCCTATTCTAGTTTGTGTAGATCGCTCGGTACACATGCACTTTTCAGAAAAGAAGGAGAGCAAGACTTTGTCGATGAAGGCTTTAAGCGTTGAGTTGGTTTAGCAGGAAGGTTACAAAAAACGAGCTATGCTTTATGGGTTCGAAGAAAGAGAGCAGAAACGGATTATCTCTTATTTTGGATAGGCAGAAATGCTTACATCCCTCTCCCCCCGCAGAAAATGCTTCACACCAGGGAAACGACCCGCGCAATCACTGACCGCTGGCCCCCACCTCCTCTCTCTCTCACGCTGACGAAGCGGCCCCACTCGTCAGTCGTCTTCCTCACCCGCCGCTGACCACGCCCGACCTTTTCTGTCGTTGAAAGCTCGAGTTAATTCGCTTTAACGCTGCAGCAAATCCGCCCCGCGACCATGCCCTCTTAACCGCCTCGCTTCCCTCTCCATCTCCCCTCAGACCCCGTGCCTCCGGAGCCACCAGGCTGCCTCAAATCGACTTTGCACCGCCGCGGCCCGGACAACCTTCCGGCGACAATTTCGGCCAAACCCCGTAGCCCCTCGCCTCCTCGACCACACGAGCAGGTTCCCCATCAACCACTTCATCTCACAGTACCCTCGGCTTGCTCGCGCTTGACCCACAGCCTCGGCAACATCAACATCTCAGCGCCGCCGTCGTCTACCACTTCTCCGGCGACTCTTTCCCGTAAGTACTGTCCACCCCTTGCGCTAATTTTGATGCACACTTGTCCGTGACTCGCATACGAAGCTAACAGCATCCTCCGTTCGCTCTCCCGTGCCCTGTAGCAACGTCCCCCACGACGGCAGACCACACCCGTCGCTAGGCACCTCTGCGGAGAGCAATCGTCAACGCCTCCGTACTCCCCTTGGCCAACCGAGGCAACGACAAGAATCAGTACTTCACGGGGAACCTGCTAACGCCCTCCTCTACCTCCCTTGCTTCATGTATCACCGGCTCCGCCGCTGTCTGACCGCGCCGCCGCCAGTCGCCGCCGCTAGCGCCGCCCGTTTTAAGTCGGTCAGTTTAGGCCGTTAGATTTTAATCCAACGCATGCGATAGATTTATTAACTCGAAGAGGTATAGACAGATCTGTGCCGTGCGATGTTAAGTAGATCCTGCGGTCCACATCGCCTGATCCGAACGAATCGGTACGAGCCAATGAAAACACGACGCGTGCCAAGCCTTTTGTTTAAAAAAAACAGAAACTATTCTAATAGATGTTCAAACTTGCATAATTCATAACTTTTGATCCACACGTCCAATTTTTGTAAATTTTATATCAATGGAATCAGCAAGACAAACCCTATCCAACCATGCACTTTGTTTAGTAAATTGCTTCTGTTAAATTGGTTGTTTTTGCAGAAACTTGTGTAGGCATATTTTGAATATAAAATTCATTTTAAAATTATTTTTGTGATAAAAGCTTTGGCCAATGGATTTTTTTGAACCTACTGACCATAGAAACCAACTTGTGGATTCAAAAACATATTTTGTGAAGCAAGAAAATAAATCATTGAATTAAAGCATTTCTAGTCAAATAAAAATGTTGTTTATATGTTGAAAATACTTTTTGGAGAAAAACCTTTGGGAAATGTTTTGATTTAAACTCTCTGACCCCAAACACCAAGTTTTAGAATTAAAAATGTATTTGGTTAACCCTATAAATATTATTGCTTTGCTAAAAGCATTTTCAACCACATAAAATATTGATTTGATTTAAAAATGGTTTATAAGTAAAATCTTTTGAAAATGATTTTGCCACTTATATAAAATGACCAATATGTGTTTTATAATGTTTATAACATGTTAGAAACCACTTTTCCAAACAAAACAATCTTTAGCATGCTTGCATGCATTGCTTTGTTTCTATTATTTTATGTGATGTTGCTTGAATGGTAGATTAAATTATTGCTTGCTTGATTGAATTGTAGTGATTTGAAGAATGTGAATATTGCAAGATCAAGGAGTGAACTTATATTCTCAACCAAAAAGGCAAGTGATGCTTCATACTTTGTCCCATTATTTTCACTATGCATTAGTGATATTTCTAAGTAGGACTTGCATAGAATTTTTGCTAAGTATAAACTATGCCATGGGAAATCCTAGTAGATGAAACCTTAGTAGAAATTTCCTAAGTTAAGATTCCTACTACCATCATGCTTAGCTTAGCTAGTAGAAAACAAGGGTGGATTACATTTATACTATGGAATATTTCTAAGTCAAGGACTTGTGTTTTGTTTAATAAAACAACTAAGTGAATGAATCACCTGGGTGGAATGGAAGGAATGGTTTGTGTTGAGTGGTTACACAAGGCCCATTTCTATGGTTTACCTTGTGTATCTCACTTGTGGATGGCCACCCAGGAACAAAGAGATTTGAGATGTCAAATGTTGAGAAGCTTCAAGTGCAGCCACTTGGCATTATGGGCTTTGCCTGGATCATATAGGTTGCAATAACTTAGCCAAATGTACAGTTGGTGGTAGGGGAATGATAGGTTGGAACGCGTCCATTCTGGTCTAAGGGAAGGCTTCTGAAAGATCTTGTCTTGGTGAAACCAAGTCTTGTGGGAAAAGTGCACCACCTCTGCAGAGTGTAAAATCTAAGTACTTAGCCATGTCCCTGGTAAAGGACAATTTAAGCATCAAGACATGGAAGCTATCAAGAATCTCCTCATCCAAATTTTCTAAGTAAAAATATTGTGGTTGAACAAGGGTTAAAGGATCACCAATTTCTATTGGGAGATGCCTTGGGTGATTTTTTACAAACAAAAAAAACTTTATGTTTTTCAAAAGATAAGGAAAATCTATTTTGAGCAAAGCAAGCCTAAGCTTCACTTAGCCAAATGCATATAGATGATAGACTCTACTATACTACCATAGTATCACTTGCCAATACAATTCAAATGTATTGACCCTTGTGGCTGTAACTTATTATGTTGCAGGTTTGTTTGATGTTAGTGAAGTGTGTTGATTAGGATTACAAGTCTACAACCAACATATTTGCCTGTGGCACTTTGAAGATGAAGGAACCCATGCTATAGTTATTTCTACTTCATTGTAATGAGATAGCCAAATGAGCTATGTAAGATGTAATAAATTATTTTATTCCTGGTTATAAAGTTGTATTATGACCTTTGTTTCTTGATGTTACATCTTAACTGTGGATGCTAGCAATTGATCCAGGGACTAGCATCGTAAAAACAGGGATCCCTACCTTATTAAAGGTTGGGACCTCTACAGATGGTATCAGAGCACTGTGTTGCCTGTAGGATTGTAACCCTAGGATTGGACAAAACCCCAGTTGTATTTGTTCCAAAACTTATTTACAAACAATTTTGTAAACTCTTTCCTCAACCTTTTGGTTTTGATTCTACATCTCTTCTATTTTCAACTTGATGGAAAAAGCCTTCACCATGACCAATGACTTCAACTTTAGTTACGCCAAGGACTTCAACTTGGATATCACTAAGGACTACAAGTGAGACAAGAAATATTACTCAAGACTTGAAGACTAAGGAAACACAACTTAGAAGGAACCATCATCACCTTTGAAGTTTTGTGACCAAGATTCAAGAAATTCTCCAAGGATACAAAGGTCTTGTTCATGAAGAATAAACTAAGAAGGAAGGAATGATCTCAAGTGAACCATATAGTTGGACCACCATACTAATGATTAGTTCAAATCCACCAACTTATGTGGTGTAGCAAAAATATTTTGTTGCCTAAAAATGTGCTTGAAACTTGTTGTTTGAGTGAAAGGATTGTTTGTGATTGTTTGCATATTGCTTGCGTGAATTGTGTTGTGTGTGATTAGAATTATTTCCTTAGAAATCTTTTGCCTATTCTAATCCCAATCCAACCCAAACAGATGACTACTCCAAGAAACTCCAACATCAAGGATGGTGACAACAACAACAACCAAGGGATCACCATGAGAGAACTCATAGTAACCCAAACCCAGTTGAACCAAGTGACAACTCAGTTTTTAGCCAACAACAATAAGTTAGACCCAACCATGCAAGGGTTTTTGGAAACCCAAACCCAATTGATGCAAAAGGTGACAAATCAAATGATCAACATGGGAGACAACCCTTCCCAAATAATTTGTGACAACAAGGATGTCAAGGATGATATTCTAGAAGGAATCCAAGCTTGCAATGTTTGTGGAGACAAGGATCACACTACCAAAGAGCATGAAAATCAATGCCCCAATTGTGAAGAGAAACATCCAACTAATCAATGCCCCCACATCTCAAGCTACTTGTTTCCTATGTGAAGTAAATAATCATGTCCCTATCCAATGCCCCATATATTCCATAGTTCAACAAAGGAAACAAGGTGGAGTGCAACAACGGATTGTAAACTCCCATGAGGGAACAACTTCTATCAAGAAGGATGATGACAAGGGAAAATCTCAGCTTGCACCTCCATGCAATATGACCCAATTTGATGGACCAAAGAGGAAACATATGTATTATCCAAGGAAAAGATCAAGGAGACCAGGAAACTTTCCCACCTTTGAGGTGAGATATGAAGATCATGAACTAGAAGCACTCCTAGCTTTGGAGAAACCCAAGAAGAAGAAGAAGAAGAACAAAAGTCAAGTGCAATGTTGCCATTGCAAAGAGATGGGACACTATGCAAATGAATGTCTAGAGAAGAAGAAGAAGAAGTATAAGGAAATTAGCCAAGTGTGGTGCAACAACTGCAAAGAGCTAGGCCATTATGTGTCAACTTGTCCACAGAAGATACGTGAAGAACTCAATCATGTCACATGTTACAATTGTGGTGATCAAGGACATTATGCAAGCAATTGTCCAGAAAAGGTGAAGCACAAGATAAACAAGCCTATGAAGGATCTCAGCCTTGTCACATGTTTCAAGTGTGGAAACAAAGGACACTATGCAGATGTATGCCCAGAGAAGTTTCATCAAGATCCCAAGCAAGCCAAGAAGTAATCTAGTTGGAAAAATTTTAAGGGTGGTAGTACCCTAGTTGCTTTGAGCCAACTTGTAACCCCTAGCCTTCCCAAATCTCGGGACGATATTTCTTTTAAGGGTGATATCCTGTCACATCCCAAAATTTTCCAAATTTTGTAATGTGAAAAATAAATAAACAAAATAAATAATTGTTGAAATTTAGGGTGAAAAGAAACTTTTGTTTCTAAATGGAAACTTAAAATCCCATCTTGAACAAACTTGAGTCATGTTTGAATCCAACTAAATTCAAATCAAGTGAATTGCATTCTACATAAGTGCACCTTGGAACTTAAACACTTGGAAATAAACCAAAACCCTAAAACCCTAATGGAATAAAATCATTTCCAAGATATCTCTAGGACCATGGATTTGATCCATATAAAAAATTTGTCAACAAACATTTATAAATGATCAAGAATGACAAATAGAAATATTATAAAACCATAGAAATTGATTTCATTCAATTTGGAGCCATAAATAAAATCTTATGAATTTAATAAGATCAGTAAATTGAATTTCCAATGCTAATAAGCACCTATCTAAAACTCCATACAAAATGGTGAGAAATTAATCCTCAAGATATTTAAAAGGATAATAAATATCAAATAAGATTTTACAAATTGGAATCACCAAGTTTTGATCTATAAATAAAAAGATATGGATTTTATAAGATAAAGAAAGAAATATTAAATGAGGAATATTTAAAGACCAAATTAAATCTTGGCCTAAACCATAAGAAAATGGAATGAATATAATCCAAGTCCAAATAAAATAAAAGGATGAAGGATTTTTCCAAATAAAATAAAATGGCATTAACCAAATTCTATTTGATTAAAGACAAATCTCTAATAAGAATGATTATTTAAATCATGAGAAAATAGTATTTGGGATTTACCCAAGTGGATTAAAAGTCATTTAATTAACTTAAATGGGATCAAAGAAATCAACTAAATAAAATTTATGGATTTAAAACCATATTTGATTCCGTTGTAATAAAGACAATTACCCAATTTAAATGATTAATAAATCATATTAAATATATTCCAAATAATTCAAGGTGAGTTATTTAACACCCTAATAAATAAATAAAACCTACTGAAAAGGTTTTGTGAAAAATTGAAACTTAAATAAGGGTTGAAAATTTATTTGACCTTATTTAAATTTAAAACAAGGACCTACTTTAAATAATCAATATGCCCTAAAAAGAATAAACATATTATTCTAAATTTGACTTCTAAATGAATTATTAATCAGCATTTGAAAATACTCAAAGTTTGGTTGAAGTTTGAATTCAAATAGATGTTTGAAAAGAGTAAACAAAATAAAAACAGAAAAATGAAAACAAAAAAAGAAAAATGAAACAGCTCAAAAAATGGAAAGGGTTCAGCCCAGCCCAACTAACCTATCTGGCCCAGCATCAGCCCACTCCCTCTCTCCCCGCAGAAAACGCTTCACACCAGGGAAACGACCCGCGCAATCACTGACCGCTGGCCCCCACCTCCTCTCTCTCTCTCTCACGCTGACGAAGCGGCCCCACTCGTCAGTCGTCTTCCTCACCCGCCGCTGACCACGCCCGACCGTTTCTGTCGTTGAAAGCTCGAGTTAATTCGTGTTAAGGCTGCAGCAAATCCGCCCCGCGACCGTGCCCTCTTAACCGCCTCGCTTCCCTCTCCATCTCCCCTCAGACCCCATGCCTCCGGAGCCACCAGGCTGCCTCGAATCGACTTTGCACCGTCGCGGCCCCGACAACCTTCCGGCGACAATTCCGGCCAAACCCCATTGCCCCTCGCCTCCTCGACCACACGAGTAGGTTCCCCATCAACCACTGCATCTCCCAGTATCCTCGGCTTGCTCGCGCTTGACCCACAGCCTCGGCAACCTCAACATCTCAGCGCCGTTGTCGTCTGCCACTTCTCCGGCGACTCTTTCTCGTAAGTACTGTCCACCCCTTGCCCTACTTTTGATGCACACTTTTTCGTGACTCGCGTACGAAGCTAACAGCATCCTCCGTTCTCTCTCCCGTGCCCTGTAGCAACGTCCCCGACGACGGCAGACCACACCCATCGCCAGGCACCTCTCCAGTGAGCAATCGTCAACGCCTCCGTACTCCCCTTGGCCAACCGAGGCAACGACAAGAATCAGTACTTCACGGCGAACCTGGTAATGCCCTCCTCTACCTACCTTGCTTCCTGTATCGCCGACTCCGCCGCTGTTTGACCGTGCCGCCGCCAGTCGCCCGTTTTAAGTCAGTCAGTTTAGGCCGTTAGATTTTAATCTAACGCATGCGATAGATTCATTAACTCGAAGAGGTATAGACAGATCTATGCCGTGCGGTGTTAAGTAGATCCTGCGGTCCACGTCACCTGATCCGAATGAATCGGTACGAGCCAATGAAAACACGACGCGTGGCCAGCCTTTTGTTAAAAAAAACAGAAACTATTCTAATAGATGTTCAAACTGGCATAATTCATAACTTTTGATCCACACGTCCAAATTTTGTAAATTTTATATCAATGGAATCAGCAAGACAAACCCTATCCAACCATGTGCTTTGTTTAGTAAATTGCTTCTGTTAAATTGGTTGTTTTTGCAGAAACTTGTGTAGGCATATTTTGAATATAAAATTCATTTTAAAATTATTTTTGTGATAAAACCTTTGGCCAATGGATTGTTTTGAACCTACTGACCATAGAAACCAACTTGTGGATTCAAAAACATATTTTGTGAAGCAAGAGAATAAATCTTTGAATTAAAGCATTTCTAGTCAAATAAAAATGTTGTTTATATGTGGAAAATACTTTTTGGAGAAAAACCTTTGGGAAATGTTTTGATTTAAACTCTCTGACCCCAAACACCAAGTTTTAGAATTAAAATGTATTTGGTGAACCCTATAAATATTATTGCTTTGCTAAAAGCATTTTCAACCACATAAAATATTGATTTGATTTAAAAATGGTTTATAAGTAAAATCTTTTGCAAATGATTTTTCCACTTATATAAAATGACCAATAGGTGTTTTAGAATGTTTATAACATGTTAGAAACCACTTTTCCAAATAAAACAATCTTTAGCATGCTTGCATGCATTGCTTTGTTTCTATTATTTTATGTGATGTTGCTTGAATGGTAGATTGAATTATTGCTTGCTTGATTGAATTGTAGTGATTTGAAGAGTGTGAATATTGCAAGATCAAGGAGTGAACTTATATTCTCAACCAAAAAGTCAAGTGATTCTTCATACTTTGTCCCATTATTTTCACTATGCATTAGTGATATTTCTAAGTAGGACTTGCATAGAATTTTTGCTAAGTATAAACTATGCCATGGGAAAACCAAGTAGATGAAACCTTAGTAGAAATTTCCTAAGTTAAGATTCCTACTACCATCATGCTTAGCTTAGATAGTAGAAAAAAAGGGTGGATTACATTCATACTATGGAATATTTCTAAGTCAAGGACTTGTGTTTTGTTTAATAAAACAACTAAGTGAATGAATCACCTGGGTGGAATGGAAGGAATGGTTTGTGTTGAGTGGTTACACAAGGCCCATTTTTATGGTTTACCTTGTGTATCTCACTTGTGGATGGCCACCCAGGAACAAAGAGATTTGAGATGTCAAATGTTGAGAAGCTTCAAGTGCAGCCACTTGGCATTATGGGCTCTGCCTGGATCATATAGGTTGCAATAACTTAGCCAAATGGACAGTTGGTGGTAGAGGAATGATAGGTTGGAACGCGTCCATTCTGGTCTAAGGGAAGGCTTCTGAAAGATCTTGTCTTGGTGAAACCAAGTCTTGTGGGAAAAGTGCACCACTTCTGCAGAGTGTAAAATCTAAGTATTTAGCCATGTCCCTGGTAAAGGACAATTTGAGCATCAAGACATGGAAGCTATCAAGAATCTCCTCATCCAAATTTCTAAGTAAAAATATTGTGGTTGAACAATGGGTTAAAGGATCACCAATTTCTATTGGGAGATGCCTTGGGTGATTTTTGACAAACAAAAAAAACTTTGTATTTTTCAAAAGATAAGGAAAATATATTTTGAGCAAAGCAAGCCTAAGCACCACTTAGCCAAATGCATATAGATGATAGACTCTACTATACTACCATAGTATCACTTGCCAATACAATTCAAATGTATTGACCCTTGTGGCTGTAACTTATTATGTTGCAGGTTTGTTTGATGTTAGTGAAGTGTGTTTATTAGGATTACAAGTCTACAACCAACATATTTGCCTGTGGCACTTTGAAGATGAAGGACACCATGCTATAGTTATTTCTGCTGCATTGTAATGATATAGCCAAATGAGCTATGTAAGATGTAATAAATTATTTTATTCCTGGTTATAAAGTTGTATTATGACCTTTGTTTCTCGATATTACATCTTAACTGTGGATGCTAGCTATTGATCCAGGGACTAGCATTGTAAACACAGGGATCTCTACCTTATTAAAGGTTGGGACCTCTACAGATGGTATCAGAGCACTGTGTTGCCTGTAGGATTGTAACCCTAGGATTGGACAAAACCCCTTAGAAAAATAGGAGTTGTATTTGTTCCAAAACTTATTTACAAACAATCTTGTAAACTCTTTCCTCAACATTTTGGTTTTGATTCTACATCTCTTCTATTTTCAACTTGATGGACAAAGCCTTCACCATGACCAATGACTTCAACTTTAGTTACACCAAGGACTTCAACTTGGATATCACTAAGGACTACAAGTGAGACAAGAAATATTACTCAAGACTTGAAGGCTAAGGAAACACAACTTAGAAGGAACCATAATCACCTTTGAAGTTTTGTGACCAAGATTCAAGAAATTCTCCAAGGATACAAAGGTCTTGTTCATGAAGAATCAACTAAGAAGGAAGGAATGATCTCAAGTGAACCATATAGTTGGACCACCATACTAATGATTAGTTCAAATCCACCAACTTATGTGGTGTAGCAAAAATATTTTGTTGCCTAAAAATGTGCTTGAAACTTGTTGTTTGAGTGAAAGGATTGTTTGTAATTGTTTGCATATTGCTTGCGTGAATTGTGTTGTGTGTGATTAGAATTATTTCCTTAGAAATCTTTTGCCTATTCTAATTCCAATCCAACCCAAACAGATGACTACTCCAAGAAACTCCAACATCAAGGATGGTGACAACAACAAAAACCAAGGGATCACCATGAGAGAACTCATAGTAACCCAAACCCAGTTGAACCAAGTGATAACTCAGTTTTTAGCCAACAACAATGAGTTAGACCCAACCATGCAAGGGTTTTTGGAAACCCAAACCCAATTGATGCAAAAGGTGACAAATCAAATGATCAACATGGGAGACAACCCTTCCCAAATAATTTGTGACAACAAGGATGTCAAGGATGATATTCTAGAAGGAATCCAAGCTTGCAATGTTTGTGGAGACAAGGATCACACTACCAAAGAGCATGAAAATCAATGCCCCAATTGTGAAGAGAAACATCCAACTAATCAATGCCCCCACATCTCAAGCTACTTGTTTCCTATGTGAAGGAAATAATCATGTCCCTATCCAATGCCCCATCTATTCCATAGTTCAACAAAGGAAACAAGGTGGAGTGCAACAACGGATTGTAAACTCCCATGAGGGAACAACTTCTATCAAGAAGGATGATGACAAGGGAAAATCTCAGCTTGCACCTCCATGCAATATGACCCAATTTGATGGACCAAAGAGGAAACATATGTATTATCCAAGGAAAAGATCAAGGAGACCAGGAAACATTCCCACCTTTGAGGTGAGATATTAAGATCATGAACTAGAAGCACTCCTAGCTTTGGAGAAACCCAAGAAGAAGAAGAAGAAGAAGAAGAAGAAGAAGAAGAAGAAGAACAAAAGTCAAGTGCAATGTTGCCATTGCAAAGAGATGGGACACTATGCAAATGAATGTCTAGATAAGAAGAAGAAGTATAAGGAAAATAGCCAAGTGTGGTGCAACAACTGCAAAGAGCTAGGCCATTATGTGTCAACTTGTCCACAGAAGATACGTGAAGAACTCAATCATGTCACATGTTACAATTGTGGTGATCAAGGACATTATGCAAGCAATTGTCCAGAAAAGATGAAGCACAAGATAAACAAGCCTATGAAGGATCTCAGCCTTGTCACATGTTTCAAGTGTGGAAACAAAGTACACTATGCAGATGTATGCCCAGAGAAGTTTCATCAAGATCCCAAGCAAGCTAAGAAGTAATCTAGTTGGAAAAATTTTAAGGGTGGTAGTACCCTAGTTGCTTTGAGCAAACTTGTAACCCCTAGCCTTCCCAAATCTCGGGACGATATTTCTTTTAAGGGTGGTAGCCTGTCACATCCCAAAATTTTCCAAATTTTGTAATGTCAAAAATAAATAAACAAAATAAATAATTGTTGAAATTTAGGGTGAAAATAAACTTTTGTTTCTAAATGGAAACTTAAAATCCAATCTTGAACAAACTTGAGTAATGTTTGAATCCAAATAAATTCAAATCAAGTGAATTGCATTCTACATAAGTGCACCTTGGAACTTAAACACATGGAAATAAACCAAAACCCTAAAACCCTAATGGAATAAAATCATTTCCAAGATATCTCTAGGACCATGGATTTGATCCATATAAAATTTTTGTCAACAAACATTTATAAATGATCAAGAATGACAAATAGAAATATTATAAAACCATAGAAATTGATTTCATTCAATTTGGAGCCATAAATAAAATCTTATGAATTTAATAAGATCAGTAAATTGAATTTCCAATGCTAATAAAGCACCTATCTAAAACTCCATACCAAATGGTGAGCAATTAATCCTAAAGATATTTAAAAGGATAAATAAATATCAAATAAGATTTTACAAATTGGAATCACCAAGTTTGGATCTATAAATAAAAAGATATGGATTTTATAAGATAAAGAAAGAAATATTAAATGGGGAATATTTAAAGACCAAATTAAATCTTGGCCTAAACCATAAGCAAATGGAATGAATATAATCCAAGTCCAAATAGAATAAAAGGATGAAGGATTTTTCCAAATAAAATAAAATGGCATTAACCAAATTCTATTTGATTAAAGACAAATCTCTAATAAGAATGATTATTTAAATCATGAGAAAATAGTATTTGGGATTTACCCAAGTGGATTAAAAGTCATTTAATTAACTTAAATGGGATCAAAGAAATCAACTAAATAAAATTTATGGATTTAAAACCATATTTGATTCCATTGTAATAAAGACAATTACCCAATTTAAATGATTAATAAATCATATTAAATATATTCCAAATAATTCAAGGTGAGTTATTTAACACCCTAATAAATAAATAAAACCTACTGAAAAGGTTTTGTGAAAAATTGAAACTTAAATAAGGGTTGAAAATTTATTTGACCTTATTTAAATTTAAAGCAAGGACCTACTTTAAATAATCAATATGCCCTAAAAGAATAAACATATTATTCTAAATTTGACTTCTAAATGAATTATTAATCAGTATTTGAAGATACTCAAAGTTTGGTTGAAGTTTGAATTCAAATAGATGTTTGAAAAGAGTAAACAAAATCAAAACAGAAAAATGAAAACAGAAAAAGAAAAATGAAACAGCACAAAAAAATGGAAAGGGTTTAGCCCAGCCCAACTAACCTATCTGGCCCAGCATCAGCCCACTCCCTCTCTCCCCGCAGAAAACGCTTCACACCAGGGAAACGACCCGCGCAATCACTGACCGCTGGCCCCCACCTCCTCTCTCTCTCTCTCTCTCTCACGCTGACGAAGCGGCCCCACTCGTCAGTCGTCTTCCTCACCCACCGCTGACCACGCCCGGTCGTTTCTGTCGTTGAAAGCTCGAGTTAATTCGTGTTAACGCTGCAGCAAATCCGCCCCGCGACCGTGCCCTCTTAACCGCCTCGCTTCCCTCTCCATTTCCCCTCAGACCCCATGCCTCCGGAGCCACCAGGCTGCCTCGAATCGACTTTGCATCGCCGCAGCCCCGACAACCTTCCGGTGACAATTCCGGCCAAACCCCGTCGCCCCTCGCCTCCTCGACCACACGAGCAGGTTACCCATCAACCACTGCATCTCCCAGTATCCTCGGCTTGCTCGCGCTTGACCTACAGCCTCGGCAACCTCAACATCTCAGCGCCGCCGTCGTCTGCCACTTCTCCGGCGACTCTTTCCCGTAAGTACTGTCCACCCCTTGCCCTACTTTTGATGCACACTTGTCCGTGACTCGCGTACGAAGCTAACAGCATCCTCCGTTCGCTCTCCCATGCCCTGTAGCAACGTCCCCGACGACGGCAGACCACACCCGTCGCCAGGCACCTCTCCGGCGAGCAATCGTCAACGCCTCCGTACTCCCCTTGGCCAACCGAGGCAACGACAAAAATCAGTACTTCACGACGAACCTGGTAACGCCCTCCTCTAACTCCCTTGCTTCCTGTATCGCCGACTCCGCCGCTGTCTGACCGCGTCGCCGCCAGTCGCCCGTTTTAAGTCAGTCAGTTTAGGCCGTTAGATTTTAATCCAACGCATGCGATAGATTCATTAACTCGAAGAGGTATAGACAGATCTGTGTCGTGCGATGTTAAGTAGATCCTACAATCCACATCGCCTGATCCGAACGAATCGGTACGAGCCAATGAAAACACGACGTGTGGCCAGCCTTTTGTTTTAAAAAAAACAGAAACTATTCTATTAGATGTTCAAACTTGTATAATTCATAATTTTTGATCCACACGTCCAAATTTTGTAAATTTTATATCAATGGAATCAGCAAGACAAACCCTATACAACCATGCACTTTGTTTAGTAAATTGCTTCTGTTAAATTGGTTGTTTTTGCAGAAACTTGTGTAGGCATATTTTGAATATAAAATTCATTTTAAATTATTTTTGTGATAAAACCTTTGGCCAATGGATTGTTTTGAACCTACTGACCATAGAAACCAACTTGTGGATTCAAAAACATATTTTGCGAAGCAAGAGAATAAATCTTTGAATTAAAGCATTTCTAGTCAAATAAAAATGTTGTTTATATGTTGAAAATACTTTTTGGAGAAAAACCTTTGGGAAATGTTTTGATTTAAACTCTCTGACCCCAAACACCAAGTTTTAGAATTAAAAATGTATTTGGTGAACCCTATAAATATTATTGCTTTGCTAAAAGCATTTTCAACCACATAAAACATTGATTTGATTTAAAAATGGTTTATAAGTAAAATCTTTTGCAAATGATTTTTCCACTTATATAAAATGACCAATAGGTGTTTTAGAATGTTTATAACATGTTAGAAACCACTTTTCCAAATAAAACAATCTTTAGCATGCTTGCATGCATTGCTTTGTTTCTATTATTTTATGTGATGTTGCTTGAATGGTAGATTGAATTATTGCTTGCTTGATTGAATTGTAGTGATTTGAAGAGTGTGAATATTGCAAGATCAAGGAGTGAACTTATATTCTCAACAAAAAAGTCAAGTGATTCTTCATACTTTGTCCCATTATTTTCACTATGCATTAGTGATATTTCTAAGTAGGACTTGCATAGAATTTTTGCTAAGTATAAACTATGCCATGGGAAAACCAAGTAGATGAAACCTTAGTAGAAATTTCCTAAGTTAAGATTCCTACTACCATCATGCTTAGCTTAGCTAGTAGAAAACAAGGGTGGATTACATTCATACTATGGAATATTTCTAAGTCAAAGACTTGTGTTTTGTTTAATAAAACAACTAAGTGAATGAATCACCTGGGTGGAATGGAAGGAATGGTTTGTGTTGAGTGGTTACACAAGACCCATTTCTATGGTTTACCTTGTGTATCTCACTTGTGGATGGCCACCCAGGAACAAAGAGATTTGAGATGTCAAATGTTGAGAAGCTTCAAGTGCAGCCACTTGGCATTATGGGATCTGCCTGGATCATATAGGTTGCAATAACTTAGCCAAATGGACAGTTGGTGGTAGGGGAATGATAGGTTGGAACGCGTCCATTCTGGTCTAAGGGAAGGCTTCTGAAAGATCTTGTCTTGGTGAAACCAAGTCTTGTGGGAAAAGTGCACCACCTCTGCAGAGTGTAAAATCTAAGTACTTAGCCATGTCCCTGGTAAAGGACAATTTGAGCATCAAGACATGGAAGCTATCAAGAATCTCCTCATCCAAATTTCTAAGTTAAAATATTGTGGTTGAACAAGGGTTAAAGGATCGCCAATTTCTATTGGGAGATGCCTTGGGTGATTTTTGGTAAACAAAAAAAACTTTTTGTGTTTTTCAAAAGATAAGGAAAATATATTTTGAGCAAAGCAAGCCTAAGCTCCACTTAGCCAAATGCATATAGATGATAGACTCTACTATACTACCATAGTATCACTTTCCAATACAATTCAAATGTATTGACCCTTGTGGCTGTAACTTATTATGTTGCAGGTTTGTTTGATGTTAGTGAAGTGTGTTGATTAGGATTACAAGTCTACAACCAACATATTTGCCTGTGGCACTTTGAAGATGAAGGACCCCATGCTATAGTTATTTCTGCTGCACTGTAATGAGATAGCCAAATGAGCTATGTAAGATGTAATAAATTATTTTATTCCTGGTTATAAAGTTGTATTATGACCTTTGTTTCTTGATATTACATCTTAACTATGGATGCTAGCTATTGATCCAGGGACTAGCATCGTAAACATAGGGATCTCTACCTTATTAAAGGTTGGGACCTCTACAATTATTAAGCTCAAGATTTTTCCTTTCTCCTTGAGGGGAAAAGCTAAAGAATGGTTGCTTTGTTCGCCTAAAAATAGTATTGATTCTTGGACTAAGTGTAAATATGCTTTTATTGGAAAGTACTATTCTCCTGCTAAGATTATATCTATGAGAAGTGACATTATGAAATTTAAACAACTTGATAGTGAACATGTTGCTCCAGCTTGGGAAAGAATGAAATCTTTGGTTAAAAATTGCCCTACTCATGGACTCACTGCTTGGATGATTATCCAGACTTTCTATGCAGGTTTGAACTTCTCCTCAAGAAATCTGATGGATTCAACTGCTGGAGGTACCTTTATGGGCCTCACTTTGGGTGCTGCAGCAAGGCTCCTTGATAATATGATGGTTAACTAATCTGAATGGCATGTTGAGAGAGCTCCACATGGTAAGAAGGTAAATTCTATTGAGGAAACTTCCTCTTTGAGTGCAAATATTGATGTTATTATGGCTATGCTTGTTAATGGGAAAGCTCCTCTAGATCCTAATAGTGTTCCCTTAGCCTCTTTGGTTGCTCAAGAAGATCAAGTTGATGTGAACTTCATTAGATACAACAATTTCAACAACAATGCTTATGGTAATTATAGGCCTTATCCTCCTAGTGGGAATGCTTATCATGGTAGATCTGTAATGCGTAGTGAAGAAAGGATTCTAGAAGTAGAGATATCCACTAAGAATTTTATGCAGATGCAATATGAGCAAAATAATATTTTCACTAAAACTATGGTGGAATAGTCTATCATCTTGAAAAACATTAGCCATCAGCTTGAGAATCTGAATAGGGAAATTCCTAGTTTATAGTCAAAAAATTTGAGTGCTGAGAAAAATATATCCTCTTTGTATGAAGCTCAGTCTTCCTTGATTAATAAAATGGCTGCTCCTGAAACTATGGAAAACACCTTTGCTACTGCTCATGCCATACAAGTTACTATTGATGAAAATGTTAGGTTGTTAGCTCAACTTCATGCTAAGTGGGAAAGGGAAGCTGAAATTGATAGAAACAATAGTGTGTGCACTATCACCACTAAACCATAAGTAGCCCCTATTCCTACTCCTACTGAGCCTACTACTAGTGATGCCAAGTTTTACTTTGATATTGATTGTTGCAATATTTCTGAAGTGATTATGTTCTTGCAAAAGCTTGCTAGAAGTCCTGATGCTAGTGATATGCATGTTGCCTTTACCAAACACATTACAGATTCTCTTGTCAAGATTAAGGAAGAGAAGCTAAAACACAAAGCTTATATTCCTAGGAAAATAGAATATAGTTGGGAACCCATTATTAATATGGAAGTGAATGACTTTGACCTCAAAGCTTCATGTGATCTTGGTTCTAGTGTCTCTATTATGGCTAGGAAGATTTATGAAATGCTAAATTTGCCACCTTTGGAAGATTGTTATTTGGATGTCCCACCCAATGATAATGCTAAGAAGAAACTCATGGGGAGTATTAATGATGTTCTCATCATGGTTAACAATGCTTATGTCCCTGTTGATTTCTATGTTTTGCATGTTGAATACAATGCTTCTTGTCCTATTACTTTGGGAAGACCTTTTCTTAGAACTGTTGGTGCCATCATTGATATGAAAGAAGGCACCATTAAATATCATTTTCCATTCAAGAAAGGTATTGAACACTTCCCGATGAGAAGATAGAGGTTGCCTTTTGCTCCTCCTTTGAAAGCAAGATTTCATGTTAATGCTTCTTCATTTTAAAATACTTGATTTGTCTTGCTTCTTGTGCCTAACTTAAATGCGTTAAAGAAAAGTACTTTTTGGGTGATAACCCAAGAGTTTCATTGAGTCTTGGAAGTCATTTGTTTGCTTTTTGTGCTAAGAATGACCTCTAATGAGAGGGAAGAAGATTTGGGGAGTTGTTGTCCCGAAACAGATTTCTGTCCTCCACCAAAAAAATGTGAGGAGTCTCTGTAACTCGAATTGAGCTCAATATTTACGAATAAATCCCCCAGTATGTTAGATAACTTTCGTTAGTTCAACACTTTCTGATTTGAGTAACAGAAGATGTTCAAAAAAATCAGTTTCTACATGCTGGTCTGTTTTGACAAATTTCTGCCATTATTTGCATTTGCTTCTTATTGATTCCTTTTTGAGTTCTCTTTAGGTCAATTGAGATTTTTGAAGGAGTTACTACAGTAGCTTGTGTTTTTAGTGAAAAACCTTGTTGTTCCAAAGCTTTGCCAATGGTCTAATATCTTTTGAATACACTAATGTTGCTAATGAAGATTGTGTGAAGTTTTCTGTGAAGGAAAATTTTCAGGTGTAAAGAGAGAATGATGCAATGAGATGAAGAATGGACAAAAGCTCAAGCTTGGGGATTCCACCATGGTGTCACCCCAAGAAATATCCAAGAGGTACAAGCGTCAAAGCTTGGGGATGCCCAAGCCATCCCCTTCTTCATCAATAAAAAGCTTAGGTTTGTCTAGACACTTCGTTTTTATTGTTTCATGCACATTTGTGTTGTTCTTGGAGCGTCTTAGTTTTCATTTTATTTGCTTATGTTGTTTAGTTTGCTTGAATAAAGTAGTTTGGACCCCCATTCTCGCTGTGTTGTTTTGCAAATAAGTTTGCTTGGTGTTGGAAAGGAGTAGTAAGTTCTTGCTTAAAGTGCAAGAGGATCTTGCATTGACTGTGACTTAGACTTTAGCTTGACATGCTAGGTGTTGTTTTGACCTTATGCTTAGTGATTATTGTTGTAGCATGTCTTGTTCCAAACAATTGGGATTTCTTAGTGTGCCTTGAAGAAAAGTTTGCGTTGTTTTAGCATGAAAAAGCATAGTATTGTGGTATTCTCCTTTGATGCTTTGCTTGGGTTGACTTGGCACATGGTCACACCATGTTATGACTCTCACAAGTCACCATAGCCTCTATGATCATTTAGTCCTTGACTTGTAGTACCACTCTTTGCTTTGATTAGTATGCTTTGTTGCATTGCATGATTATGGCTATTATTGCTCTCTTAGTTGGTTGCTCCCAGTCTTTTGCGAGCCTCCACTTGTATGAGTAAGTTCTACTCATGCCTCCAACTCCCAAGAAACCAAGTTATTCCAAAGTGTCCACTATAAACTCCTATGCATGGTGTGTTACACTATTCCAAGTATATTCTTGTTTTCAGCTATCTTCCAATTAAAAAGTATTTTGTTATGCGAAAACTTAGTGATTAAAGCCCTCACAAACTTGATGGCACACTTTATATTCTTTTCCCCTAATAAACTTGAACCATTGTGCCATCTTTGTTGTATATGCTTGTACTTATACGTTGGAATTAGCAGAACCGTGTTGTCACGGGGAACGTTTTCAACATTGCACTTATACTTTGTACACAGTTGATATCATGCTCTTTTGTCTATGGATGTCACCGGTGTGAAATAAAGAGGGAGCTTGTAAGTCCATGAAGTTATGTATTTTGTGTTAGAGAAATGCCTGGGCCGCTAGCCTAAGCCATGCCTAATCATGGTGGAAACTTGCAGCATCACAATAATGAGATATCTGTGAAGCATCCTCAGTAAAAATCTATGCACATAGTAAATAAAAAGATCGCTGAGATGCTCATTGTCTGATTGCCTTGTCATTTTGGTTATGAGATAGCTCTGAAGGGAATATGCCCGAGAGGCAATAATAAAGTGGTTATTATCATATTCCTTGTTTATGATAAATGTTTATTTTACATGCTATAATTGTATTAATACGGAAACGTTAATACATGTGTGTTTAATAAACAAACAGAAAGTTCCTAGTTATGCCTCTCTCATAAACTAGCTCGTTGATTAACAAGATGATCAAGGTTTCCTGATCATGGACATTGGATGTTGTTAATAACGGGATCACAACATTAGTGTAATGGTGTGATGAACATTCATCCGAAGTATAGCATTACAATCAAAGTCATTGAGTTTATATTGCTATAACAACTTACGAAGTGATCCTAATCCTTAGACCATGAGATCATGTCAATCACTAACACCGGAAGAGTTTCTTGATAACATCAAACGTCACACCGTAACAGGGTGATTATAAAGATGGATTCAGAACTAATAAAGTGTTATGTTGAGGCCCATGGATCGAGAGTGGAATTTGTTCATCCCGATGACGGATAGATATGCTCTGGGCCCTCTCGGTGATATCACATTGATTAGCTTGCAAGCAAGTGATTTGATCACTAGAATGTTATATCACGGGAACGAGAAAAGAGTACATGTCGGTAACGAGATCAAACTAGGTATGGAGATACCGATGATCGAATCTCGGACATGTAATATATCGCGAAACAAAAGGATTAAGATACTAGCGTGAAAGGTTCCGACGATCACAAGAAAGTCATCGTTGAATGTGTGGGAGTCAGTATGGGTCTCCAGATCCCGCTTCTGATTATTGATCCGAGAGGGGTCTCGATCATGTCCGCATTATTCGCGAACCGTAGGGTGACACACTTAAGAGACACCGACATCCAGTTGGAGCAAAAGTTTCATGCCGAAAGAATGAACAAGCGCAGGAATTTATTTCACTAGATACCGAAACAGGTTTTCGGGTGAAATTGCATAAAGTGGTTATGCATGTGAAATAGAATTCTAGCAAGGGGTTATTTGTGAATGTTTGTCATTAAAGTAATTGACAAAATTCTGAATAAAATAAAAGAGTTTTATTTAATGAGAGTTTGCATTAAATTTGGTGGAAATTTAATGGGAATTTGAGTGGGTTTTTGAGTGGAGAAAATTGAAGGGCCATTTTGTGAGTGGAGTGTCCACCCACATGAATGAGGGAGAGGTGGGGGCACCCTCCATGGCCGGCGGCCATGCCCCCTTGGGCTGCCCCCCTCCCCTATATAAGGAGCCCCTCCTCTCACTTCTCACTCACACCTCCTCGTGAAGGATCTCTCTCCCCCTCTAGAATTTATCCCCCATGGTCTCGGACTAGTGAGATACATGTTCCCGGTGGCTATTCGGCAAGAAAGAGTTGTGCTTCCGCTGCATCGCTGGAGAGAGGAGGCGGAGGTTGCTTGGTGCCTCGAACGTGTGTGCGAGCACGGATGCGCTGCTGTTTTGCGGCGCTAGGACTTCCTCTCGATCTTGAGATCGGCAAGAGATCGTCTACATCAACCACGAGTTTGGACTCGTTAAGCTTTGTCGGTCTTCAAGGGTATGTTCTCTACGGATATACATCCGCCCGTTGTTTGTATCTAGTAGATAGATCTTGGTACATAGTTGTTCCCATCGTAGGAAAATTTTTGTTTTCTATGCTGCGAACCCTACAGTGGTATCAGAGCCGGATCTATGCGTAGATACTTTGCACGGGTAGTACACATATGAGTATGTGGGCGATGATGATCATTTTATTGCTTCTTAGTTGTACTTTGGATATTGGTGGCATAGTGGGATGAAGCGGCCCGGACAAACTTTACATGTCCTCGCACATGAGACCTGTTCCACGCTTGACATGCAACTAGTTTTGCATAAGTGGCTAGCGGGTGTCTGTCTCTCCTACTATAGTCAATATCTAATTTGCAACGAGTTGTCAACAATTTGGTTATCCTCGTTGTGGTTTATGTTTGTAGGTAAGAACGGTTCTATCTTCGAAAGCCCTAAGCCACGCAAAACTTGCAATGGATAAATTAGAGGCGTCTAGTTTAGATTGTTGCTGGGCTAGTGTTATGATATGGTGATGTTGTAAGTAGAAGTATGAGATGATACTCTTACAACATACATAACGTGTAAACTCCATAGACCTTGGATTTACACATAAAGGTATGATAGTGATCATACCACGATGCACATGATAGAGATCATATGCGAGAACCATATCATTCCACTAATAAACATGTGATGTTTGATAGCATCTTATATTGCTTGTTTGGCGTTTTATTAGCATAATAAGATGATCCCTCATTTAGATATCAAGATAAAAATGTGTTCTTCCTTAAGTATGCACCGACAATGTTTCGTCGCTTCAAGACATCACGTGATGATCGGGTGTACTTGAATCCACGAGCATATCTCGGGTGTAAGACAGTTACACACGCGAATACTAAGGTTCTTACTTGGCGAGCCTAGCATGTACAGACATGGCCTCGGAACACGGACCGAAAGGATAAGCATGAGTCATATGTTTTGATATGATGACCATATGGATGCTCGCCTTTGAAGCTACGCCGACTCACGTGATGATCGGACTTGGTGTAGTGAATTTGGTTCATGTAATCACCAAAAAGACACGAGGGATGTCGTTTTTGAGTGGGAGTTCATTTCTAATTTGGATTAGTAGAACTCAATTTATCATAAATTAAATCAAAGTGAATTTGCATAATTTGTTGTAGTCATTGGCATTCGTTCACCACCTTATGCATAGTTGTAATTGAGATAATAGAACTATAGAATTCTGGATATTTACTTTACGAACTGGTATCGTATTGTGTTGAGTGTCAATCTAAAGTTTCAAGTCCTATTGCAAACTTTCAGCAAATTCTATTTACTCCGTGAAATTTAATAATTGGTATTAAATCGAGAGTAACAATTCTAGTGTTAGTATCTTAAGTATCATGTTTGCCTCCATGATTCTTGATTTAAACATCAAGTTTATCTAGGAGCTGAAAGAATTATTTCAGAAACCATCATGTGTGGCAGATATAACGATATCTGAAACAATGTTTTGATTGCAATATGATAGAGTATAATATATGTTCTCATATTGGATGAGAATTTACGAAGGTTGGAGATGCTAGACATCCTAATCATCCAAAAGGGTTTTGGAAAGTAATGTTATACTCACGATTCTTCTTTATAAGCTAAATTAGCTTGATCATGAAAGTCGTCATGATAAGGGTGAATAGAATATGTATGTAAAATGTTTACTACACTAAAATATTACTAAAGAATGGATTTTGAAAGAATACCGATCATTTTGATGATGGTGATCTACTTCAAAGTGCAAGTCCAAAGGTATTATTATTTGAATATACACGCTTTGGACTATGTGTCATGTATATGGCGCCACTTTTGATGTTGATAAATTCTTTTAAAAGGGAAAAGGAAATGCTGAAAGAGAATCTATAAAATATACTTGGCAGAAAAGAAAAGATTGGAAATATCCAATTTAGGTATATATATGATATACATGTTATGGTTGTATTCTTTGCTTGTTAAACAATGTGGTTCTTGGGTATTGGATACCGAATTGGTTGGTATGAAATTTCATACAGAACGATGCAATTCATGAACCACAATGGCCTAAGTAACTAGCAAGAGAATATGTGATGATGTTCATCAAAAACAAACAAACCGTTGTTTGTATTTCTCGTTGACATCAAGGCTTGACTTCAAGATTTGTTTTAATAATTGTTATTTGAATCAGGTATTATGAGAACAAAGGTTGTTCAAATAATTACCGTATTCCATATAAGATGGATGATTTACAAATCTAGTTGAAGAAATCACATCCATAAAACCTAATGCTAAAATGTCGCAAGACAAATGATTGAAAGATCACTTATGAAGTGACATCGCTGTTTAAATTA
Organism: Avena sativa; assembly: GCA_916181665.1. NCBI lineage: Eukaryota > Viridiplantae > Streptophyta > Magnoliopsida > Poales > Poaceae > Avena > Avena sativa. The sequence goes on along the minus strand of OV702284.1, from coordinate 363,106,517 downwards.
TATTGGAAAGAAAACATGAAGAATCTCCATATTCATGGATTTTTGGAGTCTTTGATTTGATCAAGTGACGCTTGTGAGACTTTCCACGTGATAATTAAAACTTCGTTCAAAGGCCAAAGAAGAACGAACGACTAAATTATTGGAATTTATACATATCGATGTATGTAGTCCATTATGTGTAGTCGTAAGCGATGGGTTTCAACTTCATATGCTTTCTCCGGAATTTTCAGTGAATGTTCACTTAATGAGAGAGAAGTATGAAATATTTGAAAATGTTTCAAAGACTTTCAAGATGAAGTGCAAAATCATTTTAAACAAGAAAATAAATGGTTTATGATTTTATCATAAGGGATTTATTTGAGTTACAAGTGTAACAAGAAAATAAATGAATTATGATTTTATCATAAAGGGATTTATTTGAGTTGCAAGTTTAGCAAAACACCTAGATTTACATCTCCCGAAACACCATAGGAGTATGGAGTGTTTGAGATTTGTAATGAAACCTTGTTTGACATGGTTGGATCAAAGGTGTTATTTATAAAACTGCCATTATGTTTTAAAAGATTAAAGCTTTAGAGAATACCGTTTTTACACTGAAAAGAGCTCCATCTTGATCCGTTGAAATGACACCATGGAAGTTATGGTTTGGGGTAAAACCCAAGTTGTCATTTCTTAAATTTTGGTATGCTAAACATAAGTAAGATGTTTACAACCGAAGTCGGATGAGCATGTCTTTGTAGGTTATTTCGAATAACAATTGGTTATTCCTCCATAACACCGAGGACAAAAGGGTTTGTCGCTTGAAATGTGAAGTTTCTTGAAAAAGGAATCTTTCGCAAAAGTTAAGTGGGAGGACAATAGAACTTTGATAAGGTTAACGAACCTTAGCTAAATGTGCTGAGTTGCGCAGCGCCGGAAATCGTTCTGGAGGCTGCCATAATGCTCATAGCTTATGTGCCTCAAAGGTTGTGGTCACGGAGGTCTAAAGTTCCTATTGAACCAAAAAGGTCGGTTAAACAATCAAATGCTAAGATTTGAGAGTAAATCATTATTGTTTGACAATGATGAACCGAATACATACAAAGAAGCGATGATGGGCCCTGACTCCGTCAAATGGCTTGAAGCCATAAAATCCGTGATAGTTCCATATACGAGAAATCAAGTTTTGAACTTGGAAGACCCTCCGGAAAGGTGTAAAAACCTATCGGTCGTATTTGGATCTATAAAGAAACAGACATGGATGTCTCACATCTATGAAATATTTGACATGTCGTAAAGTATTTTATGACAATGTTCAAAGAGTTGACTATGACAAGATTTGATCTTTCATAGCGATATTTAGTCTGAACGGATTAAAGTAGCAACCACTATATATAATTTGGTGTATGGTAGATGAATAAACAAAACAAAGTTCTTCTAATAGAATGGTTACCTAGGACGTGTACATGACACGGTCCAAAGGGTTTTGTTAAATTCAAAGGATGCTAAAAGGGCATGCAAACTTCAATGGTTGAAGTAAGCATCGCGGAGTTGGAATCTTCACCATGATGAAAAATGAGTTTTTCATCTGGAGACGATGAAGATGCTTGCATTTGCAAGAAATTAAGTGGGAGCGCTGAGACATATTTCTAATACATTATGTGAAGGACATCTTGTTGATTAGAAATGATGTATCTTTTATTGACAAAGGTTAAGAATTTCATTTTGATGAAAGACTTAGGCAAAACCCGAATATTTAGCGTGAATGTCTATAGTGGATAGACTGTGACGCCAATATGGTTGTGCCAAACGTACATATATGAGATATTGAAGGAGTTCAATATAGAAACGACAAGAAACAGTTCTTGTTGCATGGAAAGGAATTGTATCAAGATTCAAGTGTATCGACACTTGATAAGTGAAACAAGATTCAAGTGTTTTGACACTTGATGAGTGAAACCACGAGAATGTTTTGATCAATCATACCATGATATGTACACATCCAGATATGTCCTATGCTCTAAGTGTTATGAGCATATACCAGAATGAATCATAAAATGATCATTGGACGTTAGTGAGGATATTCTTATGTTCTTTTGGAAGAACTAAGAATATATTTGTGTAGAGGTGACAAACAATTACAAATAGTTCATTGTAAAGCGTTACATTGATACTAGTTTTGTCACAAGATACAAATTAAGTTTATCTCAATTTAAACTATGGGTGGCACAATGTAATGGAAAGGAGATTCCATGATGGATTTGGAAGAGTTCCAAAGTTAAGACATTGTGACGAATACTACAACAAAAAGGCTAAGTATATGACTGCTAAAGTAGCAGCAAAGGAGGGAATTTGTGTCAAGTAGTTTATTATCAAACTAAGGTGTGGTTCGCAATGGGCTAACACTAAAGATATATTGTATGACAATAGTATCAACGTGTTTTAACCCCAAGGAACTAAAGGTCTCACCAAAAGACCAAATTTATACAATGTCGTCTCATTGGAGAATGAGTGATGCGTGAAGACGCAAAGACATGCAAATACACACGGACCTGAAAGTGTCAGATCCGTAGATTATGTTAACCACTTGCAATTACGTATATGGAACACCGGAAAGCCATAGGTGTTCAATACGCAGAGTTTTCAAACTAGATTATTGTCTCTAGTGCAAGTGGGAGACTGAAGGGAATATGCCCGAGAGGCAATAATAAAGTGGTTATTATCATATTCCTTGTTTATGATAAATGTTTATTTTACATGCTATAATTGTATTAATACGGAAACGTTAATACATGTGTGTTTAATAAACAAACAGAAAGTTCCTAGTTATGCCTCTCTCATAAACTAGCTCGTTGATTAACAAGATGATCAAGGTTTCCTGATCATGGACATTGGATGTTGTTAATAACGGGATCACAACATTAGTGTAATGGTGTGATGAACATTCATCCGAAGTATAGCATTACGATCAAAGTCATTGAGTTTATATTGCTATAACAACTTACGAAGTGATCCTAATCCTTAGACCATGAGATCATGTCAATCACTAACACCGGAAGAGTTTCTTGATAACATCAAACGTCACACCGTAACAGGGTGATTATAAAGATGGATTCAGAACTAATAAAGTGTTATGTTGAGGCCCATGGATCGAGAGTGGAATTTGTTCATCCCGATGACGGATAGATATGCTCTGGGCCCTCTCGGTGATATCACATTGATTAGCTTGCAAGCAAGTGATTTGATCACTAGAATGTTATATCACGGGAACGAGAAAAGAGTACATGTCGGTAACGAGATCAAACTAGGTATGGAGATACCGATGATCGAATCTCGGACATGTAATATATCGCGAAACAAAAGGATTAAGATACTAGCATGAAAGGTTCCGACGATCACAAGAAAGTCATCGTTGAATGTGTGGGAGTCAGTATGGGTCTCCAGATCCCGCTTCTGATTATTGATCCGAGAGGGGTCTCGATCATGTCCGCATTATTCGCGAACCATAGGGTGACACACTTAAGAGACACCGACATCCAGTTGGAGCAAAAGTTTCATGCCGAAAGAATGAACAAGCGCAGGAATTTATTTCACTAGATACCGAAACAGGTTTTCGGGTGAAATTGCATAAAGTGGTTATGCATGTGAAATAGAATTCTAGCAAGGGGTTATTTGTGAATGTTTGTCATTAAAGTAATTGACAAAATTCTGAATAAAATAAAAGAGTTTTATTTAATGAGAGTTTGCATTAAATTTGGTGGAAATTTAATGGGAATTTGAGTGGGTTTTTGAGTGGAGAAAATTGAAGGGCCATTTTGTGAGTGGAGTGTCCACCCACATGAATGAGGGAGAGGTGGGGGCACCCTCCATGGCCGGCGGCCATGCCCCCTTGGGCTGCCCCCCTCCCCTATATAAGGAGCCCCTCCTCTCACTCACACCTCCTCGTGAAGGATCTCTCTCCCCCTCTAGAATTTATCCCCCATGGTCTCGAACTAGCGAGATACATGTTCCCGGTGGCTATTCGGCAAGAAAGAGTTGTGCTTCCGCTGCATCGCTGGAGCGAGGAGGCGGAGGTTGCTCGGTGCCTCGAACGTGTGTGCGAGCACGGATGCGCTGCTGTTTTGCGGCGCTAGGACTTCCTCTCGATCTTGAGATCGGCAAGAGATCGTCTACATCAACCACGAGTTTGGACTCGTTAAGCTTTGTCGGTCTTCAAGGGTATGTTCTCTACGGATATACATCCGCCCGTTGTTTGTATCTAGTAGATAGATCTTGGTACATAGTTGTTCCCATCGTAGGAAAATTTTTGTTTTCTATGCTGCGAACCCTACAAGCTCCTTTACCATGTGCAAGGTGTACCCCGTTGGCGGTTCTCTATGATATGCATGTACTTACAATGACAAGAACTTACAAGTGACTAAAGTTGAGTAGCATGAGGTGTGGCCCTTGTATTCAAGGGACTTGATATTGCCAACTTATACTTTTTCAAGCATATACTCCATAGTTTGTTCACTTTAACCTTAATCACTTCAAGATGTTTATGATAGGGGCAATGAGGCTGAAAGCAAAACGAGTACCATAATTTTTGGAAGCTCTTTTTGATACTTGAAATCCCTTCTTCCCTTTGTGAAGGGCCCTTCTTCCACTTTTATATTGAGTCTCCACCTTCTAATTTTAGGCACCATTAAGAGAGCATAGTTGCCATTCTGTGTGCAGTGTCCCAAAACTTATTGATTGATGCATATTGTGATATTACTTTCTTGTGCTATTTGTATCTAGTCAGTCTTATGAACTTTGAAGGAGTCCTATGCATCTATTTGCTACTCTATGAGGGACAAGCTGAATGCCACTATGCCATGTATTATGTATGCGAAAGAAACAAATGTTTCTCAATGCATGTTATTCATGATCTTTGTTTGTAGCCTTTCATGTTGCATGCATAGTTACTTTGTCCTATTGTTAGAACTCCATCTTTCTTGCACATGTTTAGAGTTCTTTGATCCCAGCTTTCAATGCTTGCAAATGGTTTGATCTTGGTTTTGACGATGCATGTCACCTCAAAAATTATTCTTTTATCACTTACCTACTCGAGGGCGAGCAGGAGTTAAGCTTGGAGATGCTTGATACGTCGGAAACGTATCTATAATTTTTGATGCTCCATGGTTGTTTAGTATCTACTTTGCTTTGCTTTGTCTACACTTTGAGGTGTTTTTATATCTTTTCTGGAACTAACCTATTAACAAGTTGCCACAGTTCCAGTTGCCTGTTTTCTTCTGTTTTTTCGTTCCAGACAGGAAGAAAATCAATATTCTCGGAATTGGACGGGACAAAAGCCAAAGTCAATATTTTACCGTGGGTGACATGAAGTCCAGAGGAGAGACGGAGAGGCGAGCCAAGGCCACCACACCCCCTAGGCGCGGGTGGGCCCACCCCGCGCCTAGGTTGGGTGTGGGCCCTCTGGCTGCCTCCCAGCCTCGCCTCTTCGCCTATAGGAAGCCCCCGATACAGAAACCCTAGGCACCCGATCAAAACTCCACGAAACCTTATGTAGCCACAGCCACCATCGTCCCTAGATCGAGGGGATCTAAAGTTCTTCCCGGCACCCTGCCGGAGGGGAGATCATCCCGAAGGCCTTCTTCTCCGGTATGAAGCGTGAGTAGTTCCACCTTGGACTACGGGTCCATGTAGTAGCTAGATGGTTGTATATCCTCCTTGTGCTTTCATGTATAGATCTTGTGAGAGCCGTTCATGAGCAAGATCTAATCTATTTGTAATCATGCATGTTGTGTTTGCGGGGATCCGATGGATATTGAGATTACTATGTCAGATTGATTAATGGTTTTGTCTATTTTATACTATCATGTCTGTGTTGTTTGTGATCTTGCATGCTATCCGTTGTTAGTATCTATCATGGCCAAGTAGTTGCTAGTGACTCCAAGAGGGGGTATTTATGCTCGATAGTGGGTTCATGCCTCTAGTTTCCAAGGGAAGTGACCGAAATCTCTTCGGTTGCAGATGTGATGTTGCCACTAGGGAGAAAACAATGATCTCTTGTTCATGGAACAAGTGGATTGTTTACCTTACACACTTTGCTTAAAGCAGTTGTCTGTTGCTTGCAACTTAATACTGGAGGGCGTTCGATGATAACCTGAAGGTGGACTTCTAGTCATAGATGCAGTTGGATGGCGGTCTATGTATATTGTTGTATTGCCCAATCGAAACTCATACGATTTTTTTGTCTGGTATTTCATTGTTATGCCTTGCTCAGTTCCTGTCAATTGCCCCGCTGTAATTTGTTTACCCTTCATGCCATATTGTTTCTCTAAGGAGAGCACCTCTAGTGAACTATGTACCCCGGTCCAATCTTTACCATTGATACATCTTCCACTGTTACTTGTTTACTTACTGCAAACCATTACATTCCACACCAAACGTTTAATCCTTTGTTACAACAAATCGGTGAGCTTGACAACCTCACTGATTCGTTGGGGCAAAGTCTTGAGTTTGTGTTGTGTAGGTTTCCATGTTGCTTGCAACACCTTTGAGACGTTTCCTTCCTCCTACCGGTTCGATAACCTCGGTTTCTTACTGAGGGAAAACTTGCTGCTATGCTCATCACACCTTTCTCTTGGAGTTTCCAATGAAGCATCCCACAACAGTGCTGGGTGTCATCAATGTATCAATGGTAAATATTGTACCGGGGTCCATAGTTCACTAGAGGTGTTCTCCTTAGATAAACAAACATGGCATGCTGGGTAAACAAATTATAGTAGGGCAATTGACAGGACTGAGCAAGGTTGTATATGCATGGTGCGTTACACCATTCCAAGTATATTCTTGTTTTCAACTATGTTCCAATTAAAAGCTATTTTGATATGTGAAAACTAAGTGATTAAAGCCCTCACAAACTTGATGGCACACTTTATTCTTTGCCCCTAATAAACTTGAACCATTGTGACAACTTTGTTGTATATGCTTGCACTTATAAGTTGGAATTAGCAGAACCGTGCTGTCACGGGGAACGTTTTCAACATTGCACTTGTACCTTGTTGTACTCAGTTGATATCATATTCTTTTGTCTATGGATGTCACCGGTGTGAAATAAAGAGGGAACTTTTAAGTCCATGCAGTGTGTATCCTGTGTTAGAGAAACGCCTGGGCCGCTAGCCTAAGCCATAACTAATCATGGTGGAAACTTGCAGCATCACCATAGTGAGCTATCTATGAAGCATCCTCAATAAAAAGCTATGCATATGGTAAATAAAAAGATTGCTGAGATGCTCATTTTCTGCTTGCCTTGTCATTTTGGTTATGGGAAAGCTCCTGTACCATGTGCAAGGGGTACCCCATTGGCGGTTCTCAATGATATGCAAATACTTACAGTGACAAGAAATTACCTGGACCCAAAGTTGAGTATGCATGAGGTGTGGCCCTCGTATTCAAGGGACTTGAGATTGCCAACTTATACTTCATCAAGCATATACTCTAGCTTTGCCACTTTAACCTTAACCACTTCAAGATGCTTATGATAGGGGCAATGAGGGTTGAAAGCTAACAAGTACCATAATTTTAGGAAGCTCTTTTTGAAACTTTTAATCCCTGCTTCCTTTATAAAAAAGGCATTTCTTCCACCATTATTGAGTCTCCACCTTATACCTTTAGGCACCATTAAGAGAGCATAGTTGTCATTCTGTGTGCAGTGTTCCAAAGCTTATTAATTGATGCATATTGTGATATTACTTGTTCTTGTACTATTTGTTTCTAGTCACCCTTGTGAACTTTGCAGGTGTCCTATGCATCTATATTGCTACTCTATGAGGGACAAGCTGATTGCCACTATGCCATGTTTTCTGCATGTGAAACAAACAAACATTTTTCAATGCATATTATTCATGATCTTTGTTTGTAGCTTATCATGTTGCATGCATAGTTAGTATGTCCTATTGTTAGAACTCCATCTTTCATGCACATGTTTAGAGTTCTTTGATCCTAGCTTTCAATGCTTGCAAATGGTTGAATCTTTATTGTGAGGGTGCATGTCACCTCAAAAATTATTCTGTTTATCACTTACCTACTCGAGGACGAGCAGGAGGTAAGTTTGGGGATGCTGATATGTTGGAAACGTATCTATAATTTTTGATGCTCCATGCTTGTTTAGTATCTACTTTGCTTTATTTGTCCACACTTTGAGGTGCTTTTTACATGTTTTCTAGTACTAACCTATTAACAAGTTGCAACAGTGCCAGATGCCTGTTTTCTGCTGTTTTTTTTTTCCAGAAAAGTTAGTAAAGAAATACTCTCGGAATTAGACGGGACAAACGTCAAGGTCAATTACTTTCCGTGGGGAACAAGAAGTCCAGAAGGGAGCCGGAAGGGCCATCCAGGGGGGCTAGACCCACCCCAGGCACGGGTGGGCCTGATACGTTGGAAACGTATCTATAATTTTTGATGCTCCATGCTTGTTTAGTATCTACTTTGCTTTACTTGTCCATACTTTGAGGTGTTTTTTACATGTTTTCTGGTACTAACCTATTAACAAGTTGCAACATTGTCAGATTCTTGTTCTCTGTTGTTTTTGGTTTTAGAAAAGTTAGTAAAGAAATATTCTCGGAATTGGACGGGACAAATGTCAAAGTCAATTACTTTCCGTGGGGAACAAGAAGTCCAAAGGGGAGACGAGGAGGCGTGCCAGGGCGGCTAAACCCCCCTAGGAGCAGGTGGGCCATACCCCGCGCCTGGGTAGGGTTTGCCCCCTCTAGCCGCCGCCTCGGCCTCCCCCTTCGCCTATAAGAAGCCCCCAATGCAGAAACCCTAAGAACCCAATCAAAAATCCACGAAACCGTTTGTAGCCGCCGCCACCATCATCCCTAGATCGGGGGGATCTTAAGTTCTTCCCGGCACCCTGTCAGAGGGGAGATCATCCCGGAGGCCTTCTCTCCAGTATGATGCGTGAGTAGTTCCACCTTGGACTATGGGTCCATGTAGTAGCTAGATGGTTGTATCTCCTCCTTTGTGCTTTCATGTATAGATCTTGTGAGATCCGTTCATGATCAAGATCTAATCTATTTGTAATCATGCATGTTGTGTTTGCGGGGATCCGATGGATATTGAGATTATTATGTTGGTTTGATTAATGGTTTTGTCTTTATGATTCTATCATGTCTGTGTTGTTTGTGATCTTGCATGCTCTCCGTTGTTAGTAGCTATCTTGGCCAAGTAGTTGCCAGTGACTCCAAGAGGGGGTATTTATGCTCGATAGTGGGTTCATGCCTCTAGTTTCCAAGGTAAGTGCAATAATCTCTTCGGTTGTAGATGTGCTGTTGCTACTAGGGAGAAAACAACGGTCTCTTGTTCATGGAACATGTGGACTGTTTACCTTACACACTTTGCTTAAAGCAGTTGTCTGTTGCTTGCAACTGAATACTGGAGGTGGTTCGGATGATAACCTCAAGGTGCACTTCTAGTCATAGATTCAGTTGGATGGCGGTCTATGTATCTTGTTGTATTGCCCAATCAACCTCATAGGATCTTTCTGGCTAGTAATTTCATTGTTATGCCTTGCTCAGTTCTTGTCAATTGCCCTGATGTAATTTGTTTACCCTTCATGTCATGTTGTTTATCTATTGAGAGCACCTCTAGTGAACTATGGACCCCGGTCCAATCTTTACCATTGATACATCTTCCACTGTTACTTGTTTACTTGCTGCAAACCATTACCTTCCACACAATACGTTTAATCCTTTGTTATAGCAAACCAGCGAGCTTGACAACCTCACTGTTCGTTGGGGCAAAGTCTTGATTTTGTGTTGTGCAGGTCTTCGCGTTGCTTGCAACACATGTGTGATGTTTTCTTCCTCCTTCTGGTTCGATAACCTCGGTCTCAACTGAGGGAAAAATTGATGCTTGCTGCTTCACACCTTGCTCTTGGGGTTCCCAACAGGCTGTGCGTAGATAGTCGTGAAGCTTTTCTAGCGCCGTTGCCGGGGAGGCCAAGGACGTCTTCACAAGGGGAGTCCTTCACTTCCTTTCTCTTTACTTTGTTTTTAGTTTGCTTTGTTTCTTTTTCTTGGTTTTGTTTTCCTCTTTTCAAAAAACACAAAAAAAATTAGTTCCTGCTCTAGTTTCCACCTTGCTCTAGCTCACCATGTTGCTTCCCAAGTTCGTCCTGAAAGATCTTGCAATAGGTAGTGGCTCCATAATTGGGAAAGATAATATTGAATAATTCTTTAATTATGTTAGCAAGCATGAGGATATTGAGGATAAATCTATAGGAGAGCTTGCTCCTAATTATGAGATTACTGCAGCTTCTTTAGTTCATATGTTGGAGGCTAGGTTTGTTAGCCTTAACCCCTTCATACAATTCTTGTTCCTAAAACTGAAAGAAGAGAAGAATGCTGAAAAGAGGGAATTCATCCTTGAAACTTTATCAAAAGAATTCCATGATGTTGCTAGGGAAGCCAAAAAGGTTTTTTAGCGTTTCAATATGCTAGGCTCAAGTGTAGATGTTGTGGGTATTTCTAATAAAACTAAGCCTAGAGAAGAATTCAATATACCCATCCCCTTTAAGCTTGTTGGAATGCATGAAGCCTTTGAATTTTTTTTGATTGGATTGCTCCTGAAAATATTTTTGATGAAAGTAGTAGACCAAAGAGAGATGAGAAGGGATCCTCCAAAACCCATTTGAATGAGATACCTTTCATAGTTGAAGAATTTGCAAGTATCGATGTTAATGCTTCTTCATTTGAGAATACTTGATACTTCTTGCTTCTTGTGCCTAACTTAAAGGCGTTAAAGAAAAGTACTTGTTGGGAGATAACCCAAGAGTTTCCTTGACTCCTGGAAGTTGTTACTTCAGTAATGACCTCTCCTTATCCTTTTTGTTTGCTTTTTGTGCCAAGAATGACCTCTAATGAGAGGGAAGTAAGATTTGGAAGTTGCTGTCCCAAAACAGATTTCTGTCCTCCACCAAAAAAATTCTTGACGAGGCTCTGTAACTCGGATTGAGCTCAAAAGTTATGAATAAATCCCCCAATATGTTAGATAACTTTTGTTAGTTCAACACTTTTTTATTTGAGCAACATAAGATGTTCGAAAAAATCGGTTTCTACCTGCTGTTCTGTTTTGACAGATTTTTGCCATTATTTGCATTTGCTTCTTATTGATTCCTTTTTGAGTTCTCTTCAGGTAAATTGAGCTTTTTGAAAGAGTTACTACGGTAGCTTGTGTTTTTAGTGAAAATCCTTGCTGTTTCAAAGCTTTGCCAGTGGTCTAATATCTTTTGAATACACTAATGTTGCTAATGAAGATTGTGTGAAGTTTTGTATGAAGGAAAAAATTCAGGTGTAATGGGAGAATGATTCAATGAGATGAAGAATGGACAAAAAATCAAGTGTGGGGATGACACCATGGTTTCACCCCAAGAAATATCCAAGAGGTACAAGCGTCAAAGCTTGGGGATGCCCAAGGCATCCCATTCTTCATCAATAAAAAGCTCAGGTTTGTCTAGACACTTTGTTTTTATTGTTTCATGCACAGTTGTGTTGTTCTTGGAGCGTATTAGTTTTCGTTTGCTTTTCTTAGTTTTTTTAGTTTGCTTGAGTAGTTTGGACCATCGCTCTCGCTGTGTTGTTTTGCAAATAAGTTTGCTTGGTGTTGGAAAGGAGTAGTAAGTTCTTCCTTGAAGTGCAAGAGGAGCTTGCATTTACTTTGACTTAGACTTTAGCATGATATGTTAAGTGTTGTTTTGACCTTATGCTTAGTGATTATTGTTGTATCATGTCTTGTTCCAAACAATTAGGATTGCTTAGTGTGCCTTGAAGAAATTGTGCGTTGTTTTAGCATGCAAAATGTAAGATCCCTCCTTTATAAAGGAAAAGGATCCATGTGATTGCAATGCTAGTCCCTGGATCAATAGCTAGCATCCACAGTTAAGATGTAATATCAAGAAACAAAGGTCATAATACAACTTTATAACCAGGAATAAAATAATTCATTACATCTTACATAGCTCATTTGGCTATCTCATTACAATGCAGCAGAATAACTATATAGCATGGAGTCATTCATCTTCAAAGTGCCACAGGCAATCATGTTGGTTGTAGACTTGTAACCCTCTTCAACCCACTTCACTAACATCAAACAAACCTGCAACATAATAAGTTGTAGCCACAAGGGTCAGTACATTTGAATTGTATTGGCAAGTTTCACTACTATGTAGAAATAAGTGGAACCTATCAATATATGCATATTTGGATTACTAGGGTTTAGGTTTATTTGCAGAAAGCAATATAGTTTTATCCTATCTTTTCAAAATAGTTTTGATCTTTTGACAATCTTTCTGAACTCCTTGGAAAACTCCAAGTTCTTCTAATCCCTTGTTGACACCATCAAGTTTTACTTTGAGAAATTGGAATGTCGAGATCTTCCATAGCTTCAGGCCTTAGTTGCTCAGAGTTGTCCGTAACCAGGGACACGGCTAAGTACTTAGAATTTTGATCTTCTGCAGAAGTTGTACACTTTACCCACATGACACAATCTCATCTTGATGCCACCAGTGGCCGCTGGATAAGTACTCACCAAGATGGAGTACTGGCAGATTGAGAATGTGATAAAGTATTTCCATAGGAGTCCTCCCAATACACAATGCTAGCTTGTCATCCAGGCACTAATGTAGGGTTTCAAGTTCCCTTACACAATTCTAGTTAACCTGAAGATGCCAATGCATGGGTCTTCCACTATGTAGTTGACTAAGCCAGAGCCCATTTAGCATGTGGCTGTACACGGAAGCCACTGTACGAGAAACATGTTAAATCTCTAAGTCCCTGGGTGGTTTTCTTCTAGTGCACATACAAAAATAGATAGCCATATAAACATGGTTCCTTTTGTTGCTACCTTGTCCAACCTTGAGTATCCTTGTCCACCCAGGTGGTTCATTGAGTACTTGTTTTATTATATAAAACATATATCTTTTCAACTCTTCATATAGTCATAACATGTATCCCATCCCAATATATAGCAGGGCTAAGCATACTACAACTACATTGTTTCCACTAAGGAATATATAAGGGTATCCTATTAGGATTTAGCATAGCATAAAATATAGTAGTCCTTGTCATGCATGTTTCAAAAATCCACTAAGTGTATTGAAAATAATAGGACTTGGATGATAGTGTCACTTGACTTTTTAGTAGAGAATGTTGGTTCACTTCTTAGTCTTGCTAATATCACACTCTTCTAACTTCACTACAAATCAATCAAGCAAACACAAATTCAACTAGCATTCCAACCAATATTCAAACAATTTATCACACATAAAATAATAGAACCAAGGTCATGCATGCAAGCATGCAAAAGATAGTTTTATTTGCAAAGGTGGTTTCTTCTAGGCTCTGAACATTATAAAGTTCAAAGTGGTTATTTACTAAAGTGGTAAAACTATTTGCAAAAGGTTTTATCTATAAACCATTTAAATTAAATCATTATTCTATGTGGTTGAAAATACTTTTATCAAAGCAATAATTTTATATTGTTCATCAAATAAGTTGTTAATTCACAAAACTTGGTGTTTAGGGTCAGAAGGTTTGAATCAAGTCATTTCCCAAAGGTTTTACTCAAAAATCATTTCTAAACCATAAACATTATTTTTATTTCACTAGAAATGAGTTAATTCAAATATTTATCCCTAAACTTCACAAAATACATTTTTAAATCCATAGGTTGGTTCCTAGGGTCAGTAGGTTCAAAACAAACCATTTTGCAAAGATTTCACATTAAAATTATATCTAGAACAATTTTTATATTCAAAATAAGCCTACACATGTTTCTGTAATTTCAACCAATTTTCCAGAAGCAAATAATTAAACAAATTGCATGGTTGCAAAGTACTTGTTCTACTGATTCCATTTATATAAAATTTGCAAAATTTGGACGTGTAGATTTAAAGTTATGAATTTTACAAATTTGCATATCAATCAGATTTCTAATTCTGTTTTTAAACATAACCCTGTACACGTGGCTGTTTCCTATTGGTCGGTACCGCTTCGGGTGGATCGAGCTCTCTGGACCGCTGGATTTCATTTAAATCATACGACGCAGATTGACTGATACCCCTTCGTTAAGTGATCTGTTCCTACGCGTCGGATTGAAATCTAACAGTGCAGATCCATGCGACCAAATAGTGGCGGCGCTGCGCGGCGGCAGACGGCGGAGCACGCTCTGCTCGCGGCGGAGCTGGCGATACAGGAAGCGAGGGAGAGGGGGAGAGGGCTCACCATGTTCGCCTTGACGTGCTGATGCTCAACCCGTTCACGAGGAGGCAGGGGCGCACGGGGACGAAGGAAATTGCTCGCCGGAGTTGCTGCGAGCGGCGGGTGGCTCTGGAGATCGTCGGGGATGGGGCTGCAGGTCGCGCCGATGCACGGCAAGGGCATAGTTAGACGCGGGCTGAACTGGGGATGATGTGAGCATCAACAGGAGGTGCCAGGGCGGTCGAGGCTTACCAGGAGGAGTCGTCGGAGCAATGGCAGACGGCGGTGGCGAGTCGAGCTTGTCCTTGCCGACGTTCTAGGGCAAGCGCGGGCGAACGGGAGGCACTGGCAGGTGCGCCTGGAGGTGGAGAACAGGCTAGTGTGCAGTGTGAGTCGAGGCGAGGCTGGACGGCACCGGAATTGGTCGCGAAGCTCGTCGGAGTCCGCGGCGGTGCAGGGGAAAATCTGGGCAGCTCTGGGGCAGAGAAGGAGGGGCGAGTGAGGGGAAAGAGAGGGGAGGGAGAGGCGTTTATGCAGGCGTGGTTACTGGCGTGTTTACTCCGGCCATCAACGCGTAATCAAGAGATTTTAATCGCGGCAGAACGCCGTTGAGCAAGGGGAAAACGGCCGGCGAGGTGTTGATGACGATGACGAGGCAGTGGGGCCTGCCTGTCAGTGAGGGAGAGAGAGGGAAGAATGGGGCCACTTGTCTGCGTCTCTGCGGGTTGATTTTTCAGTGGAAAACGATTCGCAGAGAGGGGGGTAAGTTGGGCTGCGAGTTGGGCTGCTGGGCTTGTTGGGTTGGGATGTGTTGTTTCACTTTTTTTTATTTTGTAAGCTTTTTCTTTTTCTATTTGATTTTCTGTTTTGATTTTCAAACAAATAATTCAAACTCTAAACGAATTCAAACTTCTACCAAACTTTGTATTGATTTTAGTTCTGATTAACAACACAATCCAAAGTCCAAAACTAAATAATTTTTATTCTTTTTAGGATCCATTTAATATTTAAATAAATAGACCTTAGTCATTAATTCAAATAGGATTTGATTTATTTTAAAACTCCATTTGAAATCTAAATAATTCCAAAATCAAATCAGTAGGTTTTATTTGAAGTATAAAACACTTGGAAAACTTATTTAAAATAAATTAATAAGTTTTAGTGTTTATTTAAAATGGAAAGCCTTTACTTTAATAAAATTGGGTATTAATAAATTCTCATTATTTCATTTAAATAAACCTTTACTCTTTTTATCAAATAGGAATATTTTATTTTCAAAAGCTTGGCCAAGATTTAATTTAGCTCAATAAAATAATCTTTATTTATTATTCTACCTTTTATTTTGATAACCGAATCTTTTTATTAAAAGATCCACAAATAGTAATTCCAAATATTTTAACTTTATTGTTTATTTGTTTATCTTTTTTTTTAAATCCCTTTAGGATTTATTTGATCAAAACTAGTTTTGGATATTTCCAATTGGAATCAAAAAGTTTCTTCTCACCCTGAATTTCAACAAAGTTTTATTTTGTTTATTTATTTTACACATTTCAAAATTTGGAAAATTTTGGGATGTGACACAAAAGCATAGTATTGTGGTATTCTCCTTTGATGTTTTGCTTGGGTTGACTTGGCACATGCTCACACCATGTTATGACTATGACAAGTCACCATTAGCCTCTATGATCATTTAGTCCTTGACTTGTAGTACCACTCTTTGCTTTGATTAGTATGCTTTGTTGCACTGCATGATTTTGGTCATTATTGCTCTCTTAGTTGGTTGCTCCCAGTCTTTTGCTAGCCTCCACTTGTATGAGTAAGTTCTACTCATGCCTCCAACTCCCAAGAAACCAAGTTATTCCAAAGTGTCCACTACAAATTCCTATGCATGGTGTGTTACACCATTCCATGTATATTCTTGTTTTCAACTATCTTGCAATTAAAATCTATTTTGTTATGTGAAAACTTAGTGATTAAAGCCCCCACGAACTTGATGGCACACTTTATTCTTTGCCCCTAATAAACTTGAACCATTGTGACAACTTTGTTGTATATGCTTGCACTTATAAGTTGGAATTAACAGAACCGTGTTGTCACGGGGAACGTTTTCAACATTGCATTTGTACCTTGTTGTACTCAGTTGATATCATGTTCTTTTGTCTATGGATGTCACCGGTGTGAAATAAAGGGGGGACTTGTAAGTCCATGGAGTTTGTATCCTATGTTAGAGAAACGCCTGGGCCACTAGCCTAAGCCATGCCTAATCATGTTGGAAACTTGCAGCATCACCATAGTGACATCTATGAAGCATTCTTCTTATAAAAAAGAGACACATTGAGAAAAGAGGAAAGAGAGAAAAAAGCACCATATTCCCATGGTACATAAGAAGATTGTTGAGATGATCATTGTCTGATTGCCTTGTCATTTTGGTAATGGGAAAGCTCATGTACCATGTGCAAGGGGTACCCCGTTGGCGGTTCTCAATGATATGCAAATACTTACAGTGACAAGAACTTACCTGGACCCAAAGTTGAGTATGCATGAGGTGTGGCCCTCGTATTCAAGGGACTTGAGATTTCCATCTTATACTTCGTCAAGCATATACTCCAGCTTTGCCACTTTAAACTTAACCACTTCAAGATGCTTATGATAGGGGCAATGAGGGCTGAAAGCTAACAAGTACCATAATTTTTGGAAGCTCTTTTTGAAACTTGTAATCCCTGTTTCCTTTTACAAAAAGGCCTTTCTTCAACCACTATTGGGTCTCCACCTTCTACATTTAGGCGCCATTAAGAGAGCATAGTTGTCATTCTGTGTGCAGTGTTCCAAGGCTTATTAATTGATGCATATTGTGTTATTACTTGCTCTTGTGCTATTTGTTTCTAGTCACCCTTGTGAACTTGCAGGTGTCCTATGCATCTATTTGCTACTCTATGAGGGACAAGATGATTGTCACTATGTTATGTTTTCTGCATGTAAAACAAACAAACGTTTTTCAATGCATGTTATTCATGATATTTTTTTATAGCTTGTCATGTTGCATGCATAGTTACTATGTCCTATTGTTAGAACTCCATCTTTCATGCACATGTTTAGAGTTCTTTGATCCCAGCTTTCAATTCTTGCAAATGGTTGGATCTTTATTGTGAGGGTGCATGTCAGCTCAAAAATTATTCTGTTTATCACTTACCTACTCGAGGACGAGTAGGAGTTAAGCTTGGGGATGTTGATACGTTGGAAATGTATCTATAATTTTTGATAATCCATGCTTGTTTAGTATCTACTTTGCTTTACTTGTAAACACTTTGAGGTGATTTTTACATGTTTTCTGGTACTAACCTATTAACAAGTTGCAACAGTTCTAGATGTCTGTTTTCAGCTGTTTTTGGTTTTAGAAAAGTTAGTAAAGAAATATTCTCGGAATTGGACGGGACAAACGTCAAAGTCAATTACTTCCGTGGGGAACAAGAAGACTAGAGGGAAGATGAGGAGGCGTGCCAGGGCGACTAACCCCCCCCTAGGCGCGGGTGGGCCCTACCCCACGCATGGGTAGGGTTTGTCCCCGCTGGCCGCCGCCTCGGCCTCCCCCTTCGCCTATAAGAAGCCCCCAATGCAGAAACCCTAAGCACCCGATCAGAAATCCACAAAACCGTCTGTAGCCACCGCCACCATCGTCCCTAGATCGGGGGGATCTGAAGCTCTTCCTGGCACTCTGCCGGAGGGGAGATCATCCCGGAGGCCTTCTCTCCTGTATGATTCGTGAGTTGTTCCACCTTGGACTATGGGTCCATGTAGTAGCTAGATGGTTGTATCTCCTCCTTTGTGCTTTCATGTATAGATCTTGTGAGCTCCGTTCATGATCAAGATCTAATCTATTTGTAATCATGCATGTTGTGTTTATGGGGATCCGGTGGATATTGAGATTATTATGTTGGTTTGATTAATGGTTTTGTCTTTATGATTCTATCATGTATGTGTTGTTTGTGATCTTGCATGCTCTCCGTTGTTAGTAGCTATCTTGGCCAAGTAGTTGCTAGTGACTCCAAGAGGGGGTATTTATGCTCGATAGTGGGTTCATGCCTCTAGTTTCCATGGGAAGTGACAATAATCTCTTCGGTTGTAGATGTGTTGTTGCTACTAGGGAGAAAACAACGGTCTCTTGTTCATGGAACATGTGGACTATTTACCTTACACACTTTGCTTAAAGTAGTTGTCCGTTGCTTGCAACTGAATACTGGAGGGGGTTCGGATGATAACCTGAAGGTGGACTTCTAGTCATAGATGCAGTTGGATGGCGGTCTATGTATCTTGTTGTACTGCCCAATCAACCTCATAGTATCTTTCTGGCTAGTAATTGCATTGTTATGTCTTGCTCAGTTCCTGTCAATTGCCCTGCTGTAATTTCTTTACCCTTCATGCCATGTTGTTTATCCAAGGAGAGCACCTCTAGTGAACTATGGACCCTGGTCCAATCTTTACCATTGATACATCTTCCACTGTTACTTGTTTACTTGCTGCAAACCACCTTCCACACAATACGTTTAATCCTTTGTTACAGCAAACCGGTGAGCTTGATAACCTCACTGTTTGTTGGGGCAAAGTCTTGAGTTTGTGTTGTGCAGGTCTTCGTGTTGCTTGCAACACATGTGTGACATTTTCTTCCTCCTTCTGGTTCGATAACCTTGGTCTCAACTGAGGGAAAACTTGCGGCTTGCTGCTTCACACCTTGCTCTTGGGGTTCTCAACAGGCTGTGCATAGACAGTCGTCAGGGCCCAGCCCCGTGCCTGGCTAGGGTTTGGTGACCCTGGCCGCCTCCTCGGTCTCCCCCTTCGCCTATAAGAAGCCCCCGATGCAGAAACCCTGAGTACCCGATCAAAAATCCACGAAACCGTCTGTAGCCGCCGCCACCATCGTCCCTAGATCAGGGGATCTGAAGTTCTTCTCGGCACCCTGCCGGAGGGGAGATCATCCCGGAGGCCTTCTCTCCGGTATGATGCGTGAGTAGTTCCACCTTGGACTATGGGTCCATGTAGTAGCTAGATGGTTGTATCTCCTCCTTTGTGCTTTCATGTATAGATCTTGTGAGCTCCGTTCATGATCAAAATCTAATCTATTTGTAATCATGCATGTTGTGTTTGCGGGGATCCGATGGATATTGAGATTATTATGTTGGTTTGATTAATGGTTTTGTCTTTAAAATTCTACCATGTTTGTGGTGTTTGTGATCTTGCATGCTCTCCGTTGTTAGTAGCTATCTTGGCCAAGTAGTTGCTAGTGACTCCAAGAGGGGGTATTTATGCTCGATAGTGGGTTCATGCCTCTAGGTTCCAAGGGAAGTGACAGAAATCTCTTCGGTTGTAGATGTGTTGTTGCCACTAGGGATAAAACAACGGTCTCTTGTTCATGGAACATGTGGACTGTTTACCTTACACACTTTGCTTAAAGCAGTTGTCTGTTGCTTGCAACTTAATACTGGAGGGGGTTCGGATGATAACCTGAAGGTGTACTTCTAGTCATATATGCAATTGGATGGCGGTCTATGTATCTTGTTGTATTGCCCAATCGAATCTCATAGGATCTTTCTAACTAGTAATTGCATTGTTATGCCTCGCTCAGTTCCTATCAATTGCCCTGCTGTAATTTGTTTACCCTTTATGCCATGTTGTTTATCTAAGGAGAGCACCTCTAGTGAACCATGGACCCCGGTCCAATCTTTACCATTGATACATCTTCCACTATTACTTGTTTACTTGCTGCAAACCATTGCCTTCCACACCATACGTTTAATCCTTTGTTACAGCAAACCGGTGAGCTTGACAACCTCACTGATTCGTTGGGGCAAAGTCTTGAGTTGTGTTGTGCAGGTCTCTGCGTTGCTAGCAACACCTGTGTGACGTTTCCTTCCTCCTTCTGGTTCGATAACCTCGGTCTCTACTGAGGGAAGACTTGCTGCTTGCTGCTTCACACCTTGCTCTTGGGGTTTCCAACGATGTTCTAATCAGCACCATCACTTGTTTCCTTCAACTCTTTTGCTTGCTACCCAGCCTTGCTAGTCAAAAACCTGTTTTGAGAAGGCATACTTCTCATGCATCCAATCCCCTAAACCAAAACCTGTGCCATTTGTGTCCACCATATCTACCTATTAGCATTATTGATATTCCAAGCAAATTCTCAAGCTTCATCTATCTTTCGAATAAAAAATTATTTTGTTATGTGAAAACTAGTTAGTAAAGCTCTCACGAACTTGATGGCACACCTTATTTTCTTGCCCCTAATAAACTTGAACCATTGTGTCATCAAAGTTGTATATGCTTGCATATATATGTTGGGATTAGCAGAACCGTGCTGTCACGGGGAACACTTTCAACACCTGTAAATACATACCCAGTTGATATCATGCTCTTTTGTTTGCGGATGTCGTCGGTGTGAAATAAAAGGGGAGCTTGTAAGTCCATGGAGTTATGTATGTGTGTTAGAGAAACGCCTGGGCTGCTAGCCTAAGCCATGCCTAATCATGGTGGAAACTTGCAGCGTTACCATAGTGAGCAATATATGAAGCTTTCTACTTATAAAAAAATAAGAGATATATTGAAAAGAGGAAAGAGCGAAAAAGGCACAATTTTCCCATGGCAAATAAGAGATTGCTGAGATGCTCACTGTCTGCTTGCCTTGTCATTTTGATTTGGGATAGCTCCTGTATCATGTGCGAGGGGTACCCCGTTGGCGGTTCTTTATGATACACATGTACTTACAATGACAAGAACCTACCGGTAACTAAAGTTGAGTAGCATGAGGAGCGGCCCTCGCACTCAAGGGACATGAGATTTCCAACTTATATTCATCAAGCATATACTCCATCTTTGTTCACTTTAACCTTAATCACCTCAAGATGCTTATGATAGGGGCAATGAGAGCTTAAAGCTAGTGAGTACCATAATCTTTTGGAAGCTCTTTATGAACTTGAAATCCCTGCTTCCCTCTATGAAGGGCCTTTCTTCTATTTCTAAGTTGAGTCAGTAAAACTTTTCCTCTCTATCTCCAGCAAGCATTTGAGTTGTTGTGTTTCAAGCATTCATGTGATGATTTATTCAATCATGTTCTTTATCTTCCTTGTTGGCACAAGACTTATCTATTGAGTATTTCCGTGAGAGCCATCATTGTGAAAACCTTTTATGTTTGAGCAAAGAGTACTGCTGTTATAAAACTTCTACAAAAGCTTATTTGTGAAACTGTTTGCCAGCTGTTCTCTGACCAAGAACAAAGTTTGCCAATTCCAATTATGATTTATCTTTATGCATCTCTATTGTGACTCCTGTACTTGTTGCAAGCTAAGTTGTATAATGGTGAGTTGCTTTCTTCTATGAGTTGTGTAATGGTAAGTGTGATGCTTCTTGTCCGTATTCTTTTTATCGACACTTCACTCCATAAACCTGTGGACATGTTTACTGAGCTCAGTTTTCGCTTGGGGACAAGCGAAGGTCTAAGATTGGGGGGAGTTGATACGTCCAATTTGCATCACCATTGTATATCATAATTTGCCTATATTCATTGATATATTTCATATTAAGAGTTGTTACTTATGTATTTTCATCTGTTTTTGCATCTTGGATGATTCTTGGAGGATGAACTGTCGGACTCAGGATTCTGATGGAAAAGAGGTGTTTTGATGTAATTTCGCGAAGATCAGAAAAATACCAGAAAAATACGAAAATTCCTATTTTCCTAGAAGACGAAGAATGCCAGAAGGGGAGGCGAAGATGGGCCATAGGGGGCCTCCACCCCCCAGACGCGGGCCACCCCTAGGTCGCGCCTACAGAGGGTGTGGCCCACCTCTGGCTCCGCCCTCTCGCCTATATCTTCTCCACGAAACCCTAAGACACGGGGAGCGACCACAAAAAGATTCCACCACCTCTGCGGGGCGGAAAACACCAAGAGAGAAAGAGCTCTCCGGCAGACAGATTTCTGTCGGGGAAATTCCTTCCTAAAGAGGGGGGTCGTTGCCATCAACACCATCATCAAGCTAGAATTCATCGGGATCATCATCATCCACACCATCATCTCCACCAGCACCATCATCACCACTCCATCCCGCTGTAACAATTGTGTTGAATCTTGCATAGTTCTTAGGGGAAACTTTCCCGGTGTTGATTACTATTGTAGTTGATGCTTGTGAGTGGAACCATTGGATTATTGTTTATGCTCAAATTGTTATCCATTAGCATATCATCTTTGATCTTGATCCATATGATGTCTCGTGAGTAGTTCGTTTAGTTCTTGAGGACATGGGAGAATTCATGTTGTTAGTAGTGGATTTGTGTTGAGATATTATTCAATGGTTTAGTATTTAAGTTGTGGTGCTATTCTTCTAGTGGTGTCATCTGAACGTCGACTACATGATACTTCACCATTTATGGTCCTAGGGGAATGCATTGTGTATTTGGATACTAATTGTGGGGTTGCCGGAGTGACAGAAACCTGAACCCCCGTTAGGACACCATTGCACAAGGGAGTGTAGGATCTCAGAGTTTAAGGCTATGGTTAGGTTTATACCTTAATTGCTTTCTTGTAGTTGCGGATGCTTGCAAGGGGTTTAATCACAAGTGTGTATTAGTCCAAGTAAGGTCGGTACATTAGCACAGGTTCACCCACACAACACTTACAAAACCAAAGAAGACTACTCAGCTATATGAAGTGAAAGCACTTGACAGAATTCCCATGTGTCCTCGAGAACGTTTGGTCCTCATAAGTATTTCCACCGGCTTGTCCTTTGCTAAGAAAGGATTGGGCCACTTGCTGCAATTGTTTTGTGTTTTATTTACTTGCACTTTATTTCCTTGCTTTATCAGAAAACCCTTAAAAATCCGTTTGCTAAGTATTTATAGAGATTTCCTGCTCCATACCACTAGTCAACACCTTCTGCTCCTCGTTCGGATCGACACTCCTATTTATCAAAAGTACTACGATACACCCCCTATACTTGTGGGTCATCAGTTACCTCGGTGGCCTTGGCCACGAGACACTTTTGGTTGGAGGACATGACGTTCTCGTTGGAGGAGTCGAAAAGGGACAATCGTGGAGTAGTTGTAGTGACAATAGCAACGACTCCCACAATCTCACCACCTTGGACTTCATTGTCATCATCTTCCGTGCCCAAGAGGTACTCTTCATGAACCACCATAGCCCGTTCCTTGTTGGAAACATTCTTGACGGTGAAGTTCTTGTTCAAAGGATGAGGAGGTGTTGACTTGATCCAAATGAGGCGTCCACCATTGCCTTCTTGGTTCTCAAAGGGACAGCTTGCCATGAAGTGACTCTTGTCATTGCAATTGTAGCATGATATCACTTTGGGGACTTGTTTGTTGAGTTGAATCTTGTGTTGTCCCTTGATTTTTGCTTCATCCTCGGCTTGTTCCAAAAATCTCTTGAGGCAAGGGCAAGATGTTTGTTGAAAGCATATGTGAGGTCCTCTTGAGACCACTCACTAGCGTCATATTCATCATCAACCTCCATCGCCTTGGACTTCAAGGCAAGATTCACCTTTTGTGACCCAAAAGCACGAGCACGAGCATATTCCGCATTCTTCTTGGCAATGGTCATGGAAATCACTTCACTTAAGACTTCTTGAGATGTCATGATGTGAAAGTTGGTTCTTCCCTTTATGGAGTTGAGATTTTGTTCTTAAAATGGAAGGAGAGCTTGAACAAACTTCCTCTTCATGATTTTGTCGTCCACATAGGCACTCCAAGGTCCCTCATGGTGCAACAAAGTACCTTGAGCCGCATATACATGTCTTCGAGTGTCTCATCATCATGCATAGCGAAACCATCACACTCATTGTTGATCTCGTCAAACTTGGAGCTTTGGATGCTAGCATTTCCCACAAACAACTCGGTGAGATGATCCCAAGCTTCCTTGGCGATGGTGAATTGGAGAATGTGAGCAAAGTCCTTGGGAATCAACACCTTTTAAATCATGCCCAAAGCAGTGACATTGAGTTGCTTGTCCACCACTTCACCTCAAGTCAACTTCTTTGTATCATAATGAGAGAAGCCTTCTTCCACAATCCTCATTAACTCAATAGAAGAGCTGTAAATATGAGATTATATTAGATATTGCCAATTGGCGAAATTTGATGTATCTAGCATGGGTGGTGCTCCTTGAGTAATGATATGTGGCATGGGAATTGGTGGGTCTGGAGTGTACTTCGGAGGTGGGGGCATCGCCGAGTAATCCTTTCCCCTTCTCCCTCTTTAGAGGATAAGTCACTGAGCCCCTCGATGCTCTCGCTTGGGGCCTTGGAAGTTATTTGAGAAACAAATCCAAGACCCAAGTGAGTGGATACGGCCACGGGATTCACCCCAGGGGCGATCACCGGAACATTGGGAGGAGGCTCGATGGCATGAGGTGTAGCAATAGGAGTGACAACCATGGGGTTAGTCTTAAGCGACTGCAAGAGAGTCATCATTTCCTCAAGCTTGGTCAACATGGAAGTCTCCAATTGCTCGAGGTCTTCCATAGAGGACAAGTTCTTGGAGTTATCACTACCACCACCCTCATTGTCGGCCATCATATCTTTGGCGGTAAAGCCCGAAATAAGAGCCCCGGCTCTAATACCAGTTGAAAGTACCAACTTTGGTCGACTAGAGGGGGGGTGAATAGGAGACTACCACTTTTTATCTTGTTGTTCAAGTTTAGGCTTTTCAAGAAGTAAAGTTCTCTAGATATGCAACTACATGAGCAATCCTATATGCTAGAGAACAAAAAACAAGCAATAGAACGGTAAAGGACAAGAGTAAAGGTGCGGAGAGAGTAAACCGGAGAGGAGACGCGGAGATTTAATTCCTGTAGTTCACTTCCAAGGAAGCTACGTCTATGTTGGAGAGGTGTCGGGGCCACACAAGGTCACCCGAGCACCACAAAGGCCTCACCTTCTTCTCCGGCAAGCACCACCATAAAGGCGGACTCATAATCCACTAACCGGTGACCTTGAAGGCGCCAACCGAAACCTTTACAACAAGGTTGAGGGGGAAGCTCCACAACTCAATTGGAGGCCCTCAATGACACCACGGAGCTTCACAACGCATGCCCTTAGCTCCGAGGATGTCCTACACCATTTAGGGTTCCAAGAATGGGGGGAATCGAATTTTCTTTGTTGGAAGTGTAGATCTAGGTCACCTCTCTCACTCCTTAAAATATCAACAGGTTTGAGTGACTAGGAAGATGAAGCTCTGGTATTAATGGAGGAGAGAGAAATTGAAGAGGTAATGTGGGAGGAAGAAGAAGGGTGCCTTAAATAGCCCCTTCAAAAGGAGTCATTTGACTGTTCGCGACACCACCGGAACTTCCGCGGGGACTGGAATTTCCGCTCAGCGTTTCCCCAATGGCTCGAAAGCTGTCGGTGGACGCTCCAAAGAACGACTGGAAGTTCTAGTCAGACTGATCGGAACTTCTGGTGGTACTTCCGGAGCAAGTTCTGGTGCAAGTTCTGTCAAATACGTCGTTTTAATACTGAAACATATAGTACGTGACCAGAACTTGGAGCGAAACAAGGAGCGGAAGTTTCTGGGTCGCGAACCGCCTGACTGGAACTTCCGGCGGCTGGGCGGAAGTACCGCTCAAGACCTTAGCAAAAGAAGCTAGGGTAGTTCCGATCACAGATTCCGGCCAGGCTTGACCATGTCTGCTGACCGGAACTACCGGAGCTACTTGCGGTGGAAGTTCCGCCAAATAGCACACTTCTATATAGAAGTATCTAGTACGTGGGCGGAACTTCTGTCGGAAGTTGGGCCCGAATTTTTGCCGCACCCATTCCCGTAGAGAACCATGAGCGGAACTTCCGGTCAGGATAGAAACATCACAAACAACTCCAAAGATCACTCTCTCGCTGAAAAATAGGATGACAGTGGTTGTGCAAGTATAGTTTGTGCATGAAAAAGTGATTCCCCACAGCCTTCCGAGGTGGACCCCCTCTTGATAGTTCTGCGACCTAAAGCAATAGATAAAGAGGAAGGCAAAAGCAAAGGCCGCCATCTTCACGAGATTCCAAGAGAGGTGTCCACAAGCTCCATAGAAATCAAATAACCTGAAACTTAAGCACACAATTAAACCACAAGTGGGATTGTCATCGACACCAAAAGACTTAGGGAAAACATAGTCCTTTCAGTCGGGTTTTCCCTTGTTACTTCCTCTCGATGTCTCATTTTTTCATTAGTGAGCCTCTTTTAGGTGGAGCCTCTTGCTCTCTCAACTTCCACTTGTTACTCTTCTTGATCAACTTCCAACAATGATCAAGGTTGAATGGCTTGTGCTTGGAAGCTTGCATGTCCTTGTACCTTTTGCCATCAATTCTCTCCTCCAAGATGAAAACACCATGAGAAAAAAATTGACAAAAAAGATCACAAAAGAAGGGGCATTCTACAAATGAATTAACACTCACATAATCACTTTCATTTGTTCCACTTGGAGGGGCATTCATCACTTGCTCCAAGCATCCACTCCAACGAGATAAAGTGTTCTTAATCACATCCCAACGGCCTTAGAGAGACTGATAGGTGCGTGGAACAATCGTTGGAAGAAGTCGCATGAATTGGAAGAACTTCTCCTCGATCCTCTGCCAATACCTCTTCCTGGTTTGGTCGGTTCCCGTCACGGCATCGAGAGAAACGTCCTCCCAAGCCTTGATCAAGGTGACATCCTCCAAGGGGGTGTACTTTAGCGTTATGTTCGGCTTTGCAAACGACAAACCATCCACCTCCTCCACCTCATCATCTTCTTCTCCACCTCCATCCTCACCGCCGTGTGCCTTGTTGTAAGCTTGAGAGGGTTCGGCGTAATCGCCGTTCGCGTACTCGCTGAATACAGTCTTGTAGATGTTGACAGTGTTCTCATTCAACAAATTGAGGAAAGACGGTGGAACATCATGCAAATTCTCGCTAAAATACGAAAATTAAAACAATCGCTCTCATGCCGAATTGGGAAAAGTAAAAAGAGGGGGATTTCTACATACCTAGAGGAGCCAGAGGAGGGGCAGGGGAAGGAACTTCCTTCGCGATGGCGGTGCCAGTAAGGGCAGTAGAGGCGGCCGCCGAGACGGCAGGAGACCTCTGTTTCGACACCGTGTTCTTCAGCTTCTTCACCACCGACTTCTTGTTGAGCCGTGGAGTTAATGTTGTCGTGGCGCCTCTAGCAGCGGGCGCATCGCGCGGGCGAGGCAGCTCCCTGGATGATGACGAAGCCCTGCCGCTTGCGCTTCACGCCGGGCGTGCCTGCCGATGGGGCAGCTGCGCCTAGGTTCGCCGCGGCGGTGACCGCCAGATCTGGCGGAGGGTTTGGGGGTTCGCCTGCACCGGTGCGACCTGACTAGGCACTGGCAGCAACATAGGAGTCTCCATGGCTGTGCTCTAAGGGAAGGGGAGGTCGGGCGTGGCGATGGAAGAAAGATCGACGGCGACGGCGGAAGGTGAGAGGAGAAATGACACGTCGAAAATGTTCCTCCCGCCAACGAAAATGGTCGATTCAGGCCCCGTCGGTTCGGCCTCGCAACCATTGTAACTGCGGGTTGCGGGTGCGACTTTCGGTTCGTCCTAAAGAATTTTATGGATCTATAAGTTTTACTGGATCTTGTCGGACCATATTTTTCTAAAGCAAACCAGAAAATATCGGTTATTATATGGTTTCGACCGTCTTAGAGTTCTGCTAGACATGCTCTAAGACCGAAACATGCATTTAAAAAAGCCGTTGCCTGCAGACTAGGGCAAGGTGAACTTTACGTGTACCTAGCCATCTAGGCCCAGCATGCAACGGAAGGCTTGGACTATCATTATTTTCCTATCTGTAACGCTAGTAAAATCATAATCCAGTCCACCGAGTAAAATAGTAAGAACCTCTCGTAGCCTGAACACAACGTCCAACGGACCGGGGCACAACATCCAAGGAGCCCATGCTTCTCTCTCCTGTCTCTGGGCCGTCGCTGGCGGATGCTCGTACACAGCGCGCCCCAACGGCTCTCTCCCCAGGCCACAGTGCTGGCTGTCCTGCCCAGAAACAACGCAGCGCGAGCGGAGCCACGTGGACGCGTGCGACCAACCGGCGTCACCAACCCACCCCCACATGGCCTCGCTGGCCCACTGCCAGTTGTGGCGCCGCACCGCACCGCACCTCCTCCCCGCCGCTTCTCTCCCCCTTCTCCTCCCTGCGCTATTTATCACCGCCCTCGCCGCCCGAGCCACTCCCATCATCAGCCAGACCAGAGACAGAGCAGAGCGGAGCCGCTTGAGACTACGCCACCCGCACGCACGCAAACATCCACAATGGCGCGCGCCGGCGCACTCTGCCTCGCGCTGCTCTGCCTCCTCGCGGCGCACTCCGCCGTCGCCCAGAAGTCCGCGGCACCGGCCGCCGCGCCCACCACCACCACCACTCCCGCCGCCCCCGCCAAGAAGACGACGCCCGCACCCGCCGCCGCACCGACCACCACAACACCCGCCGCCACCGCCCCGGCCGCAGCGCCGCCCACCACCCCGGCCACCCCTGCACCCGCCGCCGCGCCACCCACCACCGTCACCACCCCGGCGCCGGCCAAGGCTCCCGCCGCGGCGCCGCCCACCAAGGCCGCCGCCTCGCCCCCCGCTCCGGCGCCCAAGGCCCTCCTCCCGCCCGTCGAGGCGCCCGTCGCCTCGCCCCCCGTCGCGATGGCGCCCGCCACCATCCCCACCAAGCCCGACGCCCCGGCGCCCGCCCCGGCCAAGAAGAAGAAGAAGTCCTCCAAGAAGAAGAAGAGCAAGGCTCCGGCCCCCGCTCCCGTCGTCGCCGAGGCCCCCACCAAGTCCAAGAAGAAGGCTAAGGCCCCCGCGGCGGCCGACGACGTCGGTGCGCCAGGCCCCGCTGCCTACGGAGACACCGCCGACACCGCGGTACGTTTCAATCCCTCCACTCCACTTCACCCCCTATAATTAA
This sequence comes from Avena sativa, assembly GCA_916181665.1. Lineage (NCBI taxonomy): Eukaryota > Viridiplantae > Streptophyta > Magnoliopsida > Poales > Poaceae > Avena > Avena sativa. The sequence continues at coordinate 363,077,336 of OV702284.1, read as the reverse complement.
TGCCGTCATCTGATCTGAACAAGCAATGCGCGTTCAAAACATGAAATCTAGCAACTGCTTTTACTCGGTCGCGCAAACGACGTCGCAGCCGCAAGTAAAACAATCAACGCCGCTCTTATTCACAGTGATTAGCGTTGTTAGTGGCTAGTTAAATGCATACTCCACTACTACGTAGTTATAATTAGCAGACCAGAGCTTTGTTGGTGCTCCGGCTCCACCCACCATGTGACCGATCAGTGCAGCAAATGAGAATAGGGTAGAGTAGATGCATTTCCAATTCCGCCCGTCCCGACAACGCATGTGCATCCTGCCGTTACAACGGACACAACAGTTAATGCTGGAAAAGAAATGAAACATTTCAAAGTCAAGCTCATGCCACCCTGTCAGTACATCAACTACTGGCACTTGTACTAGTAGTACTAGTACGTGCTACTAATTTATACTCCCAACCTGCACTGCGCCCATAAAAACAATTACTATGCATTCTCGAAGCCTCTACCACGCGAATTTGTAGTTTACTACTAGTACTAGTACAAGATTAGTATTATCACTCGAAGCAGCGGTGCACACACATGTTTGCTTATGAATACTTGACGACGGGATAGCTGATTAAAATTTGCCTGGTTCGTGATGACTGCAGGGCGCCGTCCAGACAATGGCAGGGAGCATCATGTCGGCGTGCGCGCTGGCGTTGGGCCTCGCCGCCCTCCTGGCCTAGACGCCTCACCGCCGGTCCGGTCCCGTCGCCGAGACGTGCCACGACACACACGACGCAACTACGCGCGGCCGTACCCACCCGCCTTCCGGACGAGTTGTGTGCCACCTCATTTCGTGCTGTATTTCTCGTCCATTTTCCTGACAGCCTGGGGGCGGGCCGGCCGGCTTTCCTTTGTGTAGTCCCACTCACGTTCGACCGCCTCGGATTCTTTCTCCCTCCTCCCTCCAGTACCAGATTGAGATTTGATTTATATCTTTTTTATTTTATTTATCATTGTATTATTCCATCGACCCTTTGATGCTTAATCATAGATCTGTCTCTTTATGGATGTGCGTGTCTGTCTACCTACCTACTGCTGGGAGTGTGGCCTGTGTTGTGCTGGACAGATCTGTTTTGGTTCGATGTGTTTGGCGCTTGCTTCTCATCTGGACCCAATATGTATGTGGGCATCATATTTGCACATCTGTGACATAAGACAAGCAGTAACATCCCAGTAGGAATGGCAATATTACTTTTCTGGGACGTGCTACTTTTCCAAGTTCTTTACACGCGGTCCAAAGGCTAATCCAAATCGGGGTAATCCCACTGAGTACTATCCATGTCTCGTGCCTACTTTTTTCAAAGAAGAAACCGTGACGAGCAAAAGAAGCACTACTCATATCATAAGCTCCTTGACGGTCAACAAAATGTGGGAACAATATTACACGTCAAACTTCGAGCATACATAATTTGTTGTGAGACTGTTCTCTAACTTTAAAAATACTCACTCTGTTTTAAAATATAAGATGTTTTAGTTTTATAAATAAAATATACCTAGACTTTTTTTAGTGTATAGATTTATTCAAATTTGGAGTAAACATACACACTAAAATAAGTCTATATATATTTTCTTCGCAAGTCTACAATATCTTATATTTTAAAACGGAGGGAGTACTTCATAAGAATCGAAGCACAATCTATTGTGAGACTGTTCTCTAACTTAAAAAATGTGGAGTAACTCATATCATAAGGACCGAAGCACAATCTATTGTGAGACTGTTCTCTAACTTCAAAAATAACTCATATCATAAGAATCGAAGCACAATCTGTTATGAGACTATTCTCTAATTTCAAAAACAACTCATATCATAAATCAAAAAACACCAAATGCTCGCTTCATATCCTTTCTAACTATCCCTTATTCTTTCGTAATTTTCTTGCATTTTTTATCTGCAGGGTTGCAGATAGTCTTCACAAAGTGGAGTAGGAGTGTGCCATCAGCTAGCTAAGCGAACACCAGAGCGTTGGAGCATATTTATATTATTCTTTGATCCTGTCATACCAAAAAAGAAATGCTAAATCTAGAGATCTTATGATGCAACAACCTCTAGTATGACCGTGCACCTCCTGGCATGCCCTTTGAACCGCCCTTGCTAACCAAAAGGATAATTCTTCCACTTTCAACATGCATTCGATGCTGCCAAGAATCTCACGAAACCCCTTACTCTCGTTGATGGACAAAAGACGAGCAGTGTCTTCGGTGTTTGACTCTCTCATACAAACTTCGCCAAACACCGCAATAATTGAGATGCAAAATCGGTACATGGCCTCATGTCATGTTTGACTCGTTCATGCGCATGTAGTCGTCGATAAGATCACCTGGTATTTCATATGCAAGCTGCCGAACGACCACATAATATTTTTAGTAAGAGGAGAAGCCAATCTTACCGGTGCAATCGAATTTGGCCTCGAAGTAGTCATCGTAGTCCCTCACGCCATTGAGAATCTGCAGGAATAGCTTCCTAGACATCCTATAGTGGTGACGAAATGCCTTCTCTTTAAAGACCGGATCGGTTAGGTGAAAGTAGTCGTTGTAAAGGCGCAGGTGGCCAGCTTCTCGATCATGGTCGATGTTTGCCAGTCACTTCTTCGTCAAGTCACCCCTACGCGGCGGTAGTAGGCACTCGTCATGAACCATGAGTGCAGCAGCAAGCAAAAGTTCAGTCTCACTGCCAGACTCCTCTTTCGGTGATGATTCGATGACATTCTTGTAGAATAACTCGATTGTCCTATGACTGATACCCATCTATACAAGCATACTGTCGTCAATGGCCATGACAATGCCATTACACAACCAGATAAACTAGAATTGGCAAGCCAACATACCGTAAATGCGGTCGGACAGAAGGACGAGCAGGTTGTGAGTACGTGCTAGCGACGCACCTGAGTGTGTAGAGCACTTGTCGCGGCCGCTGGCGGGATGATTCTGGAAAACTTTGGCAACACGTGCGAGTTGCGGTGGTGCTAGATACTGGAGGGGGCGGGGGGGACACTCTCGGCGACAGCCCAGGTCGGAAACTACCAGCAAACTCTTCTAGCAATCAGATGGCGACACGGGAACGTGGCTGCTGGCCAGTAGGATGCGGCCGGGAAGTGGTGGCGACAAGGGTGGGATGTGGCGACGGCAACAACGATGCCTAGGGTGGCGGCGGAGATGGTGGGTGAGGGTTTGGGACATGGAGTGGCTTGGGTGTGCCTCTTGTGCCACCGACAGGAGGTCCCGGGTTGTCCTAGGAGAGGATACACGCATTGTCCGGACCAACGCAATCTTAGATCAAATTTGGTACATGTATAGATTGATCCGCACGAGTCGGTTTGTTTGGATCGGCCCGCTGGCATTTGCATCAGCCCCGTTGGATATGTCCTTATCAAAATTACTGGGGCTGGATTTTTTCCTTTTGAAATGGACATGGGCACAGAGTAGACGGTCGCCAGGTTTTGTTTATCATGTTTACGAAGCTTCCAGCTAAACAAACCAAGAGACACTCACAAAATGACACAGTCGATGAAACCGACAGCTTAACTTACCAAAATTCTGCCGCTAACCACCATGCTGAAGTAAGGGAAAATCTGTCACTAACCACCCGTGCTTATTTGAGTTGCTCAATAGTATAATAGAAATGCCTAATTGAACACATGTCTTGTATAAATAAGGACCGACGATTAAGTGACAACCGATTAACTTTTGTAAGCATCTAGTAGCATTGGTTATGACGGTCTTATGCTCTGACCAGAGAGTGTCATTTGAACTCTTGATGGCCTTGTCATGTTAGTTAACGTTGGTTGGGGGTCCTCAATGATAATTGCCAAATTAGTTGAGTGGAGACTGCCCACACTTGTTAGTTGATCCTTCCTCCCTGATATATTAGTGTTTTCTTCGTCTCCCAGTGTGTCGGTGAGTCGTCCACAGCTACATACTACTACTCCATGATGATAATAAACTCTTTAATTTTCAGTCCAACGACCTATGCGATGATAGGTTGGCATTAGCAAATAGCAATGCCGGAAAGCTAGCTGGTGCAGCAGCGGGCGGCAGAACAGCCGTCGGTTCCAAGTCTCCCTCGTGTACCAATCATAGAGTTAAGAAACGCGCCACCGACAGAGCGTAGATCGCCACCACTCATCATTGTACGCGCTCAGCCACGGCCGGCGGGTGTGTAGTTTCTGGTCCTGCGCGACGGTGGGCTTTCGTTCGCGCCACTACGTACGCGCGACCAACCGAAGGCGACGTGTCCAACGGTGAGCGGCGCGTCCAGGTGTCACCGTACCGTCGCCGTCACCGACGCTAATCTGTTGGGCGTCCAGCTACGTGTGATCTGTCGTCTACTTAGGCTGGAAATCTGGCTGGAATGGTTTCCGTTCTCGTCTTTTAGGCGGCCTGGAATTCCACAGGATAGATAGATAGATACACGTCGGTGCCTTTTAGGTAAGATGTCCCCGTCGGTAGATTCGTGGAGAAGAACATTTTTCTGTTTCTTTTGACGGTGCTACGGATGCTAGAGTTCACTCCGCTTCTTTACCCCGTGCTACGGATGCTAGAGTTAAACCCTACTGCTGGAGTACATGAAAACCGAGTTACTCGCCTCACCTCGAGTCCGTGAGCACGGTACCCTGCACGGAGCACGGGGCAGGGGGCGAGCGATTCAAGAGGAGCACACGTACGTGCGCGTGAATTGATTGCAAGTCCAGGCTGGTTCCTTCCTCCAACCAGCCCTGCGTGTGCGTGCGTGTGTACCACTAGTATGCTACGGCGGGCGATGCTAGCTGCCGCTTCCAGCTTCCTCCCCTCCCCTCTGGCGGGCGATCCATCATCATTCACGAGTCCTTTCACGGGAGGTACGGCATCGGACTGTCCCCGTGTCGGTAGTACTGTACCACATTTTACAAATCGATCTCGTCGATGGCGAGAAAAGATTTTGCAGCGGCGGGCGGAAGCATCTCTCTCGCACGGCCGGATACTACATGGGAGCGGAAACATCGGGTGTTGGGGGCCACGTTCTGGTAACGGAACAAACCTATTTTTTTTTGTGTGTGTCGGAGATCGGAACAAGATGTGGATCCACATCTAGTACTGGAAACAGCAAGTAGTGCGCATGAAGCAACGGCTTCGTCACAGGTTAATCCACAGTTCCACTCGTAGTAAAGAAAGCTTTGGGCGTGTTTGCTAGACCCCATGCCGTTTCTGCCATCAGAAATAAGTCCGTTTAAAAAATGGTACGCTGTTCCGAACTCGCACTGTACGGGTTTCAAAGCACCTAAAATCAATCATGGCTCTCTGACTCTTCAACTTGAAGAAATAAACCTGAGTATATCTTGAATAGTCATCAACAATCACTAAGCAATATTTATTTCCACCAAGACTTGCATGAGATGGAGGACCAAACAGATCCACAAGCAAGAGTGATAGCTCCAAATTTCATCACTTCTTACCATTGATTTTCCTCTTGTTTATTACCGGATTTCACTGAATATTACCTTTTTCTACTAACGTTAATATAACAATTAGGGAATCCTTGGTTTCTTGTGATGGTTTTCGGGTAATAAACATTTTTGAAAGATCTAATAGCATTTGTGGGATAATCACATCTAAAGAAGTAGGGTTTTCTATTTTCGTGTCATTGGTTTGTTAGTTGTACTCATTTTTCTCTAGCCGCTTAACTTTTTCTCGCTTTTGCCCATCTCCTTATTTGAAACTCTTACACGGTCTAAAACTCGTTGTTCGTCGGCCTTGTCATTACATGCTGACAAGTGGGGCCGCATTTAGTTGGGTCACGTAGTGGACTCTTGACGTTACATGCTCACAAGTGGGGCCGTGTTCTGTTGGGTCCCATAGTGGACATCTCTCTCCACTTATCCAGATCTGCGTGAGACCCATAGCTTATCCATATGAGTGTTGGACCCACAGCTTACCCAGGTTGGCGTTGCAAGATGGGACCCCGAGCCAGCCCCGCGCCCTTGCCTGTGTCGTTGCCTCCCCTTTCTTCTTCTTCTACGGCGACAGCAGCCCTTTGTCTAGCTTCACTTCGGCCTCCCGTTCGTCCTGGCCACAATATGGTACCGTCCCGTTGACATGTATAAAGGATGGCAATGGAAACCATGCCCAGGGAAGGTTAGATCTCACATTAAATTGTTCCAATTAGACGAGGACGCTTGATGTGTACAATCAATTGGCGCAACTTGGGAGCTTAATTGGTCGTGCGCTTGGTGTGGAGAATGCGGCTGACAGAGGAGTCATTCCGGTGATTTAATTTGATTATCGAGTTAATGTCTCGGCTGCAATCAAGTGAATCTATGAGGTGAAAGTCAAACTTTGAGATTTACGGAGATGTAAGTATAAGAAATAAGAAAATGACACAACTCTTGAACACTTTCAAATTAAAAAATTATACAACTCTTAATGAAGAAGAGTGTTTATAATTGACACAACTCTTGAACACTTTCAAATTACAATTTGAATATGATAATGTTATCCTAAGAAAATCTTTAGATTTTACCATTTTTAAAGTGTGAAAAGTGATCCCTAAAATAAAATCTTTATGCCTCGTGCATATATGAAAATTATACACCTTTGAACACCAAAATCGCACTTAGGACATGATAATGTTGTGCTAAGAAAATCTTAAGAGTTTATCATTTTCATAGAGTGAAATATAATGCATAAACTTGCGTATACTAAAATTATACACATTTGAACACTGTGAAATCGCACTTAATATGTGATAATGATGTGCTAAAAAAATCTAAAGAGATTATTATTTTTATAGAGTGAAATATAATGCATAAACTTGCATATACGAAAATTATTCATCTTTGAACTCTTTGAAATCGCAATTAATGCATGATAATGTTGTGCTAAGAAAATTTTGAGAGTTTATCATTTTCATAGTGACATATAATACATAAACTTGCGTATACGAAAATTATACACCTTTGAACACTATGAAATCGCACTTAATCCATGATAATGATGTGATAACAAAATCTTGAGAGATTATCATTTTCATAGAGTGAAATGTAATGCATAAATGTGCATATACGAAAATTATTCACCTTTAAACTCTTTGAAATTTCACTTAATACGTGATAATGTTGTTCTAAGAAAATCTTTATCATTTATCATTTTTATAAAGTGAAATATAATGCATAAACTTGTCTATACAAAAATTATACACCTTTAAACACTATGAAATCGCACTTAATACATGGTAATGATGTGCTAACAAAATCTTGAGAGATTATCATTTTCATAGAGTGAGATATAATGCATAAACTTGCATATACGAAAATGATACACCTTTGAACTCTTTGAAATGGCACTTAATACATGATAATGTTGTGCTAAGAAAATTTTGAGAGATTATCATTTTCACAGAGTGGAATATAATGCATAAACTTGCATATACGAAACTTATACACCTTTGAACACTTTCCCTTCAAATTATATTTAAAATCATTTGTTTATGGAATTAAAGTACCGGTGGCAAACTCGTTATTTTGCATGGATAGATATAGGGGTTATCATGTCCGCTAGATCACAGAGGATCAACGGTTGGTGGACACGATCAACGTGTCAACTGTCTCGACCAATCAGAGTGTAGCAGCCAAGATGAGCATAAGTGTGAGAGTTTGTGACTAAGAGAGAGGGAAAAAACTGAGTAAAACTTGAAAACCAAGGGGAAAACTGACAAAGGGATTCTAATAGAAAATAGAAAGAGATTTCAAATATGGAAAATGCATCTTTTAGACAATAAAATAGATCTTGGCATACATCAAACCTTTTGCAACTCAAATATACATGAGTGTGACAATTACTTTGTGTGTATTAATAAATTTATTCGAGTCTTGAGATTTGCGGAGGATTTACCCTAATGAAGTTTAAAGAAGCAAGAGAAAAATGAAGGGAAGAAGTAAATAGGGTTCAAACTGCATAACAAGCACCAGTACGGCTGGAGACGCTCGTACCGTCCGCCCGTACTGAACTTCGTCGAATTCACCAAAAGTTCGTTGTATCGATAATGACCATTGGTACAACCAAAGATGCCCATACCGTACGCCCGTACTAAACTTCGATGGATTCACCCAGAGTTCACAGTACTGGTAACAAGCACTAGTATGGCTGGGACGCGCCCGTACCGCCCCCCGTACCAGACCATCCAGGTTTGATCTTGAAGCCTAACTTTGATCCAACGGTGACGACCACCGATATGTGCAGGATGCGCCCTTACCACCCGCCCATACCAACTACATTGCCAGGTAAAGGCCGACGACGGCCGGCTCACAGCCACCCCCTTTCTTCTTCCTCCTCTTTCTTTCTTTCTTTCTTTCTTTCTTTCTCTTTCTCTCCCCACCTCAAACCCTAGCCTCCTACAACCTTCGACTATTCATTGATTTCATGTTTTTTAGTGGGGGAATCTTCGCATTAGTAAATTTCTCATCCGATCCATGCTCTATTTTCTGAAATCCATGGTTGAATTCCTCACATTGGCTATTTAGATGAGTTCATCATATTTTGAGATTATTTTTGATTCCTCACATTAGGATTTGTAATTTCTACATGTAATCATTTGTTTATGTGATAGAAACTTGGTGCCTATATTTTCTTTTAAAATTTTGTAGCACAACGCATAACATCGGAAGGATTTTTCGCTCGGGCAAGGGCTCGGGGATGGCAGGGGCCTCGGGTTCCACTAGGCCGCCGGTTCGAAAGAGAGGCGTTCGAAGGCGGATAGCTTGAGAGCTGCCATGAGCCAAGACTTTGAAAGGGTGAGCAAACACAAGGTTTTACCAACTAAGTGGGTAGACCATGAGTCATCTTCCTCCAGGGTATTTTGGAGGACTTCGAGCAGATGACTATGCAAGCTGGCATGGTCCCTTTCTCCTACCTCTTCGACGACACCTACAAGCTCGCAACGTTCGAGTTCTTGACATCATTCCACACTGATCCTAAAGTCCAGGAGCGTAATTGCACTGTAAGTTTTGTACTCAATGGGCAACCCTGCATCCTTTCCTTTTATGAATTTTGTGATTGTTTCAGATTCTCCCATGAGCGTAATTGCATTCTTGGGAGCAGATTTCTATCCACAGGAACACTGATTATTTGTGCAACAAGAGCGCCACTATCCAGAATCCCACTATTCATTATTTTCAAACCTTCTTGGTGAATTATATTTTTGGGAAAGGATATGTTGGGGCAATGGCAGGCCCCGAGATGAGCGTAATTCACATGGCTCTGCATCCTGCGATGGAGCATAAGGTAAACTTAGGTGCTTTGCTCATCCATCACTTTTGCGGCCAAAGGTCAGCTTCTACTGGGTCATCCGCCGTGGTGGCTTGATCACACAGATCGCCTACGCAAGCGAATTTGTACCGCCTCAGGAAAGGGTTGTGGCTGGCAGTAAGATTCTGGATGATATCCACATGGCTAGGACCAAATTCATGGTGGTCTATAGACCCCAACACTCCCTTCATGCTTATTAGATTTATTTTGAACCTAATGGTGACCTCCATCAATTTTTGCTTCCTTTTGCCCAAGCTTTTGGTTTGCTAGGTAAACAGAGTTGGGTCCTTACTGAGGAGGAGTGATGATGGCTAGCACGGTTGACGTGGAGCCTGTTGGGAACCCCAAGAGCAAGGTGTGAAACAGCACAGCAACAAGTTTTCCCTCAGTAAGAAACCAAGTTTATCGAACCAGTAGGAGGAAGGAAACGTCACACAGGTGTTGCTAGTAACGCGGAGACCTGCATAACACAAACTCAAGACTTTGCCCCAACGAATCAGTGAGGTTGTCAAGCTTACCGGTTTGTTGTAACAAAGGATTAAACGTATGGTGTGGAAGGTAATGGTTTGCAGCAAGTAAACAAGTAATAGTGGAAGATGTATCAATGGTAAAGATTGGACCGGGGTCCATAGTTCACTAGAGGTGCTCTCCTTAGATAAACAACATGGCATGAAGGGTAAACAAATTACAGCAGGGCAATTGACAGGAACTGAGCAAGGCATAACAATGCAATTACTAGTCAAAAAGTTCCTATGAGATTCGATTGGGCAATACAACAAGATACATAGACCGCCATCCAACTGCATCTATGACTAGAAGTCCACCTTCAGATTATCATCCGAACCCCCTCCGGTATTAAGTTGCAAGCAACGGACAACTGCTTTAAGCAAAGTGTGTAAGGTAAACAGTCCACATGTTCCATGAACAAGAGATCGTTGTTTTCTCCCTAGTAGCAACAACACATCTACAACCGAAGAGATTTCTGTCACTTCCCTTGGAAACTAGAGGCATGAACCCACTATCGAGCATAAATACCCCCTCTTGGAGTCACTAGCAACTACTTGGCCAAGATAGCTACTAACAACGGAGAGCATGCAAGATCACAAACAACACAGATATGATAGAATCATAAAGACAAAACCGTTAATCAAACCAACATAACAATCTCAATATCCATCGGATCCCCGCAAACACAACATGCATGATTACAAATAGATTAGATCTTGATCATGAACGGAGCTCACAAGATCTATACATGAAAGCACAAAGGAGGAGATACAACCATCTAGCTACTTACATGGACCCATAGTCCAAGGTGGGACTACTCACGCATCATACGGGAGAGAAGGCCTCCGGGATGATCTCCCCTCCGGCAGGGTGCCGGGAAGAACTTCAGATCCCCCCGATCTAGGGACGACGGTGGCGGCGGCTACAGAAGGTTTTGTGGAGATTTGATCGGGTTCTTAGGCTGCATCAGGGGCTTCTTATAGGCGAAGGGGGAGGCCGAGGAGGCGGCCAGGGGCCCTACACCCTGCCTAGGCGCGGGCCCAACCCTAGCCACGCCTAGGGGGGTCTGGCCACCCTGGCCCGCTTCTCCGTCTCCCCTCTGGACTTCTTGTTTCCCACGGAAAGTTATTGACTTTGACGTTTGTCCCATCCAATTCCGAGAATATTTCCTTACTAGCTTTTCTGGAACCAAAAACAGCAGAAAACAGGCAACTGGCACTGTGACAACTTGTTAATAGGTTAGTACCAGAAAACATGTAAAAAACACCTCAAAGTGTAGGCAAAACAAAGCAAAGTAGATACTAACAAGGATGGAACATCAAAAATTATAGATACGTTTCCGACGTATCAAGCATCCCCAAGCTTAACTCCTGCTCGTCCTCGAGTAGGTAAGTGATAAAAGAATAATTTTTTAGGTGACATGCACCCTCACAATAAAGATCTAACCATTTGAAAGCATTGAAAGCTGGGATCAAAGAACTCTAAACATGTGCATGAAAGATGGAGTTCTAACAATAGGACATAGTAACTATGCATGCCACATGAAAGGCTACAAACAAAGATCATGAATAACATGCATTGAAAAACGTTTGTTTGTTTCACATACAGAAAACATAGCATAGTGGCAATCAGCTTACCCCTCGCAGAGTAGCAATATAGATGCATAGGACACCTTCAAAGTTCACAACGGTGACTAGAAACAAATAGCACAAGAGCAAGTAATATCACAATATGCATCAATCAATAAGCTTTGGGACACTGCACATAAAACTAAAAATGACAACTATTCTCTCTTAATGGTGCCTAAAGGTAGAAGGTGGAGACTCAATAATGGTGGGAGAAAGGCCTTTTTGTAAAGGAAGTAGGGATTTCAAGTTTCAAAAAGAGCTTCCAAAAATTATGGTACTTGTTAGCTTTCTGCCCTCATTGCACCTATCATAAGCATCTTGAAGTGATTAAGGTTAAAGTGAACTAACTATGTAGCATATGCTTGACAAAGTATAAGTTGATAATCTCAAGTCCCTTGAATACGAGGGCCACACCTCATGCTACTCAACTTCAGTCACCTGTAAGTTCTTGTCATTGTAAGTATTTGCATATCATAGAGAACCGCCAACGGGGTACCCCTTGCACATGGTACAGGAGCTTTCCCATAACCAAAATGACAAGGCATGCAGACAATAAGCATCTCAACGATCTTTTTATTAACTATATGCATAGCTTTTTATTGAGGATGCTTCATAGATAGCTCACTATGGTGATGCTACAAGTTTCCACCATGATTGGGCATGGCTTAGGCTAGCGGCCCAGGCGTTTCTCTAACACAAAATACTTACTCCATGGACTTACAAGCTTCCTCTTTATTTCACACCGGTGACATCCATAGACAAAAGAGCATGATATCAACTGAGTACAAAGTACAAGTGCAATGTTGAAAACGTTCCTCGTGACAACACGGTTCTGCAAATTCCAACGTATAAGTGCAAGCATATACAACATAGACGTCACAATGGTTCAAGTTTATTAGGGGCAAAGAATATAAAGTGTGCCATCAAGTTTGTGAGGGCTTTAATTACTAAGTTTTCACATAACAAAATAGTTTTTAATTGTAAGATAGCTGAAAACAAGAATATACTTGGAATGGTGTAACACACCATGCATAGGAGTTTATAGTGGACACTTTGGAATAACTTGGTTTCTTGGGAATTGGAAGCATGAGTAGAGCTTACTCATACAAGCGGAGGCTAGCAAAAGTTTGGAGCAACCAACTAAGAGAGCATAATGGCCATAATCATGCAGAGCAACAAAGCATTACTAATCGAAGAATAGAGTGGTACTACAAGTCAAGGACTAAATGATCATAGAGGCTATGGTGACTTGTCATAGTCATATCATGGTGTTAGCATGTGCCAAGTCAACCCAAACAAAGCATCAAAGGAGAATACCACAATACTATGCTTTTGCATGCTAAAACAATGCATAATTTCTTCAAGGTACAGTAAGCAATCCCAAATTGTTTGGAACAAGACATTCTACAGCAATAATCACTAAGCATAAGGTCAAAACAACACCTAGCATGTCATGCTAAAGTCTAAGTCACAGTTAATGCAAGATCCTCTTGCACTTACAAGCAAGAACTTACTACTCTTTTCCAAAACCAAGCAAACTTATTTGCAAAACAACACAGCGAGAACGGGGGTCCAAACCACTTTATTCAAGCTAACTAAACAACCTAAGCAAAGCGAACGAAAACTAAGATGCTCCAAGAACAACACAACTATGCATGAAACGATAAAAACGAAGTGTCTAGACACACCTGAGCTTTTTATTGATGAAGAAGGGATGCCTTGGGCATCCCCAAGCTTTAACGCTTGTACCTCTTGGATATTTCTTGGGGTGGCACCATGGTGGAATCCCCAAGATTGAGATTTTATCCATTCTTTATCTCATTGCATCATTCTTTCTCTACACCTGAAATTTTTCCTTCATACAAAACTTCACACAATCTTCATTAGCAACATTAGCGTATTCAGAAGATATTAGACCTCTGGCAAAGCTTTGGAACAACAAGACTTTTCACTAAAAACACAAGCTACTGTAGTAACTCCTTCAAAAAGCTCAATTCCCCAAAAGAAACTCAAAAAGGAATCAATAAGAAACAAATGCAAATAATGGCAAAAATCTATCATAACAGAATAGCAGGCAGAAACCGACTTTTTCGAAATCTTATGTTAATCAAATCAAAAAGTGTTGAACTAACTAAAGTTAGCTAACATACTGGGGGATTTATTTGTAAACTTTGAGCTCAATCCGAGTTACAGAGACTCCTCCACGAATTTTTATGGTGGAGGATAGAAATTTGTTTCGGGACAGCAACTCCCCAAATCTTACTTCACTCTCATTAGAGGTCATTCTTGGCACAAAAATAAAACAAAAAGGATAAGGAGGTCATTACTAAAGTAATAACTTCCAATACTCAAGGAAACTCTTGGGTTATCTCCCAACAAGTACTTTTCTTTAACGCCTTTAAGTTAGGCACAAGAAGCAAGAAGAATCAAGTATTTTCAAATGAGGAAGCATTAACATCAAACCTTGCTTTCAAAGGAGGAGCAAAAAGCAACTTCTCTCTCCTCATAGGGAAGTGTTCAATACCTTTCTTGAATGGAAAATGATATTTGATGGTGCCTTCTTTCATATCAATGATGGCACCAACTGTCGTGGTGGTGGCACGACAGATGCCATGGGTAGGGTAAAGTTTGGGGCCAATGGATGCTAGAGGGATCCGAGGAGGGAAGATGTAGTTAGTTCTACACTCAAATATCCTGTAAGTAAATCTCTATTCTTCTTCTTTAGAACTACAAGTGCTCCTAGAGCTGTCTCAGGGAGAAGAAGTAAATAACTACACGAGCCTTACGGCGTAGAATGAATCGATCCCCTCTCAGGAGCCCGCGTCCCCCCTTATAAAGGGGTTCTTTGGTTCCTTCTAGGGCTGACGTGGCAAGCATATCCATGGAATATGCTTGTCCCAAAATGGTAACTCGGTGGCCTCCTTCCCGTGTCCCCCTTTATCGGCGGCAATGTTCCAGAGACCTTCACATGCGCGCCTCGGGCTTCCTCACTGTCACCTCCATGACGTTTGTCTGCCCTTCTGCTGCTCTGCTCCTTGTCCTTTGTGCTTGGCTCTGTCTAGATTCCTCTTAGCCAGTGACTAGGGTTTGACTATAGGCACATCCTTCTCCTGCAAGTTTCATGTTATTCGGCCTTATCTCGCATAACTCGGCTCGGCCTTCACCTGCATACAAGTTAATCAACCTCATTCGGCCGACATAACTCATATGTCGGCCGACATAACTCATATGTCGGCCGAGTATGGTGTTAATCATTCTACATTTGTCATGACTCTGCTCATCTCGGCCGGATCTTACATGATTCGGCCGACACAATCAGTAATTCCGCTTAAGATGAGGGAGACTCCTTTCGTTTTTCCCCTGTCTTGACCCTATCCGGGGTCACCCCCAACATTAGTCCCCGAAGCTGGTGCGGTCCTGCTGGAAACCTCGACTGGGCCACATCAGTTTCCCGATATTCTTCTCTCTTTCCTTCCGAGGTATTTCTTAGCCGACGTTCTTTATTCGGCACCCTCTTGCTCTTTTCATCTTTCTCCCTCCGTGGATTACTTTCCGAGCTATCCCCCTTGTTCGAGGTATTCGTGTGGCTTCCTGGGTAAGCCTCGTCCTACGTGTACCAATCATCATTGTTCTCTAGTTTTTTGTTCCTCTACAGTGTTTTCTGACAATCTACAGTGGTTACTGCGCCCATCGCGTCGGCGTAGTGACGCCTCGAGTACCGCATCGGTCAGAAGGCCCGATCCTCTCCTCTGCTGTGTGGTCTTTGGTATGGCTCCACTACTTTCGAACGGTTTTTCCACACGCGCGATTATGCGGTTATCGTGGCATAGCCACGATCCCACTACAGCTAACATTATGCGGTTATAAAGAGGGGAGCGGGGCTAGACGGTTCACTTCCCCCCCTCGTTTTCCCTTCATCTCCTTCCTCACGCCGCCGCCTCCGTTCGTGTTCTATTGGCCGTGCCATCGTCGTCCTCCTCGACGGTCGCGCTGCTGTTCTTCGGCTCTTGCGACCTCGCCGCAGTGCCCTTGCTCCGGTGCTTCCGCCGGTGAGTTTTCCTACAGCGCCTCCACTAGGTCTGCGCGCTAGGCATCTCTCTTGTTTTCTTAGATCCCCCGTGGTGGTTCTTTTTTGTTCCGCCTCCGCGCTCGTTAGAATCACGACGGGGCCCTGCACCTCTAGGCCTCTCCCCGCCGCTAGTTTTTCCTCTGTCGATTCATCCGACGAGCCTATGTCTAGCTCCGCTAGCGGTGCTCTCGTCGGGGACGATGACTTTGCATCCGGTCCAGAGCGGGGTTCCTGGCAGGGTTCCACCGTTGCTCGTCGAGAAGTAGAATGGTTAATTAAAACGCGCTGAATGCCCGCCGAGGTAAGTTGTCGCTTGCCCGACAAAGAATCCTTGCCCGTACTCAACGAGGGCGAGTATGTAGTTTTCATGTCCCACTTCGCTCGTGGATTCGGCCTCCCTCTTAGCGACTTTGCTAGGGGGTTCCTTGATTACTTCAGCCTTCAGCCGCATCAACTTCCGGCCAATGCCATTGCCTCTCTGTCGGCTTTTATCTCGGCTTTAGAGGGGTATTTCGGCCTCTGGCCCTTCGTACATGTTTGGTCCAAATTCTTTCAGATCCGAACTAATGTTGTGCCAGACAAATCTCTTCATCCTTCTGAGAAATCTCTTACCCAATGCGGGGCTACATCCATTAAACCTCGGAGAAACTCTGAGTTCCCCCGTGTCGCCGGCCTCGAGTCTTGTAAGAAATGGCATAGATCATTTTTCTATGTCAAAATACAGGGAAGGGAGATAAGATTCAGCTCCCCGCTTTCTCTATTGGTCCCCCTTCCAAGAAGAATTGGAACTACAATCCTAGGAAAAGCCATGCTCTTGCCAAGGCATTTGAGATTCGGCTCAAAGAACTGATTCGCGCCGGGCTCCGTGGTGAAGATTTAATGACCGCTTTCGTCAGCAGCCGAATCTGCCCTTTTCAGATTCGCACTCATAAGCTCTGTTATATGAGTGGTCCTCTGGATCCCAACCGAGTATCTACGGTTGAGCTCGACGATTATCACATCTATAAGCGCATCCGGGCTATCTTTAAGACCGATATGCCAGAAGAATGGAAATGGGGATTGAAGCCCTTTTGTCGCGGGAATCCCCCTCCTCAGGTAAATTTAAACACTAGTGTTTTCTTCCGAATTGCTTTTGTGATTGTTCTTTTTCTAATCTAATTTACTTCTCTCGCAGAGGTTTATGGAGCAGAAGACAGAACATGCCGAGGTTCTGGCTCTTCCTTGGACTGCTGATCGCAATACCCCGGACACTAGGGAACCTGACTCGGAGGAGTTTGTCCGTAAGTCGGATGTTGCGCCTGTTCGCACCCGGAGCAAGACCTCGGCCCGTGCGGATGAAGGTGACTCGGACGACGTCCAAATTCTTGAGGTAGTTGCCGTGATGCCTATCTCTTACGCATTTCCGGCTCCTTCTTTCCCAGCTAACAAAGCTGGTCAGGTGCACGACGCCGAGCCTCTTGCTTCCGAGGCTCTTGTTGCTTTGAAGAAGCGCACCGCCTCGACGGACCCTTCTGGTGCTGCCCCCAAGAAGCGAACCAAGAAATCTGCCCAGCATATCCCAAAGCGCAAGACCATGCCTGGAGTTACTGGATAAGTTTATTTCTACTTGTATTTCTTATTTCTCTCTCTGTTTCCAACTCGGATTTTATTCCCATGCAGAGCTCCTCTTTCTGCAAAGCCAAGTGGTCCTAGTATGACAAGCCATACTACTCGACCGTCTTATCCCCCTCCTCCAGAGGACACTCGGATTCCCAGTCCTCGTGTTGATTCTCCTCCTGCGCCGACCCATGTAACGCCTCAACCAGATGAGCCTATCGCTCCCACGGTTGTTGCCGACGTAACCCCTACGCCGGATCACCCAGTTGAGCCTGCTGTCTCTCTTGAGACAATCGAGGTTTTTCCCAATGATCCTTTGATCACTGCAGTTCCAACTCCTACTCCAATTCCTACCGAGGATACCACCACCCCGGCCCCTTTGGAAACTATAGTCCCTTCTGCCGCCAAGGGCGTGGTTCCTGATACTGAAGTTGCTGACCCCGCCGAAGTCTCTCCCAAGGGCAAGAAAGTTGTTGTCACTAAACCCTCGGCATCTCAGAAGGGGCCTACAAGCTCTTCTCAGCCCAGTATTCCTGATGCACTTCGCAAAGGAGCTTCCTCTTCTAAACCTGGCGACGCCCTTGCTGCCGACACTCAACTTACTCTTCACAAGAGTCCGACAATGGCGGTAGTTACACAACGGGCCCGAGGTAAGGTGTTGACCCGTACTGAGAGCGGGAATGCCAATAATTGGAATGCCGCTGATCAACTCGAAGGAAATCCGAGTAGCCAACCATTTTAGCTTTCCGACATCAGCAGTCACTTGCACATGGCTGTTAAGATTGTCCTTGATAGTGACAAGATGAATGAGGTAAGCACTTTCGTTGATAGTTTGTCTATTATTCAGATGGTATTATATACACACTAGTCCCCGAAGCTTGCAACCGGATAACTTGTTGTTCGTTTGGAAGCTTTGTCAGGCTTCAAATGCATTACTTGCTGAGTCAATTACCTTTGTGGCTCAGATTAGCCGTGGTCTAGAATATCAAACCATTCATATCCGAGTCAAGTTTTGCTTGATTCGGATTTGCTTTAGATTTGAATATCTAGCCACCTAGATCCGAGTCAAGTTTTACTTGATTCGGATCTGTTTTAACTTTGAATATCCAGTCACCTAGATCCGAGTCAAGTTTTACTTGATTCGAATCTGTTTGAACTTTGAATATCCAGCCACCTAGATCTGAGTCAAGTTTTACTTGATTCGGATCTGTTTTAACTTTGAATATCTAGTCACCTAGATCCGAGTCAAGTTTTACTTGATTCAGATCTGTTTTAACTTTGAATATCCAGTCACCTACATCCGAGTCAAGTTTTACTTGATTCGAATCTGTTTTAACTTTGAATATCCAGTCACCTAGATCCGAGTCAAGTTTTACTTGATTCAGATCTGTTTTAGCTTTGAATATCCAGTCACCTAGATCCGAGTCAAGTTTTACTTTATTCGGATGTGTCTTGCTTTTGAATATCTAGCCATCTAGATCCGAGTCAAGTTTACTTGATTCGGATCTGTCTATTATTTGTGTAACTTGTTTCCATTTTTCAGGTTGCCCATGATCGCCGGACAACTGAATTTCAAAGGTTGCTTTTTGCGCACAAAAAACTTCAAGATAAATATGAGAAGATTATGAAGAAAATTGGTAAGTTAACCAGTCCGTGTAGCGTTCCTTAACTTCGTAATAATTTTAGCTGTTCATGCTAATTAACTTTTTTGCTGGTGTGCAGCTAGTATCAACAACTTGAATACTCGCCTTACCAAGAAAGTTGGCGCTCTTGAAGGTTAGTTACTTTTTTTGTTTATTAATTTGTCGACTTTTGTCCGAGGTAAATATTGGGTTTCTTACAACCTTCCGGCTTTGGTATAACCGAGTTACAAACACTTGCAGCGTCGCATCAAGAATGCATACCTATGCCTAATATGATTCTGCATTTTTTAGAACAAGTTGCCGCTCATTCGACACAACTCAAAGAAAAGGATGATGAGATAACTCGGTTACGTGCCGAGGTTGAATCTCTCAAGCTTTCCCAGAAGTCTGAGTTGGAAAAAGTTGATCAGGAATTCTCTGAAGAAAATAATCGACTAAGTCTGCAGTTGCAGAAAGACAAGGAACTTCTTGATGCTGCCGAGCTAAAAAACCGTGCGATGAGCGAGGAAATTATCCGCTTTGAGAAGAGTAGGGCCGACTGGTCCCAGGATCTCCATAAAATGCTGAGTTATATTCATCGTAAGTTTTTGTCTCTCGTCGAGTTATCCTTCCTCTTTTCTTATTTCTAACCCATATGTCTCTCTTTTCATGCAGATCATTTTCCAGAAGCGAAACCTGCGAGCTCCAAGGCTGTGATTTCTGCTCACGAGCGCCGAGGTGTCCCCGTTGCTTCGAATCCAGAGTATTCCATAGAAGATCTCCTGATTGCCGTCGGTGCTGCTATTGGACCAATGAAGATTATGGGATGAGATCTCGTGCAAGCAGCTATCCGAGCATACCATGTTCTTTGGCCAAATTCACCGGATATTGATGAAGTTGAAGTGCTTGTGGCGAGGCTAATGGCATCTCAAACCCAACTTAACCTCTGGAGGGAATCTGCTGGAAGGGCTGGTGCTGATATGGCACTTACAGCCGTTTTGTCTTGGTACGAGGATATCTCTCTCGATACTCTGACGAATATGCGCACTGGCTCTCCTTGGGTTGAGAATCCGGAGTTTGTTGCTTGCCGTCAAGCCCGTGCCTTCCAGCTTATCGAGTATGCTGATTTGCATCATTGGATCGAGGGGAAGAGTTTTCTTCCCAACCCGGCCGATGATGCCGAAGCTGAAGATGCATCGGGTGGCGACTCGGCTGATCAAGATGGATCGGAGGATGATTCGGGTAATGCCGATGACTCCAATGATAGCTCGGGTGGAGATGGTGATGCGCGATCGTCTTCCAAAGGAACCGAAGCTTCTCGAGCCCAAGGTGATGTTTCCCAGCAGCCAGAGCTTGGCCTAGGTGTTACTACGGCGCCCGTCGATGCCGAGGTGACCTCTGCAGAGGCCCATCCAACCTCGGAGCATCCAGTTCCCGAGGAAATACCTCTGAAGGGAGCCGAGGTACCCTTGTCCGAGACTCCTGGTCCTGCTAATGTCCCTCCTACAGGTGATTCGGCCTCTGCCGGTGTCTAGGTTCAGAAAACTCTTAGCCGTTTAAGTCCCCGGTATGCCGGGCGTATGATGTCTTTGAAACGATTGCCCGCCTTTTGATATGGTGTGAACCACTTTGTCTTGTGCCTTTGAGGCACTAGTAATGGTAATTGTTGTTAGCTTTATCTAACTGAATCTATTTAAATTGTATTTTTGCTTTGAAGAACTTTAACTTCGTAGATCCGGATCATATTTTCCCATATGATTGATTTTTGTTTGGCATTTATCTCGTGTTCCTTATGAAAACTTGGTTGTCTAGTTGTTGTTTTTTGCAACTTCTCCTTGAAGTACTATGTTCCAAGCCTATCTATTGGTTTACCATCCTCCCCGAGGTATTCATTGGTAAAATGATATCAATAGGGGTACATCCCTTATTATACCACTACTTGCTGAGGTTTTCATTCTTGTTACTATGATTTTAGAAATCGTTAGTTGTTTCCTCCTTGTTATTCCTTTGATGGCCGAGGCAAGCTTATTTCGCATCTTGCGACTTATGATTGATAAGTCGGGGAAGTCCCCGAGTTTCTGATTGAGTTACTGAACTTCTACGTGTATGTCAAAAATTAGCGCACAATGTGAGGCAGTCCCCGAGTTATCGTTTGTGCTGCCGAAGTTTCATACATGCTCAAAAATAAAAAATAACATGAGGCAGTCCCCGAGTCACTGCTTGGGTTGCCAATGATTAATACATAATACAAAATAACAAATCATAAATAATATGGGACAGACCTCGATTCACTGCTCGGGGTGCCGAAGTTTGATACATAGTTCCGAATAGGAAATAATATGGGGCAGTCCCCGAGTCACTGCTTGAGGTGCCGACGTTTTATACATAGTTTAGAACAGGAAATAATATGGGGCAGTCCCCGAGTCATTGTTCGAGGTGCCGAGGTTTGATATAGGGCTTCTAAGTGTAGAACATGCGAAGTAAGGCTATGTTCCATGGTCTTTTTGAGTCATCTCCGGCCTTGCTTGCCTTGTTCTTTTCTGGCGACTGAGCGTCGATCAGGTAGTATGCATCATTGTGCAATGCTTTACTTATGATGAATGGTCCTTTCCATGGGGGTGAGAGCTTGTGCATGTCGGCAATGCGTTGCACTAGTCGAAGAACTAAATCTCCTTCTTTAAAAACTCTTGGATTGACTTTTTTGCTATGATATCGTCTAAGCTCTTGCTGATAAATAGCTGATCTTGATAATGCCAATTCCCTTGCTTCCTCCAGCAGTTCCACATCGTCTTGCCGTGATATTTCGTTTACCTCGGCACTTGTGTACTAGACCACTCTCGGCGAGTCATGCATTATGTCGGCTGGAAGTACCGCTTCTGCCCCGTATACTAGGAAGAATAGGGTATACCCTGTCGATCTATTTGGGGTGGTCCTGAGGCTCCACAGGACTCCAAGATCCTGCTGACCTTTGTAGTGGTTCAATTAGCCGAGGTTTTATTCCTGACAACACTAGTCCATTTGCTCTTTCTACTTGCCCATTCGATGTCGGGTGAGCTACCGAGGCAACATCGAGTCTTATGTGTTTCTCTTGGCAGAATCTGGCGAAAGATCCTTCGGCGAAGTTCGTGCCGTTATCTGTGATGATACTGTGCGGGTATCCATACCTTAGGATAATATCTTTGAGGAATTTCACTGTTGTGGGCCCGTCATATTTTCTTATTGGCTTTACTTCTATCCACTTTGTGAACTTGTCTACCATGACCAGAATATGAGTCATTCCGCCGCGAGCCATCTTAAATGGACCCACCATATCTGAACACCACACTGAAAATGGCCAAGTGATGGGTATTGTTTTTAATTCTGATGAAGGCAGATGTATCTTGCTGGCGTGTCTCTGGCAGCCATTACATCTTTCTACCAATTCTTTTGCTTCCTTCAGCGCAGTCGGCCAATAAAATCCATGCCTAAATTCTTTGGCCACTAGGGCTCTGGACGAGGCATGATGCCCACATTCTCCCTGATGTATATCCAAAAGTATCCTGCCCTTCTGCCGAGTCGACACATCGTTGCAGCACGCTCGTGACACTTCTCTTATACAGCTCATTGTTTATGATTGTGTAGGATTTTGCTCTTCTCACTATCTGTCTAGCCAGGACCTCATCACTCAGCAAGATTTCTTCTTTAAGGAATGAGAATATGGGTTGTGCCCATGTCGGCGTAACTTTCTCGGGGGGAATTATATTGTCAATTTCCATAATTTCCGTCGATATAACATCTTTGGGATTTTCTGTGCTCATTTGTGGGTCGGCCGAATTAGCCTTTAAATGATTCGGGTCATATTCTTTGTCAATTTCCATCGGGATATTTCCTTCTATCTGTTCCGCCGAGATACGAATTGACTCGGATTCTGGCGAAGGTGTAATTGAAGGTTTTCTCAGGTACTCCAGAGCTATGCCCGGGGGAATTGACTGTCTAGTCGATCCGAGTTTTGATAGTGTATCTGCAGCGTCATTTTCCGCCCGAGGTATGTGATGGAATTCGCACCCGTCAAAGTAACCATTGATTTTTTGCACATGAAACCTATACAGGGCCATATTCGCATCTAGCGCGTCCCAATTGCCTGATACTTGCTGTACTACCAGGTCTGAATCCCCATAGCACAGGATCCGACGTATACCAATCTCTTTTGCCATTTTTAACCCATGGGCGAGCGCTTCATACTCGACCACATTGTTCGATGCAGCGAAATGTATCTGTAGCACGTATTTCAGCTGATCTTTTTTGGCGAAGTTAATACTATTCCTGCCCCTAGCCCATTTCTCAGCTTGGACCCGTCAAAATGCATTGTACAATAGTTCGGATCTGGCAATGGGGGCTCATATTGTACCTCGGCCCAATCCACAAAGAAGTCGGCCACCGCCTGAGATTTGATTGCATCTCGCCTATCAAATTGCGGAGCATAAGGCGATAACTCGATTGCCCATTTTGCTATTCGGCCACTTGCATCTTTGTTGCTTAATATCTCGGCTATGGGTGCTTCACAAATCACTTTTATCGGATGCTCTTCGAAGTAGTGTTTGAGTTTTTTCGCCGACATGTATACTCCATAAGCCATCTTCTGGTAGTGCGGGTAGTTCTGCTTCGAGGCCGATAATACCTCACTTAGGTAATATACCGGCCTTTGTATTGACTTATCCCCTTCATTCCGCTCCATGACAACCACCGCACTTACCACTCTGTTAGTAGCTACTACATAGAGTAACATAGGCTCTTTTGACAATGGAGAAGCCAAGATCGGTGTTGTGACCAACATCTTTTTTAACTCATGAAATGCATTATCAGCCTGTGGTGTCTAGATGAATTTGTCAGATTTTTTCATCAGTTGGTATAGAGGCAATGCCTTTTCCCCTAGCCGACATAGGAATCGACTCAGATAAGCCAGACAGCATGTGAATTTGTGTACATCGTTCAGACACCTCGGTAGTTCCATTCTTTCAACTGCTCGGATCTTAGTTGGATTTGCCTCTATACCTCGGCTGGACACGAGGAAATCGAGTAATTTTCCAGCCGGCACACCGAAGGTACATTTTTCCGGGTTAAGCTTCATTCGGAACCTTCTCAAGTGTGCGAATGTCTGTCGAATATCATCAAGGAGCGTTTTGCTCTCTTTGGTTTTTATAACCACATCGTCTACATACAATTGTACATTTTTCCTATCTGGTCATGTAGACACTTTTGCATGCATCTTTGGCATGTTGTTCCTGCATTACGCAGGCCGAATGGCATGGTGCGATAGCAATAAGCCCCATACGGGGTAATAAACGCAGTCTTTATTTGATCGACCGGATTTAACGGTATCTGGTGGAAAACAGAATACGCGTCTACAAATGATAACAACTCACAACTAGCGGTCGAATCAATGACTTGGTCTATCCTAGGTAAAGGAAAAAGGATCTTTGGGACATGCCTTATTGAGGTTCGTGTAATCGATACACATTCGCCATACGACGGCTACATTCGGGTCATCCTTTTTCTTTTCTACTAACACCGGATTTGATAGCCAATCCGGATGAAGCACTTCCATGATGAACCCGGCCGCAAGGAGCCGAGCTATCTCATCCCCTATTATCTTTCTCCTGTCTTCGGCGAAGCGACGGAGAGGTTGCTTCATCGGCCTTGCCCCTGGACTTACATGTAAAGCGTGCTCAGCCAACTCCCTCGGCACACCTTGCAGGTCCTGAGTGGACCACGCAAAGATATCCCGATTCTCACGGAGGAAGTTGGTGAGCTCGCTTTCCTATTTGGCATCTAGGCCAGCACCAATCGTGATGGTGCGCTCTGGGAATTGCTCATCTATCTGGATCTTCTTCATCTCTTTAGTCGGCTGGAAAGATACACTCCCATGCGGGTTGGCTAATGCCGGCATATTAAGCTGCGCCGACTGAGCCAAAGCTGCTACTTCCTGAATCCTTCTTTTTTCCCTTGCAATTACCAATGATTCTTCCAGGTTTGACCCGGTTGAAGCACATTCCATTGATTTTCTGTAATCCCCTACAACTGTTATTACCCCCTGAGGCCCTGGCAATTTCATTTTCAGGTAGGTAATGTGACAGCTGCTCATGAATTTAGCCAGTGCTGGCCTTCCAAGTAAAGCACGATAGCAACTTTCTAGGTCCACCACCTCAAATTCCAGATTCTCCACTCTACAATTCTCCCGTGTGCCGAATAATACATCTACTCGGACTTTCCCAATGGGTTCGCACGAGAGACCCGACACTATTCCATGGAATGTGGTCCTTGTGGGCTGCAACATATTCTGTGCTATTCCGAGTTTGTGCATTGTGTCCTTGTACATGATGTTGATACTACTTCCATTATCTATGAGTACCTTTGAGAATTTCACATTGATGCTAGGCCCGACAAATGTCGGATCCAGTACCAATGCATACGACCCTGGGTTCGGCATTATCTTCGGGTGATCCTTTATGCTACAGGTTATCTCTTGATCAGACCAGGGCACGTATCTTGGTACTGCCGGCATAACTGCATTCACTTCCATATGTCGGTGTTGTACACTCTGTCTATCTTGTTGTTCTGTTGTGAACACACAATATGATTGATGATGCTCCCTATAATCATTACGCCCATTGTTTCCGGGGTTTCCCTTCCATCTTGATTTTGATTTACCACTTGATGTACTGCATCCCTCCGGTCCGAGTTATCATACCTCGGAGGGAGCGGTGGTAACATTAACTGCTGCGCATTTTCCCGGTTAGTTGTGGCTGCTGCTGCTGATGTGCTTGATGAGGAGGTGCTTGCATGCCCGCCGGGCTTCCCATTGCATTTTTCATCCAAGCACATTGACGAGTTGTGTGATTAGCCGACTTGGCTGGGTTTGGAGTGTGGAACTTACACGGTTGATCCAGCATGGATTCAAATGTGTATTTCGGCCTTTCCTGCCATTGCTTCTTCTGTTCTGGTGTCCACTGCCTTTTCCCTTCATTCCTCGGCGTCCACTGCCGAAGACCATTTTTCTGTCGTTGGTTGTTCCCATGACTCGGCTGATCCTGCACAACCGCTGCCACCTGATTGGAAGCATATCTGTAATCCGGCCTCTCTTCCCTTCTTCTACCTTGATATTCATTGCGCCGATATGATCCGGCTGCATCTCTTGCATACTGATCTTGGTGCTCCCGATGCTCTGCCGACATTAGTTCCGGTTGTGTCGGATCCCCTAAAGCATATGAGTCTGCTATCCTGATGGTTTCTGCCAACGTGGTTGGCATATCTCTCTGCAACCTTTGCCATAGTACACTTCCATATCGGCAGCCCTGAGCAAACCAAGCTATCGCCTGAGATTCTATGACCCCTTCGCATGAGTTTCTGAGGTTACACCATCGAGTCAAGAATTCTCTATCTGTTTCATTCGGCTTCTGCTTGCACATTGCGAGCTGTTGCGGCCTGTTTGGCCTCTTATAGGTACTGGTGAAATTACTGACAACCATTTCCTCAAAATCTAGCCAACAATTGATACTTCCTGCTGGCAAATTATTCAACCATACTCTGGCCGGCCCTTCCAACATTTGTGGGACGTATCTTACCGCCCATCTTAAATTTCCGTTAGCTATCTTTACTGCTGTGGCATAGTCGATTAACCAATCTTGTGCTTTCGTACTTCCATTGTACGTTTTCGTGCCCCTTGCTAGCTGGAAGTTCGGCAGAGGTGGTTCGCCCATGATCCGAGGTCCAAAACATGCCGGACCAGGTGGACCTTGCTCTTCTAATAACTCGGACCGATACAACCTGTCCAGTTTTTACCTGGCGTCAGTCGACGGCAAGTTTCTACAAATAACTCTCTCATGTACCCCACATAGGTTGTGTCCACCATGATCCGCTATAAGGTTCCCAACCTTTAATAAGGTAGAGATCCTGTGTTTACAATGCTAGTCCCTGGATCAATAGCTAGCATCCACAATTAAGATGTAATATCAAGAAATAAAGGTCATAATACAACTTTATAACCAGGAATAAAATAATTTATTACATCTTACATAGCTCATTTGGCTATTTCATTACAATGCAGCAGAATATAACAATAGCATGGGGTCCTTCATCTTCAAAGTGCCACAGGCGGTCATGTTGGTTGTAGACTTGTAATCCTAATCAATAAACTTATCTAACATCAAACAAACCTGCAACATAATAAGTTACAGCCACAAGGGTCAATACATTTGAATTGTATTGGCAAGTGATACTATGGTAGTATAGTGGAGTCTATCATCTATATGCATTTGGATAAGTGGAGCTTAGGCTTGCTTTGCTCAAAATAGATTTTCCTTATCTTTTGAAAAACACCAAGTTTTTGTTTGTCAAAAAAATCACCCAAGGCATCTCCCAATAGAAATTGGTGATCCTTTAACCCTTGTTCAACCACAAGTTTTTAACTTAGAAATTGGGATGAGGAGATTCTTGATAGCTTCCATGTCTTGATGCTCAAATTGTCCTTTGCCAGGGACATGGATAAGTACTTAGATTTTTCACTCTGCAGAGGTGGTGCACTTTCCCCACAAGACTTGGATTCACTAAGACAAGATCTTTCAAAAGCCTTCCCTTAGACCAGAATGGACGCGTTCCAACCTATCATCCCCTACCACCAACTGTCCATTTGGCTAAGTTATTGCAACCTATATGATCCAGGCAGAGCCCATAATGCCAAGTGGCTGCACTTGAAGCTTCTCAACATTTGACATCTCAAATCTCTTTGTTCCTGGGTGGCCATCCACAAGTGAGATACACAAGGTAAACCATAGAAATGGGGCTTGTATAACCACTCAACACAAACCATTCCTTCCATTCCACCCAGGTGATTCATTCACTTAGTTGTTTTATTAAATAAAACATAAGTCCTTGACTTAGAAATATTACATAGTATGAATATATTACACCCTTGTTTTTTACTAGCATGATAGTAGTAGGAATCTTAATTGAGGAAGTTTCTACTAAGGTTTCATCTACTAGGATTTCCCATGGCATAGTTTATACTTAGCAAAAATTCCATGCAAGTCCTACTTTAGAAATATCACTAATGCATAGTGAAAATAATGGGACAAAAGTATGAAGCATCACTTGCCTTTTTGGTAGATAATATAAGTTCACTCCTTGATCTTGCAATATTCACACTCTTCAAATCACTACAATTCAATCAAGGAAGCAATATTTCAAACTACCATTCAAGCAAACATCACATAAAATAATAGAAACAAGGTAATGCATGCAAGCATGCTAAAGATTGTTTTATTTGGAAAAGTGATTTATAATAGGTTATAAACATTCTAAAACACCTATAGGTCATTTTATATAAGTGGCAAAATCATTTGCAAAATATTTTACTTATAAACCATTTTAAACCAAATCAATATTTTATGTGGTTGAAAATGTCTTTACCAAAGTAATAATCTATAGGGTTCTTAAAAATATATTTTTAAATCATAACACCTTGTGTTTAGGTCAGAGAGTTTGAACCAAAACATTTCCCAAAGGTTTTCCTCAAAAAGCATTTTTAATAAATAAACATTATTTTTATTTGACTAGAAATGTTTTAAATCAAAGATATTAATTTCAAACCACAAATTGATTTCAAACCACAAAAAGCATTTAATAATATATTTTTCAAACCACAAATTGATTTCTATGGTCAGTAGGTTCAAAACAAACCATTTGCCAAAGATTTTAACACAAAAATAATTTTAGAAAGAATTTTATATTCAAAATATGCCGACACAAGTTTCTGCAAAAACAACCATTTTTCCATAAGTATTTTACTAAACAAAGTGCATGGTTGGGTAGGATTTGTCTTGCTGATTCCATTGATATAAAGTTTGCAAAATTTGGACGTGTAGATTAAAATTTATGCAATTTACAAGATTGAACATCTAATAGCACATAATCTCTATTTTAAATCAACTCTGGCCACGTGGCTGCTTCTTATTCATCGGTAACGGTTCGGTTGGATCGACAGAGCACAACCGTTAGATCTAAAGTGGATAGTGTGGCACAGAGCACTACTTACCCCTTCGGTTAAGGTTCTATCGTATCCGCTGGATCTACATCGGACGGCTACTAATGCCTTGCCAAGATCTGGCGGAGCTCAACGGTGGCTAGCGGCGGCGGTGCTCTGGCTACGGCGTAACGACGAGAACAGGAAGCAAGAGGAGTAGGGGAGATGCTCACCAGAATCGCCACGACGTACTGATGCTCAACGTGGTCTTCTCCGTCGAAGGGGCGCTCGGGGTGGACGGCAATCGCTCGCCGGAGTTCGTGTCCGCGTCGGGCTCCTCTGGCTGTCGACGTGGGCGACGCTTTAGACCGCGCTAAGACAAGATGAGGGCTGCGTTAGGTGCGCACGATGCTGGGGATCACACACGTATCAAACAGAGGGAGAGGGGAAGCTGGGGCTTACGGGGAATGGTCGCCGGAGTTCGAGCAGACGGTGGCGGAGCTCAGTCGAAGATGTTGCCGAGGATGGGGGGCACGCGCGAGCGAGCTGAGGCTGCTGGGAGATGCGCAGGGGTCTGGGGAACACGCTTGTGTGGTCAAGGGGGCGAGGGGCGACGGGGTTTGGCCGGAATTGATGGAAGTGCTCGCCGGAGCAGTGGGTGTTGCCGAGAGGAATTCGGGCAGCCCTGGGGCGGAGGAGGTGCGGTGAGTGAGGGAAAAGAGAGAGAGAGAGGGCAGACGCTTATGTACGCATGATCACGGGGCTGAATCAACGCGCGATTAAAGAGGAATCAAGCGAGCTTTTAACGGGTAGAAACCGCTGGCGAGGTTAGCGCGCGGGTGAGAACGAAGGGGTTGGCGGTGGGGCCTGGCGTCAGCGAGTGAGAGAGAGTGGGGGTGGGGTCCGGTTATCATTCACTGAGTGGGTTCATTCGTGAGTAGAAGAAAATGGTTCGGGGAGAGAGGAGCTTGCTGGGCTGGACTGGGCTTAGTGGGCTAGCTGGGTTGGGCTGGCTCTGTTTTATTTTTTTCTTCTTCTGTTTATTTTTATTTTTTCATTTCTTTTATTCTGTTTTGATTTTAATTCAAACATTACAAACTCCAAATGAATTCAAACCACCACCAAACTTTGGGTGAATTTTAATTCTGTTTATCAACATATTCCAAAGTCCAAAATAGAACAATTATTTTTAGGGTTTATTATTTATTTAAAATAAATAAATAGACTTTAGTCTTTAATTCAAAATAGGATTCAAATATGTTTAAAACTCTATTTGACTTTCTAAATTTTTCCAAACCCTTTTCAGTAGGTCTTAATTGAAATTATAAAACACTTTGAAATTTTATTTAAAACACTTTAATAAGTTTCTAATGTTTATTTTAAAATGGAAAAAACCTTTACTCAAATATAATTGGGTATAATAAATCCTTATTATTTTATTTAAATAATCCTTTACTCTTTTTATCAAATAGAAATATTTTATTTCATTTGCTTGGTCAAGATTTAATTTGGCTCTTTAAAATAGTCCTTATTTATATTTCTACCTTTGCTTTTGTAAACCATATCTTTTTATTAAAGGATCCAAAAATAGTGATTCCAACTATTATAACTTTATATATTACTTTGTTTATATTTTTAAATCTCTTTAGGATTTTATTTGATCAAAATAGGTTTTGATGTTTCCAATTGTAATCAAAAAGTTTCTTCTCACCCTAAATTTCAACAATTATTTATTTTGTTTATTTATTTTTCACATTACAAGATTTGGAAAATCTTGGGATGTGACATCCGCATACTCCATGTCCGAGTAACCATCATTGTATCTATCATTTGCTTGATTATGGTGAGCTGGTCTCGCCTCTCGTTCTTGCCGAGGCTTATACCTCGGCTGTGGATCTGGTGGAGGGTTCCTCCTTCCTTCCGCCGGATTATTGTTTTCATTATTTACCCTTCCGAGGTTTCCATGCTCTTTGTTTGCACAACCGGGGTTTCTATCTCCACTGTTACCTCGGCTCCCATTGCCTCTATTCTCATTGACTTTCCCGGCTATTGCCGGATCATATGGAACAATTTGCTTATTTCTTTTTCCCGAGGTCACCGCTCT
Organism: Avena sativa; assembly: GCA_916181665.1. Lineage (NCBI taxonomy): Eukaryota > Viridiplantae > Streptophyta > Magnoliopsida > Poales > Poaceae > Avena > Avena sativa. The sequence goes on along the minus strand of OV702284.1, from coordinate 363,046,499 downwards.
ATCTCTTCGCGCATTGTTTCCGGGTGAGGACGCTGCTGCCGCAGATAATGCGGGGGCTGCTCCTGCCGAATGAACCATACGCGAAGCTCCTGGCCTCACCGGGTCAGCCCTGAGCATTTCCTCATTCTACTGGTTCGCGATGCGCACCAGCTCATTTACTATTTCCTGCTGTTTTTTCCGGGCTTCCCCGCTTAATCCTTCCAATTCCAGGGCTGCGGCATTTGCCGCCCTGAGGTTCTTTTCCGGGGTACTATACCTCGGCAAGCCTAGACCGACTGAATCATCTGCACGAGCCTCATGATCCTTGTTGATATCATTCATGAGGTTCTTTCCTCTTAATCTCAACTCATTGACTCGCAGGGGCCACATCTAGTTTGTTTGCCCTAGCATATTCTCGCAGGGTCCTGTTTAAGGATTCCCGCAAGGCCGACACCTTTTTTTTTGCCTCTACTAGCACTTTCTGTCTAGTTTCTTCTAACTCCGCCTGTGCGTTTTCCGGGTCAAGTATCGGCGCCACAGGCGTAGTTAGATTATCTATGGTTGCCCGAAGGATATTTTCTGGCCTTTCCAGAGGTGGCCATCTTACCCTTGCCGCCTTCGGGGTCACATTCTGCACCTCGGCTGACTTGGTTGCTGGTGGATCTACCTCGGTGGCTTGTGGAGTTGCCTACTTTGTGGCCACATGTCCTCCTATCGCCGGGTCCCTGCTTGGTTCGGTACCTGCTCCTTCTACTGGTGTCGGGGCCGTCATCATCACCTCGACGCTGCCAATGGGGCGTAGTCCACACGGACCGCTAACAGCACCGAGGGGAGGCTCTCCTGCCTCAATGACTCGGTGTGGGTAGACGCAGGAAGTGTCGACGCCGACGTAGACCGTGTGAGCGCCCAGGTTGATGAAGATGCTGTTACGCGGAGGTGCTTTCCTCCTGAAGCTGCCGACGTTATCGCTGACATAGTCCCAAATATCAAATCTTTGGACTAAGCCAGAGACAACCCGATCACCGGTGGTGATGAAGTTTCCCGTCTGGATCTTGACTCCAGCTAGAACCGCTGCTGGCCCCATGGTGGGCGCCAACTGTCGTGGTGGTGGCACGACAGATGCCATGGGTAGGGTAAAGTTTGGGGCCAATGGATGCTAGAGGGATCCGAGGAGGGAAGATGTAGTTAGTTCTACACTCAAATATCCTGTAAGTAAATCTCTATTCTTCTTCTTTAGAACTACAAGTGCTCCTAGAGCTGTCTCAGGGAGAAGAAGTAAATAACTACACGAGCCTTACGGCGTAGAATGAATCGATCCCCTCTCAGGAGCCCGCGTCCCCCCTTATAAAGGGGTTCTTTGGTTCCTTCTAGGGCTGACGTGGCAAGCATATCCATGGAATATGCTTGTCCCAAAATGGTAACTCGGTGGCCTCCTTCCCGTGTCCCCCTTTATCGGCGGCAATGTTCCAGAGACCTTCACATGCGCGCCTCGGGCTTCCTCACTGTCACCTCCATGACGTTTGTCTGCCCTTCTGCTGCTCTGCTCCTTGTCCTTTGTGCTTGGCTCTGTCTAGATTCCTCTTAGCCAGTGACTAGGGTTTGACTATAGGCACATCCTTCTCCTGCAAGTTTCATGTTATTCGGCCTTATCTCGCATAACTCGGCTCGGCCTTCACCTGCATACAAGTTAATCAACCTCATTCGGCCGACATAACTCATATGTCGGCCGACATAACTCATATGTCGGCCGAGTATGGTGTTAATCATTCTACATTTGTCATGACTCTGCTCATCTCGGCCGGATCTTACATGATTCGGCCGACACAATCAGTAATTTCGCTTAAGATGAGGGAGACTCCTTTCGTTTTTCCCCTGTCTTGACCCTATCCGGGGTCACCCCCAACATTAGTCCCTGAAGCTGGTGCGGTCCTGCTGGAAACCTCGACCGGGCCACATCAGTTTCCCGATATTCTTCTCTCTTTCCTTCCGAGGTATTTCTTAGCCGACGTTCTTTATTCGGCACCCTCTTGCTCTTTTCATCTTTCTCCCTCCGTGGATTACTTTCCGAGCTATCCCCCTTGTTCGAGGTATTCGTGTGGCTTCCTGGGTAAGCCTCGTCCTACGTGTACCAATCATCATTGTTCTCTAGTTTTTTGTTCCTCTACAGTGTTTTCTGACAATCTACAGTGTTACTGCGCCCATCGTGTCGGCGTAGTGACGCCTCGAGTACCGCATCGGTCAGAAGGCCCGATCCTCTCCTCTGCTGTGTGGTCTTTGGTATGGCTCCACTACTTTCGAACGGTTTTTCCACACGCGCGATTATGCGGTTATCGTGGCATAGCCACGATCCCACTACAGCTAACATTATGCGGTTATAAAGAGGGGAGCGGGGCTAGACGGTTCACTTCCCCCCCTCATTTTCCCTTCATCTCCTTCCTCACGCCGCCGCCTCCGTTCGTGTTCTATTGGCCGTGCCATCGTCGTCCTCCTCGACGGTCGCGCTGCTGTTCTTCGGCTCTTGCGACCTCGCCGCAGTGCCCTTGCTCCGGTGCTTCCGCCGGTGAGTTTTCCTACAGCGCCTCCACTAGGTCTGCGCGCTAGGCATCTCTCTTGTTTTCTTAGATCCCCCGTGGTGGTTCTTTTTTGTTCCGCCTCCGCGCTCGTTAGAATCACGACAGGGCCCTGCACCTCTAGGCCTCTCCCCGCCGCTAGTTTTTCCTCTGTCGATTCATCCGACGAGCCTATGTCTAGCTCCGCTAGCGGTGCTCTCGTCGGGGACGATGACTTTGCATCCGGTCCAGAGCGGGGTTCCTGGCAGGGTTCCACCGTTGCTCGTCGAGAAGTAGAATGGTTAATTAAAACACGCTGAATGCCCGCCGAGGTAAGTTGTCGCTTGCCCGACAAAGAATCCTCGCCCGTACTCAACGAGGGCGAGTATGTAGTTTTCATGTCCCACTTCGCTCGTGGATTCGGCCTCCCTCTTAGCGACTTTGCTAGGGGGTTCCTTCATTACTTCAGCCTTCAGCCGCATCAACTTCCGGCCAATGCCATTGCCTCTCTGTCGGCTTTTATCTCGGCTTTAGAGGGGTATTTCGGCCTCTGGCCCTTCGTACATGTTTGGTCCAAATTCTTTCAGATCCGAACTAATGTTGTGCCGGACAAATCTCTTCATCCTTCTGAGAAATCTCTTACCCAATGCGGGGCTACATCCATTAAACCTCGGAGAAACTCTGAGTTCCCCCGTGTCGCCGGCCTCGAGTCTTGTAAGAAATGGCATAGATCATTTTTCTATGTCAAAATACAGGGAAGGGAGATAAGATTCAGCTCCCCGCTTTCTCTATTGGTCCCCCTTCCAAGAAGAATTGGAACTACAATCCTAGGAAAAGCCATGCTCTTGCCAAGGCATTTGAGATTCGGCTCAAAGAACTGATTCGCGCCGGGCTCCGTGGTGAAGATTTAATGACCGCTTTCGTCAGCAGCCGAATCTGCCCTTTTCAGATTCGCACTCATAAGCTCTGTTATATGAGTGGTCCTCTGGATCCCAACCGAGTATCTACGGTTGAGCTCGACGATTATCACATCTATAAGCGCATCCGGGCTATCTTTAAGACCGATATGCCAGAAGAATGGAAATGGGGATTGAAGCCCTTTTGTCGCGGGAATCCCCCTCCTCAGGTAAATTTAAACACTAGTGTTTTCTTCCGAATTGCTTTTGTGATTGTTCTTTTTCTAATCTAATTTACTTCTCTCGCAGAGGTTTATGGAGCAGAAGACGGAACATGCCGAGGTTCTGGCTCTTCCTTGGACTGCTGATCGCAATACCCCGGACACTGGGGAACCTGACTCGGAGGAGTTTGTCTCTAAGTCGGATGTTGCGCCTGTTCGCACCCGGAGCAAGACCTCGGCCCGTGCGGATGAAGGTGACTCGGACGACGTCCAAATTCTTGAGGTAGTTGCCGCGATGCCTATCTCTTACGCATTTCCGGCTCCTTCTTTCCCAGCTAACAAAGCTGGTCAGGTGCACGACGCCGAGCCTCTTGCTTCCGAGGCTCTTGTTGCTTCGAAGAAGCGCACCGCCTCGACGGACCCTTCTGGTGCTGCCCCCAAGAAGCGAACCAAGAAATCTGCCCAGCATATCCCAAAGCGCAAGACCATGCCTGGAGTTACTGGATAAGTTTATTTCTACTTGTATTTCTTATTTCTCTCTCTGTTTCCAACTCGGATTTTATTCCCATGCAGAGCTCCTCTTTCTGCAAAGCCAAGTGGTCCTAGTATGACAAGCCATACTACTCGACCGTCTTCTCCCCCTCCTCCAGAGGACACTCGGATTCCCAGTCCTCGTGTTGATTCTCCTCCTGCGCCGACCCATGTAACGCCTCAACCAGATGAGCCTATCGCTCCCACGGTTGTTGCCGACGTAACCCCTACGCCGGATCACCCAGTTGAGCCTACTGTCTCTCTTGAGACAATCGAGGTTTTTCCCAATGATCCTTTGATAACTGCAGTTCCAACTCCTACTCCAATTCCTACCGAGGATACCACCACCCTGGCCCCTTTGGAAACTATAGTCCCTTCTGCCGCCAAGGGCGTGGTTCCTGATACTGAAGTTGCTGACCCCGCCGAAGTCTCTCCCAAGGGCAAGAAAGTTGTTGTCACTAAACCCTCGGCATCTCAGAAGGGGCCTACAAGCTCTTCTCAGCCCAGTATTGCTGATGCACTTCGCAAAGGAGATTCCTCTGCTAAACCTGGCGTCGCCCTTGCTGCCGACACTCAAATTACTCTTCACAAGAGTCCGACAATGGCGGTAGTTACACAACGGGCCCGAGGTAAGGTGTTGACCCGTACTGAGAGCGGGAATGCCAATAATTGGAATGCCGCTGATCAACTCGAAGGAAATCCGAGTAGCCAACCATTTTAGCTTTCCGACATCAGCAGTCACTTGCACATGGCTGTTAAGATTGTCCTTGATAGTGACAAGATGAATGAGGTAAGCGCTTTCGTTGATAGTTTGTCTATTATTCAGATGGTATTATATACACACTAGTCCCCGAAGCTTGCAACCGGATAACTTGTTGTTCGTTTGGAAGCTTTGTCAGGCTTCAAATGCATTACTTGCTGAGTCAATTCCCTTTGTGGCTCGGATTAGCCGTGGTCCAGAATATCAAACCATTCATATCCGAGTCAAGTTTTGCTTGATTCGGATTTGCTTTAGATTTGAATATCTAGCCACCTAGATCCGAGTCAAGTTTTACTTGATTCGGATCTGTTTTAACTTTGAATATCCAGTCACCTAGATCCGAGTCAAGTTTTACTTGATTCGAATCTGTTTGAACTTTGAATATCCAGCCACCTAGATCTGAGTCAAGTTTTACTTGATTCGGATCTGTTTTAACTTTGAATATCTAGTCACCTAGATCCGAGTCAAGTTTTACTTGATTCAGATCTGTTTTAACTTTGAATATCCAGTCACCTACATCCGAGTCAAGTTTTACTTGATTCGAATCTGTTTTAACTTTGAATATCCAGTCACCTAGATCCGAGTCAAGTTTTACTTGATTCAGATCTGTTTTAGCTTTGAATATCCAGTCACCTAGATCCGAGTCAAGTTTTACTTTATTCGGATGTGTCTTGCTTTTGAATATCTAGCCATCTAGATCCGAGTCAAGTTTACTTGATTCGGATCTGTCTATTATTTGTGTAACTTGTTTCCATTTTTCAGGTTGCCCATGATCGCCGGACAACTGAATTTCAAAGGTTGCTTTTTGCGCACAAAAAACTTCAAGATAAATATGAGAAGATTATGAAGAAAATTGGTAAGTTAACCAGTCCGTGTAGCGTTCCTTAACTTCGTAATAATTTTAGCTGTTCATGCTAATTAACTTTTTTGCTGGTGTGCAGCTAGTATCAACAACTTGAATACTCGCCTTACCAAGAAAGTTGGCGCTCTTGAAGGTTAGTTACTTTTTTTGTTTATTAATTTGTCGACTTTTGTCCGAGGTAAATATTGGGTTTCTTACAACCTTCCGGCTTTGGTATAACCGAGTTACAAACACTTGCAGCGTCGCATCAAGAATGCATACCTATGCCTAATATGATTCTGCATTTTTTAGAACAAGTTGCCGCTCATTCGACACAACTCAAAGAAAAGGATGATGAGATAACTCGGTTACGTGCCGAGGTTGAATCTCTCAAGCTTTCCCAGAAGTCTGAGTTGGAAAAAGTTGATCAGGAATTCTCTGAAGAAAAGAATCGACTAAGTCTGCAGTTGCAGAAAGACAAGGAACTTCTTGATGTTGCCGAGCTAAAAAACCGTGCGATGAGCGAGGAAATTATCCGCTTTGAGAAGAGTAGGGCCGACTGGTCCCAGGATCTCCATAAAATGCTGAGTTATATTCATCGTAAGTTTTTGTCTCTCGTCGAGTTATCCTTCCTCTTTTCTTATTTCTAACCCATATGTCTCTCTTTTCATGCAGATCATTTTCCAGAAGCGAAACCTGCGAGCTCCAAGGCTGTGATTTCTGCTCACGAGCGCCGAGGTGTCCCCGTTGCTTCGAATCCAGAGTATTCCATAGAAGATCTCCTGATTGCCGTCGGTGCTGCTATTGGACCAATGAAGATTATGGGACGAGATCTCGTGCAAGCAGCTATCCGAGCATACCATGTTCTTTGGCCAAATTCACCGGATATTGATGAAGTTGAAGTGCTTGTGGCGAGGCTAATGGCATCTCAAACCCAACTTAACCTCTGGAGGGAATCTGCTGGAAAGGCTGGTGCTGATATGGCACTTACAACCGTTTTGTCTTGGTACGAGGATATCTCTCTTGATACTCTGACGAATCTGTGCACTGGCTCTCCTTGGGTTGAGAATCCGGAGTTTGTTGCTCGCCGTCAAGCCCGTGCCTTCCAGCTTATCGAGTATGCTGATTTGCATCATTGGATCGAGGGGCAGAGTTTTCTTCCCAACCCGGCCGATGATGCCGAAGCTGAAGATGCATCGGGTGGCGACTCGGCTGATCAAGATGGATTGGAGGATGATTCGGGTAATGCCGATGACTCCAATGATAGGTCGGGTGGAGATGGTGATGCGCGATCGTCCTCCAAAGGAACCGAAGCTTCTCGAGCCCAAGGTGATGTTTCCCAGCAGCCAGAGCTTGGCCTAGGTGTTACTACAGCGCCCGTCGATGCCGAGGTGACCTCTGCAGAGGCCCATCCAACCTCGGAGCATCCAGTTCCCGAGGAAAGACCTCTGAAGGGAGCCGAGGTACCCTCGTCCGAGACTCCTGGTCCTGCTAATGTCCCTCCTACAGGTGATTCGGCCTCTGCCGGTGTCTAGGTTCAGAAAACTCTTAGCCGTTTAAGTCCCCAGTATGCCGGGCGTATGATGTCTTTGAAACGATTGCCCGCCTTTTGATATGGTGTGAACCACTTTGTCTTGTGCCTTTGAGGCACTAGTAATGGTAATTGTTGTTAGCTTTATCTAACTGAATCTATTTAAATTGTATTTTTGCTTTGAAGAACTTTAACTTCGTAGATCCGGATCATATTTTCCCATATGACTGATTTTTGTTTGGCATTTATCTCGTGTTCCTTATGAAAACTTGGTTGTCTAGTTGTTGTTTTTTGCAACTTCTCCTTGAAGTACTATGTTCCAAGCCTATCTATTGGTTTACCATCCTCCCCGAGGTATTCATTGGTAAAATGATATCGATAGGGGTACATCCCTTATTATACCACTACTTGCTGAGGTTTTCATTCTTGTTACTATGATTTTAGAAATCGTTAGTTGTTTCCTCCTTGTTATTCCTTTGATGGCCGAGGCAAGCTTATTTCGCATCTTGCGACTTATGATTGATAAGTCGGGGAAGTCCCCGAGTTTCTGATTGAGTTACTGAACTTCTACGTGTATGTCAAAAATTAGCGAACAATGTGAGGCAGTCCCCGAGTTATCGTTTGTGCTGCCGAAGTTTCATACATGCTCAAAAATAAAAAATAACATGAGGCAGTCCCCGAGTCACTGCTTGGGTTGCCGATGATTAATACATAATACAAAATTGAGATTTTCCAACAAGTACAAAATTGAGATTTTCCAACAAAAAGGATAAGGAGGTCATTACTGAAGTAATAACTTCCAATACTCAAGGAAACTCTTGGGTTATCTCCCAACAAGTACTTTTATTTAACGCCTTTAAGTTAGGCACAAGAAGCAAGAATAATCAAGTATTTTCAAATGAGGAAGCATTAACATCAAACCTTGCTTTCAAAGGAGGAGCAAAAAGCAACTTCTCTCTCCTCATAGGGAAGTGTTCAATACCTTTCTTGAATGGAAAATGATATTTGATGGTGCCTTCTTTCATATCAATGATGGCACCAACTGTCGTGGTGGTGGCACGGCAGATACCATGGGTAGGCTAAAGTTTGGGGCCAATGGATGCTAGAGGGATCCGGGGAGGGAAGATGTAGTGATTTCTACACTCAAATATCCTGTAAGTAAATCTCTATTCTTCTTATTTAGAACTACAAGTGCTCCTAGAGCTGTCTCAGGGAGAAGAAGTAAATAACTACACGAGCCTTACGGCGTAGAATGAATCGATCCCCTCTCAGGAGCCCGCGTCCCCCCTTATAAAGGGGTTCTTTGGTTCCTTCTAGGGCTGACGTGGCAAGCATATCCATGGAATATGCTTGTCCCAAAATGGTAACTCGGTGGCCTCCTTCCCGTGTCCCCCTTTATCGGCGGCAATGTTCCAGAGACCTTCACATGCGCGCCTCGGGCTTCCTCACTGTCACCTCCATGACGTTTGTCTGCCCTTCTGCTGCTCTGCTCCTTGTCCTTTGTGCTTGGCTCTGCCTAGATTCCTCTTAGCCAGTGACTAGGGTTTGACTATAGGCACATCCTTCCCCTGCAAGTTTCATGTTATTCGGCCTTATCTCGCATAACTCGGCTCGTCCTTCACCTGTATACAAGTTAATCAGCCTCATTCGACTGACATAACTCATATGTCGGCCAAGTAAGGTGTTACTCATTCTACATTTGTCATGGCTCTGCTCATCTCGGTCGGATCTTACATGATTCGGCCGACACAATCAGTAATTCGGCTTAAGATGAGGGAGACTCCTTTCGTTTTTCCCCTGTCTTGACCCTATCCAGGGTCACCCCCCAACACCAACTGTTCTAAGAAAAGTTCTTCCCAAAGTAATAGGACACGAAGCATTGTATTCAACATCCAAAACATAGAAATCCACAGGGACATAAGCATTGTTAACCATAATGAGAACATCATTAATACTCCCCATGAGTTTCTTCTTAGCATTATCATTGAGTGGGACATCCAAATAACAATCTTCTAATGGTGTCAAATCAAGCATTTCATAAATCTTCCTAGGCATAATAGAGACACTAGAACCAAGATCACATGAAGCTTTGAGATCAAAGTCATTCACTTGCATATTAATAATGGGTTCCCAACTATCCTCTACTTTCCTAGGAATAGAAGCTTTGTGTTTTAGCTTATCTTCCTTAATTTTCACAAAAGCATCTGTAATATGTTTAGTGAAAGCAACATGCATATCACTAGCATCAGGACTTCTAGCAAGCTTTTGTAGGAACATAATTGTAGGGGTTCGTAGAATGGAAAACAAAAATTTTCTACCGCATGCACACAAACAAGCCAAGATCTATCTACTAGATTGTAGCAACGAGTCGATAGAGGAACTTACCCTCGAAGATTCCAAAGCGGTTAACGAGAGCAGATTCTCGTGGGTGATGTAGTCGTACACTTGCCGATCTCAAGATCGCGTAGACGATCCTTCCGGTGCTGCGTTCCGGCAGCGCTCCCGCAGTCGGTCACACGTTCGGTACTCGACGAAGACCTTCCTCTCCCTTGTTCCAGCAGGCAGCGGAGGTTGTAGCACTCTCCTCGCGATTCCGGCAGCACGACGGTGTGGTACCGGAAGTAGAGGGGAGATCTCGCAGGGCTTCGCCTTAAGCCGGAGCGAGTATGGTGGACTATGAGAGAGCCTTGGTGATCTAGGGTTTAGACACACCGAGGAAGAGGTGCTAGAGCCGGCGGCTAGGGCTTGGTGGTGCCCAAGTCGGCGGCAAGGAGAACCCTGGGAGGCGGCGGCAGCTGCAGGAGGTGGTGGCGCCAAGCTAGGGTTTAGAGGTAGGAACTTGTGTGTCTAGGAGGGGAGCCCTGCCCATCCTCTTATAGGTGGAGGGAGGCGCCCCTGGGGAGGGGAGTCCCTCCCCAACTCGGACCCAAGGTGGGCCGGCGGTGGGAGGAGGAACTCCTCCCCCAAGTCGGTTTCAAACCTCCTTCTCCTCTTTCCCAAAACTAGCCGTTTGACTTTCAAACTAGCCGTTTGACTTTTTCAAACTAGGATTTGAATAAACCCTCTATTTTGGTACAGCGATGACACCTAGTACATGATGCAATCATATCAACTTGATATAACTCATTCATGTACCCTTTCCCCTCCGGAGTGCCGGACATTCCGGAACCTTCTAGAACATTCTCGATGAAAACACCGGAACCATTCTCCAACTCCGAAACGAGACTTTCCTTATATGAATCTTATTCTCCGGACCATTCCGGATCTCCTCGTGATATCCCGGATCCCATCCGAGACTCCGAACAACATTCGGTCTCTTACTCATCATTCCAAAACTACTCAACAACATCGAATCCTTAAGTGTGTCTCCCTACGGTTCGTGAATTATGCGGACATGATCGAGACTCTTCTCCGATCAATAACCAATAGAGGAATCTGGAAATTCATATGGCTCCCACATATTTCTACGATTACTTTGCGATCGAATGAACCACTTACATACGATACCAATTTCCCTTTGTCTCACGATAGTTTACTTATCCGAGGTTTTGATCGTCGGTATCTCTGCATACCTAGTTCAACCTCGTTACTGATAAGTACTCTTTTCTCGTTCCCGTGGTATGTGATCCCTTGTGAGCCAGTCACATGCTTGCAAGCTAATTGGATGACATTCCACCGAGAGGGCCCAGAGTATATCTATCTGTCATATGGATGGACAAATCCCACTCTTGATCCATGTGCCTCAACACATACTTTCCGAATACTCAATGCCACCTTTATAGCCACCCAGTTACGGTGTGGTGTTTGATGTCATCAAAGCATCCTTCCGGTGATGGTGATTAGCATGATCTCATGGTCGAAGGAATTAGGTTACTATGTATCAGAAAGCTTATAGCAAATGAACTATATTAAATGACTTGATCTTTATGCTACGCTTAACTATAGGAGTATGTCCATCACATCATTCTCCTAATGATATGACCCTGTTGTTTAATAACATCTCTATGTTCATGATCAGGAAACCATGATCATATATTAACCAACAAGCTAGTTTAACAAGAGGCTTTACTAGGGACTCTTTTATGTTTACAAATCACACAAGTATTAATGTTTCCGGTTAATACAATTATAGCATGGTATGTAAACATTTATCATAAGTATGAAGATATGATAATAACCACTTTATTATTGCCTCTTGGGCATATCTCCAACAGTCTCCCACTTACACTAGAGTCAATAATATAGTTTCAAACCTTTGTGTATTCAACACCTATGGCTTTCCGGTGTTGTATGTACACGATTGCTAGTGGTCAACTGATCTCCGGATCTGACACTTCCAGGTCTGTGTGTAATTGCATGTCTTTGCGTCTCTACGCATCACTCATTCTCTAATGAGATGGCTTCGTATAAATTTGGTCCTTTGGTGTGACCTTTAGTTCTTTGGGGTTAAAAACATGTTGATAATATTGTCGTACAATATATTTTCATAGTATTATCCCACTGTGAACTACACCTAGTTTGATAACAAACTACTTGACACAAATGCCCTCTTTTGCTGCTAAAATAGCAGTCATACACTTAGCCTTTTGTTGTAGTATTTGTCACAATGTCTTTAACTTTGGAACTCATCCAAATCCATTATGGAACTCACTTTCCATTATATTGTGCCACCCTTGGTTTAGATTGAGATAAACTTAATTTGTACTTTGTGACAAAACTAGTATCAATATAGTACTTCTACAATGAACTAACCATCTATTTGTCACTTCTACAAATAATATACTCTTAGTTCTTCCAAAAGATCATAAGAATATTCTTACTATTGTCCAATGATCATCTTATGAATCATTTTGGTATATGCTCACAACATTTAGAGCATAGGACATATCTGGATTTGTACATATCACAGTATGATTGATATAAATACTCTTTGTGATCAAGTATCAATCTATACTTGAATCTTGTTTCACTTACCAAATGTCAATACATTTGAATATATCATCAATATTGAACTCATTCAATCCTTTCTGTGCGACAAGAAACTTTCTTGTAGTTTCTATATTGAACTCATTCAATATCTCGTCTATGTACTTCTGGCACAACCATATTAGCGTCTATTCATGCCAAATATTTGGGTTTTGCCTAAGTCTTTCATCGAGATGAAATTCTTATCCCGTGTTAATAAAAGATACATTATTTCCAATCAACAATATATCTTCCACATAATGTATTAGAAACATGTCTTAGCTCTCCCACTTAATTTCTTGCAAATGCAAGCATCTTCATCATCTCTGATGAATTTAAACTCTTTTAACATTTTCATCATAGTGAAGATTCCAACTCCGCGATGCTTACTTCAACCATTGAAGTTTGCATATGCTTTTAGCATCTTTTTAATTAACAAAACCCCTATGGACCATGTTATTCACATGTCCTAGGTAACAATTCTATTAGAAGAACTTGTTTTGTTTATTCAACTACCATATAACAAAATTATATGTAGTGGTTTCTACACTAATCCGTCTAGACTAAATATCACTATGAAAGATCAAATCTTATCATAGTCAACCTTTGAACATTGTTGTGAACTTTTTCCCAACATGTCGACTATTTCATAGATGTAAAACATCCATGTCTATTTCTTTATAGATCCAAACACGACTGTAAGGTCTTACACCTTTCTCGAGGGTCCTTCAAGTTCAAAACTTGATTTCTCATGTATGGAACTATCACGGATTTTATGGCTTCAAGCCATTTGACGGAGTCAGGGCTCATCATCGCTTCTTTGCATGTAGTCGGATCATTATTGTCAAATAATGATTTAACTCTCAAATCTTGGTATTCGATTGTTCATCCGACCTACTTGTTTCAATAGGAACTTGGATCTCCGTGACCACAACCTTTGAGGTACGTGAGCCATGAGCATTGTTGCTACCTCCGGAACACTTTTCGGCGCTGCGCAACTTTGCACATATAGCTAAGGTTCTTTTAACCTTATCAAAGTTCTATTGTCCTCCCACTTGACTTTTCACGAAAAATTCCTTCTCAAAGAAACTTGACGTTCTAAGCAACAAACACTTTTGTCTCCGGAGGAATACTTAACAGTTATACAAAGACAGGTTCATCCGACTTTGGTTGCACACATCTTTCTTATGCATAGCATACCAATGTTTTAAGAAAGGACTACTTGGGTTTTATCCCAAACCATAACTTTATATGGTGTCATTTCAACGGATTATGATGAAGCTCTTTTCAGTGGAAAAAACGGTAGTCTCTAAAGCTTTTAATCTTTAAAATATAATGGCAGTTTTATGAATTATACCTTTGATCTTACCATGTCAAACAAGGTTTAATTACATATCTCGAATGCTCCATACTCTTATGGTGTTTCGGGAAATGCAAATCCACGGAACGATTCCATAAATCTTAGGTATTATGCTAAACTTTGTAACTCAAATATCTTCCTTTATGATCTTTATCATAAACTGTTTATATTCTTGTTACAATGATTTTGCACTTCATCTTGAAAGTCTTTGAACTTTTCAAATGTTTCATACTTCATCCTTATTAAGTAAATATTCATATATTCACTCAAATTTTCGGAGAAAGCATATGAAGTTGAAATCCATCGCTCTTGACTACACATAATGGACTTCGTACAACAATATGTACAAGTTCCAATAAGCTAGTCATTCGTTCCCTTTTGGCCTATGAACGAAGTTTTAATTATTTCTAGGAAAGTTTCACAAGCGTCATTTGATCAAAAAATCAAAAGACTCTAAAATTCCATCCACATGGAGTTTCTTCATGTTTTCTTTCAATATAATTTAAACGGCGATGTCACTTCCTAAGTGATCTTTCAATCAATTTGTCTTTCGACATCTTTAGCACTAGTTTTATGGATGTGATTTCTCCAACGAGATTTGCGAATCCATCTTTTATGGATTATGGCAATTATTTGAACAACCCTTTTGTTCTCATAATACCTGATAAAACAAATCTTTGAAGGCAAGCTTTGATGTTTAACGAGCAACACAATAACCCTTTATTTGTTCTCGATGAACATCATCACATATTCTTTTGCTATTTACTTAGGCCACTGTAGTTCATGAATTCTGTTGTTTCGTATGACGATTCACACCAACAAATTCAGTATCAAATACTTAAGAACCGCTTTGTTTAATAAGCAAAGAATATAGCCATAACATGTATATCATCTATATACTTAAGCTGAACAATTCTAGTCTTTTCTTTTCTGCCATATACTTATGAGATTCTCTTTCAGTATTTCCTTTTCTGTTTGAAAGAATCTATCAACATCAATAGTGGAGTCATACATATGACACATAGTCCAAAGCGTGTATAGTTAAATACCAATGTCTTTGGACTTGCACTTTGAAGTAGATCACCATCATCAAATGTTTGGTGTTCTTTCAAATTCCTTTCTTTAGTAATCTCTTGGTGTAGTAAACATTTTACCTACATCAAATATTCACCCTTATCATGGAATCATCCATGATCAAGCTACTTTTAGCTTATAACGATGAATTACGAGTATAATGTTGCTATCCAAAACCTTTTGGAGGATTAGGACAACAAGTGTCTCCAACCCTTTGCAAATTCTCATCAAAATATGAGAACATGAACTTTGCCATATTATACTCTATCATGGTGTAACCAAAACGTCGTTTCAGATATCACAATATCTTCCACACATCATGGTTTCTGAAACAACTCTTTCAGATCCTAGATAACCTTGATATTAAGACAATCCTTTGAATATCAAGAATCATGGAGACAAACATGATACTCATACACTAACACTTGGAATTGTCACTCTTGTTTTAATACCAATTATTAAACTTCATGGAGTAACCGGAATTTACTGAAAGTTTGCAATAGGACTTTTAAACTTTAGATTAACACTTCAAAACAGTACGATACCAGTTCGTAAAGTAACTAACCAGAATTCTATAGTTCTATCATCTCAATTATAACTAAGCGCAAGGTGGTAAACGGATGCCAATGACTACAACAATTATGCAAATTCACTTTGAGTTAATTTATGATAAATAGTGTTCAACTTTTAATCATATTGCTGTTAAACTCCCACTCAAAACAATATCCCTCACATTGTTTTAGTGATCACATGAACCAAATCCACCACATCAAAACCGATCATCACGAGAGTTGATGTAGCTTCAATGGCGAACAATCAACATGTTCATCATATCTACTATATGACTCATGCTTTACCTTTCGGTGATCCGTGTTCCGAGACCATGTCTGTACATGCTAGGCTCGTCAAGATCAACCTTAGCTTCCGCATGAGCAAATCTGGCTTGCTCACGTTGTATACACTCGCAGAATCTAACACACCCGATCATCACGTGGTGCTTCGAAACAACGAGCTTTAGCAACGGTGCTTACTAAGGATGAACACTTTAAAACTTGAAATTGTGTGCTTGAGGGACCATCTTATAATGCTACCATCGTTAACTAAGCAATACAAGATGCATAAAAGGATTAACATCACATGCAATTCATAATATGTGATATGATATGGCCTTTCTTCTTGTGCTTTCGATCTCCATCTTCAAGCACGAACATGATCTCCATCATCACCAGCATGGCGTCAAGGTCAATGGCGCCGCTCCATGGTTGTCGTCCACCAGCTTCAACTATTACAACTACTTTGAATAGACACGCGGGTCTTAACAGAAATTAAAGACAACCATATGGCTCCTGCCGGTTGCCGACTTACAATAAGGAACATTGCATACATCATATATAATCACAATCATGGCCATATCACATCACAGCACACCCCTGCAAAACAAAGTTAGACGCCTCTAATTTTCTTTGCATGTTTTACGTGGTTTGGGGCTTTCAATAAGTGTCGTTCTAACTTACGAACAAGAACCACAACATTGATACTAGTATTGTTAATCACCCGTTGTAGATTGGATCTTAACTATGCTAGGAGAAACAGGCACCTGCAAAGACACTTATGCAATACAAGTTGCATGTCAAGCGTGGAGCAAGTCTCATGAACGATGTCATGTAAGGTTAGCCCGGGCCGCTTCATCCCAACATACCGCAAGATGCAAAGTACACAAGAAGCAATCGACAATAAAAGCATCAATGCCCACAATGACCATTGTGTTCTACTCGTGCAAACATATCTACATATAGACACGGCTCTGATACCACTTTAGGGGTTCGTAGCATGGAAAACAAAAAATTTCTACCGCATGCACACAAACAAGCCAAGATCTATCTACTAGATTGTAGCAACGAGTCGATAGAGGAACTTACCCTCAAAGATTCCAAAGCGGTTAACGAGAGCAGATTCTCGTGGGTGATGTAGTCGTACACTTGCCGATCTCAAGATCGCGTAGACGATCCTTCCGGCGCTGCGTTCCGGCAGCGCTCCCGCAGTCGGTCACACGTTCGGTACTCGACGAAGACCTTCCTCTCCCTTGTTCCAGCAGGCAGCGGAGGTTGTCGCACTCTCCTCGCGATTCCGGCAGCACGACGGCGTGGTAGCGGAAGTAGA
Source organism: Avena sativa (assembly GCA_916181665.1). Classification (NCBI taxonomy): domain Eukaryota; kingdom Viridiplantae; phylum Streptophyta; class Magnoliopsida; order Poales; family Poaceae; genus Avena; species Avena sativa. The sequence continues at coordinate 363,029,632 of OV702284.1, read as the reverse complement.
GGGGAGATCTCGCAGGGCTTCTCCTTAAGCCGGAGCGAGTATGGTGGACTATGAGAGAGCCTTGGTGATCTAGGGTTTAGACACACCGAGGAAGAGGTGCTAGAGCCGGCGGCTAGGGCTTGGTGGTGCCCAAGTCGGCGGCAAGGAGAACCCTGGGAGGCGGCGGCAGCTGCAGGAGGTGGTGGCGCCAAGCTAGGGTTTAGAGGTAGGAACTTGTGTGTCTAGGAGGGGAGCACTGCCCCACCTCTTATAGGTGGAGGGAGGCGCGCCTGGGGAGGGGAGTCCCTCCCCAACTCGGACCCAAGGTGGGCCGGCGGTGGGAGGAGGAACTCCTCCCCCAAGTCGGTTTCAAACCTCCTTCTCCTCTTTCCCAAAACTAGCCGTTTGACTTTTTCAAACTAGGATTTGAATAAACCCTCTATTTTGGTACAGCGATGACACCTAGTACATGATGCAATCATATCAACTTGATATAACACATTCATGTACCCTTTCCCCTCCGGAGTGCCGGACATTCCGGAACCTTCTAGAACATTCTCGATGAAAACACCGGAACCATTCTCCAACTCCGAAACGGGACTTTCCTTATATGAATCTTATTCTCCGGACCATTCCGGATCTCCTCGTGATATCCCGGATCCCATCCGAGACTCCGAACAACATTCGGTCTCTTACTCATCATTCCAAAACTACTCAACAACATCGAATCCTTAAGTGTGTCTCCCTACGGTTCGTGAATTATGCGGACATGATCGAGACTCTTCTCCGATCAATAACCAATAGAGGAATCTGGAAATTCATATGGCTCCCACATATTTCTACGATTACTTTGCGATCGAATGAACCACTTACATACGATACCAATTTCCCTTTGTCTCACGATAGTTTACTTATCCGAGGTTTTGATCGTCGGTATCTCTGCATACCTAGTTCAACCTCGTTACTGATAAGTACTCTTTTCTCGTTCCCGTGGTATGTGATCCCTTGTGAGCCAGTCACATGCTTGCAAGCTAATTGGATGACATTCCACCGAGAGGGCCCAGAGTATATCTATCCGTCATATGGATGGACAAAGCCCACTCTTGATCCATGTGCCTCAACACATACTTTCCGAATACTCAATGCCACCTTTATAGCCACCCAGTTACGGTGTGGTGTTTGATGTCATCAAAGCATCCTTCCGGTGATGGTGATTAGCATGATCTCATGGTCGAAGGAATTAGGTTACTATGTATCAGAAAGCTTATAGCAAATGAACTATATTAAATGACTTGATCTTTATGCTACGCTTAACTATAGGAGTATGTCCATCACATCATTCTCCTAATGATATGACCCTGTTGTTTAATAACATCTCTATGTTCATGATCAGGAAACCATGATCATATATTAACCAACAAGCTAGTTTAACAAGAGGCTTTACTAGGGACTCTTTTATGTTTACAAATCACACAAGTATTAATGTTTCCGGTTAATACAATTATAGCATGGTATGTAAACATTTATCATAAGTATGAAGATATGATAATAACCACTTTATTATTGCCTCTTGGGCATATCTCCAACAATAATTACTTCAGAAATATTGCAACCATCAATATCAAAATCAAACTTAGCATCACTAGTAGTAGGCTCAATAGGATTAGGGATAGTAGGAGGAGGAATAGGGACTACTTGTGGTTTACTGGTGATAGTGCACACGCTATTGTTTCTATCAATTTCAGCTTCCCTTTCCTACCTAGCATGAAGTTGAGCTAACAGCCTAACATTTTCATCAATAGTAACTTGTATGGCATGAGCAGTAGCAAAGGTATTTTTTATAGTTTCAGGTTTAGCAGCCATTTTATTAACCAATGAAGACTGAGCTTCAGACAAAGAGGATATATTTTTCTCAATATTTAGAAGCTTTTACTCTATAGCCTTATTGAAAGTGGTTTGTTTACTAATAAAGTCTTTGAGAATGACTTCAAGTTCAGAGGGGGCACTTCTAGTATTATTGTAGGAGCTTCCATAGGAATTGCCATTATTAGGGGGATAAGGCCTATAATTGTTGTTACCACCAAAATTATTCATATATGCATTGTTGTTGAAATTATTGTTTCTAATGAAGTTCACATCAACTTGCTCCTCTTGAGAAACCAAAGAGGCTAAGGGAACACTATTAGGTTCTAAAGGATCTTTCCCATTAATAAGCATAACCATAATAACATCAATCTTATCACTCAAAGATGAAGTTTCCTCAACAGAATTTACCTTCTTGCCATGTGGATCTCTCTCAACATGCCATTCAGAGTAGTTAACCATCATATTATCAAGGAGCCTTGTTGCATCACCCAAAGTAAGGCCCATGAAGGTACCTCCAGCAGCTGGATCCAACAGATTTCTTGAGGTGAAGTTCAAACCTGCATAAAAAGTCTGGATAATCATCCAAGCAGTGAGTCCATGAGTGGGGAAATTCTTAACTAAATATTTCATTCTTTCCCAAGCTGGAGCAACATGTTCACTATCAAGTTGTTTAAATTTCATAATGTCACTTCTCATAGATATAATCTTAGAAGGAGGATAGTACTTTCCAATAAAAGCATCTTTGCACTTAGTCCAAGAATCAATACTATTTTTAGGAAAAGATAGCAACCATTCTTTAGCTTTTCCTCTCAAAGATAAAGGGAAAAGCTTCAGCTTAATAATATCTCCATCTACATCCTTATATTTTTGCATCTCACAAAGTTCAACAAAGCTATTGAGATGGGCAGCAGGATCATTAGAACTAGTGCCATAAAATTGCTCTCTCATCACAAGATTCAACAAAGCAGGCTTAATTTCATAAAAGGTAGCATCAGGAGCAGGTGGAGCAATAGGAGTGCTTAGGAAATCATTGTTTTTGGTGCTAGTGAAGTCACACAACTTGGTGTTCTCAGCAGTGTTCATTTTGGCAAATGTGGGCAAGCCAAAAACAGCAACAGCTAGAGCAGGAACTAATTTTGTTGTGTTTTTGAATAAAGCAAGCAAACCAAACTAAACTAATTTTTTTGGGTTTTTTGGAAAGAGGAAAACAAAACCAAGCAAAATAAACAAAGAAAACTAAAAACAAAGTAAAGAGAAAGGAAATAGAGGACTCCCCTAGTGAAGACGTCCTTAGCCTCCCCGGCAACGGCGCCAGAAAAGCTTGATGATGGCTAGTACGGTTGACATGGAGCCTGTTGGGAACCCCAAGAGCAAGGTGTGAAGCAGCACAACAACAAGTTTTCCCTTAGTAAGAAACCGAGGTTATCAAACCAGTAGGAGGAAGGAAAACATCACACAGGTGTTGCTAGCAATGCGGAGACCTGCACAACACAAACTCAAGACTTTGCCCCAACGAATCAGTGAGGTTGTCAAGCTCACCGGTTTGCTGTAACAAAGGATTAAACATATGGTGTGGAAGGTAACGGTTTGCAGCAAGTAAACAAGTAACAGTGGAAGATGTATCAATGGTAAAGATTGGACCGGGGTCCATAGTTCACTAGAGGTGCTCTCCATAGTTCACTAGAGGTGTTCCCCACAGAAAGTTATTGACTTTGACGTTTGTCCTGTCCAATTCCGAGAATATTTCCTTACTAGCTTTTCTGGAACCAAAAACAGCAGAAAACAGGCAACTGGCATTGTGGCAACTTGTTAATAGGTTAGTACCAGAAAACATGTAAAAAACACCTCAAAGTGTAGACAAAGAAAAGAAAAGTAGATACTAACAAGCATGGAACATCAAATATTATAGATACATTTACGACATATCAAGGAGTTCCATCAAGCATTGATCCTCTCAGGGAGGATTGCACAGCCGGAAGGTCACCCCAACTAGGAAGATGCAGCAGCTGGCCAACAACAGCAGGAGCAAGGTGGAGAGGACTAGAACACCGCAGGCTGGGATGACTATGGTCAGCAGCACCATCACCAGTAACCTTTCCCTCAGTACCAGCAGCAAGGTATGCCTCCACCATAGCCAGGAATTAACTATGTCCTGAGAGGTGATTTTTACCAAGTGGTGCATCACATCGGCAACATAGAAAATACTTTGCATGGTGCAAATGCTCAAATAGTCAACCTCACCCAGGACTTCACATATTTTATGACCGACTTTCCAAATCGCTACCCGAATTTCCCATACCAGCAGCCGCCGCCTGATGAAGGTGGCAACTTTTGATTTCATATAGGCCAGGAGCCTAAGCTTGGGGAGGTTAAACTCCTCCCACCTTTGCATCCTTTATTTTCATTTTGTCTCTCTTTTGATTTATTTTGTTTTCATTCCAGTGCATGTTTACTTTCAGTTTTGCATTGATAAAAAGAAAACCCTAAAAAAATATTAGACTAGCTTTTATCTTGGTTTGTGCAAATTTCTCTTGGCTCTTGTTTATTTTTCTGTGGGATATTTGTTTCTAGTGATTTAGCTATGGAGACAAACGCAAAGAGTTGGCTCAAGCAGGAGATGAGCAAGAAAGAGGAGGTACCACATTCTTATTTTCCCCTTCCTATAAGTTTATTCATGAACATTTTATGTCTGTTCTGTTGCACTTGAGTTCTACTTCATGCTTAACTCGTTATCTTTTAGGACTTGAGCTCAAAGATTTTTTTCACTACTTTTTAAAGACTTACAAAAATTAATATCAGTTTGAAAAACAACTCCTTGGATTAAAATCCAAAATTTTAAGAATAAGAGAAAGTGTCTATTGACAACTTTGGTGCCATGTTATTGTCTTAAGGGCTTAATCTTAGTAGTACTCAACCCCACATACTAATCATTTACCTGATGACACCTTCCAAAAAGAATTGTTTGATAGAACAAACTTTTTATGGTAGGAGAAGGAGATGCTAAAACTTGTTTTGACTAGCTGTAAAAAAGAGGGAAAAAGTTATCATACACACCTTTGGGATGCCAACAACTTCGCTAGCTTTTGAACGATCTATGGTATAACCCCGGATTTCGGCTATGAGTTAATGACATGAGCAACATACATGTCGCTATATGGGAAAAATTATTGGTATTCTCAAAGGTTGCATAAGAATCTGTAAAAAGAAACAATCGATGTTCCTTAAAAGAGGGGAAAAAAGAAAGAAGAACTACCGCCAAGATATGAGATGAAAACATTCTATACTTTTTGATAACTTTGGAATCACCTCACCACCTAAAATGAATAATTAGAGTTCTTGAAAGACAAGGAAAAGAAGAGGTGTTTGATAGCCGCGATTATCAATGTGGGTGTTAATGAAAAAGCTCAACGCTTATCTTTCTTTTGACATCTACTTGTGCACCCTTAATTTTGAATTTAGCGTCCTCGCTTGAAAATATTTTCACTCTCATAATAAGAGAGGCGCTGAAAGGAATTGATTTGCAAGCCTAGCCAAGTTTTTGACAATCTCATTTAAGTTGTAAGAGCTATTATCTAGAGAGTTAATTGCATTTAGGAATTGAACTTAAGTGCAATTGTTCAAATATATTATGCTCATGTTCAAGGTTACAGGATTTGAGATAATAGAATATGATACAACCTCAAACTTGTTAGTCTTTCATCTTGGTTCAATTCCTCGCTATTACTCATTATAGCTTTATCACTCGAGGGCGAGTAACATCTAAGCTTGGGGAAGTTGATAGCTCCAAATTTCATCTCTTTTGACCATTGATTTTCCTCTTGTTTATTGCCGGATTTCACTAAAGATTAACCTTTTGTACTAACGTTAATATCGCAGTAGAGAATCATTGGTTTCTTGTGATGGTTTCTAGGTAATAAACATTTATGGAAGATCTAATAACATTTATGGGCCAATTACATCTAAAGAAGTAAATCCCCAATTGGATCCGCTTTCATTGGAGGCATTTAGGGGCATAACGACCACCGGTACAGTCGGTATGCACCCGTATCGTTCGCCCGTACTACCTGCCGCCAGCTCTGTTATATCAATACAAGCCTCATTCTTCAACGATTTCTAGCCTCTGAACCACTCACTTCACCATCATCTGACACTTGTAAGATTAGGGTTTGATACTTTGATCTATCTTTGGTTTGTATTTGATTTGATCTTCAACTTGTATTATGGCTTGCTACGATAACTTTGAGATGATTCCCATTTGCAATACAATTATGCCTTTGATTTATCTTCCTCTCATGTCTAAGTAAATCCCCATAGTCGTGGTAGATGTAGGGTATTGGTAAGATGTGTTGTGCCTTCTTTAAATCCATCCATTTGTGATTGTTGTAGTGCTTATTAAATAGTGAGAATGATTATCTATGTTTGCCTAATGTGTGTTATCTAACTTAAGGGTCCAGGTAACATGATCTAAATATCTCATTAGGTATGAGCTTGTATTCTAGCAAATCGGCGACCCCCGAGTGACACGACCGATATCAATGAGGAGCTAGTGCTACTCGAGGACAACAAGGAACCGTCAAGATTAAAGCCTTGATCCGGTTGAAAGATCTTAATTAATGTGTTAACCATTCCCGTGGTAATAGGCAGATGGATCATTGGGGCTGGGAAGAATTGGCCAAAAGGACTCCCAGTCGGTATACGGGTTGCTTGCCTATCCATTTACAAATAATAAATATCACTATCATTTATTCCATTTTATTCATCTGGCACTTTCACTATCACCATGAACTGTTTCTCTCCGCGCCTAACTTCTCATCTACATGATCTTCAAACACATTTCTTGTCTTTACTTTTATGCAATTTAATTCTTAGTTATTTCTTACACAAGTTTCCTCTATCTTCCACTCACACCCTTCCACCGTCAGCAATTGCAGTCAATTCACTCAAGACCGGTGACACCTTGAGTGCGATAGAAATGCCGCATAAAAATGCTTACCTAGGCTCCTTATTGGGATCGATATAAAAACTGGAATTAATACTTCCGCGAAAACATTCTCTGACGAACCTGTGAAGTTGTAGGCCATCAAGGAGCTCTATGATCCTCTTAGATGAAATAATGGTATTCCTACAATGGGAAGAATCATGCATCTTTTCTTCAACACCAGCCCTACAAACACGATCTTTGGCAAAGGAGACACTTTCTTTTAGTCCAAGAATGTGGCCACCCTTGTGAAGATTTTGCAAAGTTCTCATATTGACATGGGCTAGTCGGTGATGCCATAACAACCCACATCCTCCTTTTTGAGTAAGAACATCACACTTGTAGTGGTTTTCCCCGCAAATTCCACCACATACAAGTCATTTTCGACATACCCAACAAAAGCAACCTTAAAAGACTTGATCTAGAAGAGTAACACAATATCATTATCAATAAAGACGACAAAGACCATCTTACCAAGTGCACGAACTAAAAGTAAATTATAACTAAGGGTCTCAACAAGCATGACGTTCACAAGAGAAATATCATGGGTGACCACAACCTTGCCAAGTCTCAATACCTTAGATTTTAACTTATCACCATAGGAAACGGTTATTTGATTGTGTTTTGGCCTCATCTCCGTGATGATCTCCTTGCTCCCGGCCATATGACTTGTGCATCCACTATCAAAGCACCCATTTTAACCCACCAGTCAGGGTGCAGGTGGGAGTGGGCTGCCCGCGGAGCCCACTACCCAAGCCCACATAAAAGGCTATGCGGGACACCCGCGGGTAAACAAGAAAAATGGTGGGTTTCCGTGGGAAGCCCACGATCGAGCGCGAACATTAAAAAAGCTATTTCGATCCAAATTAATATTTTTACATTTGTCTAGATTCGAATATATCTAGTCATATTTAGTGCTAGATACATCCGAATCTAGCCAAATATGAGTACATTAATTTGGATCTGAAGGAGTAGGAATTTCTCAATCAAGCAAATATTATGTCTAGTAGAAAGAATGGTGAGTCACTCAAAAAGTGAAAAAAAATAATTAATACATTTAAGTGCTAAATGTTGATCGTATTATATACTAAAATATTTTTATAAATATTATACAAGCAACAATTACAGTAACTTATTTGCGGGTATATGTGGGTATACGCGGGATAGTGGACACCCGCGTAAGTTTCGCGGGCTCCCGTGGGACACCCACTTAAATTGTGTGGGACTGTGCGGGCGTATGCGGGCTTCGCGCGGGCAGTCCCACGTGCACCCTGACCCACCAGAAGCATAGCCCTCGGAGTCCCTTGCCATGAGGCAATTGACGTCCTTATTAAAGATGTTCTCATTAGGAGAACCGAAAGAGTGAAGGGGTTGATGTAGAGGTGGTAATGATGGCTTCCACTTCTCTTGAGGTTTCTTCTTCATCTCCGTCCTCACTCCTGGATGAGTACTCCTCATGTGCCACCAACACGATTTTTGGTTGCTTCTTATATGGAATATTCTTTTTAGTGAAAGGCTTCTTTCATGGAGCCTTTGACTTGTCCTTGAGAATGAGTATACCACCATGATATTATGTATTTTGATAGGGACATTCCGCAACAAAGTGAAAGCGGTATCCACAATTGTAACATGATCTAACTTTTGGACCATTCCCTTTGTACCACTTGAGCCATTTCTTTGTTCAAGTTCCAACTTTGCCTTGGTGGGATCTTTCCAAAAGTTTCTTGCATAGAAAGACATATACTCAGCATGAGCAAGCTTGACTTCCTCGAGATAAATCATAGTATTGACTTCATTAGTTATTCCTTCTTCCTCATGCTCTACCACATTGGCCTTCAATGCAAGAATTACGCCCTTTTGCATTCCTATATCCCAAGCTTGAGCATCTTCAACATTCTTTGTCGTAACCTTAAAAGCAGCCATCTCTTGCATAACTTCATTGGAAGTCATGAGATGGTAGTTGTTGGGAATATTACCTAGAGGTAATCATGTATGATGTAATTCCCATTGTATTCATAAAGATATTAAGTTGTCCTTGTATGAACATCTGATGTGTATCATTGAATATGTGATTCAGTTGTGGAACTATACATTCATGTTGTTTGTACTAAATATCATTGGTCATCGAGGTTGTGCTAGACACACAACTTAGACCAATGTGAAAATCGGTTGATGACTCAGTTCCACTTTTCATGGGCATGGAGATGCCATTCCGACTTACACGGATTCAGATAAAGAGTTTAGCGAGTCGGATTGACCCATATTGAGATACAACGAACAAGTTGTCATTTGTATGTGTCAATCTACGTAATCCTTAGACTTGAGGTTATTGCACAATCCGAGTTGTGGACCACCGACTTAGGTTCTGTTAAACATTGTTCCGTCACAGGGAAGTTATAAAGGCAGAGTTCGGGTCGACTGATAATCAAGCTGCATGATGTGGATAACCAAGATGGGATTTTGCCCTTCCAACTGGAGACATATTCTTTTGGCCCTCATGTGTGATATAATTCGGAAAACATGGCCATGCGCGACTCAGTTAAGTGTTAACCGAGGCGATCGATAAGAGTTAGTCAAATGAATGACTTATCTCGGATCGAGAAGAGAGTCGGACTATTTAAGGGATGATGATTATTCGCCTATAGTCCGACAAGGTATATCGTGAGGCAAAAGAGACTCGAACATAAGTCGCATTGGAAAGGCATGTCATCATGACTCATTGGTACTTTGGAGTCAGCATGTTCTACTAGGATCCGCTACCGACTAATCTATTAAGAGTCGGACTCCAATTGTGTCCAAGTTGCTAGGATCCTAGAGGGTCACACACTTAAGAGCGGGAACAAGTTCAGATTGGATGACCGGAAATCTGGTTGGGTTAGACCCGAGCCAGATTTGGACTGAGTCAGTGAGTTGGACTCATAGTGACTAATATAATATGGGCTTTAGTGAATGGGCCGCCCACTTTCACTCCCTATATATAGTGGGGAGCAGATACCCAGAAGGGTTGACGGTTAGGTCATTCCATGCATTGGAAAGCCTAGCTCCACAGCAGTCATGCCGCCGTACTGGACCTAGCAGTCCACCCCCGGCTCTCCTCATTATACATGTGGATACCAGCAATGGTGTTGTACAATCAACACCACGACGATCGGGATCGGATCAGATCAAGGGGATTGCACTCCATTCAATAGACATGCTTCATCAATTCCGGAACTACGCGTCTACTGGTAATCCTCGTGGCCTTCTACCTCAGCTAGATTTTAGGATCACCACATAAAAGGGAAAAAGTTCTGTTTTATCTCTACATAGCCCAACAGTAGTTGTGCCTTCCATGGAGACTCTTCAGGTCAGTGGGTTCAAAGGGCATGCGAGCACTCACATACTTCCTTTTTATACAAGCATCATCAACATGACAGGAACCATGATTTCCAAAGGTGGTACCAATAGACTTGAGTCTTTGATACATGTATTCATGGTCTTCTCCATCAATCATGTAAAAACCCTCAGCTTGATTTCTCAAGGCATCATACAGGTTTCTCTTCATGCTCTCATTTCCAATGAACAACTCGGTGAGAGCATCCCAAGATTCCTTGGTTGTGTTGAGGTGTTCAATATGTGGCATGTCCTTAGGACCCACGGCAAGTTGAATCATGTGCAAGGCAGTGGCATTGAATTGACTATCAACCACTTCTCTTCTTGTCAAGTTGGTTGGAACTACAACCTTGAGCCCAACTTCAATATTTTCCACAACTCAATAGTAGAACTGCACACACGAGATTTCATCAATAATTGTCATTGATTAAAATAAGATGCACTTAGCTTGGGTGGATCACCCCTATTGTTTATATGAGGATGAGGGATTGGTGGGTCGAGAGAGTATAAATGAGGAACCTCTCAATATAATCCTCCTTCCCACTTCCCTTTTTGGAAGAGGAACCATTATCTTTGCTTTCATACCCCACCTCCTCCTCATTGGATTTAGCCGAAGATTTATCCTTTGATTTATAAGGTGTGTCTTCTGGAAGAGAAGGAGATGTGGATTTATTGGGTGGCAAGAGTTGTGCTATCATTTCATGCATCTCTTGCATTTGAGTCAACATGGATTTAGTCAAGCTTGTTTCCAAGTTTTTGAGATCATCCATGGTAATCGTACCCTCAACCCTAGTTCCTTCTTCTCCATTGTTACCCATACTCTCTTAGGAGGTAAAGCCTGAATAAAGAGTCAAGACTCTAATACCAATTTAAAAGGGATAGTATGTGCACCTAGAGGGATGAATAGGTGCTACTCCAAATTTTAATTCTTTTTTGATTTAGGATTGACACAAAGGTAAATTCTCTAGATATGCAACTATGGTTAATTTACCTACATGACAATCTAGCTACTAAAAAAGAAAAACGAGTAAAGAGCGGTAAAAGGATAGAGATAACCAAGAGTGAATCACGCAGAGTCACATGGTTTAGTTACCACAGTTCCTTCCTTTTGAGGGTAAGTACATCTACGTTGGAGGGGTGGGCGGTACTAAGACCACCACGCCATAAAGGCCTCACCCTATTCTTCGGCGAATCTTTCCACAAGTGGCTTGATCCACTCATTCACTATAGGTACCCTTCGAGGCGAGAACCGACGACTTTACAAAGAGATCGGGGCATGCATCCACAACTGAATTGGAGGCTCCCGAGTAGGACAACAAGATGTCACAACAAATCTAGCAATAAAGAAAACGAGATCTAGGATTTCCAAAGAAACTCTAGATGCAAGGGGCCCTCAAGTGAATGAGGGGGAAATTCAGATCGTTTCGGTGATGATGTATATCAAGGCCTTCTCCTTTAATTCTCCAAAGATAAAGACCTTCATATCGTTGAATGAGGAGATCTTGTGTATTTGGTGGCTCACAAAAATACTGTTCTTATCTGTTGATTCGAGAGGCTCCAAGTTGAATATGGGTAGGGGTATTTGTACCCCCTCCCGAATTGTAGCTGTTTGGAGTTGTAGGAGGCCAGATTATCTGGCCCAAGTGGGGGCCAGATAATCCGTCCTAAGCAAAAACTCTGGCCCAAACCTTCGCCCCCTTTTGTGTAAGTCGTGCCTCCTGTTCTTAGCAAAATTCCCAGGGGGCGGATAATCCGATGCATTGGGAGGGGCGGATTATTCGGACTAGGAAAAAACTTCAGCCCTAGCCAAAAATCCAGGCCAATTATTCGTCCGAGTATCTGAGAGCCGCGCCTTCTGGTCTTTAGTCGAAATCTAGGAGGGATGGATTATCCGGGCCTGGCTATGGACGGATTATCCGTCCTGAGAAAACATCCGTCCCAAAGCCAAATATCCACCCCCATATCTGAGGTTCATGCTCCTGGTCCTTAGCCAAAATAACCAGGGGGCGGATTATCCAGCCCTCGCCAGGGACGGATAGTCCGGCCTGGCAACCCTTGATCGTGCTAAATTGATCAGTGGCTCTTTTCTACTCTTTTGGAAGGACGATGCTGACACATGTAAATCTTCTTCTGTATCTGTAGAACTTAACACACATTAAGAATATCCATGGTATTATTATCTAACACACAAAACACTAGGGATGAAGAAATGTTCTTTCACCCTCCCACCTTGTTACGTCGCCACCTACCACCATGGCCGACATGGCGGCGAGCTCGGCCACCTTATGAACCGGCGAAGGAGAAGAGGAGGAGAGGATCATAGGGAATTGTGGAAGCTTGCCGAGAAAACCTACCTCACCCTTTTCACAAATAAGAAGAGGAGGAAAAGCAGAAGGACCAGATCGATCTCGAGCCCGACGCAAACCCTAGCTACCTCGGCCTGAGGCCCATCCGCGATCTCCATCGCCCCAACAATACCCATCCACGGACGGGCTATGTGAGCTCCCCGCAACCTCCCTGACATAGTTCAGCATCTTCTTGTGCTGTAGAACAACGCCGCTTCTTGTCAAGCACCATGTGCATGCTCTGTGGTGATAGCGGCTTTGCAGGCCTGATCTGGGCCCGGTCGGGCCTGTTTTGGCCTCGTGTGCCCCGCTACTGCATCCGGTCGGCTATTGCCATGAAGGCGGTGGAGGTAAGTCCTCCTGCAAGGCTGCCATGCTGCCTTTCGTCTCATATGGTCCCTCTTGTCTGTCTTGCGGGCCGCACATCAGTGGTCACAGTGTGATGATGATTATGGCTGCAAGATCGTGTTGACGCGTGTTGGTGGGCGGCATGATTGGTGGAGCATGACAAATCAAATGGGGTGGTGGTTTTGGGGGGTCAGGATAAATCCATGTCGGCTCGTCTGGAACCGATGCGGTGACACCCTGCGGGTGCCACCTTCCTTGAAGGGCGTCGACTATACCCCTTCCCTACTCACCTCGGTGTATCGGGGGAAACCCTAGGACAACTCCGAGCAACAGCATAGTTGGTGTCGCATTCCTTCTTGAAGGTGTTGCTTCTTACACGGCGATTCGAAGCGCTAGTCATGGGTGGGACAACTTCAGAGGGCGCAGCGGTTGCGGATCATCTTAGTTTAGAGTACCGCCTGTTGTTGGCATTTGTTTCTCTTTATTTTCTTTTGGGCTGGTTTGTGCTGCTGTCCCAGCATTATCAGTGGCTGTATCGTGGTTGCTATATTAATATAGCGGGGCGAAACCTTGGAGTTGAAAGAGCTGCGGCCATCTGAGCAGAGTGTTTGGAATCCAATTTAGGAGAAGTTGTAGTTCTTTTGTTCTTCATGTAGCTTTTCTAGAGGTGGCTAACTCCGATTGGAGTAGACCCCCTGCAAATACCTACAAGCTAAATATAGATGCGTGATATTTTCCTAATGGTTCAGGATCCACGAGTGCGATTCTACGTAATTCAAAAGGGCATGCAGTTGCAGGCTGCGGTGAAGTCTTGGATCACCTCCTTGATGCTACTACTGCAGAGGCGACTGCACTTCTAAATGGTCTGCAAATGATTGATCAGCTGGGGTGCGTTCCTGTTATTGTTGAGACTAATTCTCTTGAGCTTGCACAAGCTTACAATGGTGATATTGAGATCTGCAGTCCATACACGGCGATTGTGGTGGAGTGCTTTGCTACTGCTCATAGAATTGGCTAGATTACGGTTCAACACCGTTTCCAGGAAGCTAATTCGTTGGCTCATTTTCTTGCCAAACATACTTTTGAGACAAAGGTTCCCGTTCATATGACCTGGGTGCATGATACCCCTAGCTTTATTAAATCCCTTGTAATAAATGATGTAATTCTTTTTCGAGAGGCTGGAAGTTTCAGACGTACTCTTTTTCTTTACCATAGTAGTATCTAAGGGAACTAAAAGGTTTTAATAAGACAGCTTGAATATCGTATGTTTCAAAAAAAGTCTGGACTATGGTTGGGGCTGAGTTCCCCGTGTCAGGCTGGCCCAGGTTGTTTCGTAGTAGATTATTTGTTGCCCCTGGCCATAGCCTTGTCTGTCTTTTCTCTTTGGCTTTCTTTTTCTTTTTCTTTTCCTTTTCCTTTTTTTTTGGTTTTGAATCTGTGGTTTCAATATAAGCCGGACTTTTCAGGCCTTTCGTCTAAAATTTCGCATATTATCCAAATGCATCTCTCTTTCTCTCGCCTACCTAGAGCGTATGTACAACAAAGTTGCTTTGGGAAAGCACGGATCTCATCATTTGGAGTAGTAGATGCCCAACACCATCATGAAATTCAAGTACACCACACCACGCCTCGTTCGATCTGAAGCTACAAAAGTATGGGAATAATTTGTAGTTATAGCAGGACGGGCCAGTCCATAGGCCACACCCGAGCAAAGCCTTTTCTGATTTTGTACTTCAGGGCCTGAAGACGGGAGTCAGCTATGGTCTGCGTTTGGACATTCGCCTGCAGGGCTCTGCGTTTTGCAAAAATCCAGCTAATGCAACAACGAGCCTGCTGTAACACGATACAGTACATGAATGTGCAAGCTAACCTGGGACTGAAACTAGGGAACGAGCTTGTGACTCTCAAAAGAAAGGGGTAGGCGTCGAGTGCTAGCCTCAAAGGGTAAAAAAGCTCTGTAAAATAGTACTGTATCTGCCAATACAGATTACTTTAAGACTATATAAGCAACATTGAGGAAAAGAAATACTATTACTTGCTGCCAGTTCCAACATTGAGGAAAAGAGGTTATATGAGTATTACTAATGATGTTGTCTCATTCAGTTTGTGCTGCGGGTAGATTAGCATCTTCTGGTGGCGAAAGGTTTCTCGGCAATCAGCATAATCTTCACGAGAATTTCTCTGGATTCAGGCAGAAATATGAGAGAGTTTACAACAGGCTAGTTAGTAAATCAAACAAATACGTAAAAAGAATGCGATTGAACTCACTCAGTAGCTGGCTGCATCTACTTGCATTCTGGTGCTACTTGAGTGGTATATTTGTTAAAGACTGAACTTGCTCAGTTAGCAAGGTAATCATGTTTTGCCTTTATCAGTAATGAAGCACTCTCTTACCCGCATGAAGCATAATATGATGGGGCTCTTACCTTAATTAGGACAGGTTCATGGCATCTCGGGAGGCAAAGAAAGATGCTTAGCCCATTTGACACAACACGTGTCTCGGACTGTCACTGTGTGGGCGTAAACCATGAGTAGAATTTGAAACATTTGGGAGCAGTCCAGAAGAGAATCAGCATAGTAATGATTAGACTTTGTATCAGCTGAGATCAACATAAACATACCCTGGAAAATCATCAAGCTGCACCTGCATTAAAACACGAGGAAAGCCACACAGTATGCCAGTGAACCTATCAAGAATATCTACTAAGAATGCATACAACCTCACAAATGAAAATGCCAGATATTTCTTCTATTCAGAAATACAACAGATGAACCTTTTTATCTTGATTACATGCATTAAAAGAAAACTTCCAGCAGGGTACAAATGAGGTTTCTCAGCACATTAAGTGGAGAAACTAAATGTAGCTTAGTGCTTTCTCTCGATTGTTCTTCACAGAAATGCAATTATCCACTATTGAAGTGCAAGTTGCTAAGGAGAACTAAGACAACAGTTATATGTACATGTCATAGTCAGACTCACAAATACAAAAAGTTATATCTACTTGCCAATATATAGCCAGCACCCAAGCAAAGGCCTTCTGAATGATGTACTACAGGGCCTGAAGACAAGAGCCGGCAATGGTTTGCATTTGGACATATCGCCTGGACTTTTCAAGAGGTCCGCGACTCTTCGTTTTGCAAAATTCCACCTGATGCAAGAAAGAGCAGGCCTTGTATTTTCACTACCGACAATGGTATATCACATTACTGTGCAAGCTAACTGGACTGGGACTCTCACAAGAACTGGCAGTCGTCGACGACTAGCTCTAGAGCGTAAAAACTTCTATTAGATTGATGGCAGGTGCTTTACTTGGAGACTATATAGGGAACATTGAGGAAAAGAAATACTCCTGGCTACCAAAAACCAGCTAATGCAATAAAGATTATATGATTATTACTCATGATGTTGTCTGATTTTGCTTGTGCTGCAGGTACATTAGCATCTTCTGGCTGCACTAAGAAGAACTATCATGGCAAAAGGATCCTCGTCAATCAGCGTAATCTTCACGGGAACTCTTCTGGCTGTACAAAAAACTATAATGACAAAAGGTTTCTCGTCAATCGGCATAATCTTCACAAGGACTTCTCTGGGTTCAGGAAGAATTTCTATGTCGATGCAGAGGCTGGGTGCTTTGCCTCCTTTTTGAAAAAAAAAAGAACTTCTATAGGGCTATTACAAGAAAATGAGAGAATGCAAGTTCATAACAGGCTAATTAGTAAATCCAATAAAAGAAAAGGAACATCTACTAGTTGCATTGTGGTGCTACTTGAGCAGTACGGTATTTGTTAAAGACTGAACTTGCTCTGTTAGCTAGGTAATCATGTTTTGCCTTTATGACTAAAGCTCTCTCTTACCCACCTGAAGAGAAATATGATGGCTCTTACCTTAATTAGGACGGGTTATGGCATCTCGGGGGGCAAAGAACGATGCTTAGCACATTTGACACATTCCACATGTCTCTGCAAGTCACTGTCAGAGCCGTGGCGTAAGCAGTACAGTAGTCTGGCAAACTAGGGTCCAAAAGGAGAATTTGAAACATTTTTATGCAGTCCAGAAGAGAATCAGGCAGGTTGGAGATATAGTAGTAATTAGACTTCATATCAGTTTCGATCAACATAAACATACCAAGACTCATCTACCTGCACCTACATTGAAATACAAGGAGAAAAGCAACGTAAGTTGAGAAAACAAATCAAGCAGATCTACTAAGGATAGTGCATACAACCTCACAAACGAAAATACAAGATATTTCTTTGATTCAGAATAAAGAAGATGAACCTCTGTATCTTGACTACATACATTAAAAAAATTACTATGACCTCACCAAATTAGGAAACAGATGAATATGTATTGTACTGGTTTACAGAGAAAACTCCCAGCAGATCATTTGTTGGAAGATGTACAAAAATGAGTTCTCCAGCAAATTAAGCAGAGAAACTAAATATATCGTAGTGGTTTCTCTCAATTTTTCTTCCAACTTTAATATGTACATATCCACTATGAAGTACAAATTGCTAAGGACAACTAAGGAAACAAATATATCTACTTGTCATACTCACAAATACAAACACCGTTTCATATTCAACCTCTACCTCTCGAAGTATGCTTAGCCAACAGTTCTAACAATCTCTGTTGTTCCAGTTTAGATATTCCAGGATGAAGCTGAGGAAGGTTGCTAAGGAATGATTTGGCATCAGCTATCTTATCATGCCTACAATACTCCTGTAATATTGAATTGTAGGTTCTCTCATTGGGCTTACAACCATGTGTAACCATATAACGTACTAAATCAATAGCTTCTTCAAACATTGAGTTGGCCACATAACTCTTAACAAAGATATTGTATGTTACAATATCTGGTACCAGGCCAGAACATTTCATCTCAGAGAACAATCTTGAGGCTTCTTTCATCTGCCCTTTTCTCCCATACGCATAGATCATAGTGTTATAAGAATATCGATCAGGACGTGCACCACTTGACTTGATCTCAGTGAGGATATTTTCACACTTTTCACAATCACCTAAGCGAGAATACATGTGCATCAGGCTATTGTATGTTGCGGTGCTGAGGTTAATAGAACTTCCCTTCATGAGCGAAAGGATCTCCTCCACCTTCTTAACCATCCTATTTTTCCCATATACAGAAACCATGGCGTTTAGAACATTGATATCCAGAGAACCCCGCCTCCTCCTGAGTTCCAGGAACGCCTTTTCTGTTTCAGGTAAGTTATTAACTTTGCTGTTGACCAGTACCAATGTTTTCACTAGCCCATGGTGTGACTCTATCTTCTCTGCATATATGTCATCTGACAAAGCTTTCATTTTGTCCAACTTCTTTGCATTAGCATATGCATGAAGAAGTGAAGAGTAACTAAGCTCATCTGGCCTACAATCCAGAGACTCCATCTCAGCTAACAGCTTTTCTGCCTGCTCCCAACGCCCACCACGAGCTAGTGCAGATAGAACAGCATTATATGTCGATATGTCAGGATGTATACCAGCTTCAATCATCCTCTTATATATCACCATTGCTTGGTCAAACAAGCCACACCGACTGTAGGAACTAATAAGTGAACAATATGTATCCCGCTCAGGAACATAACCAGATTTTTTCATCTCCTTGAATACCCCAGACACCTCAGTGTCTAACCCATTTTGCCCAAACACAGCCAAGAGTGTGTTCCAGGTCACAACATCCGGCACAAATCCAGCAGACCTGAGGTCCTCAAACACAGCCATCATCTCTGGGAACTTGCCCCTCACCCCATGAAGCTTGATCAACGCATTGAACGTGCACAAGTTCGGCTTACATCCATTCCTCAACATTTCATTGTATGTCCCGATTGCTGCATCAACTTTGCCAGCCCTGTCGAGACCAGAAATCAATGTCGTGTACGTAATGACATCCGGCTCAATCCCCTTAACCTCCATCTCCTCTTTGAGCTTTAGTGCCTCTTCCAACAGCCCGTTCTTTACGTACGAAGAAATGAGCGAGTTGTAGGACACGACACTGGGTGGACAGCCCCCATGCTCCATCTCCTTGAGCAGACCAATTGCCTCGTCATGCATACGCGCCTTGCCATACACATCGAGCAGTGAATTGAACGTGACCTTGTCAGGTTCGAACCCAGCAGCCTTCATTTCATCGAACACCTTCGCTGCCTCCTTATGGAGTCCGCTGCGACGGCAACAGGTAATGAGCGAGTTGTATGTATACCTGTCCAGCGGAATTCTGTCCTTCTTCATGGCGTCCACGAGTGCCACAACCTCCTTCCAGGGAACGGCAATCTTGGAGTACACGTGGAGCACGACATTGTAGGTGACGAGGGCGGGCTCGACGCCGTTAGCCACCATGCGGCGGAACACGGCGACGGCGTCCCGGTACCGGCTGGCGCGGGAGAACGCTGACACGAGAGCCGTGTAGGCGCTGGCGTCGGGTTCCGGCGCGGCGTCGAGTAGCGCGGAGGCGTCGGAGAGGCGACCGGCGCGCGCGAGGATGCGGACAGCTGTGGGGAGCACGCGGGGAAGGTGGAGGACGTGCTCGCCGTGGAGGTCCCGCGCGGCGTGGAGGGCGGCGAGCGCGACGCCTGGGCGGCCGCGGGAGGCGAGGGCGCTTAGCACGGAGGCGAGCTCGGTGGCTGGGAGCGAGGAGAGGATGTCGCGTGGGGAGACGCGGTCGGGGTCGGACATGAGGGACTGGAGCGCGCGCCGCGCGGGGAGGGAGAGGGAGGGCGGCAGGTTCCATGCCTGCCCGCCTCCGCCCCCGCGGCGGGCGGGGTCGTGTGGGCGGCCGAGGCGGGGCGTGCGGGAGGAGGAGGTGGGGGTGGGGTGGGAGGACGAGAGGAGGGAGGTGGGGGAGAAGAGGCGGGGAGGGGAGTGCGCGGGGTGCTGGAGGTGGATTGGCTTGGAGGAGGGACGCGGCGGCGCGGGCGCGCGAAGGGGAAGCTGGAAGGCTATGGTATCGGTCATGGCGGGTGGTGTTGGCTACCTTGACAGTGGGGGTTTAGGGGTTATGGCCGCCGGGGGGAACAGGCACAGCCGCTCGTGGAGAAGAGAGGATTGGGTATGGCCGTTTGGGGAGGGAGGTTCACCGTTCACGGTGCGGAACCAAACTGAGGATTCACGGGTGCAGGTGCAGCATTCGGCCGCCCGGTCTGTCAGGGCCCGGTCAAATGGGCCAGTCATTGGAGAAGGGATGCCTTTAGAAATGGTCTGCTTGGGCCGAAAGCAATGAGGGCCGGAATTGGAGTTTGTGTTCAAGCTAATTACACATTTAGTCCCACAACTTGCTCGGGAGGTGCAAAATAGTCCCACAACTTATAAAATGAATAAAAGCAGTCCCACAACTTGCAATCTGGGTGCAAACTAGTCCATTTTGACAAAGTTTTGCAAACTTGATTGTTTTTGGACGAATTCGACTGAAGCTTTTGCAAAATGGTCCAGAAAACAACTAACGTGACTAGCAGAGGCCCTTCCACGCGCGACGTGATTGGAAGTCGCTGCTGACCGGTCGCTCCTCTTGCTGCTCCCCCTGCTGACCGGTCGCTCCCGCTCCCGCCTCACCGCTCCACCCTCCTCTCATCCCCAATCTCCGTCCCACTCGCCTCAAAGCTGACCGGCCGCCGCTCCCGCTGCTGACCTTGACAGAACCGATCGATCCCGTGGCGGCGGCCACAGAAGGGCTTTATGGAGAGCACGGCTCGATCTCCTTCACCTGCTCTAGTTCGGGGAAGGTCTTAGAGGAGGGGCCCTGCATCAGCTCGAGATGGAGGTCGTGCATCGGCTCGCAATGGAGGTCCTCTATTCCGGAGTGCAGCGAAGGCGGAGGCCTTCGTCGAGGCGAAGGTGTATGAGGCGAGTCTGGCGGTGCAAAGGGAGAAAAGGGAATGACTAATTTGAACCTCACATGACACTTGAACTACGTCCTCCTCTTACATTTAAAGGCAAAAAAATAACTAAGGACAAAATCTTCCGGCCTATATTTATCCCCTTCTTCCTCCTCCTACATTCACCGAATCAAAGACAAGGAAAATATCTATGTTCCTAGCCTATTCCCCTTTCTGACAGAACAAATGATACATCTTTATTAATTAACTGAAGTGAACCTCACATGACACTTGAGGTATCTCTGTACTTTACTAAAACTGGTAACTGTTCTAACAATTTTTTGAGCTGAACCATATTGATCGCTCCGCCTCGTCCCTCCATTGCACCATAGTGTCTATTCCAAACAAAATTCTCCGTTGAAACTACCTACGTTCGATCTGATAGTGCGCCCACATCCACCCTCCATGGCACCGTCATGAGAAGACAAAGCAGAGGTTACAGCAGAAAATAGGGTACTGTAGGGCGGAGGGTCCTCATCATGCTCACGGTAGTGCATCTCCGCTGAGATTGCCGCCGAGAACTGCGGCGACGATCGGTTGCGTCATTGACGTCGCTAGGCTCCTCGCCGTAATTGCCTGGACTACTTGTTTCATGTTCGTGGCAAGTGGAGGGGTCATCAGTAATAATTCAATGGGCCAGCGTGTGGAAGAGCCCAAATTCGCGTCACAATATTTTCCTAGACCGTTTTGCAAAATCGTCCTTACTGACTACAGTAGGATCCTGTCCATTTGTTCAGATTCGCTTGAATTTTGTCAAAATGGACTAGTTTGTACCCAGATTGCAAGTTATGGGACTACTTTTGTCCTTTTTACAAGTTGTGGGACTATTTTGCACCCCGAGAGCAAGTTGTGGGACTAAATATGTAATTAGCTCCAAAAGAAAATATCACTCGCCAACAAACAGAACACAAAGAGCTAATTACATATTTAGTCCCACAACTTGCTGACGGTAACTCCGCCACGAGGACCTCCGTCTCCTCCCTTTGACGGTAACTCCACGTAATAGGCTGTGGCCGAACACTACTAGGTAAAAGCCTACTCGATGTGCACTAGAAAAGCTATTCGAGACGTATATTGGATGCGCCTCAAGGCTTGTGCTACTAGTATTTGTTACTCGAGGCGCATCTGATATGCGCCTCGTATAACCTAGATACTCGAGGCGCATATGATATGCATCTCGTGTAAGTATGCACAAGGCGCGTGTCAGATGCGTCTCGAGTATGTCTAAAAGATGCGTCTCTAGTATGTCTGACGTATGCACCTCCAATAGCTTTATATATGCACCTTGAATAGCATTTTCGAATTTTAAATTTTACAGAACCATAGTATAATCCAGAATACACAGTTCATGGGTATTATACAGTCCAGAATACAATATAAACAGCATAGAATTTCCAGAAAGTTGCAATGGACAAAACATAGTAGAACCAACATGAATACAAGTACATCACACATCAACTTGAATTAATCCGCGACATACGAGTTCACACATCAACTAGAATCAACTAGTACATCACACAACACCAAGTGTGTGTGCCAAGTTCACGTCTCTCGGGGCCAGACCAAGTACAAGTTCACAATCACAATACAACTCTGACACGGAGCTCTAGGTGAACCTTTTGAGGACGATCATGATCAAGGTATGATTATTCCGAGCCTTTATTATTCGGTTGGTTTGTGGCTTTACCACCGCCATCGCTATCAGGGTAGTGGCGTTGTCCTCGCCATCGGTATCCCCCATCTCCTCATCGGACGAGGTATCCTCTTCCTCCATCTCCTCTTCCCGTGGCATGAATTCCGGGTCCTCTTGTGATTTCATCTCCTACATGTGCTCCCAATAGGCCTTCCTTCTAGAAGTGCCCGACTCGGACATATCCAAACACAAAAAGAAATGGAACTATTAAGCACCAAAATTGACAAAATTTTGGGCATATGACCTTTGCTAATTTTCTAGACCTATGAGTGCTAGAAATTCGCCGGAACAAAAATGAATCAACATTCGGCGAAACTTTGGCTTCTCAAAAAAAACTGCACAAAAAATGGCCTACATAGGCACAAACACAACTAGCAAGACACATATACTACCATCCAGCCATCCCATATAGGCATAATAGCCTTACTTCAATTCATGCATTTTTATTAATTAATATTGAATAGTGATCAAATTAAAGTAATCGGGTATGCATAAAAACATGACCAATTCCACACCTAGTTATCACTTCTTCCATCCCAAGATACACAGAGTCAAGAACCAACACAGAAAACAATTCAATTATCCACAAGACAACCAACATGCGTAATCTTGCTCAGATTCATCCTGCGTCATGAGTGTAGAGGTTCAACGGAAAAAAAAGTAGGGACAGAAATTATGCAACTAAGTGAAAACAGTAGGGACAGTCCTGCTTAGCTTCCTAAGCACCTCTTAATGATTAAACATTTGTTCTCTTTGCTAAGTTATTTGGTACATAATTGTAAAAGTTAGGTCTTTGGTAGGAGGACTAGGACGGACTGAGATCATCGACTTATCATGGAGCATGTTCAAACTCTACTTACAAAGAAATAAATATAAGTGCCTTGTTTTTTCACCTAATGCATGGCGTTCTGTAATGGTAAATTTGGATGTTCTGGAATGGACTACCATTTTTTCATCACTCAAGTATGGATTGGTTGGTAAAAGGGATAGAGTTGTGGAGTATCATTGAATTAGGAAATATTTCTTATGCTTGTGGCGAATTTAGTGTAATTAGGATGCTGATTCCTGCCCGTTCATAGAATTCGAAATTTTCACTTAATTTTTTATATTCTTATGTTCATTAGCTTTGCTTTATTTGTGCCTTTGATATTTTTTGTTACTTGCCAACTAATATTTCAAATGCGAATCGTGCAAAAATCCAGGTTTGGTTCAACTAGCTGCATGGTGCGTCGCCCCAATTAGATGTACCACATAGCTTTTTCAGGTTTAATCGTTCATTCATTTGAATCACACCTGTTTAGTTGGTTTATTTTTACTGATTGTGAACTAATGCATTTTTGAAAATTACAGAATATAACCAGCATAACACTCCATCTCAGCCAACAAGTTGCAGTTATACCTTTTAATTGACTGGTCTATAATTTGTAGAGGTTTCTCTTGGTGTCACTTGTTTTTGTAAGAAGTTGCAGGTTACAAGAACTGTGTTTGTGGGTATTTCAGGTAATCCTAAGTCTAATTTGACATGCTATTGCAGATGCATATGCAGTTTTCTCTACTACACCCAGGATAAGAAACCTACTAATAGGAACGCATAGACAAATTAAAGACCAAAAACAAATGAGCTTAACCATAGTTGAATAAGCTTTATGTGATCTTATGTTAATGGTTTTGTTCCACCTCAAGCACATTTCCCAGAAGCAATTAGCAGGGGAATCATGTTGTTGTGCCATCTCTTTCTCCAGCTCCAAGTCAGAAGTAGAGTAATTGGGGTGGGGACAGTGGCTCCTTTAGCGGAGACGCTGTCAAACGGAGACGACGGCTCCTTTAGCGCCAGTCAACACGCTAAAGGAGAGGGGAAAGAGGGAGAGAGGGTGATGCTCACAACCGAGATGAGGACGAGGACGAGCACGCATACAACGACGAGCGGACGATGACGAGCTCCTCCATGGCCTGCGGTGGACGCAGGACAGCGACGCCGGACTCGCAAGCAGAGGAGAATACTGAACTGAATCACGCATCATCGTCTCTCGATCGATACATAGCCAACATATGCGAGGTGCATTTCTGCGAATGTGTCTCAAGTATAATCTTATGTAAGTCGCATTTCGGCAAGATGTGCCTCCAGTATAATCGTTTACCACTACTCCAAAAACAAGCGTGGCACGGAAGCTAACATAAAATAGTCATTAGCCCAGTGGCTAGCCACACAGAGCAATCCCCTCCATTCTCTAGGCACACATGTTCGATTCCCTGGTGTCTACACTTTTTTGGTCTTTTTTAAAGGACATTTTAATTGTTAAATCATTGTCCAATATTAATATAAAAGGATTTCTATTTTCGTGCTCCTGGTTTGCTAGTTGTACTCATTTTTCCCCAGTCGCTTAACTTTTCCTCACTTTTGCCCATATCCTACTACGAAACTCTCACACGGTTTAAAAATCGCTGTATGTCAGCCTTGCCATTGTGCTGACAAGTGGGGCCGTGTTCAGTCGGGTCCCGTAATGGACCCTCGCCGTCACGTGCTGACAAGTGGGATCAGTTGGTCAGATACGCGTTATGTTGATGTGTGCGGCCGTGCCATGTTGGATTGCGTGGTGTCGGCTTGTTGGGACGCGTTATAGGGGATGTGGTGTGGTACCATGTGGGGCGTGTTTGGTGGTTACGTGCGTCCTGTCGCCTTAATTGAAAGTTTTTTTTTTGTTATTTTTATGATTGACCTTTTTAAAAGCGCATTTTCCCCTTTATCTTGTTAACAGTTATGTTTTTTTCCAAAAGGTAGGCAATCTAGAGCGGCTTCTCTTTTCATTCATATTACTTTTTGCCCTCGTTTTTTACCAAACTAGTAGCAAATCTAGAGCAGCAAATCTAACCAGCATCATAAATACATTAAGTAAATATAGCAGATGTAGATAAAGCCGCTAATATAGGATATATAATACGGTACTTAGACTAGTTTTGAAAATTAGGCTGCTCAGAGCAGCGGACAAGTTCAACATAACTAAACAAAAGAAACTGCTTTACAGCAGCAACAGCACAAGATTAGTGGCACATCATGGCCTCCGCCACGAGGGCCTCCGCCTCCTCCCTCTTGTGCTTCCTCCACTTCTTGTTGCCATGTACCTTGACCTTGGGCTCCTTGGGCTTGATCAGGGGCATGCGACCCTCCTCGATGGCCACCTTCTGAAGGTTGAGGAGGTGAAAACCGAGCACCTGGTGCTTGGTTCTGAAGCCGTTGACGTTTATGATGGCGCTGCGTCAACGTGGGAGCGCTTCATCGGGAAACCCCAAGAGCAAGGTATGATGCAGCACAGCAGAAAGTCTTCCCTCAGTAAGAAACCGGGGTTATCGAACCAGTAGGAGGAAGGAAACGTCTCAAAGGTGTTGCAAGCAACGTGGAAACCTTCACAACACAAACTCAATACTTTGCCCCAACTAACAGTGAGGTTGTCAATCTCACTGGTTGCTATAACAAAGGATTAACTGTATGTTGTGGAAGGTGATGATGGTTTGCAGCAAGTAAACAGTAACAATGGAAGATGTATCAATGGTAAAGATTGGACCGGGGTCCATAGTTCACTAGAGGTGTTCTCCTTAGATAAACAAACATGTCATGCAGGGTAAACAAATTACATCAGGGCAATTGACAGGACTGAGAAAGGCATAACAATGCAATACTATACATCAAGATCCTATGAGATTCAATTGGGCAATACAACAAGATACATATACCGCCATCCAACTGCATCTATGACTAGAAGTCCACCTTTGGGTTATCATCCGAAAACCCCTCCAGGATTAAGTTGCAAGCAACAGACAACTACTTTAAGCAAAGTGTGTAAGGTAAACAATCCACTTGTTCCATGAACAAGAGACCGTTGTTTTCTCCCTAGTGGCAACAACACATCTACAACCTTAGAGATTTCTGTCACTTCCCTTGATTAAATAGAGGCATGAACCCACTATCGAGCATAAATACCCCCTCTTGGAGTCACTAGCAACTACTTGGCCAAGATAGCTACTAACAATGGAGAGCATGCAAGATCACAAACAACACAGACATGATAGAATCAATAAGACAAAACCATTAATCAATCTGACATAGTAATCTCAATATCCATCGGATCCCTGCAAACACAACATGCATGATTACAAATAGATGAGATCTTGATCATGAACGGAGCTTACAAGATCTAGACATTAAAGCACAAAGGAGGAGATACAACCATCTAGCTACTACATGGACCTGTAGTCCAAGGTGGAACTACTCACGCTTCATACTGGAGGCTGGCATGATGAAAAAGAAGGCATCCGGGATGATCTCCCCTCCGACAGTGTGCCGGGAAGAGCTTCAGATCCCACCGACCCCCCGATCTAGGGACGATGGTGGCGATGGCTACAGGCGGTTTTGTGGAATATTGATCGGGTACTTAGGGTTTAGGCATCAGGGGCTTCTTATAGGCGAAGAGGCGAGGCTGGAAGGCGGCCAGGGGGGCCACACCCTGCCCAGGAGGGGCACAGGGTGGGCCCGCGCCTGGGGGGTGTGGCCGATCTGTGGCTCCCCTCCGTCTCTCCTCTGGACTCCGTGTTCTCCTCGATAAAATATTGACTTTGTCTTTTGTCCCGTCCAATTCCGATAATATTTCCTTACTAGATTTTCTGGAACCAAAAACAGTAGAAAACAGGCAACTGGTACTGTGGCAACTTGTTAATAGGTTAGTACCAGAAAACATATAAAAAGAACCTCGAAGTGTGGACAAAGCAAAGCAAAGTAGATACTAAACAAGCATGGAACATCAAAAATTATGATACGTTTCCAATGTACAGTTTACGAATGGGTCGCGGGTTGATGACCCACAAGTATAGGGGGTGTATCGTAGTACTTTCGATAAATAGGAGTGTTGATCCCAACGAGGAGCAGAAGGTGCTGAACAGTGGTATGGAGCAGGAAACACCTGTGAATACTTAGCAAACGGATTTTTAGTGGTTTTCTGACAAAGCAACAAAACAAAGAGCAAGTAACAGAAGTAACGAACAAACGGAGCAAGTGGCCCAATCCTTTCTTAGCAAAGGACAAGCCGGTGGAAATACTTATAAGGACCAAACGTTCTCGAGGACACATGGGAATTCTGTCAAGTGCTTTCACTTCAAATAGCTGAGTACTCTTCTCTGGTGTTCGTAAGTGTTGTGTGGGTGAACCTGTGCTAACATACCGCCCTTCCTAGGACTAATACATACTTGTGATTAAACCCCTTGCAAACATCCGTAACTACAGGAAAGTAATTAAGATATAAATCTAACCACATCCTTAAACTCTGAGATCCTACGCTCCCTTGTCCAAAGGTGTCCTAACGGGGGTTCAGGTTTCTGTCACTCCGGCAGCCCCACGATTAGTAGCCAAATACACAATGCATTCCCCTAGGCCCATAAATGGTGAAGTATCATGTAGTCGATGTTCACACGACACCACTAGAAGAATAGCACCACAACTTAAATACTAAACCATTGAATAATAACTCATCACAGATTCACTACTAACAACATGACTTCTCCCATGTCCTCAAGAACTAAACGAACTACTCACAAGACATCATATGGATCAAGATCAAAGATGATATGATAATGGATAACAATATGAACATAAACAATAATCCAATGGTTCCACTCACAAGCATCAACTACAATAGTAATCAACACCAGGAAAGTTTCCCCTAAGAACTAAAGCAATATCCAACACAATTGTTACAGCGGGACGGAGTGGTGGTGATGGTGCTGGTGGAGATGATGGCGTGGATGATGATGATGATCCCGATGAAGCCTAGCTTGATGATGTTGTTGATGGCGACGGTCTCCCCTCTTCGAGAAGGAATTCCCCCGACAGAAATCTGTCTGCCGGAGATATCTTTCTCTCTCGGTGTTTTCCGCCCCTAGAGGCGGCGGAAATCTATCTGTGGTCGCCCTCGTGATATTAGGGTTCCGTAGGGAAGATATAGGCGAAGGGGCAGAGTTGAAGGCTGGGCAGGTGGGCCACACCTGCCCTAGGTGCAGGTCGGGTGGGCCCGTGCCTAGGGGGTGTGGGCCCCTGAGGCCCATCTCCGTCCCTCCTTCTGGCTTCCTTCGTCTCCTGGTAAAATAATATGTTTCCATATTTTTCTGGTATTTTTATGATCTTCGCGAAATTGCACCGAAACGCCTTCTTTTCCATCAGAATCCAGACTTCGGGAGTCCATCCTCTAGGAATCATCCAACATGCATAAACAGATGAAAAGCCATAAGTAATACCTCATAATAAGACAAATATCAATGGATGGAGGTAAATTATGATATAGAATGGTGATGCAAATTGGGCGTATTAACTCCCCCAAGCTTAGACTTCGCTTGTCCCCAAGCAAATACTGAGCTCAGTAAACATGTCCACAGGTTTATGGAGTGAAGTGTCGATAAAAGAATACGAACAAGAAGCATCACACTTACCATTGCACAACTCATAGAAGAAAGCAACTCACCATTATATAACTTATCTTGCAACCAAGTACAGCAGTCACAATAGAGATGCATAAAGATAAATCATAATTGGAATTGGCAAACTTGTTCTTGGTCAGAGAACACCTGGCAAACAGTTTCACAAAAGCTTTTTTGTAGCATTTACAAAATAGGAACACTATTTGCTCAAAAAGGTTTTCCACAAGTGAAGGCTTTCAAAGTAATACTCAATATATAAGAGTTTTGTGCAAACAAGGAAGATAAACAACATGATTGAATAAATCACCATATGAATGCTTGAAACACAAAAACTCAAAAGCTTGCTGGATATAGAGAGGAAATAGGTTTACTGACTCAACTGGTAACTGGGAGAAAGGTCCCTTCTTAGAGGGTAGCAGGGATTACAAGTCATAAAGAGCTTCCAAAAGATTATGGTACTTACTAGCTTTGAGCCCTCATTGCCCCTATCATAAGCATCTTGAGATGATTAAGGTTAAAGTGAACAAAGATGGAGTATATTCTTGACGAAATATAAGTTGGCAATCTCATGTCCCTTGAATATAAGGGCCAATCCCCATGCATACTCAACTTTGGGCCCAGGTAAGTTCTTGTCATTGTAAGTATTTGCATATCATTGAGAACCGCCAATGGGGTACCCCTTGCACATGGTACAGGAGCTTTCCATAACCAAAATGACAAGGCAAGCAGACAATGAGCATCTCAGCGATCTTTTTTATTTACTATGTGTATAGCTTTTTATTGAGGATGCTTCATAGATGACTCACTATGGTGATGCTGCAAGTTTCCACCATGATTAAGCATGGCTTAGGCTAGCGGCACAGGCGTTTCTCTAACAAAAAATACGAACTCCATGGACTTACAAGTTCCCTCTTTATTTCACACTGTTGACATCCATAGACAAAAGAGCACGATATGAACTGTGTACAGAGTACAAGTGCAATGCTGAAAACGTTCCCCGTGACAGCACGGTTCTGCTAAACCCAATGTATAGATGCAAGCATATACAACTTCGATGTTCACAATGGTTCAAGTCTATTAGGGGCAGGTAAATAAAGTGTGCCATCAAGTTCGTGAGAGCTTTACTAACTAGTTTTCACATAATAAAATACTTTTTAATTTGAAAGGTAGATGAAGCTTGAGAATTTGCTAGGAATAGCAAAAGCTACTAGGTAGATATGGTGGACACAAGTGGCAAAAGTTTTGGGTTCAAAGGATTTTGGAAACATGAGAAGTATGCCCTCTCAAAACAGGTTTTTGGCTAGCAAGGCTGGGTAGCAAGCAAGAGAGTTGAAAGAATCAAGAAAACATACAAGTAATAAAGCCAAACATGCAATCTTCCTTGAATACACAAAAGAATCTTAAATAAAGAATACTAAGCTTATGATCCAACAAGAAAGAAAATAATTGATACCAAATACCTGTAATCTCTTTCTTTCTTTTTCTTTCAAACTAAAGCCACTGACCAGAACTCGGTTTGCCAAAACCAATTTAGATCCACTTGATGATCCTAAAGTGGTGCCAATACTGAACAACAAGATCCATTATATAATAGAGATTGCAAACTAAAAATAAGAAGTGCAAAAAGTAAAAGATGAGACTTCTCATTAATATTCCAATAAAGGCACTCACACCAAGGGATACATAGATAATCAACTAAAGGAGAGATACTTCCACATGCAAACCAAACTATAAGATAACCCCTCTACCACAGATATGAATCCAGTAAAAAGGTAAAAGATAAAGATAATGGTGGTGATACCGCGACACTCCCCCAAGCTTGGAACAAGCCAAGGGGATGCCAAACCTGATGACGAATTACTCCTTCGGTGGTGGTGGTGTTCTCTTGTCGTCATAAAACTTCCAAGGTAATGGTTCCCCATACAAAAAGGATGTCCTTGTCTCTGCAATCCTGAAACTAGCAGCAGAGCTTATGCGATCAAATCTAGCCTCATCATCACAGTTTTGATTCTGTATGTCATAGAGATGTGCTTGCAATTGATTGGTGGTTTGACAGAGTGAGAAGATCTCTTCTCGGAGCTCAGCAACTTCTCCCTCATGTTTGGTGATGAGTTCTGAACTTATCTTGTGAATAACATCCACTTCGCGTTCTGCCATCTTCTTGTACCTGAAAACTTCTTGTTCCAATGCTTACATCCTGTCCTCCAGACTGCCTTCTCCTTTAGGGCCTTGAACTTATTTCATCTGTACCTTCCCCTCTTTGAGGATCAACTCTTTGGGATGAATCCTCAACTCATACATGTACGGGTTGAGGACATCCGTAGAGGAATCCTCCGTGGGTGATCCAGAGGAAGACATTGAGGCTCCAAATCTGAGAATTTTCCTAACAAAAACAGATTGAAAACAAAAACATGACGAGAACACGATGCAAGAACCTCGGGGAACCCGGGGGGTTATATATTACGAAGTTTCAAGGCATAAGGAAGGTACTGATACGAAAAAAGGCGGAGACCGAGTTCGGGGGAGTCAAACCCCCTCCAGGCGCGGCCAGGCTGGGCCCGTGCCTATGGTGGTTTTGTCCACCCCGGGCTCCGTTTCCTCTTCAGTTTCGTCTTGTAACTTCCCTTATGTATTAAAAACATCAGAAATATAAAATATTGGAGTTTCACGAACCTTCTGTTTTCACCACTTTTACCTATTCAAGGGTGAACTCTGCAGTTCTGGTGTTTGGCTTCTGATAAATTCTTCTGGAGTCACCATTTGAATAACATCCACATCTTCATTATAAGAATCTCCAGAAATATAATGTTTTAGTCTTTAACCATTAACCACCTGTGTTGTGTCATCCTTCAGAGAAGAAATTTTGATGGTACCTGAACGGTACACTTCCTTGATAACAAAAGGTCCTTCCCATTTGGAGAGTAGTTTCCCTGCAAAAAATCTGAGACGAGACCTATACAAAAGAACTTTCTCACCAACATGGAACTCCCTTTTGAGAATTCTCCTATCATGCCATCTTTTTACTTTTTCCTTAAAGAGCCTAGCATTTTTGTAAGCTTCACCTCTCCACTCATCTAGATTACTTAAGTCGAGCAGTCTTTTCTCACCAGCAAGTCTAAAGTCTCTATTCAACTCTTTCACTGCCCAATAAGCTTTGTGTTCTAATTCTAAAGTCAAGTGACAAGCTTTCCCATAGACCATTTTGTAAGGAGACATCCCCATAGGATTTTTATATGCAGTTCTATAAGCCCACAAAGCGTCATTCAACTTTTTAGCCCAATTTTTCCTAGATCTATTGACAGTCTTCTGCAAGATAGATTTGATTTCCCTATTGGAAAGTTCTACTTTCCCACTAGTTTGGGGGTGATAAGCTAAAGCTATTATGTGGTTTACATCATACTTAGCGAGAGTTTTTCTAAAACCCCCATGAATAAAATGGGAGCCTCCATCAGTCATGAGATATCTAGGCACACCGAACCTAGGAAAAATGACATCTTTGAGCATTTTCAAAGAGGTCTTACCATCAGCACTGCTTGTAGGTATGGCTTCTACCCACTTTGTAACATAGTCAACAGCAACAAGAATATGAGTATACCCTTTTGAAGGAGGAAAATGCCCCATAAAGTCAAATCCCCAACAATCAAAAGGTTCAATAACAAGAGAATAATTCATAGGCATTTCATTGCGTTTAGAGATGTTACCTACTCGTTGGCATTCATCACATGATATAACAAACTTCCTTGCATCTTTAAAAAGGGTAGGCCAATAAACTCTAGATTGTAAAACCTTTTGTGCAGTCCTATCCCCAACATGATGTCCTCCATAAGCACTGCCATGACATTTTCTCAAATCTCTTGTTGTTCAAATTCTGGAACACATCTTCGCATAATACCATCTACTCCTTCTTTATATAAATGCGTGTCATCCCAAAAGTAATGCCTTAGATCATAAAAGAATTTACTTATTTGCTGAGGTGTAAAGGTTGGAGGCAAATACTTGGAAACAATAAAGTTAGCATAATCAGCATACCAAGGACTCTCATGTGGACTTACCCTTATTGCAGCTAAC
This sequence comes from Avena sativa, assembly GCA_916181665.1. NCBI lineage: Eukaryota > Viridiplantae > Streptophyta > Magnoliopsida > Poales > Poaceae > Avena > Avena sativa. The sequence goes on along the minus strand of OV702284.1, from coordinate 362,996,637 downwards.
TGCTCATTTGGAAAACTATCATTAACAGGCAAAGGGTCAAAAGAAATGCTTTCCAAACGAGATAAATTATCAGCAACAGGATTATCAGCACCTTTCCTATCCACAATATGTAGATCATACTCTTGCAAAAGCAATACCCACCTTATAAGCCTAAGCTTAGCGTCCTTCTTCGGCATAAGGTACTTAATAACTGCATGATCAGTATGAATAGTAACCTTAGAATCAACAATAGGTCTAAACTTATCACAAGCAAAGATTACAGCTAAGAATTCCTTTTCAGTTGTAGCATAATTCTTTTGAGCAGCGTCTAGAGTCTTGCTAGCATAATGAATAACATTCAACCTCTTGTCAACATGTTGTCCAAGGACAACACCCACAGCAAAATCACTAGCATCACACATGATTTCAAAAGGTAAAGTCCAATCAGGTGGTTGAACAATAGGAGCAGTTGTCAAAGCTTTCTTCGAAGTTTCAAAAGCTTCCTTACAATCATCATAAGAAACAAAAGGAACATCTTTTTGAAGAATATTAGTAAGGGGCTTTTAAATTTTGGATAAATCTTTAATAAACCTCCTACAGAAACCAGCATGACCAAGGATACTACGAATACCTTTGATATCTCTAGGACAAGGCATCTTCTCAATTGCTTCAATTTTGGCTCTATCAACTTCAATGCCTCTTTTAGAGATCTTGTGTCCAAGAACAATCCCTTCATTAACCATGAAATGACATTTCTCCCAATTAAGGACAAGGTTGGTTTCTTCACATCCCTGCAAAACTTTATCAAGGTTGTGCAAACAGTTATCAAAATAAGTTCCGTGGACGGAAAAATCGTCCATGAAAACCTCTACAATTTCTTCACAAAAACCATGAAAGATAGCAGACATACATCTCTGAAAGGTAGCATTACATAAACCAAAAGGTATACGCCTATAAGCATAAGTACCGTAAGGACAAGTAAAGGTAGTTTTCTCTTGGTCCTGTGCTTTCACAGCAATTTGAGAAAACCCAGAATAACCATCAAGAAAGCAAAAGTGAGTCTTTTTAGACAACCTCTCTAGCATTTGATCAATAAAGGGCAAAGGATAATGATCTTTCTTAGTAACTTTATTAATCTTTCTAAAATCAATGCACATTCTATACCCAACCACTACTCTTTGGGGTATAAGCTCATTATCCTCATTAGGCACAACAGTTATCCCCCTTTCTTGGGAACACAATGAACAGGGCTAACCCATTGACTATCAACAATAGGATAAATAATACCACCATCAAGGAGTTTTAATACCTCATTTCTTACCACATCCTTCATCTTAGGATTTAGGCGGCGTTGGTGCTCAACAACTGGTTTTGCATCAGGCTCTATATTAATAGCATGCTGACATATAGTAGGAGAAATCCCCTTTAAATCATCAAGAGTATAGCCCATAGCTCCTCGGTGTTTCTTTAATATCTCCATTAACCTTTCTTCTTCCTTTCCTGAAAGTTTAGAAGTAATATTAACAGGGTATATCTTCTTGTCATCAAGATAAGCATATTTAAGATCATCAAGTAAAGGTTTTAATTTGAAAATAGGGTCCCCTTTAGGTGGAAGTGTGGTACCCAAATCTTCCACAAGTAAATTATGCTTAAGTAACTCAGGCTGACGAAGGAAAGCCTCATCAATCTCATTTCTTTCCTTCATGAAGGCATCACTTTCATGATCTTCCATGAACTGCTGCAAGACGTTGTTAGGAGCAAGAGAAATAGCAGAAAGTTGTTCAACCCTGAAGTCCTCATCAGGCAGTTCATTTTCATAAGGAGTTTTGGCAAATTTAGAAAAATTAAACTCATAAGATTATCCATCAAACTTAGTCAAAACTTTTTCATTCCTACAATCTATGATAGCCCCACAAGTATTCAGAAAGGGTCTACCAAACATAATAGGATAGGTTTTACTAGCTTCTTTACCAAGTACTAGAAAATCAGCAGGATATTTAATCTTACCACAAAGGACCTCCACATCTCTTACAATGCCAATGGGGAAAACTTGCTCTCTATTAGCAAGGTGAATGACCACATCAATGTCCTCAAGCTCGCAAGGACAAATCTCATGCATAATTTCCCTGTAAAGCTCATAAGGAATAGCACTGGAACTAGCACCAATATCGCATAAACCATAATAGCTATGACTACCATTTTTAATAGAAAGCACAGGGACACTAGCTTTTCTAACTTTCTTAGGATGAGAAACAATATTAGTAGCGTCTTCATAGAAGACAATATGCTCATCCTCTATATTTCTAGTGACAAGATCTTTCACAATAGCTACCACAGGCTCGATATCAATAAGCTCATCAGACCCTACCGTTTTATTTGCGCTTTTGCTAACCAAATTGGCCATAATAGAGTGTTCCCTTACCTTGGAGGGAAAAGGGATCTTCTCAACATAAGGTTCAGGCAAAATAGGATCAACGGTACAAACTTCTATACTGGCAGGAACGTGGGTAACAATGTCTTTATAAGGAGCATGGTACTTGTCCCACTCTTTCTTGGGAATCTCAATATAAGAGGCAAAAGCATTAAAACATTTCGCAAGAACTTGAGGATCAAGGCCAAACTTATTGCTAATATCACGGAAGCTATCGGTTCCCATAAAAGATTTAATGCATTCATAATCATAGTTTATACCTGACTTCCTTCCTTTGTCCTTCTCCCAAGCTTCAGTGTTCTCTTGAATACGGTCTAGAAGATCCCATTTAGCTTCTTCCTTCATACGTGTGAATGATCCAACACAAGAAGCATCTAGTAAATATTTATCATGAAGAGAAAGCCTAGCATAAAAGTTATTGAGAATAATATTGTTAGGGAGTTCATGAATAGGACATTTAAGCATTAGTAACTTCAATCTCCCCCAAGCTTGAGCTGTAATCTCTCCATCAAGAGGCCAAAAGTTATATATAAGATTTCTATACTTATGAATCTCACTGGGAGGATAAAATTTAGAGTAAAAGAGAGATGCCATATCCTCCCATTCCATGGATTGTCCATTCTTCAGCAGCTTATACCATGCCTCAGCTCTCCCTTTCAAGGATATGGAGAGTAACTTCTTCTTCACCTGTTCAGTTGTAATACCTGCACACTTAAACAACCCGCATAATTCATGGATAAAAAACAAGTGATCACTAGGATGGACAGTTCCATCCCCAAAATAATAATTATCCATGACACGATTAACAATACTTGTAGGTATCTTAAAAGGATCTATCTTAACAGGAGGTGGTTCATCTACTACCATAGCAGTGGTAGTAGTTTTCCCAAACAGGAAACCAAGTGGGTTATCCATATTGGAAACAAAGTAACAAGCAACAATGAAAGCAATACTCACAGTGAAAGTTTCCCTTACCAGTTCCACTCTTCAATAGCGCTTCACTCCCTGGCAACAGCGCTAGAGAATAGTCTTGATGACCCAAAAGTATAGGGGGTGTATCATAGTACTTTTGATAAATAGGAGTGTCAATCCCAACGAGGAGAGAAGGTGCTGAACAGTGGTATGGAGCAGGAAATCCCTGTGAATACTTAGCAAACGGATTTTTAGTGGTTTTCTGACAAAGCAACAAAACAAAGAGCAAGTAACAAAAGTAACGAACAAACGGAGCAAGTGGCCCAATCCTTTCTTAGCAAAGGACAAGCCGGTGGAAATACTTATAAGGACCAAATGTTTTCGAGGACACATGGGAATTCTGTCAAGTGCTTTCGCTTCAAATAGCTGAGTACTCTTCTCTGGTGTTCGTAAGTGTTGTGTGGGTGAACCTGTGCTAACATACCACCCTTCCTAGGATTAATACATACTTGTGATTAAACCCCCTGCAAACATCCGTAACTACAGGAAAGTAATTAAGATATAAATCTAACCATAGCCTTAAACTCTGAGATCCTACGCTCCCTTGTGCAAAGGTGTCCTAACGGGGGTTCAGGTTTCTGTCACTCTGGCAGCCCCACGATTAGTAGCCAAATACACAATGCATTCCCCTAGGCCCATAAATGGTGAAGTATCATGTAGTCGACGTTCACATGACACGACTAGAAGAATAGCACCACAACTTAAATACGAAACCATTGAATAATAACTCATCACAGATTCACTACTAACAACATGACTTCTCCCATGTCCTCAAGAACTAAACAAACTACTCACAAGACATCATATGGATCAAGATCAAATATGATATGATAGTGGATAACAATCTGAACATAAACAATAATCCAATGGTTCCACTCACAAGCATCAACTACAATAGTAATCAACACCGAGAAAGTTTCCCCTAAGAACTAAAGCAATATCCAACACAATTGTTACAGCGGGACGAAGTGGTGGTGATGGTGCTAGTGGAGATGATGGTGTGGATGATGATGATGATCCCGATGAAGCCTAGCTTGATTATGGTGTTGATGGCGACGGTCTCCCCTCTCCGGGAAGGAATTCCCCTGGCAGAAATCTGTCTGCCGGAGAGATCTTTCTCTCTCGGTGTTTTCCGCCCCCAGAGGCAGCGGAAATCTATCTGTGGTCGCTCTCCTAATATTAGGGTTCCATAGGGAAGATATAGGCGAAGGGGCGGAGTTGGAGGCCGGGCAGGTGGGCCACACCTGCCCTAGGCGCGGGGTCAGGTGGGCCCGTGCCTAGGGGGTGTGGCCCCCCTGAGGCCCATCTCCGTCCCTCCTTCTGGCTTCCTTCGTCTCCTGGTAAAATAATATGTTTCCATATTTTCTGGTATTTTTCTGATCTTCACGAAATTGCACCGAAACGCCTTCTTTTCCATCAGAATCCAGACTCGGCATATCACGGGTCATCCAACATGCATAAACAGATGAAAATCCATAAGTAATACCTCATAATAAGACAAAATATCAATGAATAGAGGTTAATTATGATATAGAATGGTGATGCAAATTGGGCGTATCACGGGTCTTCACGTCCTCGGCATGCTTCACGAGGGAGTTGAAGTCGGTGTCCTGTAGCCTCCTAGTGTAGAAGGGGCATCTGTAGACATTGTCGGCAAAGAAGTCGTCGTACTGGCCAAACTTCAACCTCCTCAGCACCTGACGAGTCTTGGTGTCCTTGGACTTGTCGTTGCTGCAGACGTCACTGCTATCCACTTGTTGGAAAAAATAGTAGAGTGCAATAAGGACATGATTGAGATACCTTGATTATCGGGATTGATTACTTGCATAAATTAACCGATTGAGATCCCCTTATTATTTCTCAAATCTCTAACCAAATAGAATACTGATCCCAACTTCATATCGGCGCTAGTACTAACTAGGGAATCCCTTAACTGCAACTTGGAGGACAAATAATATAGGATTGAAATACGAATAGGGGCATTCATCGAAATACGAGATCTAACACAAGAGGATTAGCTACTATAAAAATACCTTAGCATCCGATGACTAAAAATAAGAATAGTTGAACCCTAATAACACACGATCTAGCATCCAACGATGGTAATGAGGGGAGAACAACGGAAGGGGAGAAAACCCTAGTTACCTCCCACCATGGGTCGGCGATGCTGGTGTCGTAGGGGTTCTCCGGCCTGATGTAATCCTCCTCGTAGGGGTCCCAGCCACGCGGGATCTACCTGAGACCGGCGGGGGCCTTCTAGCCGGCGGCTATGGCGAAATCAGGGACGGGGGCATGGATGGGGATGGCGGCTTCCTTCGATGCCTTGACAAAGGCCTGTACGGGGACGTGGACCTCCTCGTCGGTGGCCTTGGAGGCGACGATGGCCACCGCGCCGTTCTTCTCCATCGCTGACGTGGTTGGGGTTTTCTTGGGGTTTGCAGAAGGTGATGGGATTGTGAAGATGGTTGCATGAGTAAGTGAGCGAGTGAGTGATGAGTGAGAGTGAGGAGGCCTCTATAAAGGTGAAGGGAGGAGACGTTTCGTTGTACCACCGTGCACCATGTAACCGTGTATGCTACTGCACAGTGCACGGCCACACGCATCCGCTACCGCCCCGTGCACCACGACACGCGTACCATGCATCACGTTTTTCCCCTCGTGTCTAACCTTGGCCACTTAGTTGTGCTCAGTTATACCCTCGAGTGTAACACTGGCAGTTTGGTTGTACTCAATTTTTCCCTCAAGTACTAACACTGTCGTGTGCAATATACTCACTTTTACCCTCCGGTGGCTGGTCAATAGAGAGTCAACGAGTGGTTTTTAGCTAGCTAATTGAGTTATTTTATGCACAACAAAATCAAAAAGATCAAAACATAGTGGCATCTACCCAGGTAGTCTTATATATGACCTACCACTATAAGAAATGTATATAAATCAAGTTTTAGCCTAAATCACCACTTCTCAAATCACCTACTATCTATGAAGGTTCATGGCTTTCTACTCAAGCCTCTTCCCAAAACATCCCTCCCCAAAACATAGTTTGTCTGAATGAGGCAATAATTGTCAAACTGATGTATATTTGAATTGCAAATAGTTTGATGTATGGCAAGATGTATTTTATTGTATAAAAGAAGCATTTTCCATTTTTTAAATCTCTTTCTGTTTTCTATTTGAATCCCTTTGTTAGTTTTGCCCTTGGTTTTTAAGTTCTACTCAGTTTTTCCCTTGGTTTTTAAGTTCTACTCACTTTTCCCCTCTCTCTTAGTCACATACTCTCACACATGTGCTCATCTTGGTTGCTACGTTCTGATTGGTCGAGACAGTTGTCACGCAGATCATGCCTACCGACCGTTGATCGTATGTGATCTAGCGGATAGGATAACCCTTATATCTGTCGGGAGGCACTCCTCTATCCATGCAAAATAACGAGTTTTCCAACGGTACTTTAACTCCATAAACAAATGATTTTGAATATAATTTGAAGGGAACATGTTCAAAGGTGTATAATTTTCATATATGAAAGTTTATGCATTATATTTCACTCCATGAAAACGATAAATGATCATATATGCAAGTTTATGCATTACATTCCACTGTATGAAAATGGGGAGAAAATGATAATCTCTCAAAATTTTGTTAGCACATCATTATCACGTATTAAGTGTGATTTCACAGTGTTCAAAGGTTTATAATTTTCGTATACGCAATTTTATGCATTATTCACTCCATGGAAATGATAAATGATCAGGATTATATTAGCACGACATTATCATGTCCTAAGTGCGATTTCAAAGAGTTCAAACGCGTATAATTTTCGTATATGCACAAGGCATAAAGATTTTAGTTTAGGGATCAACTTTCACGCTCTAAAAATGGTAAACTCTCAAGATTTTCTTAGGACAACATTATCATGTCCAAATTGTAAGTGTTCAAGAGTTGTGTCAATTATAAACACTCATTTACATTAAGAGTTGTATATTTTTTTTTTAATTTGAAAGTGTTCAAGAGTTGTGCCAATTATAAACACTCTTTTACATTAAGAGTTGTATAATTTTTTTAATTTGGAAGTGTTCAAGAGTTGTGTTATTTTCTTATTTCTTATACATCCATCTTCCCAAATCTCAAAGTTTGACTTTCACCTCATAGATTCACTTGATTGCAGCCGAGACTATAAGTCGATAAACCGATTAAATCATCGAAATGGCTCGCCGGCCGCATTATCCACAGCAAGTGCCCTCATCTAATCGGAATATTTTGGTGCGAGATCTAACCTTCTCTACGCATAGTTGCCATTGTCATCCTTCATACAGGTCAACGAGACGACACCATACTGTGTCTAGGACGAACGGGAGGCCTAAGTGAATCTCGACAAAGAGCCGCTGTTGCCAGAGAAGGTCCGTCGTTGCCGGAGAAGAAGAAGAAATGGGAGGCAACGTCACGGACGCAGGCGCGGGGCTGGCTCACGTGGATAAGCTGTGGGTCTAACACTCACGTGAATAAGTTGTGGGTCCCATGTTGATCTAGATAAGTGGAGAGAGGTACCACTACGGGAACCAACTTAACACGGCCCCACTTGTCAGCATGTAACGGCAAGGGTCCACTATGGGACCCGACAGACCGTGGTCCCACTTGTCAGCACGTAATGGCGAGGGTCCACTACGGGACCCGACTGAATTCAACCCCACTTGTTAGCATGTAACGTCAAGGCTGACGGACATCGATTTTCAGACCGTTTGAGAGTTTCATAGTAGGAGATGGGCAAACGTGAGGAAAAGTTAAGCGACTGGGGAAAACTAAGTACAACTAACGACCCAGGGGCACAAAAATAGAAATCCCTAATATAAACTACAAAATATATGATGCTAGTGGTACAAAGTGTTTATTCATCTCCACAACATTTTACTACAAAATATATGAAGTGTGAAAGGATCCACACTTGCTGCTGATTCCATAGAGAAAACATCTTTGCATAAGCATGTACTTGTTGCTGATTCCAATGCAAGGTGGAGCAATCTGTGAATATTTTGGCTGAAGTGCTAGTGATAGATGCCTGATAGATGCTATCAGTAGTCCAAAAGCATGCATGGGTGAAGTGATAGATGCCTCAAAATGGAATAAATGCACAATTGCTATTTTTTGCTGCATTTACTTGTCACTGTTATTTTCATTTGGCTGAAGCGCTAGTGAGCATCTTTGAATTCTGCACTGTTCTATTTGTGTGTGCATGCTCTTGTCCACAGGTGCTTTTGTATGTTAATAAAAGCTAGCACACTCTGCATCGATATTTCATTCCTAGCTATGGAGACCAAGTTTTACTCGAGGAGAAGCAATGCAGAGAAGGAGGAGGAGGAGAGGAATACTGCAAGGGCACTTGAGAAGTTGGGTGAGGTAGCAGCGCCAGATGATCCAATAATAGCAGAACATGAAGCCATTTGCCAAGGTTTGTTAAAAAAAGCTCCTTTTCCTAAAGAAGTTCCATCAATGTTGCTTCCTGATCTCAAATAATCTAGTTCATTGTTATTGCTTAAAAAAAGGTATTGAGTATTGTTAAAATAGGATCAACATGCTGAAGAAAAAGAAGAAGGTAAAGTTTGGTGAAGGCAGCAGGTAGAAGAAAAAGGGCAGTTTGTTCTATGAATAAAATACAACTATTAGAGTTATAGTAGTACTTGTATGTGCTTGTAGCAGGATGAACTCTATGTATGTGTTTGTGGCAGGATGATGTGTATGTGTTTATAACAGGATGAACTCTATATATGTGCTTGTGGCAGGATAATGGGTATGTGTTTGTAGCAGTATGAACTATGAATAAAATGCATTGCAAAACTATGTGCCAAAATAAGATAGATGTGCCACATAAATGTAGTTTTAGGATATATAATTATAAGGTTGCTACAAGTGCCATGTCAACTGAATTGAATATTCATAGGATATATAATTATAAGGTTTCAGGATATATAAATGTAGTGTTGATACTGAACTGAATTGCGCGGTGTTGATATTGAATTAAATCTCGATACAGCCAGGTGCAACATATGCAATGCGTATTTATCCATATATGTCTCCAATATAATATTATACGAGGCGCATTTCAGAAATATGCGTCTTGTATAATCATTTTCCACTATTCAAAAGAAGCACGGCGCCAAAGCTAACAAAAAATAGTCATTAGCCTAGTGGCGAACCACATAGTCCAAATTCTTCCATTCTCTGGGCACACACGTTCGATTCTTGGTGTCCACACTTTTTTGGTCTTTTAAAAAAGGACATTTTGATTGTTAATCATTGTCCAACATTAATATAAACTACAAATATATTTATGCATTTTAACTATCAAATTACCATATAAATTATATATAATTGTGTTGATACATGATATTCTATCCAATTATCATACAAAAATTATTTTAAGAATGTATCTAAAATTAATATGAACTATAAAAAATAGTGTATATATTGGGCCATTCACCTTATTCAAGGTGCAACTGGTCCGTATGCCTCTCGAGTAGTTGAACTACTCAAGACGCATATGCAGCACGTGCGTCTCGAATAAGGGGGCAGTCAGATCTGGTCCGTATATGAAATATAGGAGACGCACCCTTCAGAAATGCGCCTCCATTATTCAAATATACAAGACGCACCCTTAACCTGTGCGCCTTATATTTAGTTGAGGCGCATCTCTCAAGGGTGTGTGTCCTATAAGCCTATCTCCTATAGAGTTTTCCCTAGTAGTGGGAGCGTGTCGTGCCGCTACCGGGAGCTCCGCGCTTTGCGCCACATTCGTTTGGCTTGCAAGCGTTCTGTGGCCAGCGAAGCCGCCGCTGCCTCTCGCGGTACTCCGTGGCAGTAAGTGTGTGCGGGCTGCATAGCCACGGTGACCACAAGCTCTCGCGACAACGCGAGACGTGGTCGAGCCCCCCTCCCCTCGACCGTTGTTGTTGCTATTGACTAGCCACATTTTGCAGATCTGGTGGAAGGGCTGTCGGATTTGGTTGCTAGAGGTGGGTGAAGAATGGGATTTTGTGGCGGAGTGGCTCGGATGTGACCCTACGATCAGCGTATATAGCGGTGGAATGGGATCGGATCAAGGGCCCTCGATATGTTCATCAAGCCTAGGCAGTTATCGCGGATCTGTTCCAGCCACCGAATCAGCCCAAAATTGGATAACTGCCGGAGTTATTTAGTTTTGGGCTATTATCGAGGATATGCGAGACGCTCTTATTACGGTAACCATATAGGTTGTACTAATAGTACAGGAAAACAACAGTTAACTCAAAAACTGAAAGAAACAACACGGTTCTCCACCTTCCAGGTCTTCTCTTTTTCCTCTAGCCATGTCCTATGCGTTTTCTCAGCGGCACCCATCCATGTTGGACACCAAAAACCTCCATCGCCACCCTAGAAAGCAACTACAGTGCAGATGGTTGATGTGGTTGTGTGCTTAGTTTGTGCAAACGAGCCTAAAGAGTAATCGAGTATGATATCTTGCACACAATACTACAACGATCTTTTGGATAAATTCTATAAAAAACATCAGCTTTTCTAGTTTTCCAAATTTTCCAAATCAGCGCCATCGCAACCCTGAAAAGGATACAGATGCCTCCAAGAGAGGGGGTGAATAGGCGGTTTAAAACTTTTACGAGATGGGCTTAACAAAGTCGGAATAAAACTAGCGTTTACTTTGTCAAGCATAAAATCTATATAAACTACGGTTCACCTATGTGCACCAACAACTTATGCTAAGGAAAACAGGCAACTATGTGATAGCTAGATATAAGAAATCAAGAACAAAGGCTATCACAAAGTAAAGTGCATAAGTAAATAGCTCGGGTATAGAGATAACCGAGGCACGCGGAGACGATGATTTATTACCGAGTTCCTCCCATAAAGAGAGTACGTCTCGTTGGAGAGGGGGTGGTATCAAACCACCTATGCCACAAAAGGCCTCCCTTATTCTCCGGTGAATCTAACCCCAATGGGATCGATCCACACTTCCACTATCGGTGCACTTGTCGGTGGCAACCAGAACCTCTCACAAGGTTGGGGCACTTCTACACAACTTAATCGGAGGCTCCCAACAAACGCCACCAAGGCCACAACCTGCAACACCAACAAACCGTCTAGGGTTCCAAGAACCCAAGAGTAAAAAGCTTCTCAACTTTCACTCACCAAATCCTCCGAGGAGAACTCAAACCTATGCACCAAATGCAATGGCAAGAACACATGAAGTGCTCAAGTCCTTCTCTCCCAAATTCCACAAAAGCTACAAAAGCTAGTGGGAGAATAAGAGAGGAAGAGCACACGAGGAAATCCACAAAAGAAACCCCAAGATCTAGATCCCAATATGTTCCCCTCACATAGAGGAGAGATGGATTGGTGGAGTTGTAGATCTAGATCTCACCTTTCAAATCCCCCAAAAAGATTCAAGAAATATGGGAGGGATTGAGAGTATTTGCAAGCTCTTGAAGGTCAAAACAATGGAGGACAGGGAGAATGCAAGCAACCAGCCTAAGGAGGAAGAAGGGGTCTATTTATACCACTCCCCAACGAAATATGACCGTTTGGGACCTTCCAGGCCAGATAATCCGCCCCTCCCCCGGATATTCCGGGTTCCCCAGGCCAAAAAAATGGCTAAGGACTTCGCGGCGCGACTCTCAGTATAGGGGCGGATATTTGGGGAGAATAATCCGCCCCCGAAGGACCAGAAAATCCGCCCCCATTACTGGGAGCCACGCCTCAAAGTCCTTAGCCGAAAATTGGGCCGGATAATCCGCCCTCCTAAAAACTGGTAGGAACAGCAAAACTAAAACCATCATAAATTTTTCATTCGGACTCCGATTTTGATGATCTTGGGATCGTTTCGAAGATAGTAACGAGCTCTAAAAGATAATGCAGGGAACCATCATAGTCCAGCAAGGGAGGATAGAACCAAATGATGAAAGGTTTAACCTATCTATAAAAGACAAACCGGTAAAACCTCCAATATCGAAAACACAATAGAGAATGCATATGAAATCCGTTTTCGATGAACTTAAGTGTAGAGGTCCCAACCTTTAATAAGGTAGAGATCCCTGTGTTTACAATGCTAGTCCCTGGATCAATAGCTAGCATCCACAGTTAAGATGTAATATCAAGAAACAAAGGTCATAATACAACTTTATAACCAGGAATAAAATAATTTATTACATCTTACATAGCTCATTTGGCTATCACATTACATTGCAGCAGAATATCTATAAGCATGGGGTCCTTCATCTTCAAATTGCCACAGGCAAACATGTTGGTTGTAGACTTGTAATCCTAATCAATAAACTTCACTAACACCAAACCAACCTGCAACATTACAAGTTACAGCCACAAGGGTCAATACATTTGAATTGTATTGGCAAGTTTCACTACTATGTAGAAATAAGTGGATCCTAACATTACATGCATATTTGGCTAAGTAGGGTTTTAGGCTCATTTGCAGAAAGCAGTATAATTTATCCTATCTTTTCAAAATAGTTTTTGATCTTTTGTCAAATCTTTCTGAACTCCTTGGAATCCACCAAGTGCTTCAAGTCTCTTGTTGTCACTTTCAAGTTTTTCTTTTAGAAATTGGAATGTCGAGATTTCCCATAGCTTCAGGCCTTAGTTGCTCAGTATTGTCCATAACCGGGGACACGGCTAAGTACTTAGATTTTTATCTTCTGCAGAAGTTGTACACTTTACCCACATGACACATTCTCATCTTGATGCCACCAGTGGCCACTGGGTAAGTACTCACCAAGATGGAGTACTGGCAGACTGATAATGTGACGAAGTCTTTCCATAGGGTCCTCCCATACACAATGCTAGCTTGTCTTCCAGGCACCAATGTAGGGTTTCAAGTTCCCTCATTCTAGTTAACCTGAAGAGGCCAATGCATGGGTCTTACACAATGTAGTTGACTAAGCCAGTGCCCATTTAGCATGTGGCTGTACACGGAAGCCACTGTACGAGAAACATGTTCAATCTCTAAGTCCCTGGGTGGTTTTCTTTTAGTGCACATACAAAAAGAGATTGCCATATAAACACGGTTCCTTTTGTTGCCACCTTGTACAAAACTTGAGTATCCTTGTCCACCCAGGTGGTTCATTGAGTACTTGTTTTATTATATAAAACATAAGTCTTTTCCCAACTTCATATAATCTCAACATGCATCTCATCTCAATATATATAGCAGAGCTAAGCATATTACAACTACATTGTTTTCACTAAGGAATATATAAGGGTATCCTATTAGGATTTAGCATAGCAAAATATAGTAGTCCTTATCATGCATGTTTCAAAATCCACTAAGTGTAATGAAAATAGTAGGACTTGGATGATAGTGTCACTTGCCTTTTTGGTAGAGAAGGTTGGATCACTTCCCGATCTTGCTAATATCACACTCTTCTAACTTCACTACAAATCAATCAAGTAAACATAGATTCAACTAGCATTCCAACCAATATTCAAACAATTTAACACACATAAAATAATAGAAACAAAGTCATGCATGCAAGCATGCAAAAGATAGTTTTATTTGCAAAGGTGGTTTCTACTAGGCCCTAAACATTGTAAGGCTCAAAAGTGGTCATTTTCTAAAGTGGCAAAACCATTTGAAAGAGGGTTTTATCTATAAACCATTTTTAAATCAAATCATTATTTCATGTGGTGAAAATGCTTTTGGTAAGGCAATAATTTTATATTGTTCACCAAATAAGTTGTTAATTCTCAAACCTTGGTGTTTAGGGTCAGTAGGTTTGAATCAAAATATTTTCCAAAGGTTTTTCTCAAAAATCATTTCCATGTCAAAACAATATTTTTATTTGACTAGAAATGAGCTAATTCAATTATTCAATCCTAATCTTCACAAAATACATTTTTAAATCCATAAGTTGGTTCCTAGGGTCAGTAGGTTCACAACAAACTATTTTTCAAAGATTTCAACTCAAAAACATAACTAGAACAATTTTTATATTCATAACAAGCCTACACAAGTTTCTGCAAATTCAACCAATTTATCAGAAGCTTTTTACTAAACAAAGTGCATGGTTGTCTAGGGCTTGTCTTTCTGAATCCATTGATATAAAATTTGCAAATTTTGAACGTGTGGATCAAAAGTTATGGATTTTACAAGTTTGCAAATCTAATAGATCAAATTTCTGTTTTTAAAACAGTCTCTGGACACGTGTCTTATTCCTACTGGCGCGTACCGATTCGTGCGGATTGCGCTCTGTGGTTCGTTGGATCTAAATAACATTGTGCGGCTCTGAGCATACGATACCCCTTCGATTAGTCAATCTATCGCAACGCTTGGATCTAAATCCTACGGTCCATAGCAGCTCGACCAGGAACTGGCGGCGCTGGCGGTGGCAGACGGCGGCGCGCGGTCAGACGGTGTGCTAGCGGCGGTTACAGGAAGCAAGGAAGACAGAGGAGGGTCTCACCATGTTCGTGAGGTCGAGGTGAAGCTCAAGGTGGTCGCGAGGAGGCAAGGGGTGCTCAGGGACGGCGACAATTGCTCGCCGGAGTGAGTGGTGGCGTCAGGCGGCTCTGGAGGTCGTCGAGGGCGCGCGGTTCACTCCGAGGCAAAACAAGGATACAGTTAGACGCTGGTTGAACTGCTGATGATGTGAGCATCAATAGGAGGTGCCGGGGCGGTCAAGACTTACCAGGGGAGGTCGCCGGAAAAAGAAACAGACGCGGCGGCGCTCAGTAGATGACGAAGTCGACGTTGCGGAGCGCCCGCGAGCGAATGAGTGGCACGGGGAGATGCGCCAGGAGGTGAGGAGCGAGCTCGTGTGCTTGGGAAGGCGAGGCGAGGCTGGACGGCGCCGGAATTTGGTCGGAGACGTCGTCGGAGCAGTGGCAAAGCAAAGGGAATTGGGGGCAGCCTGGTGGCTCACTTGCAGCGGGGTTTGAGGGGAAATGAAAAGGAGACAGAGGCGATTAAATGGGCGTGGTCACGGCGAGGTATAACCGCGGCAGTAATGCGAATTCAACGACGCAATCAAAGGTAGCAACGGCAGGAAGAACGGTCGCGAGGGAGACGAAGCTGAGGTGGCGCTGTGGGACCTGCCTGTCAGCGAGGAAGAGAGAGAGAGAGAGAGAGAGAGAGAGAGAGAGAGAGAGAGAGAGGGTCCACTCGTCTGTGACTGCGCGGGTGGGTTTTTCGGTGGAAAACGATTCACGCGTGGGGGGTTTAGTTGGGCTGGAGCTGGGCTTGCTTGGCTGGCCAGTTGGGTTGCTGTTTGTTTCATTTTTTTTGTACTGAAAGCTTTTCTTTTTCTATTTGATTTTTCTGTTTTGTTTTTCAAACAATTAATTCAAACATCAAATCAAATCAAACGATCACCAAACTTTGAACAATTTTTGTTCTGTTTAACAACACAAACCAAAGTCCAATATAAAATAATACTTTTATTCTTTTAGGATCTATTTAGTAATTAAATAAAATAGACCTTAATCATTAATTCAAATAGGATTTGTTTTATTTAAAATCTCCATTTGAAATCTAAATATTATCAAAACCAAATCAGTAGGTTTCATTTGAAAATATAAAATACTTGGAAAACTTGTTTAAAATAATTTAACAAGTTTTGATGCTTAATTGAAATGGTAAAACCTTTATTTTTAATAAAATTGGATATTAATAAATCCTCATTATTTTGTTTAAATAACCCTTTACTCCTTTAATCAAAACAAAATATTTTACTTCAAAAACTTGGCCAAGGTTTAATTTGGCTCTATAAAAATAGTCCTTATTTATATTTCTACCTTTTCATTTGAAAACCAAATATTTTTATTTAAAGATCCAAAAATAGTAATTTTACTTATTTAAAATTTTCTCTATTAATTGTTTATCTTTTCAAATCCCTTTAGGATTTGTTTGATCAAAAATAGGTTTGAAGGTTTTCAATTGGAATCAAAAGTTTCTTCTCACCCTGAAAATCAACAAATTTTTATTTTATTCCTTTATTTTTCACATAACAAGATTTGGAAAATCTTGGGATGTGACATTAAGCTTGTCATAGAGATTGACACAATATCTAAATCCTCTCATGGATAAGAACCAAATAAGAACCAAGAAATATGATGCCAAGTATGCAAGTATGCAAAGGTTTGAGCTCTCACCGAGGGATATGATCAAGTTACTCACTTGAGAGCCCCTCTTGATAGTACGGTTATCTATCATATAAACCGATCTATCCAAATAACACCGCGAGACCAGTGAGAGAGAAACCCTATCAATATCAAACCTTTGCCTTGTATATTCCACACCTTAGGATGGAGCACCTTTCTTGATTGCACTAGCTTGGTGAAGATGCTCCCCCATACTCCACTATGGAAGAGCCTCTCTTTTAGGCATATCTTCACATATCCATGATCACCATAAGGATGGAATGATACACTTGAGATCATCTTAAGAAACCTTGATCAACACTTGATATTCTTCACTTTATTCTTATTCCAACCTTGAAGACACCATATGTTTCAAGCATTGTCTATGGACAAATCCTACAAGTAAAACTCAATGCAAACATAAGTCCATAAACATTGTCATTAATTACCAAAACCACACATGGGGGCACACATGTTGTTTCAATCTCCCCCATTTTGGTAATTGATGACAATCCTTTGAGAGGGTTTATATAATCAACTTAACAAAAAATTGTTGCGCCAACATCAAATACTACACAAGTATGTGATGTTGGTACGCCCATAATATATAGAGCAAGCTCCGCCACAATATATGTGTGTGTGATGAACCATTATCGTTGGTGGAGTTTCCTCTATATATTCAACATGCAAAGCAACAACAAAGATGCAAGAGAATGAGAGGCAAATGCTTAAGAACAAACTTTCCTTAAACCCTCCAAAACATCTCCCCCATTGGCATCGATTTCCAAAATGGGTGAATAGTTCTAGACGACCAATATAGTAATAATTCCTCCAAAGGTGTGTCTTCACACATATACAATGATGAATACTTGGGAGGGAGTATAACTATATCGAGGACCCGAAGATTGCCAAAGGAATAAAATAAAAGATGCAAGCAATCACAAGATCCGACAAACCAATTTGAAAACAACAAATGAGTCCAAATGGAAACTACAAGATATTATGATATGAGCAAAAGAGTGTTTAAAATAACAAATAGAGAAGCTCTCCAAGATTTGTGCATACTTTAAAATCGGTGTATTTAAATACAAAAATGCACAAATATGGAATCCTCACTCCCCCATAAACATTTAAGGCACAATAAATGAGACAAAAGATAAATGAGCATTATTAAATGAATTAGATGAGCTCCCCAAAGATAATGCACCAATTATGATAATTGCATTTGGGAACAAGGTGCATAATCATGGAATCCTCACTCATCCAAGTTCATTGAACAATACAAGGCATGACAGAACAAATATGAGTGCCCAAAGATGCAAACAATAGGAACAAGCAACCATAGGAAATTAAATTTGGAAGCCACCAAAGAATCAAAAGGAATAGAAAGGTGGTCTCCAAGGATTAAAAATCAACTAACATTATCTTCACATATGTGTGTATGTTTCTAAATGGATAACATCACAAAGACATATGCCCATAACTAAACAAGCACACACAAGGAAGATATACAATAAATCACATAAAAGGACAAAACCAACTCCCCAAAAGAGTAAGGTTCCAACAAGTAAACCAAACTCTCCAAACTTTTTATGATGGCACAAAATACCAAAACGAATAGATCAAACTTCCAAGCACATA
The DNA here is from genome assembly GCA_916181665.1 of Avena sativa. Lineage (NCBI taxonomy): Eukaryota > Viridiplantae > Streptophyta > Magnoliopsida > Poales > Poaceae > Avena > Avena sativa. Next base: position 362,978,486 of record OV702284.1, on the reverse strand, counting down.
AAACCCGATATGGATCAAACAAGGAAGCATAAAAAGATTGTTCTAGATAATATAGGAGAGCTCACCCATAAGTAGTACATTATATATAATTTTCTTTTGAATGCAAAATGCACACAAATGGGATCATCACTACTACCTACAATAAGTAAAACACAAGAGGACATCAATAAAATAAGAAGATCCAAAAGAAGAAAGGAAGGATTGGGAGACAACACAAAACATTTTCTTGGCCAAAGATAGGATAAAATTAAACAAAAGGCCAAAGTGAATATGATCAATAAATTCTACCATAAATTGAGTACTCATTGTCCAAGGACAAGAAATATTGGGAATAATTTTTCCAAGGTAGCTTGCATGGATATCCAAGATCATAGTCACAACAAGAAGCATATAACAAAATATAAGAATTAAGCATGATACTCCGAACAAGATTCTTGGTAGCTTCCAATAGTCACACAATCACTAGTGATTAGATTAACTTGAAGCAAATGGTTTCCATGATGATATAGAGATCTAAATATGAGGAAACACATACCAAGAAACACTCTCATATACAAGATCCAAAATATGATCAATAAATGCATTCAAGCAAATTGGAACTTGTAAGAGCAAATGTGTCACATAGGCGCTAGATAATTATCCATATCAATTCTAAGTGACACAACCTCGAATATTCACATTTTTTAGGATTGTAATATGCACTAAGCATATGACTCCCCCATAATGTGATACTACCATAAAACCAACACGAGGCAACGGATCCAAATAGATATAATGAATGGACATTATAGAACTTAAATTTCTCATGTACACACATTTTTAGGATTGTGGAATGCCCGAGCACAACACTCCCCCAAAATGGGATAGTCCATTAATCTCTCACAAGAGCCAAATAAGATAACAAATATAACCAAGAAAGGCTCAATCATAAGAAACACACATACATGGTGTGCCACCTAATCATACACAAAAATATGCTTGATTCCTCAAGATAATTAAGCGGAAATCACAACATGTACAAGAGCATGGAAGATACAAAACCAACACATGCACAAGGGGGCGAGTAACTTTCAATGTAATGAGTTAAGCATATGTTACCGCAAGGAGGAACATTGGATATATAGTAGAGGCAATATAATCCACATGACTTGACTTGACAATTACACTAGATGAAGATCCCTCAATTCTTCATAATGTAACCAAGTCTCCAATGCCCTCCAACCAACACCTATTGATCAAGTTTTAGCTAGATGGTCCCCAACCAAGTTGGGTCCTAAGAAGTTAGTAACAATAGGCTTGGCCACCCAAATGGTTCTTTTCTTGACACCACATTGGGCACCAACAAATTTGGCAAACACATTGCCAACCTCATCCTTACAAAGATAATAAGCATCATCAATAATGATAGGATTGGATGAGGAGATACCAATAGTGCATGAGGAAGAAATGTGCCCCTTCTCACGGCATATGTAGCAAGTTCTTATCTTGCCATCTTTCTTCTTAGGTGAAGCCACAACTCGAGGAAGAGCTCGAGTAGTCCTCTTAGGAAGAGGCCCATCAATGACTTGAGGTGGGGTTTGAGGCCGCTTCCCTTGTTGCTTCACACTAAGAGGCTTTTTCTTCAATGGGCAAGATCTAACATGGTTCCCTTCTTCCTTGCACTTGAATCAAACAATGTTGGCCGGATTCTTGACTTGAACTTGGCCATTTTTCTTGTTTCCCTTATTCTTCAACTTGATAGTGGACTTGTTCTTGACATTGGAGTTGAATCCAAGCCCACTCTTGTCATTGGGGGATTTTTGCACACTCAAGATTTTTTCGAGTGCGGCCTTCCCTTGATGACCCTTTTTCAAGTCATTCTTCAAAGAAGTGACTTGATCCTTGAGCTCTTTGATTTTCTCTACATGGTTAGTTTCAACAAAAGTACTAGAGGAAGTAGATGCTACATTGTTAGAGCAACAAGGCACGGAATGTAATTCATCACGAGATATAGCATGGTTGTGAGAGGATGAATTACAAGGACTAGCACATGGCAATATAACATTTGGAGTAGATATAGTGCTAATGTCCACATGAGGTCCACTAGATGTTACCTTTGACACGATGGCCTCATGATATAACTTTAACCTACCATGGGAGACTAGAAAATCCTCATGCGAGCTCGAGAGCTTAACATGACTTTCTTCTAATTTCCCATAGTTGTTAGTTAGCAACGCAAGTTGATCCTTTAGCTCAACATTCTCCTTCAAAATAGATGCTTCACAAGAAATAGAGTTAGTAGCACAAGCATCATCACTATTAGCAAGAGGTGAGGGCAACTTGGCAAGCTCTTTTGAGTATGAAGCTTTAAGTTGCTCATGCGACTCGGTGAGTTTGATGAGCTCCATCTTAACGACCCGAGAGCCATTTTCGAGGTGCTTAAAATCCTCAACAAGTTTAGCATAAGCAACGTCAAATTCATCATTTTTAATCTTGAAGGAGTTTGCCACCGCAAGTTCTCTATCATGGTATTCCTTTACTCTAGATAATTCTAGAGTAAAAGTCTCCTCAAGAGATTCTTTGGTGGTTTGTTCTTCTTCAAGGGAGTCCTTTAGTTGAGCAATTTCATTAGCATACTCACGCTCAAGCGCAAACTTTTCATCAATTATGTTTTCTTGCTCCTCAATTTGTGCTTCTAACTTATCAATATGTTCTTTGCTCTTAATAGCAAAGTCCAAGATTTCAACAAAGTTAGAGCAAGCAATATTATTCTTAACAAGGGCACGATAAACAATCTCACCCTTTTCATATAAATCATCAATATCAAGCTATTCTTCCACATTATCCACATCCTCCTCATCACAAGAGGTAATGGGTCCCAAAGTAGGAGTTATCTTTGAATCCCTAGCCATAAGGCATAGGTGGGTACCGGAAGAAGGTGAATATGAGATTGCATTTGTGGCTTCATTCAAAACCTTGTCTTGGCCCATAGAATCTTCGGTTTCCTCTACATGGTTAGCAACACAAGCACTAGAGGAAATAGAAGCATTTTTATCATGGCAACGAGAAAACACAAGCATATCATCATGAGATTTATTCAAGTCATTTCTACATGATATGCAAGGACTATTAACACAATCATGTAAGAAGTTTGTAGTGCTAGAAGTGTTAAAGTCCAAAGATAGATCATTGCAACTAGATAGAGATGATGGACTATAAATAGTAATCACACTATCCAAATTGTAATTTCTATCACCACTCACCATATCATTACCTTGTGAAAATTCACATGTTGGTGAAGTGGTAGAAGATGAGAACTCATCTTGACCGGAAGTGGAAGCAACACAATCATCCTCAACAATATTGGACACAACATATTTATCTTGAAGTTTTGTCCATAACTCATGAGCGCTCCAAAAAGGAATGATTGAAGAGGTAACTACATAGCTTAAAGCATTAACAAGCACATTAGAAGCTTGAGCATCGAGATATAAGTTTTTCTCATCCTCACAAGATAGATTTTTGAAATCCATAGGAGGAGAAAAACCTATATCTACAATACGATCCAAATTTGGGTCCATGTCCCGAAAATGAATAAGCATATGAGTTTTCCATATATCATAATTTGTGCCATCGAATAAGAACATGTCATTGTGCACTAATACCCTAGCCGGCATCTTTACTCTCAAGGCGGTGAAGCCTAAAATGAGAGACCGGGCTCTGACACCAATTGAAAAGGATACAGATGCCGCCTAGAGGGGGTGAATAGGCAGTTTAAAACTTTTACGAGATGGGCTTAACAAAGGCGGAATAAAACTAACGTTTACTTTGTCAAGCATAAAACCTATATAAACTACGGTTCACCTATGTGCACCAACAACTTATGCTAAGCAAAACAGGCAACTATGTGATAGCTAGATATAAGAAATCAAGCACGAAGGCTATCACAAAGTAAAGTGCATAAGTAAATAGCTCGGGTATAGAGATAACCGAGGCACGCGGAGACGATGATTTATTACCGAGTTCCTCCCATAAAGAGAGTACGTCTCGTTGGAGAGGGGGTGGTATCAAACCACCTATGCCACAAAAGGCCTCCCTTATTCTCCGGTGAATCTCACCCCAACGGGATCGATCCACACTTCCACTATCGGTGCACTTGTCGGTGGCAACCGGAACCTCTCACAAGGTTGGGGCACTTCTCCACAACATAATCGGAGGCTCCCAACAAACACCACCAAGGCCACAACCTGCAACACCAACAAACCGTCTAGGGTTCCAAGAACCCAAGAGTAAAAAGCTTCTCAACTTTCACTCACCAAATCCTCCGAGGAGAACTCAAACCTATGCACCAAATGCAATGGCAAGAACACAGGAAGTGCTCAAGTCCTTCTCTCCCAAATTCCACAAAAGCTACAAAAGCTAGTGGGAGAATAAGAAAGGAAGAACACACGAGGAAATCCACAAAAGAAACCCCAAGATCTAGATCCCAATATGTTCCCCTCACATAGAGGAGAGATGGATTGGTGGAGTTGTAGATCTAGATCTCCCCTTTCAAATCCCCCAAAAAGATTCAAGAAATATGGGAGGGATTGAGAGTATTTGCAAGCTCTTGAAGGTCAAAACAATGGAGGAGAGGGAGAATGCAAGCAACCAGCCTAAGGAGGAAGAAGGGGTCTATTTATACCACTCCCCAATGAAATATGACCGTTTGGAACCTTCCAGGCCGGATAATCCACCCCTCCACCGGATATTCCGGGTTCCCCGGGCCAAAAAAATGGCTAAGGACTTCGCGGCGTGACTCTCAGTATAGGGGCGGATATTTGGGGCGGATAATCCGCCCCCGAAGGACCAGAAAATCCGCCCCCATTACTGGGAGCCACGCCTCAAAGTCCTTAGCCGTTTTCCAAAAATTGGGCCGGATAATCCGCCCCCATGGCCGGATAATCCGCCCCCCTGAAAACTGGCAGGAACAGCAAAACTGAAACCATCATAACTTTTTCATTCGGACTCCGATTTTGATGATCTTGGGCTCGTTTCGAAGATAGTAACGAGCTCTAAAATATCATGCAGGGAACCATCATAGTCCAGCAAGGGAGGATAGAACCAAATGATGAAAGGTTTAACCTATCTATAAAAGACAAACCGGTAAAACCTCCAATATCGAAAACACAATAGAGAATGGATATGAAATCCGTTTTCGATGAACTTAAGCTTTTCATAGAGTTTGACACAATATCTAAATCCTCTCATGGATAAGAACCAAATAAGAACCAAGAAATATGATGCCAAGTATGCAAGTATGCAAAGGTTTGAGCTCTCACCGAGGGATATGACCAAGTTACTCACTTGAGATCCCCTCTTGATAGTACGGTTATCTATCCTATAAACTGGTCTCTCCAACTAACACCGCGATGTAGGGGTTCGTAGCATGGAAAACAAAAATTTTCTATCGCATACAAACAAACAAGCCAAGATCTATCTACTAGATTGTAGCAACGAGTCGATGGTATAACTTACCCTCGAAGATTCCAAAGCATTTAACGAGAGCGGATTCTCGTGGGTGATGTAGTCGTACTCTTTACGATCTCAAGATCGTGTAGACGATCCTTCCGGCGCCACGTACAGGCAGCGCTCCCGTAGTCGGTTACACGTTCGGTACTCGACGAAGACCTTCCTCTCCCTTGTTCCAGCAGGCAGCGGAGGTTGTAGCACTCTCCTCGCGATTTCGGCAGCACAACGGCGTGGTACCGGAAGTAGAGGGGAAATCCCGCAGGGCTCTGCCTTAAGCCGGTGCGAGTATAGTGGAGCTTATGAGAGAGGCTATTAGTGGTCTAGTAATTAGACACACCAATTAGAAGGCTCTAAACCAATTAGAAGGCTCTAAACCGCTGGCTAAAGCAATTAGAAGCTCTAAACCAAAACGGCTCTAAACCGGAGGTAGAAGATAGGAACTTTTGTGTTCTAGGAGGGGAGCCCTGCCCCTCCTTTTATGGGTGGGGAGGCGCGGCCAGGGGAGGGGAGTCCCTCCCCAAGTCGGCCTTGGGCTGGGCGCCGGCTTGGAGGAGTGGGACTCCTCCTCCAAGTTGGTTCCAACTCCTCTTGCTTGTTTCCCACAGTTTCCTGTTTCCCACAGTTTCCTGTTTTAGCCGTTTGACTTTCAAACTGGCAATTTGACTTTCATGTTTTTGGAACAGCAAGAACACTTAGTACATGATGCAATCATTCAATGACACACTCATGTACCCTCCCCCCCCCGGAGTGCCGGACAATCCGGAACCTTCTAGAACATTCCCGATGAAAACACCGGAATCATTCCCGAACTCCGAAACGGGACTTTCCTTATATGAATCTTATTCTCCGGACCATTCCGGATCACCTCGTGATATCCCGGATCCCATCCGAGACTCCGAACAACATTCGGTTTCTTTCTCATAATACCATAACTACTCAAAACAACGTCGAATCCTTAAGTGTGTCTCCCTACGGTTCGTGAATTATGCGGACATGATCGAGACACTTCTCCGAACAATAACCAATAGAGGAATCTGGAAATTCATATGGCTCCCACATATTTCTACGATTACTTTGCGATCGAATGAACCACTTACATACGATACCAATTTCCCTTTGTCTCACGATAGTTTACTTATCCGAGGTTATGATCGTCGGTATCTCTGCATACCTAGTTCAACCTCGTTACCGATAAGTACTCTTTTCTCGTTCCCGTGATATGTGATCCCTTGTGACCAAGTCACATGCTTGCAAGCCAATTGGATGACATTCCACCGAGAGGGCCCAGAGTATATCTATCCGTCATGTGGATGGACAAATCCCACTCTTGATCCATGTGTTTCAACCAATACTTTCCGAACACTTAATGCCACCTTTATAGCCACCCAGTTACGGTGTGGTGTTTGATGTCATCAAAGCATCCATCCGGTAAAGGTGATATGCATGATCTCATGGTCGAAGGAATTAGGTTACTATGTATCAGAAAGCATATAGCAATTGAACTATTGAAATGACTTGATCTTTATGCTACGCTTATCAATAGGAGTATGTCCACCATATCATTCTCCTAACGATATGATCTTGTTGTTGATAACATCTCAATGTTCATGATATGGAAACCACAATCATTTAATCAACCAACAAGCTAGTGAAGTATAGAGGCTATACTAGGGACTTCAATTTAAGTTTACAATTCACACAAGTATTAATGTTTCCTTGTTAATACTATTATAGCATGAATATAAACATTTATCATAAACACAAAGATATAATAATAACTATATTTATTATTGCCTCTAGGGCATATCTCCAACAGTCTCCCACTTGCACTAGAGTCATCTAATCTAGATTACATGGTAATATACCGAACACCCATGGCAGTTTGGTGTTGGTCATGTTTTGCCCTCGGGAGAGGTTTAGTCAACGGATCCGCCACATTCAGATCTGTGTGTACTTTGCAAATCTTTATATCCCCATCCTGGATATGTTCTCGAATAGCGTGAAAACGCAGCTTGATATGCTTCAGCTTCTTGTGTGACCTTGGTTCTTGCGCATTGGCTATGGCGCCCATGTTATCACAGTAGATAGACATTGGGTCCAGCGCACTTGGAACCACACCCAGCTCTGTAATGAACTCTTTCATCCATATCGCTTCTTGTGAAGCCTCTGAAGCAGCCATGTATTCCGATTCAGTTGAAGATCTCGCCACAACGCTTTGCTTTGCACTCCTCCAGCTAACTGCTGCACCATTCAAAATAAATACGTACCCAGATTGTGATTTAGAATCATCTGGATCGGTGTTCCAACTAGCATCGGTGTAACCATTAACAACGAGTTGTTCATCACCTCCATAAGAAAGAACCATATCCTTAGTTCTTCTCAAGTACTTAAGGATGTTTTTGACCGCTGTCCAATGATCCACTCCTGGATCACTTTGATATCTGCTAGTTAAACTAACAGCATATGCAATGTCGGGTCTAGTACATAGCATGGCATACATTAGAGATCCTATGGCTGAGGCATAGGGAGTCTTACTCATCCTTTCTCTATCTTCTGCCGATGTTGGACTTTGAGTTTTACTCAAGGTCGTATTGGGCAACATGGGCAAGAACCCTTTCTTGCTTTCTTCCATTCCAAACTTCTTTAGAACTTTGTCCAAATATGTACTCTGTGACAATGATATTTGGCGTTTCGATCTATCTCTATAAATCTTTATGCCTAATATGTAAGCTGCTTCGCCAAGATCCTTCATTGAAAAACTATTATTCAAATATTCCTTGACACTATTAAGAAGGTCTACATCATTCCCAATCAACAATATGTCATCCACATACAGTATTAAGAATGCTACAAAGCTCCCACTCACTTTCTTGTAAATACAAGCTTCTCCATAAGTTTGTATAAAACCAAAACTTTTGATTACCTTATCAAAACGTTGATTCCAACTTCGGGATGCCTGCTTCAATCCATAGATGGACCGTTGAAGTTTGCATACCTTGTTAGCATCTTTAGGATCGACAAAACCTTTGGGTTGCATCATATACAACTCTTCATCAATGTCTCCATTGAGGAATGTTGTTTTGACATCCATCTGCCATATCTCATAATCATAATATGCAGCGATTGCTAACATAATCCTCACAGACTTTAGCTTCGCTACCGGTGAGAAAGTCTCATCGTAGTCAACTCCTTGAATTTGTCGAAACCCTTTTGTGACAAGTCGAGCTTTATAGACAGTAACATTACCATCAGCATCTGTTTTCTTCTTGAAAATCCATTTGTTCTCGACAGCCTTCCGGCCATCCGGTAAGTCCACCAAAGTCCATACTTGGTTTTCGTACATGGATCCAATCTCGGATTTCATGGCTTCTTGCCATTTATTGGAATCTGGGCTCATCATCGCTTCCTCATATGTCTCGGGGTCATCGGTGTTGTCCACCACCATGACATTCATAACGGAATCATACCAATCTGGAGTGGTACGAGTTCTTGTTGACCTCCGAGGCTCTGTAGTAACTTCAACCGAAGTTTCATGATCACCATCATTAGCTTCCTCTCTTATTGGTGCAGGCACCACAGGAACTTCTTCCGGTGCTGCGCTACTCGCAATTTCAAGAGAAGGTTCGACAACCTCGTCGAGTTCTACTTTCCTTCCAGTCACTTCTTTCGAGAGAAATTCCTTCTCTAGAAAGGATCCATTCTTGGCAACGAATGTTTTGCCTTCGGATCTATGATAGAAGGTATACCCAATAGTTTCCTTCGGGTATCCTATGAAGACGCATTTTTCCGCTTTGGGTTCAAGCTTGTCCGGCTGTAACTTCTTTACATAGGCTTCGCATCCCCAAACTTTAAGAAACGACAATTTAGGTTTCTTCCCAAACCATAATTCATACGGTGTCGTTTCAACGGATTTAGACGGTGCCCTATTTAAAGTGAATGCGGCTGTTTCTAATGCATAACCCCAAAATGATAGCGGTAAATCTATAAGTGACATCATAGAACGAACCATATCTAAGAGAGTTCGATTACGACGTTCGGACACACCATTACGCTGTGGTGTTCCCGGCGGTGTCAATTGTGAAAGTATTCCGCATTTCTTCAAATGCTCGCCAAACTCGTAACTTAGATATTCACCTCCACGATCAGAACGTAGAAATTTAATCTTCTTGTTACGTTGATTCTCTACCTCACTTTGAAACTCCTTAAACTTCTCGAAAGTTTCGGACTTATGTTTCATGAAATAGATATACCCATATCTACTCAAGTCATCTGTGAAGGTAAGAACATAACGATAACCACCGCGCGATGCTACACTCATTGGACCACACACATCGGTATGTATGATTTCCAATAAGTCCGTAGCTCGCTCCATCATACTAGAAAATGGAGTCTTAGTCATTTTACCCATCAGACATGCTTCGCATCTTTCAAGTGATTCAAAATCAAGTGATTCAAGAAGTCCATCGGAATGGAGTTTCTTCATACGTTTCACTCCGATGTGACCAAGACGACAGTGCCACATATAGGTCGAATTATCGCTTGATTTCAAACGTTTAGCCTCAATGTTGTTGATATGTGTATTTTCACTATCGAGATTCAATAAGAATAGACCATCTATCAAAGGTGCATGTGCATAAAACATATTACTCATATAAATAGAACAACCATTATTCTTAGATTTAAACAAGTAACCGTCTCGCAATAAACAAGATCCCGATATAATGTTCATGCTCAACGCAGGCACCAAATAACAATTATTTAAGTATAAAACTAATCCCGATGGTAGATGAAGAGGTAGCGTGCCGACCGCGATCACATCAACCTTTGATCCGTTTCCCACGCGCATCGTCACCTCGTTCTTCGCTAGCTTCCGTTTATTCTGCAGCACCTGTTTCGAGTTACAAATATGAGCAACCGAACCAGTATCAAATACCCAGGCACTACTACGAATACTAGTGAGATACACATCAATAACATGTATATCAGATATACCTTTCTTCTTGATGTTGCCGTTCTTCAAATCCGCCAAGTACTTTGGGCAATTCCGCTTCCAGTGACCTACTTCCTTGCAGTAAAAGCACTCAGTTTCAGGCTTTGGTCCAGCCTTGGTTTTCTTCGTCGGCGTGGTAACTTTCTTACCACCCTTCTTGAAGTGTCCCTTTTGCTTAGACTTGCCCTTCTTGAATTTGGTGGTCTTATTGACCATCAACACTTGGTGCTCTTTCTTGATCTCCACTTCTGCAGATTTTAACATAGCAAATAGTTCTGGCAACTCTTTGTTCATGTTCTGCATGTTGTAGTTCATCACAAAGTTCCTGTAACTTGGTGGCAATGACTGGAGGACGCGGTAAACCCCCAAAGCATTAGGAATCACTATACCCAAGCTTTGAAGTTTGTTTGCGTGCCCAGACATCTTAAGCACATGCTCACTGACGGAGCTGCCCTCTTCCATCTTGCAGTTAAAGAACTTTTCAGAAGCTTCATAACTTTCAATTGCCGCATGAGTCTCAAAAATCAATTTGAGATCCTCGACAATATCATATGGGTCTGACTCTTCAAACCTTTTCTGAAGCTCCGATTCTAAACCATACAAGATAGCACACTGAACTATGGAGTACTGATTCTTCCGAGCGAGGTAAACATTCTTTACTTCATCGGGAGCATCAGCTGCAGGTGGGTCACCCAGCGGTGCATCCAGCACATAGGTCAAATTACCAGCTGTGAGGACAATCCTCAAATTGCGGAACCAATCCGCGAAGTTGCTTCCATTGTTTTTCAACTTTTCTTTCTCTAGGAACGCATTAAAATTGATGGTAGGGGCTGCCATTGATATACAACATATTTGCAATAGTTTAGACTAAGTTTATGACAAATTGAGTTCAAATTAATTAATGAAATTAAACTAGGTGAACTCCCACTCAAAACAACATCCCTCACATTGTTTTAGTGATCACACGAACCAAATCCACTACATCAACACCGATCATCACGAGAGTTGATATAGTTTCAATGGCGAACAATCATCATGTTCATCATATCTACTATATGATTCATGCTTTACCTTTCGGTAATCCGTGTTCCTGAGACCATGTCTGTACATGCTAGGCTCGTCAAGATCAAACCTTAGCCACCGCATAAGCAAATCTGGCTTGCTTACGTTGTATACACTTGCGGAATCTAACACACCCGATCATCACGTGGTGCTTCGAAACAACAAGCTTTAGCAACGGTGCTAACTAAGGGCGAACACTTTATGATTTGAAATTCATGTGCATGAGGGATCATCTTATAATGCTACCGTCGTCTACTAAGCAATACAAGATGCATAAAGGATTAACATCACATGCAATTCATAATTTGTGATATGATATGGCCTTTCTTCTTTGTGCTTCCGATCTCCATCTTCAAACACGAACATGATCTCCATCATCACCGGCATTGCATCAAGGTCAATGACGCTTCACCATGGTTGTCGTCCACCGGCTTCAACTATTACAACTACTTTGAATAGACACGCGGGTCTTAACATAAATTAAAGACAACCATATGGCTCCTGCCGGTTGCCAACTTACAATAAGGAACATTGCATACATCAAATATAATCACAATCATGGCCATATCACATCACTGCACACCCCTGCAAAACAAAGTTAGACGCTTCTACTTTCTTTGCATATTTTACGTGGTTTGGGGCTTTCAATAAGTGTCGTTCTAACTTACGAACAAGAACCACAACATTGATACTAGCATTGTTGATTACCCGTTGTAAATTGGATCTTAACTATGCTAGGAGAAACAGGCACCCGCAAAGCCACTTATGCAATACAAGTTGCATGTCAAGCGTGGAGCAAGTCTCATGAACGATGTCATGTAAGGTTAGCCCGGGCCGCTTCATCCCAACATACCGCAAGATGCAAAGTACACAAAAAGCAATCTACAATAAAAGCATCAACGCCCACAATGACCATTGTGTTCTACTCGTGCAACAGATCTACATATAGACACGGCTCTGATACCACTGTAGGGGTTCGTAGCATGGAAAACAAAAAATTTCTATCGCATACAAACAAACAAGCCAAGATCTATCTACTAGATTGTAGCAACGAGTCGATGGTATAACTTACCCTCGAAGATTCCAAAGCGTTTAACGAGAGCGGATTCTCGTGGGTGATGTAGTCGTACTCTTTCCGATCTCAAGATCATGTAGACGATCCTTCCGGCGCCACGTACCGGCAGCGCTCCCGTAGTCGGTTACACGTTTGGTACTCGACGAAGACCTTCCTCTCCCTTGTTCCAGCAGGCAGCGGAGGTTGTAGCACTCTCCTCGCGATTTCGGCAGCACAACGGCGTGGTACCGGAAGTAGAGGGGAAATCCCGCAGGGCTTCGCCTTAAGCCGGTGCGAGTATGGTGGAGCTTATGAGAGAGGCTATTAGTGGTCTAGTAATTAGACACACCAATTAGAAGGCTCTAAACCAATTAGAAGGCTCTAAACCGCTGGCTAAAGCAATTAGAAGCTCTAAACCAAAACGGCTCTAAACCGGAGGTAGAAGATAGGAACTTCTGTGTTCTAGGAGGGGAGCCCTGCCCCTCATTTTATGGGTGGGGAGGCGCGGCCAGGGGAGGGGAGTCCCTCCCCAAGTCGGCCTTGGGCTGGGCGCCGGCTTGGAGGAGTGGGACTCCTCCTCCAAGTTGGTTCCAACTCCTCTTGCTTGTTTCCCACAGTTTCCTGTTTCCCACAGTTTCCTGTTTTAGCCGTTTGACTTTCAAACTGGCAATTTGACTTTCATGTTTTTGGAACAGCAAGAACACTTAGTACATGATGCAATCATTCAATGACACACTCATGTACCCTCCCCCCCCCCGGAGTGCCGGACAATCCAGAACCTTCTAGAACATTCCCGATGAAAACACCGGAATCATTCCCGAACTCCGAAACGGGACTTTCCTTATATGAATCTTATTCTACGGACCATTCCGGATCACCTCGTGATATCCCGGATCCCATCCGAGACTCCGAACAACATTCGGTTTCTTTCTCATAATACCATAACTACTCAAAACAACGTCGAATCCTTAAGTGTGTCTCCCTACGGTTCGTGAATTATGCGGACATGATCGAGACACTTCTCCGAACAATAACCAATAGAGGAATCTGGAAATTCATATGGCTCCCACATATTTCTACGATTACTTTGCGATCGAATGAACCACTTACATACGATACCAATTTCCCTTTGTCTCACGATAGTTTACTTATCCGAGGTTATGATCGTCGGTATCTCTGCATACCTAGTTCAACCTCGTTACCGATAAGTACTCTTTTCTCGTTCCCGTGATATGTGATCCCTTGTGACCAAGTCACATGCTTGCAAGCCAATTGGATGACATTCCACCGAGAGGGCCCAGAGTATATCTATCCGTCATGTGGATGGACAAATCCCACTCTTGATCCATGTGTTTCAACCAATACTTTCCGAACACTTAATGCCACCTTTATAGCCACCCAGTTACGGTGTGGTGTTTGATGTCATCAAAGCATCCATCCGGTAAAGGTGATATGCATGATCTCATGGTCGAAGGAATTAGGTTACTATGTATCAGAAAGCATATAGCAATTGAACTATTGAAATGACTTGATCTTTATGCTACGCTTATCAATAGGAGTATGTCCACCATATCATTCTCCTAACGATATGATCTTGTTGTTGATAACATCTCAATGTTCATGATATGGAAACCACAATCATTTAATCAACCAACAAGCTAGTGAAGTATAGAGGCTATATTAGGGACTTCAATTTAAGTTTACAATTCACACAAGTATTAATGTTTCCTTGTTAATACTATTATAGCATGAATATAAACATTTATCATAAACACAAAGATATAATAATAACTATATTTATTATTGCCTCTAGGGCATATCTCCAACACGCGAGACCAGTGAGAGAGAAACCCTATCAATATCAAACCTTTGCCTTGTATATTCCACACCTCAGGATGGAGCACCTTTCTTGATTGCACTAGCTTGGTGAAGATGCTCCCCCATAATCCACTATGGAAGAGCCTCTCTTTTAGGCATATCTTCACATATCCATGATCACCATAAGGATGGAACGATACACTTGAGATCATCTTAAGAAACCTTGATCAACACTTGATCTTCTTCACTTTATTCTTATTCCAACCTTGAATCCACCATATGGTTCAAGCATTGTCTATGGACAAATCCTACAAGTAAAACTCAATGCAAACATAAGTCCATAAAACATTGTCATTAATTACCAAAACCACACATGGGGGCACACATGTTCTTTCAAACCCAAACCGTTATCATTGGCCTAATTTTATCGAGGAAATTCAAAATCCACATATCCACATCTTTAAACCTATCAGGAACACTATGAAGACTAGAAGTACAACTAACAACCCCCCACATAAATCTAGCCAAAGCACAACCAAAGAAAAGATGATCAATTCTTTCTTCATAGTCATAGAAACCACATTTATTCTCCTTCCATTTCAAACCCCTATGGATCAACACATCCTTAGTTCGAATACTCTTATGAGACATCAACCCCAAAAAGATCTTAAACTTCAAAGGAACTTTCACAAAACAAAGTTTTCTATGGGCCATTTCACCTATGTAATTTTCAAAGCTAAGTATTGACTGAACAAAGAACACACTTGATTTAGTTAACGTCTACACTACACTATCCTCTTATTTAGTTAGGACAATATCACTACACAAGATCTAAATTTGAATCCACATAGCAGCAGTCTCTCCCCACAACGCTCTTCTGAGCCTAACACAACCCCATCTATCTTCAAAAACTTTAGACACGCTAAAATTATGACTAAAAATTTAAATTATACAATCTAGGGAACTTATTCATCAAGGCCCCACCCTAACTTAGTGAACCTCCTAGAATCTTGTCCTTTACCATTACCTATATTTTTCTTGCAAAAACTAAAAAAAAAGTATCCTTAACTCTGATTAGCCCCTACAATAATGGGATGACCTAGTCTAGCCTTACACATGGAAAGTAACCCATTCTTAACATACTTACCTATTAAAATATTCTACCATAAACTATCACTAGACTCTAGCTTCCATAACCACTTACTTAATAAACATTTATCCCTAAAAAGATCATTTGAACCTATGTGTTTTCATTGGACATATACTTTTGTTTACCAAGGCAGTTTTTATCATGTCACCATATTTTTTCCACAAATGATACTTGGATGAGCATGGCAAGGGTTGTCCATGTCATTCGATTTTATGTTTAATCTCATGCTTGATCACTCTATGCATGTGATAATTGTTTGTTACAAGATAGACATGCAAAAATATCACAATCTTATGCATATGTTGTATTCACAAGATGATAACAAAGTACTTAGTGAAAAGCAACTACCTAATGATGTCCTCCCGATACATATATATATATATATACTACTTTTCTTTGTTCCTCTAAGTAGCATACTAAATTTCAATTTTTATTGGCACCTTACCCAATGTCATACATTCGGACTTGACCTATGAAAAAAGACATGCAATGCAACTTATTTAAATTTAGATGCTTATCCCGCATGATTGCTCCTAGCTCCAATCAAACATCCAGAACCTCTACCTCATCATTATACACTGCTTTCTTAAACCTCGCGTGTCAATAGGGCTACTTAGATCAATTAAGAAAAAGGCAATAGATACCGTTTCTCCAAATATCAGACGAGATATTATATATTATTAGATTGCCCAAGCTTTGAGGGATTTAGGTCCAATTTAAATCATTTTTCTTTCCTATTTATTTCGCAATCCTTTGTTATTACTCAATAAACTATTGATAAATCCATGCATGTTCAATCAACTATTTTAAAGTTCTATTCGTTGGACTAAGATGTAGCTAGTGGCATCTTTTATATGGGCATTCAATCATTTGATGATGTAATAAGTAGCTAATCAATGAGTTATTCAATCATATTTTCACTACCATGTTGTGATTTTTGGTTGCCTTAGCAGTGCACACTTCACATGTTCATTGAATGTTTATTTTATTTTCATCTCCGTTCTGCCGAAGGTGTATATGTTGGGCTTCCCGTTGAAAGATGGTAATGGCAATGTCATGAACTGGGATTCCATGCGATGATCGCTTGCTTGAGGAGCATCATGGCTCCAAGAATACAATCAAGTTATTAGGTATCAATTTGTCACGGTGGACAAAAGTTATGTGCATCTTTACAACAAACCTGTTATGTGCTGGTGTTATTAGTTCTCGTTGCTATGGTAGAAATGTTCACTAGGCTCTCCTTCTACACAACTTCAAGCTGCCAATGATAGTTGATCTTCAAGAGGCAAATACAGAGATGATTCTCTACGAGATCTTGCTAAAGATTGGTTGGGCATTATGTCGTTATTTGGGTTTTAAAATCATACTGCTTGGCTGGAGGCAGGAGCATTGCCGCTAGAATAAGCAATCTTATTTGGAGGTCTTATATTGTGGATATCACCATATCATGTCGCATATTTTCATTCACTGAGATGGCATACCTATTTGAAGTTATAAAAATTTACCTAAAAGACGGTATTGTTTTGTTTGTGCCAAAAAATCCATGTCTTACAAAAAGTCACTTCTAGTGTTGACTCCATGCGGACCGTGGGAGATGGGAGATTGTTTTACCTATAAGAATGCAAGAACATATGTTGATTCCTTTTCGGTACTATTTTTCTGGAATCATGCATACCTACACCGGATGTTATCGTAGTATAATTCAATTAAAGTTGAATCTACTAAAGAACCATCGAATATCCACTAGTTCATTGTCTACATATTGCTCATCATCTATATTGTTGATAGACTCTGGATCACAATCTTTGTGATAAAGATATCTTGGTGGCAAACACATGTTGAATTTTTTCCGTTTACTGTTCTATATGTGTTGATTAAGTTTTTCTTTTGTATTTTTGGTTTCGTTTTGACACAAAAAGACTATTTACGTTGAGACCAATTGTTCAGTTTTCATTTGGTATACAATCTCTTAATAATTTCTAGCTGAATTTCGCAAAAAAAAAAAATCTTTCTGTTCTCGCTGTCCCTAACCAGCATTTCGCGTGACTTCTCTTTTATTTTACATGAATAAAAAAGGTTCTACTACGCACAGTAACTTGGCCGGGGCCGCCGCACATGAAAACCCATGGCGCCACCTAGCCAGTCCATGTCACCACTGATAAAAAAAAGTCCAGGCTACTGCTGTTCTCACGAAAGAGGCCAACATGTACAGTCAAAAAGCAATGCCTCGGTGACGATTGGCAAGGAGATGCATACAGCCCGAACTGACGCCATTAGTGCACGGGACCATAAGCTCCGAAGCTTCCAAGCAATGGCACTGTACCTACCATATAGTATAAGATAAAAAAAGCACACACAGACGGCCGTTGTGATCTCGTAAAAGTTCGAGACCGATGTAGTACGTATGGCCGAGGACTCGACCGACCGATGGATCACCCTGGTGTCACGCACAAAAGTACACCCGTCATAAAAGAGCCGAAAGTCCCGACGACACCCACCGCTGCTGCCTGCCACATGACAAAGTTCTCGTGGCATCCGACTCGGCACGACACGCCGAGCGCATACACGATGCATCTGATGCAGTGGAAGGAGACGCCCTAAAAAATCGTTTTCTGATAGCTGCTGCTGCCCAACTTGTATCCCACGCCGATGTGCCAGTGGCCAGTGCCGTCTCGTCGATGGCCGGTCCCCTTCGCCTTAATCTAAGCCAGAAGGAATGTGGAATATCAATCCCCTTCCTTCCAGGCCACTTCGCGGCGTGATCAGGACTCAGGTCCAGGTGATGTCAAGTTGCTATAACTGAACTTAAGTAGCTACACGTACATTCCCTGTCTGTCGACCGCGGAGTGCCTTATTAGGGCGTCATCAATATGGATTTAAGGTCGACCATAGCGCCCCTAAGTTTGACCATAAGCACAAAACCGTTGTGGTCGACCACACCGGTATGGCTCGGCCATAGTGAATAAAATTTTCATTTTGGTCCCTTCTGTCACCAAAGCAAGCGGGTCGGACGAAGAGCAGTTGTCTTCGCTCGAGTTCAGCGACGCGCCACCGTCGTGGGATAGCCACCATGACCAGCACCTCATCATGGAGGCAAAGAGATGGGGACACGGCGGTGAAACAACGGACAATGATGATGAACATCACTTGAGTTCGTCGTGCGGAGGTGAGCCTTGCCCTCTGAGTCACACATCCAGCTGTGCCACTCGCCATGCTCGCTACCACCCCTTGCATTGGAGTAAGAGGGTGGAAGAGGCGAGTCCTGGCCTCCCTCATCCACGCCCTCCCCTCCACTATCCACGACGATGTGGCCTCTACCGACATATAGGGTCTAGCTTAAATGCCGTGAATGAGAGAATAACCTCTTGCGTCTACGAAAATGCATGGCAGCATGACATGGTCACTACATGTACATGGTGTTATTTTTTTTAGAAAATATCAAGTAAAAAGACATATATGTACAACCAAATTTGAATTATATGACTACAAGGTCACATTAGTACATTTCGCAAAAACAGTCACATTAGTACTACGTCCATTCATAATGTTTTTGCGTTGTGGATTTAGTTAAAGTAAAACTTTGTAAAGTTTGATAACAATTTAGAAAAAAATCAATATCCACAATGTAAAATTTATAGTATTACAATACACATAAAATGTGTTTTTATATGGAGTATGTATTTGGTATTATGGATGTTGATTTTTTCTATATACTTGGCCAAACATTACAAACTTTAACTTTGACTAAACTAAAAATGCGAAGCGAATTAAAATGGACAAAGTATGTCAACATAATTGTAGCTTGTCATAATTGATGTTGCTACTCATGTATTCTAGCCATTAATGAGTACAATTGCACTCTTAGGTTGGTCATAGTGGGGAGTAACTTAGACTAGTAACATACACATGTTACTAGTCTAAGTTACTACCTCCATAGTGCAAAATAACATAAGTGTGGTATCATATAAAGCCTTATTTATTACAATATAGACTCATTTTGTCTAGAAAAGTGTGATGCTAGTTACCACAAGCCTCTCTCTCATCATTTAATTGCATGCCATGTCATCTAAATGCTTAGTTAGCAATACATATAGTACTATGTTACTACCCAAGTTACTCCCACTATGACTAGCCTTAGAGGTTGACCTGAAATGATGGTGAAAATGATGGGTTCGTTCCATGAAAAAAAATCTACGGAAGAGCGGAAGAAACACAACAATATCCGTCCTATGAGATGCTAGCAATGAGAGTTAGATCTGATCTACTTACTCGCGGATCACATGAGTGTTTAACGATCTAGAGATCGTTGATGATGTAGCCGTACACGGCGCCAAATCAAGCCGATGAAGTCCTGCGACCGGCAACACCTCCGTGATATCCACACATTCGGCTTGGTGTCGTCTCCTCCTCCTTGATCCCGCAAGAGAGAGAAGAGCTCTGGCGAGATTCCGGCAGCACAACGACATTGCTTGTTTATGGTGGAGAGAGAACGACAAGGCTTCGCTACACGTCTTTGCGAGAGGGAGGGAGAGCATCTGGGAGAGAGGAGGGAGATGGCGGCCATAGAAATCGGTGGCTACGCCTAGGACCTTCCCTCTCTTATATAGGCGTGGGGGCGACAACCCTTGGCTTGGCCCCCTTCGAGATGGTGGGCGGCGGTGGCCAAAGAGGGAGGAGGAAACCCTTGGCTTGGCCCCCTTCAAGTGACAGAAATCTCTAAGGTTGTAGATGTGTTGTTGCTACTAGGGAGAAAACAACAATCTTTTGTTCATGGAACAATTGTATTATTTACTTTACACACATTGGTTAATGCAATTATCCGTTGCTTGCAACTTAATACTGGAAGGGGTTCGGACGATAACCTGAAGATGGATTATTAGTCATAGATGCAGTTGAATGGCGGTCTATGTATATTATTGTAATGCCCAATCAAATCTCATAGAAGTCGTGATGTCTAGTATTTGTATTGTTATGCCTTGCTTAGTCCTATAAATTGTCCCGCTGTAATTTCTTTACCCAACATGTTATTTATCTTAAGGAGAACACCTCTAGTGAACTGTGGACCACGATCCAATCTTTACAATTGATACATCATCTACTGTTACCGTTTACCTTTACAAGCAACTATTATCTTCCATACTATACGTTTAATCCTTTGTTTTCAACAAACCAGTGAGATTGACAAGCTCACTGTAAGTTAGGGCAAAGTCTTGAGTTTGTGTTGTGCAGGATTCCGAGTTGTTAGCAACACATTGGAGTTATTTCCTTGCTCCAACTGGTTCGATAACCTTGGTTTTGTCACTGAGGGAAGACTTTATGCTGTGCTCATCACACCTTGCTATTGGGGTCTCCCAACGAAGCTCTGCAATTGACTGAGCCACGTCAAGATTTTCTGGCGCTGTTGCCGGGGAGTTAACGACAGCTTCACAAGGGGAGTCTCTCACAACCACTATCTTTACTTTTTTTGTTTTTCTTAGTTTCTTTTGCTTTGTTTTGCTTGGTTCTTTCTTTCAAAAATTACAAAAAAATAGTTTTGTTTGGTTTGCCTTTTCTTATCAAAAAACACATAAAAAAATTAGTTCTTCCTATAGTTGTCACCTTGTTCTAGCTCACCATGTTGATCCCTAAGTTCACCCTGAAATACCTTTCAATAGGTAGTGGCTCTATAATTGGGAAAGAAAACATTAAAGAATTCTTTAATCATATTAGCAAACATGAGGATATTGATGATAGATCCTTAGCAGAACTTGCTCCTAATTATGAAATTACTGCAACTTCTTTAGTTCACATGTTGGAACCTAGGTTTGTTAACCTTAACCCTATGATGCAGATAATGTTTCTTAAACTTAAATATATTGAGGATACTGAAAAAAGAAATTTTACTCTGGAAACTTTGCTAAAGGAGTTCAATGATGTTGCTAAAGAAGCTAAAAGGGTCTTTGATCGTTTTAATATGCTAGGCTCATGTGTAGATGTTATGGGTACATTAGAAAAGTTGGATAAAACTAAATCCAATGGAGAGGAAATTAAAATACACATACCTTTTAAATATGTAGGAATGCATGAAGCCTTAGAAAAGAATTTTGATTGGATTGTTCCTGAAAACCCGTTTGATGAAAGCAGTGAACCCAAGAGTGATGAGAGAGGATCCTCTACAACTCATTTGGACGAGATACTTTCCTAGTTGAAGAAATTTTGAGTATTGATCTTAATGCTTCTTCATTTGAAAATACTTGATTCTTGCTTCTTGTGCCTAACTTAAAGGTGTTAAAGAAAAGTACTTCTTGGAAGATAACCCAATAGTTTTCTTGAGTCTTGGAAGCTATTACTTCTGTAATAACCTCTCCTTATCATTTTTGTTTGATTTTTGTGCCAGGAATAACCTCTAATGAGAGAGAAGTAAGATTTGGGAAAGTTGTTGTCCCGAAACAGATTTTTCTGCTTCACTATAAAAATTCGTGTAAAATATCTTTATGTATGATTGAGCTGTAATTTTCTTAGTAAATGCCCCAGGTTGTTATCTAACTTTATTTAGTTCAACACTTTTCGATTTGATCAACAGAAGGTCTTTGAAAAAATCGGTTTTAGCTGCTGGTCTGTTTTGATAGATTTCTACCATTATTTTCATTTGCTTCTTTATCGGTTTCTTTTTGAGTTCTTCTTGATCACTTGAGATTTTTGAAGGAATTGCTACATTAGCCTGTGTTTTTAATGAAAGTTTTTCTGTGTTGAAACTAAACCCAAAGGTTTATTATCTTGAATGCACTATTGTTGCTAATGAAGATTGTGTGAAGTTTTGTATGAAGGAAATTTGTAAGTGTAGGTGAAGAATGATGTGATGAGATGAAGAATGGACAAAAGCTCAAACTTGGGGATGCCACCCCGTGTCACCCCAAGAAATATTCAAGAGATACAAGCGTCAAAGCTTGGGAATGCCCAAGGCATCCCCTTCTTCATCAATAAAAATCTCAGGTCTCTTTCTAGACACTTTGTTTTTATTATTTCATGCACTGTTGTGTTGTTCTTAGAGCGTCTTAGTTTTAGTTTTTGGTTTTTTTTGCTTAGTTTGCTTGAATAAAGTAGTTGTACCCTCGCTTTCGCTGTGTTGTTTCAAATAAGTTGATTGGTGTTGGAAAAGAGTAGAAAATTTCATGCTTAAGTGGTACAAAAGGGAGCTTGTTTTGACTGTGGCTTAGACTTTACCATGTCATGCTAGATGTTGTTTTGATCTTATGCTTAGTAATTATTGATGTAGCATGACTTGTTCCAAACAATTGAGATTGCTTAATGTGCCTTGCAAGAATCATGCGTTGTTTTAGCATACAAAAGCATAATATTGTGGCATTCTCCTTTGATACTTTGTTTGGGTTGACTTAGCACATGCTCACACCATGTTATGAATATGAACCAGTCACCTTAGCCTCTATGATCATTTAGTTTTTGACTTGTGATACCACTTTATGCTTTAGTTGATAATGTTTTGTCGCTCTGGATGATTATGGCCATTATTGCTCTCTTAGTTGGTCGCTCCTAGCCTTTTGCTAGCCTCCACTTGTATTGAGTAAGCTCTACTCATACATCCAACTCCCAAGAAACCAAGTTATTCCAAAGAGTTTACTATAAACTCCTATGCATGGTGGGTTACACCATTCCAAGTATATTCTTGTTTTATCTATCTTCCAAATTAAACTTGTTATGAGAAAATTAGTGATTAAAACTCTCACAAACTTGATGGCACAATTTATTTTTCTTGCCCCTAATAAACTTGAACCATTATGTCATGTATGTTGTATATGCTTGCACTTATAAGTTGGGAATTAGCAGAACCATGCTGTCACGGGAAACGCTTTCAACACCTGTACATATTACCCAGTTAATATCATGATTTTTTTACGGATGTCGGCGGTGTGAAATAAAAGGGGAGCTTGTAATTCCATGGAGTTATGTATATGTGTTAGAGAAACACCTGGGCCGCTAGCCTAAGCCATGCCTAATCATGGTGAAAACTTACAACATAACCATAGTGAGCAATCTATGAAGCATTCTCAATAAAAACCTATGAAAATAGCAAATAAAAAGATCGCTGAGATGCTCATTGTCTATTGCCTTGTCATTTTGTTATGGGATAGCTCCTGTATCATGGGGCAAGGGGTACCCCGTTGGCGGTTCTTTATGATACACATATACTTACTATGACAAGAACTTATCGGTGACTAAAGTTGAGTAGCATGTGGAACGACCCTCATACTCAAGGGACACGAGATTGCCAACTTATGATTTGTCAAGCATATACTCCATATTTGTTTCACTTTAACCTTAAACACTTCAAAATGCTTATGATAGGGGCAATGAGAGCTGAAAGCTAACAAGTACCATAATTTTTGGAAGCTCTTTATGAAACTTGAAATCCGTACTTCCCTCTGTGAAGGGCCTTTCTTCCTACTTTTATATTGAGTCTCCACCTTCTTTCTTTATGCACCAACTAGGAGAGCATAGTTATCATTCTTAGTTCTATGTGCACTATCCCAAAACTTATTGATTGATTCATAATGTTGATATTGCTTGTTCTTGAATTATTTGTATCTAGTCACCCTTATGAACTTTGAAGGTGTCCTATGAATTTATGTTTTGCTAATCCATGAGGGACAAGATGAATACCACAATGCTATGTTTTCTATATGTGAAACAAACAAACGTCTTTCAATGCATTATTATTCATGATATTTGTTTGTATCCTTTCATGTTGCAACATAGTTGCTATGTCTTATTGTTAGAACTTCATCTTTCATGCTCATGTTTACAGTACTTTGATCCCATCTTTCATGCTTTACAAATGGTTTGGTCTAGATTGTGATGGTACATGTCACCTCAAAATTATTATTTTTATCACCTACCTATTCAAGGACGAGCAGGAGTTAAGCTTGGGGATGCTTGATACATCGTAAACGTATCTATAATTTTTGACGTTCCATGCTTGTTTAGTATCAACTTTGTTATGCCTTGTCTACACTTTGAGGTATTTTTATACATTTTCTGGGACTAACCTATTAAAAATATGCCGCAGTGCCAGTTGCCTGTTTTCTGCTGTTTTTTGGTTTCAGAAAAGCTAGTAAGAAAATATTCTCGGAGTTGGACGGGACAAAAGCCAAAGTCAATATTTTACCGAAACAAACACGAAGTCTAGAGGAGAGACGGAGGGGCGCCAGAGGGCGGCCGCACCCTCCCAGGCATGGGCCCACCCTAGGCCGCGCCAGGGCAGGGTGTGGGCCCCCTGGCCACCCTCCTGCCTCGCCTCTTCGCCTATAAAAGCCCCTGATGCCAAAACCCTAAGTACCCGATCAGATCTCCACGAAACAGTCCGTAGCCGCCACAACCATCGTCCCTAGATCGGGAGAATCTGAAGCTCTTCCCGAGACCCTGCCAGAGGGGAGAGATCATCCCGGAGGCCTTCTTCATCACCATGCCAGCCTCCGGTATGATGCGTGAGTAGTTCACCCTTGGACTATGGGTCCATACAGTAGCTAGATGGTTCTTTCTCCTCCTTTGTGCTATCATGTTTAGATCTTGTGAGCTCTGTTCATGATCAAGATCATCTATTGTAATCATACATGTTGTGTTTGCGGGGATCCGATGGATATTGAGATACTATGTCCGATTGATTATTGATTCTATCATGTTTGTGTTGTTTGTGATCTTGCATGCTCTCCATTGCTAGTAGCTATCTTGGCCAAGTAGATGCTTGTGACTCCAAGAGGGAGTATTTATGCTCGATAGTGGGTTCATGCCTCTACTAAATCTGGGGAAGTGACAAAAATCTCTAAGGTCGTAGATGTGCTATTGCTACTAGGGAGAAAACAACAATCTTTTGTTGATGGAACAATTGTATTGTTTACTTTACACACATTGCTTAATTCAATTATCTGTTGCTTGCAACTTAATACTGGAAGGGGTTTGGATAATAACCTGAAGGTGGATTATTAGTCATAGATGCAGTTGGATGGCGGCCTATGTATATTGTTGTAATGCCCAATCAAATCTCATAGGAGTCGTGATGTCTAGTATTTGCATTGTTATGCCTTGCTCAATCCTGTCAATTTATCCGTTGTAATTTGTTTACCCAGCATGTTATTTATCTTAAGGAGAACACCTCTAGTAAACTGTGGACCCCGGTCCAATTTTTACAATTGATACATCATCTAATGTTACCGTTTACCTTTACAAGCAACTATTATCTTCCACACTATACGTTTAATCCTTTGTTTTCAGCAGACCAGTGAGATTGACAATCTCACTGTAAGTTTGGGCAAAGTCTTGAGTTTGTGTTGTGCGGGATTCCAAGTTGTTAGCAACACCTTGGAGTTGTTTCCTTTCTCCTACTGGTTCGATAACCTTGGTTTCATCACCGAGGGAAGACTTCCTGCTGTTCTTATCACACCTTGCTCTTGGGGTCTTCCAACGAAGCTCTGCAATTGACTGAGCCACGTCACACACCATCTATAATCTCACTGAAGTGTTAAGTGTGTGACCCTACGGGTTCGAGGATGTGCACAAATGACCAGGACACCTCTCTGATCAATAACTAGGTAGTGGTACCGGGGATGTCCATATTGGTTCCCACACATTCAACGAAGTTCTTTTATCGGTTAAACCACGATGTCGAGGATTTAATTAATTCGGTATTCGATTCCCTTTGTCTTGCAATATATTACTTGCCCAAGATTTGATCGTCGGTATCATCTTACCTAGTTCAATCTCCTTACTAACAAGTTCTCTTTACTAGTCCTATGGTGTAGGATCCCCCGTGACTAAACACATTAGTCATATGCTTGCAAGGTTTAGGATGTTACGCTACTGAGAGGGCTCCCTAGAGATATCTCTCCATCACATAGAGGAACAACCCCTAGTCTTCATTCATGCAAGTCAACAAGCACCATCGGAGATACTTGAAAACCATCTTTATAATCACCCAATTACAAAGTGACGTTTGATGTCCACAAAATATTCCTTTGATACCAGGTAGTAACACAATCTCATGGTCTAAGAAAACGATACTTGACATATAGAAAAGCGATATTAATCAAACTAAGTGACATGATAAATGGTTATGCTTATTATTGGGTATGTCCATCACATCATTCTCTTGATGACGTGACCCCATTATCAAGTGACATTACATGTCCATGGTTAGGAAACCTTAACCGTCACCTGACTAATGATCTAGTTAGAAGAGTCTTAATAGGGAGACTCTGTGTTTATATATGCACACATGTATTTACTTTTCGGTACATACAATTATAGTATAGAGAATAAACACTTATCATAAATATTAAATATAACAATAATAACTTTATTATTGCCTCTTGTGCATATTCCTAATAGAAAAGTGATGCTCCCTTCGTTCCAAAACAATTAATTCTGGGTTTGTCATAAGTGAAATTTCTCTACATTATAAATGATCTAAATGAAATGACTCTTTGTGCTACATTGCTAATCATGAATACCAACGGAGCAAGGTCAGAGATGTCGTGTTGATGGTGGATACTCCCTTCATTCTGAGACAACAGAAGTTCAAAGATTTGTATTAACTTAAATTTCTCTATATAATGAGATGGTGGTAACAAGTTATACTACATCTGTTCCAAAAAGTAAGGCTATGGAAGAGAGGTGGCAGGGATATAAAATATGTCACACTATTGCACCATTATACGATTTTGTTTATATGTGTGCCTTATCTTATCATATTTAAGCGATCATTTATGTCGAGTTGTAACACTCATCTATAAATTAAACGACGACAATTAAACGATTGCTTGCCGTACATTTACCTGTCATGAAGGCTCACCATTAAATATATATTTTGTGGGGGTTGTGGATTTAAGGGTTTTTTATTCTAATGATTTTCATTTAAATTTTGGATGTTTGAGATCCTTATAGGTTTTCGTATGGCAGTTGTTTGATATGTAGAATTGAATTAGTTTTTTGTAGGGTTGCAACACATTTATTAGGAAATATTCCGCTCGTCCAAACCTTAAGAATTATCCGATTCTGACCAAACGATGCATAATTCAAATTATTATCGTAGTATTTGAACTCTAAAGATTTTCGATGTGGAAGTTTTTGATTCCTTGCAAACTTTTCTAAGGATTACTTGCACTCTATTTGGAGTGAAATTTTCAATCCACTTGTGAGGACTTGTTTGTTCTTTCTATGTGCTATAAGTTATTTAGTTTTTCAATTACCAAAGAGTGCATGTTTTTCCATTTTTGCATCTATTGTGACCTTTTCTTCCGAGACCTGAAAATCTTGTGATTCAAATGTGCATGCCATTGTGTTTACTATATGTTTACCTTATATTAATTAATACGTTTTAGAATTATGCAAATCAAAGAGAGCCTTGACTTTTATTTTGGAAGCTTTATGATATTTGGTCGTCGAGTAGTAGTACCCATTGTAACTCTGTCATAAATTGCCTCCAAAACTTCCGCAACCGAAACCATTGGTGTCGTTTGACTAGTAACTTTTGTAAATTGACCAACACACTATTTAAGCACTGTAGGAGTACATAGTACTGACACATCTCAGGGCCCCAGCATCATAGTCTCTCCCATCTTTATTTCTTCCCGCAGTGAAAATCGAACAAGCCAAAAAGAAGAACAGAACGGCAACAAAACCCGACCATCTCTTTCCCCTCTTCTTCTCGTTGGACCAAGGAAAGAACCCGAAGCATGGCAGATGCCCGTCACGAGCCCCGCGACGCCACCGACAAGTCCATGTCCGAAGCGGCCGACGACTTCGAGTTCCGCGTCGCGCCCACGGGCGGCCTTGTCTCGGCCGGCGCGGGTGCGGTCGCCGACATGTGCGTGGCCGACGAGCTCTTCTCGCACGGCAAGCTGCTCCCGCTCCTCCCCTCGTCGGCCACGGCCACCGATGCCCCCAGCGGCGCCCCCCTTCTACCGAGGTCCGAGTCCGTCGCGTCCACCGGAGGCCTCGGATCGCGGTACGACAGCCGCAGCGCGAGCTCGAGCGGCAGCAGCAGCGGGTGCGTCAGCCGCAGCCACTCGTCCAAGAGCGCCTCCTCCGAGCAGGGCGCCGCGGCCGCGCAGCCTCGGAGGTCGCTCTCGAGCAGCGTGTTCTACGCGCACCCGAGCCCTTCGCCGCAGCTGCGGTCGTCGCGGCCGCGCCGGAGCACGGGGTCGGCCCCGCCGCCCGCCGGATGGGGCGTCATTCGCCTGGGCGTCGTCGGCGCCCCCGACGTGTACCCGCCGCGCGCGGCCGACGCCAAGATCACCGCGGCGTCGCGAGGCGGCAGCGGCAGGAGCGCGAGGTTCGAGCAGGCGGCGAGCGCCGTGGAGCGGAGCTTCAGGAAGCACGGGGCGGGGCTCTTCGGCGACGGGTTCGGGTGCAAGTGCTCGCCCGACGTCGTCGTCGAGCCCGGCAGCTTGCCGGAGGCGGTGGCGAGGAAGAGCGGCACGGACGGAAGCGTCAAGAAAAGTCGGAGCGTCCGCCGCATTAGGATCTTGGACTGGCTCGAAGAGCTCTCGATCGCCACCAAGGGGAAGAAGTGAGGGGTCGTTGTGTAAAGATTTGTGCGTTTCTCTGAGTTGTGCATGCTCAAGGGAACATTTAGATTTGATCGTTAGAATGTTCTTGGTCGATTAACATTAGGAAACGCTTAATTCAAACGAATAACTTTGTCCATCATAGCTTTCCTGTTTTCAGTAGTTTGACCTTCCTTATATGCTCAGGGAGCACAGTTGCCGCAATTGGAGCATATTCCATTTACAAATTTGCATGGCAATAATTTCTATGCAGTGCACAGATCAGTACGAGTTTTTTTTGTGTGATTCCAGATCAGCACGTGTTGGCCTTCTGTCGTTACTCCTTGTATCTAGAATCTCTCTACATGAAATTGGTTAGTAGAAAACTCGTTAGAATTCTGCCTTGATGCCCGTACCACATCCACACGGCACACCCATGACCTGACCCGTCAGGCTGTGGGTCAATGCGTTAAAAACGACTTATCCACACATCCATTATAAGTACATCCCTGACGAATTCATTTCCGGCACGTGAGCCCTCTCGGTGCCACGGAGGTACAGTAGTACACTGACAGCGGGCTCGGCGAAAGCTCGGTGCGGCCGGCGCTGATGGCGAGGATGGATGCCATGCCCGGCTCCTTCAACGCGAGACAGGCGTGCGGCAGTGGGATTGCAGTGCAGGCGCCTGCTGATCGGCACGGGACGACCGGCTTTCGATCGATCGGCGCGCGCAGCGCCGGACGGGCGGACGTTTCTCCTCGGTCCCTGCGAAAATTCGACCGTTCCATGCGACGTTTCCCGCGAAGTTTTTTTTGTACCGCGTTGGCCGTGACGACGGAGGGGCTGCGTGAGCCTCTCGTTGCGTCGTAGCGGCACGTCATGATTCATGAAGCAGGGTGCGTGTTCGGTCGGTCTACGGTCCGCGTCTACCGCCTCGCCTTGTAGTCTTGTACTCATTGGTTTCCTCCTTCTCGTATCCCGAGAGGATATCGAGACGGCGACGTGGTGATGGAGCGCGGAGTCGCGTAGCGATCGAGTATGAGTAGTAGAGCACCGCCCGTCGCCGTACGTACGTGGTAGTGCTGCCGCAATTGCGTGCGGTCGGTGGCCACGACGGCGACCTGCCGGCGTGGTGCGGGTCTCATAATCCGGTCCTGACGGCGACGCCCACCCGGGAGGGGGCGGCGGGAACCCGTCTCAACATAATGAGCACCACGGCGACCGCGTGGTCGGTCGGACCAGCGGCGCAGGTCGAGTCCCGGCACTCGAAGCTCCTGGTGGCAGCACATTCCTTCGATCGGGGCAGTTCGCGGTTGGTTTCTCTCCGCGAATAAGATCAGATTAGGTGGGTGTTGGAGCGGTTCGCAACTTTTTGCTACTCTAGCTCGCCTAACCGCTGCTTTTACAGCGCTACGGACGAATTGAGCCCGTCTCTGCTGCTGGCTTTCCGTCGCTGAAACCGACAAAGGCAAACGCTACCTGCACCTTGCTGCTTAGATCCAAGACTTTACCGAAAGAGAAAGATGCCCGAATGCTCAGCTCGGTTCTCACCTATGTATACGTGGTGCCCTTTTTGTTTGCCTAGTGTAGAAGAAAAGCGTAGGGTAATCGAGCGAAGGAGCTGAAAGGGGGCGCAAGAAATACTAACAAAGTAACCGAGAGAAAAAGGTGACGCTAGCTCGTAGTAAAAGGCAGAATTTTTCGTGTACCGGCACAAAGTTGCAAAAACTTCGAGCATGCATGTCTCCGCCTCCGAGAGCCTTATGATTTGCACTATTGCACTCCATAGTGCACGTTGGAGCATGAACAGAGAGCTTAATCATGGCGTCTCGCACTGCTGCACGAGAAAGGCTGCACTGTCTTGTTTGCAGCCACCGGGTCCTATTTCCGAGGCGGCGAAAAGTGCCTAGATGTAGCGCGCCTAATCCATTCTAGCATAATCAAATTATACTACTGGAGTATAGTACTCAGCTCATTTCACAATTACCTCACGTTCCGTGTTTAGTCAAAGTTATACTCTTTTTTTTGAACAGATCAAAGTTATACTTTGAAAAGTTTGATCAAGAATATAAGAAAAAATATCAATACCCATAATTTTAAATTCATATAATATAAAAATACTTTAAGACGATTCTAATACAATACATTTTACATTATTAATATTCATATTTTTCTAAGATATATGGTGAAAGTTTATAGAATTTGACTTTGGAGGGAGTCTTGCTGCTTTGGGAGATGGTCTGTAACCCCAAAGATCAGGGAGTCCTGGGTGTTATTAATCTCCCAGTTCAAAAACAATCGCATGTTAATGAAATATGTGCATAAATTCTTCAACAAAGCAAATCTTCCTTGGGTCAAGATGATCTAGAAGTTGTATTATTCCAATGCTTTTCCTCATGCCAAATCAAGGGATATTTCCTCATCTCCAGCGTGATCCTACTTTAAAGAATTTGGCACAATGCAGTGTGTCAAATGGCTCATCTG
Organism: Avena sativa; assembly: GCA_916181665.1. Classification (NCBI taxonomy): domain Eukaryota; kingdom Viridiplantae; phylum Streptophyta; class Magnoliopsida; order Poales; family Poaceae; genus Avena; species Avena sativa. Next base: position 362,946,900 of record OV702284.1, on the reverse strand, counting down.
TTCTGGTTTGGCAAGATTCTTGGTTTGACCAGAGGCTGCAGTTGTCTTTGCCCCATCTCTTTTCTTTTGTTAAAAAAGAGTCCATTTCGGAAAATGCTATGAGTTGACACCTTGTGTGTCCCACTTTGAAATGGTTGTGGAAAACTTGCTATCATAAAAAATACGAAGTTTTTTTTTTAAATCCACACCGGAATATCTCTGCCCAATTAAGCACAACAACCATCCACGAGTGACGAGGGCGACACACTTGGTTTAAACGAAAAACGCTTCGCTTGACCCCTTGCATCGCTCACAATGCGACTTCTCTACTGCTATTGCTGCCGACCTAGGTCACAGTGGTGGCGGGCCTAGCACTTAAGGTGGCGAGGTGTTCTATGTTGGTGGAGTCCGCCATCGTTGTGGGGCATTGGAGGTCTAGGGCGGTGGTTCTGCTGGGGTTCGTAGCATGGAAAACAAAAAAATTCTATCGCATGTACAGACACAAGCCAAGATCTAATCTACTAGATCGGTGCAACGAGTTGATAGAGTACTAACCCTCAAAGATCCAAAGCGTTTAACAAGATAGGATTCTCGTGGTTGAAGTAGTCGTTCACTTGCCGATCTCAAGATCGCGAAGACGATCCTTCCGGTGCCGCGTTTCGGCAGTGCTTCCGCAGTCGGTCACACGTTCGATACTCGATGAAGACCTTCCTCTCCCTTGTTTCAGCAGACAGCGGAGGTTGTAGATCCTCCTCACGATTCCAACAGCACGACAGTGTGGTGGTGGAAGTATGGGAGAGATCCCGCAGGGCTTTGCCTAAGCCGGAGCGGGTATGGTGGAGTAGAGAGGGCCCTTGGTAACTAGGGTTTAGAGGCCAAGGGGTGGAGGTGGCCGGCGGCTAGGGGGCTAGGCGGCGGTGACTTGGAGGAGATGTAGGGCGGCGGCGGTTTAGAGGGGGCAGCCGGCCTAGGGTTTTGGGGTTGAGCCTCCAAGAGGGTGCCCTATCCCTCCTTTTATAGGTGGTAGGGGCGGCTATGGGAGGGGAGTCCTATCCAAACTCTCCCTGGTGGCCGGCGGCTTGGGAGGGAGAGGGAACCTTTCCTAACTAGGTTTCCTCTCCTCCCTCCATAAGGCAATCATGTTGGAATTTGACTTTTTCAAACTGGCGTTTGAATATTCAAACTAGAGTTTGGTTTTTCTCTTCCCATTGCCCAGCCAAGTGACCTAGGACATGATGCAACCATACTATATTTGTATGACACATTCATGTACCCTTCCCTCTCCGGAGTGGTGGACCTTCTAGACCCTTGAAAGTACCGACTTTGAATCGACTAGAGAGGGGTGAATAAGCGACTACCAATTTTTAATTAGTTACTCAATTTCAGGCTTGGCAAGCAGATAAGTTCTCTAGATATGTAACTAGGTGAACAACCTATATGATAGAGAACTAACAACAACCACAAGAGCGGTAAAGAGCAAGTAGTAAAGGTAAGGAACGAGATAACCGGAGCGGGGACACGGAGATGTAATTCCCATAGTTCACTTCCAAGGAATCTACGTCTATGTTGGAGAGGTGTCGGGGCCACATAAGGTCACCCGAGCGCCACAAAGGCCTCACCTTCTTCTCCGGTGAGCTCCCCCACAAAGGAGGCCTCACAATCCACTAACCGGTGACCTTGAAGGCGCCAACTGAAACCTTTACAACAAGGTTGAGGGGAAGCTCCACAACTCAATTGGAGGCCCTCAACAACATCACGGACCTTTACAACACACGCCCTTAGCTCCGACGATGCCCTACATCGTCTAGGGTTCCAAGAAACCCAAGAGTAACAAGATCCACAAAGTATAGGTGGGGGGGGAATAAAATCTTCTTTGGTGGAAGTGTAGATCTAGTTCACCTCTCCCACCTCTCAAAAGATCATATTTGAGTGGCAAGGGAGAGAGATCTTGTGAGGTGAAGCTCTAGTATTAATGGAGGAGAGAGAAAATTTAAGACTTAGGTAGGAGGAAGAAGGAGGGCGCCTTAAATAGGCCCCCTCCAAACTGAACCGTTGGGCAGTTCGCGACCTCACCGGAAGTTCCGGTGAGGGACCAGAAGTTCTGCCCAGCGATGCTCAAACAGTACGAAGACCGTTGACGCACGCTCCAAAGCTTGACCGGAAGTTCCGGTGAAACTTCTGGAGCAAGTTCCGGGCCAAGTTCCGTCAAATAGAACACTTGCAAACAGAAGTATTCTGAACCTGATCTGAACTTGGAGCGGAACTAGGGCGGAACAACTGGGTCGCAAAACATGCCTGACTGGAAGTTCCGATGCCTGGGCGGAAGTTACGCTCAGGGTCTCAGCGGAAAAAGCAAAGGAAGTTCCTGTGACCGGAACTTCCGGTGCTACTTTCGCTGTAAGTTGGGGATATGCTATATGGGTATCCTCATAGCATGTCACTTATCCTGATAACCCGGGTGGCCCACAGTTGGTAGCATGGCTTATGGCCTGCTGGGCGACCCAGTTAGATGGATCCAGAAGGGAGACCCATGCCGGATAAAGGAAGGCTACGGTGGAGTCACCAGCGTACCAGGAGCCTTGGAGTGCAAGATGCACAAGACTAGTAATAGACGGTGTAGGACTCTATAACCTGTCCGGCTAGGACTTTTCCCTGTAACCCTAGGACCTGGCGACTATATAAGTCGGGCCTATGGGAGCCTTTAGGGCATAACTATACGACAACTTAGTATCGATTCATACGAACTCGCACAACGAACCTATCTCTGTAACTCGGCGTATTGCCCTTATAGTGATTTATATCAGGAGTAGGATTCCGCCACCGTTGTGGGATCTGAACCTGGGTAAGCTGTGTTACCTCGTACCCGTCAACCGTCCGCCTTACCCCACGTCTCTAAACACGCGCCGTGAGGACCCCTCCATGGCGTACTCATCGGCAATACCACGATAGTTGGCGCCCACCGTGGGGCAAGAGGCGCTTCAGGCTCTCCAGCGGGCGAGGACCAAGGTCTTCGCAGGAATCGGCGAAACCGTAGACATCGGCCGTGTTCTCTTCTCCGGCAACGTTCCGATCGTCTCTCCTGAAGAGTTCTGGATCCCGGCGAAGACGAACCCTGCGCGGTGTTCAATCGTTCCTATCGGAGACATCCACCTCTTCATCGGCGAAACCGACTCGGGCACTAGTTCCCTGGGAGTCGGAGGAGCATCAAGGCCTGCACGGACTGCCTACGGGCAGGATACGTTCGCGGAAGGATCAATGTTGGATCTCTCTTTGGAGTTTGCCGGCAAAGATCGGAAAGCATCAAGGCCCGCACGGACCGCCTACGGGCAGGATATGTTCGCGGAAGGATCGATGTCGGATTTCTCTTCGGAGTTTGTCGGAAAGATCGGAAAAATCCAAGGCCCACCCAAACCGCCCCTGTGCAGGATATAAAGGTGGAAGATCACTGCAAATCCGCCGGCTTCGCCCGTGCGTCTGGACAGCAGAGATCCAAGTTCGTCGGCGTGGTTACCATCTTCGATCTGGCGCGCTGCATTCAGAGAGAAGGCAAAAAACCCCGCAATTACCTGTCCAGGTGGCTCCGTATACGAGCCAATCTGGCCCACTACCCCGATGATAACGCTCTGTATCACTTCGTGGAAGGACTGGACCGTGGCACGCTTCTCCGACATTCTTTAAGACGGCAGCAGGCAACAGGGCGTCTTACCCTCGAAGAGATGGTGAGCACCATCAACAACTACGCGGAAGCTGACGCAGCAGCCTAGATGGCGCTTGCGCTCAGGGACGGAGAACCTCTGATTCAGCAACCGCCACCACCGCCTCCTGCCGCCATCGTCGCAGCAGCACCACCACCTCCAGTCATCGTCGAGGCCGTTGCACCTCCACCGCCCGTCATCGAGGAAGTCCTGGCACCCTTCGACTCTGTCATTGACGTGCTTTATGCCGATTTCAGTGCAGATTCAGAGGAGATATATTTCAGTCTAGAAGAGCTTGACTCCGCTATGCAGGAGATGGAGGAGGAGTACTCGCGCGACGAGCAAGCCAACAATGCCGTCATGTCTCGAGGGGTGTTCGTCACCATTGGGACGGCGATGGATGAAGATCAACCCGAACGAGCTCCGCCTACTGCGCTAGAAAAGGGGAAGGGGCCACTTATTGCCGCTGACATGATCGCGCAAAAGGCATGCCTCCTCCGCCTAACCCAGTGCAGCAGCCGTAGGAACTCGGCACCGGCCCGAGCAACAACAACACCGCAAACTTGCCGCCTCTAGCATCTACGTCTGCAGCAGCCCAAGTTACTCCAGCTGATAGAGTGATGTACGACAATCTCCTCGTCGAGCCACTAACCGTTGCTCATATCTGGAACGTGACCCAGCTTGACGAGAAGCGCCAGCAGCTGCTGGAGGAGGCGCAGGCCATCGCGGAGCAAGGTGCTAAGCGATCGAGATCTGGTCAACGCGCAGAAGTCCATAGAGAAAGCTAGAGCAATGGAGGCTGAGTACAAGACTTTACTGCAGCAGCAGAAGGCTAAGAAAGCTCCGGCTCGCGTCATCAACGATCCCGGTGTGTGGCGTAACCTAGGATGGGCCCCCTCGAAGCCGGCGCAAGCCAAGCCATACATTGATAGTGAAGGCAAGAAGGTGATGCCCACCCCACTCCTTAACCTCGCCATCGCCAATACCCTTCTGGAGCAGGATAGATCGCCTGAGGCAGTGGAACAGGTCTATGACCTAGTGGCCAAGGCGGTGAAGCAGCAGGAAAAGGCCACCTCTCAGAGGCTTGAGTCTGACCCAGAGCTCTGCTAATCTAGCCAGTACAAGCCGCCAAGGGACAGATCTCCTCTTGATGTCGGGTCCCAGACGGGTTCATCAGAACAAAGACGGAGGGATGCGCGCAACAGGAAGGATGCTATCCCCATATCCTCCAACCACGGAGAAAAGGCCCGACCTCTTCGCCCATCGCCACCGCCCCGATCCCCCCGACATCGCGAAGATTACAAGGCTCACCATCGTACGGATATGCCCCCACCAAAGCAGTGCGGCATCGTCATCCGCGACAACACGGAGCAGACCCGTCAGGACGGAGAGCGCAACCAAGGACACAAGAGCAGGACACGCCATGACCCTCTGCGTCCGACAAGCAACCATGACAGGCGTGAGGCGTCGCAAGAGGGTAACAGCAAGAAGGCTAACCCAACACCACCTCCGCTTCCATCACCACCAAGCAGTCATCATGGCGGAGGAGGCCTGCATCGTTCACGCAGCCCATCCCCTGTTGACAAGAAGAAGAACCCGGAGCCGTACGACGCACGTTCACGGATCGACAAGATCCACGAGGCCCGGGAAGGACCATACCTGGGACCATGTTGCTTTGGACCTGCAATACGGTCTGCAACTTACCCCAAAGGTTTTCGGATTGACAAGACCATCAAGCCTATGACGGCACCGCCAAGCCAGCCACATGGTTGCAGGACTACGGCAACGTCACTGTCAAGTACCTCCCATTAATATTGGCGGGCACGGCCCGTCAATGGATCAACGACTTGCCGGAGAAATCCATCTACAACTATTTGTACATGCAAGAAGCGTTCACCAAGAACTTTGAGGGTACATACAAGTGTCCCTGCACTGTGGGCGATCTACAGCGGTGCGTGTAAGAGAAAGACGAGACATCTCGCGCCTACCTCTCCCGCTGGCTAGGTATGAAGAATTCCTGCGCAGGAGTGCACGCTCAGACCGCCATGGCCGCCTTCATCGACGGGTTGGAAAGAGGCACGTTGCTACAACATAAGCTGAAGTGCTTGCAGGACAATCACCAGCTTGACTTGAACCAGATGATTCAGTTGGCTAGTGAGTTCACAGCTGCTGACGACGATGCTCGCGGCTCCTTGCTGGCAACAGCCGTTCCAACTCAAGCTCGGAGGAATAGCAGTACAAAGCGGAAAACCGACCCAGAAGAAAAGCAATCTACCGACATGGTCGCTATAACTTTTGCAGGACGAGGTGATGGCGGACAACGTGGCCGAGGAAGGAGATCTGGCCGTGGGCAGCAACGAGGCAGTGATACAACCTCGGCGCCGCTCCGCGTTCCCCAAACCTACGAGGAGTACCGTGATATGCCATGCCTCGTACACCTCGACCCCAACGGCAAGGCCACCCATACCAATCGACACTGCAAGTTTGTCAACGACCTCAAGGAAGACCCGGAGTCCGGCTACAAGCGAAGTCGGAAGAATAAACCGCGAGGCAAGGGGAAGGGGAAGAAAAAGGAGGAAGAGTCCAAGGATTCGAGTGACATGGACGAAGACGTTGACCCCAAGCACGCCACCAAGAGCGACGACAAGGGCAAGAACCCATTCACAAAGAAGGCTCCAGTCTACCACACTTTCCTTGGCACCCCTACCGTCCGACAACAGAAGACCTCTCTGAGGATCCTGATGGCTACTCTCCCCCAGTTCCCCAGTACCTGCGCTGGTCGGAAGTTCCAATCACTTGGGACAGGACGGACCACCCAGACCTTATACCTACGGAGCATGGTCATCAACCCCTTGATTGACGGTGTGGAGTTCACCAAGTGTATGGTGGATAGTGGAAGCAGCATCAACATCATGTACCTGGATACACTGCAGAAGATGAACTTGACGGAGGCAAACCTAAGGCGGACCAACACCATCTTCCATGGCGTAGTTCCTGGTCGGGAGGCCCGATCCCTTGGGTGCATTACACTTCAGGTTGCCTTTGGCGATGTTAATAATTACCGCCAAGAGCGCATGACCTTCGAGGTGGTCCCCTTCAAGAGCGTGTACCACGTCATATTCGGCCGCGACATATTCCACACGTTCATGGCCAAGCCATGCTTTGTCTAAAACAAACTCAAGATACCCGGACCAAACGGTTTCATCAGCGTATCCGGAAGCTTTACCAAGGCAAGGGACTGCGAGATCAATGAAGCAGCCGTTGCAGAAGCTGTCCTCTACAGCGAAGAATTCAAAGAGATCCAGAGCAAGGTCAATGACTCAGAGATGCCCACGTCGAAGAAGCAGATCTCCGAATCCGCTCCTGCGTTCAAGTCCGCCATCGAGACCAAGCCGGTGGAACTTGTTGTAGGCGATGCCTCCAAGGTCACCGCCATTGGGAAGAACCTGGATCCCAAATAGGAAAGCACACTCGTCGAGTTCCTCCGTGAGAATAAGGACATCTTTGCCTGGCAACCTGCCGACATGAAAGGTGTACCTAGGGAAATTGTTGAGCACAGCTTAAACATTGATCCAAAATGTAAACCAGTGAAACAACCTCTACGACGCTTTGGAGATGAGAAGAGACGCGCCATTGGCAAAGAGATAGCTAGGTTACTTAAGGCTATATTTATCCGAGAAGTCCTTCACACCGAATGGGTGGCCAATCTTGTACTTGTCCCCAAAAAGTGAACCAATGAATTAAGAATGTGCGTTTATTACACCGGGTTGAACAAAGCATGTGCCAAAGATCCATTTGCTTTGCCTCGCATTGACCAAGTCATTGACTCGACGGCTGGCTCGGAACTTTTGTGTTTTCTCGATGCATACTCAGGATACCACCAGATCAAGATGAGGAAGTCGGACCAACTGGCCACTTCGTTCACTACCCCATACGACACGTTTTGCTATGTCATGATGCCCTTTGGGCTGAAAAACGCAGGTGCCACGTACAAGCGGACAATGCAACGTTGCCTCCACGACCAAATTGGTCGGAAAGTTCACGCCTATGTGGACGATATCGCGGTGATGTCTAAAAAGTCAAATGACTTAATCTCCGACTTAAAAGAAACCTTTGATAATCTCCGGAAATACAACATGATGCTTAACCCTAAGAAGTGCGTCTTCGGGGTTCCAGCCGGCAAATTGTTGGGCTTCATCGTTTCCCAACGCAGAATCGAGGTCAACCCAGAGAAAATCAAGGCCATATTAAACATAAACCGTCCAACATGCCTAAAGGACATTCAACGACTAACAGGTTGTGTTGCAGCAGTTAGTTGGTTCGTCAGCCGACTTGGAGAGAAGGCTCTGCTGCTGTACAAGTTGTTGAAGAAGGCAGACAAATTCACGTGGACAGACGAAGCAGATGTAGCATTGAAGCAGCTCAAGGAGATTCTTTCCTCAGCGCCCATCCTTGCAACACCCGAGCTTGGAGAGCCCCTGTTAATCTACATGGCGGCAACCAACCGGGTAATCAGCATTTTCGTCATGGTAGAGCGGAAGGAACCAGGCTATGAGCACGGAGTTCAATGACCAGTTTACTATGTGAGCGAGGTCTTGACGGAGTCCAAGCAGCGTTACCCGCACTACCAGAAGATAGCTTATGGAGTATTCCTTGCTTCTTGGAAGCTGAGGCATTACTTTCAGGAGCACCCAATCACAGTGGTGAGCAAGACTCCACTGTCCGAAATTATCAACAACAGCGACGCTACGGGAAGGGTCACGAAGTGGGGCATTGAACTTGCCGCCTTCGAGATCACCTACAAGAGACGCGACGCTATTAAGTCACAAGCCTTGGCGGATTTTGTTGCAGATTGGACGGAGATGCTAGATGCTACTCCGTTGCCGGAACCAGAGTATTGGGTGATGCACTTTGATGGATCAAAGCTGGTCAACGGCTCGGGGGCTGGTGTATTGCTAGAGTCACCAATAGGAGACAAGCTACACTACGTTCTGCAGATCCACTTCGAGGCTACAAACAACATGGCGGAGTATGAAGCACTCATTCACGGATTACGTGTAGCCAAGGATATTGGCATCAAGCGCATAGTTTTCTGTGGAGATTCCGACTTGGTTGCCCAGCAGGTGGCTAGCACCTGGAATGCGCGGAACCCTATGATGGCGGCATATCGAGACGAAGTGAACGAGATAGCCAAGAGCTTCTTGGGCTACGAAGTCAAGTATGTACCTAGGGAACAAAATGAGGCGGCTGATCTGCTGTCTAAGCTTGGATCAGGGCGCAAGCAAATTCCGCCAAGAGTTTTCCTAGAGCACCTGCGCACACCATCTGTGAAGGGAGCCGACATCGACAACCCGGATAGAGCTGACTCTTTCGTCAACATGGTGACTAAGGTCCGTCCGGCTTGGACAAACCGTTCAGTGAATATCTCGAACACGGAACTTTGCCCGACGACGAAGTCGAAAGACGGCAAATAGTACGACGAGCAAAGGGTTATACCATAATAAATAGGCAAATCTACAAAAGGAGCACTACTGGTGTATACCTAAAGTGTGTTTCCTAGCTAGAAGGTATGGAAATCCTACGTGAAATCCATCTCGCAGATTGCGGGCATCACGCCGCTCCTCGATCGTTGGTTGCGAAAGCCTTCGGGCAAGGATTCTACTGGCTGACCGCGAAGGTGGACGCCGACAAGCTGGTTGAGACATGCATGTGATGCCAGTATTATGCCCGACAACCACATGTTCCTGCTGTAGAACTGTGAACAATACCAATAACTTGGCCGTTTGCAGTCTAGGGGCTAGACATGGTGGGACCGTTACAGACGGCACCTTGTGGGTTTACGCATCTGCTTGTAGTAGTTGACAAATTCACTAAATGGATAGAAGCTAAACCCATTAGAAAGCTTGATGGGGCAACAGCCCTCAGGTTTGTCCGGGATCTAGTGGTGAGATTTGGTCTCCCACACAGCATTATCACCGACAATGGCAACAATTTGTCACTCGGAGAAGTGGAGGCTTATTGCTGGTAGAAAGGCATCTGACTTGACCTTGCATCTGTGGCACACCCACAATCCAATGGTCAGGTTGAACGAGCCAATGGATTAATTCTGTAGGGAATCAAGCCACATCTTGAGGCACCGCTACATAGAGTAGCTGGAGCCTGGGCGGAAGAATTGCCTTTTGTGCTGTGGAGTTTACGAACTACAGCCAACAGATCCACCGGCTACACCCCTTATTTCATGGTATATGGAGCAGAAGCCATCCTGCCTTCCGACATCCTTCACCATGCACCAAGAGTTGCCGCCTACGACGAAGATGACGCTGAAGAATCCAGACGCCTAGATGTGGACCTTCTCGAGGAGGAGCGCGTTTTGGCATGACAAAGATCCGCCATCTACCAGCAGAAGATACGCAGCTACCATAGTCGCCTCGTTCAGCATCGCTCGTTTAAAGAGGGGGATTTGGTGCTCCGACTTAAGTAGAAGAAGTCACACAAATTATCCCCGCCATGTGAAGGACCGTTCATCATAAGCAAGGCGCTACTCAATGGGTCTTACTACCTTGTTGACAATCGTGAACTAAAGGATAGACCCAACGAGGATCATAAGCGTAAGCGACATGACCCGGATGATGACTACCCAGAGCTTGATCGGCCATGGAACATAGCACAGCTACGTCCTTTTTACACTTAGCATTTTTTATCTAATTGTGTACCTCTTATATGATCAATTAAATAAATCTCTCTGGTTCACTCATATTTCTGAGCCTTTTACCTCCTTTAGTGTTCATTTTTGAATCATGTAAAAACTTTATGCACAAGCTTTGCGTTTGCACTTGTGAAAATTCCGCCTGCCGGCGTTAGCTTAAGTTTTCTGGTCTACACGTTCTTTGTCGTTTTTATGTGGATTCTGGAGTAGTGACTTTCGACACTTATTGTCGGCGATTTTGTGCTCAGGTTCTTGACGGTGCCATTGGGCATCATCACCTAAGCGCATGGTTCCGACAACGAGTCTTCCGACTCATGAAAAGTCAAGCATAAGAACCAAAGTAATGGATAAGCCAACACTTGCTTAAAGAATATATACATGCTAGAAATTAGTTCTTAAGAAGCAGGAAATAAACAACCATTGTTTTCCGCCTTAAGTTACATCAACAAGTTTTTTCCGCATATAAACAAATATTACAAAGTTGTTTTTCACTCCTTTGGCGTAGGTGACTTGGAGGCAGCATCGTCACCAGCCGGAGAGCCACCCTCGAAGTAGGTGCTGTGGTGGGACTCTGAAGAATCTTGGTTGCCGCTGTCGATGATGTTCATGGGCACGAAGACGTCGATGTCCACCAACTCGGCAACTCTGGTACCATAGCCCGCGAGTGACGACAAGATGGCTTCATGATTAATCTCTTTGCCATCATCGTCGACATAGGGGATGCCAGAGGTCACCGTGTCGATGTCGGCACCTTTGTAGTGTGCCTTCACCATTGACAGCGCCATCCTTGCGCCAACCCGTGCACACGAAGCTTTCGAGCTTGTGATACGCTCGGGGGCTCGGCGTAGAATCTCCGAGTACTTCGCCACGGAGTCCGATGCCTTGATGTGTATCTGGAGGGGCTTGGCAATCTCCTTGGCTTGGGTGATGGCAGTGTTGATGAAGTTGCCGGCAAGAACCATGCATTCCTTGGCTGGAGGAGGTGATCGGGTTAAACCCATAGGAGCTGAAAATTCCGACAAGGAGCGCATGAGTTCAATAAATCAAAGTATCCAGACTGCAGAAATCCAAGACGGAGAAAACTTACTGAAGATGCTGGCCTCAGCCTGCCAGAGGGTGTCCGCCAAGGATTGTTTCTCTTGTTGGAGGAGCTTGTACGCCTCGCTATGGCGGTGATCCTACTCATCGGCAGCTCGCTTCTGATCTTTTAAGATCGCGATCTCCTCCTTCAAGCGGTTGATTTCCTCAGTGGCGGAGTCCTGCAAGGCCTTCATCGACTCCTCATGCCTTTTTAGCATGTCCTTCCTCTCTTGCTTAAGAATTTTGTTCTCGCTATCCAGCTCTTGAATGTGCTTGGATTGCTCGACAATATTCTTGGCCTTGGCGATGGTTTCTGCATGTGAGAGAAAGAAAAGTACACAATTAGTACTCGGAGAATATAGGCACAAAACCAAGTCGGAATGCACATTAGAAAACAGACGCTTGCTCTTGGTGATCTGTTCCTTCAAGAAGGCAGTTTTACCCTTTTCGGCTTCAAGATCAGCGTGCATCTTCTGGTACTTGTCATTTGCCACGCCCCTTCGAGCATTCTCATTCTGTGGAAAAAAGGACAAAGTTAACCGTTGTTTAGTCTGCTTGGAGCATCTAGTCGGAAATTTTTCACCTAGACGCTCGGGGGCTACAGCGAGAGTTTTTAACTTATCAATATGCTTAGCTTTTCTTTAAGCATCTAGTCGGAACTAATTCAGTTCTCGATTAGAAGCTTGGGGGCTACAGTATAAAGTTTTTAACTCGGATATCTGCTTAGCTTTTCTTTAAGCATCTAGTCAGAATTAATTCAGTTACAACTAGAGGCTTGGGGGCTACAGTATTGAAATTTATAAACACCGTGTATGCTACTCTTAAAGCATCTAGTCAGAATAGTTCATTCCATCTAAATGCTTGGGGGCTACAGTGAGAGGTTTTCTAACTTAGTCACTCTTAGAACATATAGATGCAAAACCTATGGTTTTCCGTCTACATCCTAGGGGGCTACAGTGGGATACTCATATGAAATGCAAAAGGCAAAGAAAACTTACAAGTGCGATGATCTTGAGGTTCGTAGCACTCTCGGCCAGCAGCTTGGCAAAGGATTCGCTATTTCCTTGCAAGATTTCTGCTTGCCGACGGAGCTCCTCTAGACCGCACGTCGGAGATGTCGGTGCTGCACCAGGAACCAAAGCAGTGCTACCCAGTGTAAGTACCGGATGATTATGGTTTTCTTGGGTGCGTGGGCGCCGCCAACGGCAGAAGTACCAGCTTCTACCACCGACTTGCCGCCACCGATGGCATCCTTAGCCGGAGCTTTAGCCATTTGTTGAGCGGTGCTCTCTTGCGTTGCCTGCTCGCCGACAACAGCAAGCTCGGTAGAGGCGCCAGAATCCACTTCCATGGCGGAAGGGCCTGATGCATCCTTAGCCTGTGAGCTTGTCGGGGCAGATTTGGGCTTGACGGCAGGAGTGGCAGGGGCGATGGCGGGGGAGGCGTCGCGATGTAGCATGTCCTTAATATTCCGAGAAGCCCCCGATGTTTTGGAGGTCTTCTTGAGGCTGGTCGTGGCTTTCTTCCTGAAACGTGCAAAATGCATAAGTACAGGAGCAAGACAGATAAATAGACAATGTCGGAGAATGAGAAGCTTACACAAGTGGGGGTGCTTTGGCAAAGGGGATCCCAGTAAATTTTCTCTTTTCCGCCTCCAAGGTGGCGGTAGTCTTTTTGGAGGCTCCACCCTCCGTCTTCTTCTTCTTGCCTCCATCAGCAGCGTCAGAGGTGGAGCTCTTTCGCTTTCGCGCCAACGGAGCTTCGTCGTCAGACACGACCGTGACTTCCTTCATCTTTGGATCATAGATTTGAGGAGCCATGCTCATCTCATCTATGTCGCTAAGCTGTCAAGTGAAGAGTCACCGTGTTAGATAAGATGATATCTACAAGACGGAAGAACTAGAGTGTATGTCGTACACGGAAAATAAAAACCTACCTTTGGGCACTTGCCGTCTACGAACATGTCGTAGGTGATGGTGAAGTCGCACTTCTTATCCTTCACCTTGACGATGTCCTTAAGGCGGAGTTTGACGGAGTCGCTCGAGAAGTTGTCCACGGAGATGCGGAGGCTATCCCTTCTGTCGCTGGTATACTCGTGCATTAGCTTCGCCCGGTACTGCAGAGGTTGGATTTGCCTGATGAACTAGTACATGGCTAGGTCCAAGCCGGTCAAACCCGTCTCTACGAACCACTCTATCCGCCTTATGGCGCGAGAGGCTTCAATGTTGGAGGGAAGGGAGGCCTGGGATCTCCATGAAGAGGCTTCAGCGGCGGCTCCGTCAACAAAGTACGGGTACGTAACTTGTCAGCCAGCCAGAGGGATGTCTGGGCCGTAAAAGTACGTCCGTTGCCAATTCTTGCAGGACTCGTGGACGACGATGTCGGGGAACCGCCGGCCAGGTAGAATCTTGAAGCTTATGGTGCCACAGTTCCTAAGCTCTTCCTTGCTATGTCCAGCTTCACGTTTGACGGTGAAGAAGTACACAAAAAGGTATAACCTAGGCTTTAGCCCTAAGTATCCCTCGCAAAGTGCCGCGTAGTTGCTAAGCACTAAGATACTATTGGGGGAAAGGTTCTGAGGCTGGACTCTATAATGATTCAACACGGAGAGGAAGAAGTTGGAGATGGGCAGGGAGACGCCACGTACCAGTTGGGCTTTGAGGTACACCTTTTCTCCGGCTTGGGGAGAAGGTGTCACCTCGTCGGCCGACGCCGGCCGCCAGGCGAGCCCCTCCGTCGCAGGAAGGTATCCTTCAGCGATCATCTCTTGGATATCACGGTCTGTGATATCCGAGTCGCGCTAGTCGCCCTTGTGCGAGTCTGGCTCCTCCTCCAACGGCTCTAGCACCGCCAGATTAAGGTCACCGCCGGTGGACTCGATGACCGCCGAAGCAGGGATGACTAGGCCCTCTAGAGGCACGACGATGGAGCTCGCCGGCTTCGCCGCGGCTTCGCTCGACGCTGCCATTGATGGAGAAGTGCTGCTGGTAGCCATGGAGTGAAGATTGGGTGCGACTGGAGCAGATTGGAGCTAGGGTTTTTTCGAGAGTTCTCGCGGAGAGCTCGAGGAGGCACGCGACTGGAGAAGAAGATGATGCGAGGAGAATGAGGTAAAAAGTGGAAATTTCCCTACGGTTACTATTTATCATCCTCTGCGTCAAGATTCGTGCAGCTTGATCGGACGGTTGCCGCGTAGACGACGTGTTTGCAAACGTGCACGGAAATTTCACCACGTCTCCAACCGTCGCCGCCAACGGTTCGTATTGCTCGCGCGGGAAAATCGGACATGATTGCGTTCTCTGCATGTGTGATTTACGAGGCGTCGCTGACCTAAGCCTACGTCGTCCTAGCTGACATGGGCAGATGAGCCGTCACATCAAAGATTCCGACATAGACGGATCCATCCGGCTACAGAAGAGTATGATGGAAGATTCAACATTTCTCTGACTTACAAGTTGAAGACAAAGAAAGTTTTGCAGGGTTCTTTGGGAGGACTACAAGATATTGCTTGACGATTTGCCGGCATCCAACTAGAAGGAGCATTCATCTGAAAAGGTAAGACGGCGCAAGATCTCGGAGTTCTCCGGGGGCTACCCTTGGGGATATGCTATATGGGTATCCTCATAGCATGTCACTTATCCGGATAACCCGGGTGGCCCACAGTTGGTAGCATGGCTTATGGCCTGCTAGGCGGCCCAGTTAGATGGATCCAGAAGGGAGGCCCATGCCGGATAAAGGAAGGCTACAGTGGATTCACCAGCGTACCCGGAGCCTTGGAGTGCAAGATACACAAGACTAGTAATAGACGGTGTAGGACTCTGTAACATGTCTGGCTAGGACTTTTCCCTGTAACCCTAGGGCCTGGCGACTATATAAGTCGGGCCTATGGGAGACTTTAGGGCATAACTGAAGGGATACGGGTAGGCTACACTAGCGCAAATCAAAAATTTCTACCACGTATACCAGGATTACTGTTGTCATAGATCACGGGATTACCACTAGACGCGCAGTTGCGGAATTGATGAAGCGCATCGAGGCAGTGCAGACGTTCCACGTCTCCTCCTTTTCCTTGTCCCACGAGCAGCTCCCCTTGCGTGGCTCGTCCAAGCGCTACAGATGCAGCGCCTCCGAGGTATCCACACGTACAAGGTGGAAGCGTCAGACGTCGGACTGCTAGGTCCGCGCGTGCAATACAGGCGTGAGGAGTGGCGGCTGGGAATGATCTCAGGTCTAAGGTCTAACCCTGGTCAGCTCGCCCCACCCTCTCTTATATAGGCGTTCCTAGTGGGCTTCTACATTAGCAGCCCATTAGTACCCTAAGCCTGGTCTAATTCGGATCCAATCCTCATTAGGCTTCCAGCCCCTTAAGTGTGTGACCCTATAGGTTCATATGCGTATAGACATGACACGTACACTTATTCTGTCAATAGTTGGTAGCGTCCTCTAGCAAGACGTGCCAACTCCTAAACGCATACAAAGATCATATCGGACGAACCATCACAAGGTTTAGTACATGTCTTTCCCTTTGCCTCATGATATTTGGTCTAGCTCCAAGCTGACCTCCCTTTCTCGATAGCGTGATTCGGAATCCCTTTACTAGGTTAACTCTTAACCATATGTAGCACGACCATGCATTTCTGGATCCGATCACTCAAGGGGCCCCGAGATATCTCTCTAAAGTAGAGAGGGGCAAACCCCATCTTGATTGACCATGCCTTGCAGCATGTGTTGCCTACCAAAACCCACCGGCGAGCAGCGACGGGCAACACGAAGAGCCGGGAGGCTCCCAGAACTGCTGGTGGGCCCTGGTCCCTCGGGCAACGGCCCGCAAAACTCCGGCACACGTCCTGGCTTGGTTCGAGGGCGTGCCACCTGACCTATACCTGGTCAGGAAGGTGAAGGATTGCTTCGATTGGTTTCCTGCACGGTAAACACGTATACGTAAAATTCGAGCCGTGATCGGCTCCCAGGTTTCCCTGTGAATCGGCTCTTAGAACCGATCAACCCATAGTTCCGCATTAGATCTATGATAACATGGGGTTTTGCTTCATCAATACAAATCAAATCGATCTACGACAGTTTATCGTTTTCACTACATGACTGGAACATCCTACACGTAATTGAGCCTGGTAGATACGAAAGATGATGGAAGACTAACCCTAGAGAAGGCCTAAAAACCGACGTAAAGTCAATTCCCGGAACACCTCCTCTTGGATTAGCAAACCATATCTTACATATTACTGGATCGTTCAATCCGTTTGCAAGGCCTGATCATGTAGATATCAAACTAAACCTTGGAGAACAAGGCACAACTATAACAAATCAATTCGATTTAAATAAAG
This sequence comes from Avena sativa, assembly GCA_916181665.1. Classification (NCBI taxonomy): domain Eukaryota; kingdom Viridiplantae; phylum Streptophyta; class Magnoliopsida; order Poales; family Poaceae; genus Avena; species Avena sativa. The sequence goes on along the minus strand of OV702284.1, from coordinate 362,930,098 downwards.
ATCAAGCAAGATGCCACCCTTGCACCCGGGAAAAGGTGCAAAGGCGGCGAGATAACTAGAGGCAGCATAACTAAACAATCATAACAAAGAAGTACCGATGCTAGCCTACACAAGTCTATGATAATAGTATTACTCGCCATCAACAAAGCTTCAGTACGAGTAACACCAGATAACGCATAAGTAGATACTGCCTAGATCGCAAGATGCGACCTAGGCAGCATGGCACTTACCCGAGAAAAACCCTAGAAACAAGGGGTGGCGATGCGCCGAGATTGTGTTTGTTGTGAACGTGATTGTCCTCCTTTTCTCGATAACCTTAGGTACATATTTATAGTCCGGAGACTTTCTATCTTTGGAATAACTCTACAACTCTATCTCTTACCTAAATCTAAACGGAATCTATTACAATATAAGATACACGGGCAATTTTAGCCCAAATCAACACACGAGGCCGATTCAACAACACGTTGCATATACGTATCTTCTAAGCCCATCTTGATCACGGCCCAACTCCCCCTTTGGCCAAAATATGGCGATAACACATGCCCCCCTGGTTTTGGCAATAATAATTCCAAAACCACTCTGTTCTCCCTTTTTTTTGTATCGGGTTGTGCGTTGACAGAATGCGTTGCAGAACAGGATCGTCACGCCACCCCCTCATCATGATTCCTTGTCTTCTCCACTTCCCCGCAGCGCATGATTTGACAACTTCGGCAGTGCATTCTGGGAAACCGCTATAGCATTGAACCGCTTCATACTATTCCCCTTATTTAAATTCACCTAAGCAGTTCGCAGTCCCCATCTTCCTCCAGCAGCCACAAAAAAACCCTTCTTCCTCCTCCGCCGAAAAAACCCTCTTTCTCCGCCATGGCCTCCTCCGCTTCATCTGGCCTGTCCTCCCAAGCCTCCAACTCAATGAGCGACCGAGAGCCGACGCCAGAACACCCGCCGATGGCGGCGTACAACACTCTCGCCCCACAATGGTGGGACGAGAGGGATTGGGACTTTGCCGCTTGGTCGGAGGACGACGCGTCCTTGACTGACGGCGAGGAGGATCTGCAGTTCCTCGCTGATGGGGAACTGGAGGCGGACAGCACCGATGACACCATGTCCTGGGACGGTGTCGACTCCTCCGACGAGGAGGAGGAAGAGGAGGACACCTCCTCCGAGGAGTACCAGCCGGTGAAGTACTTCCGCGCCGGGTCCAGCGAGGACCCCGAAGACGACGACGAGGACGAGGAGGCCCCCGCGGGCATCTGGATCAGCAGCAGCGAAGACGACGCCGGCAGCAGTGCTGAGGACAGCGAACAGGACGGCGGCGACGACAGCGACGACGACCTCGGCCTCTAGATTAGGAACCAGTAGTAGTAGTAAGCTCCCTTTTGTAATCAATCAGCCCTTTTGTAAGCAATCAGCTTTTGAATGAATGAATGAAAATCTGTTTCTCGAAGATTGCTTTTTTCGTCCCAATTTTGCCGATAGCCAAAATAGGTCGATGCTCCAGAAGCCGATAACGCTGTATCGGCTTTTACCGCACTCATTCCATTAACTAAGTCAAAACTTAAAGAGCCGATGGACATCGGCTTTCCCAAAAAACGTTGACAAGGTCAAAACTTGGTCGCATATTTAAGCAAACCTAAGCGGCTGCTTTTCAGTCTCAAACGGTAACCTGCGACCTTCTTCAAAAAGGCGACCTAGATCTTCAATCGCCCACTAACCAGATCGAGCTCACAGCGACAAAAACCCTCGATCCCCAACTGCACAGATCCATCTCCGCCGGCGAACTAGATGGCGGAATCGTCCAACACCAACCCAGAGGTCTCCGGTCTGAAGGTACGCCTACTCCTCGCAGTCTGAACACGATGCTAGACTTAATGGCGAACACCTGAATTAATGCCTTATTCCACCATTAAATTTTCTAGGTTTCAGACATTCTGCTGCCGCATCCTTCTCTCCCAAACTCCCTCTATCTTGGCCCTCGCACACAATCTAGCCCTGCTCATCTGATTTCTTGCGAAGCCAATAGAATCCCCTTCGTAAGCCAAGACGTAGATCTGAACTCTTGGGCCGACTGTCTGCGAGCCTGGCCTAATCCCCCTGAACACTGGGTCTCTTGGTTCAGTAGAGTAGCTAGAGCTTACCAATCCCAATGGGAAACCACAGGAATAGTCGATGCCTTGCATTTATCATTGTCTCCTCTTGAGAAACATGAGAACCTTCTAAAAACCATTGGCTACTTCTGGTCTGACGCTCTGAACTGCTTTATGTTCGGTCATGGCCCTATGTCACCAACCCTGTTAGACGTGGTGATGATCACTGGCCTGGATGTCACATCACCCAGCCCCTCTGCTTTTAAACTGACCAAAGTCCCCTACAAACTATCTTCTAAAACAGACTGCACAAACTGGGGTGCCTACCTCCAACGCCATATGAAAACAAAGGGCCCTGTCTCAGAGAAAGAACATACAGCCTTTCTCAACTTCTGGCTGGAGCATTTCATATTTTGTGGCCCTTCCCTTGCTCCAACCAAGAACTATCTCTCCCTAGCCCACGAACTGGCCAAAGGTACTCAACTTGGCATCGGCAAACTGTTCCTTGGAGAGGTCTATCGATATCTCCAGTTGATGTCTGTCAAGCTGTTCTCAGGCATAGCAGTCAAAACAGGTGGTCCTTGGTGGTTCATTCAGCTATGGGCTCAGCTGTACTTTCAGAACCACATCCCAAACTTCCCCCTTTTGGCGAGTTGTACCTTTCCCGATGTCAAAGGGAAGCAGATCCGATGCACTAGTTATGGCCAAGCTTTGTACAGGCTGCCAGGCAGCAAACTATCCCCTCAGGAAGCAGCCAAGTGGTTCAGCACTTTCTTTCAAGGTCTGGACAATCCTACCTTCTTCCCTTACATGGAAGAATCTGAACATTTCGAAAATCCACTCTCCTTCAGGCTAGATAACTTTGCCGATGACACCAGCACTCGGCAACTCTTTTCCATTGTGATCCGTCCCTGTTTCCTTCCAGTTGGTATGAGTACATCCAACAGAATCATCAAGCCTGGGTATGAATTCTACCAGCCGGTCATAGTGGCCCGGCAATTTGGCCTTGGGCAAGTACCTCCCCATCTCTTTCTCCATCATCTTACGGAGTGTAGAGCCGACCTGCCTGATCCTCTCACCAGTCAGAGGTGTTACTCCTTCTTTGATGCTCTGACCATCCCCATTCCAAATGACCTCACCTTCGCTTCATCAACTGATGGCTTCGAGGACTGGTGGTCGATGTGGAAAACCCACGCTTTCAGGAAAGCTCTGGGACCGTTGCTGAAACACCTTGATGCCGATTATGACATCCCCGTGGAACAGGTACCACTACTTATAAATCTTCTTAATGCAGCTCATAAATGACTCTTTTACTAACCCAATTTCTCCCTTTGCAGCAACAAGATGGCCCTGAACCTACACATAGTGATGGCTCCCCTTTTGAGTTCTTTCCGCCAGCTCCCGTGGTTCTTTTCTGCAAAAACTCGCCGCCTTTGAAAAAGGTCATAATGCAGAAACAGCCGATAACACCTCAATCGGCTTCTAAAAAGCAAGGAACTTCAACATCAGCTGCCCCTCGAGTCCCCACTAAGATAAGAACGATGACGAGGAATGTAGCTGCCAGGAAGACCTTGAGACACCGGAGCCCTTCTCCAGAAAGCTCGCATGTAGGCTGATCCATGTCTTGGTCGATTCTTCTCATTCTTTCATTCTTGCAGACGTGCTCGTGTCTAACAGCCTTCCTTCTTTTGCAGGCTTCCGTCGAAGAAACATCCCACGAGGACACACAACCCAATGAGGGAGAATCGAGCCCATCGGATTTTGAGAGGACCATCACCCCGAGCCAGCCAGATGTGCCACCATCGGCTTCCAGGAAAAGGTCGGTTCCTGAACCTGCTGCCCCCCGAGCACCAGTCGAGGCCGGGCCAGCTGTGGGTCCCAAGAGAGCTCGTAAAGGACCACAAGCTTCTTCATCGAGCCAAGAGGTTCTGAAAAATCATCATCCTTTATGCTCTTGCCCCTTACTCCCTTTTGTCTGATTCATCATCATTTACATCGGTTAATCACCTTTCATGCAGACAACTGAGGCTTCTAGTGGGAAGGTAGGGGCCGCGCCGACGCCTTTAGCCAAACCAGACCTGGCAATCCCCGAAAATGCAGATGAAATGGCTACCACTTTGGCAACGCCCCCAGCAACCACACACAAACCGATCGCCTCGCCGTCTGCTATCCCCTCGGTCTTAGGAGAGGTATGTTAACTTCTGTCGGGTTTATTCTTCCCTGTTGGACGCACACTGACGCCTTTTAGGGCTGCCAGGGTTGTGACATTTCAGGCTTGCTGACCTTTGATCCTGACTCCATCGATCCAACTCCCTCCGTCGCCACCGATGAACCACACGCCAGGGCTGTTCTACCTCAATTCCAACGACTTAGAGCCTTACTGTCTTCCCCGATCGAGGAGCTGATCGAGGGTTCTGAAGAGGTGAAGGGCGTTCTTGCTGAAATCAAGGACCAACTCCCAGTAGCATTGCAGGTGAAGCTTTGGCCCGTCGTAACTCTGTCCTTCTACGGGTCCAGGGTGAAGCTAGCTCGTGAAAGGATCAACCTGCGCCGTGCCCAACTCCCGCTGAAGGCGAATATTGCCGACAGATGTCAGCAGCTCAATGAGAAAAAGGCGTCCCTTGATGCCAAAACTGACACCTCTGTCAGTACCACCGAGCTCGCATTTTTGAAAAAGGAGCTGGAAGATCTTGAAGAAAAGGTCCGGGTGACAAAACAACTCATTTGTGACAAGGAAGCCTCCATCGCCTGCTCCCAAGATGAAGCAGAGAGCCTCAAAGCCGAACTGAAGACCGATCTGGCAGAAATACGTGCCCTGAACAAGCAGTTAGTGACGGGCAAGGATGAAGATGACGAAGCCGAGATCGCCGAGGTGGACCGTGTCCATGCTGACGCCCTCCAAGCCTTTCAGTAGCTCGTTTATGTAAACTGGCATCTGCTTGTAACAGTTTTGAACCTCTAAAGTCGATGACTGTGCATCGGCTGTATACTTCTATTGGCCGATTTCATGTATCGGCCCCCATATCTCACTGTCCATCATCCCACGTGCTTGGGAAATATATAATAATAATTTTTTTTTATTGGCCGATTTTGTGTATCGGCTCCCATATCTCACTGTCCATCATCCCACATGCTTGGGAAATATTTCTTGAGATGCTGACCGTTGACAGCCACTAGGAATTTCACGCCATCCAGCTCCTCCAGCATGTACGCGTTCCCTCTTAAAACTTGATCGACCCTGTATGGCCCGTGCCAATTTGGAGACCATTTACCATATGCTGCATCCTTAGTCCCTAATGGCAACACCGCTTCCCATACCAGATCGCCAACGTGGAACTCCTTAGGCCTCACCTTCTTGTTGTATGCACGAGCTACTTTGGCCTTGTTCTCTTTGATTTTCTCAAGCGACCACAGCCTAAGCTCAGTCAAATCTTCAACGCTGTCACTCATCAAGGCTGCATATTCTTCAGTCGTTAGATCGTTCTGAAAAGTGACACGTCTCGATCCAGCCGTAATTTCCCAAGGCAATACGGCTTCTTGTCCATAGACTAGATGGTACGGCGAGGTTTTTATCGCTCCATGACATGACATGCGGTAAGCCCATAAAGCCTCTGACAAAACCTCGTGCCAACGCCTAGGGTGCTCATCGATTTTCCTCTTGATCAGCTTGATAAGGCTCTGGTTGGACGCTTCAGCTTGCCCATTTGCTTGAGCATAGTACGGAGATGATCGAATCAGCTTGATCCCTGTGTCCTCACAGAACTTTCTGAACTCGTGAGAAGTGAAGACCGAACCTCCATCGGTCGTGATAGTCTGGGGAATCCCAAACCTATGAATGACGTGTTCTTTCACAAAATCGACGACATCCTTTGAACTTACTGACTTCATAGGGACGGCTTCCACCCACTTGGTGAAATAATCCGTGATGGCCAAAATCCACATGTGGCCTTTGCTTGACGGAGGATTGATCTTGCCAATCATATCCATGCCCCAACCTCGGAATGGCCAAGGCTTGATGATGGGGTTCATTGCTGACGCGGGTACCATCTAAATTTTTCCAAATCTCTGACATGCTTGACACCCTTTGTAGTACTTAAAACAGTCCTCGAGCATGGTAGGCCAATAAAACCCTGATCGCCTGATCAACCACTTCATCTTGTGAGCCGATTGGTGAGTTCCACAAGCGCCTTCGTGTACCTCGTGTAGGAGCCGATTGGCCTCAGCTGTCCCCAGACATTTGAGCAATAACCCCTCTAGAGTCCTGTAAAACATGTCGTCCCCAATGAGCACATACTTCATGGCCTTGTATCTTATCCGTTTAGGTGCCCCCCGAGCCGAATCCTTCAAGTAATTGAAGATATCGGCTCTCCAGTCGTCTGCGTCCAGGAATTACACCTGAACATCGGCTCCCTCTGCCACGTCCTTGTAGCCTGAAGCCATTTGTGCAAGATCATTGGCCTCGGTATTCTGCGATCGTGGGATCCAGGTGAAGTTTATGTATCGGAACTGTGCCATCAGCTCACGGCATTGCATCCATAATGGGAAGAGCGACTCTCTCTCACACTTGTATTCCTCCGTGAGTTGAGAAATCACCAGCTTGGAGTCTCTAAAAATTTCCACTGCTTCCGCTCCAGCTTCGATGAGCAACTCCATTCCCTTGCGTATTGCCTCATACTCAGCGACGTTGTTGGTGCGAGGGGCTGATAACCTGATAGAGAAGGAAAATGTTGCCCCCCGGGGTGACGCGAGTAGTATGCCGATGCCGCACCCATCGTCACAAACCGATCCGTCGAAGAACATAGCCCACGCTCGTATAGACAGTGCTGCTATATTGGTGTTGATCCTTTCAACGATAAGGTCGGCCAATGCCTACCCCTTAACTGCCTTCGCGGGTTGATACCGGATGTCAAACTCCGATAATGCAAACATCCATTTGCCCAGTCGGCCTTTCAACATAGGAGCCGACAGCATGTGCTTTATGACGTCTGATTTGCAGATGACGACAATCTCTGCTGATAGCAAAATGTGGCGCAGCTTGGTGCTGGTGAAAAACAGGCAGAGGCACAACTTGTCGATCTCAGAGTACCTTGTCTCTGCATCCAGCATCCTTCTGCTGATGTAAAATACCACTCGCTCCATCCCGTCATAAACTTGCACCACCACTGAGGCGATGGACGTGTCCGCTACTGACAAGTAAATGTAGAATGGCCTGTCCGGTTGGGGCGGGACTAAAACTGGTGGCTTCGTTAAATATTCTTTGATATCATCGAAGGCTCGTTGTTGTTCTGTTCCCCAGCGGAACTCCTCGTCAGATTTGATTTTTACCAGTCCCATGAACGGCTCTATCTTTCCTGACAGATTGGAGATGAATCTTCTGACGAAGTTGATCTTGCCGATGAGAGACTGTAGCTCTTTCTTCGTGGTAGGTGGCTTCATTGTTCGCACGGCCTCTTGACTTTTCAGGCCGATCTCAATCCCGCGTTCATGGACCAAGAAACCCAAGAACTGACCGGCCGTTACACCGAAGGCACACTTCTTTGGGTTCATCCGTAGGCCGAATTTTCTTGTTCGGTCCAGGACGCGTTGTAGATCGCCCAAGTGTCCTTCTACTGAGGCAGACTTGACCACTACGTCATCGATATAAATTTCCACCAGCTTGCCGATCAGATCATGGAAAATGTAGTTCATGGCTCTTTGGTACGTGGCACCGACATTCTTCAGCCCGAACGTCATGACAACGTATTCAAACAACCCCACCGAGCCTGGTACTCTGAACGCAGTCTTGTGTATGTCTTCTGGAGCCATAAAAATTTGGTTGTAACCGGCATTGCCATCCATCCGTAGGCCGAATTTGTTTTTTGTGGCCGATCGCAGGGATCGGCCGTACCACGTACCGTCGTGGACTTTGCTACTCTGTCAGGCCGGTGGATAAGACCAGCCTCACCCCGTTTTTTGTAGCCTCAATGAGTTCACAGCCGTCTAGACTGATTCCAGAGATCGGCTCTTGGTCTTCTGCTTCCCAGACGTTCATGCCAGCAATGGAGACCTCGACGGAATCGTCTGCATGAATGACCTCCACCTCATCTCCATCCCACTGTATTAGGCACTGGTGCATCGTGGATGGGATGCAACAGTTAGCATGAATCCAATCTCTCCCTAACAAGACAGCGTAGGTGCTTTTGCTGTCCACGACGAAGAATGACGTAGGGATGGTTTTTCTGCCCACGGTCAGGTCCACGTTCAGTACGCCTTGCGTTTCTGAAGTCTGGCCGTTGAAGTCGCTTAAAGTGACGTTGGTTTTGATCAGATCTGCAGTGGAGCGTCCCAAACGCCGTAGCATGGAGTATGGCATTATGTTGACTGCCGCTCCGGTGTCCACTAACATCTTGCTGACAGGTTGCCCATTGATGTAACCTCGTAGATACAGGGCTTTCAGATGTTTGTAACCCTTCTCACGTGGCTTCTCAAAGATAACTGGCCGTGGGCCGCAGTCGAACTGTGCCACTGGTAGCTCATTGGTTCTTGGCGCGCAGAACTCTGACGGAAGTATGAATACCATGTTTGTGCCAGCCGATGTCTTTGCATCGGCTTTTACCGGTTTGGGGCGCCACTCTTTCTTTTTCGGGTGATCTTCCGTTTTCAAGGTCTGCGTAATTTTAACGGCCAGATCGGGCCGTGCTTTCTTTAGAGCGTGGAGATACTGCGCTTCGGCTTCCTCCAAGTTACGCAGCCGCTGCACTCTACGCTTTTGGGTGTGTCTGAGTCCGTCGGGACACCACCTTGGACGGTGATACCTGTCTTTCTCTTTGTCATCCATTGGCTCCTTGAGACCTTGTGCTCGAGATGACTCCCTGCGTCGGCTCTGAGGTGGGAGAGGCCCTAGGCGTTTAAACACTGACACTGGCTCCGTGTCCTCCTTCTGCTGTCCGCATTCCGGGCAGTTATCGATCGTAGGCAATCGGCTCATTCCCGCGTCCCAGCAATACTTGAAGAACGGACAATCCCAATGTTTGTCTGCACCTTCCTTTTCTTTTGACGGTCCCCTAGCGAGGTGCTCATATCCTTCATCTTCTCCGTCGCGCCGGCGACGTTGGTCATACTGACGCTCATACTTGTTAAGGAGATGCGTGGAATGTGGTTTCTGATATCGCACACTTTTCACTTGTTCCTTAGTTAAGTACCGCCTGTTGTCGTAGCTGGGCCGGTCGCGTGGACCAGCCTCCTCTCTTACTCTGCTGTGAGAGCGACCGCCTTCCTCCCTGTACGTGCCATGGTGGTACCCTGGTCCTGCCATGTTGACATCGAACGAGAAATCCGACTGGCGCCTCGTGGAGTGGCTGTGTTCTACCATGTTGACGCCGGGGAATGGGTTGGTGTCTACTTTCATGGCGAATTGCCCCAGGATGAGACGGCCCTGCTCTATTGCCGTTTGGATCTGGCGACGTAGCTCTTTGCAGTCATTGGTGCTGTGGGTGAACGAGTGATGCCACTTGCAGTATGGTCTTCCGTTCATCTCTTGGGCCGTAGGGATTTTGTGGCCTTCGGGTAACTTCAGCTGCTTTTCTTTCAGCAGTAAATCGAATATTTGCTCAGCTTTGCTCACATCAAAGTCGAACCCTTTTGCAGGCCCTTGCTGTTTTACCCATTTGCAGGTTACGGGATCTGCCCCCCGAGCCCATTCAGCCACGGCCACCTCCTGGTCTTGCGTGGGGTCTTCTTCTTCTGTATCGACCAGGCCTATCGGACGTTTGAACTTGTCCTGGTACAACTCAGGGTGGCGCTGCTCATACATCGTCAGCTTCTGGGCCATGTGCGCCAACGAGTTGTACTCTACTTGGAAAGCCAGATCTTTGATGGGTGCTGCGAGACCCAACGCTGCCAGCTCGACTGCTTCCTTCTCAGTTAACCGAGCTGAGTAACATCGGTTCTTGACAGTCCTGAAGCGTTGGATGTACTCGGCTACCGTTTCTCCTCGCTTTTGCCGCACCTGTGCCAGGTCTGCAATGCCAGCCTTGGTGGCTTCTGAATGGTACTGAATGTGGAACTGCTCTTCCAGTTGCTTCCAGGTCTGGATCGAATCAGGTGGTAGCGAGGTGTACCACCCAAAAGCTGGTCCTGTCAAAGATTGCGCAAAGAACCTTACGCGCAACTGATCTGATGCTGATATCATGCCTAACTGTGCCAGGTATCGGCTCACGTGCTCGATCGAGCTCGACCCTTCTGACCGGCTAAATCTCGAGAACTCAGGGAGCCGATACTTGGGTGGCAGCGGGATCAGGTCAAACTCGTTGGGGTACGACTTTGAATAGCCGATTGTCCTTCTCTTCGGCACGAAGCCGAACTGGTCTCTCAAGATGGTACAGATTTGTTCCGTTGTTTGGGCTGCAGGGGCTAGATTCTCATGACTCGTTCCAGTGGCATACTTGGCTAGCCACGCCTGTTTGTCGGCGTCCATCCCAGAGATTCCTGCTCCAGAAACACCTGCTCCCGAAGCCCCTGCTCCAGATACTCCTGCCCCAGCAATCCCTGCAGTTGCAATCTGGTTCGTGCGCGTCAAGCTGTTGCAGTCTGGCACGTAGGTGCACATGTATCCATGTGGGATTTCTTTAGGTGGTTCACACAGGAATTGGCAATCGCCAGGGTCGCCTCCGACCTTGTAGACGACGTACGCCGGTGCCCCTGGTGGCTCTGGAGCTGCAAGTGTGAATGGCAGCGGTGGCCTGGCCTGGAGCGGTCTTTCTCCCTGGTGAGTCCCCAGAGTGGGCCCCGACGGAGAGTACTGATGTTTCATGATCTCCTGAACTACGCGAACTGCGATCCGCTCGAAAGCGTTTACCAAGCTCTCAGAATGGCGGTGAAGAGAATGAGCCACCATGTAGTTGACTTCCTGGCGCAGAGCTCTGGTGCGCTCCTCTGAAGGAACAGACAAATCCACCTCATCAAGAGAACCCTCGGGTGAGAACCCTTTCCACCTGATGCCATGCTTACGAGTCCTCTCAAAAGAGCCGATGAGATCGGCTTCGAAGAGAGCTTTGACGTCATCATACTTCGCCTTGTGCTCCTCAGGCAGCTCATCGTACGTGACCGGTCTGTTGTCCATCGCAGCGTCGGATGTTGATGTAGACGTTGTTAAGTGTCCCACCGGGCGTGCCAGAATGTGTTGCCTACCAAAACCCACCGGCGAGCAGCGACGGGCAACACGAAGAGCCGGGAGGCTCCCAGAACTGCTGGTGGGCCCTGGTCCCTCGGGCAACGGCCCGCAAAACTCCGGCACACGTCCTGGCTTGGTTCGAGGGCGTGCCACCTGACCTATACCTGGTCAGGAAGGTGAAGGATTGCTTCGATTGGTTTCCTGCACGGTAAACACGTATACGTAAAATTCGAGCCGTGATCGGCTCCCAGGTTTCCCTGTGAATCGGCTCTTAGAACCGATCAACCCATAGTTCCGCATTAGATCTATGATAACATGGGGTTTTGCTTCATCAATACAAATCAAATCGATCTACGACAGTTTATCGTTTTCACTACATGACTGGAACATCCTACACGTAATTGAGCCTGGTAGATACGAAAGATGATGGAAGACTAACCCTAGAGAAGGCCTAAAAACCGACGTAAAGTCAATTCCCGGAACACCTCCTCTTGGATTAGCAAATCATATCTTACATATTACTGGATCGTTCAATCCGTTTGCAAGGCCTGATCATGTAGATATCAAACTAAACCTTGGAGAACAAGGCACAACTATAACAAATCAATTCGATTTAAATAAAGATCAAGCAAGATGCCACCCTTGCACCCGGGAAAAGGTGCAAAGGCGGCGAGATAACTAGAGGCAGCATAACTAAACAATCATAACAAAGAAGTACCGATGCTAGCCTACACAAGTCTATGATAATAGTATTACTCGCCATCAACAAAGCTTCAGTACGAGTAACACCAGATAACGCATAAGTAGATACTGCCTAGATCGCAAGATGCGACCTAGGCAGCATGGCACTTACCCGAGAAAAACCCTAGAAACAAGGGGTGGCGATGCGCCGAGATTGTGTTTGTTGTGAACATGATTGTCCTCCTTTTCTTGATAACCTTAGGTACATATTTATAGTCCGGAGACTTTCTATCTTTGGAATAACTCTACAACTCTATCTCTTACCTAAATCTAAACGGAATCTATTACAATATAAGATACACGGGCAATTTTAGCCCAAATCAACACACGAGGCCGATTCAACAACACGTTGCATATACGTATCTTCTAAGCCCATCTTGATCACGGCCCAACTCCCCCTTTGGCCAAAATATGGCGATAACAGCATGCTTCAGGACAAACCCGAAAGCTACCTTTATAACTACCTAGTTACGGTGCAGAGTTTGATAGCCCCAAAGTAGGTCGATCCACATCTCAAGTACATGCGAAAATCTCAGGTCTAAGGACAAAACGTACACGATGTGTAGAGAGAGAGAGCTGCAACTAATTGCTAGTCTCAGGTTGGGTCAGTCTAACCCCATGTTCATAACATGTGTCCACGTCATTGGTTTGACATCTCCATGTCTATGACTTGCGAAACATAGTCATCAACCAATCGATGTGCTAGTCTAATATTCACGTGTGTCCTCACATGAACTCCGACTAGGGACAACTCTTAAATAACCATAAAAGTATAGAGTTTCACAAACAATTCACGTAATTGCCAATCAATACAAGTTGCCTGATATGGATATTCAAGGAACATTACAATAACTCATGGATACATATGAAATATCATCATCTCTATGATTGACTCTAGGGCATATTTCCTTCAGTCTCCCACTTGCACTAGAGTCAATCTAAAATGTATCTAATACCAATTCCTCTTGTGTGCGCTTCATGCGCGGGCTGCGGGAGAGGCTTAGTCAAGGGATCAGCAACATTTGAGTCCGTATGTATTTTGCATATCATGACACTACCATCCTCAACGAACTCTTGAATCTGATGGTAACGCATGCGAATATGTTTGTTCTTCTAGTGCTGTCTAGGTTCCTTGGTCTGTGCAATAGCACCATTGTTATCACAATAAACATCCAAGGGATTGGACGCGCCCTGAACCACACCGAGAGCGATCAGGAAATTCCTAATCCAAACAGCTTCCTTTATAGCCTCCGAGGCAGCAATATATTCAGCTTCTATTGAAGAGGAGGTCACCGTATCTTGCTTGGAACTTTTCCAGCTCACAGCACCACCATTCATGACAAACACATAACCTGATTGTGATTTCGAATCATCTAAGTCGTTAAGGTAACTCGCATCTGTGTAACCCCTTACACTGAGTTCATCCTCACCTCCATAAACTAGGAACACATCCTTAGTCCTTTTCAAGTACTTAAGGATGTTCTTTACCGCTGTCCAGTGACCTTCACCTGGATCAGCCTGGTATCTGCTCGTAACACTTAGAGCATACGAAACATCTGGGCGAGTACATATCATTGCATACATGATGGATCCAATAGCCGAAGCATATGGAACCCTACTCATGCGCTCACGCTCATCAGTAGTCGAAGGACACTGAGTCTTGCTGAGTTTTATGCCATGAGACATGGGCAAGAACCCCTTCTTAGCCTCTTCCATGCTGACGTTTCAACACTTTGTCAATGTATGTACTCTGGCTTAATCCAATTAGCCTTCTTGATCTATCTCTATAGATCTTGATTCCCAGAATATATGCCGCTTCTCCCAAGTCCTTCATCGAAAAACTATTTTTCAATGAGGTCTTAACAGACTCGAGCATAGGAATGTCATTTCCAATCAACAATATGTCATCTACATATAAGATTAGAAATACCAGCGCTCTCCCACTTTCCTTCTTGTAAACACAAGGTTCTTGTTCGTTTTTGATGAAGCCAAACTCCTTTACAACTTCATCAAATCGAATATTCCAACTCCGAGATGCTTGCTTCAGCCCATAAATGGACTTCAGAAGTTTGCATACCTTTCCAGCATTGTTTGGATCGACAAAACCTTCGGGCTGCATCATATACACGTCCTCAGTTAGGATTCCATTTAGGAAAGCCGTCTTGACATCCATCTGCCATATTTCATAGTCGAAATGTGCAGCAATGGCTAGAATTATCCGTATAGATTTAAGCATCGCTACGGGTGAGAAAGTCTCGTCGTAGTCAACTCCTTGAACTTGTCGAAAACCTTTTGCAACAAGTCAAGCTTTATGGATGTGAACATTTCCATCCATATCAATCTTCTTCTTATAGATCCATTTGCACTCGATGGCTTTAAAACCATCAGGCAGGTCAACCAAGTTCCAAACTTGATTGTCTCCCATGGACTCTATCTCGGATCTCATGGCGATCAGCCATTTCTCAGAGTCTAGGTCCACCATCGCTTCTGCATAGGTCGCAGGCTCATCATTGTCTAACAATAATAATTCCCGCGCTTCGCGGAGCCTCGCCGACCTTCGTGGTTGTGGTGCTTCTGTTGCCACGGGTTCCTCAACTTGTTCTGCTACAATAGCATCACTCGTAGAAGCATCCCCAATTGGCTCTTCTTGAACTTCTTCAAGTCGCACCGACCTTCCACTTGTTCCCTTTGTGAGAAACGCTTTCTCTAGGAAAACACAGCTACGAGCGACAAACACTTTGCCCTCCTCTCGGTTGTAGAAGTAATACCCTAAAGTTTCCCTCGGATATCCCACGAAAATGCACTTATCCGATTTGGGTGTTAGCTTGTCTGACTGAAGTCGCTTGACAAATGCATCACAACCCCAAATCTTTAGAAAAGACAAACTGGGATTCTTTCCAGTCCACATCTCATATGGTGTCTTAACTACGGATTTAGATGGTACCCTATTAAGTGTGAAAGCTGCCGTTTCTAGAGCGTAACCCCAAAATGACAATGGTAAATCCGACTGGCTTATCATAGATCGAACCATGTCCAACAAAGTTCGATTACGCCGTTCGGAGACCCCGTTCCTTTGAGGTGTTCCGGGTGATGTAAGTTGTGGAACAATTCCGCAACTCTTAAGATGATCGCTAAACTCGTGACTCAAATATTCACCTCCACGATCAGATCGCAAGGCCTTTATTTTCTTGCCACGTTGATTCTCTACTTCACTCTGAAACTCTTTGAACTTTTCAAAAGTTTCAGACTTATGCCTCATCAAGTAGACATAACCATATCTACTGAAATCATTAGTGAAAGTAATGAAGTAGTGATATCCTCCTCTGACTGTCGTGCTCATTGGCCCACATACATCAGTATGTATGAGTTCCAACAAGTCTGTCGCTCTCTCGGGTAAACCCGAAAAAGGTGACTTGGTCATCTTTCCAAGTAAACAAGCCTGACATGTCTCGTATTATTCAAAATCAAACGAAGTTAGAAGACCATCACCATGGAGCTTCTTCATGCGCTTTTCACTTATATGCCCCAAATGACAATGCCATAAATAGGTAGGACTCAAATCATTAGGCCAAAGCCTTTTAGCACTAACATTGTAAACAGATGCATCATCAAGATTTAAAATAAATAACCCATTCACAATGGGAGCATTAGCCATAAACATATCATTCTTAGAGATTACACAACCATTGTTTATACTCGCAAATGAATATCCATCCCTCATCAAACATGAAGGTGATAAAATGTTTCGACCCATACTTGGAATGTAATAACAATTATTCAACTCCATAATAAATCCTGACGGAAGGTGAAGTTGCATGACGCCGACGAACAATGCAGCAACCCTTGCTTTATTTCCGACGCGAAATCCACTTCGCCTTTCTGCACTTCTCTAGTCCTTATTAGCCCCTGCATCGAATTTCAAATATGAGCAACCGATCCGGTATCAAATACCCAAGAGTTAACATAGGAATCAGCGAGAAGAATGTCCACAACATTTACAATAAGCGTACCTGAGTTGGAAGTACTCTTACTTCCACTCTTCTTCAAAGAAGCCTGGTACTTGCTGCAGTTTCTCTTCCAGTGGCCATGTTCATGACAAAAGAAGCACTCAGTGTCTTCTACAGGTCCAGCCTTTTGCTTGGGTGCAGACTTAGGGATTGTATCCTTAGCCTTGCCCTTCTTCTTCCAAGAAGTACCCTTTTTCTTGAAGCTAGGCTTGTTCTGCACAGCCATCACATGGCTATGCCCTGCACACTTCTTCATGTCACTTTCTGCTGTTTTAAGCATCCCACATAATTCATTAAGGCCCTTCTCCACCCCATGCATATGGTAGTTCGAAATGAACTGCCCATAGCTGGATGGTAGAGACGCCAAAATGAAGTCAGTGGCCAACTCTTGGCCTAGTGGAAAACCAAGCTTTTCCAAAGTCTGACTGTAACCAACCATTTTTATCACATGGGGGCCTACAGCTGCTCCCTCTGCTAGCTTGCATTCGACAAAGGACTTGGCAACATTGTACCTCTCAGTCCTTGCCTGATCTTGGAACATGTCCTTAAGCGCAACGATCATATAGTAGGCATCCTGATCCTCAAACTTCTTTTGGAGTTCAGGTTCCATGCATGCAAGCATAAGGCAGCTAACCTCAAGAGAATCATCACATGCTCTCTTGTAGGCGTTCGTTAGGGCAGCAGATGCATTATCAGCAGGTTCATCGGGGATTGGGGTATCCAGAACCGTTTCCTTTTTATCAGACCTAAGAACAATTCTCAGGTTACGGACCCAGTCCGAATAGTTTGTTCCATTAAGTTTATCTTTGTCAAGAATCGAACGCAAAGAAAAAGGTGATGTAGTGTTCGGTGCCATTGATCTACAACAGAAAACATGCAAAATACTAAGCCATGTAACCAAGAAAGAGTAAAACATATTAAACAATTTAATAGCATATACTCCCACTTAAATCAATATCCCTCTATTGATACTAAGTGATTCAAGATCCACAATTAACAAGTCGACTAGTGAGCTTTAGCATCACTGCTAGAAGACAAGGTAAATCGGTAAGCAACACTTGCTAACATATCACATATGACTCTTGTTGTTGGGTGACATCTCTATGTCAAAACTAGGCGCCCAACCTTTATGCCCCAAGGTCCTTAACTGTTAAGATGACCTTGTCAAGTTCACCAACCCTTATGCGTGTAGGTATCCGATACAAACCCATCCAGCCAAGGAAAACCGCGGCACCCTAATTTCATAGGCCCACCAACGATTGTACAAGGCATAGGATGGTGCAAGGTTTGGTTGGGAGGGCATGATTTAACTTAAACTTTGTGAGGGATCGTTCTATTTCTATCATCTAAGCATGCATAGTAGTAAAACGCATAAGAATAACATTCACATAGATGTGACACAGTATGGCCCGTTTTCTCATGGTGATTTCCATCGCCATAGAACCTGTCCACCATGATGATCTCCATCTTCATGTTCCATGTGATCCATCCTCCAAGTGATGAGTCCTCCAAGAACTAATACAAGCTATTACTTCTAACAACTAGTAATCAAAATTACATAGAATTTGGATCATTTCAAGTTGGCACGCAGGCCATTACAATAATTGACAACACACATGGCTCCAGCCGTGTTGCCCTACTCACGACACGCAGGTCATGATAAATTTCATACATGCATCACATACACATATGGGCCATACTGATCACATACATCCTGCAAAAACAAGTTATGCATAGAATCGCATTCTACCGGATCATGTGACATCGCAGCACCTAGTTACCTTAACGAGATACAAAAGGGCTACGATTAAGGGGGGTCTAGGGGGTCTCCCCCTGCGGGGTTCGAAGGGGCAGCGCCCCTCGCGGTATGAGAGATCGAATATTCACAATTTTCTTCAAGGATTTTGATCGGCAAATCAAATTTACCATAAACCGACTCCTGTCCCGATTCAATCAAACTCCTTTGATCACGGTACATCGATTTTAGATCTAGGTTCCGATTCGATCAATCATATTGATCTTCACGTGATTCAACAGGATTTATGTGTCACTGTCTACCCCGATGGCGAAAACCGACTGGTAGGGGTAAGTCGTTCGACAACCTCAGATCACGATCACAGAAAGCAAGATCATAGATCAATCCTGAACCACCGCCATATAAATGATCACATCATTCATATCAATCTGCATATCACCATATGCAAACATCCCGAACCTATAACTGAACAGCATCGGCTCTGATACCACTGAAGGGATACGGGTAGGCTACACTAGCGCAAATCAAAAATTTCTACCACGTATACCAGGATTACTGTTGTCATAGATCACGGGATTACCACTAGACACGCAGTTACGGAATTGATGAAGCGTGTCGAGACAGTGCAGACGTTCCATGTCTCCTCCTTTTCCTTGTCCCACGAGCAGCTCCCCTTGCGCGGCTCGTCCAAGCGCTACAGATGCAGCGCCTCCGAGGTATCCACACGTACAGGGTGGAAGCGTCAGACGTCGGACTGCTAGTTCTGCGCGTGCAACACATGCATGAGGAGTGGCGGCTGGGAATGATCTCAGGTCTAAGGTCTAACCCTGGTCAGCTCGCCCCACCCTCTCTTATATAGGCGTTCCTAGTGGGCTTCTACATTAGCATCCCATTTGTACCCTAAGCCTGGTCTAATTCGGATCCAATCCTCATTAGGCTTCCAGCCCCTTAAGTGTGTGACCCTATAGGTTCATATGCGTATAGACATGACACGAATACACTTATTCTGTCAATAGTTGGTAGCGGCCTCTAGCAAGACGTGCCAACTCCTAAACGCATACAAAGATCATATCGGACGAACCATCACAAGGTTTAGTACATGTCTTTCCCTTTGCCTCACGATATTTGGTCTAGCTCCAAGCTGACCTCCCTTTCTCGATACCGTGATTCGAAATCCCTTTAATAGGTTAACTCTTAACCATATGTAGCACGGCCATGCATTTCTGGATCCGATCACTCGAGGGGCCCAGAGATATCTCTCTCAAGTAGAGAGGGGCAAACCCCATCTTGATTGACCATGCCTTGCAGCATGCTTCAAGACAAACCCGAAAGCTACCTTTATAACTACCCAGTTACGGTGCAGCGTTTGATAGCCCCAAAGTAGGTCGATCCACATCTCAAGTACATGCGACAATCTCAGGTCTAAGGACAAAACGTACACGATGTGTAGAGAGAGAGCTGCAACTAATTGCTAGTCTCAGGTTGGGTCAGTCCAACCCCATGTTCATAACATGTGTCCACGTCATTGGTTTGACATCTCCATGTCTATGACTTGCGAAACATAGTCATCAACCAATCGATGTGCTAGTCTAATATTCACGTGTGTCCTCACATGAACTCCGACTAGGGACAACTCTTAAATAACCATACAAGTATAGAGTTTCACAAACAATTCACGTGATTGCCAATCAATACAAGTTTTCTGATATGGATATTCAAGGAACATTACAATAACTCATGGATACATATGAAATATCATCATCTCTATGATTGCCTCTAGGGCATATTTCCTTCAATAACTATACGGCAACCTAGTATCGATTCATACGACCTCGCACAACGAACCTATCTCTGTAACTCGGCGTATTGCCCTTATAGTGATTTATAGAAGGAGTAGGATTTCGCCACCGTTGTGGGATCTGAACCTGGGTAAGCTGTGTTACCTCGTACCCGTCAACCGTCCACCTTACCCCATGTCTCTAAACACGCACTGTGAGGACCCCTCCATGGCGTACTCGTCGGCAATACCACGACACCTCTCCCACCTCTCAAAAGATCAAGTGATTTGAGTGGCAAGGGAGAGAGATCTAGTGAGGTGAAGCTCTAGTATTAATGGAGGAGAGAGAAAATTTAAGAGTTAGGTAGGAGGAATAAGGAGGGCGCCTTAAATAGGCCCCCCTCCAAACTGAACCGTTGGGCAGTTCGTGACCTCACCAGAAGTTCTGCCTAGCGATGCTCAAACGGTACGAAGACCGTTGACACACGCTCCAAAGCTTGACCGGCAGTTCCGGTGAAACTTCCGGAGCAAGTTCCGGGCCAAGTTCCGTCAAATAGAACACTTGCAAACAGAAGTATTTTGAACCTGAGCGGAACTTGGAGTGGAACTAGGGCGGAACAACTGGGTCGCAAAACATGCCTGACCGGAAGTTCCGATGCCTAGGCGGAAGTTACGCTCAGGGTCTCAGCGGAAAAAGCAAAGGAAGTTCCTGCGACCGGAACTTCTGGTGCTACTTTCGCTGTAAGTTCTGTCAAATAGAACACTACCATATAGTAGGTTCTGAGCTCTGGCCGAAACTTCCATCAGAAGTTGGACCAGAAATAATCCCAGGTCCATCCCACAGAGCACCCTGATCGAAACTTCCGGCTCCTGGCCGGAAGTTCCGATCAGACAAAAACTGCACCAACTGATCAGAAACTCGCTCTCTCGCTGGAGAATAGGATGGCTGTGGTGATGCAAAAATGGTTTGTGCAAGAACAGATGATTCCCACAACCTTCCTAGGTGGACCCCCTCTTGGTAGTACAGCGATTTAAAACAATAAAATGAGAGAAAGATAAAAACGAAAGACCGCCGTCTTCACGAGATCACAAGAATAGCATCCACACACTCCATAAGCTCCATAAAAAACAATTAACCTAAAACTCAAGCACATGGTTAGATCACAGGTGGGATTGTCATCATCACCAAAATAGCAAGGGAAAACATAGTCCTTTCAATCTCCACCTTTTTGGTGTTTGATGACAATCCCAAACGATTTGCATAAGAAAGAGCAGTTTTAGCAATGAACGGAACAAACTCCCCCTATATGTGTGCAAGGTAGAGATAAAGCTCTAAGGACAAGACTAGCACACATATAAGGAGGCTCCCCCCTTCTATTGCAAAAATAGCACAAGTGCAAGGAAAAAACAAGATAGGGGACATACCGTTGCACCAAACATATGTGGTGGAGACAATAGATGAAATAATAACAATGTAGACCCCACCACCATATACAAAAAGCCATAAGCCAACAACATGCATACCATACAACATGCATATCATATCACATAGTCTCATACATAAATAAGACGCACAAATAACAAGGTACAAAAATAACACCGTCCACAAGCACACACCAAAACAAGAGAGTTCATGAGCAAGAAAGGATCAAAGATAAAATGAACTCGTAACTCAACCCATGCAAATCCCGTGAACAACCTAATAGATATCTTTCTCCCCCTTTGGCATCATGACACCAAAAAGGGAGAAAAGACCACTCTAATCGCCCCAACCATGGAAAGGAGGAGGAGAAGGCTCGGGGTCCCAAGAGGCATTGTTCCACATAGGTGGAGGACCGGTGACTTCCTCCTCAGAATCATACCACTTGCAATTGTCACGAATCCACTCATCCTTGGGCGTGGTGAGGAAGCTAGTCTCTAGAGAGCAAGGAACACTGAGCGCTGTCATAATAGCCTTCTGACGCTGAGCATTGTGTTGCTGATCAACATAAGCCCGGTACCCACGATCCTACAAGAAGCAAAACGTCTTCTTCACCTTCCCTAGCAGTTTCTTGGCCCAAGACGGCTGCCTCTCAAGAGTGGGACCACCAGCACTAGAACCAGCACATGACGAAGAGGGACCACCAGCACCAGTAGCACCTCCAGACTTCCAAATGGCTTCTTCCTTCTTAGCTTGTGTCCTAGGCTTATCATGCTTACTCACTCGTAGCTTCTTCTCCTCATGAATAGTGATGCCATCCTGAGGGAAGCGTGTACCATTTGCTTCAAACCACTTGGCATTGACAAGAGTCTGAATGTATGGAGCATAGGGGCACAAACGCTTGTCAATAATAGCTTGCCAAATCTAATTGTACAGAAAGTGCATAACATCCATCTTCTGGTCAGAATCGCGATGACGGTAAGTCTGAAACATAAGGTCAACTTGATAAGCATGAAACTGATCAAAGTTGCCTGCCTTTGGAGATATGGTGTTCAAGAAGACCATGCGCATGATGTCATAGACTGGCTGGAGATAATTCATGTAACCACAAGTACCCCAACCCTTAATATAGAGTGGCTCCAGGACCTCAGGAGCAGAAGCCTGGGCGCCATGAACACGCCAACCATTTGCACCCTTTCCAGGCAAGATGGGATAGCCAAGGAGCGCCCCAAACTCATACCATGTGGCGGATAACTGCAGATCCTTAGTCATCCACTTCAAGGTGCCATCGATAGGATTCATGTCCATGTGAAGAGTGGAGTAGAACTAAGCAATAGGGGGCTCATCAAAGTTCTCACGGTGCTCCATGATAGGAATGAGCCCAAACTTCGTGCATATCTCAAGTGCTTTGCCAAAGTACTCAATCTTGCTTTCCATATGACCCACATTGATGTATTTCTGAGGAGCTACAACGAACTTGGACTTGGTGGCATAGATCTTTGCAAAAATCTGCTCTTGGCGACAATTGTGGAAGGGAGGATCCAAGCAAAGACGGTCACGCGGGAGAAGATAGGGATCCACATGGAGAAACGCTAAATAAGCCTTCTGTGGCCACTTGGAGATCTTGTTCTTGGAGGAGTCTGGCCCAGCAGCAGTGGCCTTTGGAGAAGCAAGAACAGGTCGCTTCCCTTCAGCAGTAGCAGCATAGCGAGCAGCAGCATACCTCTGACGGGCGGTCTGAGTAGAAGGTCACACAACCTCAAGATATCCTTCATCAATTTTGGGAGGAGGACCGGTAGGAATACTGGTGCGCTTGCCTCTACGGGTACCACCTTGCCCTGAGAAGAAAGCAAAGAATAGGGAGGGATGGTGGGGTAAGTGCACAAGTTCGAAGGAATAAACAAAGATAGATTGAAAAAATACAAGCAGTGAATCAAATATAGTGCACCGGAACTTCCGCTGAACCATCGGAACTTCCGGTGAAAAAGTCACCACCGGAAGTTCCAGTCGTGACTCACCGGAAGTTTCGGTGAGGCCACGAACAGAACGGTTCAACAGGAAAATCGCATGGATCCAAGATCTAGGGTGCACACGTACGGTTTCACACAAGTGCATTGGTTCAATCTACCCTAGCAAGGATCCCTAGGCCTACCAAGACCTCCCAACAAGTTCTAGCCAAAGAACTAGCCTAGACATGGTGAGCCCTAACTCAATCAATGGAGTGAGCAAGATCTCCATTAATGGAGGAAGTTGAGGGCAAATACCGGAGTCCATGGCGGGAGATCGAGGTGAGGAAGGTTCCCACAGAGAAGATCTGAGAACGGTTGGCCGGAGATGGAGGGGCTGGAGCACCTCCGCGGAGAAGATGTCGCTGGCGGATGCTCCAAATAAAAGGTTGGTCTTGGGGAAAACTGGGAGAAGATCCGTTTTTTCCAATGCCCACTTTATATAGGACAAAGAGCCTCACCGGAAGTTCCGGTGAACCCGAAGTTTCGAGCATAGGTGGAAGTAGCCAGGCCAGCAAGCAGTTACGAAGAACTACGCACTGACCGGTACTTCCGGCAGCTAGCCGGAAGTTCCGCTGACGCCAGAAACACTTCCTAGGATAGGAAGAAACCAAGGGAGAACTTGTGCATGGAATAGAAGGGGCTTGAGGAAAGTAAAGGCATGGGATAGAGAGCTCAAACTATGAAGAACCAAAACAACAAAAGACACCAAGAAAACACAAGAACAACCAAGCAAAAAAACACAAGGAAAACCAAACAAGAAACACAAAAGGGTCGGTGGCCGAGGCCACCTTATATAAGAGTAAATGGCTTGATGATACATCCAATTTGCATCACCATTCTATATCATAATTTGCCTCTATCCATTGAAATATGTCTTATTATGAGGTATTACTTATGTCTTTTCCACTATTTTTGCATGTTGGATGATTCTTGGAGGATGGACTGCCGGAGTCTAGATTCTGATGGAAAAAGAGGTGTTTTGATGCAATTTCATGAAGATCAGAAAAATACCAGAAAAATATGGGAAATTTATATTTTCCCAGAAGACAGAGGAAGCCAGAAGGGGAGGTGTAGAAGGGCCATAGGGGTCCCACTCCTCCCTAGGCGCGGGTCCCCCTGGGCCGCGCCTAGGGCAGGTGTGGCCCACCTGCTCGGCTCCCGACTCCGCCCTCTCGCCTATATCTTCCTTACGGAACCCTAACACCAGGGAGCGACCAAAGATAGATTTCCGCCGCCTCTGTGGGGCGGAAAACACCGAGAGGGAAAGATCTCTCCGACAAACAGAATTCTTCCATGGAAACTCCTTCCCGGAGAGGGGATATCGTCGCCATCAAAACCTTCATCAAGCTAGGCTTCATCGGGATCATCATCATCATCATCATCCACACCATCATCTCCACCAGCACCATCATCACCACTCCATCCTGCTGTAACAATTGTGTTGGATATTGCTTTAGTTCTTAGGGGAAACTTTCCCGGTGTTAATTACTATTGTAGTTGATGCTTGTGAGTGGAACCATTGGATTATTGTTTATGTTCAGATTGTTATTCATCACCATATCATCTTTGATCTTGATCCATATGATGTCTTGTGAGTAGTTCGTCTAGTTCTTGAGGACATGGGATAAGTCATGTTGTTTGTAGTGGATTTGTGTTGAGATATTATTCAATGGTTTAGTATTTAAGTTGTGGTGCTATTCTTCTAGTGGTGTCATGTGAACATCGACTACATGATACTTCACCATTTATGGGCCTAGGGGAATGCATTGTGTATTTAGCTATTAATTGTGGGGTTACCGGAGTGACAAAAACCTGAACCCCCGTTAGGACACCTTTGCACAAGGGAGTGTAGGATCTTAGAGTTTAAGGTTGTGGTTAGCTTTATATCTTAATTACTTTCTTGTAGTTGTGGATGCTTACAGGGGGTTTAATCACAAGTATGTATTAGTCCAAGTAAGGTCGATACATTATCACAGGTTCACCCACACAACACTTAGAACACCAAAAAAGAGTACTCGGCTATTTGAAGCGAAAGCACTTGACAGAATTCCCATGTGTCCTTGAGAACGTTTGGTCCTTAGAAGTATTTCCACCGGCTTGTCCTTTGCTAAGAAAGGATTGGGCCACTTGCTGTGTTTGTTCTTTATTACTTGCACTTTGTTTTGTTGATTTATCAGAAAACCTCTAAAAATCCATTTGCTAAGTATTTACAGAGAGGTCCTGCTCCATACCACTAGTCAACACCTTCTGCTCCTCGTTGTGATCGACACTCCTATTTATCGAAAGTACTACGATACACCCTCTATACTTGTGGGTCATCAAGACTATTTTCTAGCGTCGTTGCCGGGGAGTGAAGCACTATTGAAGAGTGGAACTGGTAAAGGAAATTTCTACTGTGAGTATTTCTTTTTGTTTTTGTTTGTTACTTTGTTTACAATATGGATAACCCACTTGATTTTCTGTTTGGGAAAACTACTACCACTGTATGGGTAGTAGATGAACCACCACCTATTGAGATAGATCCTTTTAAGATACCTACAAGTATTGTTGATCGTGTCATGGATAATTATTATTTTGGGGATGGAACTGTCCATCCTGGTGATCACTTGTTTTTTTCTATGAATTATGCGGGTTGTTTACGTGTGCAGGTATCACAACTGAACAGGTGAAGAAGAAGTTACTCTCAATATCCTTGAAAGGGAGAGGTGAAGAATGGTATAAGCTGCTAAAGAATGGACAATCCATGGAATGGGAGGAAATGGCATCTCTCTTCTATTCTAAATTCTATCCTCCCAGGGAGATTCATAAGGATAGAAATCTGATATATATAACTTTTGGCCTATTGATGGAGAGAGTACAGCTGAAGCTTGGGGGAGATTAAAGTTACGAATGCTTATCATGAACTCCCTAACAATATTATTATCAATAACTTTTATGCTAGGCTTTCTCTTCATGATAAAGATTTACTAGATGCTTATTGTGTTGGATCATTTACACGTATGAAGGAAGAAGCTAAATGGGATCTACTAGACCGTATTCAAGAGAACGCTGAAGCTTGGTAGAATGACAAAGGAAGAAAGTCAGGTATAAACTATGATTATGAATGCATAAAATCTTTTATGGGAACTGATGACTTCCGTGATATTAGTAATGAGTTTGGTCTTGATTCCCAAAGTACAACTGTTTTAAGGCCTTTGCCTCTTACATAGAAATTCCCAAAAAGAAGTGGAACAAGTACCATGCACCTTATAAATATGTTGTTAATCATGTTCCTGTTAGAAGCACTGAAGTTTGTACTACTAATCATATTGTGCTTGAACCTTATGTTGAGAAAAATACCTTTTCCAGCTAAGGTAAAGGAGTATTCTATGATGATTAGTGCAAATAGCAAAAGTGCAAAGAAAACTGTGGAGCCAGATGAGAAACTGAATATTGAACCTGTGGTAGCTATTGTGAAAGACCCTGTCACTAGAAATATAGAGGATGAGCACATTGTCTTCTTTGAAGACGCTTCTAATATTATCTCTCATCCTAGTAAGGCTATAAAAGCTAGTGTTCCTGTGCTTTCTGTTAAAATTGGTGATCATTGCTACTATTGTTTATGTGATATTGGTGCTAGTCTAGTGCCATTCCTTATGAGCTTTATAGGGAAATTATGCATGAAATTGGTCCTTGTGAGCTTGAGGACATTGATGTGGTTATTCACCTTGCTAATAAGGAAACCATCTTACCTATTGGTATTGTAAGAGATGTGGAGGTTCTTTGTGGTAAGATTAAATATCCTGCTAATTTTCTAGTGCTTAATTCAACAGCTAGTAAAACTTGTCATATCATTTTTGGTAGACCTTTCTTGAACACTTGTGGAGATATTATAGATTGTAAGATGGAGAAAGTTTTAACTAAGTTTGATGGAGATTCTTATGAGTTTAACTTTTCCAAATTTGCTAAAGCTTCTTGTGAAAATAGCTTGTCTAATAAAGATTTCACGATGGAACAACTTGCTTCTATTGATCCAATTTATCACCTTGGAGCTCTTTTTGGTGGCTGTAAGTATGATCATTCAGAAGATAGAGTTGTTGCCAATGACAGTTATATTGTCAACTTTATTCAAAGTGCTACTGAAAGTTATTATGAGAGAGGGAAACATGGTTGTATGCATCTCAATAATGTTAAGTTTCCTTGTTTTATGTTGAAAGCTTTGATGTTGCATTTGTTTTTTCTTCCTATGCTAGTGGATTTTTGTTTCAACGATTTGTTTTATCATGATACCCCATGCATAGTAAGTGGGTTAGACTCAAATGTGTGGGTTATTTGCTTCTTGATGCTCTTTTTCACTCCAGATTTATATCTCCTTTGTGAGCATCTTTGAAAGTTTCAAGCCTAACTTAAAGGCATTAACGAAAAGTACTTGTTGGGAGATAACCCGAGAGTTTTGGTTGAGTCTTGGAAGTTATTACCTCACTAATAACCGCTCCTTATCCTTTTTGCTTTGGTTTTTGTGTCGAGTTCAACTACTTTTGAGAAGTGGAGGAGTTGTGAAAAGTGGCTGTCCTTGGACAGATTTTTGTGCTTCATTGTAAAAATTCGTGAGTGAGCTCAGTACGTCGGTTGGAGCTGTATTTTTCTGATCTTGTTATCCAAGTTGTTAACCAACTTTAAGTAGTTCTACACTTTTTGATTTGAGCAACAGAAGGTTTCCGAAAAAATCAATATTTACCTGCTGGTCTGTTTTGATAGATTTCTGCTATCATTTGCATTTGCCTCTTTCAGAAGCCTTTTGTTTTGATAGATTTCATTTGAAGTGTGCACCTAAAGGTTAATTGTTTTTTCTTACACTAATGTTGCCATTGAGGTTTGTGTATTGCCCTGTGAAGAAAGGAATTTCTAGGAGAAGGAGGAAAGGAGTCTGCAGAGTTCGTCCATGAATAGGTAAAAGTGGTGAAAATAGAAGGTTCGTGAAACCCCAATATTTTTATATTTTTGAAGTTCTTATTACATAAGGAAAGTTACGAGACGGAACAGAGGAGGAACCGGAGGCCGGGGTGGCCAAACCCACCCAGGCGCGGGCCCTAGCTGGTCGCGCCTGGAGGGGGTGTGCCTCCCCCGAGCTCCATCTCCGCCTCATTTTCGTATCAAAACCTTCCTTATGCTTTGAAACTTCGTAATATATAACCCCTGGATCCCCCGAGGTTCATACATCGTGTTCCCATTGTTTTTTTGTTTCTATCTGTTTCTATCAGGAAAACTTCTCAAGTTTAGAGCATCATGGTCTCCGCCAATGACAAAGACAAGAAGCCCGAGAAAGATGATCCTCAAAATCCCAAGGAGGGGGAGATTTTGGTAGGGGATGAAGAAGACATGGAGGAGGAAAAGAAACTGGACACTCGCACTACCGTCGCAAGCATTGTAGTGGTGGCAAAACCTACCAAGCTTAGGAGGACAACACAGATGTCTACAGGAGGGAAACCTCTGCGTCTTATCTATAATCCACGATCATCTCCTCCACGCACCAAGAGACCTTTACAAACTCTTATACATGAGCGTCAATATCAACATGTGCCCAAAGGGAACTTTCCCTCGATGTGGGATATGCCTCGTTATAACCATGCAGGAGAGGAGCATACTAAGAAGGAAGAGTGGGGAAAGAATAGCAAGGACTAGAATTCTCGACCCGACATGATCATGAACCGCACTGAGCAGAATTAGGAGTTGATTCACACTCTGACCTTTGAGATTGAGGATTTGAAGAAACTTATTGAAGAGCTTATCAAAATAACACCACCACCACCTAAGGAGTAATTCTTCATTAGGTTTGGCATCCCCTTGGCTTGTTCCAAGATTGGGGGGAGTGCCATGGTATCACAGTCATTATCTTTTATCTTTTAACTTTTTAGTTGATTCATATATTTGGTAGAGAGGTTATCTTATAGTTTGGTTTGCATGTGGAAATATCTCTACTCTAGTTGATTATCTATGTATCCCTTGGTGTGAGTGCCTTTATGGAATATTAATGAGAAGTTTCATCTTTTACTTTTTGCACTTCTTATTTTAGTTTGCAATCTCTATTATATGATGGATCTTGTTGATCAGTATTGGCATCACTTTGGGAGCATCAAGTAAATCTAAATTTGTTTTGGCAAACCAAGTTCTGGTCAGTAGAAACACTTTTTGAGGTTTGAAAGAAAAAGAGAAAAAGTTACAGGTATTTTGTATCATTTATTTTTCTTTCTTGTTGGCTCATAAGCTTAGTATTCTTTATTTAAGATCTTTTGTGTCTTCAAGGAAGATTGCATGTTTGGCTTTATCACTTGTAGGTTTGCTTGTTTCTTTCAACTCTTTTGCTTGCTACCCAGCCTTGCTAGCCAAAAACCTGTTTTGAGAAGGAATACTTCTCATGTTTCCAATCCCTTTGAACCAAAACCTTTGCCATTTGTGTCCACCATATCTACCTATTAGCATTATTGTTATTCCAAGCAAATTCTCAAGATTCATCTATCTTTCGAATTAAAAAGTATTTTGTTATGTGAAAACTAGTTAGTAAAGCTCTCACGAACTTGATGGCACACCTTATTTTCTTGCCCCTAATAGACTTGAACCATTGTGTCATCGAAGTTGTATATGCTTGCATCTATACGTTGGAATTAGCAGAACCATGCTGTCACGGGGAATGCTTTCAACATTGCACTGTACGTAGTACACAATTGATATCATGCTCTTTTGTTTACGGATGTCGATGGTGTGAAATAAAGAGGGAACTTGTAAGTCCATGGAGTATGTATGTGTGTTAGAGAAACGCCTGGGCCGCTAGCCTAAGCCATGTCTAATCATGGTGGGAACTTACAGCATCACCATAATGAGCATTCTATGAAGCATCCTCAATAAAAAGCTATGGACATAGTAAATAAAAAGATCGCTGAGACGCCCATTGTCTGCTTGCCTTGTCATTTTGGTTATGGGATAGCTCCTGTACCATGTGCAAGGGGTACCCCGTTGGCGGTTCTTTATGATACACATGTACTTACAATGACAAGAACTTACCGGTGACCAAAGTTGAGTAGCATGAGGATCGGCCCTCGTACTCAAGGGACATGATTATATTTCGTCAAGCATATACTCCATCTTTGTGCACTTTAACCTTAATCATCTCAAGATGCTTATGATAGGGTCAATGAGGGCTCAAAGCTAGTAAGTACCATAATATTTTGGAAGCTCTTTATGACTTGAAATCCCTGCTTCCCTCTATGAAGGGATAACGATGCAAGCAGGATGGAGGCGGGACAGCCCGCCTCCCGCCTACTTAGTCTGTCGGGCTTACATGGGATTAGCGGGATTTCAAGA
Source organism: Avena sativa (assembly GCA_916181665.1). Lineage (NCBI taxonomy): Eukaryota > Viridiplantae > Streptophyta > Magnoliopsida > Poales > Poaceae > Avena > Avena sativa. Next base: position 362,899,809 of record OV702284.1, on the reverse strand, counting down.
ATCGGGATAGCCGGGTCCCGCGGGGTCCATCAAATTATCAAATAATACTACTCAGGCCGAGCGACGTAGAGTCCATCCGCTGTACGGTTAATACCTTCCTCCACGTGGACGAGCTATTCTTGGATCGTACATGGACCCTGGCAGGATTTGTGGGATGTTTAGGGTTACTCCCGCCGGGACATATCGGAATCAAAGGAACGGGAGTAGATGGGATTTGTTGGTGGGATGGGAGGCGGGCTTGGTGGCAGGCCCGTCCCACTTTCATCGTTATGAGGGACCTTTCTCCTATTTTCTAAGTTGAGTCAGTAAACCTATTTTCTCTCTATCTCCAGCAAGCATTTGAGCTATTGTGTTTCAAGCATTCATATGGTGATTTATTCAATCATGATTTTTACCTTCCTTGTTTGCACAAGACTCTTATCTATTGAGTATTACTTTGAAAGCCTTCATTGAAAAACCTTTTTGAGCAAAGAGTACTCCTATTTTTTTTAAACTTCTACAAAAAGCTTTTTGTGAAACTGTTTGCCAGCTATTCTCTGACCAAGAACAAGAGTTTGCCAATTCCAATTATGATTTATCTTTATGCATCTCTATTGTGACTCCTGTACTTGTTGCAAGATAAGTTATATAATGGTGAGTTGCTTTCTTCTATGAGTTGTGTAATGGTAAGTGTGATGCTTCTTGTCCGTATTCTTTTATCGACACTTCACTCCATAAACCTAAGGACATGTTTACTGAGCTCAGTTTTCGCTTGGGGACAAGCGAAGGTCTAAGCTTGGGGGAGTTGATACGTCCAATTTGCATCACCATTCTATATCATAATTTGCCTCTATCCATTGATATATGTCTTATTATGAAGTATTACTTATGTTTTTTCCACTGTTTTTGCATGTTGGATGATTCTTGGAGGATGGACTGCCAGAGTCTGGATTTTGATGGAAAAAGAGGTGTTTTGATGCAATTTCTCGAAGATCAGAAAAATACCAGAAAAATATGGGAAAATTATATTTTCCCAGAAGACAGAGGAAGCTAGAAGGGGAGGCGTAGAAGGGCCACAGCGGGGCCACAACCCTAGGCGCGGGTCCCCCCTAGGCTGCACCTAGGGCAGGTGTGTCCCATATGCTCGGCTCCCGACTCCGCCCTCTCGCCTATATCTTCCTTATGGAACCCTAACACCAGGGAGCGAGCACAGATAGATTTCTGCCGCCTCTGCGGGGCGGAAAACACCGAGAGAGAAAGATTTCTCTAGCAGACAGAATTCTGCCGGGGAAACTCCTTCACGGAGAGGGGAGATCATCGCCATCAACACCGTCATCAAGCTAGGCTTCATCGGGATCATCATCATCCACTCCATCATCTCCGCCAGCACCATCATCACCACTCCATCCTGATGGAACAATTGTGTTGGATATAGCTTTAGTTCTCAGGGGAAACTTTCGCGGTGTTAATTACTATTGTAGTTGATGCTTGTGGGTGGAACCAATGGATTATTGTTTATGTTCAGATTGTTATACATCACCATATCATCTTTGGTCTTGATCCATATGATGTCTTGTGAGTAGTTCGTCTAGTTCTTGAGGACATGGGAGAAGTCATGTTGTTAGTAGTGGATTTGCGTTGAGATATTATTCAATGGTTTAGTATTTAAGTTGTGGTGATATTCTTCTAGTGGTGTGATGTGAACGTCAACTACATGATACTTCACCATTTATGGGCCTAGGGAATGCATTGTCTATTAGGATACTAATTGTGGGGTTGCTGGAGTGATAGAAACCTGAACCCCCGTTAGGACACCTTTGCACAAGGGAGTGTAGGATCTCAGAGTTTAAGGCTGTGGTTTGGTTTATATCTTAATTACTTTCCTATAGTTGCAGATGCTTGTAGGGGGTTTAATCACAAGTATGTATTAGTCCAAGTAATGTCGGTACATTAGCACAGGTTCACCCACACAACACTTACAACACCAAAGAAGAGTACTCGGCTATTTGAAGCGAAAACACTTGACAGAATTCCCATGTGTCAACGAGAACGTTTGGTCCTTATAAGTATTTCCACCGTCTTGTCCTTTGCTAAGAAAGTATTGGGCCACTCGTTGCATTTGTTATTTATTACTTGCACTTTGTTTTGTTGCTTTATCAAAAAACCTCTAAAAATCCGTTTGCTAAGTATTTACAGAGAGTTCCTGCTCCATACCACTAGTCAACACCTTCTGCTGCTCGTTGGGATCGACACTTCTATTTATCGAAAGTACTACGATACACCCCCTATACTTGTGGGTCATCACTTGACACCGCGAAGATATATCTTGGGTTCATTACCAACACTCAGCATGAAGCTCAAATGGTCTCCTTAAGAGACTATAGAGTATGAAAACTTTAATGTGCGCATAATAGGGATAGTGTTCATTCATAAGAGGAACTACACTCCCCCTAAATCCATGCCTACATCCAAACAAAGATACACATTGAGACATGGGTAGGTGTGCAAGGTACTCAAGCCACATTTCTCGAATCTATGATATTTAGCTCATGCCTTAACTCTCGGAACCTTGCTTCATCTAGAGGCTTCGTGAAAATATCCGCAAGATTTGCCTTGGTGGGAACATACTACAAAGAAATGTCTCCTCTTGCAACATGGTCCCTTATGAAATGATGACGAATCTCAATATGTTAGTCCGGCTGTGTTGCACGGGGTTGTGAGAAATGGCAATAGCACTCTCATTGTCACAAAGAAGAGGAACCTTGTCAAAAGAAAGTCCAAGATCCTTCAAGGTTTGCTTCATCCATAGAAATTGAGCACAACAACTTGCGGCAGAGATGTACTCAGCTTCGGTAGTGGACATAGGCACACAGTTTTGCTTCTTCGAGGACCAATAAACCAAGGATCTTCCAAGAAATTGACAAGCTCTAGAGGTTGATTTCCTTCCCACTTTGTCTCCATCCCAATCCGAGTCCGGGTATCCAATGAGGTCAAAGCTGGATCCCTTGGGGTACCACAACCCAAAGTTTCTGGTATGAACCAAATATTGAAAGATTCTCTTGACCACCACCATGTGGCTTTGTGCATCCCGACCGGATCTTTATGATTCTATCATGTCTGTGTTGTTTGTGATCTTGCATGTTCTCCGTTGTTAGTAGCTATCTTGGCCAAGTAGTTGCTAGTGACTCCAAGAGGGGGTATTTATGCTCGATAGTGGGTTCATGCCTCTATTTAATCTAAGGTAAGTGACAGAAATATCTAAGGTTGTAGATGTGTTGTTGCTACTAGGGAGAAAACAACAGTCTCTTGTTCATGGAACAAGTGGATTGTTTACCTTACACACTTTGCTTAAAGCAGTTGTCTGTTGCTTGCAACTTAATACTGGAGGGGGTTCAGATGATAACCCAAAGGTGGACTTCTAGTCATAGATGCAGTTGGATGGCGGTCTATGTATCTTGTTGTATTGCCCAATCGAGTCTCATAGGATCTTGATGTCTAGTATTGCATTGTTATGCCTTGCTCAGTCTTGTCAATTGCCCTTTTGTAATTTTTTTACTCTGCATGACATGTTTGTTTATCTAAGGAGAACACCTCTAGTGAACTATGGACCCCGGTCCAATATTTACCATTGATACATCTTCCACTGTTACTGTTTACTTTCTGCAAACCACTATTACCTTCCACACCATACAGTTAATCCTTTGTTACAGCAACCGGTGAGATTGACAACCTCATTGTTTGTTGGGGCAAAGTCTTGAGTTTGTGTTGTGTAGGTTTCCAAGTTGCTGATACGTCAATTTGCATCACCATTCTATATCATAATTTGCCTCTATTCATTGATATGTGTCTTATTATGAGGTGTTACTTATGTCTTTTCCTCTGTTTTTGCATGTTGGATGATTCTTGGAGGATGGAATGTCGGAGTCTGGTTTCTGATGGAAAGAGAGGTGTTTTGATGCAATTTCGTGAAGATCAGAAAAATACCAGAAAAATATTATAAAATTATATTTTCCCAGAAGACGGAGGAAGCCAGAAGGGGAGGCGTATCTGGGCCACAAGGTCCCACACCCCCTAGGAGCGGTCCCCCTGGGCCGTGCCTAGGGCAGGTGTGGCCCACCTGGCCGGCCTCCGACTCCGCCCTCTCGCCTATAACTTCCTCTCGGAACCCTAAGACCAGGAGAGCGACCATAGAAAGATTTCCTCCGCCTCCGCGGGGCAGAAAACACCGAGAGAGAAAGAGCTCTCCGGCAGACTGATTTCTGCCAGGGAAATTCCTTCCCGGAGAGGGGAGATCGTCGCCTTTCAACACCGTCACCAAGATAGACTTCATTGGGATCATCATCCACACCATCATCTCCACCAGCACCATCATCGCCACTCCATCCCGCTGTAACAATCGTGTTGGATCTTGCATTAGTCCTTAGGGGAAACTTTCTTGGTGTTAATTACTATTGTAGTTGATTCTTGTGAGTGGAACCATCAGATTAGTTTTTATGTTCAGATTGTTATTCATCACCATATCATCTTTGATCTTGATCCATATGATGTCTCGTGAGTAGTTCGTTTAGTTACTAAGGACATGGGAGAAGTCATGTTGTTAGTAGTGGATTTGTGTTGAGATATTATTCAATGGTTTAGTATTTAATTTTTGGTGCTATTCTTCTAGTGGTGTCATGTGAACGTCGACTACATGATACTTCACCATTTATGGGCCTAGGGGAATGAATTGTGTATTTGGCTACTAATTGTGGGGTTGCCGGAGTGACAGAAACCTGAACCCCCGTTAGGACACCATTGCATAAGGAGGTGTAGGATCTCAGAGTTTAAGGCTGTGGTTAGGTTTATATCTTAATTGCTTTCCTGTAGTTGCGGATGCTTGATACGTCGGAAATGTATCTATAATTTTTGATGCTCCATGCTTGTTTAGTATCTACTTTGCTTTGCTTTGTCTACACTTTGAGGTGCTTTTTACATGTTTTCTGGTACTAACCTATTAACAAGTTGCCATAGTGCCAGTTGCCTGTTTTCTGCTGTTTTTGGGTCCAGAAAAGCTAGTAAGGAAATATTCTCGGAATTGGACGGGAAAAACGTCAAAGTCAATAACTTTCCGTGGGGAAGAAGAAGTCTAGAGGGGAGACTTAGACGCTAGCCTCCACTTGTATGAGTAAGTTCTACACATGCTTCCAACCCCCAAGAAACCAAGTCATTCCAAAGTGTCCACTATAAACTCCTATGTATGGTGTGTTACACCATTCCAAGTATATTCTTGTTTTCAACTATCTTCTAATTAAAAACTATTTTGTTATGTGAAAACTTAGTTATTAAATCCCTCACGAAATTGATGGCACACTTTATATTCTTTGCCCCTAATAAACTTGAACCATTGTGTCATCTATGTTGTATATGCTTGCACTTATACGTTGGAATTAGCAGAACCGTGTTATCCTGGGGAACGTTTTCAACATTGCACTTGTACTTTGTACTCAGTTGATATCATGCTCTTTTGTCTATGGATGTCACCGGTGTGAAATAAAGAGGGAGCTTTTAAGTCCATGGAGTTTGTATCCTGTGTTAGAGAAACGCCTGGGCCGCTAGTCTAAGCCATGCCTAATCATGGTGGAAACTTGCAGCATCACCATAGTGATCTATCTATGAAGCATCCTCAATAAAAGCTATGCATATGGTAAATAAAAAGATTACTGAGATGCTCATTGTCTGCTTGCCTTGTCATTTTGGTTATGGGAAAGCTCTTGTACCATGTGCAAGGGGTACCCAGTTGGCGGTTCTCAATGATATGCAAATACTTACAATGGCAAGAACTTACAGGTGACTAAAGTTGAGTAGGATGAGGTGTGGCCTCGTATTCAAGGGACTTGAGATTGCCAACTTATACTTTGTCAAGCATATACTCAATATTTGTTCACTTTAACCTTAATCACTTCAAGATGCTTATGATAGGGGCAATGAGGGTTGAAAGCTAACAAGTACCATAATTTTTGGAAGCTCTTTTTGAAACTTGAAATCCCTGCTTCCTTTATAAAAGGCTTTTCTTCAACCACTATTGAGTCTCCACCTTCTACCTTTAGGCACCATTAAGAGAGCATAGTTGTCATTCTGTGTGCAGTGTTCCAAAGCTTATTGATTGGTGCATATTGTGATATTACTTCTTCTTGTGCTATTTGTTTCTAGTCACCCTTGTGAACTTTGAAGTTGTCCTATGCATCTATTTGATACTCTATGAGGGACAAACTGATTGCCACTATGCTATGTTTTCTGTATGTGAAACAAACAAACGTTTTTCAATGCATGTTATTCATGATCTTTGTTTGTAGCCTTTCATGTTGCATGCATAGTTACTATGTCCTATTGTTAGAACTCCATCTTTCATGCACATGTTTAGAGTTCTTTGATCCCAGCTTTCAATGCTTGCAAATGGTTGGATCTTTATTGTGATGGTGCATGTCACCTAAAAAATTATTCTTTTTATCACTTACCTACTCGAGGAGGAGAAGGAGTTAAGCTTGGGGATGCTTGATACGTCGGAAATGTATCTATAATTTTTTATGCTCCATGCTTGTTTAGTATCTACTTTGCTTTGCTTTGTCTACACTTTGAGGTGCTTTTTACATGTTTTCTGGTACTAACCTATTAACAAGTTGCCACAGTGACAGTTGCCTGTTTTCTCTTGTTTTTGGTTCCAGAAAAGCTAGTAAGGAAATATTCTCGGAATTGGACGGGACAAACGTCAAAGTCAATAACTTTTCGTGAGGAATAAGAAGTCCAGAGGGGAGACGGAGAGGCGTGCCAGGGCGACCAGACCCCCCTAGGCGCGGGAGGGCCCTGCCCCGCGCATAGGCAGGGTGTGGGGCCCCTGGCCACCGCCTCGGCCTCCCCCTTCGCCTATCAGAAGCCCCCGATGCAGAAACCCTAAGTACCCGATCAATATTCCACGAAACCTTCTGTAGCCGCCACCGTCATCCCTAGATGGGGGGGATATGAAGTTCTTCCCGGTACCCTGCCGGAGGGGAGATCATCCCGGAGGCCTTCTCTTCGGTATGATCCGTGAGTAGTTCCACCTTGGACTATGGGTCCATGTAGTTGCTAGATGGTTGTATCTCCTGCTTTGTGCTTTCATGTATAGATCTTGTGAGCTCTGTTCATGATCAAGATCTAATCTATTTGTAATCATGCATGTTGTGTTTGCGGGGATCCGATGGATATTGAGATTATTATGTTGGTTTGATTAATGGTTTTGTATTTATGATTCTATCATGTCTGTGTTGTTTGTGATCTTGCATGCTCTCCGTTATTAGTAGCTATCTTGGCCAAGTAGTTGCGAGTGACTCCAAGAGGGGGTATTTATGATCGATAGTCGGTTCATGCCTCTAGCTTTTCAAGCAGTTGTCTATTGCTTGCAACTTAATACTAGAGGGGGTTCGGATGATAACCTGAAGGTGGACTTCTAGTCATAGATGCAGTTGGATGGCGGCCTATGTATCTTGTTGTATTGCCCAATCGAATCTCATAGGATCTTTATGACTAGTAATTGCATTGTTATGCCTTGCTCAGTTTCTGTCAATTGCCCTGCTGCAATTTGTTTACCCTTCATGCCATGTTGTTTATCTAAGGAGAGCACCTCTAGTGAACTATGGACCCCGGTCCAATCTTTACCATTGATACATCTTCCACTGTTACTTGTTTACTTGCTGCAAACCACCATTACCTTCCACACCATACGTTTAATCCTTTGTTACAGCAAACCGGTGAGTTTGACAACCTCACTGATTCGTTGGGACAAAGTCTTGAGTTTGTGTTGTGCAGGTCTCCACGTTGCTTGCAACACCTGTGTGACGTTTCCTTCCTCCTACTGGTTCGATAACCTCGGTTTCTTACTGAGGGAAAACATGCTGTTGTGCTACTTCACACCTTGCTCTTGGGGTTCCCAACGAAGCGCTCCTACATCAACTCAGCGGTGCATCAATGCTTACAGGGGGTTTCATCACAAGTATATATTAGTCCAAGTAAGGTCGGTACATTAGCACAGGTTCACCCACACAACACTTACAACACCAAAGAAAGGTGCTCAGCTATTTGAAGTGAAAGCACTTTACAGAATTCCCATGTGTCCTCGAGAACGTTTGGTCCTTATAAGTATTTCCACCGGCTTGTCCTTTGCTAAGAAAGGATTGGGCCACTTGCTACAGTTGTTCGTTGTCTTTACTACTTGCACATTGTTTCTTTGCTTTATAAAAAAAAAACCTAAAAATCCATTTGCTAAGTATTTACAGAGATTTCCTGGTCCATACCACTAGTCAACACCTTCTACTCATTGTTGGGATCGACACCCCTATTTATCGAAAGTACTACGATACACCCCCTATACTTGTGGGTCATTGATATGTCGGAAATGTATCTATAATTTTTGATGCTCCATGCTTGTTTAGTATCTACTTTGCTTTGCGTTGTCTACACTTTGAGGTGTTTTATATCTTTTCTAGAACTAACCTATTAACAAGTTGCCACAGTGCCAGTTGCTTGTTTTCTTCTGTTTTTGGTTCCAGAAAGGCAGAAAATCAATATTCTCGGAATTGGATGGGACAAAAGCCAAAGTCAATATTTTACCGTGGGGGACACGAATCCAGAAGACGATACCGAGAGGCGAACCAGGGCGGCTGCACCCCCTAGGCGCGGGTGAGCCCACCCGCACCTGGGTTGGGTGTGGGCCCCTTGTCGCCTCCCAGCCTCGCCTCTTCGCCTGTAAGAGGCCCCCGATGCAAAAACCCTAGGGACCCGATAAAAACTCCACAAAACCTTCTGTGGCCGCTGCCACCGTCGTCCCTAGATCGGGGGGGGGGTATGAAGTTCTTCTCGGCACCCTGCCGGAGGGGAGATCATCCCGGAGGCCTTCTCTTCGGTATGAAGCGTGAGTAGTTCCACCTTGGACTATGGGTCCATGTAGTAGCTAGATGGTTGTATCTCCTCCTTATGCTTTCATGTATAGATCTTGTGAGCTCCGTTCATGATCAATATCTAATCTATTTGTAATCATGCATGTTGTGTTTGCGGGGATCCGATGGATATTGAGATTACTATGTCAGATTGATTAATAGTTTTGTCTATTTGATTCTATCATGTCTATGTTGTTTGTGATCTTGCATGCTCTCCGTTGTTAGTAGCTATCTTGGCCAAGTAGTTGCTAGTGACTCCAAGAGGGGGTATTTATGCTCGATAGTGGGTTCATGCCTCTAGTTTCCAAGGGAAGTGACAGAAATCTCTTCGGTTGTAGATGTGTTGTTGCCACTAGGGAGAAAACAAGTGGATTGTTTACCTTACACACTTTGCTTAAAGCAGTTGTCTGTTGCTGGCAACTTAATACTAGAGGGGGCTCGGATGATAACCTGAAGGTGGACTTCTAGTCATAGATGCAGTTGGATGGTGGTCTATGTATATTGTTGTATTGCCGAATCGAATCTCATAGGATCTTTTTGTCTGGTATTGCATTGTTATGCCTTGCTCAGTTCCTGTCAATTGCCCTGTTGTAATTTTTTTACCCTTCATGCCATGTTGTTTATCTAAGGAGAGCACATCTAGTGAACTATGGACCCCGGTCCAATGTTTACCATTGATACATCTTCCACCATTACTTGTTTACTTCCTATAAACCATTACCTTCCACACCATACGTTAAATCCTTTGTTATAGCAAACTGGTGAGCTTGACAACCTCACTTATTCGTTGGGGCGAAGTCTTAGGTTTATGTTGTGCAGGTCTCCGCGTTGCTTGCAACACATGTGTGACGTTTCCTTCCTCCTAGTGGTTCGATAATCTCGGTTTCCTATAGAGGGAAAACTTGCTGTTGTGCTCATCACACCTTGCTCTTGGGGTTTCCAACGAAGCATCCCACGACAGTGCTGGGCGTCATCAAGCTTTTATGGCGCCGTTGCCGGGGAGACTATGGACGTCTTCACAAGGGGAGTCCTCCACTTCCTTTCTCTTTACTTTGTTTTTAGTTTGCTTAGTTTCTTTTGCTTGGTTTTGTTTGCCTCTTTTCAAAAACTCCAGTTTGGTTTTCTTTCTTTTCTTAAAAACACAAAAAAAATAGTTCTTACCCTAGTTGCTACCATGTCTGGTTTTGGACCAATCTTTATTTCACCTATGGAAGAGATCTCCACTTTTAAGCAAAAAAATGAAGAGAGTTTTAAAGAAGCTTGGTCTAGAATTTCTGCTCTACAGAGGGAAACTGAGCCTAAGATGAGTCTTAGCTTGGTTATTGATAGTTTCTACCGCGGTATTGCTCTGCGTTATAGATATGCTTTGGATGTCATGGCTGAGAAAGATATTTTGCTTTGTACTAAGAATGAAGCTTTTGATGCCATAAAGAAATTGATTATAATTTATGGTACACCTGGCAAGTTTGATTCCTCTTTCACAAATATTTTTGCTAGGTTGAACACTCTTGAGACCAGTATGGTTGCTATGAATAGTTGCTATCACACGCTTAGGGCTTACCATGATTATGTTCCCATAAATTCTGAGCCTTCAAAGTGGTTTTCGACAATCAAAGTCTCTATAAATACTATACTTTTTGATGCTCGCTGGGATATCATGTCTGAATTCTGTCTCATGCCTAAAGATATTTATGATTCTTTGAGTCTTTGGGGGCTTTATGAAGGAGGAGATGAAATCTCTCTTACTAATAATGCCACTTTATTGCCCATTGGAATAGCTGAAGGTGTGTTTACAAGAATCTTAGGGAAAGTGGTGTCTACTGATTATCTTGTTATTGAATATGTAGGGAAAGAACAGATCCACACTCGGAAGATCCCTACTGAAACACCTTGGAGCAGTAATAGATGTGGGAAAAGGCATTATGCATTTTGCTCCTTCGGTAAGAAATCATATCTTCCCTAAAGAGAAGAAGAAAGGTAAGAAAGGAAAGAACAAGAGGGTTAATGCTTCATTTGAAAATACTTGATTCTTCTTGCTTCTTGTGCCTAACTTAAAGGCGTTAAAGAAAAGTACTTGTTGGGAGATAACCCAAGAGTTTTCTTGAGTCTTGGAAGTTATTAATTCTGTAATGACCTCTCCTTATCCTTTTTGTTTGCTTTTTTTGCCAAGAATGACCTCTAATGAGAGGGAAGTAAGATTTGGGGAGTTGCTACCCGAAACAGATTTCTGTCCTACACAAAAATAATTCGTGAGGAGTCTATGTAACTCGTATTGAGCTGAAAATTTACGAATAAATCCCTCGGTATGTTAGCTAACTTTCGTTAGTTCAACACTTTTTTATTTGAGTAACAGAAGATTTTCGAAAAAATCGGTTTCTACCTGCTGGTCTGTTTTGATAGATTTCTGCCATTATTTGCATTTGCTTCTTATTGATTCCTTTTTGAGTTCTCTTTTGGGGAATTGAGCTTTTTGAAGGAGTTGCTACATTAGCTTGTGTTTTTAATGAAAAGACTTGTTGTTTCAAAGCTTTATCTAAAGGTCTATTATCTTTTGAATACACTAATCTTGCTAATGAAGATTGTGTGAAGTTTTGTATGAAGGAAAAGTTTTAGGTGTAGAGAGAGAATGAGGTAATGAGATGAAGAATGGACAAAAGCTCAAGCTTGGGGATGCCACCCTGGTGTCACCCCAAGAAATATCCAAGAGGTACAAGCGCCAAAGCTTGGGGATGCCCAAGGCATCCCCTTCTTCATCAATAAAAAGCTCAGGTCTGTTTAGACACTTCGTTTTTATTGTTTCATGCACAAGTTGTGTTGTTCTTGGAGCGTCTTAGTTTTCATTTGGTTTGCTTAGTTGTTTAGTTTGCTTGAATAAAGTAGTTTGTACCCCCCGTTCTCGCTGTGTTGTTTCAAATAAGTTGCTTGGTGTTGGAAAGGAGTAGGAAGTTCCTACTTGAAAGTGCAAGAAGAGCTTGCATTGACTATGACTTAGACTTTAGCATGACACGCTAGGTGTTGTTTTGACCGTATGCTTAGTGATTATTGCTATATCATGTCTTGTTCCAAACAATTGGGATTGCTTAGTGTGCCTTGAAGAAATTATGCGTTGTTTTAGCATGCAAAAGCATAGTATTGTGGTTTTCTCCTTTGATGCTTTGTTTGGGTTGACTTGGCACATGCTCACACCATGTTATGACAAAGTCACCATAGCCTCTATGATCATTTAGTCCTTGACTTGTAGTACCACTCTATGCTTTGATTAGTAATGTTTTGTTGCTCTGCATGATTATGGACATTATTTCTCTCTTAGTTGGTTGCTCCCAGTCTTTTGCTAGCCTCCACTTGTATGAGTAAGCTCTACTCATGCTTCCAACTCCCAAGAAACCAAGTTATTCCAAAGTGTCCACTATAAACTCCTATGCATGGCGTGCTACACCATTCACAGTATATTCTTGTTTTCAACTATCTTCCAATTAAAAACTATTTTGTTATGTGAAAACTTAGTGATTAAAGCCCTCACAAACTTGATGGCACACTTTATATTCTTTGCCCCTAATAAACTTGAACCATTGTGTCATCTATGTTGTATATGCTTGCACTTATACGTTGCAATTAGTAGAACCGTGTTGTCACAGGGAACGTTTTCAACATTGCACTTGTACTTTGTACTTAGTTGATATCATGCTCTTTTGTCTATGGATGTCATCGGTGTGAAATAAAGAGGGAACTTGTAAGTCCATGGAGTATGTATTTTGTGTTAGAGAAACGTCTGTGCCGCTAGCCTAAGCCATGCTTAATCATGGTGGAAACGTCTATGAAGCATCCTCAATAAAAAGCTATGCATATAGTAAATAAAAAGATTGTTGAGATGCATTGTTTGCTTGCCTTGTCATTTTGGTTATGGGATAACTCCTGTACCATGTGCAAGGGGTACCCCGTTGGCGGTTCTCTATGATACGCATGTACTTACAATGACAAGAACTTACAGGTGACTGAAGTTGAGTAGCATGAGGTGTGGCCCTCGTATTCAAGGGACTTGAGATTGCCAACTTATAGTTTGTCAAGCATATACTCCATCTTTGTTCACTTTAACCTTAATCACTTCAAGATGCTTATGATAGGGGCAATGAGGGCTGAAATCTAACAAGTACCATAATTTTTGGAGATCTTTTTGGATCTTGAAATCCCTTCTTCCCTATGAAGGGCCTTTCTTCCACCATTATTTGAGTCTCCACCTTCTACCTTTAGGCACCATTAAGAGAGCATAGTTGTCGTTATGTGTGCAGTGTCCCAAAACTTATTGATTGATGCATATTGTGATATTACTTGTTCTTGTGCTACTTGTTTCTAGTCACCCTTGTGAACTTTGAAGGTGTCCTATGCATCTATTTGCTACTCTATGAGGGATAAGAAGAATGCCAATATGCCATGTTTTCTGTATGTGAAACAAACAAACATTTTTCAATGAATGTTATTCATGATATTTGTTTGTAGCCTTTCATGTTGCATGCATAGTTACTTTGTCCTATTGTTAGAACTCCATCTTTCATGCACATGTTTAGAGTTCTTTGATCCCAGCTTTCAATGTTTGCAAATGGTTTGATCTTGGTTTTGATGCTGCATGTCACCTCAAAAATTATTCTTTTATCACTTACCTACTCGAGGACGAGCAGGAGTTAAGCTTGGGGATGCATGATACGTCGGAAACATATCTATAATTTTTGATGCTCCATGCTTGTTTAGTATCTACTTTGCTTTGATTTGTCCACACTTTGAGGTGTTTTTATATATTTTCTAGAACTAACCTATTAACAAGTTGCCACAATGCCAGTTGCATGTTTTCTTCTGTTTTTCGTTCTAGAAAGGCAGAAAATCAATATTCTTGGAATTGGACGGAACAAAAGCCAAAGTCAATATTTTACCATGGGGGACTCGAATCCAGAAGACGAGACGGAGAGGCGAACCAGGCGACCGCACCCCCTAGGTGCGGGTGGGCCCACCCCGCGCCTGGGTAGGGTGTGGGCCCCCTGGCCGCCTCCCAGCCTCGCCTCTTCGCCTATAAGAAGCCCCCGATGCAGAAACCCTAGGGACCCGATCAAAACTCCACGAAACCTTCTATAGCCGCCGTCATCGTCGTCCCTAGATCAAGGGGATGTAAAATTCTTCCCGGCACCCTGCCAGAGGGGAGATCATCCCGGAGGCCTTCTCTCCGGTATGAAGCGTGAGTAGTCCCACCTTGGACTATGGGTCTATGTAGTAGCTAGATGGTTGTATCTCCTCCTTGTGCTTTCATGTATAGATCTTGTGAGCTCCGTTCATGATCAAGATCTAATCTATTTGTAATCATGCATATTGTGTTTGCGGGGATCCGATGGATATTGAGATTACTATGTCAGATTGATTAATGGTTTTGTCTATTTGATTCTATCATGTCTATGTTGTCTGTGATCTTGCATGCTCTCCGTTGTTTGTAGCTATCTTGTCCAAGTAGTTGCTAGTGACTCCAAGAGGGCGTATTTATGCTCGATAGTGGGTTCATGCCTCTAGTTTCCAAGGGAAGTGACAGAAATCTCTTCAGTTGTAGATGTGTTGTTGCCACTAGGGAGAAAACAAGTGGATTGTTTACATTACACACTTTGCTTAAAGCAGTTGTCTGTTGCTGGCAACTTAATACTGGAGGGGGCTCGGATGATAACCTGAAGGTGGACTTCTAGTCATACATGCAGTTGGATGGTGGTCTATGTATATTGTTGTATTGCCCAATCTAATCTCATAGGATCTTTTTGTCTGGTATTGCATTGTTAGGCATGTCAATTGCCCTGCTGTAATTTGTTTACCCTTCATGCCATGTTGTTTATCTAAGGAGAGCACCTCTAGTAAACTATGGACTCTGTTCCAATCATTATCTAAGGCTGTGGTTAGGTTTATATCTTAATTACTTTTCTGTAGTTGCGGATGCTTGCAGGGGGTTTAATCACAAGTATGTATTAGTCCAAGTAAGGTCGGTACATTAGCACAGGTTCACCCACACAACACTTACAACACCAAACAAGAGTACTTAGCTATATGAAGCGAGAACACTTGAGAAAATTCCCATGTGTCCTCGAGAACGCTTGGTCCTTATAAGTATTTCCACCGGCTTGTCCGTTTCTAAGAAAGGATTGGGCCACTTGCTGCATTTATTACTTGCACTTTGTTTTGTTTCTTTATCAGAAAACCCCTAAAAATCCGTTTGCTAAGTATTTGCAGAGATTTCCTGCTCCATACCACTAGTCAACACCTTCTGCTCCTCGTTGGGATCAACACTCCTATTTATCTAAAGTATTGCGATACACCCCCTATACTTGTGGGTCATCATGAATATTTTTTGGCGCCGTTGTCGGGGAGTGAAGCGCTATTGAAGAGTGGAACTAGTAAAGGAAACTTCTACTATGAGTATTTCTTTTTGTTTCTATTTGTTGCTTTGTTTCCAATATGGATAACCCACTTAGTTTTCTGTTTGGTAAAACTACTACCACTGTTTGGGTTGTAGATGAACCACCACCTATTGAGATAGATCCTTTTAAGGTACCTACAAGTATTGTTGATCGTGTTATGGATAATTATTATTTAGGGGATGGAATTGTCCACCCTGGTGATCATTTGCTTTTTATCCATGAATTATGTGGGTTGTTTAAGTGTTAGGTATCACAACTGAACAGGTGAAGAAGAAGTTACTCTCTATATCCTTGAAAGGGAGAGCTGAAGAATGGTATAAGATGTTGAAGAATGGACAATCCATGGAATAGGAGGAAATAGCATCTCTCTTTTATTCTAAATTCTATCCTCCCGGTGAAATTCATAAGGATAGAAATCTGATATATAAATTTTGGCCTCGTGATGGAGAGAGTACAGCTCAAGCTTGGGGGAGATTGAAGTTACTAATGCTTAAATGTCCTATTCATGAACTCCCTAACAATATTATTATGAATAACTTTTATGCTAGGCTTTATCTTCATGATAAAGATTTACTAGATGCTTCTTGTGCTGGATCATTCACACGTATGAAGGAAGAAGCTAAATGGGATCTTCTAGACCGTATTCAAGAGAACACTGAAGCTTGAGAGAATGACAAAGGAAGAAAGTCAGGTATAAGCTATGATTATGAATGCATTAAATATTTTATGGGAATAGATGACTTCTATGATATTAGTAATGAGTTTGGTCTTGATTCCCAAAGTATTGCCAACTTTTTTAAAGCCTTTTCCTCTTACATAGAAATTCCCAAAAATAAGTGGAATAAATACCATGCTCCTTATAAAGATGTTGTTAGTCATGTTCCTGTTAGAAGTACTGAAGTTTGTACTACTAATCATATTGTGCCTAAACCTTATGTTGAGAAAATACCTTTCCCAGGTAAGGTCAAGGAGTATTCTATGATGGTTAATGCAAATAATAAAGTACCAAGAAAACTGTGGAACCCGATGAGCAAATTAGTATTGAGCCTACGGTAGCTATTGTGAAAGACCCTGTCACTAGAAATATAGAGGATGAGAATATTGTCTTCTGTGAAGACTTCTAATATTGTCTCCCATCCTAGTAAGGCTAGAAAAGCTAGTGTTCCTGTGCTTTCTGTTAAAATTGGTGATCACTGCTATTATGGTTTATGTGATATTGGTGCTAGTTCTAGTGATATTCCTTATGAGCTTTACAGGGAAATTATGCATGAAATTGGTCCTTGTGAGCTTGAGGACATCGATGTGGTTATTCACCTTGCTAACAAGGAAACTATCTACCCTATTGGCATTGTAAGAGATGTGGAGGTTCTTTGTGGTAAGATTAAATATCCTGTTGATTTTCTAGTACTCAATTCAGCAGCTAGTAAAACTTGTCCTATCATTTTTTGTAGACCTCTCTTGAACACTTGTGGAGATATTATAGATTGTAAGAAGGAAAAAAGTTTTAACTAAGTTTGATGGAGATTCTTATGAGTTTAACTTTTCCAAATTTTCTAAAGCTCCTTGTGAAAATAGCTTGCCTAATAAAGATTTCAGGATGGAACAACTTGCTTCTATTGATCCAGTTTATGGCCTTGGACCTCTTTTTGGTGACTGTAAGTATGCTCATTCTGATGATAAAGTTGTTGCTAGTGACAGTTATATTGTCAACTTTATTCAAAGTGCTACTGAAAGTTATTATGAGAGAGGGAAACATGGCTTTATGCGTCTCAATAATGTTAAGTTTCCCTGTTTTATGTCGAAAGCTTTTGGAGTTGCATTCATTTTGTCTTCTCATGCTGGTGGCTTTTTGTTTCAACAATTTCTTTTCTCATGATACCCCCATGCATAGGAAGTGGGTTAGACTCAAATGTGTTGGTTATTTGCTTCTTGATGCTCTCTTTCACTTCAAATATATATCTCCTTTGTGTGCATCTTTGAAACTTTTAAGCCTAACTTAAAGGCATTAAAGAAAAGTACTTGTTGGGAGATAACCCAAGAGTTTGGTTGAGTCTTGGAAGTTATTACCTCAGTAATAACCGCTCCTTATCCTTTTTTTTTTGGTTTTTGTGTCAAGTTCAACTACTTTTGAGAAGTAGAGGAGTTGTGAAAAGTGGTTGTCGTGGGATGGAGCTTAGTATGTCGGATGGAGCTGTATTTTTCTGAGCTTGTTCTCCAGGTTGTTACACAACTTTCATTATTTTTGCACTTTTTGATTTGATCAACAGAAGGTTTTCAAAAAAATCAATCTTTGCCTGCTGGTCTGTTTTGACAGATTTCAGTTATCATTTGCTTTTGCTTCTTATAGAAGCCTTTGTTTTGATGGATTTCAGTTGATGTGTGAACCTAAAGGTTTATTGTTTTTTCTTACACTAGTGTTTCCATTGAAGTTTGTTTATTGCCTTGTGAGGAAAGGAAAATTCTAGGAGAAGGAGAAAAGCAGTCTGCAGAGTTCGTCTTTGAATAGGTAAAAGTGGTGAAAACAGAAGGTTCGTGAAACCCCAATCTTTTTATATTTTTGATGTTTCTAATACATAGATAAGTTACGAGACGGAACAGAGGAGGAACCGGAGGCCGGGGTGGCCAAACCCACCCCAGGCACGGGCCCACCTTGCCCCGCGCCTAGAGGGGGTGTGCCTCCCCCGAGCTCCAACTCCGCCTCGTTTTCGTATCAAAACCTTCCTTATGCTTTGAAACTTCGTAATATATAACCCCCAGGATACCCCGAGGTTCATGCTTCATGTTCTCGTCGTGTTTTTGCTTTGATCAGTTTCTGTCAGGAAAACTTCTCAAGTTTAGAGCACCATGGTCTCCGCCAACGACAAAGGCAAGGAGCCCGAGGAAGACGATCCTCGCAAACCCAAGGAGGAGGAGACTTTGGTAGGTTATGAAGGAGACATGGAGGAGGACAAGCAACCGGACACCCGTACTACCGTCGCAAGCATTGGAGTGGTGGAAAAACCTACCAAGATTAAGAGGATAGCACGGATGTCTACAAGAGGGAAACCTCCACGTCATACCCTCTCTCCACGGTTACCTCCTCCAAGTACCAAGAAACCCTTCCACGCTCTTATACATGAACGTCAATATCAACATGTGCCCAAAGGGAACTTGCCCTCGATGTGGGATATGGCTCGTTCTAACCATGCATGGGAGGAGCATACTAAGAAAGAAGAGTGGGGAAAGAATAGCAAGGACTGGAACTCTCGGCCCGATATGATCATGAACCGCATTGAGCAAAACTCGGAGTTGATTCGTACTCTAACCTTTGAGATTGAGGAGTTGAGGAAGCTGATAGAGGATCTTATCAAGAGAACACCACCAGCATCACCGAAGGAGTAATTCGTCATCAGGTTTGGCATCCCCTTGGCTTGTTCCAAGCTTGGGGGGTGCCTCGGGATCACCATCATTATCTTTTATGTTTTATCTTTTAAGTGGATTCATATCTTTGATAGAGAAGTTATCTTATAGTTGGTTTGCATGTGGAAGTATCTCTCCTTTAGTTGATTATCTATGTATCCCTTGGTGTGAGTGCCTTTATGGAATATTAATGAGAAGCTTCATATTTTACTTTTTGCACTTCTTATCTTAGTTTGCAATCTATATTATATGATGGATCTTGGTGATCAGTATTGGCATCACTTTGGGAGCATCAAGTGGATCTAAATTGGTTTTGGCAAACCGAGTTCTGGTTAGTAGCAATACATTTTGAGGTTTGAAAGAAAAAGAGAAAAAGCTTACAGGTATTTTGAATCATTTATTTTCTTTCTTGTTGGCTCATAAGCTTAGTATTCTTTATTTAAGATCGTGTCTTCAAGGAAGATTGCATGTTTAGCTTTATTACTTGTATGTTTGCTTGTTTCTTTCAACTCTCTTGCTTGCTACCCAGCCTTGCTAGCCAAAAACCTGTTTTGAGAAGCCATACTTCTCATGTTTCCAATCCCTTTGAACCAAAACTTTGCCCCTTGTGTCCACCATAAATACCTAGTAGCTTTTGCTATTCCAAGCAAATTCTCAAGCTTCATCTATCCTTTGAATTAAAATGTATTTTTTTATGTGAAAACTAGTTAGTAAATCTCTCACGAACTTGACAGCACACCTTATTTTCTTGCCCCTAATAGACTTGAACCATTGTGTCATCGAAGTTGTATATGCTTGCATATATACGTTGGAATTAGCAAAACCGTGCTATCACGGGGAACACTTTCAACATTGCACTTGTACCTTGTACATAGTTGATATTGTGCTCTTTTGTCTGTGGATGTCAACAGTGTGAAATAAAGAGGGAACTTGTAAGTCCATGGAGTCTGTATTATGTGTTAGATAAACGCCTGGGCCGCTAGCTTAAGCCATGCCTAATCATGGTGGAAACTTGCAGCATCACCATATTGAGATATCTATGAAGCATCCTTAATAAAAAGCTATGAATATAGTAAATATAAAGATCGCTGAGGTGCTTATTGTCTGCTTGCCTTGTCATTTTGGTTATGGGATAGCTCCTGTACCATGTGCAAGGGGTACCCCGTTGGTGGTTCTCTATGATATGCATGTACTTACAATGACAAGAACTTACCAGGAACTGAAGTTGAGTAGCATGAGGAGTGGCCCTCATATTCAAGGGACATGAGATTGCCAACTTATATTTCGTCTAGCATATACTCCATCTTTGTGAACTTTAACCTTAATCATCTCAAGATACCTATGATAGGGGAAATGAAGGCTCAAAGCTAGTAAGTACCATAATATTTGGAAGTTCTTTATGACTTGTAATCCCTGCTTCCCTCTATGAAGGGACCTTTCTCCTATTTTCTAAGTTGAGTCAGTAAACCTACTTCCTCTCTATCTCCAGCAAGCATTTGAGTTGTTGTGTTTCAAGCATTCATATGGTGATTTATTCAATCATGTTCTTATTCTTCCTTGTTTGCACAAAACTCTTATCTATTGAGTATTACTTTGAAAACCTTCATTGAAAAACCTTTTTGAGCAAAGAGTGCTCCTGTTATAAAACTTCTACAAAAAGCTTTTTGTGAAACTGTTTGCCAGTTGTTCTTTGACCAAGAACAAGAGTTTGCCAATTCCAATTATGATTTATCTTTATGCATCTCTATTGTGACTCATGTACTTGTTGCAAGCTAAGTTATATAATGGTGAGTTACTTTCTTCTATGATTTGTGTAATGGTAAGTGTGATGCTTCTTGTCCGTATTTCTTTTATCGACACTTCACTCCATAAAACTGTGGACATGTTTACTAAGCTCAGTTTTCGCTTGGGGACAAGCGAAGGTCTAAGCTTGGGGGGAGTTGATACGTCCAATTTGCATCACCATTCTATATCATAATTTGCCTCTATTCATTGATATATGTATTATTATGAGGTATTACTTATGTCTTTTCCACTGTTTTTGCATGTTGGATGATTCTTGGAGGATGAACTGCCGGAGTCTGGATTCTGATGGAAAAGGTGTTCTGATGCAATTTCGTGAAGATTAGAAAAATACCAGAAAAATATTGGAAAAATATATTTTCCTAGAAGATGGAGGAAGCCAGAAGGGGAGGCGTAGCTGGACCACAGGGGTCCCACACCCCCTAGGCGCAGGCCCACCTTGCCCCGCGCCTAGGGCAGGTGTGGCCTACCTGGCCGGCTCCCGATTCCGCCCTCTCGCCTATATCTTCCTCATGAAACCCTAATACCAGAGAGGCGACCACAGATAGATTTTCGTCGCCTCTGCGGGGCGGAAAACATCGAGAGAGAAAGATCTCTCTGGTAGATAGATTTCTGCCGGGGAAATTCCTTCCCGGAGAGGGTAGATCGTCACCATCAACACCGTCATCAAGCTAGGCTTCATCGGGGTCATCATCATCCACACCGTCATCTCCACCAGCACCATCATCACCACTCCATCCCGCTGTAACAATTGTGTTGGATATTGCTTTAGTTCTTAGGGGAAACATTCCCGGTGTTAATTACTATTGCAATTGATGCTTGTGAGTGGAACCATTGGATTATTGTTTATGTTCGGATTGTTATCCATTATCATATCATCTTTGATCTTGATCCATATAATGTCTCGTGAGTAGTACATTTAGTTCTTGAGGACATGGGAGAAGTAATGTTGTTATTAGTGGATTTGTGTTGATTTATTATTCAATGATTTAGTATATAAGTTGTGGTGCTATTCTTCTAGTGGTGTCATGTGAATGTCGACTACACGATACTTCACCATTTATGGGCCTAGGGTAATGCATTGTATACTTGGCTACTAATTGTGGGGTTGCCGGGGTGACAGAAACCTGAACCCCCATTAGGACATCGTTGCACAAGGGAGCGTAGGATCTCAGAGTTTAAGGTTGTGGTTAGGTTTATATCTTAATTACATTCCTGTAGTTGCGGATGCTTGCAGGGGGTTTAATCACAAGTATGTATTAGTCCAAGTAAGGTCGGTACATTAGCACAGGTTCACCCACACAACACTTACAACACCAAAGAAGAGTACTTAGCTATATGAAGCGAAAGCACTTGACAGAATTCCCATGTGTCCTCGAGAACGCTTGGTCCTTATAAGTATTTGCACCGTCTTGTCCTTTGCTAAGAAAGGATTGGGCCACTTTCTGCGTTTGTTCTTTATTACTTGCACTTTGTTTTGTTGCTTTATCAGAAAACCCCTAAAAATCCATTTGCTAAGTATTTGCAGAGATTTACTGCTCCATACCACTAGTCAACACCTTCTGCTCCTTGTTGGGATCGACACTCCTATTTATCGAAAGTACTGCGATATACCCCCTATACTTGTGGGTCATCAATTATCTTGGCCAAGTAGTTGCCAGTGACTCCAAGAGGGGGTATTTATGCTCGATAGTGGGTTCATGCCTCTAGTTTCCAAGGGAAGTGACAGAAATCTCTTCGATTGTAGATGTGCTATTGCCACTAGGGAGAAAACAAGTGGATTGTTTACCTTACACACTTTGCTTAAAGCAGTTGTCTGTTGCTTGCAACTTAATACTGGAGGGGGTTTGGATAATAACCTGAAGGTGGACTTTTAGTCATAGATGCAGTTGGATGGCGGTCTATGTATATTGTTGTATTGCCCAATCGAATCTCATAGGATCTTTTTGTCTGGTATTGCATTGTTATGCCTTGCTTAGTTCCTGTCGATTGCCCTGCTATAATTTGTTTACCCTTCATGCCATGTTATTTATCCAAGGAGAGCACCTCTAGTGAACTATGGACCCCGGTCCAATCTTTACCGTTGATACATATTCCACCGTTACTTGTTTACTTGCTGCAAACCATTACCTTCCACACCATTTGTTTAATCCTTTGTTATAGCAAACCGGTGAGCTTGACAACCTCACTGATTCGTTGGGGCAAAGTCTTGAGTTTATGTTGTGCAGGTCTCCGCGTGGCTTGCAACACTGTTGGGGATATACTTTCCGGGTATACCCACGGGACTCGCTGACTAGGGTGGCCCACCAACGGGTTAGAGCTTTGCTTCACGGGCAGCCCAGTCAGAGAAAAAGGAGGAGCCAGTTTCGGCTACGACAAGGCCCAGAAGAGTTACCGACTTAGGCCTGTAGTATTACTTGTAGTGCAAGCTGTACATAGTTACCGACTCTGTAACGTAGCCGGATAGGTCTCTCCCTGTAACCCTAGGTCCTGGTGACTATATAAAACGTCCCTATGGGAGCCTCTAGGGAAATAACACAACAACCAGAACAATCAACTCGTACAGGTGAACCTCTCTTGTAATCCATTGTAACATCCGGCTTACGCCGATATATTACTAGGTTGCTAGCAGGAGTAGGATCCGATCACCGCAGTCAGATCTGAACCTGGGTAAACTTGTGTTCACCGCTCCTAGAACATCCGACGTCTCACACCCCATCCTTACAACGCTAGTAGGTCCCCCTACGGCGTACTTGTCGACAATCCGACGACAGATGGCGCCCACCGTGGGGCAGATGACCTTTGGAGCATCGTTCCAGGCGGAATCTGCTCGTGCAGGAATCGGCGAAACAATCGCCATGGGCCGCGTGGTCTACGCCAGTGATGTCCCTCTCATCCTCCTCGATGAGACTTGGATTCCGGCTTCGAAACTCGTGACAACTTACACGATTATGTTAATCGGCGAGATCGATATTTATCTCGGTTTCGCTGATCCCGCCCAACCCACCCTAGAGGTGATGACCATGGCGGAAGAAAAATCCGGATCTATTTTGTCCGCAGAGGAGGAAGAGTTCAAGGTCCCGAAAAAAATCAAACCCACCCAACCCACTCCTGTAGTGGAAGAAGAGGTGGAAGAAGAAGCCAGATATGACCTCTCCAGCGAGATCGGATACACGTACGAGGAATACATCCGCTATGGATACAGCTTTCCTGACGTCGAAGCGGAAACCAAGTTATACAAGTACCTCAATAACATGAACAAGAAGAAGCACTATTTCGTATACCACATAAGCACTGGATCTGACTTTGTCGATCCTGGAGCTGGTAGCGACTCGGCCCTAGACGCAATCAAAGAAAACATCGACTTACATGTCTCCCCAGCGGAGTCAATCACGTCGTAGGAGGTTCGAGACTTCGACAAGAAGATAGAGGAGTACGGGCAAGAGCACGTCCCCAGACAAACGCCAGGTGAGTTGGAAACTCCTCCTAGTCCATATGATAGCATGGATGAAAGCTACACCTCGCAGGATGACATGGATAATGGAGATTCCTCCGAGTTCCGCAAACCTACCATGATAGAAAGTACCGACTGAAGTTTATCCCCCGGTACCGGACCAAAATCCATCTTTGCCGCTGGTACGCACGTTAAGGCTACTGGGCGGTCAAAGAACAAGAAGAACAAGAATCCAACTCCGGAAGAACCGAACGTCGAGGAAACCAACAAAGAAAAAGTTGCTGAAGAGATCGAGATGGAGAATCATGACGGAGATCCGATTAATCCCACCTCGATCGATCCTCCTGTGGATGGACATGTTGTCACCAAGGATGCACGTGAAATTTACGGAGATGCTCTCACAATTCCAATCCCAACAGCTTCGGATATTACGCCAGAGGCACTGGAGAAAAGGGTTGAGGACCTGGAAAATCATCGCCTGTTTCTACTTGAAGAGGTCGTGCGCCTCATCGAGATGAGACATCAGTTAGACTGTGATCCTGCCAGATATCAGTTAGATTTCAAGCGACATCCAAACAAAACAAGGGGAGGTCCGTTTCTTGCTAACAAGAATCCAGATATCCACAGAGATATATTCGACGGAAAAGATGGAGAGAAGATCCGAGTCTATAGCACGCCGGTGGAAAACGCTGCTGCAGCTCGTGCCATCCTCGCCAACAATCCGTCTCCAGATCAGGTCCAGCAGTGCATCGTGTTGCTAGACAAAGTATTAAAGCAACAGAAGACGGCCACATCATTCAGTGGCAAGCTGGCCTCAAAATCCGAGTTTTGTCACACTGGCGCCGACCAAAGCACTGATATAAGACTCTGCATGGATACGACTCAACATTATCGTCCCCTGGAGAAGAAGAAGAGAATTCAAGAAACGGCTCAAACAGCCACTCTCGCCGGCCAGCACGTGACTAGGCAAGAGTTATTCCAGCTGCGGCCAAAGACGCCATCAGGGCAATGGTTCCCCATCAGGACCATCGTCGGCAAAACAATCGCTATAGAGGAGACTCGAAAACATGCCACCAACGAGAGGAGCAAGATCGGCTAAGGATGCCACCACCGAGCCATCCAGCTAGCAACACTGGACGAAGAGATGATCCGGATCGTCCTGAATCTAGTAGGGACAATGCCCGAAGAAATAGGCATCGGATTTAGCATAATGAGGCTCCACCGCCACCACCAAGAAACCCAGCCGGAAATAACCCACCAGGGCCACCATCGCCTCCCAGCAGCGACCATGAAGGATCAAGTCATAGCCACAGAAGCCGCAGGGGCAGAGGTGGCAATGGTGAGAGAAGAAGCAGAAATCCGACTCCACCGCGCAGAAGCCGCGAGCCTCCAAGGCGCAGATCTCTCTCGCCAAACGACGCTCGCCATCGCATCGAATCAAACATAGAAGCGTGGCGGTACGAGAAAGAGGATGTGTACATGGGACCAAACTTCGAGGGAATGTACAGGAGGCCCTGCACAGTTGAAGACTTGCGGCATTGCACCCAAAGACCCGGAGAAACTTGCCGGGATTACCTCGGACGATGGATCGATACGAAGAACTCCTGCGAAGGAGTAAACAAGCAAACTGCGATATAAGATTTTATTGCAGGACTTCCAGTTAGGCTGAAGCGTGACCACGTCACAGATTTGGGAGAAATGATAGAGACGGCAAGAAAATATGCTAACGCCGATGACGATTCATAAGGGCTGCTGAATATTATGGCCAATCCCAATGCGACCAAACAGCCAAAGCAAACTTAGAAGCGCAAGAATACCTCGGACGAAAAGCCGGCTCCGGACAACGCAGTTGTCAACGCAATGTTCGGATCTGGAGGACGAGGAGGGCGCGGAGGCGGCAGTGGTAGAGGCCGAGGAACTTCCCGAATCTAGGGCAGAGGAGACCAATAGCTCGGAAGAACCTATACCTGGGCAGACATTGCCAATAATCCCTGTTCCACCACTTGGATAGTAACGGAGGATCTACCCATACAAATGTCGATGTCGTTTTAATGACGACATCAAGAAAGAATCCACTGGCTACAGAGACAAGCGACGAAAAGGGAAGAAAAATTCCGAGAAAGGAAAGGAGCCCAAGGAAGATTCCGACATGGAAGAGGCGTAAGCCGCCGCAGAACCCAAGCCGGATGGAAAGAAAACTTTTTCGACTAAGAAAGACGCATATGTCTGCTTCCTTGGATCCCAGCCAGCTAAGGAAAAAAAGGCGGTTCTTCGTGAGCTCAATGCCACAGTTCCGGCTGTCCCCCAATTCTTGGACTGGTCAGAGGTGACCATCACCTTTGATCGTTCAGATCACCCGAGAAAAACACATCATCGAGGAAAGTACCCTCTGGTCGTCAATCCTCTTATTGATGGCTATGAGTTCTCTAAAACACTCATGGACGGTGGGAGCAACATTAAAATCCTCTACATCGAGATGCTCCACAGCATGAAGCTACACGAGAGTCAGTTGAGTTACAGCAGTGTAACTTTCCATGGAATTGTACCAGGAAGACATGTGGATTCTCTGGGTGAGATTACTCTGGACGTGACATTCAGAACCCGAGATAATTACCGGACCGAGCCACTCTCCTTCGAGGTGGTATCGTTCAAAAGTGCTTACCACGCTATCTTCGGACGCCCGGCTTACTGGGCATTCATGGCCCGTCCCTATTACATCTACAACATGATTAAACTTCCAGGTCCAAAGGGCGTAATCACCGTACAAGGAAATCCAAGGAAGGCACGAGAGTGCGACGAAGGATCTGCTGCCTTCGCCGAAGCCGTGCTACACGCCCAGGAGTACCAGGAGATCAAGAAGACCATCAATCCATCCGAGATGCCCGCTACGAAGAACGAGGTGCTGAAGCCAAGTTTGCAGTTCAAGGCGTCAGAAGATACGAAGAAGACGTCGCTGAAGGAAGATGATCCCTCCAAGACGACGAACATAGGGGTAGGATTAGGCCACGCATAGGAAAGCGCGCTCGTCGAGTTCCTCAAAGCTAATAGTGATATCTTCGCATGGCAGCCATCTGACATGACCGGAGTACCTAGGGAACTTGTCGAGCACTCTCTTAATGTGTACCCAGACGCTAAACTGTCAAACAGTCCTTACAACGGTTTGGTGATGAAAAGCGCAAAGAAATAGCCAAGGAATTAGCCCGCTTAGAGTTAGTGGATTTCATAACAGAGGTCATCCATACAGATTGGATGACAAATCCTGTACTCGTCCCTAAAAAGGACACCATTGATTTAAGTATGTGTGTTGATTATACCGCTTTGAACAAGGCATGCCCAAAAGATCCGTTTCCTTTGCCAAGAATCGATCAAGTTATCGACTCAACGGCAGCGTCGGAATTACTCTGTTTTCTCGACGCATATTCCGGATATCACCAAATACCGATGAAAAAGTCGGATCAAATTAAGACGTCTTTCGTCACTCCTTTCTGAACCTTCTGCTACAAAACTATGCCTTTTGGCTTAAAGAATGCAAGAGCAACATATCAACATACCATGCAACATTGTCTCAACGACCAAATCGGACGCAACGTCCATGTATACGTAGACGACATAGCAGTTATGTCCAAAAAGAAGGAAACTTTAATTTCTGACTTGGATGAAACGTTTGCTAGTCTACGAAAATTCAACATGATGCTAAATCTTAAGAAGTGTTTCTTTGGAATTCCAGCCGGAAAATTGTTAGGTTTCATCATCTCTGAGTGAGGCATCAAGGTGAACCGAGACAAAATCAAGGCTATCTTAAACATTACCAGGCTGACTCGCCTGAAGGACATACAACGCCTCACTGGTTGCATTGCAGCGGTGAGTCAATTCGCCAGCCGGCTCGGTGAAAGAGCCGCACCTTTGTACAAACTCTTGAAGAAAACCGAAAAATTTGTCTGGACCCCAGAAGTCGAAACTGCCCTACAAAGTTTGAAAGATCTGCTTTCAAACCCAACAGTTCTCGCAGCGCCAGAACCTCGGGAACCTATGTTACTCTACATCGCAGCAACCAACAAGGTCATAAGCGTGGTAACAGTAGTTGAGCGCGAGGAAGAAGGCCACGAGCATAAGGTGCAATAGCCAACTTATTATCTAAGTGAGGTCCTGACAGAACCAAAGCAACGCTATTAACATCATCAAAAGCTAGCCTATGGAGTGTTCTTTGCATCTAGAAAGCTACGCCACTATTTTCAAGAGCACAAGATCACAGTAGTGAGCACAGTTCCTCTGCAAGATATAATCAACAACCGCGACGCCACAGGACGTGTCGCAAAGTGGGGAATAGAGCTTGCAGCTTTTGACATTGAGTACAAACCACGTATAACAATCAAGTCCCAAATTCTCGCTGACTTTGTCGTTGATTGGACAAAAATGGCAGAAAACTCAGGCCCTCCAGACTCGGAATTTTGGACCCTCCACTTCGAAGGATCAAAAGCACGAGGAGGCTCGGGGGCTGGCGTGGTGCTCAAATCACCCCAAGGAGATAAGTTGTTCTATGTGTTGCAAATACACTTCACGGCAACTAATAATATTGCCGAGTACGAAGCACTGCTACATGGAATACGCATGGCCAAGAACATTGGCATATCAAGACTCATGTGTTACGGAGACTCGGATTTAGTTGCTCAGCAAGTATCCGATATCTGCAATGCAAACAAGCACATGGCAGCATACAAATCTATCATGGATGAACTATCTAAATCGCTCGAGGGTTTTGAGGTTCAACACATCCCTCGAGCAAAAAATGAGGAAGCATATGCACTATCAAGGATAGGCTCTGCGCGGAAACAGGTACCGGATGGAGCTTTTTTAGAGCATTTAAGGGTCCCCTCCATAGTCGGAGTGGATGAGGACTATCCAACGAAATCCGACTCACCTTTAATAGCAGTTCTGGCTGTAATTCTCATCTAGACAAAACCCTATCTGGATTTCCTGATAAACAGAAAACTTCCCGAAGACGAAGTCTTGAGCCGTCAGATCGTCCGACGAGCAAAAGCCTACACTATAATAATGTAGAGGGAGTGTCCCAACCTTTAAACAATATAAGGTGGAGTCCCCTGTGTTTACAATGCTAGTCCCTGGATCAATAGCTAGCATCCACAGTTAAGATGTAATATCAAGAAACAAAGGTCATAACATAACTTTATAACCAGGAATAACATAATTTTATTACATCTTACATAGCTCATTTGGCTATTACATTACATTGCAGCGGAATAACTATAAGCATGGGGTCCTTCATCTTCAAAGTGCCACAGGCAGATGTTGGTTGTAGACTTTGTAATCCTAATCAATCATTCAATCTTCTCTAAAACAATCAAACCTGCAATATTACAAGTTACAGCCACATGGGTCAATACATTTGAATTGTATTGGCAAGTTTCACTACTATGTGAAATATAAGTGGATTCTATCACTACATGCATTTTTGGCTAAGTAGGGTTTAAGGCTCATTTGCAGAAGCAAAATTTATCCTATCTTTTCAAAATGGTTTTGGTCCTTTGTCAAATCTCCTTTTCAAAATTCCTTGAACTCCTTGGTAAATTCCTAAGTGTTCAAGTCCTTGTCAAAAATCCCTTGAGCTCCTTGGTAACCCCAAGTGCATCAAGTTTTATCAAAACTCTTGAGCTCCTTGGTACCCCCAAGTGCATCAAGTTTTATCAAAATCTCTTGAGCTCCTTGGTACCCCCAAGTGCATCAAGTCTTTAAAAGTTTTCTTTTAGAAATTAGAATGTCGAGATTTCCCATAGCTTCAAACTTTAGTTGCTCAGTATTGTCCATAACCGGGGACACAGCTAAGTACTTAGATTTTATTATCTTCTGCAGAAGTTGTACACTTTACCCACATGTCACAATCCCATCTTGTTGCCACCAGTGGCCACTGGATTAGTGCTCACCAAGATGGAGTACCGGCAGATTGAGAATGTGACGAAGTCTTTCCAGAGGGTCCTCCCATACACCATTGCTAGCTTGTCTTCAGCACCCATGTAGGATTCTAGGTCCCCATGTCCAGTAAACGGAAGACAATGCATGGGTCTTCCCAATGTAGTTGACTAAGCCAGAGCCATAAATAGCATGTGGTTGCACACGAAAGCCACAATTGGAGAAACATGTTCAATCTCTAAGTTTCCTGGGTGGTTTCCTTTGGAGCACAACACAAAGAGATTGCCATAGACATGGTTCCTTTTGTTGCCACCTTCTCCAAAACTCAAAGTATCCTTGTCCACCCAGGTGGTTCATTGAGTCCTTGTTTTATTATGTAAAAACACAAGTCCTTTTCTCAACTTAATAAAAATCTCAACATGTATCTCTTTTCAAAATATAGCAAGGCTAAGCATGTAACAACTACAATAATTTCACTAAGGAGTGTATAGGGAATCCTATTAGGATTTAGCATAGCATAAGTATAAAAATTATGTTCATGCATGTTTCAAAATCCACTAAGTATAATGAAAATAGTAGGACTTTAGATGATAGTGTAACTTGCCTTTCTTTTGGTAGGGAATGTTGGTTCACTCCTTGATCTTGCTAGTCTCACACTTTTATAACTTCACTACAATCAATCAAGCAAACACAATATCAACTAGCATTCCAAACCAATAATCAATCAAACAATTCACACACATAAAACAATGGGATCTAAGTCATGCATGTAAGCATGCAAGAGATAGGTTTATTTGCAAAGGTGGTCTCCACTAGGCTTCTAAACTTTGTAAAGTCCAAAGTGGTCATTTTCCAAAGTGGCAAAGTCATTTGCAAAAGGGTTTTGTCCATAAACCATTTTTAAATCCATTCATTATTTTATGTGGTGGAAAAGATTTTTATCAAAGCAATAACTTTATGGTGTTCACCAAATAAGTTGTTGTTTCTCAAAACTTGGTGTTTAGGGTCAGTAAGTTTGGTCCAAATCATTTTCCCAAAGTTTTTACTCCAAAAACATTTTCATAGCAAAATCATTATTTTTATTTGGCTACAAAATGGGCTAAATCAAGTAATCCATCCTAAACTTCACCAAATCCATTTTCAAAACCATGGGTTGGTTCCTAGGGTCAGTAAGTTCACCACAAACTATTTTGCCAAGATTTCAACCTCAAAAACATTTTTGAACAATTTTTCTAATCTAAACAAGCATACAAATGTTTCTGCAGAAACAAACAATCTAACAGATACTATTTACTAAACAAATTGCATGGTTGGCTAGGGCTTGTTCCATAATTCCAACGATATAAAGTTTGTAATTTTTGGACGTGTGGATCAAAAGTTATAGGAGTTTCAAAATCATATTCTAAACAGATTCAAACTTCTGTTTTAAATAAGAACTGGCCACGCGTCGCAACGCTATTCGCTGGTACCGGTTCGGTCGGATCGGCTCTGCGGCGCGTTGGATCTAAACAGATCGTGCGGCACAGGACGCGTACCCTTTCAGTGCTTAAGTGATCTATCTTATTCGTTCGATCTAGATCCTACGGTCTGCAGCACTCAACCAAGAACTGGCGGCGTTCGACAGCTGCGCGCGGCGGCGACAGTCAGATGGTGGCGGCGCCGGCGATGCAGGAAGCTAGAAGGGAAGGGAAAGTGCTCACCGTGATCGCAAGGACGTGGTGATGCTCAACGTGCGGTCGGCTTGACAAGGGGCGCTCAGGGACAGTAGCGATTGCTCGCCGGAGTGGAGCTTTGCCTCGGCCACGTTCAGTCGTCGTCGAGAACGGTGTTAGGGATCACTAGGAGGCAAACGAAGCGCATGGTCAGACGCGCAAGGACACGGTGTAGGTGTGTGCGTGAACGAGAGGGAAAGGGGCGGTCGGAAACTACCTGTGGGGCTCGTCGGAGTTGGAGCGGACGGCGGCGTCGTTCAGTCGAAGATGAAGTCGTTGCTGCAGAGCACTCGCGAGCGAGGGAAATATACTGGCATATGCAGGAGATGATGGTGAGCTAGATTGTGTGCTCTGGTAGCAGTGGGGCTAGCGGTGGTGGCCGGAATTGTCGCCAGAGGGCGTCGGAGACAGTGTCGGTTTGGGGACGATTTCGAGCAGCCTGGTGGCGAGGAGGAGTTGGCGTTTGAGGGGAATGACAGAGGGAGGAGAGGCGCTTAAGTGCACGCGGTCACTGGCTGAATCAATGCGTGGTTAAGGAGGAATCAAGCGCGCATTCAAACGGCACAAACGGCGACAAGGTTTGGGGAGAAGAAGTCGCGGCGGGTGGAAACGATGACAGTGTTGTGGGGCCTACCTGGCAGTGAGGGAGAGAGAGAGGGGTTTGGGGCCACCAGTCATTGGTTCTGCGGGTCGGTTAACAGGTGGAAAACGTATCGCAGAGGGAGAGTGGAGGTGGGCTGGTACTGGGCTTAGTTGGGCTGCTGGGTTGGGTCAACCAAATTCTATTTTTTTCTTTCCTGAATATTTTTCTTTTTCTGATTCTAATTTCTGCTTTGAAATTCAAACAACCAAACAATACTCAAATCAACTCAAACAATCACCATACTTTGTAACTTTGAATTTGGTTTTGTTCAGTAACATAAACCAAAATTTCAAAACTAAAATAATATTTTTATTTTAGAGTCCATTTATAATTAAATAAAATGGACCTTAGTTATTAAAACAAATAGAATTTGTTTTATTTAAAATCTCCATTTGAAAGATATTTTCAAAACCAAATCAGTAGGTTTTATTTGGGAATATAAAATACTTGGAAAATTTATTTTTGAATAAATAAATAAGTTTTGATGTTTTGGAAATAGTAAAACCTTTATTTATAAAACTTGGATATTAAATCCTTATTAATTTATTTTAAACAAACCTTTACCATTTTTATCAAAACAAAATGTTTTATTTTAAAAGTTTTGCCAAGGTTTAATTTGGCTCTATAAAATAATCCTTACTTATAAAACTTCTATTTCTTTTGAAAACCAAATCCTTTTATTTAAAGATCCAAAATAGTAATTCCAAAATATTTTATTTTCCTTTATCAAATGTTTACCTTTTTTTAAATCTCTTTAGGATTTTATTTGATCCAAATTGGTTTGAAGATTTCCAATTAGATTCAAAAAGTTTCTTTTCACTCTGAAAATCAAACAAAGTTTTATTTTATTCATTCATTTTTCACATTACAAGATTTGGAAAATCTTGGGATGTGACAAATAAATGGTGATCTCTATAAACGGAGTGTTTCTGGCGTGTTTCAGAGATGTATTTCTTCGGAAGAAGGAGTGGAAATCTTGAGAGAAATCCACGAAGGCGAGTGTGGTCACCACGCTGCGGCCAGATCCTTAGTGGAAAAATCTTTTCGACACGGATTATTTTGGCTTACAGCTAAGGCAGATGCCAACAAACTGGTCAAAACATGCAAGGGCTGCCAAAAGTACGCTCATCAGGCACATGTTCTGGCTGAACAGCTACGAATAATCCCTATTACATGGCCATTTGCGGTCTCGGTGCTTGATATCGTAGGGCCGTTTCGCACGGCAAAATGTGGATTTACTCACCTACTAGTGATGGTGGATAAATTCACAAAATGGAATGAGGCTAAACCCGTAACAAGTTGCGATGTAGCCATAGCCAGAAGATTCGTCGAGGACGTAATCATTAGATTCGGATATCCGCATAGTATAATTACTGACAACGGAAGCAACTTTTCCATGTGTGAACTTGCCAAATTCCGCAAAGAGCAAGGGATCCGACTTGATATTGCATCAGTCGCACATCCACAAGCCAATGGACAATTCGAAAGAACTAATGGCCTTATTCTACAAGGAATCCGACCTCGCCTCGAGGCACCGCTTCGTCGGGCCGTGGGGTTTAGGCGGAAGAATTACTGTCTATGATTTGGAGCTTACGTACAACTCCTAACAGGTCAACCGGCTATACTCCTTTCTTCTTGGTCTATGGTGCAGAAGCAGTTCTTCCAAGTGATCTGATTCATCAGGCTCCACGAGTCAAAGCGTATATCAAAGAAGATGCAGAAGTTTCTCGACAAGATGATCTCGATATAATCAAAGAAGTACGCGTCGTTGCTGAGCAGAGATCTATAGCTTATCAATAGAAGTTGCGCAAGTATCATAGTCAGAGAGTGCAAAACCGTTCTTTTAGAAAAGGCGATTTAGTTCTCCGACTTGTGCAAAAGAGAAAGCACAAATTTTCCCCAATTTGGGAAGGACCTTTTATGGTTAGCAGAGTTCTGCATAATGGGTCATATTATTTAACCGACATGAGACCAGTCAAGGAAAGACCTGATACTCGGAAAAGGAAGAGAGTTGGTGGAAGCACAGACCCGAATAAAATAGACCGTCCATGGAATATTGCACAGCTACGTATTCTTAGTTATATTTCCTTGTAATGATATATGTACATGTTCAAAGTGAAATAAAGTATTGGTTTCCTCATATTGTTATTTTCGAGACGTTTTTGCCCTCTTATTTCCAGAAGAGCATGTAATTTTTTCTAAAATCTCAGAATGCTTGAAAGTACTTGATGCTCATGTTCGTTCTAGTTAAGATTTTTGAACAATCTAAAAATGTTACCTTAGGGTACAAAGTTTAAATTATTGTCTATACTTTGATTCTTTATCTGATTGCTTAGACGCGGATATTTTCCGAGTAATGAGTTGTTGGTACTGGAAGCCGTCTTTGTTTCCGAGTTTAAACTGGTTTAGCAATTGCGCTCCGTTGCTCGTCAAAGTTTCCGTGCTAAAGGTTGGCCGACCCATGAAAGGGACGAGGCAGAGAGCCAGATAAACCGATAAGTATAGGCGTGCTTCAAAAAACTTTCAAGCACAAAGCATAAAAATATATAAACAAACGTGCTAAGATAGTAAATGCATCAATTTTTACAGACCAGCAAAAAATAAATATTGTAGTCATCATTACATTGCCATAAGTTTAAGATAATGCATAGAAATTGTTTATGCTGCAGGCAGTGGTGATGAAGTAGGTGGAACACTGGAATCAACAGCAGTGTCGCCCTCGATCTCAGACTCGGAAGTGTTGCTGATTTCTGGCTCTTGAGGCGAAGGAGGCGCGACGACGGATTCGAAGAATGGCGTTGTGTAGTTGGTCATCTCCGCCACCCGACAAGCGTAACTTGCACAAGATTCTTGGATGGCCTTGATATCTTGCGGGTTACCCTCATCATCCTCCTCAGCAATGCACTTGGTGACGTGCCAGATTTCCATCTCGCTATGGTGGCTCATCACCATGGTCAGAGCTGTTTGCGCAGCAGTCCGAGCATAGGAGATCTTCCAGTCCTCGATCAACTTCGGAATCTCCTTAACTTTGTCCCTCACCTCATGCACTGACATTGTGTGCAAGTCGGAAAGCTTGACGGCTTCGCCAGCCTCTTCTAGAGTTTGGCGGAAGTCGAACAAGACATCTCTGACGAGCTTAATGCGCTTGAGGCAAGGTTCAGAAGTGGAAGAGTCGAAAAGATTCAGGGTGGCTGGGAAAGAACCAAAATGTCAAACTCTGGCTAAAACGGAAGTCGAAAAATGAACAACACAAAGAAAAGATTCAGAAATCTTACCAAGCACGGAGTGATTCCATTCAGCATGCTCCTTGCGGAGGCTGTCTAGTTCACTTGCTGAGGCCTAGGCAAGATCCTTCTGGATATCAAAGTCCTTCTTTAGATTAGAAAGTTCCTTATCTCGGAGGGCTAGGAGATTCTCGAGCCTCATGGTCTCGTGGTTGCTTGACTCCAGGACAGCGGCTACGGATTTCTCCGATTCCACAATTAGCGTCTCAAGCTTTTCCCGGAGTTCAGCATTCTCTTCCTCCAAGACCTTGAAGTTTTCGGCCTGCTCCACCATCTTGCTGGATTGGCATAACAATTCTGCAAAGACAAAAATATCAGTCGGATAAAGCAAATTCGACTATGACAAAACATTTAATTGACAAAGAGGAAACCGGAAAAGTTAACCTTCTGCTTCATCTTTTTCAACTTTCAACTTTGAATTCTTAAAGCGCAAAGCGTTGATTTCTTTGCGCTTATTGGAAATATTCTTGAGCAATTCCTGGTTGGAAGATGCAATTTTCTGTAAGTTTAGAGACGGAATACCGTCAGACGGCTACTAAGACTCGGGTTGCAAATTTAACTAAGTAAAATTACAGCACGAGCCGTGGGGGCTACACTACATCGTTCTTTTGCAACCTAAAAGCATCAAACCGGATCCAGAAATGTTTATCCGACTTTATGCTTGGGGGTAGAGGATATGATAATAAATGCAAATAAGAATCGGAAACTTATAATTTGTTCCAGGTGCAAATTTTCAAATCCGAGCTTGGTGCTGTGAAACACCTTCTCGGTAAGGGTGAGGGAAGGAACATCCATCGCTGGAAGCTCGCCGGATGCAACTTTAGCGTCCCGGACCAAAATTTGATCCAGGAGGCTGACCAGGTTGACGTCCTCCTCTTCTTGGCTCGCTGCTTCTAGGATCAAGACTTGCTTCTCAAGACTGGACTTAGCCAGTCTGAGGATCTCTTCTTTCTCCTTCCTCTTGAGGCCAGGAACAGCAGAGTCAACCACCTTATCCATCGTACATGTGGTCATTACCATGGGATCATTACCCTTTACGGGTTCACCCTTGTTAGTTGCCTGGTCATCAATGGTGACCAGGGCTTTCGAGATCTTGCCAGCATCAGGGGATGCAGAAGCTCCCTATGCTGACGAAGTAGTGGATGGGGTCGACGGCGGCACAGCAGGCGAGATAACAAGCTTCTACTGATGCATCTGCTTGCCCGACTTGATGTCCGGCTTTATCTTGCTCTTCAAAACTGATTTAGCTCTAGAACACAGAAATCCTAAAATTTAGGTGTGCTCTGGAAAGATAACAAAGGTACAGGAGTACTAAAAAAGAAAGATGGGTGCTTACTTTTTAACTACTCGCAGCACTTGACTACCAGCAGCAACAACTTCCTTCGCCTTGCGCTTCTTGGAGGCAGGGCGGCAACTTCTTGCACCTCATCATCCTCCGTCGCCTCGGGGTCGTCTGAAGCATAGCCCTCTAGTGGATCTAGCTCGGACTCAGAGAGTATTTCGAGCTGACAGAGTCAAAAAAGCATCGATGAAAATAGAGTCGGAGAAAGAATCGAAAAGAACGACGAAACGCAAAAAGCAGAGTCGAAATGTTTACCGGAGTCAGAGGACAGTTGGTTGTATACATCTTTAGAGAAACTTCTGTAACTTTTTGTTCCACTCTTTCTTTGATCAAATATTGCATGAGGGTCTTGTAATCCTTCGGTGTGAGCCGGCTAGAACTGGCCCTCATCTTGTCCTTCTTGTCGGTCGTAATCTGGTGCATGAGGCGGTCTCCGTGGTGCTAGAGAGGCTGAATCCAGCACTCCAGCCAGCAGTGGATCAAGTCAGATCCACGACGGCCCTCATGCTTCATCAAATATTTGATCCGCCTTTTGGCAAGGATCAAAATATCCGACAGCTCTGGCGCCTCCGCGACCCATGAATCTTGGCGGGGAGCGGCGCCGTTGACAAACACCGGAAGACCTTCCGCCTTACCCGGAGCCGGAATATCCTTATGGTAGAAGAAAGTTCCAGTCCAGCATTTGACGGACTCACTAGCGTTAATCCTAGGATAAATCCGATTCCTCCTAAGGACTAAGCTAAGATTGTTGGTGACATAAGGCACACCGACACTGATGGAATTCTTCCGAGTACCATAGTAGTACCAGAAAAGGGTGAGACTTGGCCTAATGCCAAGAAACCCCTCGCACAGAGCTGCATGAGCACTAAGCTCGAGCAGAGAGTTGGGAGGAAGGTTATGGAGTTGCACACCGTAATGGTTGAGAACCTCAACGAAGAAGTCCGACGGTGGCAAGCTGAGGCCGCGGTCGACGTGAGTGCCAAACATCACCCTCTAGCCGTCTTTTAGCGCGGGGAAGGCGTGTCCTGAGGCGCTCCACCATGCACCGGCGACGATGAACCCCTCATCCTCCATGAGTCGGAGCTCCGTGGTGTCCATGGCGCTGGGGATCCAAAGACCCCGCATCTTCTTCTCGTCCGTCGCCGACGAGCCCGCCGCCTCGTCCACCGTTCCCAAGGATGAGGCAGATGCCATAGTTCTTGGAGGAAGAAGGGATGGTGGGGGAAGGAGATATTTTTTCTCAACGGTGGGCAGATGGGAACTGGTGCGGAGAGCTCGAGGAGTACGAGGAAGCAATGAATGAATCGACGGAGAGGTGAATCTAAGAAGAAGGGTTTTCTCTCCTCTTATTTGTTTCTTCGTCAAGATTCGTGCGGTGAGACGCGTGATTATCGCCACGCGTATAGAGAGGGGGAGTTAGCTTCCTCGCGACTATTCCGCCCCCTCGATTTTCGCGCAGGCATTGAAACGACGTTCTGTTCCGTAAAGAATGGACCCACCAACGGTCGTCCTGATGGAAATCCTATCAGTGATAAGACCTGACCTATAAAGTTGTCAGTCAGCACTCCGCCATAAAATCCGGCTTATGTTTTAAATCAAGCAAGGAAAAGATCAAAGTTAGAGCAATATATATCCGACTCGATTGACTCGGAATCCTACATCAATGAAAGAAGTTTTTTGGGAACCCTTCAAGATTCTCAAGACGAAGAAACCATCAAGCTAGACGATTTATCTGACTTCAGATCTTGGAGACTTCAGGGGGTTACTGTTGGGGATATACTTTTCGGGTATACCCATAGGACTCGCTGACCAGGGTGGCCCACCAACGGGTTAGAGCTTTGCTTCACGGGCGGCCCAGTCAGAGAAAGAGGAGGAGCCAGTTCCGGCTACGACAATGCCCAGAAGAGTTACCAACTTAGGCATGTAGTATTACTTGTAGTCCAAGTTGTATATAGTTACCGACTCTGTAACGTAACCAGATAGGTCTCTCCCTGTAACCCTAGGCCCCGGTGACTATATAAACCGGCCCTATGGGAGCCTTTAGGGCAATAACACAACAACCACAACAATCAACTTGCACAGGCGAACCTCTCTTGTAATCCATTGTAACATCCGGCTTACGCCGATATATTACTGGGTTGCTAGCAGGAGTAGGATCCGATCACCGTAGTCAGATCTGAACCTGGGTAAACTTGCACTCACCGCTCCTGGAACATCCGACGTCTCACACCCCATCCTTCCAACGCCACTAGTACCCCATATGGCGTACTTGTCGACAATCCGATGACAAACACCTGTGTGACGTTTCTTTCCTCCTACTGGTTCGATAACCTCGGTTTCTTACTGAGGGAAAACTTGATGATGTGCTCATCACACCTTGCTCTTGGGGTTTCCAACGAAGCGTCCCACGACAGTGCTGGGCGTCATCAGTCATCAGTTGCTTGCAACACCTTTGAGACATTTCCTTCCTCCTACTGGTTCGATAACCTTGGTTTCTTACTGAGGGAAAACTTACTGTTGTGCTGCTTCACACCTTGCTCTTGGGGTCTCCCGACGAAGCGCTCCTACATCAACGATGCGCCATCATTAACATGGGTCGGGAAAAGTGGATCCTCAAAGCCTGGAGGTTGCTTGATGAATACAAACTCTTTCAAAGGACCATTAAGGAATGCACTTTTAACATCCATTTGATGCAACTTGAAGTTATGATGAGTAGCAAAAGCAATAAGCATACAAATGGACTTAAGGCGAGCAACGGGGGCATAAGTCTCACCGTAGTCGATGCCCTCAACTTGTGAGTATCCTTGGGCAACTAACATTGCCTTGTTGTGCATGACTATCCCATTTGCATCACACTTGTTCTTGAAGACCCACTTAGTTCCGATGACGTTTTTACATTCTTTAGGCCGCTCAACCAAAGTCCATACTTTGTTACTCTTGAAGTTGTGAAGTTATTCATTCATAGCATCGATCCAATCATCATCTTCAAGAGCCTCGAAGACTTTCTATGGTTCCACATGAGATATAAAAGCATGGTGAGAGCTAAAATAGGCTAATTGCCTCCTAGTAGTGGAACCTCTATTGAAATCTCCATAAACATTATCAAGGATATGGCCATCTCGAATGAGCTTGGCGAGACGATAGGCTTGACAGCGGGCTTGAGCTTCAATACGAGATTCTTGAGCAACCACTTGGTAATTGCCACCATTTGAGTCCCCGCCTTGACTATAAGCACGAACACGAGGATCATCTTCATCAATTTCCACCTCGGGAGAGTCATCATTTGGAGTAGAGCCTTGATCAACATTAGCTTGCCCTTCTTCTTGATGAGCTTGACCTTGTTCATGACTAGCTTGACCTTGGGAGATGTCTTGAGAAGAGCCCCATCTTGGGGAGGTAGATGTTGTTGATGAAGAGCTTGAGAATCGGGGCTAGAAGAGTCATGAGCATGAGGAGCTTCGGAAGAGCTTGAGGGATCTTGTGCCAAAATAGTGGGTCCTTGAGGGGCAAGATGATCTTGAGAAAGTGATGGATTCACTTGAGTAGAGCTTAGTCCTTCTCCTTCAGCCACAAGAGGATCCTCAATGGGAAGGTGTAAACCAACACCCATTCTTCTTATGGCCTTAGGAGGAATTTCATCACTTGGATCACAAACACCGTCTTGCCTAACAAGGGACTCATGGTCTTCATCAAACTTCACATTGCTCGTCTCTTCAACTCTTCCATTGGTTTTGTTGTAGACTCTAGAAGCATGGGACTTATTTGAGTATCCAACAAAAAATCCTTCTTGTGCCTTGGATTCAAACTTGGACAAACGAACTCCTTTCTTGATAATATAGCACTTGCAACCAAACACTCGAAAGTAGCTAACACTAGGCTTTTCCCGGTGAGCAGATCATAAGGGGACTTGTTCTTTTTCTTGTGAAGGTAGAGCCGGTTGGTTGCATGACAAGCAGTGGTGATGGCCTCATCCCAAAATTTGTATGGAGACTTGAATTCAGCTAGCATAGATCGAGCCGCGTCCATCAAAGTGTGATTCTTCCTTTCGGCAACACCATTTTGTTGAGGGGTATAAGGAGTGGAGTATTGATGCTTGATGCCTTCATCACTAAGAAACTCATCCAACGTATAGTTCTTGAACTCGGTATCATTGTCACTTCGGATGGAGAGAATGGTTGCATTGTGTTTCCGTTGAACTTCATTTGTAAAATTGATGACGGTTTGTTGAGTCTCACTCTTGTACTTGAAGAAGAACACCAAAGTGTATCTTGAGAAATCATCCACAATGACCAAACAATACTTCTTGCCTCCAAGACTATCATGAGAAGGAGGGCCAAAGAGGTGCATGTGCAAGAGCTCCAAGCATCTTTCCGTGGTGATTTGATTGAGAACTTTGTGAGGAGTTTCATGCATCTTCCATTCAATACAAGCCCTACACACGTGATCTTTGGCAAAAGAGACATCGTTAAGACCAAGGATATGGCCCTCGGAGTGAAGTATTTGAAAAGTTCTCATGTTAACATGGGCTAGGTGGCAATGCCACAACCAGCCCTTGTCGTCTTTAGCAAGAGACATAGAGCATGAGGAGTGGTGGTCCCCGAAAAGTTCACCACATACAAGTCATGCTCTATATACCCTATGAAAGCCACCTTGAGAGACTTGCTCCACATGAGGACCACGGAATGCTCATTGAAGAAAGAAGAGAGACCCATAATGGCAAGATCACAAACTGAAAGTAAATTGTAACCAAGGGTTTTGACAAGCATGACGTCAACCAAGGATACATCCGGGGTTACCACCACTTTGCCAAAACCCAATACCTAAGAACTTGTTTTGTCACCATAGGAGACCATAGTGTTGGCAATATTTGGCCTTATCTCCGTCATGATAGACTTGCTTCCGGTCATATGACTTGTGGTGCCGCTATCAAGCACCCATTTTGCTCCACCAGAAGCATAGTCCTACAAGAAAATCAAGCTGTGGTTTTAGGTACCCGTTTTGCAATGGGTCCCCTTTTTTTAGTAACGAGAGTCTTTGGCACCTAAATGGCCAAATGATAATCATGCGTGTAAGAAGTTCCAACATATCTAGCATATACATGACCATCATAGGACTTGCAAAGAATATAAGAGGGGTCGTTCTTTCCAGCAAAGTTGTCACTTTGCAAGATAGAGGGACCATAAGAGGGTCCTTGAGCTTTGCCTTTGTTCTTTCTCTTCCTCTTGCTCTTCTTATTCTTCTTCTTCTCCTTCTTAGCCTTGGCAAGTTGATCCTTCAACACCTTGTTCTCCTGAATGAGATGCTCATGCTTGCAACAAGGGTTAGAAGGGCTATACAAGTCTATAATTTGCACAGTGGAAGACTTAGCATGTTCACAAGTTAGTTGAGTTTGAAGTTGTTCACGGGCTTCAAAAAGACTTGAGAATTTGCTCTCCAAGGCTTTGTGTTCCTCTTTGACTTTCTCAAGGTATTCTCGATTC
The DNA here is from genome assembly GCA_916181665.1 of Avena sativa. Lineage (NCBI taxonomy): Eukaryota > Viridiplantae > Streptophyta > Magnoliopsida > Poales > Poaceae > Avena > Avena sativa. The sequence continues at coordinate 362,857,403 of OV702284.1, read as the reverse complement.
CTATCATGACCAACACCAAACTCAACTTTCTCTTTCTTAAGCACCTTCACCAAATCTAGAGCATGATCACATTTTTTAGTGAGGGAGCACATGGTGTTGTTATGGTCATCTACAAGATTATACACATTTTCTTCAAGATTAATTCTCATATTTTGTTCATCCTCAAGACTTTGAGTGAGAGAATAAATTTCATCGGCGGCATCTCTTTCATTTTTACTTACCAAGTCAAGAAGTTTTTCCTTTTCATATAGAACATCCCTAGCATTGTCAAGTTGTGCAAGCAAGGAATCAAAGAAAGTTTTAGTTTATTCATCCAAGTTAGCAATAAACTCACACATTTCTATCATCTCTTTCTTTATCTCTAGACCTTCAAGATCAAGTGAAAAAGGCTCACTAGAGATGGGTTAAGGAGTGGGTTTAGATATTACCTCAGTGGCCTTGGCCATGAGACACTTTTGGGTGGAGGAGATGACGTCCTCATTTGGTGAGTCGAAGAGGGACAATCATGGAGTAGAGATAGTGGAAATATAGGCAACTCCCACAATCTCTCCGCCTTGGACTTCATCATCATCATCTTCATCCGTGCCCGAAAGGTATTTTTCATGAACCACAATAGCCTTTTACTTGTTGGCGACATTCTTGACGGCGTAGTTCTTGTTCAAAGGATGAGGAGGCCTTGACTTGATCTTGAGAATGATACGACCACCATTGTCTTCACGGTTCTCAAAGGTACACTTGGCCAGAAAGTGACTCTTGTCATTGTAATTGTAGCATGATCTCCCCTTGGGAGACTTGTTGGATGAGTTGAATCTTGTGTTGTCCCTTGACCTTGACTTGATGCCGGGATTGTTCCAAAAGTCTCTTGAGGCGAGTGCAATATGTTCATTGGAGGCACACTTGAGGTCCTCTTGGGACCACTCACTTGATGTATCATCATCATCAACTTCGATAGCCCTAGCATCGGAAGACTCCGCGTTCTTCTTGGCAATGGTCATGGCAATCACTTCACTCAAGACTTCTTGGGATGTCATTAATTGAAAGTTGGTTCTTCCCTTAATGGAGTTGAGATTTTGTTCTTCAAATGGAAGGAGAGCTTGAATGAACTTCCTCTTCATGAACTTGTCATCAACATAGGTGTAAGGTTCCCAACCTTTAATAAGGTAGAGATCCCTGTGTTTACAATGCTAGTCCCTGGATCATTAGCTAGCATCCACAGTTAAGATGTAATATCAAGATACAAAGGTCATAATACAACTTTATAACCAGGAATAAAATAATTTATTACATCTTACATAGCTCATTTGGCTATCTCATTACAATGCAGCAGAATATAACAATAGCATGGGGTCCTTCATCTTCAAAGTGCCACAGGCAATCATGTTGGTTATTGACTTGTAATCCTATTCAACACACTTCACTAACATCAAACAAACCTGCAACATAATAATTTGCAGCCACAAGGGTCAATACATTTGATTTGCATTGGCAAGTTTCACGACTATGTAGAAATAAGTGGATCCTATCATTACATGCATATCTGGCTAAGTAGGGTTTAGGCTCTTTTGCAGAAAGCAATATAGTTTTATCCTATCTTTTTAAAATAGTTTTGATCTTTTGTCAAATCTTTCTGAACAACTTGGAAAACTCCAAGTGTTTCAATTCCCTTGTTGTCACCCTCAAGTTTTACTTTGAGAAATTGGAATGTCGAGATCTTCCATAGCTGCAGGCCTTAGTTGCTCAGACTTGTCCATAACCGGGGACACGGCTAAGTACTTATAATTTGATCTTCAGCAGAAGTTGTACACTTTACCCACATGACACAATCTCGTCTTGACGCCACCAGTGGCTGCTGGATAAGTACTCACCAAAAATGGAGTACCGGCAGATCGAGAATGTGACAAAGTCTTTCCATAGAAGTCCTCCCAATACACAATGCTAGCTTGTCAACCAGGCACCAATGTAGGGATAAATTTCCCATACACAATTCTAGTTAACCTGAAGATGCCAATGCATGGGTCTTCCACTATGTAGTTGACTAAGCCAGAGCCCATTTAGCATGTGGCTGTACACGGAAGCCACTATACGAGAAACATGTTCAATCTCTAAGTCCCTGGGTGGTTTTCTTCTAGTGCACATACAAAAAGATAGCCATATAAACATGGTTCCCTTTGTTGCCACCTTGTCCAAAACTTGAGTATCCTTTTCCACCCAGGTGGTTCATTGAGTACTTGTTTTATTATATAAAACATATATCTTTCCAACACTTCATATAATCATACCATGTATCTTATCCCAAATATATAGCAGGGCTAAGCTTAATACAACTACAATGTTTTCACTAAAGAAGATATAAGCGTATCCTATTAGGATTTAGCATAGCATAAAATATAGTAGTCCTTATCATGCATGTTACAAAAATCCACTAAGTGTAATGAAAATAGTAGGACATGGATTATAGTGTCACTTGCCTTTTTAGTAGAGAATGTTGGTTCACTTCTTGATCTTGCAAATATCACACTCTTCTAACTTCACTACAATTCAATCAAGCAAACACATATTCAACTAGCATTCAAACAATTTATCACACATAAAATAACAAAAACAAGGTCATGCATGCAAGCATGCAAAAGATAGTTTTATTTGTAAAAGTGGTTTCTACTAGGCTCTAAACATTTTCAAGCTCACATTGGTCAGTTACAAAAGTGGTAAAACCATTTGCAAAAGGTTTCATCTCATAAACCAAATATTATGCTAAGGTGATATTTTATGTTGTTGAAAATATCTTTTAGCAAAGTAATGACTTTATATGGTTCATAAAATAGGTTATTAATTCACAAAAACTTGGTGTTTAGGGTTATAAGGTTTGAATCACATCATTTCTCAAAGGCTTTACTCAAAAATCAATTCTAAACCATAAACAATATTTTTATTTGACTAGAAATGTGCTAATTCAAATATTTATTCCTTAACTTCACAAAATACATTTTTAAATCCATAAGTTGGTTCCTAGGGCTAGTAGGTCCAAAATAATCCATTTTTCAAAGATTTCACCTTAAAAATATATCTAGAACTATTTTTATATTAAAATTATGCCTACACAAGTTTCTGCAATTTCAACCAATTTTCCAGAATCAAAACATTAAACAAAGTGCATGGTTTCAAAGTATTTGTTCTGCTGATTCCATTGATATAAAATTTGCAAAATTTGGACGTGTAGAATTAAAGTTATGAATTTTACAAGTTTGCATATCTAATAGATTATAATTCCTGTTTTAATTCAAACCCTGTCCATGTGGCTCGATCCTATTGGTCGGTAACGGTTCGTGCGGATCGAATATTACTGGCCGAAGGATTTTACTTAAAACGCACGGTATAGATGGACGCGTACCCTTTCGATTAAGATCTAATCTCAGCCACTAGATCAAAATCTAACGGACACAGCGCAGTTGACCATTGTCTGGCGGCGCTGGCGGCGGCGCACGCTCGGGCGGTGGCGTTGGCGATGATTCAGTAAGCGAGGTAGGGATTGAGGATGCTCACCGTGCTCGCGCGAGTGCGGTGAAGCTCAAGGTGAGGTACTCGAGGGGCGCACCGGAGCAGCGGCGATTGCTCGTCGGAGTCAGTGGCGGCGTCGGGTGCTTTGGTTTGTCGTCGGGGGCGAGGCTGCAGGTCATGCCGAGGCAAACGGGAGGGGGCGTTAGACGCGTACTGTTCTGGGGATCATGGGAGCATCATCAGGAGGGTTCGGGGCGGTCTGAGCTTACCAGGGAGGCTTGCCGGAGTAATGGCAGACGACGGTGGTGCTCGGTGTCGAGGAGGAGCGGGCGAGACCAAGCGGTTGGCACTGGGAGATGCGCAGAGGTCTGCTGGTCAAGCTCGTGCAAAGCAAGGGCCGAGGGGATGATTGTCCTCGTCGGAATTGATGGAGGACCTCGTTGGAGCAGAGAGGGTTTGAGCTCGCGATTCTCGCAGCCTGGAGGCAGAGAGGAGGTGTGGCTTGGGGAAATGGAAGAGGAGAGCGTGGCGTTTAAAGGCGTGCGGTTGCTGGCGAGATTTACTCGCGGTGTTATGCCAATTCAATGGCATTCATCGCCGGCAGAAACGGCGAGGGGGAACGGTCGAGGTGGAGACGATGATCTGACGGCGTGGGACCGTGTTGACAGCGAGAGAGAGGGAGAGAGAGTGGGGTCCCTGCGTCAGTGACTGGGCGGGTGTGTTCCTGGGTGAAAACGGTTCGCGTGTGGGGAAGTAGTGGGCTGCGCTGCTGGGCTTGCTGGGCTGCCCAGATGGATTGGGTTAGTTTCTATTTTTTATACTGATTGCTTTTCTTTTTCTGTTTTGAATTTTCTGTTTTGATTTTCAATCAAATAATTCAAACTCCATTTGAATTCAAACCACCACTAAACTTTAGGTATAGTTTAATTCTGTTTAACAACATATTCCAAAGTCCAAAAATAAAATAATTCTTTTATTCTTTTAGGATCTATTAATAATTAAATAAATAGACATTAGTCTTTAATTCAAATAGGATTTAATATATTTTTAAAACTCTATTTGAAATCTAAATTTCTACAAAAATCTTTTCAGTAGGTTTTATTAAAAACATAACACTTTGAAATATAATTTAAAATAATTTAATAAGTTTTTAATGATCATTCAAAATAGGAAAATGTATTTACTTGAATGAAATTTGGATATAAATAAATCCTCATGGTTTTATTTAAATAAACTTTTACTCCTTTTTATCAAACAAAATATTTTATTGTAAAATGCTTGGCCAAGATTTAATTTGGCTTTGCTTATAAAACTATATCTTTTTATTTAAAGATCCTAAAATGGTGATTCCAACTTTTATAACTTATTTATTATTTGTTTATCTTTTTTTAAATCCTTCTAGGATTTTATTTGATCAAAATAGGTTTTGATGTTTCCAATTGGAATCAAAAGTTTCTTCTCACCCTAAATTTCAACAATTATTTATTTTGTTTATTTATTTTTCACATTTCAAAATTTGGAAAATTTTGGGATGTGAAAGGCTACCACCCTTAAAAGAAATCTCGTCCCGAGATTTGGGAAGGCTAGGGTTACAAGTTGGATTCAAGGCAACTAGGGTACTACCACCCTTAAAAGAAATCTCATAGGGTTACATTGATGGTTCACTTGACTATGGGTTCAACACTTGATATCCAGACAAGGAATCCTTATTTGACTCTTCTGAGTTAACTAGTTCCTGACATTCACTTCTTCTATCTCTTCAAAGTTCCCATCCATGTCAATGTGGTTCACATGTACTTTCTGGGTCACATTGGAGTCATTTCCATTGGAGTTTCTAGCATCCTTTTTCTTTTTCTTCTCAGGACAGTCTGATGCATAGTGTCCAAGTTCCTTACAATTATAGCACTGCAACTGGGTAATGTCTTTGTTCTTGAAAGTGTCATGTTGGTTCTTACCAAGGTCATCTCCATTGTTAGTATCATTTCCATTATTATCACTTCCATTGTTATTGTGGTGATACTAATGTGGTTCAGAATCTTCATTGCTCTTTTTTAATGAATGCTTCTTTTGTGATGATACTGAGTGATACTTGAGTTTATGCTTCCTCTTTCTGTTCTCAACTTGATTCATCTTGTTTTCCAAGATGGTGGCTTTGTCACAGAGTGATTGATAAGTTGGGACATAGGCAACAGCTAGCTGCAGGTTCAACTCATCATTAAGTCCTTCGAGGAATTTCTCCTTCCTCTTAGCATCTATATCAACTTCATCCGGTGCATAGCGTGCAAGATTGTTGAATTCTTCAATGTACTCAGCCACACTGAGGTGACGTTGTTTCAGATTGTGGAATTCCTTTTTCTTCAAGTGCATCACTCCAGATGAGATGTGAGCTGTACGGAAACCATCCTCAAAAATATCCCAAGTCACATCCTTAAGGGGAGTGGTGATCTGAAAGTTGTCCCACCATGTTGTTGCTGGTCCTTCAAGCAGGTGTGATGCAAACCTAACTTTTTCTTCGTCGGTGCATCCAACAGTCACTAAGTCCTTATTCACCGAACGTAACCAATCATTGGCTACCATTGGGTCAGTTGTTCTAGAGAACCTTGCAGGCCTTAGCTTTAGAAACCTGGTGAGCATGTCATGTGCCGGAGGATTATTCTGATTGTTATTGTTGTTGTTGTTGTTCTGATTCTGGTTTTGCAGAAACTGTGTCATCATCTGCATCAGTTGAGCTTGACCTGTCATCAACTGTTGTATCTTGGGAGTGATGTTGTTATTGTTGTTTTGGTTGGGGTTGGCACGACGGGGAGGCATTTGTTGGTTTGATAGGGATAAGTAATGATGGATAGGTCTAAAGAAGTTCTAACACACCATCCAAAACAATCAAGTTCAAATCAAACAATCAAGCAATCATCAAGCAACTATTCACTTAACAACTTATGAGCTTAACCCATGAGTTGAAGGAAACAACAAGTTTTCTTAAAATAATTAACTTAGTATAGTCATACCTCATAGGTCAATATGATCCATACACTAACATGATATCAATGTTTTGGTAGGCAATCTAATGTCTCTTGGTTCTCACTTGTAGTCCTTAGTGATGTCTAAGTTGAAGTCCTTGGTGAAACTTAAAGTTGAAGTCATTGGTCATGGTGAAGGCTTTGTCCATCAAGTTGAAAAAGGAAGAGGTGTAGAATCAAAACCAAAATGGTTGAGGAAAGAGTTTACAATATTGTTTGTAAATAAGTTTTGGAACAAATACAACTCCTATTTTCTAAGGGGTTTTGTCCAATCCTAGGGTTACAATCCTACAGGCAACACAGTGCTCTGATACCATCTGTAGAGTTCCCAACCTTTAATAAGGTAGAGATCCATGTGTTCACAATGCTAGTCCCTGGATCATTAGCTAGCATCCACAGTTAAGATGTAATATCAAGATACAAAGGTCATAATACAACTTTATAACCAGGAATAAAATAATTTATTACATCTTACATAGCTCATTTGGCTATCTCATTACAATGCAGCAGAATATAACAATAGCATGGGGTCCTTCATCTTCAAAGTGCCACAGGAAATCATGTTGGTTGTAGACTTGTATCCTATTCAACACACTTCACTAACATCAAACAAACCTGCAACATAATAAGTTGCAGCCACAAGGGTCAATACATTTGATTTGCATTGGCAAGTTTCACTACTATGTAGAAATAAGTGGATCCTATCATTACATGCATATCTGGCTAAGTAGGGTTTAGGCTCTTTTGCAGAAAGCAATATAGTTTTGTTCTATATTTCTAAAATAGTTTTGATCTTTTGTCAAATCTTTCTGAACTACTTGGAAAACTCCAACTGTTTCAATTCCCTTGTTGTCACCCTCAAGTTTTACTTTGAGAAATTGGAATGTCGAGATCTTCCATAGCTTCAGGCCTTAGTTGCTCAGAGTTGTCCATAACCGGGGACACGGCTAAGTACTTAGAATTTGATCTACTGCAGAAGTTGTACACTTTACCGACATGACACAATCTCTTCTTGACGCCACCAGTGGCCGCTGGATAAGTACTCACCAAAAATGGAGTACCGGCAGATCGAGAATGTGACAAAGTCTTTCCATAGAAGTCCTCCCAATACACAATGCTAGCTTGTCAACCAAGCACCAATGTAGGGATAAATTTCCCATACACAATTCTAGTTAACCTGAAGATGCCAATGCATGGGTCTTCCACTATGTAGTTGACTAAGCCAGAGCCCATTTAGCATGTGGATGTACACGGAAGCCACTGTACGAGAAACATGTTCAATCTCTAAGTCCCTGGGTGGTTTTCTTCTAGTGCACATACAAAAAGATAGCCATATAAACATGGTTCCCTTTGTTGCCACCTTGTCCAAAACTTGAGTATCCTTTTCCACCCAGGTGGTTCATTGAGTACTTGTTTTATTATATAAAACATATATCTTTCCAACACTTCATATAATCATATCATGTATCCCATCCCAAATATATAGCAGGGATAAGCTTACTACAACTACAATGTTTTCACTAAAGAAGATATAATGGTATCCTATTAGGATTTAGCATAGCATAAAATATAGTAGTCCTTATCATGCATGTTACAAAAATCCACTAAGTGTAATGAAAATAGTAGGACATGGATGATAGTGTCACTTGCCTTTTTAGTAGAGAATGTTGGTTCACTTCTTGATCTTGCAAATATCACACTCTTCTAACTTCACTACAATTCAATCAAGCAAACACATATTCAACTAGCATTCAAACAATTTATCACACATAAAATAACAAAAACAAGGTCATGCATGCAAGCATGCAAAAGATAGTTTTATTTGAAAAAGTGGTTTCTACTAGGCTCTAAACATTTTCAAGCTCCCATTGGTCATTTACAAAAGTGGTAAAACCATTTGCAAAAGGTTTCATCTCATAAACCAAATATTATGCTAAGGTGATATTTTATGTTGTTGAAAATATCTTTTAGCAAAGTAATGACTTTATATGGTTCATAAAATATGTTATTAATTCACAAAACTTGGTGTTTAGGGTTAGAAGGTTTGAATCACATCATTTCTCAAAGGCTTTACTCAAAAATCAATTTTAAACCATAAACAATATTTTTATTTGACTAGAAATGTGCTAATTCAAATATTTATTCCTTAACTTCACAAAATACATTTTTAAATCCATAAGTTGGTTCCTAGGGTCAGTAGGTTCAAAACAATCTATTTTGCAAAGATTTCACCTTAAAAATATATCTAGAACTATTTTTATATTAAAATTATGCCTACACAAGTTTCTGCAATTTCAACCAATTTTCCAGAATCAAAACATTAAACAAAGTGCATGGTTGCAAAGTATTTGTTCTGCTGATTCCATTGATATAAAATTTGCAAAATTTGGACGTGTAGAATTAAAGTTATGAATTTTACAAGTTTGCATATCTAATAGATTCTAATTCCTGTTTTAATTCAAACCCTGTCCATGTGGCTCGATCCTATTGGTCGGTAACGGTTCGTGCAAATCGACTATTACTGGCCGTAGGATCTTACTTAAAACACACGACGCATATGGACACGTACCCTTTCGATTAAGATCTAATCTCAGCCACTAGATCAAAATCTAACGGACACAGCGTAGTTGACCATTGTCTGGCGGCGCTGGCGGCGGCGCACACTCGGGCGGTGGCGTTGGCGATGATTCAGTAAGCGAGGGAGGGAGCTAGGATGCTCACCATGCTCGTGGGAGTGCGGTAAAGCTCAAGGTGAGGTCGTCTACTCGAGGGGCGCACCGGAGCAGCGGCGATTGCTCGTTGGAGTTAGTGGCGGCGTCGGGTGCTTTGGTTTATCGTGGGGGGCAAGGCTGCAGGTCATGCCGAGGCAAACGGGAGGGGGCGTTAGACGCGTACTGTTCTGGGGATCATGGGAGCATCATCAGGAGGGTTCGGGGCGGTCTGAGCTTACCAGGGAGGCTTGCCGGAGTAATGGCAGACGACGGTGGTGCTCGGTGTCGAGGAGGAGCGGGCGAGACCAAGCGGTTGGCACTGGGAGATGCGCAGAGGTCTGCTGGTCAAGCTCGTGCAAAGCAAGGCCGAGGGGATGACTGTCCTCGTCGGAATTGATGGAGGACCTCGTTGGAGCAGAGAGGGTTTGAGCTCGCGATTCTCGCAGCCTGGAGGCAGAGAGGAGGTGTGGCTTGGGGAAATGGAAGAGGAGAGCGTGGCGTTTAAAGGCGTGCGGTTGCTGGCGAGATTTACTCGCGGTGTTATGCCAATTCAATGGCATTCATCGCCGGCAGAAATGGCGAGGGGGAACGGTCGAGGTGGAGACGATGATCTGACGGCGTGGGACCGTGTTGACAGCGAGAGAGAGGGAGAGAGAGTGGGGTCCCTGCGTCAGTGACTAGGCGGGTGTGTTCCTGGGTGAAAACGGTTCGCGTGTGGGGAAGTAGTGGGCTGCGCTGCTGGGCTTGCTGGGCTGCCCAGATGGATTGGGTTAGTTTCTATTTTTTATACTGATTGCTTTTCTTTTTCTGTTTTGAATTTTCTGTTTTGATTTGCAATCAAATAATTCAAACTCCATTTTAATTCAAACCACCACTAAACTTTAGGTATAGTTTAATTCTGTTTAACAACATATTCCAAAGTCCAAAAATAAAATAATTCTTTTATTCTTTTAGGATCTATTAATAATTAAATAAATAGACATTAGTCTTTAATTCAAATAGGATTTAATATATTTTTAAAACTCTATTTGAAATCTAAATTTATACAAAAATCTTTTCAGTAGGTTTTATTAAAAACATAACACTTTGAAATATAATTTAAAATAATTTCATAAGTTTTTAATGATCATTCAAAATAGGAAAATGTCTTTACTTGAATGAAATTTGGATATAAATAAATCCTCATGGTTTTATTTAAATAAACTTTTACTCCTTTTTATCAAACAAAATATTTTATTGTAAAATGCTTGGCCAAGGTTTAATTTGGCTTTGCTTATAAAACTATATTTTTTATTTAAAGGTCCTAAAATGGTGATTCCAAGTTTTATAACTTTATTTATTATTTGTTTATCTTTTTTTAAATCCTTCTAGGATTTTATTTGATCAAAATAGGTTTTGATGTTTCCAATTGGAATCAAAAGTTTCTTCTCACCCTAAATTTCAACAATTATTTATTTTGTTTATTTATTTTTCACATTTCAAAATTTGGAAAATTTTGGGATGTGACAATAGGTGGCACCAAGATCCCTCATAGTGCAACAAAGGACCTCGAGCCGCCTATACATGTCTTCGGGAGTATCATCATCTTGCATGGCAAAACCATCGTACTCATTGTTGACTTCATCAAACTTGGAGCTTTGAATGCTTGCATTCCCAACAAACAGTTCGGTGAGTTGATCCCATGCTTCCTTGGCGGTGTTGAATTGACGAATGTGAGCAAAGTCCTTGGGAGTCAAAGCCTTTTGAATCATGCCCAAGGCAGTGGCTTGAGTTGCTTGTCCACCAATTCACCTCGAGTCAACTTCTTTGGGTCCTATGGAGAGAACCCATCCTCCACAATCCTCATTAACTCAATAGAAGAGCTGGAAATATGTGAGCGCATTAGATATTGACAATTGGAGAAATTTTAAGTATCTAACATAGGTGGTGCTCCTTGAGGAATGAGGTGTGGCATGGGAATGGGTGGATCCGGAGTATACTTCAGCGGTGGGGGCATCGCCGAGTAGTCCTTTCCTCCACTTTCCTCTTTGGAAGTTGAGTCTTCGAGCCCCTCGGTGTTCTCGCTTGGAACCTTGGTAGATGTTTGAGCAACAAAACCAAGTCCCAAGTGAGTGTTGACGGTCGCGGGATTCACCCCGAGGGCGGTCACGGGAACGGTGGGAGGAAGCTCAGTGGTTTGGGGTGTGACAAGAGGAACCAAGGGGTTTGGCTTGAGAGACTGCAAAACAGTCATCATTTCCTCAAAATTAGACATCATGGATGACTCCAATAGCTTGAGGTCATCCATGGTGGCCAAGTTCTTGGAGTTGTAATTTTCACTACCCCCTTCGTCGGCCATCATCTCTTAGGCGGTAAAGCCCGAAATAAGAGCCTTGGCTCTGATACCAATTGAAAGTACCGACTTTGAATCGACTAGGGGGGGTGAATAGCCGACTACCAATTTTTAATTAGTTACTCAATTTTAGGCTTGTCAAGAAGATAAGTTCTCTAGATATGCAACTAGGTGAACAACCTATATGCTAGAGAACTAACAACAAGCACAAGAGCGGTAAAGAGCAAGTAGTAAAGGTAAGGAACGAGATAACCGGAGCGGGGACACGGAGATGTAATTCCCATAGTTCACTTCCAAGGAAGCTATGTCTACGTTGGAGAGGTGTCAGGGCCACACAAGGTCACCCGAGCGCCACAAAGGCCTCACCTTATTCTTCGGTGAGCTCCCCCACAAAGGAGGCCTCACAATCCACTAACCGGTGACCTTGAAGGCGCCAACCGAAACCTTTACAACAAGGTTGAGGGCGAAGTTGCACAACTCAATTGGAGGCCCTCAACGACACCATAGAGCTTTACAACACATGCCCTTATCTCCGAGGATGCCCTACACCGTCTAGGGTTCAAAGAAACCCAAGAGTAACAAGATCCACAAAGGATAGGTGGGGGGTATCAAATCTTCTTTGGTGGAAGTGTAGATCTAGGTCACCTCTCCCACCTCTCAAAAGATCAAGTGATTTGAGTGGAAAGGGAGAGAGATCTAGTGAGGTGAAGCTCTAGTATTAATGGAAGAGAGAGAAAACTGAAGAGTTAGGTAGGAGGAAGAAGGAGGGCGCCTTAAATAGGCCCCCTCCAAACTGAACTGTTGGGAAGATCACGACCTCACTGGAAGTTCTGGTGAGGGACCGGAAGTTCCGCCCAGCGATGCCCCAACGGTATGAAGACCGTTGACGCACGCTCCAAAGCTTGACCAGAATCGGAAGTTCCGGTGAAACTTCCGGAGAAAGTTTCGGGCCAAGTTCTGTCAAATAGAACACTTGCAAACAGAAGTATTGTAAACCTGAGCGGAACTTGGAGCGGAACTAGGGCAGAACAACTAGGCTGCAAAACATGCCTAACCTGAAGTTCCGCTCAGGGTCTCAGCGGAAAAAGCAAAGGAAGTTCCTGCGACCGGAACTTCCGGTGCTATTTCCGGTGGAAGTTCCGTCAAATAGAACACTACCATATAGCAGGTTCTGAGATCTGGCCAGAACTTCCATCAGAATTTGGACCGTAAATAATCCCAGATCCATCCCATAGAGCACCCTGAGCGGAACTTCCGGCTCCTGGCCGGAAGTTCCGATCGAAAAAAACTACACCAACTGGTCAGAAACTCGCTCTATCACTGAAGAATAGGATGGCTATGGCGGTGCAAAAATGGTTTGTGCATTACCAGATGATTCCCCACAGCCTTCCGAGGTGGACCCCCTCTTGATAGTACGGTGATCTAAAACAATAAAATGAGAGAAAGAGAAAAAGGAAAGACCGCCGTCTTCACGAGATCCCAAGAATAGCATCCACACACTCCATAAGCTCCATCAAAAACAATTAACCTGAAACTCAAGCACACAGTTAGATCACAAGTGGGATTGTCATCATCACCAAAATAGCAAGGGAAAACATAGTCCTTTCAGCCCTTCTAGAAGCTTCCGGTGAAAACACCGAAAAAATTTCCGAACCCCGAAATTGGACTTCCCTTATATGAATCTTATTCTCCGGATCATTCTGGATCTCCTCGTGATGTCCTGGATCCAATCCGAGACCCCGAAAAACATTCGGTATCCAACTCATTACCATATCTATTAAACAACATCGAATCCTTAAGTGTGTCTCCCTACGGTTCGTGAATTATGCAGATATGATTGAGACTCTTCTCCGATCAATAACCAATAGAGGAATCTGGAAATTCATATGGCTCCCACATATGAATACGATTACTTCGTGACCGAATGAACCATTTAAATACGATACCAATTTCCCTTTGTCTCGCGATACTTTACTTATCCGAGGTTTGATCGTTGGTATCTCTGCATACCTAGTTCAACCTCGTTACCGATAAGTACTCTTTACTCGTTCCTATGATATTTGATCCCTTGTGAGTTAGTCACATGCTTGCAAGCCAATTGGATGACATTCCACCGAGAGGGCCCAGAGTATATCTATCTGTCATATGGATGGACAAATCCCACTCTTGATCCATGTGCCTCAACACATACTTTTCGAATACTCAATGCCACCTTTATAACCACCCAGTTACGAAGTGGTGTTTGATGTCATCAAAGCATCCATACAGTGATGCTGATTAACATGATCTCATGGTCAAAGGATTTAGGTTACTATGTATCTGAAAGCTTATAGCAAACAAACTATTAAAATTACTTGATATTTATGCTACGCTTAACTATAGGAGTGTTTCCATCACATCATTCTCCTAATGATATGACCTTGTTATTAATATCATCCAATGTTCATGGTTAGGAAACCATAATCATCAATTAATCAACAAGCTAGTATTACAAGAGGCTTACTAGGGACTCTTACATGTTTACAAATCACACAAGTATTAATGTTTCCGGTTAATACCACTATAGCATGGTATGTAAACATTTATCATAAACACAAAGATATAATAATAACTACTTTTATTATTGCCTCTTGGGCATATCTACAACAGGTTCTGGAGCGGTGCCCAATAGCTTGTTGGTGGAAGGCAATGGAGCGAGCAGTTGCTAGTGGATGCGCACTCGGCGGCAACTCCGAAAATGGCTTGGCTCCTCCCACCTCGGCCTGCAACCCTAGATCGCATCATACACCACCTACAAGATCAGGTGGCCATGTCTCCGATCTCGCTGGATTCAGGCGTATGCTTGGCTGTGTTTGCTTTACAGGCTTCCCCAGATACGCTGCCTTCTAAGCCTCCATGACACACACACCCCATATGGGAATGCATCGCCGACACCACGAAAGGTTACGTGCTCGGGTGATTGGTGAACCAAAATAGCATATTGTTAGCACCTTGGGTACATCGACATTGTCGCCTCCATGGACGCGATTATAAAGATATTGATGTGGGGATTATCAAGGCTGAAATGTTTGAAGATTGGCTAGGCTCTAAAGGCATCATCTTGCATGCTGACATCGAGTCAAGATTGCTTACTGCAGGTGGCCGTCCTAAGGAGTACTTGTTGGGAATATGCCCAAGTGGCAATAATAAAGTTGTTATTATTATATTTAATATTCATGATAAGTGTTTATTCTCCATACTATAATTGTACGTACCGGAAACTAAATACAGGTGTCGATAAATAAACAATACATCATCCCTAGTGAACCTCCTCTACTAGTTCATTAGTCAAGTGTTGGTTAAAGTTTCCTGACCATGGACATGTAATGTCACTTGATAACGGGTTCACATCATGAGGAGAATGATGTGAAGACAGACCCAATAATAAGCATAGTTGTTGATCGCGTCACTTGGTTTGATTGTTATCGCTTTTGTATATGTCAAGTTTTGTTTCCTTAGACCATGGGATTGTGTTACTCTCTAGTACCATATGATTACTTTGTGGACATAAAATGTCACTTCGTAACTATGTGATTATAAAGATGGCTTTAAGGTATCTCCGATGGTACTTGTTGAGTTGGATAAATCAAGACCGGGATTTGTTTCTCCATATGATGGAGAGATATCTCTAGGTCCTGTCGATAGTATATTATCCTAAATCTCGCAAGAATGTGACTAATATGTTTAGTCGTGGGGATCCTATACCACAGATTGAGTAAAGAGAACTTTCTGATAATGAGATTGAAGAAGGTATACCGATACTGACGGTCAAATCTTGGTCAAGTAATATATCGCGAGACAAAAGGAATCAGATACTAGATTAACTAATCCTTGACATCATGGTTCAACCGATAAAAATCTTCGTTGAATATGTAGGAACCATTATGAACATTCCTGATCCCGCTACTGGTTATTGCTCAAATGGGTGTTTCGAGCATGTATGCATGTTCTCGAACCCGTCGTCTCGCACACTTAACGCTTTAGCGTCGCTAGGTTTCGTCGAGATAATAGATGGTGTAAACAAATGGTGATTCGGAGTCTTCGATGTGATCTTAGATATAACGTTGAGTTCCAAAATGGTCCAGAGGTAGAGAAAAAGTATATTTGTGTTGGTTTTTGGTTCCGATATAATATTAAATATTATCAAAATGTGTTCCGAGAAGGTTCTATAAGCATCAGGAATGTTCCGGAAGGGTGTGATTAGTCCAAAGGAATGTACGAGCCTTGTGGGAGGACTGCCTAGCCTAAATGGGCCAAGGCGCCTAGCCCTCCTAGCCCACACGCCCCTCCCTTCCCTAAACCCTAGCAGCCCTAAACCCTAAGGGAAAGGGGAAGGGATTCACACTCCTTAGCCTCCGCCCCTCCCTTGGAGGAGGGGCTCGGGCAAGCCGCCCCCTTGGCCTATATAAAGAGGGGGGATGGAGGCTCCATCCCCAATAATTGTTGGTTGCTCTCCTCTCTCACAGACCCCCCCCCCCTCTGTAGTTTTGGCTTAGCAGAGCTTTGCTGCTCTCATACACCATAGCATCCACGCCGCCTTGCTGCTGAAATCTCGCGAAGCTCTTCTCCCTCGTTTGCGGGATCAAGGAGGAGGATATGTCACCAAGATGGAACGCGTGGATACCATGGATGTGCTGCCAGAATGCATGACTTTATTTAATTGATCTGACGCACATGTACGCCTACATCACCCACGATCCCTTGATCGTTAAACACTCGTTAAACTTTGGGGTAAGTAGATTGGATATATATACCGTTACTATCATCTTGTAGATTGGATCTTTGGTTTTTTCCGCTCTTCCGTAGGATTTTTTGTTTTTTATGAAACGAACCCATCAGTACTTGGAGAGGTTTGGGAGAAGATGTTGATTCACTGCTTGTTGTGTGCACATGATTCATTTGTGTGGTGATGGCCACTTGAAAACCATGCACGTGATCACAGTGTGTTGGACGATGGATGAAGAACAACGGTGTTTCGGCAAGTGGGGGCGACCACACACGGGGACTTTGTTCTTGGTGGTGCTCTACTAGTGGAAACGAGGCCTTTGGTTGAGTCTGGAAATGGGCTTTAACACCGGTTCTTCTATGAACCGGTGTTAAAGGGGGTGCCCGTACCAGCGTGGCATGTGCAGCAAAAAGGATCCCCCCTTTAACATCGGTTCGTGCCACGAACCGGTGTTAAAGGCCCTGCACCAGTGGCCCGTGCAGCCCCCCCCCCCCCCTTTAACACCGGTTCGTGGCTTGAACCGGTGTTAAAGGGGGGATATATAACACACCACAACCCACACCCCTCTCTTCCATTTTTTCACTCTCTCATTTTGGAGCCTAGCAAGAGGGTGAGAGGTGTGCTAGTTTGTGTTTGTTTCCTATGCACAAGAGATGTTCGGTGAAATGCCCGAGAGCTCAAAATAAGTTTTCTCGTTGCTCTTTCCTTCTCGGTCGAGGTCGGCAACTATCCTTTCATGTGCCATTGATGTACTATATATAAATGGTCATCTCCCTATTAATTTTTGATATATACTATATATTAATGCAGATGAACCGGCAATGGATGTACGGTGACCGACGCACTTCCGAGTACATTACGGGCCTCCAAAATTTCATCGTTGTGGATAATGCAAACCGTGGTCACAATGGTTTTAAGTGTTGTCCGTGTGTTCACTATCAGAACAAGAAAGACTACTCAAATACCACAACCATTCACGCCCACCTGCTTCGATCCGGTTTCATGCCCAGCTATAATTGTTGGACCAAGCACGGAGAAAAAGGGGTTGTGATGGAAGACAACGAAGAAGAAGAGGATGATGACAACTATCATAATATGTATCTTGAATATGATGATACTGCAACGGGGGTAGATAATGAAGATCAAGAGGCAGCAGATGGGCCCGCTGATGACGATCTTGGTCAGGCCATTACTGATGCAAAGGAAGAATGTGAAACTAAAAAGGAGAAGGAGAAGCTGGAGCAGATGTTAAAGGATCACAAAACATTGTTGTACCCAACTTGCGAAGATGCCCACAAAAAGCTAGGTACCACACTGGATTTGCTGCAATGGAAGGCAGAGAACGGTGTGACTGATAGCGCATTTTCAAAGTTGTTGGTAAAAATGAAGAATCTTCTTCCAAGAAATAATGAGTTGCCCGACAGTACATACCAAGCAAAGAAGGTTGTCTGCCCTCTAGGATTAGACGTGCAGAAGATACATGCCTGCATTAATGACTGCATCCTCTACCGCGGTGAGAAGTACGAGAATTTGGATGCATGCCCGGTATGCACTGCACTGCGGTATAAGATCAGACGAGACGATCCTGGCGATGTTGAGGGCGAGGCCCCTAGGAAGAAGGTTCCTGCCAAGGTTATGTGGTATGCTCCTATAATACCACAGTTAAAACGTCTCTTCAGAAATAAAGAGCATGCCAAGTTGTTGCGATGGCACATGGAAGACCGTAAGAAAGACGCGATGTTGAGACACCCCGCTGATGGGTCACAGTGGAGAAAAGTCGAGCGAGAGTACCCGAACTTCGCACGTGACGCAAGGAACTTAAGGTTTGGTCTAAGTACATATGGCATGAATCCTTTTGGTGAGCAGAGCTACAGTCACAGCACCTGGCATGTGACTCTATGTATCTATAACCTTCCTCCTTGGTTGTGCATGAAGAGGAAGTTCATTATGATGTCAGTGCTCATCCAAGGCCCGAGGCAACCCGGCAACGACATTGATGTGTACCTAAGGCCATTAGTTGAAGAACTTTTACAGCCGTGGGCCAAACCAGGTCTACGTATGTGGAATGAGCACAAAGGGGAGCCATTTTACCTACGAGCGTTGCTTTTCGTAACCATCAATGATTGTCCTACTCTTAGTAACATTTCAGGGCAGACAAACAAGGGATACAATGCATGCACACACTGTTTAGATGAGACTGAAAGTGTATATTTGGAGAAATGTAAGAAGGTTGTGTACCTAGGGTATCGTCGATTTCTTACGAACCTGCATCCAGTAAGAAAGAAAGGCACGCATTTCAAACATCTGGCAGAACCCCGGAGGAAGCCTGTCCTCCATACCGGTGAGGAGGTATTTGGTATGGTCAAGGACCTAGAAGTAATCTTTGGAAAAGATCCTGGCAGTCTATCTGTTCCGAATGACGATGCCGGACACACGCCCATGTGGAAGAAGCAATCTATATTTTAGGACCTACCCTATTGGAAAGTCTTGGAGGTCTGCTCTTCAATCGACGATGATCCAAAGCGTCACATAGTTCTTTCAGGGAAAAGAAACATCGTGGGAGTGGAGGACAAGACAGACATGTCAGAAGATTATAATAAGTTTGATGAAATTCCGCCCTTCAGAGTGAAGACTGACCCAACCATCCTGTTAAACGATGCTGATACTCCATGGTTACGGCCGACGCGATCATAAGATTGACTATATGTATTAATTGAGACATTTTTGGCACACATATGTATCTCAACATGGAAATCAATGTCATATTTCTTCTGTTAACAGTATATGTATTAAATGAGCCATTTTTCTTCCTGTCATTTCTTCCCACCATTTTTCTTCCCACCATTTTTCTTCCCGCCATTTCTTCCCGCCAGTTTTCCCCGCCAGTTCTTCCCTCCAGCCATTTCTCACTATATATATATGTAGGGTTGGCCTCCATTATCATTGCACATCTCTATACTCATATCTGCAACCTCATCACTCTTTCCCATGGCTTCCACCGTAGCACTAACCCCCAGGGAGGCGGAGGCGCTTTGCACCTCAAACTACCCCTGCCCGCCGGGCTACTGTGTCCCCGTCGGCTGGATGCTGAGCGCCGGAGGCGTGCCGGTTCCTCCTGTCCCTCTAGGTGTGGCGCGCCAGATGGCCATCACAAACCACTACTACTTCGAGCTCACGCCGGAGCAGCGGAGGAATCCCAGATGGCATCCTGACTATTTCCCTACTTGGGAAGCCTTCTTCGGGGATCGGCGTGAGAGGGCGCTCGCCAAGCACGAGGAGGACGGCCCACCTTCTCCGAACTTCAACGAGGCCGGCCGTTGGCTGTGGTGGTGCGGTCGGACTCTCCAGAGCGTCATGGCCTATGACACTGCCGCCAACTCTAACCCCCGTCTGCGCTACCCTCAAGTCCATCCCACGCGTACTCAGCCTTCAAGGTTCAATTACGGCGACCCCGACGACGACAGCGACGATGGCGGTGGCGATTACGAAGACTACAGTGGCGAGTATTACAGGTGTAGGCAGGAGCATGACTGAATCACTCCAACATTCCGAAACAAGTTCGGCCAATTGTGACTTAATTTGGCCATGTATCTTAATTTTCAATTCTTTTATGTATCTTAATTTTCAGTTGTGCTTTATATAACTTACTGTTAGTTCCATTATGTACTTTAATTCTAGTTCTATCATAATAAAATATCAAACTTGTGATGGAAAACAATGTTGCAAGAGGAAGTTTTCCTTTATGTCGCACCAAAAAGGCATTTTCCATTTTCTGAGCATAAAAAACAAACGGTTTTATGAAGCAACCACCAAATGGATAATTAAAAAAACTACCACCACATTTTACAAAAATATTAGACCAACTTATATGGACAATATACCAACAGGAGGATCTGAAAACTTTCCGTCCACCTCTGGTGAAAAGGACAAATTCCTGCCGAATCGGCAGGAAGTGGGTCAGATATGAACTACAGGTACATGATACGATGCTCATAATTTAAAAAAATCATTTTTTGGTTCACAATATGCTATTTTATCAAAAATCCAATGCAAGTTTAGCGAGGCTTGGCCCCGATCTAAGAATCTTCATGCCTGTTGTTCGACAAAGTTTGACAATAGTTTAAAACAGGGATAAAAAATTAAAAAACGATCGAAACAATGCGAAACCTTCACGTGGTGTTATATTATGTGACATAGTTAGAAGGAAAAATATCAAACTTGGTATAATGATTATGTCTCAAAAAAACCTTCACAAAATGACCTATCTCATTCGAGGTTTCTTGGCTTTCGGGTCAAATGACCAATGTTATGGCTAGAATCAAGGCATAGTTTGTGATAATGTGGCCATATTGTGCATACATGTGTATCATGGCATGGCAAACAATGTTGCAAGAGGAAGTTTTCCTTTTTGTCGCACCAAAAAGGCATTTTCCATTTTCCGAGCATAAAAAATGGACGGTTTTGTGAAGCAACCACCAAATGGCTAATTTAAAAACTACCACCACATTTTACAAAAATACTAGACCACCTTATATGGACAATGTACCAACAGGGGGATCTAAAACCTTTTTGTCCACCTCTGGTGAAAAAGACAAATTCCTGCCGAATCGGCAGGAAGTGGGTCAGATATGAACTACAGGTACATGATACGATGCTCATGATTTTTTTTAAAAAATCATTTTTAGGTTCACAATATGCTATTTTATCAAAAATCCAATGCAAGTTTAGCGAGGCTTGGCCCCGAGCTAAGAATCTTCATGCCCGTTGTTCGACAAAGTTTGACGATAGTTTAAAACGGGAATAAAATACTAAAAAACGATCGAAACAATGCGAAACCTTCGCGTGGTGTTATATTATGTGACATAGTTAGAAGGAAAAATATCAAACTTGGTATATTGATTATGTCTCAAAAAAAACCTTCACAAAATGACCTATCTCATTCGAGGTTTCTTGGCTTTCGGGTCAAATGACCAATGTTATGGCTAGAATCAAGGCATAGTTTGTGATAATATGTCCATATTGTGCATACATGTGCATCATGGCATGGCAAACAATGTTGCAATAGGAAGTTTTCCTTTTTGTTGCACCAAAAAGGCATTTTCCATTTTTCGAGCATAAAAATGGATGGTTTTGTGAAGCAACCACCAAATGGCTAATTCAAAAAACTACCACCACATTTTATAAAAATACTATACCACCTTATATGGACAATGTACCAACAGGAGGATCTGAAACCTTTTCGTCCACCTCTGGTGAAAAAGACAAATTCCTGCCGAATCGGCAGGAAGTGAGTCAGATATGAACTACAGGTACATGATACGATGCTCATGATTTTTTACAAAAATCATTTTTAGGTTCACAATATGCTATTTTATAAAAATCCAATGCAAGTTTAGCGAGGTTTTGTCAGATTCCAAAGTATACAAAAGATGCGGCATTTAAATATCTAAACAATTCAAAAATGTTAATACAAAATATAATATGATTTGCTCTAATAAAATAGGGTTAGATTCCTTTTTAGATACTTAATATTTCTTATGTTCAAAGATTTAGGGTTTGACTATTTTATTTTTGTTTTAATTGAATAATCAAAATTTATATGTAAGTGTTTTAATCATTTTGAAACTTTTCATCTACAGTAACTATAAAATGTTTTTATTTGACTGGATAGATCTTAATTTTCTGAAAATTATGATATATTATTCATATTTTTCTGAGTTGAAATGAAAAAGATAAGAACTTTCTAAATTCTATCCTATTTTATGAATTAAAAAAGCCCCCAACCCTTTAATGTACGAAATAAATGCACCCCCCTTTAACACCGGTTCCAGCCAGGAACTGGTGTTAAAGGGGGGGTGCGCGCGAAATGAAATAAATGCCCCCCCCTTTAACACCGGTTCCTGGCTGGAACCGGTGTTAAAAGGGGGAATGAAGCAGAGGAGATCGCCGTCGCGCGCCGTCCACGCTTGTCGCCGTCACCGTCCTGCTGTCCGCCGCCGAGTCCGCCATCACCATCCGTCCTGCCATCCGCCGCTGCCTTCCACGCCTGTCGCTGCCATCGCCGTGTCCGTCGTCCTCGCGCGCGCCGCCTCGACGTAGCTCATCGCCACCACCTCCCGCGCCAGCCGCCGCTCGTTTGCCGCACGGCACCGCGCCGTCCCGCTCCCGTTCTGCGCACTGCCCGCGCCCCGCGCCTCCACCGTACCGGCGCCCCGCCACCCGCGCTGCCGGCCGGCCGCGCGCGCCCCGTAGGTGAGCTGCACCTCTTTTTTTAGGTTAGTTTAGTGTTAATTATTAGTAATTAATTAGTTAGTATTTTATAAGTGTAGTTTAGTGTATTATTAGTAGTATAGTGTTAGTATTAGTTTAGGGTTATTTAGTTTAGGGTTATTAGTTTAGGGTTATTTAGTTTAGGTTTATTTAGTTTAGGGTTATTTATTTAGTTTAGGGTTATTTAGTTTAGGGTTAGTTTAGGGTTATTTAGTTTAGGGTTATTTATTTAGTGTAGTTTAGTGTATTTAGTTTAGGGTTATTTATTGTATTTTAGTGTTAGTATTAGTTTAGGGTCGTCACCTCGCTGCTCTGCAAGCGCCGCCGCTGGCCGCCGTCGTTAACGTCGCTCCGGTGACCCCTAGGTAGTGGCGCCGCCCGTTTTAGGTAGGCCGCATCACGCTAAGGCGAACCCGCTACCTCGCGCGCCCTAGGTCGCTCTCATATGCATCCGGGATTTCTCCAAATTAGGGTTTAATCAACTTACATGACAAGTTTAATTAGAAGAACATAATGAACCCTCTCATATGCATCCGGGATTTCTCCGAATTAGGGTTTGGACCCCTCGGAACTCGTTTGAAATGATCAAGCATCCTTAGGGTTTTAATTTCATTTGTGTATTTTTGTATGAATAATATGTATATTTGTGTATGAATCCAAGTCCACTTGAATGTTACTCTGTTACTCTAGATAATATTATTGTTTTAGAAACTATGGATCCACTCAGTAGAAACCTTGAAGAGGAAGAAATAATGGAGAACATCATCCACGAGGACACCTCACAATATCTGAACTTGCAGGGACATGATGACAGCTCAAGTAGTCATGGAGAATATGACGACTCCGGTGAACGCACTTTAGTGATTACAAAGTCCGTCGAGGTATATGCATGGATTAATCCTCTGCTGACTTCCACCGATTGATTTGTATATATGTACATGTATTAATTAACGCTTCTTTCTTCTTTTAGCCCTCTGGATCGACCAGCCATCAACAATCTTCTTCTACGAAAAAGAGCAAGCGAGGCGCGAGCCATCGGTTGAAAGATCGTGCAAAGTTCACGATCGAAGCAGTCCGTGTTGATGGCAGGCCGATGGAGCCCAAGAAGGCCACAGACAAATTTGTACGTCAGGCTGGAGTTCTTGTTAGGGACCAAATCCCAATCATAATTGAATATTTGAATAAGCCAAAGAAGGGCGACGGTACCTTTGTCGATGAAAGATCCAAAGAAACGCTTTGGAATTCGCTGTTCGTAAATTTCACCCTTCTGCCAGAGGAGAATGAAAACAAACCGGTTATAAAGGAAAAGGTCAAAGAGTGGACTCTAAAGAAGATGGCTGACACTTTCCGCAACTGGAAGACAAAATTGAACAAAATTGTCAAAGCTCGCGAGACTACAGATTTCGAAGACGCATATTATGCGAAGATAAGACCTCACTGGCCCGAATTTGTGGCATACAAGGAACGTGCTATAGCTACAAAGAGGTCAGAATCCAATACGCTAAATGCCCAGAAGAAGGAATATCACCAGAGGACGGGGTCAGGTGGCTACATATCTCAAAGGCCTAAGTGGGAGGAAGCTGAGAAGGCCCTGCGTGATAGAGGGATCAAACCCCAGACACATGGGTGAGACCTACGTGCAAAGACTTGGTTCTACGGAATCGGAGCAAGGTTGGACCCAGAAACGGGATTGTGTATCTTCCCAACCCTCCTTGCCAAACCCATCACTGAACTCATCACGACATACGAGGAAACAGCCGCCAGGACCTTCCATCCCGACAGAGAGAATGACCAGCTCACACGCGCCATCGGTAAAAAAGAACACCCTGGACATGCACGAGGCACAGGGGGTATGACGTGGAAGGATGGGTTTGCCGAGTGGGGCGACTCTTACAGATGGCGTGGCAGAAAAGAAAAAGAGCGTACAGAGCGGATGACACAGATAGAACATGCACTTGTGGCGCTGCAGGCGCAAGTGAATGCACAAAAGAGCCAGCAAGCTACCGGCCCATCTCATGCATTGGAAGCTGCCGGCGGCCCAGACTCTGCGCGGAAAAGCAGCGTGGCTCTCACGGAGAACGTGCAGCCCACGCTTGAAATGGCGGGTCCTCGATACCCCGTGGATGAGATCACGGAGAGCGAACACGCTGAGCTGCATGTGAGATTAATGGGCTTATCCATTAAGGTGGCTGTCGGCTATGCCTTACCTCCTGTAGCTGGTGGAACTTACCACTGCCGACCGATTCCAGATGGCTATGCTGTTGTCGGGGTGGATGAGGTTGTGAAGGAATATGAGGAAGCACAGCTTGACCATGCCACAGGTGAAGGGGAAATTCAACTCAAATTTGCAGTGAAAACAACCATTCTTTGGAAGAAGGAACACATCGTGCTTCCAAATTGGAGGCCACTGGCACCCCCGCCGTCTCCGCAGCGTCAGCAGTCTGAGCCGTCTCAGCCGTCTCCAAGTCATCAGAATACTCCCCTGTCGTCTCGGCGCTTCAGCCATCTCCTGCGCGGCAGGAATCTCCGGCACGCCAGCCATCTCTGGCGCGCCAGCCATCTCCTGCGCGTCAGCCATCTCCGGCGCGCCAGCCATCTCCTCAGCATAAGCGGAAGAGCACTGCCACGAAGAGCATCACTAGCACTGCCACGAAGAAATCCGCAGGAAACCGTACGCCAAAGAGTTCAAGAAACTACGTCCCGCAGCCTTCCGCCAAGCCATTGCCGGTTTTACCGTGGAATCGTAGCGACGAGGAGACCAATAGGATCTCGGAAGAAGAGGTCAAGAAATTCTTTGCACCTAGACGGGCCGAGCCAAAGGAGAAAATAGATCCGGCGGTGGTGGAGAAGTTTTACAATAATCTTTTGAAACCTGAAACCACACTTGTGCCGGACTACGAGCGCTAGATTTTGAAGGGGGATGCAAGGCGGAGGGAGACTGGAAGTAGCAGTCGTGCGGCACCCCAGAAAACAGTTCCCATGCTCGGAGAGAAGGAAAAGTAATCATGCGCCCCACTCAAAGTGTTCGACACACGGAACGCTCCTCCTGTAAATGATTACGAGGCAGAGCTACAAAGAAAGGCAAATGAGATGGGGATGACTTAGATTGCATACTTGAACATCATGGGAGATAACTTGCCCAAAGGCGATGTCAACCCCATACAGTCATGGAAGTATGGGAAGAATCTCGTCAAGAAAGAGGAGCTCAAGAATCTACCAACAAAGATGCGAAGATTGCACAAGTGGTACCTTGATTTCTGCAAGACGAGAAAGGAAGAATGGATCACGGTGCATATAAGAGATGAAATTTTCTTGTGCGGAGACGACGAGATCGACTTCAGCATTCAAGACTTGCATTTTCTATTCAATCAGAAAGAACTCGACAAAGCTCCCATCAACCTTTATTATGTGTAAGTACTATTTTTGTAATTTCTATCTCATCTTATTCAATTCATTAATTGTATGTATATATATATATATGCTCACCATATATGTATATACTATTATGTAGGAAAAAGGTTATGAAATGCATGAAAGGAGGCCCTTTTGACATTGGGTTCGTTGACCCAAATAGAGTTCATGAAGAAGTGGTAAGAAACAAACCCGGGCAAACAGAAGATTTCTTGCTAAGGTCTTTACTGAGACAACAAACCAAAAGGGAAATACTATTGCCTTACAACTTCTCGTGAGTACTGTTACCCTCTCTTGTACACATTCTGTTTTGGCTTACTCGATGTTAAGTATAATTGATGATGAGTTATGCGTGCGTAGGTTTCACTTTATTCTGCTAGTCATTCAACCTGACTTAGGAAAAGTCCTTGGCATGGACTCATTACGAAAAGAAAAAGAGCTATGGGCAGACTTTAGAGAGATGCTCCAGAGGTAATTTCAATCATATTATCGCACTAGATCGGCAACTTTCGTGACAACAAGTAATTAATTACTCCTTTATCCATTTTTTTTGCCGGACAGGGTTTGGAAAAGGTTCACGGGCAGGGCCGTGGGTGAATGGTCAGAAGAACTAAAATTTGTAGACCAAAATGTAAGTAATACTAGCTAGCTAGGTCTGCGTATCTCTTTGATTCTGCTTCCAATTCCATTATATCATGCTTTATTGATTATTATTTTGATTGAACTCTCTATTCTCGTAAAGTGCGCGTATCAGGGACCCGGCAATAACTTATGTGGATACTATGTTTGCGAGTTCATTCGCAACACGATATGTGCGACGGGCCAAGCCGCACTAGAACAACTTAGAGTAAGTAAACAAAGTACACAACATTATTTTATTACCATCAATTGTCTTGAGTTTTATTCTTATATATATATTGACCCCATTCTTCATATATATTTAGATCGAACGGATGCGGGACCAACTCCTACCATTTGACCGCATACGAGCCATTCAAGAGGAATTAGCGGGGTTCATACTTGATGAGGTCGTCACGCCTGGCGGAGAACTCTTTAGATATCCAAAAAAATGAACGTTGTATATATGTTTGAACGTGTTTGTCTTTTACTTGATGCTTCAACGTTTACGGAGAATACCACACAATGACGATGTTTGTGTATAATAATAGTTGCTTAATTATTCATGTACTCGTATGTACTGACGACGATGTATGTGTATACCGCTCCCGATCGATTCCCCCTCCCCCTCCCCGTCCCGCCGCGCCGCAGAAATACGCCCAGAACGGGGCGGCGGCAGAACTCTGTCACGGCAGAGATTTAGGCCGTTTTCCTGCCGCGGCAGAGATTTATCTCGTTTTCCTGCCGCGGCACAGAACCTTTAACACCAGTTCGTGTTACGAACCGGTGTTAAAGGGGGGGCTGAGCGCTGCGGCAGCCCCACGTGCGCAGAACCGGTGTTAAAGGGGGGGGCCTCTAACACCAAACCCTCAACAGCGGTTCTATAACCGCTGTTAGAGGGTGTTCTGAACCGGTGTTAGAGACAGTGTTCTGCACTAGTGCTCCTTGACCTCCGTCTTAGGTTTTGGAGTGAAAATCTTCGGTCTAGCATTCAATGGTTATAAATGGCATTGGCGGCTCTCTAGTTGTTTCCTTGTTGAATGCATTGTCTAAAGATTGTACGTCTTAAGGGTGAAAATCCATGATTTGGCTATAGTGGCCACACATGGCGACTACAACATTTGTGTTGCCACCTTTCCGGAGGCGACGTTGTGAAGCGCCTTTCTCTGAGTCAACATGTCATCAATGGTGGTGGTTTGTTCCTAGCTGTTGCGAGCCTTGCTTTGGCAATATATTTTTTGTTTTGCTTTTTGCATGTATTCATCTTTAGTGTTTAGACTAGCTCTAGATATCATGTTGTTAGAGAGGGGCATATGTATTTGTTATCATCGATATTCCTATACTCCTTCAATCCAAATTAAGAGACCTAGATTTGTTTAGATTCGAATATACCTAGAACTAAAATATAAGTAGATATCTTCGAATCTTGACATATATATCTTGTCTATTAATTTAGATAGAGAGGGAGTACTCTCTCCGATTCATATTAATAGACTCAACTTTATCTAATTTTTATATTATTAAGTTAAGTATTTAGACTCGTATCTAGACAAAGTTATGGTCGTTAATATGGACCGAGGAAGTATAAAAATTCAATCAACGAGTAGGGGCAAAGATACCTGCGAGTTGCGATGGCCGATGGGTCATGAGCGGTTCCAGCCACGAGGATTTGCAGTTGCAGCAGCGCACTGACTGACGAGAGGCATGCAGGGAAATGGAAGTTCCTGCGAGTCACCGTCCGTCCAATGTGTACTATGCACTGCGCACCACAGAGTGTCCATCTTTTGGGTAGCAGCATCGATCGAGAAGCAGAATTAGCCTGTTCCGCGGCATGCTAGGGCGTGGCAGCTTGGAAGTACCCACACTACAGCTTCTAGATATTTGCAAGGGACGTGTACTGAAACTATCTTTTTTTTTTTTTGCGGAGTACTAAAATTATTATCTTGACCTGTAGTGCTTGTGCGGGCACAGGATCCATGAGTGCCGAGACACCAGGCCGTGTACCTCACTAGCACTGAGCACCTGACAGCTCATAACGTTCCAGTGAAAAATGGTGGTCAAAGCGCCTTGCTGTTATTTTTTTCTTACGGGAAAAGGGTTTATTCATCATCAAGTAATAGCAGCAGCATTTACAATCATAATAATAAATGAGATAAAATCAGGTTTAGGTGGATCGTCCCACGCACTGGAGTTTCGGTTTTCGAAGGAGGATTTGGCAATCCATAGCAAGAAAAACGAAAACCATGTTTTATTTTTTTTCTACAAAAAAAGGAAAAGTCATATTTTGGGGAGACTTGTGGTCTCCCGTATCCGGCCCAACCATGCCTAGGACAGGATCGTTACGGGCCACAGGGAAAACATGCCTTCCTACTAGAGCCACTTGGGCCCATGTTAAACCACCGTGGTAACATGGTCCTTCCTTTTAGTTGAGCCACTTGGGCCCATTTTAATAGACCGTAAGTAGATACGCGTAATCAGTTCTCTTTCTCCACTGAAAAAAGTTCATTTCTCTTTTTTTTTCCACTAAAAATAAAAAAATGCTTCACCATAAAAGGAATGGCTGTTAGTGAAGCTGGGGAATGGAAACAGGATTGCAAATTTGCAATGACACGCTCTTTCTAGATTCATTTGGATTGTAATATTGCATGCATTTGCACCAAAGGGTTCTTAGATTTTACACCATAGGACTAATCCCTACAGGCTTAATCAATGGAATTGTCCTGTGAAGCAATGTACTCCCTCTGTAAAATATAAGATATTTTAGTTTTATAAAACAAATGTATCTAAACTTCTTTTAGTATACAGGTTTACTTAGATTTGGAGTGAATTTACACACTAAAAGAAGTCTAGATTTTTTTTTTCATAAACCTAAAAGTTTGAAACGGAGAGAATAAAGAAAAATTCTACTGAACACAGCCATAAAAATAGAACAATCTATTGGACATCAGAATGGTCTCGGTACATCACATCGAGCTGCCTCACCAGTCTAGCTGAACTCTCACTTCCTATACGACCAAACTTAACAAAAGACATATTGTACACCATCATAGCAAAGTAGATCGCCAGGAAGGTGTTGTACTTGTAACTCTCTACTCAAAATGAGTTTTCCACTTAAAACATTTTGACCCTTATGATGATCTAAACAAACCATGTTATAGCATTAACCAGTGCTTGTGAAGTTCAATACTAGTACTCTATCAGAAACACTTTGATATGCAAAACTTTATTTATTTTAATGGGAAACATATGATAGGTTGCATGGTGGGTATGTATGGAATAATTTAAAAAATCATTAAGTCAGCTACATCTATTTTATTTTTGGGATATTCTTTTAACTCTCAGCCACCTTGGAAGTAGAAAAATTACATCTACTCGCGGTCTACGTACATGAAGTTTGCAATTATTAATTACTCCCTCCGTCCCAAAATAGATGTCTCAGATTTGTTAAAATTTAGATAAATCTAGACACTATTGCATACATATTCATTCAAATTTTGAGAAACTTGAGACATCTATTTTAGGACGAAGAAAGTACTTTATTCCATGCTAGCTTCTCAAGAGAATCGTCGGGACAGAAGTTACATGATCGAGCTATATCGAACATACCTCGTCCATCTCCATGCTACATCTCTCACAACATGTGTCGCACTGAATTGGTGCAAACCAACAATGATGAAGGGTAGTCGTACTACCATATTATTTTACATATTGTATGTGTTGTACATGGTCCTTACATGATCATGAATATGTGGGCCTTTAGGGCGCAAACGTGTTGCACAAAGTCTAGTTGATATACGCCCTAGGTTCTGTTTGAAGCCTTGCATGAATTGAAGGTGATCAAGAGTTCTACTCTTAATCTCTTATACTCTCAGGAATTTGACTCATACACACATAGAGGATAACTATCCAAAGGGGACTAGGACCCTGTCATCGCGTGTCTAGGCCCTGCAAGAGGACCAGGTTATTCTAAAGCTTCCAAGCCGACAATAGACCCAGAGGGATTTAGAGCACTTTGCCCTATTTTACTCCATAAAAATCCATCGAGTTGCCCATCTAACTTGTTCATTTTCCCCACATTGTAATTTCTATTTTGTATTATATCTTAGATATTGATCCAACCTAAGCAGTAGCGTATCTACAGTATTACTCATCTCGAGGCGGGTGACGGGGTGAGGGCGAATACATGCAAATTTGTATCCTCTACCCCCTTGTGACTCGAGCGTGCCTCCAAGACCAAACAAACAGATAGATGTACCGTATGCTTGTGATATGTCGACATGAATATCATTCACAAACAAATTTGGATAGATAAAAAGGTCCTTGTGAGAATACTTTTAGTTTTTCTCCGATCCTTGCGACCTTTCGTATCTAGATTAGCCTAGACGAGAAAGACTTGGGGTTCTTCTGGCTAGCACACATGAGGTGGTGTGCTAGACAACTCAAGTTCAAATCTCACCTTCTCCTATATATGAGTAGTGTCTAGTTCCTCCTAGACACTCTTTCATCTTTTCATTTTGATTAGCCTAGACACCTTCGACGCATGAATAGAGACACATATAATGTGATGCATAATGGTCATATCTTCATGCTAAAAATAAGGAACTCGTTTTGTTTGTTGAGGAACTAAACGAAGAGAAGACATTAGAAAATAAAATGGAGTTTCTTGGGTACATTTAGCAAGTGTACTTGCAATTAGACCAAATCAAGCACCTTCTCATCAAACAAATTGGATGGCTTCCACAAAGTACATGTTTGAGGGGTAAAACTCAAGTACATGTATTTACCAAATCTAACAGGAAAAAACACCATATTTGCATGATCTAGAAGTAAGGGGAGCTTGTTTAGTTTCAACAACACACAGTGACGGAGGATAGAAAAAATCTGAGGTAGGGCGAACTCCAAAACAAAAGGAAATATCAACTCGTTCCTGATGATTTTTGCCATTGAGAAAGCCCTTTCAAATGTTGTTGTCACCAGTAAAATCAATGCCAACTCAAAAGACTATAAGCAAAATGAAGCATGATGTATCATTCAAATATTAAGATAATCTCTGAAGTTTTTAATTCTCCGCATATGAATAACGAATATCTTAAAGTTATCTTATGTAGGCTCATGCTCATAATAAGATAAATTCTCATGATAAATCTCAGTAAGTGGATAAATCTGATTCACATTGAACATATAAAATGAGTCACTTGAGTTAAGACAAGTAGTTCTGAATCAACTCTACCGACAACTCATCAAAGTGATGATCAAAATCGGTTGTAATAGATTCTATAGAGAAATAGAAGGTTTCCACATCCTAAATTATCAAAACCTAGAGTCTTCTCCCTTTGAATGACTTTTCCTCATTTTGTTACCATTTCCTCCATACTTAGGACTGTGATATTAAATTTTCGCGTGGATTCATATCTTTCAGTAGGGCTATAAACCATTATTTCTCAAATTGATAGCATAAACATAAACCAGTCACATAATTAGAGTTGGTTTTGGCCACATGCCATGTGGCCAAAATACTCTCAGGTCCTCCTTAGATATCCGATATACGACATTGAGTTTTACTAGATTGAGAATTAGCTATTAAAAAGGAAAGATTTTAACTAAAACTAGACTATACCTACTCTTTATTTCACTTCAGAATCAATTTTGTGCAGTGTTCACTAAAACAAGCATAACTTCTCATACGAAGTA
The DNA here is from genome assembly GCA_916181665.1 of Avena sativa. NCBI lineage: Eukaryota > Viridiplantae > Streptophyta > Magnoliopsida > Poales > Poaceae > Avena > Avena sativa. The sequence continues at coordinate 362,825,093 of OV702284.1, read as the reverse complement.
CGTTTTCGGCGTATGACCACTCAAATTGTTCAAGAAAAACATGCGCATCTAAATATTTTTGCCAAAAATCAAGGTTGCCATACTGGGAGCTCTCGCCCTGACAGCACAAGTGGTTTTTTGATCTGTTGAGAAACTAAAGCACACAAATGTTACACATGCTAGTTAATGTGTGAAAAGGGTGGGACGCAATCATCATCAAGTCACATTTATAAAGGTAAAGTATGAAGATATCTTCTATATTTTGGCTAAGTGTGACAATCATTCCATGGTTATGTCTCTTCTTTCTTCTACAGTACATTTTGTTGCAGAGACATTATCATCAGAATGATCGAACTGACAAATTCTCTGCAACGAATGATCAGCTAGTAAAAACTAATTTAACTGGATCATCTTTCATATCATGAACATACACATGAAACAACCCTAAATCACATTATCCATGCAGGCATGCAGGTTACAACGCCCACTCACCTTGACAAACCGCATTGCCATCCGCACGTACATCGCCCACCTCATCACGATGGTGCCCACGCCGATGCGAAGACAACGTTGTGCCCCTTCCATGTGAGCATGAGGTCGTCGTCCTCCCGCTTCATCCCCCACCCGGCCGCGTGCTCATTCAACATCGTCCTCACCTCCCCGGCCGCCTCCTCGCCGAATGCCACCGCCCGGAAACCCGCGCCTCGCATCCTCTGACCCCACCTCGCCCTATCCTCTTGCCGTTCCACCCTGTCCACCCCCTCCTGCGCCAGCACGTTCTCCACCTTCCACCCGATCTCCGCCTCGTACCACCGGCGCTGCTCGCTCCCCTTGGGCAGGAAGGTGTCCACGGCGTCGTACGGGATCCACAGGTAGTTGAACGCCGCCCGGAGCCTCCCAACCACGTCTGCCGCCGTGAAGTCGGCGTCCTCTTCGGCCACCACGACCAGGGTCGGGTCGAGGGTTCGGAGGGACTTGAGGAGCATGGTCCGGAGCGAGACCGACTGAGCCAGGCTCACCGACCCGGCCGTCTCGTCGGGGACGGTGTGCAGCAGCATGTGGCAGTTGACGACGAGCGCCTCGGTGCCGTCCGAGACCAGCTGCTGCACCCGCAGCTGGTCGACTAAGGAGCTGAATGCGTCTGCCGGCGAGGTGGTCACCACCCGGAAGTCCATGGACACGTTGCGGGATCGCGCGAAGTTGACCAGCTTGGCGCCGAGCTCGTCGTAGGACATGTCGAGCACCGGGGGCGGCGCGGTGCTGCACGAGGAGGCGACGTCGGCGACGGTGAGCCGGAGGATCGGGGGCCCCTCGGCGCGGCTGGCGAGCATGTCGATGAGCGTCGGGATCTGCATGCAGTGCGTGGTGCTGAGGTCGACGACGTGCACGACGGGGAAGCCCTCGACGGCGTCGAGGATGGCGGCGTTGGCCGCCATGTAGCCGAACCGGTGCCACGGCGTGAGGTCGACGAAGCTGGCGAGCTCGACGGCCGAGAAGCGGTGCACGTGGAGCGCGGCGGACTCCACAGCGGCGGCCACGGCCGCGGTGACCGCCTTGCAGGCGCCCGTCCTGGACGCGCGCGTGACGAGCGCGCAGAGGAAGGCCGCCGTGAGCCTCTGGTTGGAGTCCCCGTCGGCGGGGGCGATGTTGTTGAGCACCCAGAGGATCTGCTGCGTGAGCGTGGCGTCGTTGGCCTCGATGGCGTTGGCGCAGTGCACCAGTAGCTGCTCCATGCACCCGGCGCTGTTGAGGTTGCCCAGGGAGATCTTGGAGGACGACGTCGGAAGCAGCGGCGGCGGCGGCGACGCGAAGGTCCCGGCTGGCCACGGCCGTGCCCTGGGCGCTCCGACGTCGAGGAAGAGCCCTAACCCTAGTCCGTGGGCGCCATTAGGGTGGAGAGGCGGTGCAGTCACTGCAGCATGGGAGAACTGCATCATGTAGGGGGGCAACCCGGGAGACGCGAGGTGGGTGGGGGGCAATGGAAGGGAACAAATTTGCGACGCTAGCTGCAGCGACGATTAGAAAAGAGCAAGGAGGCAGAGCTGGTAGTACACGTCGAGCAGTTTGAGGACCGGATTTGGTGCTTGTACAAAGCATATATAGAGGGCTGTGCACTAGCTTAGCTTGCTTGTTGCTGCTCGGAGCTATACGGCAACCTACACATACACGTGCTTTCCTACGCCAATTAGAACTTCGGGAACGCGAATCAAAGGGGAAAACCATGGGAGAATGGAGGAGAAGTTGATCGATTCATCAAGTACAAGGAATATTTCAGTACTGAACAAGGAGCAGATGGAGCTAGAAACGATCTGGAGCTGGATATGAAACGGCGAGGAAATTGAACTCTTTGCTCTACTATGTACGTACCATCATGGAGGATCAAGATCTAACAGCAATATTATATGCAGAAATGGTAGCTAGAAGGAATCCAGATGCATGATTGATAACCACATGTACATACATGCATGTTTAATTACGACTAGCTAGCAGTATTTCAATTCGGTACTGGAACGCTGGAAAATTTTGTTCCGGCTGATCTATAAGTATAGATAGCTAGAGGATCAGGATAACCATGCCAGAGAGAACGGGAGGAAGGGGACCTAGGGGTGGAAAGGGGAAGAAGGGGAAAGGGAAGAAGGTTTACCAGGCACAAAGTCGATAATTGTAGAGGGAATTCCGTGGTTGTTTGTTGGAGTGTTCTGGATGGACTGACTTATATTAGTCTAACGTAATTATCAGGATAACCATGCCACAATAATCTAATATCTAGGTAGAACTCCAATTCATCACCTGGTAAATGTGTAATATAATAATTACCAAGGAAAAAAGAAAACGAATGCTTTTGGTCAGTTTAGGACCGGGTCCCACATGGACAAGGCAAAGCTTAGTTTAGTACGAATTAGAGGGCCCATTTCTAATTAATACTCACATTATTTGGAGGCTGAAAACGACTCTTTGTTTTGATTTAAACTTGCACGCCCAAGCGCTGAAAAAACTATCCGACAGAAGAATTCTGTGCATACGCCTGGCGGAGATGCTACTCGAGTAGACCCAACAGCATTGATGGATGACAGTTGTGTCTGCATGTACACTAGTCCCACTTCCACTTCCAGAATTTCGTTTGTTCTCGCAAGAATATTGCCACTGCATTTATCTAATTAAAAACTTGTGAGAATTGGAATGAGGCATGTGTGATGTGCCATCCTCTCGATCGTGTGACTTTGTTTATGCTAGCCCTTATTAAAGGAAAGGAAATTTGGATACTGCCACTGCAAGGTAATTTCATGTACTCTCCGATCCAAATTACTTCTCTCAATTTTAGAATAAATGTTCTGAACTTATGATAAGTACTCCCTCCGTATAGAAATAGAAATATGTGACTTGGATTTATCTAAATTCGTATAAATCTAAACATGTTTTAATTAATATATAGATATATTTAAATTTAAACAAAATCAAGTCAGTTATTTATGAACGGAGAGAGTAATTGGATCAGAGGTGCTCCCTCTGATCTGTGCCCTCTGATCCAAATTACTTATCGCAGTTTTAGGCAAATGTTGCATATAATCTGTCTAGGTTTCATGAGTCTGCTACAAGTAACTTGGATTAGAGGGAGTAGTACAATTTTTCCAAAGTGTCATCCGTACATCATCACCGTAAGAAAAGAACATATATATATGAATACACTATGATCTAGACCGTATGGCATAGATTCATATTACTTGTTATAAAAATAGATATATCTAGACATGTTTTAGTGCTAGATACATCCAATCGAGTGATAATTAATATGGATCAAAGGGAGTAGTGATTTTTTTTTGCACTCCTCTCATCTACTCCCTCATTTGCAAAATAGACGATTTAGCAAGGTAAAATAAACGTCTTATATTTTGTTGCAGATGGGGTAATTTGCAAGCAGTCTTCATAAATCATAGGATGTTAATCTGAGTACGGGAGTAGTTGCTACAACGAGATACGTACACACAATTTAATTTCTGTCCCCGTACTGTATATTGATCTCTAGAAGCCCGTACGGTACTTTAAATTCGTCACACACATGAGATGATGGTGTACTACGTACTGCCTGCTGCTATATCGTGTACCATATGATTGGGAGGGCCCGCATGATGCATCGACAGGAAGGAGCCTTCGTAATTTGTACTCTCGTCCAGTTGGCTAGCTTTCAAAGCGTATGTTTAGTGCTGTCAGGCTGACGTAGCTAGCCTGCACACTGATATTGCTAAAAAAAAGTGCTATTATTAATTCTCAGTCGACAACATCTGATTACTCCTATTTCGCATCGACATAAAAATAGTTCCTTCTCATAATCTCATTCTGCTTAGAAACAGAAAGACTGACTAAAGAAGTTTTGTATTCTAAAACTGAAGCTCATGAGATCATGTTTTGCATCATGACCCGATTGACTTTGAACATCTTCCGAAGCTTCATTAAACAGTACTCACACGAATTTCAGTGATATGTATGCAGTTTAACAACAAAACATGCTTGTTTGTTCCTGTTATAATCTCAACAAGCAAATAATGAAGAACATAAAATAAATCGTAGCAAGGGGACATAAATTTAATGTCAAAAAAACTCTCCAACAAAGAGAGAAAAAAACCATGGGTGATATTCAACGAAACTTCACTATAATGGGGAGTGTTTACACAACACTGTGAATTTTCATAGATGCAACGTATCCCAGTCGGCGGCTTACAAAATGTATATATAACGGTGAAAACCTAGGTCTTAAACGATCCGTACGAAGCCTCCGTCGATGGGTCTCGCTCCGCTCATCAGAAGTTAGCCTCCTTAATGAATTTGGATCATACTTCAACAAACTCCACCTTGACACAAATTCCTTCTTGTAGCATCAACATCAACCATCTCTCTAAACAAACAAAGCAAATATTTTCGGTGCCAATAGCCATTTGGGCTAATCGGTTAAACCAACTAAGTTCGAGCAGCAACAGGAACAAGTTTAGTCATCATATCAGCGGGATTATCATGAGTCCTGATCTTGCATACCTTTAGTTTACCTTGAGCAACAATGTCTCTAACAAAATGGTACTTGACATCAATGTGCTTAGTTCTCTCATGGAACATCTGATCTTTTGTAAGGTATATGGTACTTTGACTGAAACAAAACAAAGTATTGCAAGAATCATCTTCACAAAGCTCAATAAACAAACCCTTCAACCAAACCGATTCTTTGCAAGCTTCAACAATAGCCATATATTCACCTTCAGTAGTAGATTGGGCAACAACAACCTGCAAGGTAGCCTTCCAGCTAATAGCACAACCAACTGTAATGGATCTAATGCCATTAGTTAACAAGATCAGAAGGAGAATGACTCCTTCTTTTATGATGATGGCTTATAGTGGAAGAGTTACTGTCATAAACTCACTTTTGACCTCAACTGCTATGTTTCCCATGTGTTCCTTACATATCCATCCAAAAATTATTGAATATGTTGAATAAATAAGGAGGCACTATCTATGGAAAAAACAGAGGATGGGGAGAAATGACAGTCCTTGGTTGCTTGGGATAACATATGCAGACCTAAAAATAAAGGTGGCCTTGGTATCCTAAACTTAAAACTCCAGAATGAAGCTTTGTTGATCAAATTCTTACATAAATTCTATAACAAAGAGGACACTCCCTGGGTTACTCTGATTTTGAAGTCTTATTACCAAGGAAAGATTCCACATCCTGTAGCCCCTTAAGGTTCTTTCTGGTGGAAGGATGTGATAAATCTTATGCCAAATTTTAGATGCATTTCCTCCTATCATATTGGTATTAGAGAAAATGATTTATTTTGAAAGATGATTGGATAGGAGGCATTGCAGCTAAAAAATTCCCAAGGGCATACTCCTATGCTTTAAATGAAGATGTCTCTGTTAATTCTTTCCTAACAGCTATTGGTATCTCTGCAAACTTCTTCCTACTTGTCTCTACTGAAGCTTTTGAATAAAGAAAACAGCTCCAACAGGTGGCAAGAGACATTGATCTTGGGGAAGCCCCCATGATTCCTAGAGCTACATCTAGGGCACAAATAGATACTCTTTGCAGAAATAATATAAGTTCTGTTTTTGGAATATAGTTCCTCATGAGGCCTTCAAGTGGATCTATAAATCCAAATGCACTCTGAAGGTGAAATTTTTCTGTTGGCTGCTATTTTTAGATAGACTAAACACTAGAAACTTCCTAAAAAGGAAGAATATGACCCTTCATTCAGGTTATGACTATCTCTTATGCCAAAAACCTCCAAGGGAAATAGTGGAACATCTGTTCTTCCACTTCTCTTTCAGTAAGGCTTGCTGGAGTAAATTATCCATTGGCCAAATCAAGGAAACAGATTGGACATTGTATCTGCAGCTAAACATAACTGGAATGGTAAGATGTTCATGGAGAGGTTCATGCTGGGGGATTGGAATATTTGGAAGGAGAGGAATAATCCTCTCTTCAATGCATCTACCCCCATAATCCAATACTAGAGGGGCAGTTTTGTTATTGATTATAGCCTCGTGGTGCATAGAACTAAGGTAGAGGTACACCCACACATCCACAGTTTGATAGCATCCTTGTGATTTTTTTTATTTTTCTCTCCTGTTTTTCCTTCTTTTGTGATACCTCCTTAGCATCAATCATGATGTAACCCCACCTTTCTTCTTAATATAAAAATGAGACAGTACGGGATTTTCCCTACTATCATGTGGTTCAAAAAAAAACCCAGCACAACCACCAATATTAAACACATAACCAGTGAGGGATCTTCTTTTATCCAAATCGACAGCAAAATCTGAATCCACGTAGCCAACGAGTCCCTCACTTGTCCTGCCAAACTTCAAACAAGCATTGAAAGTGCCAAGAAGGTATCTGAAAACCCACTGAACAGTCTTCCAATGTTCTTTACCAGGATTAGCCATGTATCTACTTATCAAACTCAAAGAATATGATAGATCAGGACGAGAGCAAACCATGGCATACATCAAAGAACTAACAACACTAGAATATGACATCTTTGACATGTGCTCAAACTCTTCATCAGTAATAGGACATTGTGAAACTGGCAATTTAAAATGAGGAGCAATAAGAGTACTAACTAACTTGGCACCATCCATATTAAAACGATGAAAAACTTTATTAATGTAAGTTTGTTGACTAAGAAATAACAAAACAAATTTTCTATATCAAGTAATCTCCATACGTAAGATCTTCTTAGCAGCACTAAGATCCTTCATTTCAAACTCACTATTTAGGTGTTCCTTCAAAGTAATGATTTCTTTCATGCCCTTGGCAGCATTAACATATAACATGAAGTATATAGGTGATGCATCAATAAACTTAATTAAACACAACTATCATATTGAGACCTCTCAAAGCCGCGTAAGATCATAAACGAATCAAACCTTTTATACCACTGTTTTGGAGATTGCTTTAAGCCATAAAGAGACTTCTTTAACTTGCACACAAAATCCTCTTTACCAGGCACTATGAACCCTTCTGGTTGGTCCACGTATATTTCCTCCTTAAGCTCTTCATGCAGAAAAGCAGTCTTGGAATCTAACTGCTCAAGCTCAACACGTATAGCCACAATACTAAAGAAAGTACAAATGGAACTATGCTTTACAACTGGGAAAGAACATATGATTATAATACGCTTCGGCCCAAGCCTCCGGCGATGGTCCTCACTCCGCTCGTCAGAAGTTAGCCTCCTTAATGAATTTGGATCATACTTTAATAGTTCCTACCACCATATTATTCTTCAATTTTGTGTCAAAGCTAGCAGAGAGCAACAAAGGAAATCGCAAATTAATTGACATGATAAATACACACAACTTGACACGGCCTCCATCTTATTGTGAACCTTGAGAATAGTTTACAAGAAGTATGCAATGTAGTAATAAAAGAACATGCATGAAAGTAATAAAACCAACTATTTATGCATAAACATATCTTCTAAGAGAGGAGGAACGACTACGAGACAGATTGACATGTCCACCTAATCATCCACTATTAGCAACATCTAGAGAGGATCACAAGTAACAAATATGACATCACAACAGCCAATCTTAACAGAAGCAAACAAGACGCAGCTAAATCCTCTAAAAATAAAGCACACTTTACCCTAAAAAATGACACTATAATCATCCTTTGATTTAGTTGACTATTCCTAGTTACTAAAAAAATACAAGAACTTTAGATATATGTAAGACAATCGGATTTTCATATATCATTTAGTTTGATAATGTTTGAGCTCTCAAAATAACCATATGCCAAGACTACATTTGTTCATATTATTTTAAAAGTTACAAAAAGTACATTCACAAGACATAAAGATAAGAAATAAGTTACACAGAGCTTAAAATGAAAATTTACATACCGAACCATCAATGTCTACATAAGATGTATTCGAGTCCTAAACCCACCCCTGAAGCCATCGACTAATCATCTCAAGTCACATACAATCTATAACCACATTACACAAATTCTTAGTCAAAAAACTAATGTAGCCAAATATCTAATTCCCCTTGTACGAAATAAAACAAACACTAGGTAAGCAACATATTCTCAACAAAATTGGGTAAAATCATAAACAATCACTAATAACGCATGATTTCAATTATGGATCACTCCCTAAAAATTCAGCTACACATCCAACTAAACCACACCCAACTCATTAATTTGGAATAGAAAGGGGAAGAGCATAATAAAATAGCCAAATGTTAGAACCCTGTCTAGATGTACGGGGTTGGTGCTCGGGCATGGTAGAACAAGGAGGTACACGGATTCACGAGCCTCAAAGAATGTGGATCCACGAGCCTCCACCAACATGGATCCACCAGAGTGTCTCAATGACAAGGAGACCATCTCTCCTGCAATAGAGGCCTCAAAAGGATAATAAGCCCATGATCATACAAAGATCTAGACGATACAAGGCCTTGCATGGGGGTGTTGAGGATTCACCAATGAGGACATGAAGCTCTTATAGGAGACCGTTGTCAAGGATCTAGAGTGGGGGTGCTCATGAGCTGAGTAGGCACGCAATTCATGCAAAAGGCTACTGGGATAAAGGAATCAAGCTTTATAGTGGACTTAAAAGTAAACGGCCATGTAAAAATTGGGATATCGGGCTCCAAGTACATCATTGGAATGGTGGTGCAAGAATAGTAGAGAGAGACATAGGAGCTATGCATCAACTTGATTGATATACAAGTGGCCCAAGGGGAGATTTTCCCGCTTCAAATGCTAGTTTATATGTGTTTATTGTAAAACAAACGCACAAATCAGGCACTAAATTAAGTGAAGTGGATTATAAACCTTTTTTAAGTGTCTTGATTTATAGTATATTTAAGCACATTTGAAAGAGCATTTCCTATTCTTGTGATTTTGATGTTTGATAACAAAACACTTATCGGTTTAATCGTGCACTAAGTGTATCACAGGATTTCTCAATTATGGCACAAATATTGTCTTTCCCAATTGCCCTTGCCAAAAGTCTCTGTGCCAACCGGTAGTACCGGAAAAATGACCGTTACTACCGCTTGGCACCAGTACTACCGCCCCTAGTACCGGTTGCATCAATGCAAGGTGGGAAGGTCTAGCCTTATCTCAGTACCACCCGGTACCACGGAGCGGCACTACCGCTCCAATCGGTAGTACCGCTCAGTTGTACCGGGCAGCCCTGAGGAAGGTCCAGCCCCTCCCCTCTCGCTCAGTACCAACCGGTACTACCGCCCTGACCGGTAGTACCGCGTCTACTGACTGGTACTACCGCTAGGGGGTACTACCGCAAGGCATTAACGGGCAAGTATGGCGTTGGCTCGACCAAGTGAAGCTCTTCCGGTACCTGGTCCAGTACTTGACCGGTAGTACCGCTTGCAAGCGGTACTACCGCTTGAGCACCGGTAGTACCGGTGCATTTAATGCTCCAACGGCCAGATTTCTCCAAGGGGTATAAATACCCCTCCACCTACCTTGGGACAAGTAGCTCATTTGCATTGAAGACTACTACCTCAATTAGAGCCACCAAATCTCCAAGATCTCTTCAATCCACCACCCAAAGTCCTTGATCTTTGGGGAATCGAAGGAGGAGGCCTTGATCTACTACTTCACCAAAAGAGATCTTCATTTTCCCCTCATTCACTTGAGGGCCCCTTGCTCTAGTGTTTTCTTGGAAACCCTAATTCTAGATTTGGTTCTTACAAGCTTTTCTTTGATTGTCTTGACAGCTTGCTTGTATTTGGGAGCCTCCAACTAAGTTGTGGATGTGTGCCCCAAACTTGTAAAGGTGTCGGCTTCCACCTTGAAGGTCGCCGATATAGTGGAAGGTGGATCGATCCCGTTGGGGTGAGGTTCATCGGAGAACAAGGGAGGCCTTCCGTGGCGTAGGTGGTTTGATACCACCCCCTCTCCAAACATAGACGTACTTCCCCTCAAAAGGAAGGAACTACGGGAAACAAATCCTTGTGTCTCTGCGTCCACCACTTTGGTTACTTCTATCCTTTACCGCACTTTACTTACTTGCTCTTGCTTAATATTGTGTTAGCTAGTGCCTGTTTGTCATATAGGTAAATTCACCTTAGTTGCATTATCTAGAGAATTTACCTTATTGTCAAACCCTAATTTGAAAAGGAAGAAAATTTGAAGTAGCACCTATTCACCCTCCCCCCCTCTAGGTGCCCATACGATCCTTTCAATTGGTTTTAGAGCCTCCGCTCTTTATTTGGGCTTTACCGCCTAAGAGAATATGGGTAGCCGCGAAGGGGATGGTGATGGTGAGCCCACCAAGGTGACCATGGAAGATCTCAAAAACTTGGAAACAAGATTGAGCTCAACAAAGTCAAGAAGATGCTTGAGCAACTTCTTAAAGACAAAGATGGCTCATCATCCCCCTCTCCTCAAGAGGATCCTCCATCCGTTTTACCTAAAGGGAATGCTTTGGTATCCCCCGAGGGTATGATGGTGGGGAGTAGACAAGACGACCATAATTCCTCCACACAAAATGATGGTGGGAAGGGTGAGCACCGTGATTCATGGTACTCTCCCGACCCTCCAATTCCTCACCCTCATGTATACAATAGAGGTGACCCACCTAAGCTTGAAGAATCTGCTACTTTTGCTCAATGGCAATCTCTAATGAGAACTCATATGCGTAGCTCTTTCATTGAACTATGGAACATCATCGAGCATGGACTCTTTATTGGGGATCCAAACAACTTGACAAGAAGAGAGGTTGTCGATAGTCAACTCAATGCCACTGCCTTGCACATGATTCAACAAGGATTGGGTACAAAGGATTACCCACACATTGAGCACTTTAGCATTGCCAAGGAAGCTTGGGATGCTCTCACGGTATTGTTTGTTGGAAATGAGAGCATGATGAGGAACCGGTATGATGCACTAAGCAATGAAGCCGAAGGCTTCTACATGATGGAAGGTGAAAATCATGAAGACACGTACCGAAGGCTCAAGACCACCGCCACCGCTTTTAGAAATGTGGGTGCCTCACATGTGGATGATGCGTGGATAAAAAGTAAATATGTGAGTGCACTCATGCCCTTTGAGCCCATCGACTTGAAGAGCCTACAAGGAAGACACAACTACCATCTCATGACCTCCAATGAAGTTATGCAAGAGATGGCCGCTTTCAAAGTTGCCGCCAAGAATGCCAAAGATGCCCGTGCTCGTGCCCTTGGTATGAGCAATGTTGTCAACGTTGCTTTGAAGGCCAAAGTTGTGGACCATGGGGATGAAGATGATAGTGATGAAGGCCTCTCCATGGACCACCCCGATGAAGTCAAAATTTCTCATAGTCAATATATGGCCTTCTATGCAAAGAAATTTTGGAAGAACCCCGCCAAGGCCAAGATGGAAATGCAACGAAAAAGCAACCCAAATGGGAAAAGAGAAAGTACCACTAGATTGAGAACTTGCTCCAATTATGGTGGTTGCTATCACTTTGTGGCAAGTTGCCCCTATGATAAGAGAGAAGATCATGATGGTAATCTTGTGATGAAGAAGACTCTCAAAGCATCTTACAAGAAACCCTTCATCAAGAAGAATCCCATCAACAATAAGTCGGGAGAAATTGTCTTGATCACTCATGAAGAATACTCCTCCGACGATGAAGATGAGGAAGATGAGGAAGAGGAAACTTCTAATGGTGTGGCGGCTCTAGCCACTGCTTCTACTCCGACATTCTTACTCTTAGATTCTCCAAATGAGAATTCCCCCATCAAGAACGTCACTTGCCTTATGGCAAGAGGAACAGAGGTATCCTCATCATCTCACTCTACTCCCTTAGCTAATGATGAAATTGATGATGAGATGTCTCTTGATGTTAAAAAGGAATTAATTGCTTTTGATGAGTTTATGACTAACCTACAAGGAGATGCTAAGATACATTTTGGAAACATCTTAGATCAACTTTCCCACACACAAAAGCTCCTAGATGTAAGATGTAAACTTGGGCATGAACACATGGTTGAGCTAGAGGCTTTAAACAATGCTCTAGAAGAAGAACAAGAGACTAGGATGTCACTTGAATTAAAACTTGAAAGGCTTGATGAGTCCAATGACATTATTGTTAATAAACTCATCAAAGAACGTGATCATGCTATTGCTAAATGCAAAAGGGCTAAAAAGGACAAGATTGAGTTTGGTGTGGTTCATGAAAAACTTGCCGAGGACTTTAGTTTGCTTGACAAGGCTCACAAGGCTTTGGAAAGTGAGTTCTTGTCACTCACAAAGTCCCATGAAACGCTTCAAACTCAATTGGCCAATATTACTTCACCTAGTAACTTCATTCCATCTAGTAGTACAACTATTCTTGAAGAAAATTCTAGGTTCAAGGGGGAGCTAGCCAAGGCCACATTTCCACAAGGCAACAAGTCCATTGATGATCTTTTGAGTAAGCAAAGGCCTAGTGGTGAAAAAGGGGGCATTGGTTTTGTCTCCAAAACTAAGAAGAAGAAGAACAACAACAACAACAACAAGAAGAAGAAGAAGAAGAAGAAGAAGAAGAAGAAAAAGAAGAAGAAGAAGAAGAAGGCCAAGCCCGCACAAGAGACCAACAAGGCCATTGTGGATATTAAGACCACATGTGGTAAAACTATGTCTCATGATGACTTTGCGGGAAGTGCTAACCCTCACTATGTTCTAATGCGTGATTATTATGGTAATGTGTATGCACAATATGTTGGCCCATATGATGGTTATATTGCTTGGTCTATTTGGGTTCCCAAGACCCTTGTTGCTAACAAAAGAGGACCCATTGAAAAAGGGTACCTAAAAACTAGCTTGATCTTTTGTAGACATATGCTTCCGGAGGGTCAAAGTGGGTGCTTGATAGTGGTTGCACGAGTCATAAGACCGGAAGCTCGTCTATTGTCAAGGACTTAAAGCCAAATGATGATCAAATCACCTTGACATATGTCGACAAGTCGAAGTCTAAGGTAATGCGTTTCGGCAAGGTAGTGGTTGCTCACGACATTACACTCGTGAACATCATGCTTGTTGAGACCCTTGGATACAATTTACTTTCAGTCCGTGCTCTTGGAAATATGGGCTTTGATGTCTTTATTGATGTTGATATTGTGGTCCTCTTGTGGAGCAAGTCTCTCAAGGTCGCTTTCGTTGGGTACGTCGAGCATGACTTGTACGTGGTGGACTTTTTGGGGCAAGCCACTACAAGTGCGATGTGCTTATTCGGAAAGGCCGATGTGGGTTGGTTATGGCATCGCCGACTAGCCCATGTCAATATGAGAACTTTGCAAAGTCTCCACAAGGAGGGCCATATTGTTGGACTAAAAGAAAATGTTTCCTTTGCCAAAGATCGTGTTTGCAGGGCATGTATTCTAGGGAAGATGCATGATGCTCCTCACAAGCCTAAGAACCGCATCAAGTCAACCAAGATATTGGAGCTACTCCATGTGGACCTCTTTGGTCCTCCATCTCATGGAAGTCTTGGTGGGAAGAAATATTGTTTGGTGATTATTGATGACTTTTCAAGATACTCGTGGGTATATTTCTTCAAGTTGAAGAGTGAGACCCAAAAGACCTTCATCGACTTCATCAACATGGTCCAACGTCAATACAATCTTCCCGTGTTGATTATAAGAAGTGACAACGGCACCGAGTTCAAGAACTACACCTTGAATGATTTTCTTAGTGATGAGGATATAAAACATCAATATTCCGCTGCATACACGCCTCAACAAAATGGTGTGGCCGAAAGGAAGAACCGGACTCTTATTGAGATAGCTAGGACCATGTTGGTAGAGTTTAAATTTCCATACAACTTTTGGGACGAAGCATCTCCACTGCTTGCCATGCTTCAAACCGGCTCTACCTCCACAAAGAAATCAACAAGACTCCATATGAAATACTTACCGGTAACAATCCCAACATATCTTACTCCCGGGTGTTCGGTTGTAAGTGTTTCTATCTCATAAAAGGTGTTCGTTTGTCCAAATTCGAGTCTAAAGCATTAGAGGGTATTTTTGTTGGCTATGGTCTCGAATATCACACTTATAGAATCTATGATAAGCTCTCCGGAGCCGTCATAGAATCTTGTAGTGTGACCTTCGAAGAATATGATGGTCCCCAAGGGGGGCGTGTTGATGCTTGTGATGCAGATGATGAAATGCCTCAGGATTCCATAGGAAGAATGGGTGTGGGATATATCCGCCCCGTTGAGGAACCCCTTATGGCGGATCGAGAAGAACTATGCTCCACTCAAGTGGAGCCCTCATCTTCACAACCTCAACATGCTCCATCCATCGAGGAGGGGAATGACACAAGCCAAAGACAAGATGTGGACCCTCAACATGTCGATCATAGTGATGACTCTAGTCAAGAGGAGCTTGATTCATTCACCAGGATGTCAAGTGGTGCCAAGTCAATTGTTCAAGGAATATCCGTACAAACTGCCTTGAGACAAGCTCAAATTGATGCTAGAAGAGCGCTTGATCAAGACCAAGGTCAATCTTTGCCTCTCAATGAAGAGAATGATTCTGGTGATGATCAAGGTCAAGTTGATGGTCAAGACGAGGACCAAAATGATGAAGAGGGTCCCCCAAGAAACAACACGGAGATCCACACTCGTCACGAATCTAGAAAGGAGAGAATGTTGGAATTAAGAGACCACTCTCTACAAAATGTGTTTTGTGACCTAACGAAAGGCATTTCCACAAGAGCACAATTGAAGAGGTTCAGTGAACACCAAGCACACATATCCATGATTGAACCAAAGAATGTGTGGGAAGCTCTTGAAGATTCGGATTGGTTGGAAGCTATGCACAAAGAGCTCAACAACTTTGAGTGAAACAAAGTATGGAAGTTAGTTGAGAATCCAAAGGATTGCCGCAATGTTATTGGAATGAAGTGGATATTCAAGAACAAGCAAGATGAGCATGGAATTATAGTAAGGAACAAGGCTAGATTGGTTGCACAAGGGTTCTCTCAAATTGAAGGCATTGACTATGAAGAGACTTATGCACCGTGGCTCGCCTTGAGTCCATCTATATCCTTCTTGCTTATGCGGCACATCATAACTTCAAGTTGCAACAAATGGATGTAGAAAGTGCATTTCTTTATGGTCCAATAAATGAGTTGGTATATGTTAAGCAACCCCCGGGATTTGAGGACCCCAACTTCCCAAACCATGTCTACAAACTTGATAAGGCGCTCTATGGGATCAAGCAAGCCCCACGCACGTGGTATGAGCACCTTAGAAAGTTATTGTTTGACCATGGATTTGAGGTTGGGAAAATCGATCCCACTCTTTTTACTAAGAAAGTCAATGGGGAGCTTTTTGTATGCCAAATATATGTTGATGATATTATCTTTGGCTCATCTAACAAAGCTTTTAATGATGAATTCTCAAAGCTTATGACTAGTAGGTTCCGGATGTCTTTGATGGGGGAGTTGAGAGCATTTCTTGGTTTTGAGATCAAGCAAGTTAGAGGAGGGATATTCTTCAATCAAGCCAAGTATACTCAAGATATGCTCAAGAGATTCAAAATGCAAGATTTAAATGGAGCTCCTACTCCCATGGCTATAAAGACTCATCTAGAACAAAATCCAAATGGTAAAGATGAGGATCAAAAGGTATACCGGTCTATGATTGGTTCTTTGCTTTACCTTTGTGCATCTAGACCCGATATTGTGTTGAGTGTAGGTGTGTATGCAAGATATCAAGCGGATCCTAAAGAAATCCATTTAATGGCGGTCAAGAGAATCTTTCGATATTTAGTTCATACCCCATTTTATGGTCTTTGGTATCCTCGAGGCTCAACATTTGCTCTTTGTGGATACACGGATTCAGATTGGGCGGGTGATAAGGATGATAGAAAATCAACATGCGGGGCTTACCAATTCCTTGTTAGGTCCTTGGTATGTTGGTCTTCTAAGAAGCAAAATTGTATATCTCTCTCCACCGCCGAAGCCGAGTATGTGGCAGCTGCTAGTGCTTGCACCCAATTGCTATGGATGAGGCAAACTTTAAAGGAATACGGTGTCCATTGTGACAAAGTGCCTCTTCTATGTGACAATGAAAGTGCCATCAAGATTGCCTACACCCCGGTGGATCACACAAGGACAAAGCATATTGAGATTCGCCATCACTTCATTAGAGATCATGTTGCTCGAGGTGATATTGATCTATCATATGTGTCAACCAAAGATCAACTTGTCGATATCTTCACGAAGCCACTTGATGAAGCAAGGTTTTGCTATTTTAGGAATTAACTAAATATCGTAGATTCAAGGAGCTTGACTTGATTATCTTGCATTCTCACCTATGATTCGACCCATATTTGGTTTAGGTGTAGGCATGGATACAGGGGGAGTGCGGTCCTAATTGATTGGACTATCCCTCCCCCCCATTATGCCCAAAGCAATCAAAATCATTCCTCTTAATATCATTTTGTGATATGTGAGCTTAAATGATGAGTTACGGTAATGGACCCAAGATATATCTTCGTGGTGCCAAGCCGAGTATACTCAAATATGGTGGCCTAGGCCACCGCCCTCTCTCACTCGAGAGGTTGGTGCGTTTACTCGTGTTTGTCATCCTTTGAGTTTTTGTTGATCTTAGTCTCATGCACTCTATTTTGGTTTTTGACATCTTTATCTCGATTTTCAGAGTGCATGTGCTTCACAGTGCGACTATCTTAACCCAAGCCTTTCTACTCCCTCGAAAAACCCTCTTCCAATCCGCACAAGAATCCCTCATTTTTCCCTGGCTATGGAATCTGGTGGGACCGGTACTACCGGTTATATGTGCGGTACTACCGGACCTGAGTGGTTCCCAGGTCGATTCCTAGAAATTGATCCAGGAGCGGTACTACCGCCCTCATGCCTGGTACTACCGGTCACCGGTCCTACCAGTTGTTGAACCGGTACTACCGCTTCAGTAACCGGTACTACTGGTAGGCGTTTTTCTGGTATATATTGGTTGCGCATGGGGAGGCACCCTTCAGTGCCATATTCTTTCCCACACCCTCCACACAAACCACCGCCGCCGTCGGAGCCCGTGACGCCGTCGGAGCCTCGCCGCGTCCGTTCCTCCCTGGATCCTCTTTGGATTCGGATTCCTCGTGGGCTCCCACCCCTTCTCCACCACCATGGATCCCGGTACAACCGCCCCCGTCTCTCTCACTCTTGTTTTCTTCGTTGGATCTAGGTTTTTGCTTAGATTCTTGAAGAAAGTAGCATGCTTTGGGGTTGTACCACCATACATTCATAGTTACATGGTAGAATCTATGTTTTATTGATTGTTGAGGCCAATTTGGACCGTGATCTACCGTTGCTGTGCCCGAATCGCTCGACCGGTAGTACTGCAAAATTTTCCGGTACTACCGCTCGCAAGCGGTACTACCGGTTGCCAGGTCCGGTAGTACCGGTCCCAACTGTCCTCAACATGTTTACTAAATCATAGATTATTCGTTGTTCCTTGTTGATTCCTGTGCCCTTATCCCCCTGCTATTCTCCCTCTTGCTTTCACAGATGCAGGTGTCTCTAGGGGTGCGCATAAGCGCTCCAAAGCAAACCGTGAGATTGTTGAGGAAGAGACGGAGTCCGAGGGTGAAGTTATACCTCAGCCAAGATGCCGTGCGAAGTTGCCTGCTACTCAAGGTGGTCGTGGGGGTCGTGAGGGGGTCACCAAGCGCTCTGCTGGGCGTGGCAGCGTTCCCCCTCTCACCCCCCTTCCTCAGGGCGCACCAAGAGTTGTAGCTCAGGGCCATCAGGGCCAAGGAAACTGTCTCACATTTTTTAGTCTGAGTTTCGGTCTCTGAGGATTGACAATGCGTATGCCCGCAACCGTGATGAGGACAGGGAAGATAGTCTGTTTTTCAATGATTTCCTAGAGCGCGTCTATCATGAGGTCCTTATGACAAATATCCAGATGGTGGTGCCTCAGCTGTGGATTGACATGGAACACATCAACAAGAACCTTGATTATTTTGCTGAAGCTAAGGAAATCTGCTCTAACCTTGGCTTGTTCCCTATCATGGAGTTCCAGCATGACTACGAGCCACTCCTTATTGCACAATTTTATGCCACTGCTCATTTCCACACTGGCAGCACTCGGAAGATCACTTGGATGACTCAAGGTGCGGTCAAGGAAGCCACTCTTGCTGAGTTTGCTGCAATTTTGGGGTATGAAGATCGTGGCCGTGACACTCCTTGTGGTTTCCCCTGTCACTTGCGGGATCACCCCTCCAAGAAGGATGTCCTTATACCTCTGTATATCCAGGGCCGCGGGGTTGCTGGCAATATCAAGGATCTTCTCACCACATATGATATTCTCCACCACATCTTCCGTAAGACTGTTGCTCCTCGTGCGGGCAACAAAGATGATATTCATGGTTTTTATGTTGATTTATTGTTCAACACCTTCCTCAACCGCGACTCAGGCACCGCTCTTGATGTGACGGATTATATTTGGAATGAGATGGTTGCTGCTGCTCACTCTCGGAGGGTTCCGCCATTTGCTTCCTACATCATGGCCCTTATTGTTTCCAAGTGCCCTTCCATTGCTAGGACCCTATCCACTCGTCCTCTCATTGTGCACCGGTCCAAGGCACTCAAGATCAAGAAGCATGCTAAACCCCGCGTTGTGGATGAGGAGGATGAAGAGGATGACTCTGAGGATGCTGACAGTGGTCGTGACACAGATTATGTTGTCTCCCGTCGCAAGAATGCCAAGCCCTCTTGGGCCAAGAGGATGGAGGTCAAGCTCAAGAAGATTTTCTGCTTCCAAGTTGACAACCAAAAGCGCATGTATGAGGCTCATGTGTATGCCAAGAAAGCTAGTGCTCGGCAGAAGGACATGATGGCAGCTCAAGGTTTGACTGTCTCCGAGGAGTCCGAGACCAACATCACCCCTGAAGACCAGTGGATCTCCCAGCACAACCATTGGGATGATGATGTCTCTTCCTCGCACGACGCTCCACCCCCCTATGAGGAGGACTTTGATGATGATGAGGAGGATTTACTGTTGGGATGGTAGTCTTGCACTTGTCCCTTTTTGGTGTCTTGATGCCAAAGGGGGAGAGTTTGCACCTTAGGAACGGGTGTTGCATGGAAAGTCACAAGCTCGTTCTTACTTTGATCTTTTTATTGCTTGTGAACTTTGATTTCCTCCTATTTATGTGTGAACTTCTATTTTATGTGTGAACTCTATGTACTAACTATTTGGGAACCACTTGTGCTAAGTTTGTTGAGACTATGTGGGTTATGTCATGGATCCATCTTGTGATGATATGTGTTATTCATTGTCCATATTTTGCCCATCACAAGTTATTGTGCAAAGGTATGATTTCAAATGCTAGTATCTATATTTGTGCACTTGTGTTGGGTTTGTATAATAGAGGGGGAGGTTTGATTCTACTCATCCAGGGGGAGCCCCGTCTCTATTTTACAAATGCCATGAGTATCTTCATAAAATCATCTTGTAAAGGTGTGTTGTCATCAAACACCAAAAAGGGGGAGATTGAAAGAGCATTTCCTATCCTTGTGATTTTGATGTTTGATAACAACACACTTATCGGTTTAATTGTGCGCTAAGTGTATCACGGGATTTCTCGATTATGGCACAAATATTGTCTTGCCCAATTTCCCTTGCCAAAAGTCTCTGTGCCAACCGGTAGTACCGGAAAAACGACCGGTACTACCGCTTGGCACCGGTACTACTGCCCCTAGTACCGGTTGCATCAAAGCAAGGTGGGAAGGTCTAGCATTATCTAAGTACCACCCAGTACCATGGAGCGGCACTACCGCTCCAACCGGTAGTACCTCTTGTGGCAAGCGGTACTACCGCTCGGCTGTACCGGGCAACCCTGAGGAAGGTCCAGCCCCTCCCCTCTCGCTCAGTACCAACCGGTACTTGGGACCAGTACTACCGCCCTGACCGGTAGTACAGCGTCTACTGACCGTACTACCGCTAGGGGGTACTACCGCAAGGCAGTAGCGGGCAAGTCTGGCGCTGGATCGACCAAGTGAAGCTCTTCCGGTACCTGGTCCGGTACTTGACCGGTAGTACCGCTTGCAAGCGGTACTACCGCTTGAGCACCGGTAGTACCGGTGCATTTAATGCTCCAACGGCAAGATTTCTCCAAGGGGTATAAATACCCCTCCACCTACCTTGGGACAAGTAGCTCATTTGCATTAAAGACTACTACCTCCATTAGAGCCACCAAATCTCCAAGATCTCTTCAATCCACCACCCAAAGTCCTTGATCTTTGGGGAATCGAAGGAGGAGGCCTTGATCTACTACTTCACCAAAAGAGATCTTCATTTCCCCCTCATTCACTTGAGGGCCCCTTGCTCTAGTGTTTTTTTGGAAACCCTAGTTCTAGATTTGGTTCTTACAAGCTTGTCTTTGATTGTCTTGATAGCTTGCTTGTATTTGGGAGCCTCTAATTAAGTTGTGGATGTGTGCCCCAAACTTGTAAAGGTGCCGGCTTCCACCTTGAAGGTCACCGATATAGTGGAAAGTGGATCGATCCCGTTGGGGTGAGGTTTACCGGAGAACAAGGGAGGCCTTTCGTGGCGTAGGTGGTTTGATACCACCCCCTCTCCAAATATAGACGTACTTCCCCTCAAAAGGAAGGAACTACGGGAAACAAATCCTTGTGTCTCCGCGTCCACCACTTTGGTTACTTCTATCCTTTACCGCACTTTACTTACTTGCTCTTGCTTAATATTGTGTTAGCTAGTGCTTGTTTGTCATATATAATTCACCTTAGTTGCATTATCTAGAGAATTTACCTTATTGTCAAACCCTAATTTGAAAAGGAAGAAAATTTGAAGTAGCACCTATTAACCCCCCCCCCCCCCTCTAGGTGCCCATACGATCCTTTCAACATTAATAAAAATGCACTCGATGAGGCAAAAAATAGATGCATTAATATCAACGTGCTACATAATAAAATTTGACGCCTGTTGGCAAACTTCCTCAGTCTTGCCAAAATTTCTTGTGGTTACAAATTCAAATTAATGAATCACAGAACATAGCTCACATTACTAAACTCTCACATATACCGTGCGCCCCTTGTACATGCATGTGACCGAGGGCGCTCTTGTGAAAGTGAGAAAATGTTAAGAATATGCCCTAGATAAAAGTAATAAATAATTATTTGTTATTCCTTTTGATCATAATTGAAGTTTATTCTTTATGCTATAACTGACTCTGTGTCTTGATTGTGAGAATCAAAGGAGAAACTCAGATGCATGTGTAAACTTATAAACACCAAGTGTTCCTAGCCTTATAGGCATGACTAGCACATTGTCGATAGATGATCAAGTTCCATGATGATGGTATTGTTATTGCAACGATGATACCATTTGACAATGGGAACATATTGTTGGTTGCACAAGGATGTTGAACCGACTCAAGTCATACGATCTGCTTAAACATAAATGTTGCCATTTAGTTGTTGGTTTATTGCTGTTATATTACTTTGTCCTTTGACCGTAAGGCTATTAGTTGTATTTCATGTTGAAAGATATATCTTGATAGTCACCCAACCTCACCTTTCAATAGGTGATCATAGTGATAGTCTTTAGGGTATGTTGGAAACCTATGAAGAGGCACAAGAGAGTACAACGGTGGGATTTACACCTCTAATGACGGAGAGAGACTCTCAAGACCTTCTCGATATTATGGTATCATGAATTTTCTATCCAAACACAGGGTGATAAGAATCACTAGATACTGGAATATGCGTACAGGAGAAGAAAACAAACCAGCAACAAGGTTAACACAGTGTAGTAAGCAAGAGTTGCATTATGAGGACACCTAATTTTCTTGCATTGGGGTTGATATGTATTGTGATGGAAAAGGATAGTACATGATATCAATTGGTTTGCTCAATTACTTCATGTTTATGTGGGGTAAATATGGGTGTCCTGGCCCCGCAATTGATTATTGACCGAAAAGGGTTTTGCGGTCATGTCCGCATAACACCGAACATGCGGGGTCACACGCTTAAGGGATCTTGTTCTGTAGAGTTTTTTAGCATATATATGTGTATGATATAAATTCTTTGGAATAGTTCCAGAAGAATTTATCGTATAAATCCGGAAGCCATTCTGGTACACCGAATAGTTCCTGCAGGGAAAAGACCGGAAGTCCAACCCCTCCCCTGGAGGGGGTGGCGCGTGGGACACCATGGCCTACCTAGGTGTGTCACATGCATGGGGTAGCATGGCCCACCATGGTGATGGCGCATGTCCTCCCATATGCTGCACCAAAACATTCCTTATGTGTAATATTAGGGTCCGAATCATATCTTCTATTTTAGGTATGCGATGATATTGCAATTATGTGAAGATATTATATATTTTAAAGAAGGAAGGCAATGATATGTGATTGATTCAATATCATTGCCTACCATACGAAGAGGGGAGGGGCCACCATGGCCGGAGGACACTCTAGGGGAAACCCAAGGATGCCACCCCCTCTCTCCTCCTCCTATATAAAAGGGAGGGAGGGGAGCTTCAAGAATCCATTCCCTTGGCCCTTGGTTGCCTCCCTCCATCCACGATATCTTTCTCCATACATTCCTAGGGATGCTCGGGGTACTCTGGTGTTGTGGATCTCTAGATGGCGAAGTTTTGCTAGAACAGGATCTCTGGACGCGTAGATACCAGCAAAGGGATCATCACTTTGATCCTTCACCGAGTTCTACACCAAATCCTTCACTAACGAACAACTCTCCACCGCATCGTTTGTGAGATCTAGATCTAATCCATCTCGTAATTCTCCATAGTTAGATCTTGGTGTGTTCGACGGGATGAAAATTTAATTTCCCTATGTGAAACCCGACAGTGGTATCAGATCGTTCTATGCGTAGATCATGATTGGTCTAGAGTACATGAGATGTACGGGTATTGCACAAGTGTTGTGCGAGTGTTAGGTTGATTATATTAACTCGATAGTTATATGCTTTCCTTGAGTATGCAATCGTTGAACTTCGTGGCATAGAGAGATTTTTACAAAGTTCTCTCTATTCACGGTCCTTCCAACATATCCACTTGTATTATAGATCAAAGATGTGCTTCATTACCGATGGGTTTCTCTGTAGTGAGGAAAGACATGACAATGGTAAATAAGATGGGGAAATGTAGATCTAATCCACACAGGGGATCACGCGTAATGACGAGTCTAGATAGGATCGAGAGATTTCTTACAAGATCTCGCTTCTCTACCACCCCGCAAGTTAAACTAGCATGTGATAAATCATAATTATGTTTTGCTTAGGTAGTCTTTCGATTTATCTTGGAAACCATATCAACCGCATGGAATGAATGAGTAAAGGCGCCTAATTTGTTTTTGCTAAAAATGCATGTGATGTATTATAGTTTCTTCATTCAATGCTTATGAGATGCTACACGACTGTAATTAATGCATGATGGCTCGTGCCATGTGATTGTCATGCGGACCAGCGACTGCATATTCATGTAATGTAATTTTAATTCTTTAGCTATAGAGATAGCAATAGTTTTATTTTTACATCTAGATGAAGACGATGATCAAGCATCATGGACCTTGATGCTATTTCCTAATGAAAATAGTATTGAAGGAGTTTAGCGGAAGGAAGAAAGTCTATACCATATCACAAATTATCTGAATTTCCTATCATGAGTTAATCCTTTATGCACTCTATTTTCCAATAGTCATTTTTATGAGTAAATAGCAAAAACCATAACAACTGGGGCAGAGTCATCAAACACCCACCAAAATGCATGATTTCCGGTGTTTTTTGAAGGGTTGATAACTTTTCTCAATTATGGTGGTTTTTGCAATTTACGTCCTTTTAATAGGATGATCCTTGATAGAAAAACATTTAAGCTGTTAATGTTCTTTAAATAAAATCTCCCGTCGGGATTAGGAGGGCCAGTTGAAGAGAACATATACCTCACTTAGAGCATCTCTAGCAGTAATGGTAAACACGCGAACTATAAAATGTGTTTACATTCCACGAAAAACATGTTTTACCGTTTAAAAAAACTCACGGATAACATAACCGGAAAACTCGAGCCGTGAAAGAGAAAACACATGATTTCACAATTTCAGTATATTGCATGTCAAAGCATAGTCAAATTCATATAAATTTGTTTAATAAATACTTACAGTTAAATAATAATCCAAATTACAATATTGTTCAAATCAAATTATAATAGTAGTTTCAATCTTGGCATAGCTCCGCACAGACTCAATGGTTATATTTTCACCAATGCGAAGATACTCATCGATATAGTCTGCAAGGTTTTGATAGACGCCATATGCAATCACCCACATGGCTACGGATATTGTTTTGATAGACGCTAAATCCTACAAGGCCGGCAGCGTTCCTACGATGCTTAAAGTAGGTGCAGTTGGCCTCGCAAGCTTCAACGATTTTGATGAACAAGTTTCACCGCATTCGAAACCTCCTCAAAATAATCTTGCATGAGCGCAAAGTGGATGAACGCGTGGGTGTGCGTCATGCAAAGACGGTCGAAAACCGACCCCCGATGCCTATGCATCACCTTGATGGCGAGGATAACGACCAATTGTTCGGTGTGTCGTCATTGAGCAACTCGTCCATGTCCAAATCATCGGAGGACAATGAGTCCTAAAAAAGGCGGGCTCTCGCTCATCATTGAACTCATCTACACGAATCATATATCAAAATCAAAATCCATGGACTCTAACTTGAGGGGGAAATCGAACGAGATCTTACCGTGGCTAGGTCGATGTGGTCAATTTTGTTATATGTTGATCCAAATTCTACAAGTATAGGCCAACTTGTGACGAGTGGAGCGAGGCCTGTCGCCGGAGGCTTGGGTCGAGTGTAACGAGTCTGACCTAGGTTTCCACCTCTATATAAAACTCTTGTAAGCCGCCAGTTGGGATGAGTTGCATCTGAAATCCCCGGCGTTTGTAAACACTTCTCAATATAGTGAAGTTTTGCTGGCTGGCGTCCATGGTTTTTTCTCTTCTTGTTGGAGAGGTTTTTCCACGTTAAATCTGTGTCCCCTTGCTGTGATTTCGTTTTCGTTCTTCGTTATTTTCTTGTCGTAATTATAACAAACTTGGTTGACTCCGATGGTGGCAGCGGACACAGCTATAGCAGTGGCTCCGGGCTAACCAGATCTCATCGCCTAGGTGAAACACGCCGCCAAAACACACCTCCATGCTACATCCATGGTCGTCGTCACCTCTCTGGCTTCGCCGCGGACGAATACACGGTCGCCCGCAAGTAGGACCTCCCAGTGGTGTGGCGGCGGCAAGGAGTGGCCAAAGGAAACCAAAAGAGGATGGGGAGGCGACAAGAGGCGGTGGCGTGGCTGGCGGAAGGGCGAGCACGGGATGAAATTTTCAGCGCGCCAACACCGCGTATCAGCGTATGTAGAGGTCAAAGGGGGATTACAAGTCAGCGCATTTTACGGGATCTATTTGACGCCGTCGTTTCTTCCAAAACCTAAAACTAGCTGTTATTTTACTTCTTTCGCGTGCTTATACCGTATCTCATAGAGTTGCTCTTAACAAAGTTGTCGCCAATTGGAACACTGTGCAGACCTTGTACACCCAGGCGATTGAGGGTACGCACTCACGGCGAACAGCACACGTACGTACGTACACAGCAGGAGGAGTATCTTACTATTCACGTTATACCTCGGCGCGCCGACGATCCCGTGAGGCCGTGAGCCGATCGAACATCGGCGTAGTAAAGGATTGCCGGTACACCACGAGCAACGCCACACGAGTTCCGGAGTTCGCCGACGACGGCGCGCCCGGGCGACGCGCGCTGGTCCCTACCTCTGCGTGATACTAGATGAGATCGATCCATCCGGTCCCAAGCGGAAGCGGGCTCCCTCCCAGTCCCAGTTATTGCTCCCCCGTTCCCGCGCGTGTCGACCGGCGCCCCCACGCACACGCACCGCTGCACGGAAGCGTTCAATGAAGCGGCCAGTACCACTACTACTGCTACTACGCTCTCTAGCTCTGCAGTCTGCACGATGCGTGAATGGATCCATGCAGATTCGCAGGCCCTGCAGTAACCAATCACCCCCAGTTTCTCGTGACACACACACTGCATCTGCATGTGCATGTGGATTGAGGGCGATGTCATGGCGATAGAGTTAGTTGCTGCGGAAAGGTCCCTTGGGCCCACACGTCAGCTTCCTCTTTTATAGGTTATCCCTCCCTCGCTCCCTGCCGCGCCTGAGCTTTATTGAGCTGCCCCCTGTTCGGAATTGTATAAGCTTTGAACTGTAAACTACATTTGATCTTTTTTTTTAGATTATTGGGTTAATTAGCCTTGAAGTGGACCACGGAATTAGAGCAATGCATGTGTAGGTGACCGATGGTAACAAAATGTTATGTAGGAGGATGATGGACTTATGGAGGCAATGCGGGATCTCAATTTATGGAGGCAATGCCGGAATGGGGAAGGATAGAGAGTTGTCTCTCCTCTATATGTAGTCTAGGCGGAGTAGACACGGCGCCGACCGATACGCGTCAACCATGACACGTAACACTTCTTTTTTTAGGGTCATGACACATAACACATTAGTGCACTAAGCAACAAAAATATCTTTTATAAAATGATGAGATCTCTTCGTCTCTCACCGAAAATGGGAAATACACCGCAAAATCCATCTACCCAAGCTCAGTTCTTGGGTGCAACCTTCTCGCCCACTAGATCTACCGTTTGGAAGATTTGGGCCCTTCGAAGTTCTTTGCATGGCTCGCAATCTAAAATAGACTCTGGACAAGCCGACCGTCTTGAGAAGAGAGGATGGACAAATTATGGAGTGTGCCCCCTTTGCAAGCAAAAAACAAAGTCGGTGGACCATCTCTTTGTCCATTGTAGATTATGACATGACTTTGAGGGCTAATCAAGAATCGGCTTGGGCTACATGACCTTGACCCAACTACTTGGTTGACTCAACCTATCTCCTCTTGGTGGCCCATCATGTCTAGGTGCAAGGACTTGGCTTATGTCACCCTCCTCGTATCTTGGAAAAGTTGGAACAAACGCAACGCCAGAGTCTTCCGCAAGAAGCACACCCCTCCCGTGGTGGTTTTCCGTAAGATCAAAAGTGAGGCACATCTTTGGGTGCTTGCGGGTGCCAAGCTTTGAGTAATTTAATTCCGGGAGAATAAGACCTTGTGTTGTAATCTATAAATTTTAATTTCTGTCAAACTCCTCTGTTAATTAATAGAATGGGCAAAGCTTTTGCTCCATTTCTAAAAGAAACTTTTACAAGATAAGCTTCTCACTCGATCACGATGCACAAAACGCATGCATGACGAGGCGGGCAGCGGAGGATGGCTGTGCGTGAATTTTTACTCTTCTCACTCACTTAGTAGAAGTAAAAGTAGCTTCACCTTTCACTCCACTAAACATGTGAGACTAAACTTAGTCATCCACGTGCCTCCCAAGTTGCATAATAGATTAGCCTTGAGGTTTCAGGATTTATTAGTATGTATGCATGGCTTGCTTTCATGCGCCAAACGCTATATAAATCCAAGAGAACATTATACTTGCATAATTGTCTTTCTTTGTTGCTAGAAGAAAGGTGTTTCTGTCTCTAGATCGTTCGTAGATCGATCTTTTAATATTTATTATCTTAATAAGTACTCCCTCTGTTCGGGATTATAGGTCCTACGCGCATACCTAGGTTGTTAATTTGACTAATAAAATATAACTTATATATTACAAAAATTATACCGTTAGAAAATATAACCTCTAAAGTTTCTAATGGTATATTTTTTATGCTATATTATTTATATTTTTATGTTTAAATTGGCAACCTAGTTATCCGTGCGGGACTTATAATCCCAAACGGAGGGAGTAGCAGTTTCGTTAAATCTATGTCGTGTAGTATTTTAGCTAGCACCATGGACTTGGACAGAAACTAGCAGTGGACTTAATTGTAACGGACCATTAATTCTTATTATTTTCTTGTGGTACTAGTTGAGTTTTCTTGTGGTACTTTCCGTTGATTAGTATATATAGACGTCATTTTCAGAGAAGGTAAATTAGGCGATCAGGACTAACTGATGCTGAGTAGTAGGGTGGATCACGGTAGTACTAGCTAGAAGCCAGCTTACTTCAAGCTAGCTACCTAAGCAACTAGCTAGGGGTACAGAAGTTGGAATTTCAGTTAACCAAGCTTGTAGATTAGGAAAACCACGCAAAGATTTTTAAGGTAGGATGAACGTAGCTAGGACGGCGCTGCTATTTTGTTACCGTGGCTTGGTTAGCCTCGTGGCCACATCATGTCACTGTCATGCTAAAACATGATGAAGATTCTGTCTCATACATGGTAGTCTCATACTACAGATATATACTACAACACATGTGACCGACGGTTACGGACTAGCAAATTCTCCAGTATACAATTCTCTTAATCAGACAAGAACGTTTAGCGGCAGCCAGAGAACTAAATTAGTAGTAGTAACGTCGCGATCGTCTGAAAAGGTGATGGTGTTGGTTACTTGTCGAAATTTTCCTACATCAGCTTTAAACAGCTTCACACGTGTCGACCTTTTAGGCTGATGATATTGCAAAGGAAAACGATACTATTCCCCCGAGGGATATCGCGTTTCCATCCCCCGGGTTGCTTCCGCTCGGTGGCTTCGTCTCTTTCCACGCGCTGCAGGCCCCCCAATCCTTATCTTCAGTTAGTTTTTCTTCCTCTGCCTGAAGCCAATATCTCTAGATCTCAACCGCTGCCTGCCGTAGCTCTCAGCAACGTGCGTCTGCAGCCGCCGTACTGCCTACTCCCACCTGCTCCCGCCTACGTCGCCGGCCCTCCCCATCGCCGCCTTGCTCGCAATGCCTCGATGCTGCTTGCCTGGGCTGGCACGCTCACCTCCAGCCACCTTGGCGCTTGTGGAGGGAGGTATCCAGCGTTGCTACAAATCGTGTCAGTTCTTGCTACATGCGGTCGATGGCGATACTACAAGCGGGTGTTGGATTTGCTACATGTGGCTCCTGATATTGCTACCTACGTCCACAGTCGTTGCTACCTGCGGCATCCTGACCTGCTACCTATGGTGAGAGGCGTTGATACCTGCAGCGAGCGGTCATGCTACACACAGCCACCGAACCTGCTACATATGCTTTGTGGTGTTGCTACATGCGCGAGCGGTGCTGCTATAATGCCATATTTTTTTGCTACAATTTTTCCTCCGACAATGTCTCCGGCGAAGTTAAGCTTTTGCTACATTAGCATGATCATCTTGCTACATCTGTTTTCTGATTTTGCTACAAAAGCACAATTTTTTTGCTACGCGTTATTCGGCGAGGTCTCCGGCGAGATTCTCCGGCGAGTCTCCGGTGAAATCGGTTTTGCTACATTAGTATATTTTTTTTGCTACACCGTCGCCGGCGAGGTCTCCGGCGAACTCTAGTCTGTTTTTCTATTTTTATGTTGAACCGTTTTTTGCTACATGTAGCAAAAACGGGATATTTTGTAGCAAAAACGGGGCGTTTGTAGCAAAAGTGGGAGTTTGGCTATTATTTAGTGGACACGTGTCGTGAGGAAGACTCGGGGGATGGAAAGTTTTAATCCCCCGGGGGACGCCTAGTATGACCCTATTGCAAACCAACAGCTAACAAAAGTAAGCATGGGCCGGGTGCATACAGATCTGTATGCATCTTCAGAACATCCAAAATCCAGCAACCAAAAAGGCAGAGATTAGGCCGATGGATGGATTAAACAAGGTCAGAATCATAGTCACGTCAGAACAAGAGCCTGTGACGCGGATTGCAGAGCCATCCCAAATGTCCCCGGTCAAATGCGGCGAAAGCTCGGGCCTGCCGGCTCCCCCTTGGACTTGTTGCGTGTGTATCCTGCTGCGACGCCACTGCACTGAGACTGCAGTGCTACTCCCAGAAAAGGCGATTCAGCTGAACCTGCTTGATCTTGCATGCATGGGGTAGTTGCATGTCAGTGGAAGAATCTGACGGAAAGCGCATAGGGCGAAGAGGATATGGCTAAGCCCGCGCCATTACATTAGTCCCGATGATGCTGATGATCTATCAGGGACTTAAACAAACTCCGGGTTCTGAAATGCTAGGAAGCGTACGTACGTACAAGGGCAAGACGCCAAGCAGCTAGACCTAGCCGTTCCAGCTTTTTCCCGAGGGGCAATTCCCTTTGGCATCAGGACTGAAACTGAACCGTGGCAGCAGCTGCAAGAGTCTTTTATATTTGGCAGCCAGCAAAAAGCACAATCGGTTAACTAATAAGTGTGATTGTTTTAGGGCAACTAGGGGTGCAAGCATGGGGACAAGCGACTAGGGCGAGGGATTTGCACTTTTCTAGGGAAATTCTCTTGAGCCTTCACTGAATCCCCACGGACGGTTCGATGAGGACGCCGGATGGAACAAGGCGGGGGTGTGGTAGCATGGTGGAGAGGCGCTTTCCCTTTCCCTACCTGCGGATATGCCCCGGAGGTGAGGAGTCCAAAAGGGTCGGGACAAATGCTACTGATGGAGGTGATGCAAAAAGGAGTTGCAGAGATGGCATTTGTTTAGTTGCCATGTGCCACTGTGTTTGTGTGCGCTGATTCCGTTCCATCCATGGCTCTCACTCGCTCGGCCGCGCTATGCCGATCTGTTATTCCCCGTCTCTGCATGCGTGCTCGGTGAGTTTCAAGTGGAATTTTTGCTGGCTGACTGCATGGGGAGTCGTTTGCTTAGGGCATGTGTCGCTCACATCCATGAGTCCTGTGTGCATAGGCTAGCAGCTATCGTTGTGCTTGGGAGAAGAGACGGCGTGTAAATTACTGTTTGTTGTTCTGTTATTCTTGTACGTAGTCCTATTGTTTTCTTTTTCAGATAATGTACGTAGTCCTATTGTGTGTGGTTTTAAACAGCGAATAAATTGGGATCGGAAATTGTTGAGGTACAATGTGTGTGTGTGTTGTGCCCTGCTTGCTAACGAAAATGCAGAGCTTGCCATCTGTGATACCTTGACGACAAAAGTTAGATATATACAACGTTTATTCTGGAACTGGATCTCGTGGTAATACATATTGCTATTTGGATCGATTTAAAACAGTCCTGGCAATATATTCTATTGTCCGTACCAACACAATCTACAATAGCCAGTCATTCAAATTCAGATTGCAGAAGTCCCGTAACCTACTAACATTGGTTTCTTCTACCGTAAGAACCCAGATGGAGTTTTTCTCTAAAAAAGAAACCCAGATGCAGGTTAGATCGTTTAAGCTTCATGGGCCGTGACCCACATTGTAAGTAAGCATAAAATAGTGGAAACTTTATTTTGGACTCGATGTTGGCGAGACCGCATGTGCCCAAATGGGCTCTACCGGCCTACTTTCTTATTTCCTCCTCGGCGGGCCTAATTTCTTATTTGCTGCTCCGAAATCCTAAAAAAAGCTGACTTTCTCAAAGGTTCATGCCGCGCGTCCTCATCGTGTCAAGTGGCATCTTCTCCTTCCCAACAAGAAGCAATATAGGATTGGGGGAGATACGGAGCGTAAAAGTATATTTTTTTCTTTTATTTTCTAAATCCGATAGTTCAAAACAAAATAGCTTGAGAACCGCATGTCCAAATTATGAAACGTTTTCACTTTTCAGTTCTTCGTGCCGAGATCTTTAAAACTAGATTATATGTTGATAGTTTTCGAACAATTTTTTTTTACTTTCAAAACCGCTGCGTTCATACTTTAAATTACTTCAGTTATGTAGTTTGTACTTTGCGTTCTTAGTGTACTTTATACTCGGGTTACTACACACTTATACATCTATACCTTTTTGTACTTCATACTTTCGTGTACTTTGCATTTGTTTAATTGTCGTGTGTGCGTGCGTGCGTGCGCGCGCGTGCGTGTGTGTGCGTGTGTGTGTGTGTGTGTGTGTGTGTGTGTGTGTGTGTGTGTGTGTGTGTTGATTCCGTTCCATGGCTCTCACTCAGGCCGGCAACACAACAACATGTGGCACTTGTTTAAAGAGAGCTTCCTTGGGGTCAAGGGGGGCGATTGTCCCCCTACTCCAGATAATCTGTCAAGGTCCATCACTCCAGACAATTTTATATATTACTTAAAGTTTAAGCATGATTTGCGGTTATGGGTCTCTCGACAATGTCTGTCAAGGTCCATCACTTGTTTATACACGAAACACTTAAAAAATATTTACTATTCTATAATATAAATATTTCTGTAATGCAATAGCAAATTAAATGATCCGTATATTTTATAGATCCACTGTCTTTGAAATCTCGGTGAAGATATCTACCTATTTTTATTGAACGGGCAAACTATATTTATTTCTATCAATTGCTCGTTGTGTTCATATGTATGTGCAAAAAGAGAGTAGAAGAGTTAACATAGTATGCACTGAATTAATAAGTGGATGTTATAGTCTCTCAAACATGCACGATGAGGACAAGTAGGACCGTTAGAGAGAGAGAGGAGAGCTTCTTACGAGATTGTATAGTTATATGATTGCATCGTTAGTTTTAATAATGAATACTCACAACATTGTAAAGGCACATGAGCGCCGATGTTACACTATTATTGCACATTTGGAGAGATCAGAGAAATGTTGGAGTATTTTTTGGATTATAGGAGTCAGAATAGTCATTGTAGGCTACATCTTGGACAATCTATATTTTCTAGAATCATTCTACATTGTTGGACCTCAAAAGTAATACTCCAATATAGATACACAAGCAAAAATTGTGGGTCGGACCCTTCATCATGGGGCCCGGAGGGAGCGCCCCTCTCACTATGGCACGTCGACCATTTTGAGGCACTCTAAAGTGTCTCTAATAGTTAAATTAGTGTCATAAATAATTTTTTGAGGCATTATAAAAAATGCCGGAGGCGATCATGTAGATAAAAGATATTAGAGGCATTTTTAAAAAATGCCTTTAAATCCTAATCATTTGAGGCACTTTAAAAGGTGCATCTAAAACTAATTATTTGAAGCACCCTCAATAGTGTCTCTAAAGCTAAGCCTTTGAGGCACCATTGAGAGTGCCTCTAAAGCTAAGATTTTGAGACACTATTGAGAGTGCCTCTAAAACTAACCATTTGAGGCACTATCAATAGTGTCTCTAAAAGCTAACCATTTAAGGCACTAGTGCAAGTGCCTCTAAATGCTAACCATTTGAAGGCACTCTTGAGAGTGCCTCTAAATGCTAACCATTGAGGCACTAGTGCTTGTGTCTCTAAATGCTTACCATTTGAGGCAACACTTGAGAGTGCCTCTAAAAGTGTAAATCACAGTAATAAATGCATCAGTAATTACATTCAAATCACAACAAAAATCGAAATACACAATTGGTTCAGAGCAATAGCAAAGGTTCAAATTTCACCTGAATTACTTGTGTATCTTTGGTTCACAGCAATAGCAGATATTCAAATTTCACTTGCATTACTTATGGGCAGAGGTTCAAATAAAGACAAATTCACATTCTAATTATTGTAGTACAATCCTTGAACTTATGCTATTACTACCCCCATATGTTGGCTGTTTCTTCTTCCTGGAACTTGCTTCTTAGGAAGTGCAACATCATTAGCAGCAGTAGCCTAAGACCAAGACCATGTTGCCACATCAAGCTTCAAGGGATTGTGCGATTAATTCAAGGGAAAATATCCAGGCTGGCCTCTAAAACAGGAAAACAAGTTAAGTTAGTTAGCTGCAAACTCAAAGATTATTCCGAGACCGAAATACATAGTAAATGGAGTCCATATACAAGCATCTAGCGTGGAATAAGGTATCATAAGGATGTTAATTATAAAAATTCCAGATGCAGAAATATAAGCAGGTTTTGGTTCCACATGATAAGGTGTCATGGTTTATGAATACGAGCTTACATGATTTTTTTGTGAGTAGAAAAAATGAGCTTACATGATAGTTCTATTAACATGACAGTGAGGTCAGAAATCTACATCAGCATATCAACATAGTTATCGAGTACCCACATCTAAGATTGGTATAAAATATATCAGCTCATGCTTACCAAACAAAAGCCTATGCCTACTGTCTTCCCATTAGGACGCAGACATCTCCAATCTACAAGTATGTAGCATGTTTTCAGAAGATTAAACATACCAGAAAATCTACAGATGCTTCGAAGCGCAGATACTTTTGCTTTTTACAAGACACCGGGTCATGGTTTATGAATACAAACTCATCTGATCTACTTGTCTGTAATGCTCTCAATAGAAAATAAAATTACAGCAACATACAGATAGCAGAAAAAACTAACTCTCATTTAGTCTAGATAAGTACATAGAAGCGCATACAGCAACATCCCAAAACACCCCTCTTAAATTACAACCACCCTAAAAAAAACCAGTTTAAGGTTGATATTAATTAACTCAACCAAACAAAGACCACAAGCATATGTTAGTCATTTGCGTTAAGGGAGGAACCAGAAACTCACCTAAACTTTGCTCGCTACCTTCAGCAGACTCCTTAGCACATAGGTGGAGATGATCAGCCTCCTTCTGGTTCCATGCAGGTGCTAGTGATGATCTCCATCGTTCACAAACAACACATCACCCTATTCACGTACCTTGTAAGACAAGTGTGTACCCATGAACTCATCTACCACACATACATGCCAAATCAGGTACAACCAGCATCAGGCAAGCATATGCAAATTTCAGTCTCATGCCTCAAATTCTCAACTAAGTGAAGCAGACATACTTTTTAACACATGAGTTCCACAATCTCATCAATCACATGACCGCCAACAGAGTAACTAATACTACTAGCATGATTATTGTAAGTAATATCCCAACCAAACTACCAAGATAAGGAATAAGAACTGACAATTAGAAGGAAAAAACATTAACTGCTTCAAGTAGTAACAAGTCTGATATCCATATATTAGCACTCTAACTACAAAAGTTCTAACATCCAAATATCGATATATGAGTACATACGAAAAAATCACATGACAAAAAAACTCCTACTTCTCAGTCACTTCAAATTTCCTCAAAGACAAGGAAATCAGAGTATAGTCAAAATATTATACACTCGCATGAATTACACAACCATGCTAAATGCAAGAGGAAAAGACAAAATGCTATAATCCAAACATAGTAGTGCCAACCTAAAACAGCACATGACCAGTCTGAATTTAAAAACATCAAACCTAGTCTCAAATGTGCCTGTACTGCTTCTCATTAGTTCCAAACAACCAGGCCAAGAGCCGGTAGTACCTTGCTTATTCGCAGCTTGTTGAAAACATCCTAAAGAACTTTGTAGTTTTGTAATGGCAAGGTCACACCGGATCAAATCTCCGAAGAGCTGGAGCAACCAGAGGCCACCCATGCCCCATCCAAGAAAATCGTTAGATTTCCACCGTCAATTATACATATGCAGAATCATGCAGTTACCAGAAATATGATGAGTTACTAAACCATCTTGCAATACGGTTACTACTCCATGTATCTTAGAGCATGTGAGGGTGGCGGCAAGCTGGTTCGCTTGCTTCAGCAATCATCCATCCGTATGAAGATTGCTTATAAAACAACTTGGTTAGATGATAAGAACAACTTTGTTAGATCACTATGAAAACTCAGAACATTGCTTGTAAAACAACTTTATTAGGTGATAAAACAACTTAGTTAGATGGTAGAAACAACTTAAGCATGTTGATAGAAGAGAATTAATTAAATCACTATGAAAAGTCAGGACATTGCTTGGCTTGTAAAATAACTTGGTTACGTGGTAAACACAACTTAGTTAGATGGTGGAAACAAATTATGCTGTTCATAGAGAAACTTAATTAATGTTGTAAAGTGTCACTGCAACTTGATTGATTTTGTTTTGCATGATTGCATAGTTGAAAAGAAAAGTGCATTAAAAACCCATATTACAATCCATGCAACTTAGCCTAGGGTGTCTAAGCAACTTATTGACCGGATAAAGCAACTTATCAGTTGCATAATTACGTAATCAACAAGTGAAAATCAACAAATTACCATGCAATATTCATGTATATTCAGAAAAAACAAACTAAATAGAGACAGAAATGCAACTGTGCCAGTTCAATCTATATCCTATTTGGAAAATGGATGAAACTAAACTCAGACTTCTAATTAAATAACTTGTTTGATGGTACAATGTGCAACACTTAACTTAATTAAATGGTACAAGTAACTTAACTATGTTGGTGGGGAAACTTAATTAATAAACCCAATTCCATTAATAAAAATGCTGAGGTAGAACGACATCAGATGTCTAATCAAACTTAGCTAGCCTACTCCCACATGGTGATATTAATTTGGAAACGATGACACTACCACGGGACACTACAAGTTAGTTCATTCGGGAATTCGAGTAGTACTGGAACCCAAATCTCTACAGGCCAATAAAATGCATGGAGTGTAAAGATGAACCCAAGATGAATATACATACATATATGCAAGTGTACTGCCCCCTCCTTCTTACCCGCACTGCCGCACATCGGCCCCAGATATCTACATAGACCAAAAAATCACGCACAAATGTCATGATTCTGTGATTCATCACAAAGATCCACCATAACAGAACAACATGCGTACCATTACAACTATTAGAGTGTGCAACACTTCGCTGTCCAGTGCCGCGGCTCTAAAAAATCAGAATCAATCACTATGTATCTCGCCTCAAAATTAGGCCAAGAAGCAGAGGTGGAGGCTGCAAATGTGCACATGATGCACTTGATTTGGCAGATTTTAGTGGGTTGCAGCCATCATTCTAAGCTTCATAGAGTTAAAGTATATATGGAGAAAATACAAATTAACAGTGACTTTAAGTCTGTAACCAATGAACAACAATAGTAATGTCAGACCCCTGAAGAGAATAGCTCAACATTCAGCAAACCAACGGCCAGGATGCGAGCGGACACAGAGGACAAGGATCAGCGATCCACAACGCTCACTGATGTCTTACCACGCTAAGTTAAAAGCTAGCGACATTTTTATCTTTTACTTTACTACCCTTGCTATAATAAACGTACTATATATATGTGCCGGCTATGCCGCGGAGGTAAGTAAAAATGAAGAACTAAAATTAGAGTTCCCTAGCTATCGTTAGCTTATCTACCTCAACTACTTTTGATCGATGAGCTCCGATCTCAATCCCCACCTTGCGATTCAATTCCCAAATTCCACACAAATCGCTACTGAAAGCACAATCCCTGGCTTCTAACTTGCAAATGTGATTTTTTCTTGCTACTGAAACCTGAGACCTTAACAATATCACTTTAATTTTGCTAAAGTATGTCAATTGCATAATCTTTCACTTCTCTGCAATGAAATCAACCAACCTTCACTTTGTGCTAAATATAATCGTCTCATTTATCTCCAAACATCCACCTCAGGAACTAAAAGTTATCACAGGCTGATACGATTCTCTAAGAGTGTTATTTGATCTATATGTAACTACATCCATGTGGAATCGAGATGAAGAGGGACGAATTACCATTTGTGGGTTGCATCAGTGCAGTACAACCCACCGGAAGGGGTCAATCTCGTCGACGTATTTGGAGCTCGCTCCGATTCACCGCCGAGACCCGTGGGAGGATGAGGCCACTGTGATCCCCTTGAACAAGCTTTTCCTGTGGCCGCAAATTCGGTGTAGCGAAGGTCCTCTACTCCAACTCAGTTGGTGTTGAAGGCTGGGTTGTGGGCTTGACGTGGTGGTAGAGTCTGCTGGCGGCCCGCTTCGACGGTGCCTTGGTCGTAGAGGTTGGGGCGATGACGAGAGGGTTGTGGTCGTCATCAACGAGCAGCTGGAGGCGCTGGTGCAGGAGAGCCGCGCTGACGACCAAACCCTAGCCAGGGCTAGGGTTCCTCACGGGTGCTCGTGCAAGAGCCGGGAGGCGTCGCGGTGGAGAGGGATCCATATAAGAGTGAGAGGCGGAGCAGAAATGGTGGTGGCGGCAGCAATGGCAAGGGACAGCCGGAATTGCCACGACGGTGGTGCAGCGTAGGGAGTCTGAGTCGGGCGTGCGTGCATGAGGGGAATAGAACGCGCGAGAGAGACGCGGGGCGAATGATCCGTGTTGGCCTCGTACATGTACGTGTACCTCTACTTCTTTTTAAGCAATCCAAAAAAAATAAAAAAAATGACCATCGTCACATGCCATGTGGTTAAATAAGCCGGTTCCCTTTTTCCCCTTGGGCAGCGCAGCGTTGGGCTAAATTACCAAAACTCTCCGTCCGAAGACATCGCAGCACCGCCAAATCTCCGTCGAAGAGCCACACGTCGAGAGCTCCAAAGAGGCGTATTCAAGAAGAGCACGATGCGAGAGCGCCGCCACCGCCCGATCTGAGGATCAGGGTTTTCACCCGGAGCACGAGGGAGACCGAAAGCACCGTAGCGACGCCTTCAACAAGGGAATGACGTCCGTAGATGCCACCATCACGGCCCCAAGGGTAGGGTTTCCCCTCAGCAAAGCCTTCAGCCTGCAACACGAGGGACGGACCGCCGCCGAGACGGCAACCGCACCACAGCCATGATGAACAACTCCCCGGCCATCACGCCGCCCACATGGACCGTGATCACTGGCCAGCACCTGGGCCCCTAGCTCGCCCTCACGCCAAAAGGGACCCTACCACCCAGGTCCGCCGCCCCGACACCCAAACAGTTGCTTCGAAGACCGCAGAGGAGGACAAGACTTCACCTTGCAAGGTCCGAAGAGCGGCAAGACGACGAGCGAGGCCACCAGATCGACCCCCTGCAACCCCCATGGCTGCAGACGTCACAAGATATAGGGGAGGGAGATGGGCTCGAAAGGGCCCGGAGCCCCTACTCCGGCTCAAGCTCAAGGCGGCCAGAGCCGGCCGCCCTACCCATCCCTGACCATGCCACCTCGTTGTCACAGCACCGCCGTACCGCGCGCACCCTGTCACCGGCCAGAACGGCACCCTGATGCCAGATCTAGGAGGGGGAATGGGCTCGAGCGAGCTAGAAGCCCCTACTCGGCCCAAGATCTAGGCGGCCAGAGGTGGCCACCTTTCCCATACCCGACACTGCTGAGGCCGCTATTGGACTATCCATTCTTTCTTCCATCCGCGCGAAACACACCGCCACCGATGATTTAGCTGGTCATCCGCCTTGGCTAGGTTTGGTCGGATTTGCCCGGGGCGGCTACCTTCCAAGATCAGGCAAGGTGGCTCCACCTAGTGGGTTGCCGCCGCTAGGTCTCGCTGGACGTGCACCACCGCAGTCCTTCGTCATCGGCACCAACGGCTTAGAGCCAAGGAGAGCGGTCATGCAGGAGTACGGCCTTGCACGACGACGCGTCGGGCTCGTGCATCCTAGTCGTGTTCCTCCTGCCTCCAAGGAGAGTGGTCATGCAGGAGTATTACTCCAAGAATGTTCACACTGTATGCGAACAAAACTCAACCGAGTTCACACAAGGAAATTAACTATAGCGCTGGTCATGTAGGAGAATTACAAGGAAACGAACGGTCAGAAAATTATGGTTTTTTTTTAGGAGAGAGGTGACCATACGGGGAGTTAGTGGGGTCATTATTAGCCTAACAAACCGGTGCGGAGGGAGTAGTATTGATTAAGTTTGTAGAGCTAATAAACACATCTTTGTATAAGAAACAGAATGACAAGTCCAAAAAACCGAACGAACTAGAGAAATCAGGAGGGTCGGACTGGTCGAGTAGGGACGCCACGACCAGGATACCAACAGTGGATGTCTGGACGCGACGGAGGACCTTGTTGCGGTGGCGTACAACCTGGAGGCGACGGTCGAAAACTCGTGACGGCAACATTTCTCAAATGGATGATAAGTTTAAGGCATGTATGTATCAAAAAACTATGCATTTGAAACACAACTGAAGGTGTCACATTTGGTCAATTATTAGAGGCACATTTGAGTGTCTCTAAAGGTAAATCATTTGTGTCACTTTCATTTGTGCCTAAAAAACTATGCATATGAGGCATAACTAATGGTGCCATAATTGGTCAACCATTAGAGGCACTTTCATTTGTGCCTAAAAAACTATGTATTTAAGGCATAACTAATGATGCCATAATTGGTCAACCATTAGAGGAACTTTTATTTGTGCCAAAAAAAACTATGCATTTGAGACACAACAAATGGTGTCATAATTGGTCAACCATTAGAAGCACAATTGAGTGCCTCGAAAGGCAAACCATTTGTGATATTTTCATTTGTGCCTAAAAAAAATATTTGAGGCACAACTAATGGTGCCATAATTGGTCAACCATTAGAGGCACATTTGAGTGCCACTAAAGTTAAACCATTAGTGGCACCTTCATTTATGCCTCAGTGTTATACTTTTAGTGGCATTTTAACAAATAGTGTCTCTAAAAGATCGGTTCTTTTGAGGTACAAATAAAATGCCACAAATAGTTCAACATGCAGACACTAGACTGTACCTCTATTTTTCAAAATATTAG
Source organism: Avena sativa (assembly GCA_916181665.1). Classification (NCBI taxonomy): domain Eukaryota; kingdom Viridiplantae; phylum Streptophyta; class Magnoliopsida; order Poales; family Poaceae; genus Avena; species Avena sativa. Next base: position 362,784,181 of record OV702284.1, on the reverse strand, counting down.
AGACACTATCAATAGTGCCTCAAAAGACTTAACTATTAGTAGCATTCTAAAACTGCCTTCAAAAACTTATAATTTGAGACATTATTTTTTAAAGTGTTACAAAATATTAAAATTAAAAACAGTTATAAATAGTGTCTCTAAAAGAAATGTCTCTGATTCTTTAACGTGCCATAGTGTCTCTCACTCCCTCGGCCGCGCTATACTGATCTGTTATTCCCTTCTCTGCAGGCGTGAACGGTGAGTTTCAAGTGGAATTTGTCCTGGCTGACTGCATGGGAATCGTTTGTTTAGGGTATGTGTCGCTCACATCCATGCGTATTTGTGCATAGGCTAGCAGCTATCGTTGAGCTTGGGGGAAGAGACGGCGTGTAAATTACTGTTTGTTGTTCTTTAGTTCTTGTGTCGCTCACATCCATGCGTCCTGTGCATAGGCAGCTAATATCGTTGAGCTCTATCAGGGGGCAGAGACGTTCACGTAAATTACTGTTTGTTGTTCTGTTATTCTTGTACGTAGTCCTATTGTTTTCTTTTTCAGAGAATGTACATACTAGTCCTATTGTGTGTGGTTTTAAACAGCGAATAAATTGGGATCAGAAATAGTCGAGGTACAATGTGTGTGTGTGTGTGTGTTGTGCCCTGCTTGCTAACGAAAATGCAGAGCTTGCCATTTCATCTTGCAATTTGTGAAACCTTGACGGCAAGTATATACTGTACAACGTCTATTCTGGAGCTGGATATGAGCCGCCCTGATCTCGTGGTAATACATATTGCTATTTGGATTTCAAACAGTCCTGGGAATATATTCTCGAGATCTAGTGTCCGTTCGAACGTACTCCCTCTGTTTCAAAATGCAAACCTTTGTAATACTAGCTGGTTTTGAACTACTAGAAAAACTCACATTTAGGAACATAATTTAAAATACCCAGTCATTCAAAATTAGATTGCAGAAATTTAGTAACCTACTGACATTGGTTTCTTCTACAGTTAGAACTAAGATGCAGTTTCTCTCTCAAAAAAAAAACAGAAGCAGTAACTGTAGGAATATAATCACAACCCAGCTGTAGGTTAGATCGTTTAAGCTTCATGAGCCGTACCCACATTGTAAATAAGAATAAAAGACTGGAAACTTTATTTTCGACTCGATGCTAGGCGAGACCGCATGTGCCAAATGGGCTCTGCCGGCCTTCTTTCTTATTTCCTGCTATGGGGCCCCAGACTCTTATTTGCTGCTCTGGATATGTATTTGCCGGGAGGTCCTATATGTCGACCAGTGTGGCCCGAATTCCGCGCTGCACACACTAGCCGCGTTTGTTGGGCTGGGACGCACTAACTTTTTTTCCTTTCTCTATTACTAATGTGTTTTTGGTTATTTTTGTTTTTTAAAATCTAAATATATTTTGCATATACTAAAACATTTTTAAACAGTTTTTTGAAATTTGAACATTTTTAGAAATAAACAGTTTCTATTTGTGAATATTTTAAAAAATGGTTATCCCAAAATCTGTTTTTATATAATTTCATACAATTTTCAATTCAGATTTTTTTTTGAATTTGAACAACTTTTAATTGTAATTATTTTAAAATTTGAATATTTTTTAGATCTGAACATTTTCCATCATTTCAATATTTTCAAATTTGAACATCTTTTATATATTTTCATAATTCAAACATTTTTAGATCTAAATATTTTTAAGTACGAATATTCTAAAATATAAAACAAATCATAAAAGGTAAAATAAAATAAAAACAGAAAAGGAAAATAAGGAAAAATAAATAGAAAGACGGAAAACGAGAAAACAAAAAACGAAAAGTAAAAGATCCTAAAATAGGCAAAGCCCGTTACAGCGCAAGGGGTGTGCGACACATGGTAAAGACCGACCTGGTTGGTGTATAGGAAATGCTGTATTTGCCACAAAGTAGCATGCAATATGTTCCTCCGTCTGAAGGCTCCTACGGCCCGTGTTTGACGCGGCCCAGTAACAAGTAGAGTTTTTTCTTTAAACTCTATATTTTTTTAGATGGTCCTATTGTGTGTGTGCGTAGTCCTATTGTGTGTGGCTTTAAACAGCGAATAAACTGGGATAAAAAATACTGTAGTTGAGCTGCAATGTGTGTGATGTGCCCTTGCTAGCGAAAATGCAGAGCTTGCCATTTGTGATACCTCGACGGCAAGTACATACTGTACAACATTTATTCTGGAACTGGATAGTGAGTCACCCTGATCTCGCGGTAATACATATGGCTATTTTGATTTAAAACAGTCTTGAGAATATATTCAGGAGATCTGGTGTCCGTACCAACAAACTCCCTCCGTTCCGAAATGTAAACCTTTGTAGTACTAGTTGGTTTTGAACTAGTACTAGAAAAACTCACATTTAGGAACAGAGGTGATAGTTTACAATATCCAGCCATTCAAATTCAGATTGCAGAAATTTTGTAACCTACTGACACTGGTTTCTTCTACCGCCAGAACCCAGATGCATTGCCCAGATGCAGTAACCGTAGGAAAATAATCAAAACCCAGCTATAGGTTTGATCGTTGAACAATCATGGGCCGTGACCCACATTGTAAATAAGCATAAAAGAGTGGATACTTTATTTTGGAGTCGATGTAAGGCGAGACCGCATGTGCCAAATGGGCTCTACCGGCCTACATTCTCAATTCCTGCTCTGAGGGCCTCGTTTCTTATTTGCTGCTCTGAGCATGTATTTGCCGTGAATGCTATATGGCGCCGCTACCTGGCGCAAGCCCCGTTGGGCTGGCTCAGTTTGCGTTTAATAGCAAAGATAGATAAGCTAATTGAATGCTGTTCTAAAATATCAATTTTGAACACACACTAATGTGTCTAAAAAAAGTGGTTCTATGTCAATCAAAGGTGGAAAACCTGAACCGATGATACAAAGCAATTAATAAAGGAGAAAAAGTACTCGCGTCCATGGATTTTGAATTTTATATCAAGAGAAAGACTACAATGGTTGGTACTCTACTGATCAATTAAAAATGAAAGATATTGAATATCTTTCAAGACCTGGTTGGAAACGTTTGCATGCATAACGCATTTTAAGCCTTGAATAACGAGATCACATGCAATGCTAGTTTTAGATGGTAGTGCCTGGCTCTTGGTAGGAGTAACGGTTCTTAACGGCGTTTGTACCACACCGTGTGTGTACATGCATGCAATCCCTAGGGGCTCTAGCAAACCTAATTTTTTAGCTTGCTGTTTGGCAAAAAAACATTTAGCATCTAAAATGAAAAGGTAAAGTGAATAAGGCTTAAAATGAGTTATGCATGCAAACGTTTCCTGCTATGCATCACGTGACTCTTAGCGTAGCCAAGGATTACGAGGGTACCAGAAAATTATTTCGCAATTATTTATTGGACAACTTTATTTGCTTTTAAAGGATTCTAGTAGAATATCAGTTCCTCGGGTACCAGAATGCATCTTGCGTGCCATTTGCATCGGAAACAGCTATGCCTGGAGCGCCGCACGCCTGCATGAAGAGTTGTGTCCATAGCCTTAAACAAAACAAGGGTTATTTCGTGTTGGGTTGGAGTGGTTGAGCTGGTCGAGGCATTTTTGTGTATGAATGCCTACATTTAATGTACACCTGAGACGAGATGGCTAGTATATTAGGGTTTGCCTCACCTAAATAAAATTTGATAAGCTTTGTTTTGCTACGACTTCATGCATGTAGTATATTAGGGTTTACCATGTAGTATATTAGGGTTAAGATTTACCGCATGTAGTATATTAGGGTTTGCCTCATCTATATGAAATTTGATAAGCTTTGTTTTGCTACGGCTTCATGCATGTAGTATATTAGGGTTTACCATGTAGTATATTAGGGTTAGGGTTTACCGCATGTAGTATATTAGGGTTTGCCTCACCTAAATGAAATTTGATAAGCTTTGTTTTGCTAGGGCTTCATGCATGCATCAAAGGAACACTAACGGCGTTACTATTGAACCAACATCCTGGGTCTGGATACATGTGCTCCCTATATATAAAGGGGAGAGAATCAACGGTGGATAGACTATGCGCAGCTATGCCTGTGTTTAGCTGGCTATTTCCTATTATATATATATAGATGACTGTACTCTGAAATGAAACATTTGCTAGGAGACTAAAGACATAGAAGAAAGGTTACATCTGTTCATGGTAATGGCTTGCAAGAATAACAACAATTTCTTTCATCGGTTCAGTTCACTGATCGTAGCAGATGCGGTGCATGCTGAAATTCCTCTTCAATAGTTTAGGACAATGTCACACAGAAAACATCGATGCATTTGATACATGCTTGACATGGAAATAGACACCTTCGCTGGCACACAGAAATAAAAACTGCATAATGCATACAGAAAAAGAAGTGGGATCAGGCAAGGTTAAGTGGTTCAGAAAAAAAATTATATTGGCGTTTTGCATTATCTCGCTCACCTTGTTATAGTACTGTATTGTAAAAAGTCCGAAATCAGTCCCTTTCGACAAACAAAGTGAGGTAGGCGTAAAGAGAAATGAATTGTAGGTTACTCTCCCATAGATAAAATCAATCTGCCATCAGCCATCAGCCATAAACCGAATCAAAATCGCCAGGAGAAGAGATTCAGATTTGAAAGAAAGCCAATGTGCACCTTATCTTACGCATCATCCAACATGTTAACAGATATCTGCAAACAGCAGCAGCGAATGATCTCAAGATCGAGCTTTATGTGTGGCTTGCCTTAACGACACATGTAGGTGAGCTGGGCGTCCACGGCTCGCCGCCTCTATGACCGGACGAATTTCATCGACAGCCGCCGCTCTACTTCTTTTTGGTACATCCACCACCTGCAAGGATTGAGTAGGTAGGGTGTTAATCATTAAGAAATCAAACGAAATACTAAGTCTGTATGGAGAGACCTGCGGATGGAGATCATCATGTCCAATCAAGCGGCATTGATGCGGGAGAGGAATTCGTCCACAATGTCGCTGCACTGCTGTAGAAGTCGCATGACATGGTGAGGAATTGTTTGGAATTGCTTTCGATAGTGCATGGAGAAGGAAGGGGAAACAGATCCAAGACGCAAATCAAAGAGTTGCGAGGAGATAAATGGGACCTAGGTGGAGCAACAGATGGAAGCTGAGATTGATTACAGGGTAACCGAACCTAGGTGGAGCGACAGATGGAGGCTGAGATTGATTACAGGGTAAACCGAAGAGAATAATGAGAGAATTGATGGCTTTAAGCTTTCAGTTACAGACGGGAAAAAACAAATCCTGCGGAGGGACGTATATGCGCACCGAACTATTACTTTTTTTTTGAGGTGGCGTGGCTATACAGAATTGCAGAGAAATCCGGTAGTGGGACCCAACGATACGGAAGGAAGGCCCTCTGATCCCAATGTGCTCTAAATTCTACAAAATTCGTTTGAATTTCAGCACTTAATCCAAAGGGACCTTTACACCGCAAAGCTCACGCGAACTGATCCAGCGACAAGCGTCCAACTCCTTTTTTTTTTGAACGTTGAACTGGTGCAAAGCACCAGACATATATTACTGCATATTCGTCCCTGGAGTACAAAAAGGCTAGAAAGATAAAAAAAATACACAGAGGCCTAGGAATTTGCATTGAGGATCCTAAAAGAAACTTAAAAAAGCAATCAAGTCCTTCGTCCTCCTCCTCCTCCAGATCAGCGACGAAGCTCCGGCGTCGGCGAGCATCCTTGCCACAGGAAGCAACCGACGAGAGGAGCAGAGCAGCGGTGGAGCGGCAGCCCTACTGCCATTGAGTCTGACGCGTTGACGAGACATCTGCCGCCAAGAAACCGCCGTAGAGAAGCTCTAGAACGAAGCCGCCACCGCAGGCACCCAAATCCTTCATACAAAAGTCACCATCATGGCCGCTTGAAGAGGAAGGAGGGAAAAGCCCGCCGCGACAAGTACCGCCCCATCATACAGACAAGGAAGAAGAGGACGAAGCAGCACTCTGCATCCCCCTCGCCTCCACGACCGTCCGGGAAGGAGGAGCACAAGAGCCGTCCGCCACCACACCATTCTCCCCCGCCACCACGGCCGACCGGGAAGGAGGAGCACAAGATCCGTCCGCCACCACACCATTCTCCCCCGCCACCACGGCTGGCCAAGAACGGGTTGTAGCTTCAACTTCCTCACCAGATGCCTGGTCCTAGGCCTTTATTGGGAGTCTCCGGCGGTGGATCTACACACCCCACTAACTCCGACCACCGGAATGCTTCCAAGGATGAAGATTTGCCTTGGCCCGCTCCAAATCTAGGCCGACGACCTGGAGAACAACTCCGGGCAGAACGTGTTGGAATTTTGCCTAAATAGGCCCAGCCCATTTATTATATGCCAATAAATTCCTGAAATCCTAGAGGCCCATTTGGCCTATTCATGCAAGCCAAGAGCTGGGATAAATGTTTAGTCTCACATTGCTAGTTGAGTGGAAGTTGGACCAGCTTATGAGGTGAGCTCTCCTACCACTTGGTAAAAAGGATGATAAGGAGAAGGAGAGAGTTCCACACGCGCGCTCCTCCTCCTCGCTTGTCTCGGCACACCACGTCTCGCCTCGTCACGTCACGTCACAACGCTCGCGCGCCGCGGGTTGCGGGAATCTCGCCGAGCCGAGCTTTATTTTGTCACGCATGAATGATATATGAACAATCATACAGAAGTTGTAACGTTTTGCTCTAGTGGACTTTTAATACGAGCTAAATAAATACGAACTGAGTGGAGGCTGTCCGGTGGGCTGCCACCTGTTCACTTCAACTTCTGTCCATTTGTTTCATCTTCTGCGCAGCCTGTCTGCCTATCCATATGTGCCTATATAAGAGAGAGGTCGCGCCTCCTCTCAGACACACTGCCACACATCCTTTGCGCCTCCAGTTCCAGAGCACTGCACTACTTAGATCTTTCCCATCCCGTCTTGCGGCGTGCACCGCGAGCCGGGACAGTAGGCCTCCGAGACCCCGCTGCTTTGAGTCCTGTACGGGAGAAGGGTGATAAGGTTTTTGGGGAGCGCTATCGAACTCCCTCACGGATAGCGACTGTGGCGACGTCTTCCCCGACGAGGACTTCTTCCCCGACATCAGCACCCTTTTTCTCGACGACATGACCAACGACGATTCCAACGCTGGCGGTTCCTCTTCTGCTACTGCCGTGTATATTTTCTTTCTCAATCTTGTTCTGATCACATCTAAAGTTTTACGCCTTGCAGTTTGTTTGGTTATATGCCTTAATATGTATTCGCTATTTCACATGATTAGTATATTGCCTATTATTCTAATCATGTTTTATCTAGCGTTTATTATGGATAATTCGCTTGGTAAATTGCTCTTTTATTCAATAATCCAAAAACCTTATTTCAGGCAATTTGCCCCAAGTGGCTTTGTTGCTTCTATGAAGCCACTTGTGTTCGAAGGTGTCAATTATAAACAATGGCGTGCGAGAGCAGTGCTCTAGTTTCAGACCATGAGCTGCTATAACGCCATCTATGGCGCACCTGAGGGAGAACTTAATCCCGCTCAGGAAGAGGCGTTCCAAAAACTTGATGCCACTTTCAAGGCTGCCTTGATCAGTATCCTTGGTGACAATATTGTCGATTCATATCTGTCATTTAGCAATGGCAAGAATATGTGGGATGCGCTCGAGAGAAAATTTGGAGTCTCTGATGCTGGCAGTGAACTGTATGTCATGGAACAATTCTATGACTATAAGATGGTTGATGACTGCTCCATTGTGGAGCAGGCTCATGATATACAGTCACTTGCCAGGGAGCTTGAGCACTTCACTTGTGTGTTACCGAACAAGTTTGTTGCCGGAGGCATTATTACCAAACTTCCCCAGTCATGAAGGAATTTTACTACTTCTCTGAAGCACAAGAGACAAGAGTTCTCCGTAACAGATCTCACTGGGATTCTTGATGTGGAAGAGAAGGCGAGAGCAAAAGATACACGTGCTCGAGGTACCGAGGGGGTTCTAATGCCAATCTGGTATAGAAAAGGAACTTCCAGCCTCATAAGTTCAAGAACACAGGCAAGTTTGACGACAAAGGAAAGTTCGATGGAAAGAACAAGGGCTCACAGTCTACCAGCTTTAAGAAGAAGACTGATAAGAGGAAAGGTGTTTGTCATTTGTGCGGTGATCCTGATCATTGGGCTCCTGCTTGTCCCAACCGCTTTGACAAGCGCCAGCATGGGAAGGGCAGCAAGACTGCTAATGTTGTCATGGGCGACGTTGAGATGAAAGATGTTGGGTATGGTATATTACTTACTGTTCTTTCATTATGTCATTCTCCTGATTGGTGGATTGACACGGGCGCTAATGTACATGTTTGTTCTGATATTTCCATATTTTTTTATATCAGGTCAGAGGGACTCAAACCGTGCTGATGGGGAACGGCTCGCATGCTTCTGTTCATGGTGTTGGTACGGTCGATCTGAAGTTCACTTCGGGAAAGACCGTGCGCCTGAACAACGTGCATCATGTTCCCTCAATAAATAAAACTCTTGTTAGCGGATCTCTTCTGTGTCGAGATGGTTACAAGATTATATTCGAGTCCAATAAATTTATTATTTCGAAGTATGGAACCTTTGTTGGTAAATACTATGAGTGCGGAGGCTTGTTCTGCTTATCTCTGTCAGACATTTGTAATAAAGTTGTTAATCATATTTACACGAATTTTGAATCAAATGTCTGGCACTCTCGTCTTTGTCATATTAATTTTGGTTGTATGACGCGACTAGCCAAAATGAATTTAATCCCTGATTTCACAACTGTTAAGGTATCTAAGTGCCAAGTCTGTGTGCAAGCTAAACAACCTCGCAAGTCATATACGACTGCAGAAGTGAGAAATTTAACACCACTAGAGCTCATACATTCTGATCTTTGTGAGATGAATGGTGTGTTGACAAAAGGTGGAAATAAATATTTCATTACTTTGATCGATGAATCTACGAGATATTGTCATGTGTATCTTCTGAAATCAAAATATGAGGCTTTGAGTTTCTTCAAAATCTTTGAAGCTGAGGCAGAAAATCAACTTGATCGAAAGATTAAGAGGCTTAGGTATGATCGTGGTGGAGAGTATTTTTCCAACGAGTTTGATTCCTTTTGTGCGGAACATGGCATAATTCATGAGAGGACGCCTCCCTACTCACCCCAGTCAAATGGAGTAGCCGAAAGAAAGAACCGTACTCTAACAGATTTGGTTAACGCCATGTTAGACACATCGGGTCTTTCTAAGGAATGGTGGGGGGAGGCACTATTGACTGCGTGTCATGTCCTAAACCGAGTTCCCACAAAGAACAAAGAAATTACTCCATTCGAATAATGGGAGAAGAAAAGATTAAAACTCTCTTACTTACGTACTTGGGGTTGTTTGGCAAAGGTTAATGTACCAATCTCCAAGAAGCGCAAGCTTGGACCAAAAACCATTGATTGTGTTTTTCTGGGCTATGCTTTTCATAGCATTGGATATAGATTTTTGATAGTAAAATCTGAAGTGCCTGACATTCATGTCGGTACAATCATGGAGTCGACTGATGCGACTTTATTTGAGGATATCTTTCCAATGAAAGATAAACCTAACTCATCAAATCCGGAGATACCTAGTTCATCTAATCAGGAATTTGCTACATTCTCTGAACCTACCATTCCAATTGAACACTCTAAAAGTCCTAAGGAGGATGATAATGAAATTCCTAAAAGGAGCAAGAGACAAAGGACTGCAAAGTATTTTGGTGATGATTTCATTGTGTACCTTGTGGTTGACACTCCCACTTCCATTTCAGAAGCATATGCATATCCTGATGCTAACTACTGGAAGGAAGCCGTCCATAGTGAGATGAATTCCATCTTAGCTAATGGAACATGGGAGATCACTGATCTCCCTTATGGGTGTAAACCTGTAGGATGCAAGTGGGTGTTTAAGAAAAAACTTAGACCTGATGGTACTATTGAGAAGTACAAGGCACGGCTTGTGGCCAAGGGATATACTAAAAAAGAAGGTGAAGACTTCTTTGACACTTACTCACCTGTTGCCAGATTGACCATCATTCGAGTATTACTCTCATTGGCTGCCTCTCATGGTCTTCTCGTTCATCAAATGGACGTTAAGACAACTTTCCTTAATGGAGAGTTGGATGAGGAAATTTACATGGATCAGCCAGATGGCTTTGTGATAAATGGTCAAGAAGAAATGTGTGCAAGTTGTTGAAGACTTTATATGGCCTAAAACAAGCCCATAAGCAATGGCATGAGAAGTTTGAAAGAACTTTAACTGCTGTAGGCTTTGTTGTAAATGAAGCTGATAAATCTATGTACCATCGCCATGGTGGGGGTGAGGGAGTCATCCTTTGTTTGTATGTTGATGCATACTAATTTTCGGAACCAACCTTAATGAAATTAAGGAGGTCAAAGATTTCTTATCTCGTTCCTTTGAGATGAAGGATCTGGGAGTAGCTGATGTCATCCTGAACATCAAGCTATTGAGAGATGATGACGGTGGGATTACATTGCTTCAGTCCCACTATGTGGAAAAGGTCTTGAGTCGTTTCGGGTATAGCGACGTCAAGTTTTCTCCTACACTGTATGATCCTAGTGTGATGCTTCGAAAGAATCGAGGAAATGCTACAGACCAACTGAGATACTCTCAAATTATTGGCTCCCTTATGTATTTAGCTAGTGCCACGAGGCCTGACATTGCATTTGCTGTAAGCAAACTCAGTCGATTTGTTTCAAATCCAGGAGATGATCACTGGCATGCTCTTGAGAGAGTCATGCGCTATCTAAAAGGCACTGCGAGCTATGGCATTCACTATACCGGGTATCCGAGGGTATTAGAGGGTTACAGTGATTCAAATTGGATATCTGATGCTGACGAGGTAAAGGCCACGAGTGGATATGTATTCACACTTGTTGGTGGCACTGTTTCTTGGAAGTCTTGCAAGCAGACCATCTTAACGAGGTCAACTATGGAAGCAGAACTCACAGCGTTAGACACAGCCACTGTTGAAGCAGAGCGGCTTCGTGAACTCTTGATGAACTTGCCTATGGTTGAAAAACCAATACCCGCAATCCTTATGAACCGCGATAATCAAACTGTGATTTTCAAGGTAAATAGTTCTAAGGATAATATGAAGTCATCAAGACATGTGAAGAGGAGACTAAAATCTATCAGGAAAATGAGAAACTCCGGAGTTATTGCATTGGATTATATCCAAACATCTAAAAACTTGGCAGATCCCTTCACAAAGGGTCTATCACGCAATGTGATAGAAAATGCATCGAAGGAGATGGGTATGAGACCCATAAATTGAGCTTTCCATAGTGGTAAACCACTCTATGTAATCGGAGATCCCGTGAATTAGAATTGGGAGACAAGCTGTTGGTTAGCCGAGAGGAAAGTATCCCTACTTTAATAAACACCACTCCATAAAGATGCAATACTTTCCTATTCTGCACGGCAGGTTGATTTATTATCTTAATATGTTTTAAGTGGCTTATCCTAAGAAAAGATGCTGTCCTGCAGAACATCTTTTAAATAATACACCGATATGAGTCTGACTGTTAAAACGTAGCAATCTATGAGAGTATGATGCTCTCTAATAACTCATGAAAGGTCATGGAGTATGACGTATAAGCTTCATCTGCGGGGAAGTCCCACGGTAGCCTAGTATCGGTCAAGACTTTTTGTGAAGCCAGGTTCGCAGCAAACTTGCAGTTCAAGGCATAGTCCATTATACAAGTTGTAACCTAGTATAACATAAAGCTCTAGGTGGAAGTTCAACTTAATAGTCTCCACTACAGTACCGGTATATAAACAATGTTTTGAAACCAAAGACAAACTTCATGTGCCTCTAGAATCTGGTGGGGGGTTGTTGAAATTTTTGTCTAAATAGGCCCAGCCCATTTATTATATGCCAATAAATTCCTGAAATCCTAGAGGACCATTTGGCCCATTCATGCAAGGCAAGAGCTGAGACAAATGTTTAGTCCCACATTGCTAGTTGAGTGAAAGTTGGACCAGCTTATGAGGTGAGCTCTCCTACCACTTGGTAAAAAGGATGAGAAGGAGAAGGAGAGAGTTCCACACACGCGCTCCTCCTCCTCGCTCGTCTCGTCACGTCACGACGCGCGCGCCGCGGGTTGCGGGAATCTCGCCGAGCAGAGCTTTATTTTGCCACGCATGAATGGTATATGAACAGTCGTACAGAAGTTGAAACTTTTTGCTCGAGTGGACTTTTAATACGAGCTAAATAAATAAGAACTGAGTGGAGGCTGTCCGGTGGGCTGCCGCCTGTTCGCTTCAACTTCTGTCCGTTCGTTTCATCTTCTGCGCAGCCTGTCTGCCTACCCCTTTGTGCCTATATAAGAAAGAGGTCGCGCCTCCTCTCAGACACACTGCCATATATCCTTTGCGCCTCCAGTTCCAGAGATCTGCGCTACTTAGATCTTTCCCATCCCGTCTTGCGGCGTGCACCGCGAGCCGGGACAGTAGGCCTCCGAGACCCCGTTGCTTCGAGTCCTGTACGGGAGAAGGGTACGATAAGGTTTTTGGGGAGCGCTATCGGCGCGACTACTGGCTTCGTCACGGACTCCCTCACGGATAGCGACTGCGGCGACGTCTTCCCCGACGAGGACTTCTTCCCCGACATCAGCACCGTTTTTCCTCGACGACATGGCCAACGACGGTTCCCACGCTGATGGTTCCTCTTCTGCTACTGCCGTGTATATATTTTTTCTTAATCTTGTTCTGGTCGCATCTAAAGTTTTACGCCTTAAAGTTTGTTTGGTTATATGCCTTAATATGTATTCGCTATTGCACATGATTAGTATATTGCCTATTATTCTAATCATGTTTTATCTAGCATTTATTATGGATAATTTGCTTGGTAAATTACACTTTTATTCAACACAACGCCCAAAACGACGGCGAGCATGTCGCAAAACTACAATCTAACTAACCCTAAACTACTTCGGAGCCTCTCCTTTGCCACCTCCAGGCGGCATCGCTGCTGGAGGGGCTCGGGATCGGCCTGGAAACTCTGAGGACCTAGTTACTGTTTACAGAAGAGTGGGAAGGGAGTACCGGTCAGTTTTTCTCCAACTCGTATGAGGTGTAGTCGGTAGCCACGGTGCTACTCTGGGCCCGGCGGCCTGAGTCCCGGACCCTGTTCTTAGATCGAGGAACGCTGACATCCGCCGTTCTACGAGATTTGCGCTTGTTCGCGGCGAGGAGCGAGAGAGAGGTGAGATGGGAGGGGCGCGCCACCTTTTCTTGCCGCCCCGCGCCCGCTTTCGCAGCTGCTGCGCCCCAGGGCCCCGACTCGGTGCTGTCTCGATGGGACGTGCCTGAAAGTGTGGGGCCATGGCGGGAGCTCGTTCTCCTCTTGCGCGTGCGTGTGCACTGGAAGTCGGGAAGCCGTGACCCGTGAGGCGCTCGGCGCGGTACGGCGGTAGGCCAGAGAGTACGGCAGGCGGCGAAGTTGCAGAGCAGCCGAGCAACACAGGGCTGGGATCTACACTTCTACAGCCTAGCACCGACAGTAGCCCCATGCTTCAGAAACGAAGCAACCAGGGAAACCGGAGTTCTGATGAATTTTTTAAATGAACTAGGAAATCAGCCTGTGATTGACATGGGCATTTCTTTAATTCTTTTGATCTTGGACCCAGAAACTTCAGTTTTTTTTTCAGCGCAAAAAAAAACTTTTTTTTTTTGCTGCAGCACCACCATGCCCGCGTGCACACCGTGAAACACGAGGGAACCAGCCACGCCGACGCACCAGCTTTCACGATTCACCAGCCGGCCGCCGCCGCCGCCGCCTGATCGACACCCACTGCACAGTGGACAGCCTGTGCAGTGTCCAGGACAGGATAGCGAGATAAGATATGGCCACTGCTGCTACCTACGCGCGCGCATGCAGGCTCCTGCAGCAGCAGCCATACGGCCCACGCCCCTCTGCTTTATCGATGGATCCGCATACACGTGGATCATGTGTCCGATGGGCGAATCGATCGGCTCTGTCCACTAGCTACAAGCATGTTCGACCGGACAGCATCAGCGTTCACTGAATCGATCTCGATCGCCATATCTTTGGCATGAATGCTTTTCCTCGTTCAGGAACGTTCCAGGTCGTCCATGGCCCTGCACATCAGCAGTACCACACGGAGAATCGGTGCTTAGTTATCGGAGATTCCCATGCGAACCAGGCGTGAACCATGTTTTCCGTGGAGTTATTAAGGTCGGTGGGTGCGCATTGTTTATTCACTGTGCAGGACACTTGCGGAGTTCGTGCCTTCCGTACCACCACACGTCATTCTTGAGCAGATCCCGCTCCTAAACATAAAACATGAGGGGAAGGGATAGGAGGAAAGGGACCGGCCTATCATATAAATCCTAAATGCTAAAAAGTGCTTACAGTCTATTTGTCACGTTCTCGTCTCCGTTTTGTGGCCATTGGATGCACCTAATTCAGACGACCTCCGATAGCTCCATATCTGGGATTCACCTGGCTCCTCTTTTTTTCCCTCACTCACCCCTAGCCACACATCAGAGCACGCCCTCTCACTCCTCCAACCGCACCTAGCGCCGCGCCGGTGTGCGTCGCCGCCTCCTGCCTGACTGCTGTCGACCAAGCTCTACCCAGCACTGCACGTGCACCTGCACCTCCACCCACACCTAGCGCCGCGCCGCTCGCCTCTCGGCCACCTAGCTCCATCCCCCACGTGAGCGCGAACCGCTACCGCCAGATCTGCCGGCCTGATCCGCCTCCGGCACGCAGGATCCATCTCCCCATCCTCCTAGCTGCTCCAGGGGTGGGGGGTGGCACACGGCCGGTGCTCGCCGCACCAACGTACAACCCTTAATCTGCTGGCAATGGTCGGATATGGTGACCCTGACGGAGTTGGCATGGCTAGATAGATGCTGAATTTTGTCACGATATTGAAATTTCAGATTAAGCTGGCGCACAGAGATTAGAAGAAGAGATTTTGGGGTGCACGCTCATGACTATGGCGGCAGGTAGATTTGTGTCCTCCAAGATGCCCAGCTTCGAGTATCAAAGTCTTCCACATCAGTTGGAAGTTATCTCTCTTCCTTTGATCACATCTTTAGCCAAGGCAGACCATTCATCTCTCTTCCTTTTTTTTATTTTAGTAGATATACGACATCCCCAACCGGCTTATTATAGATCGTGTTGGGCCCTCGTGTACTGATTGGTGACACCGGTCAAATCCATCTTTAGTACTAAGTTGTATACATAACAATGCTAAGATGGATATACACTAGTGGTAAGTTGTATAGCCAGTGATTCTACGTTGTATACATACTAACGCTAAGTTTTACATACGTACTATTTTTTTAACGTGTATACCCAATACCCAATATTACTAAGTTGCATACCTACCGTTTTTCTAGAATTTGTGAAGGGCTGGACACCGCCGGTCTCAAAACTACATCCCCTTCAGCTTCTTCTAGAATGTGTTGTGTCTTGGGTTTTGAATGGCGGCACCAGCCATATCTATGTTGACTGAGGCGGATTTTCTCTTTTTAGTGCTAATTGTATATCTATCGATGTTAAGTTGAATATTTACTGGCGATAAGTTTGTATACATGTCAGTGCTAAGTTGTATACCTATAAACGCTAAGTTGCACACACTGTTATTAGGTTGTATATGCAGTGCTAATTTATATTTTTCGACTAGTGCTAAGTTGCATACACACTATTTTGCTAAGTTGTATACCAACTAGGGTTAAGTTGCACCCATTGTCCAATATACCCACTTAGTAATTGTTGCTTTGGCTTCCCCTTCGCTAGGCATGCCTGTCTCAAAGCAACATCCTCTTTGCCTTCTTACATCTCGTGTTGCGCCTTGTGTCGTGCTCGTGGCACCGACCACATCCATGTTGATTGTGATGGAGTTGTACCCCATGATGGCGACTACCAAGAATACAACAAGTTGTTTCTTTACACATGTGCTAACTTGTATTTTTGAATTGTGATAAGCTGCATACCCACTAGTGCTAAGTTGTATTTTTTACTTGTGCTATGTTGCATACCCACTTTTTGCTAAGTTATATACTGACTAGGGTTAAGTTGCACCCATTTTCCAATATAGTTGTATATCGAACATACAAAGTTGCATACTCACTAAGGTTAAGTAAATTGTTGGTTTGGCTTTACCTCTGTCAGGGCATCACCCGTCTCCAAGCGACATACTCTTCAGCTTCTTGCATCTTGTGTTGCGCCTTGTGTCGTGCTCGTGGCACTGGCCACATCCATATTGTATAGCCACATATGCTAAGTTGTATTCATACTAACACTAAGTTGTATAGACACTAATGCTAAGTTGTATACATAATAACACTAAGTTGCCTACCAATAGTCCGAAGTCGTCTAGCATCACTATTGTGAAGTTGTGTGTAATGTTTGTCGTGAAGTTTCCTAACACTGCTATAAAGTTTGAATACTGTTTTGCGTGAAGTTGTATTTTTATTGCTACTAAGTTGTTTGTCTTAGTAAACAAGTTACCTATGATATTTTTAGACAACTATTAGTGTAAACTTGCGGGTCTCGGGATTATAAAGTTGATGGCTATTTGATGCTAAATGAGTATTTTAAAAATTAGGTTGCTATAAAATACGAAAAAGTATTGTAATCAAATATTGTACGAAGTTGCTTTTTCCATGATACTAAGTTGTTTTTTAAAACAACAGTAGGTTGTTTTTTTTGAAGAAAAAAAGTTGGTAAAAACATATGCAAATGGGATCTAGTTTTAAAGATCTCGTCGCGAGAGGTCTAATGGTGAAAACGGTTCGCAGTTCCAACCCGCGGTTTAAGAATTATAACTTTTAAGTCTTTCTAGCATAAAACTAAATGCCCGTATCCCCTTTGTACGTTCGATTTTCTATTTTTAAGGGTGAGAGCTTGGTTGTACTAACCAGCCCTCGAAGGCTGTATAGCCATGTGTAAAAAGACCACTTTCATTCGACCGTTCTGCGACGCGTCCGGAGATCATGGTTTTACACAAGCTGTGCGCAGTAATGCAATGTCTTGTGTCTAGGAGCATCTTCAACAGAGACGGTAAAATAACACCGTGCTGAAAAAACGTCAATTTATCGCGCGCCGGCTTGTTTTCGGCATTCCAACAGACGCTATAAACTTTTTAGAACACGCGACATTTTGCACAATGACGCGCAGCATATTTGGCGCTTGCGTTATAGCGCGTGCCCAAACTCTGAGTCAGCGCATGCACCCAACGACCGCCCCGAAAACTCGCCGCGCGTGTCTTCTCCGTTTCCGCCACCCACTCCGGCGATGCCGCCGGCTCGATTCCGCGCCATCGTTGCTCGCGGTAGATCAGCGGGCGCTGCTACTCCACTAGTTCTTTGGGATGCCAGCGCTGCTTAAATCGGGCCGTCGCAGAGTTTGGTCGATTCGCGCTTCCGTCACTCCGCCTGCACCTTCGCAGTGGATTTCATGGCCCGACGAGCACCTCCACTGCTCCGCCCACGCGACATGAGCGGGATGATCCGCACATATGTATGTGGCGTTCAAATCGATTTTCCCTTTGTGCATAGGTGATTTTACAGGCCAGTTAAAATTAGGATTTTCATTGTAGATGAGCTCGTCGTATGATTCGTCCGATAAGGAGATGGATTTAAAAATAAGAAGGAGAAACTATGTTGTTGATCTTGGCTATGCGCGCGAAGCGGCCGAAGTATGGTGGTTTCATTTTGGGTTGTCAAAATTCGTGGAGGGAGCGGATTGAGGCGCTCAACAAGTTGATTAAAAGCTATTTTGCGGAAAGTATAACCTTCCCGGAGAGCTACTTCTGTTGTCGTTTTAGGATGAGTATTAACTTGTTTGACCATACTTGTAAGGAGGTGAAGAAGAAGGATCGATTCTTCGAGCAAATGATGAATACTTGCGACGAACTTGGACATAGAACTTACCAAAAAGTGGCAGCCGCCTTGCGTATGATGGCATACGACATTCCAACGGATCTAGTTGATGATCACTTGGCAATGGGTGAGAGTCAAACAATCGAGTGTGTCAAACGATTTGCAAAATTCATTATGGAAGTGTTCAGCGAGACCTACTTGTGAGCCCCCAATGCTGAAGATACAACTAGGCTTTTGGCAATGAAAAAATTTAGAGGAGTTGAAGATATGCTTGGCTCAATTGATTACATGCATTGAAGTTGTAAGAACTATCATGCGGCTTGGCATGGAAAATTCAATGGCCACAAAACGGATTCCGCCATCATCCTTGAAGCTGTGGCCAATGAAGAGACTTGGTTTTCACGTGCTTTTTTTGAATGCCAGGTTCTTGCAATGACATCGATATCTTCGAACACTTACCACTCATGATAAGGATTGCCAAGCGTGCAGGTCCACCGGTGGAGTTTGTAGCAAATGGCCACACCTACAACTACATCTACTACCATGTGGATGGCACCTATCCAAGGTGGCAAACATTTTTGAAGACGCTTAAAGATCTAAAAGGTAAGAAAACACTGCAGTTGCATAATGCACGAGTGGTGGCTAGGTGATGATTACAAGTGCACAAATCAATTGTAGCTAGTTTCGAAGTAAAGATATCGAACCTATAGAGAGCTATTGGTAAAGGTGTTAATGCCCCTCGTCACTATCTACCAAAGGATACTTGTAAACTGCCTTTGATCTCAAGTAAAGAGTGTTTGAAAGGTTTTTGGTTGTATGCAGAAAAGTAATTAAAACGATTAAAGAAAGCAAATAACAAGATGTTGTGAAAGTGTGATTGATCTCAAGTAAAGCATGGTTGAAGCCAAGGAGAGAAGTTTTTGATGCTCCATGCTTGTTTTGTATCAACTTTCTTATGTTTTGTCTACACTTTGAGGCATTCTTATACATTTTATGGAACTAACCTATTAACAAGATGTTGCAGCGCCAGTTGCCTGTTTTCTTTTGTTTTTGGTTTCAGAAAATCTAGTAAGGTAATATTCTCGGAATTGGACGGAACAAAATCCATAGTCGATATTTTACCAGACATGACACGGAGACCGAAGGGCATCCGAAGTGGGGCCATGAGGTGGCCACACCTAGGACTGGCACGACCACCCCTAGGGCGCTCCTCCCCATGGTGTGGGCCCCTCGGGCACCCACTGACCTTGCCCCTTCGCCTATATAAGCACCCCGATGCAGAAACCCTAATCACCTGATCAGAAATCCACGAAACAGTCCGTAGCCGCCGCTGTAACACCCTCGGAATCGGCCCTATGCAAGTTTCAGCGCTTACCGCCAAACCCGCATAGAAACGATTCAAAGGTGCCCACCAGGCACTTGCGTGCGGGTGGAAAACGAAGTAATAACATTACACAACAGTCCTCGATGGGACCCACAGAACAGATATATATACAACAGCGACTCAAAGAGTCAAGAATACAGATATACAATACAAAGGTCCAAATCACCTTTAAAACGATATAGCGCCCGAGTACGGACAAGATGCAAATTGAGCTAAGAGCCCTGAAGAATAACCAATGGCGTCCATAACCCTGCCCAGGCCAAGCCGGAAGGGTAACCCTGCTAACGACGTCGATCTAAAAACCTGCTTAAACAAAAGGGGTGCCGGCAAAGGGCAAAGGAAAAAGAGAGAGCGGTCAGTACTGAGGCCAGTACACGGCGAGGCTAGAGTTCGGCGGTCCTCGCCTACATAGGTATGGTGGACTGAAGCGGCAACGCAGCATGCAATAAACACCCTATAGAGACTCGATATAACTGTCGGCTATCAGAAAGGGATAAGACAGACCTATTCGGAACCAACCTGATACTACCACCAAACAAACCCATCCTGGTATTTCTCCTCGATACCAACCGAGGAAGTCAACCGAGGAACTCACACCGTTGGCAGTTTTATTTATTCCGTTATAGTTGCGGCAATTACTAGTCAAATATAAATAGCATGAGTCATCCTGATATAATAAGCAGTGGGCAGTATTAGTTAAACATTCCGTTGTAGTTGCAACACTTACTAGTCAGATACGATTAGCATGAGATATCACAAACCCAGCAGTTGTTGGTACTTTTATTTAGCCATTCCGTTATAGTTGCAATACTTACTAGTCAGGTACAATGGTAGCAAGCGACCACCCAAACAAGCAATTGTTGGCAATTTTATTTAGCCATTCCATTATAGTGAAGCTGATTACTAGTCATTATAAAGTCAAATTTATAGCACTACTTTAGTTATAGTTGTCTATGATCGAGATACTGTGCTCCAAGTCGTCCATAACCGCGGACACGGCTTTCAGAAAGTTTTACCCTGCAGGGGTGCACAAATAGCAACACACACTCGATCAACCTCGGAAAAACCAAATCAAAACCCAACGAGGCTTTCACGACAAAGCAATCACAGGATTCAGAAATATTTCAGGGGGCCACCCCATTAAGCTACCCGCAACGAAGTTAGCTGACTCCGAAACGGACTCAAGGTTTGGGTGGACGGCTGTAAACGACTGGGAACCCGAAAGTGTGACTGGGCTTGTCGATACCGCGAAATCGTATCCCGATCCTAAACAGTACAGGTGCAGTACATCGCACAATTTAAATAAAGCAGTAAAGCATGGCATAAGTACATGATAGTAAATAAAACCTCAAACTAGTTTGTGGCCCCAAGAAATAAGAATGAATCAAGCTCTGGCTCAGGGGGTCCCATAATCCTCCCGGATGTGGATAGCGCGAATATTCAAGGAACAGGTATCAAGTACTCGGGGTCCTACGGGACACAAGTGGACGGTTAAAAACCAAATAACATCTATTGCCCAACTGTGCCTCTGCATTTACCTACTTTCAATTTTAGTTATTAAACAGTAATTAAAGTAAACGATAATTAAAGCCATGATCATCTCCAACCTTAAACATATGGCAATACTCCAACAACTGTGGTACTTGACGACACGCAACAACACTTGAGCAAGCGACTACGACGCGCAGGTCCAACTATCTACCAAACAACAGGTAATAGGAGGTGTCCAAGGCAATATAAGGCTGCAAGGGATATCACGAGTACGAAAACTAGAGCATCGCAACACAGATAGCAATAGATCAACAGGAGGGAATAAATACTAGAAAAGTAAGATAGGTAGAAAGGGGGAGATGCTCGCCTGAAAAACATTGTCGAAGGTTCATCCGAAGATCGGGTCGACACTCGCATCAACTCATCGGCCTAATCCGTGAAGAAGCAAAGCACTAGAAGAAACACCGGATGCGCTATTTAATACTACGGCAGAAGATCGGGCATGATGCATGTATGATATATGACATGGCAAAGGTGCGATGCAACTAGGCAATATTAAGCGGAACCGGGGTCCCGACATTTATTTACTAGGTTCATGTTGTTTAGATATCCCACATTTTAAATGTTGTCTTAACATGGCAAAAGATAGCACCGGTTCTCTACACAAATTTAAATGGGGCCAATATGAGACTAGAAATGTCCGCATATGGTCTCCATATTTAATTATAAGGTGAATCGGCATAATGCCCCCAAACCACCAAATATGTATGCAAGCATGATCAATATAATATGCAACAATTTGATATTACATTTATAAAATAGGGCTCGAGAAAGGGGTCACACATCTGGGTTCGGCAGATCTTGGGGTTCCGGGGGGGGGGGGGGGGGTCTCAGGGTTCGGCGGGGGAAACGGTTCGACGGGATTGTTCTCGGACAACGGAAAGAGCTTGGCGTTCCGGTGAAGAAGGACTTGGTCCGGCGTCGGGGCGCATCGGATTCGTCCTGGTCGGTGTTGATCTTGTCGGGTCCGCGCCATCGAGTCGGTCTTGGACTTCGGGGTGAAGAACTTGGCGTTCCATGGTGATCTTGGCGGCTTCGGAGGGTTTGAAGATCGGTCTTCGGATCCATGAGGTGGACCTTGGTGTTCCATGATGGCGACCTTTGCATTCCGGCTTCAATGTAGATGACGGACTTGACACGGCCTTCCTCTCGGACAACACCTCGGCCAAAAGGATGAGGGCTTCACGAAGATCTTGAGTCTTAGACTTCCCTCGAAAGATGTTGGCGATGTAGAAGATAACACGATAGAAACAATCTTGGCGGCAGGGAACAAGGCTTGGTTCACGGGACTGTGGTCACCTCAGTGAATGAGCTTGCACACATAGATGTTGGAGTTACAACGAGCAAAGTAAACGGGCCAACAGCGCACCGGGAACACGTCAACAACATATCGACACAATGCCTCACAGGCAAAGGGGTGTCTTGGTCATCGTCCGATCAATGGAGCGCTTGAGGGCGCCGGCGTCGAGGACAGGAAGCTGCTGGACGCGGGGCTACCAGGACCCAGAGAGGCAGGGCGCTGGCGGCCCGATGCGGGGGAGGGACCGTCGGCGGAGCTCGCGGTTCGCTAGAGGCGCACAGGAGGCACGCCAGGACGTGGGCTCGCTTGCAGGCGGGCAGGCCGACGCAGAAAGAACAAAGCGCGGTGGCGCGCGGCTCGACAGGAGGGCGGCTGACGATGCGGTCGCTGCCAGCGGCGGTGAAGGGCTCCGCGGCGGCGGGGAGAGGCAGGCCGATGCGGGACTGGCGGTGCAGAGGAGAGGCGGGGGAGGGCCGGAGGTCGCAGGGGCATGGAGGGGAACCCAGACGACGGCCGGAACACGGACTCGGGGCGCATGGCGAATGGGAGGCGACGGACATCAGGGTAGTAGAGGGCGAGCCGGTCGAGCTTGCTGAGGAGTAGCAGGCCGGCGAGGTCGAGCCAGGGACGGCCGCGGTGTCGAGCCCGAGCAGGAGGAGGGCGGCCAGAAGACGAGGTCGCTGGGCGGAGCTCGGTCAGGAGAAGGGGATCGCGAGGCGAGGGGAGGAGATCGACCGCGAGGGTGCGGGGGAGCGTGCGGGGCTGGGAGTGGGTCCAGGGCAGGCGGGGTGGGTCCGTAGGCGGGGTCACCGGCAGGGGAGGTGTGTTGCATGCACCAAGTGCGTGCGTGTGCCGCTGGGTGGGTGAGGGAGTGGGGGCTGTGGGCCAGGTGGCGGGCTAGGATTGGTGAGTGGGTGAGGTGGCGGCATGGGATTGGAGGGAGTGATGTGGCTGGGGACTGGGTAGGATTAGGGTAGGTAGGAAAAGGATTTAGGTAGGCTGGCTTTGTACTGGGGGTGGCCGACTGGGTCGGATCGGCCCGGTTTGGCTGCCCCCTAAAAATAAAATAAATATTTTATTAATTAAAACGGGGCGTTTGAAATCCGTTGGTAGACGAAACAAAATATTCCGGAGACCCGGGTTTTAATTTGAATAAAGACGGGAATATTTAGAAAACAAAACTAGGCGTTTCGAAAATAGTTTAGACAAAAACCATGCATGATGATGACGATGCTCAAATGCAATGTGGCATGATGACATGAGCATGCGGTCATGATGATGCAATGCACAAAAACAACGCGATTTTCTAGTAGTGGTTTTTGCGGGATGCCACAATTCGACACCACTAACAATGGATCTCGCCCTCGAGATCCGCCTCATGGTACCGGGAAGAAGGGCAGCGATCTGAATCTTCTCGCATCGTGTAGATCCTCGCGACACCACTAACAAGAGGTCGTTGTCCGTGATCGTCGAGAGAACACTCCGGGAAAGGCGAAGCAGAGGTATCAACAAATGAAAGCCACCTCTAGCTTCGATAGAAAGAGGGAATCGATGCATTCTCATCCACTTCAATGTACAAAAGCGAATAGAAGGGGTAGTCGGCATGGGGGCCAATCCATCACGCACCCAAACTATTACTCCGCACAATCAGTAGAAAAGCGTGCAACCATTCTCGGAATCAGACTGAAGATCTCGACAATCGAGGTTCAGAAACAAAGGAGTGATGCAGACTCTGCATCGGATCTGGCATAGATGATGTCGTCGCGTCGGAAAACACCGGAAGGCACGAGAAGGAACAAAGAGAAGTCCACCAGACGAAGGATTCCTCGGATAGCATGAAGACCAGATGTAGCAACACCGTTACCAAAGGAGGAAGCGAAACCCTGAAGGTACGATGGAACCCAACCACGAGAAATCCTGGACTCGAAGAGAGAGAAGAGAGCGGATTCAAAACACGTGAGAGGAGAGCAGCAGAGGGGTAAGGAGTAAAATCAGATCTAATCAGAACTATCCAACCGATTTTGCAAAAATAGTTTTGACACTCTACTTCGGCCGTTAGCTAGGTTATCCTACAGGCTGGACTTGTGGGATATCGCAACTGCTGAGCTCTGATACCACTCTGTAACACCCTCGGAATCGGCCCTATGCAAGTTTCAGCGCTTCCCGCCAAACCCGCATAGAAACGATTCAAAGGTGCCCACCAGGCACTTGCGTGCGGGTGGAAAACGAAGTAATAACATTACACAACAGTCCTCGATGGGACCCACAGAACAGATATATATACAACAGCGACTCAAAGAGTCAAGAATACAGATATACAATACAAAGGTCCAAATCACCTTTAAAACGATATAGCGCCCGAGTACGGACAAGATGCAAATTGAGCTAAGAGCCCTGAAGAATAACCAATGGCGTCCATAACCCTGCCCAGGCCAAGCCGGAAGGGTAACCCTGCTAACGACGTCGATCTAAAAACCTGCTTAAACAAAAGGGGTGCCGGCAAATAGGCAAAGGAAAAAGAGAGAGCGGTCAGTACTGAGGCCAGTACACGGCGAGGCTAGAGTTCGGCGGTCCTCGCCTACATAGGTATGGTGGACTGAAGCGGCAACGCAGCATGCACTAAACACCCTATAGAGACTCGATATAACTGTCGGCTATCAGAAAGGGATAAGACAGACCTATTCGGAACCAACCTGATACTACCACCAAACAAACCCATCCTGGTATTTCCCCTCGATACCAACCGAGGAAGTCAACCGAGGAACTCACACCGTTGGCAGTTTTATTTATTCCGTTATAGTTGCGGCAATTACTAGTCAAATATAAATAGCATGAGTCATCCTGATATAATAAGCAGTGGGCAGTATTAGTTAAACATTCCGTTGTAGTTGCAATACTTACTAGTCAGGTACAATGGTAGCAAGCGACCACCCAAACAAGCAATTGTTGGCAATTTTATTTAGCCATTCCATTATAGTGAAGCTGATTACTAGTCATTATAAAGTCAAATTTATAGCACTACTTTAGTTATAGTTGTCTATGATCGAGATACTGTGCTCCAAGTCGTCCGTAACCGCGGACACGGCTTTCAGAAAGTTTTACCCTGCAGGGGTGCACAAATAGCAACACACACTCGATCAACCTCGGAAAAACCAAATCAAAACCCAACGAGGCTTTCACGACAAAGCAATCATAGGATTCAGAAATATTTCAGGGGGCCACCCCATTAAGCTACCCGCAACGAAGTTAGCTGACTCCGAAACGGACTCAAGGTTTGGGTGGACGGCTGTAAACGACTGGGAACCCGAAAGTGTGACTGGGCTTGTCGATACCGCGAAATCGTGTCCCGATCCTAAACAGTACAGGTGCAGTACATCGCACAATTTAAATAAAGCAGTAAAGCATGGCATAAGTACAGGATAGTAAATAAAACCTCAAACTAGTTTGTGGCCCCAAGAAATAAGAATGAATCAAGCTCTGGCTCAGGGGGGTCCCATAATCCTCCCGGATGTGGATAGCGCGAATATTCAAGGAACAGGTATCAAGTACTCGGGGTCCTACGGGACACAAGTGGACGGTTAAAAACCAAATAACATCTATTGCCCACCTGTGCCTCTGCATTTACCTACTTTCAATTTTAGTTATTAAACAGTAATTAAAGTAAACGATAATTAAAGCCATGATCATCTCCAACCTTAAACATACGACAATACTCCAACAACTGTGGTACTTGACGACACGCAACAACACTTGAGCAAGCGACTATGACGCGCAGGTCCAACTATCTACCAAACAACAGGTAATAGGAGGTGTCCAAGGCAATATAAGGCTGCAAGGGATATCACGGGTACGAAAACTAGAGCATCGCAACACAGATAGCAATAGATCAACAGGAGGGAATAAATACTAGAAAAGTAAGATAGGTAGAAAGGGGGAGATGCTCGCCTGAAAAACATTGTCGAAGGTTCATCCGAAGATCGGGTCGACACTCGCATCAACTCATCGGCCTAATCCGTGAAGAAGCAAAGCACTAGAAGAAACACCGGATGCGCTATTTAATACTACGACAGAAGATCAGGCATGATGCATGTATGATATATGACATGGCAAAGGTGCGATGCAACTAGGCAATATTAAGCGGAACCGGGGTCCCGACATTTATTTACTAGGTTCATGTTGTTTAGATACCCCACATTTTAAATGTTGTCTTAACATGGCAAAAGATAGCACCGGTTCTCTACACAAATTTAAATGGGGCCAATATGAGACTAGAAATGTCCGCATATGGTCTCCATATTTAATTATAAGGTGAATCGGCATAATGCCCCCAAACCACCAAATATGTATGCAAGCATGATCAATATAATATGCAACAATTTGATATTACATTTATAAAATAGGGCTCGAGAAAGGGGTCACACATCTGGGTTCGACAGATCTTGGGGTTCCGGGGGGGGGGGGGGGTCTCAGGGTTCGGCGGGGGAAACGGTTCGACGGGATTGTTCTCGGACAACGGAAAGAGCTTGGCGTTCCGGTGAAGAAGGACTTGGTCCGGCGTCGGGGCGCATCGGATTCGTCCTGGTCGGTGTTGATCTTGTCGTTGCGAAGATCTTGTCGGGTCCGCGCCATCGAGTCGGTCTTGGCCTTCGGGGTGAAGAACTTGGCGTTCCATGGCGATCTTGGCGGCTTCGGAGGGTTTGAAGATCGGTCTTCGGATCCATGAGGTGGACCTTGGTGTTCCATGATGGCGACCTTTGCATTCCGGCTTCAATGTCGATGGCGGACTTGACACGGCCTTCCTCTCGGACAACACCTCGGCCAAAAGGATGAGGGCTTCGCGAAGATCTTGAGTATTAGACTTCCCTCGAAAGATGTTGGCGATGTAGAAGATAACACGATAGAAACAATCTTGGCGGCAGGGAACAAGGCTTGGTTCACGGGACTGTGGTCACCTCAGTGAATGAGCTTGCACACATAGATGTTGGAGTTACAACGAGCAAAGGAAACGGGCCAACAGCGCACCGGGAACACTTCAACAACATATCGACACAATGCCTCACAGGCAAAGGGGTGTCTTGGTCATCGTCCGATCAATGGAGCGCTTGAGGGCGCCGGCGTCGAGGACAGGAAGCTGCTGGACGCGGGGCTACCAGGACCCAGCGAGGCAGGGCGCTGGCAGCCCGATGCGGGGGATGGACCGGCGGCGGAGCTCGCGGTTCGCTAGAGGCGCACAGGAGGCACGTCCAGGACGTGGGCTCGCTTGCAGGCGGGCAGGCCGACGCAGAAAGAACAGAGCGCGGTGGCGCGCGGCTCGACAGGAGGGCGGCTGACGATGCGGTCGCTGCCGGCGGCGGTGAAGGGCTCCGCGGCGGCGGGGAGAGGCAGGCCGATGCGGGACTAGCGGTGCAGAGGAGAGGCGGGGGAGGGCCGGAGGTCGCAGGGGCATGGAGGGGATTCCAGACGGCGGCCGGAACACGGACCCGGGGCGCATGGCGAATGGGAGGCGACGGACATCGGGGTAGCAGAGGGCGAGCCGGTCGAGCTTGCTGAGGAGTAGCAGGCCGGCGAGGTCGAGCCAGGGACGGCCGCGGTGTCGAGCCCGAGCAGGAGGAGGGCGGCCAGAAGACGAGGTCGCTGGGCGGAGCTCGGTCAGGAGAAGGGGATCGCGAGGCGAGGGGAGGAGATCGACCGCGAGGGTGCGGGGGAGCGTGCGGGGCTGGGAGTGGGTCCAGGGCAGGCGGGGTGGGTCCGTAGGTGGGGTCACGGGCAGGGGAGGTGTGTTGCATGCACCAAGTGCGTGCGTGTGCCGCTGGGTGGATGAGGGAGTGGGGGCTGTGGGCCAGGTGGCGGGCTAGGATTGGTGAGTGGGTGAGGTGGCGGCATGGGATTGGAGGGAGTGATGTGGCTGGGGACTGGGTAGGATTAGGGTAGGTAGGAAAAGGATTTAGGTAGGCTGGTTTTGTACTGGGGGTGGCCGACTGGGTCAGATCGGCCCGGTTTGGCTGCCCCCTAAAAATAAAATAAATATTTTATTAATTAAAACGGGGCGTTTGAAATCCGTTGGTAGACGAAACAAAATATTCCGGAGACCCGAGTTTTAATTTGAATAAAGACGGGAATATTTAGAAAACAAAACTAGGCGTTTCGAAAATAGTTTAGACAAAAACCATGCATGATGATGACGATGCTCAAATGCAATGTGGCATGATGACATGAGCATGCGGTCATGATGATGCAATGCACAAAAACAACGCGATTTTCTAGTAGTGGTTTTTGCGGGATGCCACAGCCGCCACCATCGTCCCTAGATCGGGGGGATCTGAAGCTCTTCCCGGCACCCTGCTGGAGGGGAGAGATCATCCCGAAGGCCTTCTTCATCACCATGCCAGCCTCCGGAGTGATGCGTGAGTAGTTCACCCTTGGACTATGGGTCCATACAGTATCTAGATGGTTGTTTCTCCTCCTTTGTGCTATCATGTTTAGATCTTGTGAGCTCCGTTCATTATCAAGATCATCTATTTGTAATCATACATGTTGTGTTTGCGGGGATCCGATGGATATTGAGATACTATGTCAGATTGATTATTGATTCTATCATCTCTATGTTATTTGTGATCTTGCATGCTCTCCGTTGCTAGTAGATACTTTGGCCAAGTAGATGCTTGTAACTCCAAGAGGGAGTATTTATGCCTCTAGTAATCTAGGAGAGTGACAGAAACTTCTAAGGTTGTAGATGTGTTGTTGCTACTAGGGAGAAAACAATAATCCTTTGTCCATGGGGCAATGTATTGTTTACTTTACACACTTTGCTTAATACAATTATTTGTTGCTTGAAACTTAATACTGAAAGGGGTTCAGATGATAACCTGAAGGTGGATTATTAGTCATAGATGGAGTTGGATTACGGTCTATGTATTATGTTGTAATGCCCAATCAAATATCGTTGGAATCAAGATGTCTAGTATATGCATTGTTATGTTTTCTCAATCTGTCAATTGCCCCGCTATAATTTGTTCACCCAACATGCTATATATATCTTATGGAGAACACCTCTAGTGAACTGTGGACCCTGGTCCATTCTTTATCATTTATATACCATCTAATGTTTACCGTTACTGTTTACTTTCTACAAGCAATCACTATCTTCCACACTATATGTTTAATCCTTTGTTTTTAGCAAACCGGTGAGATTGACAACCTCACTGTAAGTTGGGGCAAAGTATTATTGATTGTGTTGTGCGGATTCCAAGTTGCTAGCAACACCTTGGAGTTGTTTCATTACTCCTACTGGTTTGATAATCTTGGTTTCATAACTAAGGGAAACTTGCTGCTATGCTCATTATACCTTCCTCTTGAGGTTCCCAACGAGCTCTACATATCTGAGCCATCAAGCACTATTCTGGCGCCGTTGTTGGGGAGATAAGGACAACTTCAATCTCTTCCTTCTCGTCAATCACTTTTCAGGGATAAAGAAGGTTCTTGCAAGGGGAGTATCTCACAACCAATCTCTTTAGTTTGTTTTTGTTTTGCTTTGTTTCTTTTGCTTTGTTTTGCTTGTTTATTTTTTTATCAAAAATACAAAAAAAATTAGTTGTACTAGTTTGTTTCTTTTTATCAAAAACACAAAAAAATTAGCTCTTTCTTTAGTTGTTACCCTGTTCGTAGCTCACCATGTTGATCCCTAAGTTCACCCTGAAAGACCTTTTAATAGGTAGTGGCTCTATAATTGGGAAAGATAATATTGAAGAATTCTTTAATCATGTTAGGAAGCATGAGGATATTGAGGATAGATCCTTAGCAGAACTTACTCCAAATTATGAAATTGCTACAACTTCTTTAGTTCACATGTTGGAGGCTAGGTTTGTTAACCTTAACCCCATGATACAAGTAATATTTCTTAAACTTAAAGATATCGAGGATACTAAAAAGATATATTTTATTCTAGAAACTTTGCTAACATAATTCAATGATGTTGCTAAAGAAGATAAAAAGGTCTTTGACCGTTTTAATATGCTAGGCTCATGTGTAGATGTTATGGTCACACTATAAAAGTTGGACAAAACCAAACCAAAAATGGAGAGGAAATTAAAATATCAATACCTTTTAAACTTATAGGAATGCATGAAGCCTTAGAAAAGAATTTTGATTGGATTGTTCCTGAAAACCCGTTTGATGAAAATAGTGAACCCAAGAGTATTGAGAGAGGATCCTCTAGAACTTATTTGGACGAGATAACTTGCCTCATTGAATAAATTTGTGGTATTGATCTTAATTCTTCTTCATTCGAAAATACTTGATACTTGCTTCCTATGCCTAGCTGAAAGGCTTTAAAGAAAATCACGATTGGGAGATAACCCAAATTTATTTCAGTAAGTTTTTCTTTTGTTGAGTCTTGGAAGTTATTGCCTCTGTAATAACCTCTATTTATCCTTTTTGTGTGGGTTTTGTGCCAAGAATAACCTCTAATGAGAGAGAAGTAAGATTTGGGAAGTTGCTATCCCGAAACAGATTTTTGTGCTTCACTATAAAAATCGTGAAAAATCCCAGTACGTCGGATTGAGCTGTAATTTTCTGATCATATGCCCCATGTTATTATCCAACTTACATTAGTTTAGAACTTTTCAATTTGAGCAACAGAAGGTCTTCGAAAAAATAGGTTTTTACCTAATGGTCTGTTTTGACAAATTTCTGCCATTATTTGCATTTGCCTCTTATCGGTTTCTTTTTGAGTTCTCTTTGATCACTTGAGCTTTTAAAAGGAATTGCTACAGTAGATTGTGTTTTAATGGAAGTTTTACTTGTGTTTAAAATAAACCCAAAGGCTTATTATCTTGAATACACTAATGTTGCTAATGAAGATTGTGTGAAGTTTTGTATGAAGGAAATGTTCAAGTGTAGGGGAAGAATGATGTGATGAGATGAAGTATGGACAAAAGCTCAAGCTTGGGGATGCCACCCGTGTCACCCCAAGAAATATTCAAGAGGTACAAGCATGAAAGCTTGGGGATGCCCAAGGCATCCCCTTCTTCATCAATAAAAATCTTAGCTCTTTCTTTCTAGACACTTTATTTTTATTGCTTCATGCACTATTGTGTTGTTTTTGGAGCGTCTTTGTTTTAGTTTTTAGTTTTCTTTTGTTTGTTTTGTTGCAATAAATTAGTTGGACCCCCGCATTCTCATTTTGTTTCCAATAAGTTGATTGGTGTTGGAAAAGAGTAGAAAGTTTCATGTTTATAGTGGTACAAAAGGAGCTTGTTTCGACCATGGCTTAGACTTTATCATGTCATGTTAGATGTTGCTTTGACCATATGCTTAGTGATTATTGCTGTAGCATGGCTTGTTTCAAACAATTGAGATTGCTTAATGCGCCTTGAAAGAATCATGCATTGTTTTAGCATACAAAAGCATAATATTGTGGTATTCTCCTTTGATGCTTATTTGGGTTGACTTGGAACTTGCTTACACCATGTTATGACTATGAACCAGTCACCCTAGCCTCTATGATCATTTAGTTTTTGACTTGTGATATCACTTGATGCTTTAATTAATAATGTTTTGTCGTTTTGCATGATTATAACCATTATTGCTCTCTTAGTTGGACGCTCCCAGTCTTTTGCTAGTCTCCACTTGTACTGAGTATGAGCTCTACTCGTGCATCCAACTCCCAAGAAACCAAGTTTTTCCAAAGATTCCACTATAAATTCCTATGTGTGGTGTGTTACACCATTCCAAGTATATTCATGTTTTTATCTATCTTCCAAATTAAACTTTTGTTATGTGAAAATTAGTGATTAAAGCTCTCACAAACTTGATGGCACACTTTATTTCTTGCACTTAATAAATTTGAACCATTGTGCCCATCTATGTTTCTTATATGCTTGCAAATTATAAGGTGTGAATTATCAGAATCATGTTGTCATGGGGAACGCTTTCAACATTGCACTTATTCTATTCAGTTGATATCATGTTCTTTTGTTTATGGATCCCGACGGTGTGAAATAAAAGGGGAGCTAAAGCTCATGGAGTTTGTATATGTGTTAGAGAAACACCTGGGCGGCTAGCCTAATCCATGCCTAATCATGGTGTAAACTTACAGCATAACCACAATGAGCATTCTGTGAAGCATACTCAATAAAAACCTATGAAAATAGCAAATAAAAAGATCGCTGAGATGCTCATTGTCTATTGCCTTGTCATTTTGATATGGGATTGCTCCTGTTTCATGGGTTAAGGGGTACCCCGTTGGAGGTTCTCTATGATACACATATACTTATAATGACAAGAACTTGCTTGTGACCAAAGTCGAGTAGCATGAGGTTCGGTACTCGTACGCAAGGGTCATGAGATTTTCAACTTATAACTTGTCAAGCATATACTCATATTTGTGTCACTTTAACCTTAATCACATCAAGATTCCAATGATAGTGGCAATGAGAGCTGAAAGCTAATAAGTACCATAATTTTTGGAAGCTCTTTATGAAACTTGAAATCCCTGCTTCCCTCTGTGAAGGGCCTTTCTTTTTTACTTTTATGTTGAGTCTCCACCTTCTATCTTTATGCACCAATTAAGAGAGCATAATTTTCATTCTTAGTTAAATGTGCATTGCCCCAAAACTTATTGATTGATTCATAATGTTGATATTGCTTGTTCTTAAATTATTTGTATCTAGTCACCCTTATGAACTTTGAAGGTGTCCTATACATTTATGTTTTGCTATTCCATGAAGGACAAGCCGAATACCACTATTGCTATGTTTTATATATGTTGAACAAACAAATGTCTCTCAATGGATTGTTATTCATGATCTTTTGTTTGTACCTTTTCATGTTGCAACATAGTTGCTATGTCTTATTGTTAGAACTACATATTTCATGTTCATGTTTAGAGTACTTTGATCCTAGCTATCAATGCTTTACAAATACCTTGATCAAGATTGTGATGGTTCATGTCACCTAAAAAATTATTCTTTTTATCACTTACCTACTCGAGGACGAGCAGGAGTTAAGCTTGGGGATGCTTGATACGTTGTAAACGTATCTATAATTTTTGATGCTCCATGCTTGTTTTGTATCAACTTTCTTATGTTTTGTCTACACTTCGAGGCATTTTTATATATTTTCTGGAACTAACCTATTAACAAGATGCCGTAGTGCCAGTTGTCTGTTTTCTGCTATTTTTGGTTTCAAAAAAGCTAGTAAGGAAATATTCTCGTAATTGGACGGAACAAAAGCCAAAGTCAGTATTTTACCATACACGACATGGAGATCGAAGGGCTGCCAAAGTGGGGCCACGAGGTGGCAACACCTAGGGCTGGCGCGGCCACCCCCTTGGCTGCACTGCCCCATGGTGTGGCCCCCTCGGGCGCCCACCGACCTTTCCCCTTTGCCTATATAAGCACCCCGATGTAGAAACCCTAAGCACCCGATCAGAAATCCACAAAACAGTCTGTAGCCGCCGCCACCATCGTCCCTAGATCGAGGAGATCTGAAGCTCTTCCCGGCACCCTGTCGAAGGAGAGAGATCATCCCGGAGGCCTTTTTCATCACCATGCCAGCCTCCGGAGTGATGCATGAGTAGTTCACCCTTGGACTATGGGTCCATACAGTAGATAGATGGTTGTTTCTCCTCCTTTGTGCTATCATGTTTAGATCTTGTGAGCTATGTTCATGATCAAGATCATCTATTTGTAATCATACATGTTGTGTTTGCGGGGATCCGATGGATATTGAGATACTATGTCAGATTGATTATTGATTCTATCATGTCTATGTTATTTGTGATCTTGCATGCTCTCCGTTGCTAGTAGATACTTTGGCCAAGTAGATGCTTGTAACTCCAAGAGGGAGTATTTATGCTCGATAGTGGATTCATGCCTGTACTAATCTGGGAGAGTGACAGAAACTTCTAAGGTTGTAGATGTGATGTTGCTACTAGGGAGAAAACAATAATCCTTTGTCCACAGGCCAATTGTATTGCTTACTTTACACACTTTGCTTAATTGCAATTATCTGTTGCTTGCAACTTAATACTGGAAGGGGTTCAGATGATAACCTGAAAGTGGATTATTAGTCATAGATGCAGTTGGATTATGGTCTATGTATTATGTTGTAATGCCCAATCAAATCTCGTAGGAATTAATATGTCTAGTATATGCATTGTTATGCTTTCTCAATCTGTCAATTGCCCTGCTGTAATTTGTTCACCCAACATTCTCTCTCTATATATATATCTTATGGAGAACACCTCTAGTGAACTGTGGACCCTGGTCCATTCTTTATCATTGATATACCATCTAATGTTTACCATTACTATTTACTTTCTACAAGCAATCACTATCTTCCACACTATACGTTTAATCCTTTGTTTTTAGCAAACCGGTGAGATTGACAACCTCACTGTAAGTTGGGGCAAAGTATTATGGATTGTGTTGTGCAGGTTCCAAGTTTCTAGCAGCACCTTGGAGTTGTTTCCTTACTCCTACTGGTTCGATAACCTTGGTTTCATAACCGAGAGAAACTTGTTGTTGTGCTCATCATACCTTCTTCTTGGGGTTCCCAACGAGTTCTACATATCTGAGCCATCAGTAGTGTAAGGTGGTACCAAGAATGTTGACCGACATAAGGGTGGACGACATAAGCCAGCATATCCCGTCCGACATATACTAGATATCTCGGCATAACCAAGTTGTTTCTTCTATGCAGGAAAGGCTAGGCCAAGTTATATTGGCTGACACCAAGGAACCAACATAGGGGGGCGATATGTGGCCAACAATCATACGCTGGCCCCAAAGTCAATAATGTAGCCCCATCAACGCAATCACGTAGAAGATAATCATATCAAGCACTCTGAAGTCGTAAAGTGTATTGTGCATAGCCTCCAACATATGGCAGACTATACTATACGTGGCTAGGCGTAGCCTCAATGACCAAGTACTATTAGGTGTTGTCCCATCGAGCACAATTAGGGAGGAACCAAGCGACAAGACAAGAACCCCTTGCGGGCCCCAAGCGTAGAAAAAAGATTGTAGTTGGTGGGCTCAACCTTGCCGCTTGTGCCCTGGCGCCCAATTTCCATCACCATTCTATATCATAATCTACCTCTATTTTTTGATATTTGTCTTATTATGAGGTATTACTTATGGATTTTCATCTGTTTATGCATGTTGGATGATTCTTGGAGGATGGACTGCCGGAGTCTGGATTCTGATGGAAAAGAAGGCGTTTTGATGTAATTTCGAGAAGATCATAAAAATACCAGAAAAATATGGGAAAATTATATTTTTCCAGAAGACAGAGGAAGCCATAAGGAGGGACAAATAAGGGCCGCAAGGGGCCCACACCCCCTAGGCGCGGGCCCACCCTGGGCCGCGCCTAGGGTAGGTGTGGCCCATCTGCCCGGCTCCCGACTCCACCCCTTCGCCTATATCTCCCTACAGAACCCTAAGGGTAGGGGGCGACCACAGATAGATTTTCGCCGCCTCTACGGGGTGGAAAACACTGAGAGAGAAAGATCTCTCCGGCAGACAGATTTCTGCCGAGGGAATTCCTTCCTGGAGAGGGGAGATCGTCGCCATCAACACCATCGTCAAGCTAGGCTTCATCGGGATCATCATCATCATCATCATCATCATCATCATCCACACCATCATCTCCACCAGCACCATCATCACCACTCTGTCAACACCCGGATTTTTAATCCCAGATGCCTGTTACGCCATACATCGCAATCCCAGGATTACCATTTTTCGAGACATAACAGAATTGGATACCGCAGTACATCATCCATTACAAACCATACATAAGGTCTTACACAAATAGGGATCTCATGATCCAGTTCTTAATACAACTTCAAGCAGCGGAATACGTAATAATAACGGTAGCGTAGGCGAAGCTCCATCTTCGGGGTCACAGGCAATGCTGACGATGGGAGATGATCCTGGTTGTCATAACCTTCCTGGGGTCCATCCTCCAGGTACTCCTCTTCATAGTCTGGCCACGGGAATATCCAGGGACAAAGCCATGAGTACTCTTTAAGTACTCGCAAACTAATACTAACAAGTGGAAGGGTTTTTTGATAATAGGACACTAGGCTTTAGGGTTGTTTTGCAAGAAGCCAGATTTACATCTACTAAGTTTAGAAGCAACGAATGCTAGTTGAAGTTTTATAACACCTAAGTGGGAACTTGTATCTCATGTCACAACTCTGTTGTGGTCAAGTCAAAGTCTCACTTCCTTTCCCAAATCATTTTAAAAAGTCCGACGGGGGAACAGTATGGCCACTCCAACTGTCCATAACCGCGGACGCGGCTATTCGAATAGTTTGACACTCTACAGAGATTGTACACTTTCACCACAACATTTGATACATCCATCAGGAACAAATCCTGAATTTACCGTACTCAGTATGCGGATAATAAATCCTAACCTTTCAATTACACGCCCTAGTATAAGCACCTCTCCTGTGAGTTTGGCCTCCCAACCATGACCAACTGCAATCTTGGGTACTGCACAGGTGGACAATCTTCACAAGGTAGCCTCAGCTCAGACCTTGGCCGTGAGGGAACTAATACTAAGGTATATAAGTTTCCAATCAAGCCCTACCCAATTCTCGGGTATTGTGGTTATACGATAAAATTGGAATGGTATCGCATCCAGACAACCATCAGTTTTATAAAGGGCTAAGGCTCATGCCTCAACATTTTCATCACCATAAATCATCTGGTGTTCGGAAACACATGTCCAAAACATTTCAATAGAATGATCCATCATTCCAAGGTTTTCATAACCATTTTCCACCAAGTATTCCCATCTAAAGTTGATCAAGTTTTATGCTTAGCACTAGCATCTACAAGTGGGGGTAAGTACTAATGAGGGGTGGTAAACAAGTGGAGTTTCAACTAAGTTCAATCTCATGTCTTAGGATGACATCAGGATTATCTAGCTTAGGCCAAATTTTATGCTCTTTATGCAACCTTCAAATATCTGTCTAGTATCTACAATTCACTGAAGTAAACTCTAGGTAATAGCTTTGATAAAGAAATAAAGTGATAAGCTTGTAAGTAAAAACTAGGATTGGTTTATCAAGTGGGTAGGATCATCTATGTTTAAGGCATATAGTTGGCATGGTGACAAGCAAGTATTGGCTTGCAGAGTATCAGTATAAGCTTGCACATTCAACTAGTAGCATTAGGCTTGCCTTGTGCAGAGCAGTGGTTGAAGTTCTCCTCGGCTTCTTCTTCGTAGAATCCTCCTTTCTCCTCGTATCCTTGGTCGGTACTAGCGTCTATAAATAAATACGATGTACACAATCACCAAACAATACTTAACTACTTGCAATCATCACACCAAAGGGCCCTATAGATGATCTAGCATCATCACTAACATTACAAGATTAAAGCTTGGTTTAATTCCTTTTATTTTTAGAAAAGTAATTTCTACTCATTGAAAAACTACTTAAGATTTAATATTCTCCAAACCAAACATGGGATCATATTGACACATGTCCTCACCACATATTTTAGTCCATGGGAATGTGATTTATAGTGGTGTCACAATTTAATAAGGTTTTACCCTTTTATTTTTAATTAAATAAAGTGACTAGAAATGCCTATGTAGCATTCTTTTATTACTTGAACATTATTTCTGTAAGTAAACCTATATATTTTTATATATTCTGAAAGGTATGGTTAAATGTGATTCTTGAGAGTTGGAATCAACTCAAAAGCTATTATGGTTTTAATTTAAAAAATGTTTGAATGCGGAAAAGCTTCTGCCTTGTTATTTTTACCAAGGATGATCTACAGATCCAAATGACTTGAATCCAACGGGATTGGATTCAGCATTCCTAGACCTTTCTAACAAAATTGGTTTCATTCAATTTGGTGCACTAAATCGACCTGGGTTGATTTTTGAATCTAGGTGCAGAAGTGTGTTTGAAATAAAATGAAAAAGGTTAATTTCAAATGACTGGGCTGCGCGGGAAGCGATACTGGGCCGGCCTGCTAAGCACAGTGCTTACGCGGGCTGGTTAGGTGGCTGTCCCCACGCGTCAGTGAGACGAGGGGGTGCGAAGCGGTATGGGGCGATGTGGGGAATTCGATCTGGTTCTAATCCAACGACTGAGGGTCATCGTCGACGTTGGGCAACGCCGGCGAGACAAAAACCTAGCGCGGCCAGTGGGGGTCGTTGGGGCTCACCAGGGTTGAGGCGAGGGTCGGCGAGGCGGGCGAACGGCGAAGTCGACGACGACGAATCTCTTGGTACCGGCAGCTTCTCCTGGGCGGCTCCAATCGCTGGCCCCCTTCTTCTCCAGCAGCGGCAGACTCCGGTGAAATTCCGGCGAAGTGCTGCTCGCCTTGCTCCGGGAACAGGGTGGCACGATCAGTGAGGAGAGGGGAGTGAGATGGTGTGCTCAATTCGGCTGGGGGTGGCCTCTATTTATAGACGCGACGACGAGACCGAACGGGATGGGCAGGCGACGGTGGCGACATGGCTACGGGCGGCTAGAGGCATGGCCGGCGGTGGCGATCGCTTGGTGGTCTCCTGGCGATGCTCTATGGCTTTAATGCGCATGTAGGGGCGATGCAGTTTGGTCTGGAACGCGCGATGCTCTGCGCGGTAGAGGCGGCGTCTTCGACGGCGAGCGGTGGCTGTGCGTCATGGGCGGCGAACGGTGATGTCTGGCGGTCTCCTGGGTCAGTGGCAATCATGTATGCACACGGCGAGGGCGGCGTGCGGTCTGTGGGCGTCGGTCGAGCGTGGCGCTCTGGCGCATGCTCGACATGGTTGCTGGCGCGCTGGGCGCGGTCCGTGCGTGTGGTCCGGGTTTGGCAACGCTTGCGGCTGGGACAGGCAGTGGCGGTGGACGGTGGGATGCCTCCTAGACAAGGTTGGCACGGCTAAATCTCCTCCTAGCTTGCTGTCTCCACTGGGGTGGCATGGTGAGCTTCGGCTGTTCACCATTGATGTCATTGCCTAGCTTACAGTGAGTCTAGTGCTTGGTTTAACTTGCTAGGTGATCTACTGAGATGGTTGTGAGCTAGAGAGGGAACAAGTTAGGCTTCAATCACTGCTCACAATAGTGTTTAAGATTTTGATGATTTGTGTCTGCAATGTGTTTGATGAAATGGCCGCAAGAATTCAAGTTTTGAATTTTGAAAAGATTTTTGGTGGGTGTGCTAGGTTGGTGCTGGTGAGTCTGCAGATGCTTGGGTTTTGAAAGTTGAGCTTGTTTGAGTGGTTTTTGAAAAAGTGGGATCTTCCCATATGATAAAGATTCAATTTTGAACTGTCATTTAAACTATGAATTTGAATGTTTCTGGATGATCACAAAGTGGGCCTTGATACTTTGTTATGATTACAATCAAGGGGTGCAAAGATCCAGAAAAGTTTCTGTTAAGTTCTGAAAGTTTGAGACAGCCAAAGTAGGCATGGGAGTTAAATTGGTCAAAATGACCATTCCCTTATTTTATTTGTTTTGATTTACTTGTCTTTGAGAAAAGTTTGGGAATTGTTTAGATGATGTTTATTTCACCTAAGCATCCATTTACAAGCAAATGAACACACAAACAAGTTGGTTCAAAAGGATTCAAAATGAAATGCATACTCACATGCATGCATTCATATTTTTATTTAGCAAAGTTTTTGTTAACCCTAAATTGATGATTAGAGTTTGATGATCCAAGTTTAGTATTTTTGGGATGTTACAAA
Source organism: Avena sativa (assembly GCA_916181665.1). Taxonomy (NCBI): domain Eukaryota; kingdom Viridiplantae; phylum Streptophyta; class Magnoliopsida; order Poales; family Poaceae; genus Avena; species Avena sativa. Next base: position 362,744,336 of record OV702284.1, on the reverse strand, counting down.
CCTTCCCCCTTAAACAAAATATCGTCCTGAGATTTGAAAAAGGACGAAAAAGATTACCTAGGATTTGAAGAGATCGGGAAATTCCGTCCTGATGTGATCTTCGCGCTCCCAGGTAGCTTCCTCTTCTGTGTGGTTGCTCCACTGAATCTTGAGAAACTTGAAGCTTCGGGTTCGGATAGTTCTGAAAGCTTCTTCCAAAATACGGATGGGTACTTCGGGATAGGTCAGGTCCTCGTTGATCTCTATGGTTCGGTGATCGATGTTTTTGAACACTTTGGTCTTCTCTGGGACTTCGAGACACTTGCGAAGTAATGAGATATGGAACACATTGTGCACGACTGACATCTCTTCGGGTAGTTCCAATTGATACAACACTTCTCCTCGATGGTTCAGAATCTTGAAAGGTCCGATATATCTGGGGGCTAACTTTCCTTTGAGTTGGAAACGCTGCATTCCCTTCAATGGCGACACTTTTAGATAAACAAAATCTCCTATGTTGAAGGCGAGGTCTCTACGTCTCTTGTCGGCGTAACTCTTCTGTCTGAACTGGGCGGTCTTGAGGTGCTCACGAATCTTGTGAACCTTCTCTTCTGCTTCTCGTAGGATGTCAGGTCCGAAAATCTGACTCTCTCCTACTTCCGACCAGTTCAAAGGGGTGCGACACTTCCTTCCGTACATAAATTCAAATGGGGCCATTTGCAAACTAGCTTGATAACTGTTGTTGTATGAAAATTCTGCAAATGGCAGACAATCTTCCCACTTAGATCCATATTCTAGCACACATGCTCTCAGCATATCTTCGAGTATTTGATTTACTCGCTCCGTTTGTCCATCGGTCTGAGGGTGATATGCGGTGCTGAAATCTAGGTGGGTTCCTAAACCTTCTTGGACTTTCTTCCAGAATCTCGAGGTAAACTGAGTTCCTCGATCCGATATGATGTTCTTGGGGACTCCATGCAAACTAACTATTCTAGCGATGTATAACTCCGCTAGCTTCGAACTCTGATATGTGGTCTTGACGGGTAAGAAATGGGCGACTTTGGACAATCGGTCCACTATGACCCAGATAGAGTCATTTCCCCTACTAGAAGTAGGCAGTCCAGTGATAAAGTCCATTCCAACGGAATCCCATTTCCATTCCGGAATCTGCAAGGGTTGCAACAATCCAGCGGGTCTTTGATGTCCTGCCTTGACTCGCTGACATATATCACACTTGGAGATATAGCTTCCGATTTCTCTCTTCATCTTATGCCACCAAAATTGCTCTTTCAAATCTTGATACATCTTAGTTCCTCCGGGATGGATAGAATAAAGAGTATCACGAGCCTCCTTCAAAATAACTTCTTTCAACTCAGAATCTGCTGGTACACAAAGGCGTCCTTTGTACCACAAAACTCCTTCTTCGTCTTTGGTGAATCCGGGTACTTTGCCTATACCGATACGACGCTTGATTCCGTCGATACTAGCATTTCCCTTCTGCGCCTCTTTAATCTAACTGATCAAAGTGGGCTGGAGTTCTATGCTAGCCAAAAATCCTTTACTCACTAATTCCATTCGAAAATCTTCCATTTCTTTGTGCAAGATTGGTTGCTCCTTTAAAATCATGGAGTTCAAGCGGCCCGACAATCTGCTAAGGGCATCGGCTACCACATTGGCTTTACCGGGGTGATAGTGAATGTCCAGATCGTAATCCTTGATTAGCTCAATCCATCTTCTCTGCCTCATATTCAGCTCCTTCTGAGTGAATATATACTTCAGGCTCTTGTGATCCGAATAAATCTCAGAACGATTTCCCATCAGGTAATGCCTCCATGTCTTTAGGGCTAGAACTACGGCTGCGAGTTCGAGGTCATGGGTTGGGTAATTTTGCTCATGTTGCTTCAGTTGTCGAGATAGATAAGATATAACTTTGCCTTCTTGCATTAGCACACATCCGAGACCGACCTTGGATGCATCACAATACACATCGAAGGGCTTCGTGATATCCGGCATGATCAAGATTGGGGCTGAAATCAATCTCCTCTTGAGTTCTTGAAAACTCGCTTCACATTTGCCGGTCCATTCAAACTTCTTATCCTTCTTCAGCAATTGGGTCATGGGTCTGGCGATACTCAAGAATCCTTCTACGAACTTGCGGTAATATCCCGCCAATCCGAGAAATGCACGAACTTGGGTTTGAGTGGTTGGGGCTTGCCAATCTTCGACATCTTTTAATTTTGCAGGGTCAACGGCAATTCCTCCGGCTGATACAATGTGACCGACGAATCCTACCTCCTGTAACCAGAATTCACATTTGCTAAACTTTGCATACAGCTGATGCTCTCTAAGGGTTCCAAGAATGGTCCTTAGGTGTAGCTCATGTTCTTCTTCTGATTTGGAATAAATCAGAATGTCATCGATGAAAACAACAACAAACTTATCCAGGAAGTCCATAAAAATCTTATTCATGAGATTCATGAAATAAGCGGGGGCATTGGTTAATCCAAAAGACATGACTGTATACTCGTACAATCCATATCTAGTGGTGAAGGCAGTCTTTGGAATATCCTCTACACGAATTTTGAGTTGATGATACCCAGTTCTAAGATCAATCTTAGAAAACACTTTGGCACCGGTCAACTGATCAAACAAATCTTCTATCTTGGGCAAGGGGTATTTGTTCTTGATGGTGACATCATTCAACTTCCGATAATCCGTACACAAACGGTTACCTCCATCTTTCTTGTCCACAAACAAGACAGGTGACCTCCATGGTGACGCACTTGGTTGAATAAATCCAATTTCCAACATGGCATCTAGTTGCTTCTTCAGTTCCTCTAGTTCCGATGGGTTCATACTATATGGTCTCTGGGCTATGGGTCCAGTTCCGGGGATTAGTTCAATGATAAACTCGATATCCCGATCTGGGGGCATACCGGGCAAAACATCTGGAAATACATCGGGGTATTCACAGACTATCCGGACTTGGTCAATGGTAGGTTGGGCTATACTCTTGTTGCACTTGAATTGACGAGGTAAGGTTTCGGATATGTGCTCGACTGATATTCCGGCTATACTGGTCATGGTTATGGCTTTCTTGGCACAATCAATCAATCCTTTATGTTTGGACATCCAATCCATTCCTAGTACTACTTCCAAACCTTTAGTTCCGAGTACTATCAGATTTGCATAAAAATCTATGCCATGGATTCGGAGAGGGACGGCTTTGCAAATTTGCCTAGCCTTGGTGGTTGATCCGGGAATTTGAACAATCATAACATGCTTGAATTTGGTTGGTTGAATTTTACTAGTGCATGCAAATTCTTCGGTGACAAATGAGTGCGATGCACCAGAATCAAACAACACTCGTGCAAGTACTGAATTAACAGAAAACATACCCAGCACGACGTCTGGCGCTTCCTGAGCTTCTTCAGCATGCATGAGAAAAAGACGGCCATTGTGGTTGAGCGAATTCCCTGGGGCAAACCTTCTTCTGGGCTGAACACGACACTGCTGCTGAGCTGGGGCATTGGCATTGGGTGCTGCGGCATTCTTCTTGTTGGGGCACTCGTTGGAGTAGTGACCCTTATTTCCATAGTCATAACAAGTCACTTGCGACTTGTCCTTTGCTGCTACAGGCACAACATTGCTTCCAGTCCTCGGGGCAGTTTTGGTGTTGGTGGCAACATTGTTGGTGTTGAACTTGGGTGGGGCACGGTTGAAATTGCTAGTGTTGCCGGGGTTGTTGTGATTTCCTCCGGGCCTAGGGTTTCCACGGTTGGGATAGGTCGGGCGGTTCATCGGGGGTCTGTTGGTTCTTGGGGCAAATCCTGGAGATGGCTTAGGGCGATACTTTGGGGTCTGATGGGTTCCTGGCCGATGCATCATGCGATGCTTTTGGTTCTCATTGTCTTGGTTGATCTTTCCTTCCATGTGGATGGCAGAGTCGACAAGGGCTTCAATATCATCAAAGGGGATATTGACTAACACTGTCTGCATCTCATCATGCAGACCATTCAGTAATCTTTCTTTCTTCTTGGCTTCGGTGTCGATCTCATCCGGGGCATACCTAGCTAATGACAAGAATTTGTCACGGTATTCCACTACAGTCATCCTTCCTTGCTTCAGTTCTCTGAACTCGTCTCTCATTCTCTTGATCAAACCCGGTGGCACATGGGTTCTGCTAAACTTGACCTTGAATTCCTCCCAGGTCATCATCTGGCCTCCGGTCATTGCAAGAACACTGTTCCACCATGCCCTGGCATCTCCGGCTAGATAGTGGGTGGCGAACAGAACTTTCTCGTTGGCTTCCACTCCAGTGACTTCTAGGTTATTTTCCATGGTATGCAGCCAATCATCGGCGTCTAAGGGTTCTTCTGACTTAGTGAAAACAGGTGGGTTGGTATTATGGAAATTCTTAAGCTTAGATCCATGGTTGTCCTAATTTCCGTGGCCATGGTTGTTGTGGGCTAGCTGAGATATCTGTTGCAGGGTGGCTAGGTTGGCTTGACATTCCGCTCTTTCAGCTTCGCGGTCAGAGGTCAACATTTGCAGGATTTGCAACATCGGGTCCGGGGATGAACTGAAGGGAATATGCCCTGAGAGGCAATAATAAAGTGTTTATTATGTGTATTCCAAGTATATGATAGATGTTTATTTTGCATGCTATAATTGTATTAATACGGAAACGTTAATACATGTGTGTTTAATAAACAAACAGAAAGTTCCTAGTTATGCCTCTCTCATAAACTAGCTCGTTGATTAACAAGATGATCAAGGTTTCCTGATCATGGACATTGGATGTTGTTAATAACGGGATCACAACATTAGTGTAATGATGTGATGAACACTCATCCGAAGTATAGCATTACGATCAAAGTCATTGAGTTTATATTGCTATAACAACTTACGAAGTGATCCTAATCCTTAGACCATGAGATCATGTCAATCACTAACACCGGAAGAGTTTCTTGATAACATCAAACGTCACACTGTAACAGGGTGATTATAAAGATGGATTCAGAACTAATAAAGTGTTATGTTGAGGCTCATGGATCAAGAGTGGAATTTGTTCATCCCGATGACGGATAGATATACTCTGGGCCCTCTCGGTGATATCACATTGATTAGCTTGCAAGCAAGTGATTTGATCACTAGAATGTTATATCACAGGAACGAGAAAAGAGTGCATGTCGGTAACGAGATCAAACTAGGTATGGAGATACCGATGATCGAATCTCGGACATGTAATATATCGTGAAACAAAGGGATTAAGATATACTAGCGTAAAAGGTTCCGACGATCACAAGAAAGTCATCGTTGAATGTGTGGGAGTCAGTATGGGTCTCCAGATCCCGCTTCTGATTATTGATCCGAGAGGGGTCTCGATCATGTCCGCATTATTCACGAACCGTAGGGTGACACACTTAAGAGACACCGACATCCAATTGGAGCAAATGTTTCATGCCGAAAGAATGAACAAGCGCAGGAATTTATTTCACTAGATACCGAAACAGGTTTTCGGGTGAAATTGCATAAAGTGGTTATGCATGTGAAATAGAATTCTAGCAAGGGGTTATTTGTGAATGTTTGTCATTAAAGTAATTGACAAAATTCTGAATAAAATAAAAGAGTTTTATTTAATGAGAGTTTGCATTAAATTTGGTGGAAATTTAATGGGAATTTGAGTGGACTTTTGAGTGGAGGGAATTTAAAGGAGATTTGTGAGTGGAGTGTCCACCCACATGAAGAGGGGAGGGCAAGGGGGCAGCCCCATGCGCCGGCCACCCCCTTGGGGTTCCCCCCTCCTCCTATAAAAGGAGCCCCCCTCCTCACTTGTCTCACACACCTCCTCGTGAAGGATCTCTCTCCCCCTCTAGAATTTATCCCCCATGGTCTCGGACTAGCGAGATACATGTTCCCGGTGGCTATTCGGCAAGAAAGAGTTGTGCTTCCGCTGCATCGCTGGAGCGAGGAGGCGGAGGTTGCTCGGTGCCTCGAACGTGTGTGCGAGCACGGATGCGCTGCTGATTTGCGGCGCTAGGACTTCCTCTCGATCTTGAGATCGGCAAGAGATCGTCTACATCAACCACGAGTTGAACTCGTTAAGCTTTGTCGGTCTTCAAGGGTATGTTCTCTACGGATATACATCTGCCCGTTGTTTGTATCTAGTATATATAGATCTTGGTATATAGTTCACATCGTAGGAAAAATTTTGTTTTCTATGCTGCGAATCCTACAGTGGTATCAGAGCCGGCTCTATGCGTAGATACTTTACACGGGTAGTACACATATGAGTATGTGGGCGATGATGATCATGTTGTTGCTCCTTTGTTGTGATTTTGGATATTGGTGGCATAGTGGGATGAAGCGGCCCGGACAAACTTTACATGTCCTCGCACATGAGACCTGTTCCACGCTTGACATGCAACTAGTTTGCATAAGTGGCTAGCGGGTGTCTGTCTCTCCTACTATAGTCAATATCTATTTTGCAAGCGAGTTGTCAACAATTTGATTATCCTCGTTGTGGTTCATGTTCGTAGGTAAGAACGGTTCTATCTCGAAAGCCCTAAGCCACGTAAAACTTGCAATGGATAAATTAGAGGCGTCTAGTTTAGATTGTTGCTGGGCTAGTGTTATGATATGGTAGTGTTGTAAGTAGAAGTATGAGATGATACTCTTACAACACACATAGCGTGTAAAATCCATAGACCTTGGATTTACACATATAGGTATGATAGTGATCATACCACGATGCACATGATAGAGACATCTGCGGGAACCATATAATTTCACTAATAAACATATGATGTTTGATTACATCTTATATTGCTTGTTTAGCGCTTTGTTAAGCATAATAAGATGATCCCTCATTTAAATATCAAGATAAGAATGTGTTCTTCCTTTAGTATGCACCGATTATGTTTTCGTCGCTCCAAGACATCACGTGATGATCGGGTGTTCTTGGATCCACGACCATATTTCGGGTGTAAAACAGTTACACACGCAAATACTAAGGTTCTAACTTGGCGAGCCTAGCATGTACAGACATGGCCTCGGAACACAGACCGAAAGGTTAAGCATGAGTCATATAGTTGATATGATGCCCATTTGATGCTCGCCTTTGAAGCTATACCGACTCACGTGATGATCGGACTTGGTGTAGTGGATTTGGTTCATGTAATCACCAAAAGGACACGAGGGATGTCGCTTTTGAGTGGGAGTTCATTCGTAATATAGATTAGTTGAACTCGATCTATCATACACTTAGTCTAAACTTTACAAATTCTGTTGTAGATGGCACCACCTGCTTTTAATTTCAATGCGTTCATGGAGAAAGAGAAACTAGCAACGAACGGTAGCAACTTTACTGAATGGGCCATGAATTTGAGGATTCTCCTCTCTGCTGCACAAAAGCAATATGTGCTAGAAGCGCCGTTAGGCCCCCCACCTTTTGATGATGCCCCTGACGAGGAGAAGAATGTCTATCAGACTCGTCAGGAGGACCACAACTTAGTTCATTGCGGCATATTGTATGGGCTAGAGCCGGAACTTCGAAAGCGTTTCGAAAACGGCAATGCATTTGATACAATGGGTGAGTTGAAAATGATTTTCGACACACATGCTGCTGTAGAGAGCTACAACGCTTCAGAAAAGTTCTTTAGCTGCATGATGGAAGAGCACAGCTCCGTTAGTGAGCATGTACTCAAGATGTCGGGTTACGCCGATAAGCTTGTGTCCTTGGGAATATCGATTCCCATTGACTTAGGCATCCATCGTGTTCTGCAGTCTCTGCCACCTAGCTATAAGAGCTTCGTGATGAACTATAATATGCAAGGCATGAAGAAGTCTCTCCCCGAGCTTCTGTCAATGCTTAAAACTGCAGAAGTGGAGATCAAAAAGGAACATCAAGTGTTGATGATCAATAGGAACACTGGTTTCAAGAAAGACAAGAAGGGAAAACGGAAGGGAAGTAAGGGCGGCCAGCCGGTTGCCGCGCCTGAAAAGAAACCCCGAGTTGGACCTAAGTCTGATTCCGAGTGCTACTATTGTAAGGGGACTGGCCACTGGAAGCGCAACTGCCCCAAGTATCTGGCAGACAAGAAGGCCGGCAAGGCAAACAAAGGTATATATGATATACATGTTATTGATGTGTACTTGACTAGTGCTCGCAGTAGCACCTGGGTATTTGATGCCGGTTCAGTTGCTAATATTTGTAACTCGAATCAGGGGCTGCGGAACAAGCGATCGCTAGCAAGGGGTGAGGTCAAGATGCGTGTCGGCAATGGATCAAACGTTGATGTAATCGCCGTCGGAACGCTGCCTCTCCACTTACCGTCGGGATTAGTCATAAACTTGAATAAATGTTATCTGGTGCCTGCACTGAGCATGAACATTGTATCTGGATCATGTTTGATGCAAAGTGGTTATTCATTTAAATCTGAGAACAATGGTTGTTCCATTTATATGAATGAAATCTTTTATGGTCATGCACCAATGATGAATGGTTTATTTCTGTTAGATCTCAATGATAATGTTACACATATTCATAATGTTGATGCTAAAAGGATTAAACTTAATGATGATATATCCGCATATATGTGGCACTGCCGTCTAGGTCATATTGGCATTAAACGCATGAAGAAGCTCCATTCGGATGGAATTTTGGAATCACTTGATTATGAATCATTTGATACATGTGAGCCATGCCTTATGGGCAAGATGACTAGAACGCCGTTTTCCGGTTCAATGGAACGGGCGACAGATTTATTGGAAATCATACATTCTGATGTATGTGGTCCAATGAGTGTGTCGGCGCGAGGTGGATATCGTTATTTTGTTACTTTCACGGATGATTTGAGTAGATACGGTTATATATACTTGATGAAACACAAGTCTGAAACCTTTGAAAAGTTCAAGGAATTTCAGAATGAAGTGGAAAATCATCGTAATAGAAAGATCAAATTTCTACGGTCCGACCGTGGAGGTGAGTATCTAAGTTACGAGTTTAGCACTCACATGAAAGAGTGTGGAATTGTTTCGCAACTCACACCTGCCGGAACACCACAGCGAAATGGTGTGTCGGAACGTCGTAATCGTACTTTATTAGATATGGTTCGATCTATGATGTCTCTGACAGACTTGCCGTTGTCATTTTGGGGTTATGCACTAGAAACTGCTGCATTCACTTTAAATCGGGCACCATCTAAATCCGTTGAAAAGACACCGTATGAATTGTGGTTTGGAAACAAACCTAAGCTGTCATTTCTTAAAGTTTGGGGTTGCGATGTTTATGTGAAGAAACTTCAACCGGATAAACTCGAACCCAAAGCGGAAAAATGCGTCTTCATAGGATACCCTAAAGAAACTATTGGGTATTCCTTCTATCACAGATCCGAGGGCAAGGTTTTTGTTGCCAAGAATGGATCCTTTCTAGAGAAAGAGTTTCTCGCGAAAGGTGTGAATAGTCGGAAGGTAGAACTCGAAGAGGTTGTGGAACCTTCTCTTCAAAGTATGGCGAGTAGCGCAGCGCCGGAAGTTGTTCCGGAGTTGGCTCCACCTGTTGAAGAGGGAACTAATGATAATGATCATGAAACTCCGAAAGAGAGTACTACCGAACCTCGCAGGTCAAACAGGACGCGTGCAGCTCCCGAGCTGTACGGAAATCCTGTCATAAATTTCATGGTTGATGAAAATAATGACCCTGCGACGTATGAAGAAGCGATGATGAGCCCGGATTCCAACAAATGGTTAGAAGCCATGAAATCCGAGATGGAATCCATGTATGAAAATCAAGTTTGGAACTTGGTGGAATTACCTCACGACCGAAAGGCCGTGGAGAACAAATGGATTTTCAAAAGGAAAACTGATGCTGATGGTAATGTGACCATCTATAAAGCTCGACTTGTCGCAAAGGGGTTTCGACAAATTCAAGGAGTTGACTACGATGAGACTTTCTCTCCCGTAGCGATGCTAAAGTCAGTTAGGATTATGTTAGCAATTGCTGCATATTTCGATTATGAAATATGGCAGATGGATGTCAAAACCGCGTTTCTCAATGGTAATATTGAAGAAGAGTTGTATATGATACAACCAAAGGGTTTTGTCGATCCTAAGGATGCTAACAAGGTGTGCAAGCTTCAGCGATCCGTCTATGGATTGAAGCAAGCATCGCGAAGTTGGAATCTCCGCTTTGATGAGGTGATCAAAGAGTTTGGATTTGTCCAAACTTATGGAGAAGCTTGTATTTACAAGAAAGTGAGTGGGAGCAATGTGGCATTTCTGATATTATATGTGGATGACATATTATTGATCGGAAATGATATAGAACTTTTAAACAGTGTTAAAAGTTATCTAAACAGCAAATTTTCAATGAAGGACCTAGGTGAAGCGTCATACATATTAGGCATAAAGATCTATAGAGATAGATCTAGGCGCCTAATAGGGCTATCGCAAAGTACATACCTTGATAAGATTTTAAAGAAGTTTAAAATGGACGGAAGTAAGAAGGGGTTCTTACCTATGTTGCAAGGCAAGACATTGAGTAAGACTCAAAGTCCGGCTTCGGCGGAAGAAAGAGAGATAATGGACAAAGTCCCCTATGCTTCAGCCATAGGCTCTATAATGTACGCCATGCTATGTACAAGACCGGATGTGGCACACGCTATTAGTTTGACTAGTAGGTACCAATCGGATCCAGGTTCGGAACACTGGATAGCGGTCAAGAATATCCTTAAGTACTTACGAAGAACTAAGGATATGTTTCTTGTATACGGAGGTGAAGAAGAGCTCGTCGCTAAGTGTTATGTCGATGCTAGCTTTGACACCGATCCGGATGACTCTAAGTCTCAATCCGGATACGTATTTCTCATGAATGGCGGAGCGGTTAGTTGGAGGAGTTCCAAACAACCTGTGGTAGCGGGATCAACAACGGAGGCCGAATATGTTGCTGCTTCAGAAGCAGCTCAGGAAGCAGTTTGGATGAAGGAGTTCATATCCGAACTAGGAGTTGTGGCAAACGCGTTGGACCCAATGGTGATCTATTGTGACAACAATGGTGCCATTGCCAATGCCAAAGAGCCAAGGTCTCACAAGCATTCCAAGCATATTAAGCGCCGGTTTCACTCCATCCGCGAGCATGTCAAGGATGGAGATATAAAGATTTGTAAAGTACATACGGATCTCAATGTAGCAGATCCGTTGACTAAAACTCTCCCTAGAGCAAAACATGATCAACACCAGAACTCAATGGGTGTTAGATTTATCACTATGTAACTAGATTATTGTCTCTAGTGCAAGTGGGAGACTGAAGGGAATATGCCCTGAGAGGCAATAATAAAGTGTTTATTATGTGTATTCCAAGTATATGATAGATGTTTATTTTGCATGCTATAATTGTATTAATACGGAAACATTAATACATGTGTGTTTAATAAACAAACAGAAAGTTCCTAGTTATGCCTCTCTCATAAACTAGCTCGTTGATTAACAAGATGATCAAGGTTTCCTGATCATGGACATTGGATGTTGTTAATAACGGGATCACAACATTAGTGTAATGATGTGATGAACACTCATCCGAAGTATAGCATTACGATCAAAGTCATTGAGTTTATATTGCTATAACAACTTACGAAGTGATCCTAATCCTTAGACCATGAGATCATGTTAATCACTAACACCGGAAGAGTTTCTTGATAACATCAAACGTCACACCGTAACAGGGTGATTATAAAGATGGATTCAGAACTAATAAAGTGTTATGTTGAGGCTCATGGATCAAGAGTGGAATTTGTTCATCCCGATGACGGATAGATATACTCTGGGCCCTCTCGGTGATATCACATTGATTAGCTTGCAAGCAAGTGATTTGATCACTAGAATGTTATATCACAGGAACGAGAAAAGAGTGCATGTCGGTAACGAGATCAAACTAGGTATGGAGATACCGATGATCGAATCTTGGACATGTAATATATCGTGAAACAAAGGGATTAAGATATACTAGCGTAAAAGGTTCCGACGATCACAAGAAAGTCATCGTTGAATGTGTGGGAGTCAGTATGGGTCTCCAGATCCCGCTTCTGATTATTGATCCGAGAGGGGTCTCGATCATGTCCGCATTATTCACGAACCGTAGGGTGACACACTTAAGAGACACCGACATCCAATTGGAGCAAATGTTTCATGCCGAAAGAATGAACAAGCGCAGGAATTTATTTCACTAGATACCGAAACAGGTTTTCAGGTGAAATTGCATAAAGTGGTTATGCATGTGAAATAGAATTCTAGCAAGGGGTTATTTGTGAATGTTTGTCATTAAAGTAATTGACAAAATTCTGAATAAAATAAAAGAGTTTTATTTAATGAGAGTTTGCATTAAATTTGGTGGAAATTTAATGGGAATTTGAGTGGACTTTTGAGTGGAGGGAATTTAAAGGAGATTTGTGAGTGGAGTGTCCACCCACATGAAGAGGGGAGGGCAAGGGGGCAGCCCCATGCGCCGGCCACCCCCTTGGGGTTCCCCCCTCCTCCTATAAAAGGAGCCCCCCTCCTCACTTGTCTCACACACCTCCTCGTGAAGGATCTCTCTCCCCCTCTAGAATTTATCCCCCATGGTCTCGGACTAGCGAGATACATGTTCCCGGTGGCTATTCGGCAAGAAAGAGTTGTGCTTCCGCTGCATCGCTGGAGCGAGGAGGCGGAGGTTGCTCGGTGCCTCGAACGTGTGTGCGAGCACGGATGCGCTGCTGATTTGTGGCGCTAGGACTTCCTCTCGATCTTGAGATCGGCAAGAGATCGTCTACATCAACCACGAGTTGAACTCGTTAAGCTTTGTCGGTCTTCAAGGGTATGTTCTCTACGGATATACATCCGCCCGTTGTTTGTATCTAGTATATATAGATCTTGGTATATAGTTCACATCGTAGGAAAATTTTTGTTTTCTATGCTGCGAACCCTACATGAACCACTTCCTCCGCGTGGCATCTGAATATTGAGATAGATCATGAGAAAAGAGGGAAATTTCTAAGGTTCTGGGATTTTGAAAAGTTTTCAAAGTTTGACTCAGATTTTCTAGTAACTTGCTTTTCATTCATTCATTCATTCATTCATAGCACACGGTACAACACACACCACAACAAAGAAAAACAGATGGTTTTAAGAACCATTCTGAAAACTACGATACAGTGGGACCGAATACTACTCACTACGCTAGTGCTCAAGTGGTACTACTCCTTGGAATCTGTGGCTTCATCCTCCTCCTCATCATCGATGAAGGCGAAATAATCCTCATCGGTGAAGAAGTCCATAGCCTGATCCTCCAGAAAATCATCGTCATCGCTGAGATAGGAGTAGTAGGGGTCTCCACGAAGATCCTCTCCGGCATTCTCCCTTTCCTCCAACTACATGTCTCTCTCGTGGATGGTCTCCTCCAAAGATGAGATACGGTGGCGAAGACGGGCAATAATGCGCTCCTTCTTGTCGAGCTGACGGCGGAGAGACTTGCGATCCTTTGCCAGCATGGCGATGGTTTGGTCCTTCGTCTTGATGATGGCAGACTTGTGGTTGGAGTAGTCACGACAGTTATCCAACTCCTGCTGACGATCGTACATCATGAAGCTAAGGTGGTCCAATTGAGTCTTCAGCTCAGGGTGGTATGGGGCTTCCAGTGGTTGTCCATTTGCATCACGCCTTGGGAAAAACTCAAAGCGGGTTCCCTTGATCTGATTGATGCTCTGCCCACACAGACGGGAAAGAGCTTCGTGCATGGCCCTGGAAAGTCCATCGAGCTAGTTGTTCTCTCTTAAGGTAAACTGAATTCCCTTAACAGTGGGAGGTTCAATATTTCCTCGGAGACTTGCAACAATCAGCCACTGCAGATCTTCTCCTCCTTGATCATTGAGCTGAGCTCCGAACAACTCGGGGTGCAAACACTCCAGAAGTTCCAAAAGCTGGTCCAAATCCCTCTCAAAGATAAGGTCTCCTCCATTCCCCAATTGATAAAACTTGTTGTACTTCACGTCCATCTATAAGAATATAGGGTGAGTAAGTTAGTAGAGTGATCAAGTGTGTCAAAATTTTATGTATTTTGCAAGAGTTTTTGAGGAACATGAATTTTCATGAAAGAATCAAAGGGATAAGAATGAGAATAAGTTTTTGTAAATATTTGTTTTCTTTGGTGTTGAAACTAAGTATTTGATTCAAACGTTCAGTCTAACTAGGGTCTCCTATGGTCAGGATGGCTCTGATACCAACTTGTCAACACCCGGATTTTTAATCCCAGATGCCTGTTATGCCATACATCACAATCCCAGGATTACCATTTTTGCGAGACATAACAGAATTGGATACCATAGTACATCTTCCATTACAAACCATACATAAGGTATTACACAAATAGGGATCTCATGATCCAGTTCTTAATACAACTTCAAGCAGCGGAATACGTAACAATAACGGTAGCGTAGGCGAAGCTCCATCTTCGGGGTCACAGGCAATGCTGACGATGGGAGATGATCCTAGTTGTCATAACCTTCCTGGGTTCGATCCTCCAGGTACTCCTCTTCATAGTCTGGCCACGGGAATATCCAGGGACAAAGCCATGAGTACTCTTTAAGTACTCGCAAACTAATACTAACAAGTGGAAGGGGTTTTTGATAATAGGACACTAGGCTCTAGGGTTGTTTTGCAAGAAGCCAGATTTACATCTACTAAGTTTAGAAGCAACGAATGCTAGTTGAAGTTTTATAACACCTAAGTGGGAACTTGTATCTCATGTCACAACTCTGTTGTGGTCAAGTCAAAGTCTCACTTCCTTTCCCAAATCATTTTAAAAAGTCTGACGGGGGAACAGTATGGCCACTCCAACTGTCCATAACCGCGGACACGGCTATTCGAATAGTTTGACACTCTACAGAGATTGTACACTTTCACCACAACATTCGATACATCCGTCAGGAACAAATCCTGAATTTACCATACTCAGTATGCGGATAATCAATCCTAACCTTTCAATTACACGCCCTAGTATAAGCACCTCTCCTGTGAGTTTGGCCTCCCAACCATGACCAACTGCAATCTTGGGTACTGCACAGGTGGACAATCTTCACAAGGTAGCCTCAGCTCAGACCTTGGCCGTGAGGGAACTAATACTAAGGTATATAAGTTTCCAATCAAGCCCTACCCAATTCTCGGGTATTGTGGTTATACGATAAAATTGGAATGGTATCGCATCCAGACAACCATCAGTTTTATAAAGGTCTAAGGCTCATGCCTCAACATTTTCATCACCATAAATCATCTGGTGTTCGGAAACACATGTCCAAAACATTTCAATAGAATGATCCATCATTCCAAGGTTTTCATAACCATTTTTCCACCAAGTATTCCCATCTAAAGTTGATCAAGTTTTATGCTTAGCACTAGCATCTACAAGTGGGGGTAAGTACTAATGAGGGGTGGTAAACAAGTGGAGTTTCAACTAAGTTCAATCTCATGTCTTAGGATGACATCAGGATTATCTAGCTTAGGCCAAATTTTATGCTCTTTATGCAACCTTCAAATATCTGTCTAGTATCTACAATTCACTGAAGTAAACTCTAGGTAATAGCTTTGATAAAGAAATAAAGTGATAAGCTTGTAAGTAAAAACTAGGATTGGTTTATCAAGTGGGTAGGATCATCTATGTTTAAGGCATATAGTTGGCATGGTGACAAGCAAGTATTGGCTTGCAGAGTATCAGTATAAGCTTGCTAAATTGCAAGTGTTAGCTTGCACATTCAACTAGTAGCATTAGGCTTGCCTTGTGCAGAGCAGTGGTTGAAGTTCTCCTCGGCTTCTTCTTCGTAGAATCCTCCTTCCTCCTTGTATCCTTGGTCGGTACTAGCATCTATAAATAAATACGATGTACACAATCACTAAACAATACTTAACTACTTGCAATCTTCACACCAAAGGGTCCTATAGATGATCTAGCATCATCACTAACATTACAAGATTAAAGCTTGGTTTAATTCCTTTTATTTTTAGAAAAGTAATTTCTACTCATTGAAAAACTACTTAAGATTTAATATTCTCCAAACCAAACATGGGATCATGTTGACACATGTCATCACCACATATTTTAGTCCATGGGAATGTGATTTATAGTGGTGTCACAATTTAATAAGGTTTTACCCTTTTATTTTTAATTAAATAAAGTGACTAGAAATTCCTATGTAGCATTCTTTTATTACTTGAACATTATTTTTGTAAGTAAACCTATATATTTTTATATATTCTGAAAGGTATGGTTAAATGTGATTTTTGAGAGTTGGAATCAACTCAAAAGCTATTATGGTTTTAATTTGAAAAATGTTTGAATGCAGAAAAGCTTCTTCCTTGTTATTTTTACCAAGGATGATCTACAGATCCAAATGACTTGAATCCAACGGGCTTGGATTCAGCATTCCTAGACCTTTCTAACAAAATTTGTTTCATTCAATTTGGTTCACTGAAGAGATCTGGGTTGATTTTTGAATCTAGGTGCAGAAGTGTGTTTGAAATAAAATGGAAAAGGTTAATTTCAAATGACTGGGCTGCGCGGGAAGCGATACTGGGCCGGCCTCCTAAGCACAGCTCTTACGCGGGCTGGTTAAGTGGTTGTCCCCACGCGTCAGTGAGACGAGGGGGTGCGAAGCGGTATGGGGCGATGTGGGGCGTTCGATCTGGGTCTAATCCAACGGCTGAGGGTCATCGTCGACGTTGGGCAATGCCGGCGAGACAGAAACCTAGCGCGACGAGTGGGGGTCGTTGGGGGCTCACCGGGGTTCAGGCAAGGGTCGGCGAGGCGGGCGAAGGACGAAGTCGATGACGGCGAATCTCCTGGTACCGACAGCTTCTCATGGGGCGGCTCCAATCGCTGGACCCCTTCTTCTCTAGCAGCGGCAGACTCCGGTGAAATTCCGGCGAAGTGCTGCCCGCCTTGCTCCGGGAACGGGGTGGAACGATTAGTGAGGAGAGGGGAGTGAGATGGTGTGCTCAATTCGGCTGGGGGTGGCCTCTATTTATAGTCGCGACGATGAGACCGAACAGTATGGGCAGGCGACATGGCTACGGGCGGCTAGAGGCATGGCCGGCGGTGGCAATCGCTTGGTGGTCTCCTGGTGGTGGCTGTGCGTCATGGGGCGGCGAACGGTGATGTCTGGCGGTCTCCTGGGTCAGTGGCGATCATGTATGCACGCGACGAGGGCGGCGCGCGGTCTGTGGGCGTCGGTCGAGCGTGGCGCTCTGGCGCATGCTCGGCATGGTTGCTGGCGCGCTGGGCGCGGTCCGTCGTGTGGTCTAGGGTTTGGCAACGCTCGCGGCTAGGACAGAGAGTGGCGATGGACGGTGGGCTGCCTCCTAGACAAGGTTGGCATGGCTAAATCTCCTCCTAGCTTGCTGTCTCCACTGGGGTGGCATGGTGAGCTTCGGTTGTTCACCATTGATGTCATTGCCCAGCTTACAGTGAGTCTAGTGCTTGGTTTAACTTGCTAGGTGATCTACTGAGATGGTTGTGAGCTAGAGAGGGAACAAGTTAGTCTTCAATCACTCCTCACAATAGTGTTTAAGATTTTGATGATTTGTGTCTGCAATGTGTTTGATGAAATGGCCGCAAGAATTCAAGTTTTGAATTTTGAAAAGATTTTTGGTGGGTGTGCTAGGTTGGTGCTGGTGAGTCTGTAGATGCTTGGGTTGTGAAAGTTGAGCTTGTTTGAGTGGTTTTTGAAAAAGTGGGATCTTCCCATATGATAAAGATTCAATTTTGAACTATCCTTTAAACTATGAATTTGAAGGTTTCTGGATGATCACAAAGTGGGCCTTGATACTTTGTTATGAGTACAATCAAGGGGTGCAAAGATCCAGAAAAGATTCTGTTAAGTTCTGAAATTTTGAGACAACCAAAGTACGCATGGGAGTTAAATTGGTCAAAATGACCATTCCCTTATTTTATTTGTTTTGATTTACTTGTCTTTGAGAAAAGTTTGGGAATTGTTTAGATGGTGTTTATTTCACCTAAGCATCCATTTACAAGCAAAGGAACACACAAACAAGTTGGTTCAAAAGGACTCAAAATGAAATGCATTCTCACATGCATGCGTTCATATTTTTATTTAGCAAAGTTTTTGTTAACCCTAAATTTGATGATTAGAGTTTGATGATCCAAGTTTAGTATTTTTGGGATGTTACACACTCCGTCCCGCTGTAACAATTGTGTTGGATATTGCTTTAGTTCTTAGGGGAAACTTTCCCGGTGTTAATTACTATTGTAGTTGATGCTTGTGAGTGGAACCATTGGATTATATTTTATGTTCAGATTGTTATCCATTATCATATCATCTTTTATCTTGATCCATATGATGTCTCGTGAGTAGTCCGTTTAGTTCTTGAGGACATGGTAGAAGTCATATTGTTATTAGTGGATTTGTGTTGAGTTATTATTCAATGGTTTAGTATTTAAGTTGTGGTGCTATTCTTGTAGTGGTGTCATGTGAACATCGACTACATGACACTTCACCATTTATGGGCCTAGGGGAATTCATTGTGTATTTGTCTACTAATTGTGGGGTTGCCGGAGTGACAGAAACCTAAACCTCCGTTAGGACACCTTTGCACAAGGGAGTGTAGGATCTCAGAGTTTAAGGCCGTGGTTAGATTTATATCTTAATTACTTTCCTGTAGTTATGGATGTTTACATGGGGTTTAATCACAAGTATGTATTAGTCCAAGTAAGGTCGGTACATTAGCACAGGTTCACCCACACAACACTTACAACACCAAAGAAGATTACTCAGCTATATGAAGCGAAAGCACTTGACAGAAATCCCATGTGTCCTCGAGAACGTTTGGTCCTTATAAGTATTTCCACCAGATTGTCCTTTGCTAAGAAAGGATTGGGCCACTTGCTGCGTTTGTTCTTTATTACTTGCACTTTGTTTTATTGCTTTATCAGAAAACCCCTAAAAATCCGTTTGCTAAGTATTTGTAGAGTTCCTGCTCCATACCACTAGTCAACACCTGCTGCTCCTCATTGGGATCGACACTCCTATTTATCGAAAGTACTGCGATACACCCCCTATACTTGTGGGTCATCAAGACTATTTTCTGGCGCCGTTGCAGGGGAGTGAAGCACTATTGAAGAGTGGAACTGGTAAAGGAAACTTTTACTGTCAGTATTGCTTTTTGTTACTACTTGTTACTTTGTTTCCAATGTGGATAACCCACTTGGTTTTCTATTTGGGAAAACTATTACCACTGCTAGGGTAGTAGATGAACCACCACCTGTTGAGACAGATCCTTTTAAGATACCTACAAGTATTGTTGATCGTGTTATGGATAATTATTATTTAGGGGATGGATCTGTCCGTCCTGGTGATCACTTGATTTTTATGCATGAATTATGCGGGTTGTTTAAGTGTGCAGGTATCACAACTGAACAAGTGAAGAAGAATTTACTCTCCATATCCTTAAAAGGGATAGCTGAAGAATGGTATAAGCTGCTGAAGAATGGACAATCCATGGAATGGGAGGAGATGGCATCTCTCTTTTATTCTAAATTTTATCCTCCTAGTGAGATTCATAAGGATAGAAATATGATATATAACTTTTGGCCTCATGATGGAGAGAGTACAGCTCAAGCTTGGGGGAGATTGAAGCTACTAATGCTTAAATGTCCTATTCATGAACTCCCTAACAATATTATTATCAATAACTTTTATGCTAGGCTTTCTCTTCATGATAAATATTTACTAGATGCTTCTTGTGCTGCATCATTCACACGTATGAAGGAAGAAGCTAAATGGGATCTCTTAGACCGTATTCAAGAAAACACTGAAGCTTGGAAGAATGACAAAGGAAGAAAGTCAGGTATAAACTATGATTATGAATGCATTAAATCTTTTATGGGAAGTGATGACTTCCGTGATATTAGCAATGAGTTTGGTCTTGATCCTCAAGTCCTTGTAAAATGTTTTAATGCCTTTGCCTCTTATATTGAAATTCCCAAGAAAGAGTGGGACATGTACCACGCTCCTTATAAAGACATTGTCACCCATGTTCCTATTAGCATAGAGGTTTATACTGTTGATCCTATTTTGCTTGAACCTTATGTGGAGAAAATCCCTTTTCCTGCTAAGGTAAGGGAACATTCCATTATAGCTAATGTGGTTAGCAAAAGTGCAAAGAAAACTATGGATCCTGATGAGTTCATTGATATTGAGCCTGTGGTAGCTATTGTGAAAGATCTTGTCACTAGAAATATAGAGGATGAGCATATTGTGTTCTATGAAGACGCTACTAATATTGTTTCTCATCCTAAAAGGCTAGAAAAGCTAGTGTCCCTGTGCTTTCTGTTAGAATTGGTAATCATAGCTATTATGGTTTATGTGATATTGGTTCTAGTTCTAGTGCTATTCCTCATGAGCTTTACAGGGAAATTTGAAGGAAATATGCCCTAGAGGCAATCATAGAGATGATTATATTTCATATGTATCCATGAGTTATTGTAATGTTCCTTGAATATCCATATCAGGCAACTTGTATTGATTGGCAATTATGTGAACTATTTGTGAAACTCTTTACTTGTATGGTTATTTAATAGTTGTCCCTAGTCAGAGTTCATGTGAGGACACACGTGAATATTAAACTAGCACATCGATTGGTTGATGACTATGTTACACAAGTCATATGCATGGAGATGTCAAACCAATGATGTGGACACATGTTATGAACATGGGGTTGGACTGACCCAACTTGAGACTGGCAATTAGCTACAGCTCTCTCTCTACACATCGTGTACGTTTTGTCCTTTGACCTAATATTGTCGCATGCACTTGAGATGTGGATCGACCTACTTTGGGGCTATCAAACGCTGCACCGTAACTGGGTAGTTATAAAGGTAGCTTTCGGGTTTGTCCTAAAGCATGCTGCAAGGCATGGTCAATCAAGATGGGATTTGCCCCTCTCTACTTGAGAGAGATATCTCTGGGCCCCTCGAGTGATCGGATCTAGAAATGCATGGCCGTGCTACATAAGGTTAAGAGTTAACCTAGTAAAGGGATGCCGAGTTACGGTATCAAGAAAGAGAGGTCAGCTTGGAGCTAGACCAAATATAGTGAGGCAAAGGGAAAGACATGTACTAAACCTTGTGATGGTTCGTCCGATATGATCTTTGTATGCGTTTAGGAGTTGGCACGTCTTGCTAGAGGCCGCTACGAACTATTGACAGAATAAGTGTATTCGTGTCATGTCTACACGTATATGAACCTATAGGGTCACACACTTAAGGGGCTAGAAGCCTAACGAGGATTAGATCTGAATTAAACCAGGCTTAGGCTACTAATGGACTGCTAATGTAGAAGCCCACTAGGGACGCCTATATAAGAGAGGGTGGGGCGAGCTGACCAGGGTTAGACCTCAGACCATTCCACCCAGCTGCCACACCTGTCGCCTATGTTGCACGCGCGGACCTAGCAGTCCGGCGTCTGACGCTTCCACCCCGCACGTGTGGATACCTCGGAGGTGCCGCATCTGTGGCACTTGGACGAGCCACACAAGGGGAGATTCTCGTGGGACTAGGACAAGGAGGAGACGTGGAACGTCTGCACTGACTCGACGCGCTTCATCAATTCCGCAACTGCGCGTCTAGTGGTAATCCCGTGATCTATGGCAACAGTAATCCTGGTTTACGCGGTAGAAATTTTTGATTTGCGCTAGTGTAGCCTACCCGTATCCCTTCAGTGGTATCAGAGCCGATGATGTTCAGTTATAGGTTCGGGATGTTTGCATATGGTGATATCAGATTGATATGAATGATGTGATCGTTTATATGTCGGTGGTTCAAGATTGATCTATGATCTTGGTTTCCATGATCGTGATTCTGAGGTTGTCGAACGACTTACCCCTACCGGTCGGTTTCCGCCATCGGGGTAGACAGTGACACATAAATCCTGTTGAATCACACGAAGATCAATATGATTGATCGAATCGGAACCTAGATCTAAAATCGATGTACCGTGATCAAAGGAGTTTGATTGAATCGGAACATCAGTCGGTTTATGGTAAATTTGATTTGCCGATCAAAATCCTTAAAGAAAATTGTGAAGATTCGATCTCTCATTTTTCACGGTTTTTCGGACGCCCGGAGATACCGCGAGGGACGCTGCCCCTTCGAACCCCGCCGGGGAGACCCCATAGACCCCCCTTAATCGTAGCCCCTTTTGTATCTCGTTAAGGTAACTAGGTGCTGCGATGTCACATGATCCGGTAGAATGCAATTCTATGCATAACTTGCTTTTGCAGGATGTATGTGATCAGTATGGCCCATATGTGTATGTGATGCATGTATGAAATTTTGCATGAACTGCGTGTCGTGAGTAGGGCAACACGGATGGAGCCATATGTGTTGTCATTTATTGTAATGGCCTGCGTGCCAACTTGTGATGATCCCAATACTATGTAATTTTGATTACTAGCTGTTAGGAGTAATAGCTTGTATTAGTTCTTGGAGGACTCATCACTTGGAAGATGGCTCACATGGAACATGAAGATGGAGATCATCATGGTGCACAGGTTCTATGGCGATGGAGATCACCATGAGAAAATGGGTCATACTGTGTCACATCATATGTGAATGCTATTCTTATGCGTTTTACTACTATGCATGCTTAGATGATAGAAGTAGAACGATCCCTCAGAAAGTTTAAGTTTAACCATGCCCTCCCAACCAAACCTTGCACCATCCTATGCCCTGTACAATCGTTGGTGGGCCTATGAAATTAGAGTGCCGTGGTTTGCCTTGGCAGGATGGGTTTGTATCGGATACCTACACGCATAAGGGTTGGTGAGCTTGACAAGGTCATCTTAACAGTTAAGGACCTTGGGGAATAAAGGTTGGGCGCCTAGTTTTGACATAGATATGTCACCCAACAACAAGAGTCATATGTGATATGATTAGCAAGTGTTGCTTACCGATTTACCTTGTCTTCTAGCAGTGATGCTAAAGCTCACTAGTCGACTTGTTAATTGTGGATCTTGAATCACTTAGTACCAATAGAGGGATATTGATTTAAGTGGGAGTATATGCTATTAAATTGTTTAATATGTTTTACTCTTTCATGGTTACATGGCTTAGTATTTTGCATGTTTTCTGTTGTAGATCAATGGCACCGAACACTGCATCACCTTTTTCTTTGCGTTCGATTCTTGACAAAGATAAACTAAATGGAACAAACTATACGGACTGGGTCCGTAACCTGAGAATTGTTCTCAGGTATTATAAAAAGGAAACGGTTCTGGATACCCCAATCCCCGATGAACCTGCTGATAATGCATCTGCTGCCCTCAAGAATGTCTACAAGAGAGCATGTGATGATTCTCTTGAGGTTAGTCGTCTTATGCTTGCATGCATGGAACCTGAACTCCAAAAGAAGTTTGAGGATCAGGAAGCGTCCGATATGATCGTCGCGCTTAAGGACATGTTCCAAGATCAGGCAAGGACTGAGAGGTACAATGTTGCCAAGTCCTTTGTCGAATGCAAGCTGGCAGAGGGAGCAGCTGTAGGCCCCCATGTGATCAAAATGGTTGGTTATAGTCAGACTTTCGAAAAGCTTGGTTTTCCACTAGGCCAAGAGTTGTCCACTGACTTCATTTTTGCGTCTCTTCCATCCAGCTATGGGCAGTTCATTTCGAACTACCATATGCATGGGGTGGAGAAGGGCCTTAATGAATTATGTGGGATGCTTAAAACAGCAGAAAGTGACATGAAGAAGTGTGCAGGGCATAGCCATGTGATGGTTGTGCAGAACAAACCTAGCTTCAAGAAAAAGGGTACTTCTTGGAAGAAGAAGGGCAAGGCTACGGATACGATCCCTAAGTCTGCACCCAAGCAAAAGGCTGGACCTGCAGATGACACTGAGTGCTTCTTTTGTCATGAACATGGCCACTGGAAAAGAAACTGCAGCAAGTACCAGGCTTGTTTGAAGAAGAGTGGAAGTAAGAGTACTTCCCACTCAGGTACACTTGTTGTAAATGTTGTGGACATTCTTCTCGCTGATTCCTATGTTAACTCTTGGATATTTGATACCGGATCGGTTGCTCATATTTGCAATTCGATGCAGGGGCTAATAAGGACTAGAGAAGTGCAGAAAGGCGAAGTGGATTTTCGCGTCGGAAATAAAGCAAGGGTTGCTGCATTGTTCGTCGGCGTCATGCAACTTCACCTTCCGTCAGGATTTATTATGGAGTTGAATAATTGTTATTACATTCCTAGTATGGGTCGAAACATTTTATCACCTTCATGTTTGATGAGGGATGGTTATTCATTCACGAGTGCAAACAATGGTTGTGTAATCTATAAGAATGATATGTTTATGGCTAATGCTCCCATTGTGAATGGGTTATTTATTTTAAATCTTGATGATGCATCTGTTTACAATGTTAGTGCTAAAAGGCTTCAGCCTAATGATTTGAGTCCTACCTATTTGTGGCATTGTCGTTTGGGGCATATAAGTGAAAAGCGCATGAAGAAGCTCCATGGTGATGGTCTTCTAACTTCGTTTGCTTTTGAATGATACGAGACATGTCAAGCTTGTTTACTTGGAAAGATGACCAAGTCGCATTTTTCGGGTTTACCCGAGAGAGCGACAGACTTGTTGGAACTCATACATACTGATGTATGTGAACCAATGAGCACGACAGCCAGAGGAGGATATCACTACTTCATTACTTTTACTGATGATTTCAGTAGATATGGTTGTGTCTACTTGATGAGGCATAAGTCTGAAACTTTTGAAAAGTTCAAGGAGTTTCAGAGTGAAGTAGAGAATCAACGTGGCAAGAAAATAAAGTCCTTGCAATCTGATCATGGAGGTTAATATTTGAGTCACGAGTGTAGCGATCATCTTAAGAGTTGTGGAATTGTTCCACAACTTACGCCGCCCGGAACGCCTCAAAGGAACGGGGTCTCCAAACGGCGTAATCGAACTTTGTTGGACATGGTTCAACCGATGATGAGCCAGTCGGATTTACCATTGTCATTTTGGGGTTACGCTCTAGAAACAACAGCTTTCACACTTAATAGGGTACCATCAAAATCCGTAGTTAAGACACCATATGAGATGTGGACTGGAAAGAATCCGAGTTTGTCTTTTCTAAAGATTTGGGGTTGTGATGCATTTGTCAAGCGACTTCAGTCGGACAAGCTAACACCCAAATCGGATAAGTGCATTTTCGTGGGATATCCGAGGGAAACCTTAGGGTATTACTTCTACAATCGAGAAGAGGGCAAAGTGTTTGTCGCTCGTAGCGGTGTTTTCCTAGAGAAAGAGTTTCTCACAAAGGGAACAAGTGGAAGGTCGGTGCGACTTGAAGAAGTTCAAGATGAACCAGTTGGGGATGCTTCTACGAGTGATGCTATTGTAGCAGAACAAGTTGAGGAACCCGTGGAAACAGAAGCACCACAACCACGAAGGTCAGCGAGGCTCCGCGAAGCGCGAGAATTATTATTGTTAGACAATGATGAGCCTGCGACCTATGTAGAAGCGATGGTGGACCCAGACTCTGAGAAATGGCTGATCGCCATGAGGTCCGAGATAGAGTCCATGGGAGACAATCAAGTTTGGAACTTGGTTGACCTGCCTGATGGTTTCAAAGCCATCGAGTGCAAATGGATCTATAAGAAGAAGATTGATATGGATGGAAATGTTCACATCCATAAAGCTCGACTTGGTGCAAAAGGTTTTCGACAAGTTCAAGGAGTTGACTATGATGAGACTTTCTCGCCCGTAGCGATGCTTAAATCTATACGGATTATTCTAGCCATTGTTGCACATTTCGACTAAGAAATATGGCAGATGGATGTCAAGACAGCTTTCCTAAATGGAATCCTAACTGAGGACGTGTATATGATGCAGCCCAAAGGTTTTTCAATCCAAACAATGCTGGAAAGGTATGCAAACTTCTGAAGTCCATTTATGGGCTGAAGCAAGCATCTCAGAGTTGGAACATTCGATTTGGTGAAGTTGTAAAGGAGTTTGGCTTCATCAAAAACGAACAAGAACCTTGTGTTTACAAGAAAGAAAGTGGGAGAGCGCTGGTATTTCTAATATTATATGTAGATGACATATTGCTGATTGGAAATGACATTCCTATGCTCGAGTCTGTTAAGACCTCATTGAAAAATAGTTTTTTGATGAAGGACTTGGGAGAAGCAGCATATATTCTGGGTATCAAGATCTATAGAGATAGATCAAGGAGGCTAATTGGATTAAGCCAGAGTACATACATTGACAAAGTGTTGAAATGATTCAGCATGGAAGAGGCTAAGAAGGGATTCTTTCCCATGTCTAACGGCATAAAACTCAGCAAGACTCAGTGTCCTTCGACTACTGATGAGCGTGAGCGCATGAGTAGGGTTCCATATGCTTTGGCTATTGGATCCATCATGTATGCAATGATATGTACTCGCCCAGATGTTTCCTATGCTCTAAGTGTTACGAGCAGATACCAGGCTGATCCAGGTGAAGGTCACTGGACAGCGGTAAAGAACATCCTTAAGTACTTGAAAAGGACTAAGGATGTGTTCCTAGTTTATGGAGGTGAGAATGAACTCAGTGTAAAGGGTTACACAGATGCGAGTTACCTTAATGACTTAGATGATTCAAAATCGCAATCAGGTTATGTGTTTGTGATGAATGATGGTGCTGTGAGCTGGAAAAGTTCCAAGCAAGATACGGTGACCTCCTCTTCAACAGAAGCTGAATATATTGCTGCCTCGGAGGCCGTAAAGGAAGCTGTTTGGATTAGGAATTTCCTGATCGCTCTCGGTGTGGTTCAGGGCACGTCCAATCCCTTGGACGTTGATTGTGACAACAATGGTGCTATTGCACAAGCCAAGGAACCTAGACATCACCAGAAGAACAAACATATTCGCATGCGTTACCATCTGATTCGAGAGTTCGTTGAGGATGGTAGTGTCATGATATGCAAAATACATACGGACTCAAATGTTGTTGATCCATTGACTAAGCCTCTCCCGCAGCCCGCGCATGAAGCGCACACAAGAGCAATTGGTATTAGATACATTTTAGATTGACTCTAGTGCAAGTGGGAGACTGAAGGAAATATGCCCTAGAGGCAATCATAGAGATGATTATATTTCATATGTATCCATGAGTTATTGTAATGTTCCTTGAATATCCATATCAGGCAACTTGTATTGATTGGCAATTATGTGAATTGTTTGTGAAACTCTTTACTTGTATGGTTATTTAATAGTTGTCCCTAGTCAGAGTTCATGTGAAGACACACGTGAATATTAGACTAGCACATAGATTGGTTGATGACTATGTTTGGCAAGTCATAGACATGGAGATGTCAAACCAATGATGTGGACACATGTTATGAACATGGGGTTGGACTGACCCAACTTGAGACTGGCAATTAGGTGCAACTCTCTCTCTACACATCATGTACGTTTTGTCCTTAGACCTGAGATTGTCGCATGTACTAGAGATGTGGATCGACCTACTTTGGGGCTATCAAACGCTGCATCGTAACTGGGTAGTTATAAAGGTAGCTTTCGGGTTTGTCCTGAAGCATGCTGCAAGGCATGGTCAATCAAGATGGAGTTTGCCCCTCTCTACTTGAGAGAGATATCTCTGGGCCCCTCGAGTGATCGGATCCAGAAATGCATGGCCGTGCTACATAAGGTTAAGAGTTAACCTAGTAAAGGGATTTCGAGTTACGGTATCGAGAAAGAGAGGTCATCTTGGAGCTAGACCAAATATCGTGAGGCAAAGGGAAAGACATGTACTAAACCTTGTGGTTCTTCGTCCGATATGATCTTTGTATGCGTTTAGGAGTCGGAACGTCTTGCTAGAGGCCGCTACCAACTATTGACAGAATAAGTGTATTCGTGTCATGTCTACACGTATATGAACCTATAGGGTCACACACTTAAGGGGCTGGATGCCTAATGAGGATTAGATCCGAATTAAACCAGGCTTAGGCTACCAATGGGCTGCTAATGTAGAAGCCCACTAGGGACGCCTATATAAGAGAGGGTGGGGCGAGCTGACCAGGGTTAGACCTCAGACCATTCCACCCAGCCGCCACACCTCTCTCCTGTGTTGCACGCGCGGACCTAGCAGTCCGGCGTCTAACGCTTCCACCCCGCACGTGTGGATACCTCGGAGGTGCCACATCTGTGGCACATGGACGAGACGCGCAAGGGGAGATTCTCATGGGACGAGGACAAGGAGGAGACGTGGAATGTCTGCACTGCGTCGACGCGCTTCATCAATTCCGCAACTGGGCGTCTAGTAGTAATCCCGTGATCTATGGAAACAATAATCCTGGTTTACACGATAGAAAATTTTGATTTGCGCTAGTGTAGCCTACCCGTATCCCTTCAAAATTATGCATAAAATTCGTCCTTGTGAGCTTGAGGACATTGATGTGGTTATTCACCTTGCTAATAAGGAAACCATCTTCCCTATTGGCATTGTAAGAGATGTGGAGGTACTTTGTGGTAAGATTAAATATCTTGCTAATTTTCTAGTACTTGGTAAAGAAGCTAGTAAAACCTATCCTATTATCTTTGGTAGACCCTTCCTGAATACTTGTGGGGCTATTATAGATTGTAGGAAGGAAAAAGTTTTGACTAAGTTTGATAGAAATTCTTATGAGTTTAATTTTTCCAAATTTGCAAAAACTCCTTATGAAAATGAACTGCCTAATGATGATTTCAGGGTTGAACAACTTTTTGCTATTTCTTCTTGCTCCTAACAATGCCTTGCAGCAGTTTGTGGAAGATCACGAAAGCGATGTCTTCATGAAAGAAAGAAATGAGATTGACGAGGTTTTCCTTCGTCAGCCTGAGTTACTTAAGCATAATCTACCTATGGAAGATTTGGGTACCACACTACCACCTAAAGAGGACCCTGTTTTCGAATTAAAACCTTTACCTGATGATCTTAAATATGCTTATCTTGAAAATAAGAAAGTCTATCCTGTTATTATTAGTTCTAAACTTTCAGGAAAGGAATAAGAAAGGTTATTGGAAGTATTGAAGAAACACCGAGGGGCTATGGGTTATACTCTTGATGATTTAAAAGGAATTTCTCCTACTATATGCCAGCATGCTATTAATATTAAGCCTAATGCAAAACCAGTTGTTGAGCACCAACGCCGTCTAAATCCTAAGATGACGGATGTGGTAAGAAATGAGTTATTAAAACTCCTTGATGCTGGTATTATTTATCCTATTGCTGACAGTCAATGGGTTAGCCCTGTTCATTGTGTTCCCAAGAAAGGGGGAATAACTGTTGTGCCTAATAAAGATAATGAGCTTATACCTCAAAGATTAGTGGTTGGGTATAGAATGTGCATTGATTTTAGAAAAATTAATAAAGTTACTAAGAAAGATCATTATCATTTGCCCTTTATTGATCAAATGCTTGAAAGGTTGTCCAAAAAGACTCACTTTTGCTTTCTTGATGGTTATT
The DNA here is from genome assembly GCA_916181665.1 of Avena sativa. Lineage (NCBI taxonomy): Eukaryota > Viridiplantae > Streptophyta > Magnoliopsida > Poales > Poaceae > Avena > Avena sativa. The sequence continues at coordinate 362,714,832 of OV702284.1, read as the reverse complement.
CTGGGTTTTCTCAAATTGCTGTGAAAGCACAAGACCAAGAGAAAACTACTTTCACTTGTCTTTATGGTACTTATGCTTATAGGCGTATGCCTTTTGGTTTATGTAATGCTCCTGCTACCTTTCATAGATGTATGTCTGCTATCTTTCATGGTTTTTGTGAAGAAATTGTGGAGGTTTTCATGGACGATTTTTCCGTCTATGGAACTTCTTTTGATAACTGTTTGCACAACCTTGATAAAGTTTTGCAGAGATGTGAAGAAACCAACCTTGTTCTTAATTGGGAGAAATGGCATTTCATCATTAATGAAGGGATTGTTCTTGGACACAAGATCTCTGAAAGAGGCATTGAAGTTGACAGAGCCAAAATTGAAGCAATTGAGAAGATGCCTTGTCCTAGAGATATCAAAGGTATTCGTAGTATCCTTGGTCATGATGGTTTCTATAGGAGGGTTATTAAAGATTTCTCCAAAATTCCAAAGCCCCTTACTAATCTTCTTCAAAAATATGTACCTTTTGTTTTTGATGAGTTTTGTAAGGAAGCTTTTGAAACTTTGAAGAAAGCTTTGACAACTGCTCCTATTGTCCAACCACCTAATTGGAGTTTACCTTTTGAAATTATGTGTGATGCTAGTGATTTTGGTGTGGGTGTTGTCCTTGGACAACATGTTGATAAGAAGTTGAATGTTATTCATTATGCTAGCAAAACTCTAGATGCTGCTCAACAGAATTATGCTACTACTGAAAAAGAATTCTTAGCTATAATCTTTGCTTATGATAAGTTTAGACCTTATATTGTTGATTCAAAGGTTACTATTCATACTGATCATGCTGCTATCAAGTACGTAATGACAAAGAAGGACGTTAAGCCTAGACTTATCTGGTGGGTTTTTCTTTTACAAGAGTTTGATATACATATTGTAGATAGGAAAGGTGCTGAAAATCTTGTTGCTGACAATTTATCTCATTTGGAAAACATTTCTTTTGATCCATTGCTTGTTAATGATAGTTTTCAAAATGAGCAGTTGGCTCGATAAGGGTAAGTACGCATGAGAGTCCTTGGTATGCTGATTATGCTAACTTTATTGTTTCCAAGTATTTGCCTCCAACGTTTATAGCTCAGTAGAGAAGGAAATTCTTTTATGATCTAAGGCATTACTTTTGGGATGACCCACACTTATATAAAGAAGGAGTAGATGGTGACGAAGTTTAATTTCGTCAATGCCCATTGTTATGAGCTTGGGTTTTTGAGAAGATGAGGATGCTGGAGATTGCGGAACGGTTAGCAAACAAGCAACACGGGGACACGGAGTTTACCCAAGTTCATGCCCCCGGAGGGAAAACCCTACTCCTGCTTGTCTGCTCTTGATTACTGCAGAATCGAAAGTTACGGGGGTGCGCATATGCAATCTGGCGTGGAGGTGTGTATGCGGTGAGAGGTGCCCTCCTCGTCGTGCACTCCTAGCCTTTATATAGATAGGCAGGTCCCAGGCGTAGGTCGAGTCGGTTACAGATTAGGGTTTGCCCTTTGAAATTCTATCTACTCTAGTCTTGTTCTCCAAGCATCCGAAAGCGTCATGGTCTTGGGCCACCCAAAACCTCCGTAGGCTGCATATCTTGTAGTGGGCCTTCCTTCGGGCTGGACTAGGTATGCTGATGTTGTGTACCGTGGGGTATAACCATGTCAGTAGCCCCCGAGTGCTCAGTTGAATCGCAGATTCAACCGAGGACTCCTTAGTCATTCGGGTGCAGTTTTATGCCTGTTTATAAGAGAATAGTTTTAGTTTGTAGGGATTGTTGATGCGTGTGCCTGACTCTCCTGGCGGATCAGGGCCAGTTAACTGTCATAGGACAAAACAACACGATCTTCTTCAGACTCGAGTCCCTGGACTCGAATCTGGAACGGATGCTGGCGTAATTCAACTTAGGCCGCTGAGTTCTTACAGGAGTTGAATCCGAGTAGTTTTCGAGTGATGTACCCAATGCGTCCGTCAGAATTTTCCAGCGTGCCTGTTGACACGGTATTTTACTAGCAGAGCACAGTCAGGTGCGTTACGAGGCCATCAAATGATATCTGTAGGTCTTATCTTTGCGTCGTAGACACAACATCCGAAATTTTACTACCGCGGAGGTGTTTCGGGTGGCCAAGGAGATTGCTTCTCACTTAGCGTTGGTTTGGGCAAAGGTGCACTAAAGTTTTTGTCGTATTTGATCCGAAGGATCGCAGTCGAAGGATTCATGGGTGCGCAGCCAGCGCTCCCTATGGGAGTAGCCCCCGAGTGTCTGTTCGAGTCATAGACTCAAGCAGAGTCTTTAGTTTAGTTGTTTTTAGCTTCGGGTCCGAAGGACACAATTTTTTCGAATGCTTGAATCAATATTCCCTATGGGAGTAGCCCCTGAGTATCTAGTGGAGTCGTAGACTCGACGTAGGACTCGAAGAATCATTAGTGGTGTAGTACCTTAATCATGTCTCAGGTGCGCGGCCAGCGCTCCTGATAGGAGTATCCCCCGAGTAGTTGTTCGAATCGTAGATTCGAGGAAGTACTTGTTTTATCAGTCAAAGGTTTCCAACCGTTGCTAGACTGCTTGATGACGTCAGTGCTGACGGTCGATGACCTCAACCGTCTATGGTGTCAGAGGTGACGTAACAGGACGAACGTGGGTCCCATTTTCTGACTTGAAGTTGACTAGTCACGCACGACATGGCAAGAATTACGGCGTCTCCTTGATTTCCGTGCGTAGTGGACGGCGTGCGGGCCACGGTTCGTGATGTGTTGACACGTGTACAGTTGGATATGTCCCTAGCGTTAGGGCTTCTAGATGAACGGTTTCTGTTTGTCGTCTTCATCCTTATAACCTGGGGAAAACAGTGATTTGTTTTCACCCTTTGCCATTTGTCTTCTCCACTGCCTCCATTTTCACGATCTCTTCCTTGCGCGCACTAGACGTTCTCCGATCTTTCCCTTCCTCATTTCTTCACGTGCATCGTCATCGTCGATTCTTCGCCCTGGTTAAGTCTAAGAAGGCCTCCACCGGAGCGGGTTCGAGCGCTGCTACCGGCAGCAAGAAGGTTGCCGCCCCTGCGCGCAACACTGATGTTAAGTGGAGGCACTCCGACGTGCGTGACACCGATCTGCGCAAGCTGCGCGATGCGGGATTAAACCTGCAAAACAAGGAGGACGTCAAGATCCCCGACGATGAGGTAATCCCTCGCCCACCCGTGGGTTTTCAGGTGATCTTCGTTTCCTTCATTCTTCGTGGTTTTTCTCATCCTGCCCACGAGTTCCTTCGTGGGCTCCTTTTCCTCTATGGGATTCAGATTCATCATCTGTCTCCCAATTCCCTTCTTAACATTGCGTGTTTCATCACGCTTTGCGAGTGCTGGCTCGGCATCGAGCCACACTTTGGTCTCTTCCGGAATCTTTCCGTGAAGAGGCAGTCCAGCACCGGCGGAGTCTATCCGCTTGGCGGCAGCATCACCTCTCTTCGTCCCTTTATCTAGTTTTTCTCCTTCTCCATTTGCGAGTCCGTTTAGTATTGGCGTCGCAAGTGATTTTACATCCGCAATGTCAAGCTGGACGGTCAGCAATTTGGTCTTGCTCCCTTCGACTCCGAGCAGAAGATTGTTCCGAAGAGATCGTGGAAAAACCGCATCTCGGAGGGCGAAGTTGCGGAGGTGGAGAGGCTCTACAAGAGAGTGGAGGCTCTCTAGCTGGTGCCAGGCACGGAGGTCAATGGAGTCGACATCATCCGCACCTTCCTCAAGCGTCGGGTGCAGCCGCTCCAAGCCAGGGCGCACCCGATGTTTCTCTACGCCGGCCCTAGTGATCCCACCAGAGTGTCATCCGAAGAGTTATCTTCGGGTGATCTTGATAGGGCCCTCCGTCCTCTACTGAAGTTCAAGGCTGGTGAGGACCTGCCAGGGGAGTCGCTAACCCCCCTCTTAGTGCTAGTAAAGGGTCTTCGAAGGTGAAGATTGTTCGTGCGCGTTGTGCTTTTCTGTGTGTTTTTTGTTTGTTATGGTTTCTCACGTCTGTTTGTCATCTTTGCTTGCAGCGCCTCCAGGTTACGGGGTCTATGCTTCCTATGCCTGAGAAATATAGGGAGGCACCAGAAAATGAGGAGATGAACTCCGAGTCTGAGCTTCCTCCCGCTCAGTCGCCAACTGCAGATGCTCCTGAGGCGAGCGAGGGTCAGACCCAAAAGTGATCGCGTAGTGAATCGTCGGGCGCGTCTACCCCGCCAACTCTGAAGGGCCCGTCCTTCTTTGAGTGGCATGGCAAGGATGATGGTGCTTCATCCGCACCGTATCCGGCTGTGCCTCTTCGAGCGATGGCACCGCAGCCGCCAACCAAGAAGAAGAATAAGAAAGAGAAGGCGCCGCCCGTCTTCAATCTTTCCGACATTGACTCATAAGTGGCTTCAGCTGTGCTGTATTCTGTGACTAATGTTGTCTCTTGTTCTTGATCAATACTTTTCTTGCAGCCACTCCTTGGAGGGCTCTCTTGATGAGGGCACTCAGGAGGGCATAGGGGAGTCGAAGCCGACGGCCCCTCCCTTTCAGATGGTGGCCGACTCTAAGGATGACACCCCGAATCCCTCTCCGCGAGAGGCTCGGGTGGTCGTTACTCAGAAGACCGCACATGGACCTTTGGAGTCTCCATATGAGCACGTAAGTTTTCTGCTCCTTCTTTTTGGTAGGGGGAGCCCCCGAGCCCTTTTGGGTTGTTTTGTTGCGTGTTTTGCTCTTTTAGGGGTGCTGCCCCCGAGCCCTTTTTCTGATGCTTTCTTGATTGTTTGCTTCTGCTTCTTTTCGCAGCCCTTTGTGCACAGCGCGAACCTTCTCATCCAGCAGCATTTGGCGCTGGAGGCCAGTATGCAGCAGCTTCGAGGTATTTGTCTTGCTTGTTTCTGTGTTATTTCGCCTATCGCATGAGCAATGCTTGTGTTGTTCATGTGCATTCTTGTTGTATTGCAGATGAAAATAATGCGGCCCTTCGTTGGCTGGACGCTCTTGACAAGAGTCTCGGTCGAGCGGAGAAGAAAGCTGCAGATGCTGCTGAGGCGAAGGAGCGCCTGGAGAAGGAGGTGGCTTCTGCTGCCGAGGTTCAGGAGAGCCTGCGGAAGGAGTCTTCAGATCGCGAGAGGGAGCTTGCTGCTGCGGCTGTCACTCGCGAGAAGGAGATGGCTACGACCAAGGCTTTCTCCGGTTATTTTATTCGATTCGTCCTTGCTTTTTCGGCTGCTCATTATCTCGTTCTTATGCGGCTCTTGTTTTATCTTCTTGCCTCAGATGCTTCAGGTATTGCGTTTGATTGCGGTGCCATGGAGCATGGGAGTGTTCTAGATGATGCCACCGCAGCGGTCAAAGATCCCTACAACACTGTTGTTAGTTCTCTGGCGAAGGCCAAGGAGGTGCTCTAGCGCTTCTACAAGGAGATTGTTCCCAAGGGCGCTGCTCTTGAGGATATCGATGCTCTAGCGGATGCGATGTCAGAGGATGCTCTTACAGCCTACAAGCCCAGCAGAAAGGCATCGACGCCTCCATGGGTCTGGCCATGTGTAACATCCCAGCATTAGAGCTTAGAAATAAGATGAACACAGATGTGTGCATTGCATTCATGCATAGAAAATTCGAATAATTTTCGCGCTTTTGAACAAAACTTGTCAAAGTGATTGAAGCTTCTCTCAACTTGATGGGATTGAAGTAGATCATCAAGTTGACTGCGATAAGTTTCAATATGAACTTTGCTAAAACCTTATTTTGGGTAAGGGAGATTTGATCTAAGGGTGGATCAAATGTAATTAAGGTTAAACCCTAATACATTATTTAATAGTTAATATTTGATCCTTAAGTAATCATATCCTAGTATTCATTACACAACTCATGAATACCAAGTTATAAACATAACTTAAGTAATAGGAATGTAACAACTAAATCTTGAACTACTTAATATCATTTACTTATACCGTGAGTATCATGGTAATACCTAACCTTAACTCTTTAGTGAGTTTGAGTAGGAAAGAAACCAAGTCAAGATCATTCACCATATATCTTTCTTTCCATAACAATCCTTATGGAATCATATCTCAATATCTATTGATCATCAATGTTGAGTAATCAACTATTGATTCACAAATTCTTAAACTATCAATTCTTGGTCTATCAACTCTTGTTCTTATCTTAGCATTCCCTTAAGGTCTATAAAGAAATAAGTAAGAAGGGGTAAATAGTAATGCTAGACTTGAATATCATCTATAGGATGGGAGATTTAGAAGAGAATAAGATTAATATGATAATTGAAGGAGTTAACTCACTCCTGCATGGATAGAGGAGTTATTTGAAATAAAGGTATATGTTGTAACAAAGAGGATTACAAGGATGAATCCTGAAGATAGTTACCAGGAGTAATCCTATTGAATAAAGTAGGTATAGTCATTGAATAATATCTCTTAGTCCAATAGAGATAAATAGAAGATAATTATCATACAACTGTAATGTTGTAGTGATAAAGGACTTGATTAACCAACTGGAAACCTAAGACATAAATGATTAAAGGATTATAATGATCATGCCTTATTCACCAAGATTGAATGCTTATATCATGTATAAGTGACATTGGTGGATAAAACATGATTGAAACCTAGTATAGATATGTTAACCTAGGTTAGCCATGACAAGTCATATTAATATAATGTAGAAGTATTATTCCTCTTAAAGGATAGTAAGCACTTGAGGTGAAGTAGGATTTGATGTATACATCTCTTGGAGTAATGTTAGTGGTGGATGATGAAGGAAGAGTATAAATGGAGTTAGAAGTAACTACTCATTGGATTGGAGGTTATCAACAGTGGAGTAGTTGATATAACCAAGTATGGATATGAGAAGATTATGAAAAGCTATAATATCAAGCAAGTAATGCTCATCATGTTAACACATGATGTTGGATATAAAGAAGTAGTATATCTAGGAAAGGAATTCCTTAATTAGAAGTCCAGAATTATTGAAGTATGGAAGATAGGAATCCTTGGTAAACACTAAACCCTAAATCTTTAACCAAACATAATATCCATTTCATCTGATTGATCTATCATCTTATTTCCACAAATATTTATAGGAATAATTTCCTATAGCAAATCACTCAAGTATATCTTTTACACTTTCAAACCTTTAAATCATATGTATCACATAATTGGAAATTGCTATAAACCATTATCCCCAATATTATATCCATATATTAATCACACTTAAGCAAGTAATGAATAGCTAATTCCAGAAAACAACTATGCATATTTTAAATAAGAAGGGTGGTTAGGATTCACCTGTTAGTAGGTTTTGAATAATAGAATTCACCATTATGAGAACCCTAATAATTAAATTCTCTTATATAATGATTGTTATATAATAATAAAGATGGATACATGCTTTGCACATATTTAGCTACCTTAAACCATCATCATTACATTCATTATGATGGAATAAAAAATCATTCTATAAGGGTATAATATGATTAACAAATCCCTAAAAACCTAACTCCTATATTAGTTATAATAAAATATATCCATTGATATTTCCAAAATTCATGGGAATAATATTAATCATATTAATTCCCTAGAACTCTATTTATCAAATAAAAATAAAGGACCACCATATAAAAATCTCCTAAATATTGTGAGTTAATGAGAATCAAATCCCATGAGTTAATAGTAATGCATTCTATAATAAGTTTATGAATTTTAGCTCAACTAAATTCATATCAAAAGCCTTACAAATAATAATAGGAAAAGTATATGTATAAAGAAATAAAGAAACTATAGCACTATATAATAAAAACTCACAAAATGATTTTAAATACCATTTATCATTGTTGCAAGTATTAGCAAAGGAATTCCATAAAGATAAGTCAAAGTTATTGCTTAAATAAAAAGGTTAGAAAAGAAAACAGATAATAGAATTCTAAAAAGAAAAACAAAGAGAAATAAAACATAATAGTGGAATCAGATCTGGCCCATGGCTTATTACCCCTCTCACTTATTCGTCGCTCGCGAGCTACATCCAACCCTCCCCGCTCGCTCCGCTTCAGCCTACTTTGGCCCAATACCGGCCCACGTACCTTTTCGTTTGTTTTCTTTCTTCTTCCTCTCGCCAGAAGGATTCGCCGGCGAAGCAGCTCCCTGGCTCGAGCTCCGCCGTCCGCCGGGGTCGCCACGATTCGTGCCAAAGATGACGTCATCCGAAGGGGATAAGAAGGACACGACGCCGCTTCGCTCGTCCTTATATCCAATCCCTTCCTCTTCCTCTCTGTCTGTCTCTAAAGTCGAACCCTAGGTCGTCGGAGACTCTTGTCGTTGTCGCTCCGTAGCTCTTCTTGCTTGCCTGAAACCACCACAAGAACCGCCATGTCATCCTCGTTATTCTTGCTGAAGCACGCAATCCGGGAAGGTCCCAGACGCTCGGATTGAGACCTCATTCCCAAAGTCCGACCGCCATCGTCCATCTCGATTCCGGCCACGATTCACCTCGCCGAGCCCTTCTTTGCGCTCCTGGTGAGCTACTGAGCACGCTACTCCTCTCTGTTGGTTCGCTTGCTTCCTAAACTGAGCCACCACCGTGATTTATTGTGAATCGCCGCTAGTCGCTGCCGTGCACTGCACTCCGATGACCAAAAAACTAGCTGCGCCGCCACTATTAGGTTCGCCATCGCCGCCTCTTTCCAGCAAGCCCAGCCTCGGCCGCATGCGTGGACCCAATCACTTGATTGACGATCGATCTGAGAGGATCAGTTCCAGGTGATGTCAGCATGACATCGTGCTGATGTCATAACACCTCTTATTGATTTATTTCATTAATCTGTAATGACGTGGCATAGGCCCACTGATCAGTGACTTGGGCTAGCTATGAGTGCGGTGTAAAAGTTCTGTGTCTGTTTCAAAAATAAATAAAACAATATACATTAAAAAACAAATAAATTCCAGAAATTAAATTAAATAAATAAATCTTATTAAGTAAATAACTTTTGTTGTATAATTCAGAAAAATACATATAATATATGAAAATTTGTAGAAAAATAAAATCTATAACGTAAAACTGTTATCAAACATTATTATGATAACAATTTAAATAATTATTGTTTAATAAATATTTTAAAAGTAATAAAACTTTGATAATTCATATTTTAATAATGGTAAATGTTAAAAATATAAATAAAATATCAAAAATCTTAGAAAAATAAGAACTATAGTTTAAAAATATAATAATGCATTATTATTTTACTTAATTAAATATTTATTATCTATTAAGTATTTATAAAGTAATAAATATTATCAAAATCATTCTTATTATTTATAAATCACAAAAATAAATGTAATATACCAAAATGATCACAAAAATAATACCTCATGTTAAAAATATAATATTCCACTTTGGTGACAAATAAAAATTTAAATACTTTAATAACTTGAATTTAAATCTATTTCTTGAGTTGGTAATTCATATAAGGGTAAATAAAATTTGTTAATATTTCTAAAAATTGCCAATTTATGTCTAATAAGTAATACTAGCTTTAAATATTGATGGTATGAAGTCAAAATGGTTTAACACACTTTAAATACAGTTTTATTGAATTATCCTCAACCATTAGTGTAGATTATTTTATAAAAAGATCCTTATCCATTATAAAATCTCCAAGAATAATTTTGTAGTGAAATAAAACCTACTCCAATACTTCAACTACAAGTTATAAACAAACCAAAACACTATATTGAATCCATAAGTAGTTAAGTAATATTACGTTCTTGTTTCCAAACCATAACCACTCATTTATAAAAGCATAAATGCTTTTATTCCACTATAATGTTAGGAAACCACTACTCAAATAGAAGTAATGCCGTTATTAAATAACTTTAAGGTAATATTATAAGATGAGCAAATATAATATCATAACCATTACACTTTCAAACCATCTTTGTCTTTAAAGTTTACTTCAGTCTACAAGACTTTAAATATAATGCTAAAGACTTTATTATATGATTTATAGTTAACCTTGGTCTGTTATAATTAAGTTACAAAGCATCTCAAGTCCAGACAATTCAAGCAAGCATAAACAATATCAATCACACTCTATCAACCGTATTCTAAAAGCTATCAGGATTGTTCAAACCTTAATAAGGAAATATTTTCTTCAAAAGTTATTCGTTTTGCCACTTGAGTCAACAGATGACAATTAATCATAATCACATTACTTTATATTCTACTTGATACTTAGGATCGATAACACTTAAGTTCTTTATAAGTGACATTACTTGTAAAGTAAAACTTGAAGATAAATAATTAAAGTGTAAGCAACCTTGAGTAGCATTCCATATGTGTGTATCTTATTGTTGTATAGATACATATTGTTTCACACACACTCACAAGCCTTAATAAGAAGCACAAGTATGAAACTTATCTAAAAGGACAACACATTCTTAAAGTAACCATTCCAGTATCCAAACCATAGATCAACACTATCCCCGTGATTCGAGTTTACGAAATTGCATTACATTACTTATGCATAACAACATCTTGCTTCTTTAAACATTAGTCCTTACCGGACCAATGATGCTGATTTCAGATATTGGATCTTATATTGTCTTGAAGACCATGAGTGCATAATCTTGCAATCACAAAAGGCAAGTTCACACTTGCTCATGTCCTTTGATTATTTTCTGTAAAGTATTTTGCAAATCCAGTGTTGTCATCACCTGCATTTGAAAAAGGACAGAAAACACTATTTTCATAATAATGTGATTATAGGTTATTTACCATGAGGTAATAACCTACTATGAAAGTTCCGATGGTAAAGGAACATATTATCTAGGACTTAACAACCAATGTCGCCAGTGATTCTTGCGCCGTATATTACGCGTTGACCATGAGATTTGGAATGGGACAGAGAAGTCAACTATATCTTTTCCCTCTCGCATGGAGCTGGATGTGTGGGTCGTGGCTGTTATCACTCGTAGCGTGCATATTAATTGGTAATTCGTAGAGGATATGCAGCATATGGGTGGGAGCCCTCAACGTCCCACGATAGTTCTGGCATCTGAATGGTCTGTACTGCCAATAGCCGTAATTCAATAGGTGGGCTGGCGTACACCAAGGAGACATGCGGGGTCATGGAGAAGGCAGTGATTGGCTTGGATCTTAGGTTGGGCCTCAAACCAAGGAAGTTTGAACGGGGACATACTCCCGGCCGAGCAACAAAACCTAAGGTCTCTCATGGGTAAATTGATGCACCTCTGCAGAGTGTAAGAACTATAACTTGTTACTCCCTATTCCGGGAAGGAGCTACGAACGCGGCGGGAAATGAACTCCATGAAAGTTCTGGTAAACCTGTGAAGGCTGACGGACATAGTTTTTCAGAATAAAAGCAACCTTTGAAGAAATGTTTACGAAAACCTACATTGCCTACGACCTATGGTCTGTGGATGTAGATATAGTGCATCAAACACTCCTTTTCTAGTGAACTTGCTAAGTACGCTCGTACTCAACGTATCTTCTTAACCCTTGCTAGGTTCTAAAGCCTGTACAGACGACGTCTACATCAAGTCATACTCCAGGAATCATCATCAAAGGCTAAAGCTCTTCAATGAAGTCAAGAAAGTCAACATATACATCAACTCAAGTGAAGTAGAAGGTACTGATTAGATAGGAAAATAATCTCTAGCCATAGAACCTATTTCTATAGTGTACTGCAATAGCAGCAATGCCAGACCATTAGTTAAGATACTAGTCTTAATAGTATGAGAGTTTTTGAGTTATTTATTTCTGATTCTTCTTTGTAAGAAGTATCTTTCTCTCTCTTTAACCTAGAGTGTTCTCGGGATCTTGTGTAAAGAGTTGAGTTGTAACCTATAGTCATGTCTTGGACCTGCTGTGTTTCTGTTGTACCACTCTGAGGGATGTAATACTAGTGAACGGTGTTTCATTGGTGATATGTCAACGACTATAGTGCACTACATCATGCAGTGGTATGCTGGGTCACCGCAGTTGGTATCAGAGCATATGCTTTGACCTTAGGATTAAAACCCTTTTAGGAAGATCTGTAGGTTGGATAGTGACTATAGGAGCCACCTTATCTAAACCAAATATTTATATGACTTGTGATGAGTATCCACTTGAGTATAAACTTTGTCACAAAATGCTGACGCCATAATTCTTAGGAGTAATTATTTTATCCTTTCTCAGTATAGTGCTATTTAGTGTCTTCTGAAGGAGACATAACCCACCAAGATACTGTAGGAAAGTCAATTGGCCGCAGTAGATTAGGATCAAGTGCAAGACATCAATTTAAGTAGTTCTAATAGTATAACTTAACCTTAGAATTTAACTAAGAGCAGTAAGATCTTATTGTTAGTTGGTAACTAAAGGCAATATGATGAATATCATTAGGATAAATGTGGATGTAATGAGTAGTAATCATGTGGGATTCACTTGAGAATTCTATGTGATGAAGTGAAATCGTGCTAATAATCAATGGTAGTACTATGAGAAACAAAGTCATCATGGTAAAACATAACAAGATCATGGTGATATTAGCTCCGAAACCATGATATAGGTGTAAATATGACAAGTAATTAGTAAATTATCTTGAGGTAGAAGTAAGAAAATAACATGGTAGAATTATAATAGAAGTCAGAAGTACTAGAAAATTCAAATAATCTTTGGTTTAATGTAGTACATAGAATATTGTTAGTCTCTTGGAGTGACCATGTGAGGTTAGCTACTAATAAATGAAAGGTTGGTTATAATTAATCATTCCAAAAGTGAGACTAAAGGTTAGTCAAAACCAAATTGAGACCACTTTGCTTAAGATTATCCTGTTGCACTTGAGCAATTTGGGTAAATATTGATATAAAGAATAGTTTGACCGCTATGTGCTAAGTATCACGATATAAACCTATAGGAGGTGTCATATACTACACAACTAAGTCTGAAGTTTAGAGATATTATGCTCAACTACTATATTTCGGGCTTAGAATATTGTGTGTTATATGTACCACATTTGGATTTATTGGTTTTTCTTGGATCTTCTTGATTGACTAGATCTGTACATGAAGTTTGGCTTGATGTGAAAATGCATGTTGCAACATCTAGTTACTACTTGATGTTATAGACCTAGATAGGAATGGGAATTCATGTAAGGGAGTGACGAGTTTTAAAGACCAAGATGAAGACTTACATGAAGAATGAAGCCAAGTGTAAGGAGTATCAACACAATTTGGAGGATGGATCAAGCTCAGATCATTCTTAGCCAGCTAGGAGAAGGAAGATTAATGTAGAAAATTTACGGAGCAACAAGAAGTAATAAACTTAAAGTTCACCAGAATAGGTGATGTTGCTAAGAAGTTAATAAAGTAATTGTACCAAGTTCATGGAAGCATCATGAATAAATGCAAATACAAAGTTTCGGAGAAAAATGGTATTCAAGCTCTGATAGTTCAGAGATAATGCCATAAGGATGTAGGAAGTCGTAGGGTAATACCTACAACCTAGGATGTCCGCAGCTGGTATTTGATCCACAGTTGGTATCTTGTCTGCAGCCGGTGATGGTTGACATAGTTTACCAGATCATATTAATGGTTGCATAAACAGCATAAAACTTGGCCTAAGTTAATTAAGACCTAAATGATTATAAAATTAAAGCGATCGTCTTTCGAGACTCTTCGCGAAAATTGACCCATCAAAGCGAAAATGTCCAAATAGTAAGTAAGACAAATAATGCTGAAAGATTCACTTCAGAGATCCACACATGTGTGGATACACCGTACAATCTTTCATGAGACCCTAACTAGGTAAAGAATAAGCTAGATAAAGCCCTATATTCTAGTTATAAAGCCAATGGTTACTATATAGACAATTTGAAGACTACTAGTAAACCCTAAGGGGGAGAGTAAATGTTAGAAATGAAAGTATCATTGTTTGACTCTCCGAATAAAGTTTCCAGAAGAAGGACTACCCGACCATAACATTAAGCCTTATTTTCATAAGGTTAAAAGAAGTCATCATTATAAAAGTACTCTTAGAAGTAAGTTTGGATGAAAGATAGTAGTACTCAAACCTTAAACTAATTAGTAAAAGGTAGTTGAAGAAGTACTTAAGGTGATAGCAAAAGATTATCTAAAACTTGATAAGGTAAAAGTTTGAAGGAGATAAAATAGATTAATCTAATAGACTAATGCTAAATGAAACAACTCTTAAATGATCCTTAAGAAGTAATAGAGCACATCCAATTGGACAGGTATAGAGAAACAAGAAATTGCGATGGGTATGGACTAAATGAGTTCAAATCCAATCTTGGAAGGATCACCAGTAAAGCTCATACAGTGATAAATCAAAGATTAGTCTTTTAGCCTTAGCTATTGTTTAATATAATCTAAACCCCTATTTTAGTAAGACTCCCTAGACCTTACAGAGTATAATAAGGAAGTTCGATGATCAACTAGATGAGTTGGATTAAGATACCTAATCAGGGTAATGAACCAAATAAAAGACCCCAATTAAAGGATTTTGGAGTATTGGAGACAACTAGTTGGAAATTGTTAAGTGTGATGAGAATTCAAGGAAAGAATCTAGATATGGAATATGTCGTGGGAATGACCACGGCAGATGCTGCAATCGGAAGCGAGTAGTAGAACATGGGGCAAGGGCGGCCAGCCATCTGCGGAGCGAGATGAGGGCGGAGACACAAGGGTTTACCCAGGTTCGGCCCCCCGGAGGGTAAAGACCTACTCCTGCTAGATTGTATTATGGTGAGAGTACAAGGGGACGAGCTCGACGACTAGGCGGCGAGTCTCTTGGGTGTATGATGGAACGTGTCCTCTATGTGTACCCTAGGGAGGTTTATATAGGCTCACCTCACTATGGTTTACAGATTACAACCGAATTAGTTAAGGATTTGGAGGTTCTTTGACCTAGTCCGACTGGGCCTAGCTACGCTTCTGGGCCTCCAGCTTCCAGTCGCCCGAGTCTTCGCCAAGTCTCGATCCAGTCGCCGTCCTGCAGGCCCACTCGTTGGCGGCTTGGGCCAATAAGAAATGTCCTCCTGGGCATACCCCGGCTGGCATATCCCCATCAGTAGTCCCCGAGGCCATCATTGATTCGTCGCAGGCATTTGCTGGCAGTCGGAGTATGCGGCTCCAATGCGGACGCCTAATCGAATCGGTGGTGAACTCCCGAACAAAGGAAAGAACTAGTCATTTTAGTCGCAATAACGGTGACCAACCATATCGCAGCTCAGCGAACGGGTCGGCGAGTAACTAGTCACTGTTATAGTGATCGGGTCGGCGAATCGTCGAGTCGCTGGAGGTAGCGAGTCGAGTACATGAAGTTGGACCGTCAGTTTTGGTCAAACTAGCCATTGGGTAACCCAACGGTAATATTGGCGTACACCGCGTAGTAACGGCTCCCGAAAATGGCGGGTAACAACCGGTATATAAGGAGAGTGAAGGGCGAACGAGGAAAACGCTTCCCTCACTTCTTTCGATTTCACGTATCCTTGTTTTCTCATTCCGCACAGAGACTAGAACGATCCAGAGAGTTCTGAATCCCACGATCCTCCTGCCGATGGCTCCTCCCACCGAACCATGGGGCAGATCCAAGTGCACGAAGGCACTGCTGAAGTAGTTCGAGGAGGCAGGGATCCTTCGCGCCGGGAGATGGCGCATTCCCGCGGCCGGAGAAGTAATTCCGGATCCGCGCGAAGGAGAATTCATCTGCTTCACCAGTTTCCTGGAGCGGGGGCTTGGCTTCCCAACCTCCCTCTTCTTCCGGCGTTTCTGCGCTTATTACGGCATCCAGCCGTTAGATCTGGGTCCGCACAACATCGAGCAGCTCGCCATTTTCGTGGCGTTCTGCGAGTGCTACCTGGGATGTAGGCCCTACTTCCCCCTGTGGCAGGATCTATTCCACGGGAGAATCAGCCGCGAAGAAACAGGCGGCCCCATGCTAGCCACAGGCGGCCTGACTTTCCAGCTGAAGTCGAAGGCATCATTCTTCGACCTGATGTTGCCTGCCAAAGCGGCGAACGAGTGGAAGAAGAGCTGGTTCTACGTCACTGAGTCGACTCCAGGCGACGAAGTGGCGCTTCCGAGGTACTCCGCCGACCGGCCCGATCCGCGTCGGCTCCAGGTTGTCAAACTCCTGCTGGAGCAGCGGATGGTTGTCGACGAGATGTTGCAAATCATTCACACCTTGAAGAAGAAAGGCCTCCAGACCATCAATCTTTACAACTGCTGGCTCGGGCGACGGCTTGTGCCCCTGGCCAGCCGTGACCATTACTTGTACGAGTATACGGGCAAGGACGACCCGACGAAATCCTGCCTCGTTGAGTGGAGACTCAACGATTACACAATGGCCCTGAAGAAGATTACCCAGGCGGTGTATCTCGACGCGAAGGCCGGGGTCGCACCTTACACCGCAAGGCGCCCGGCTCCAATGGTAATCTGTTACTTCTTTTGCACTCGCAGTCGCAGTTTGTGCATTCGCGGTTGTGCTGACGTCGTTTGTTTTTGGTGTAGTAGTTTCAAGTGGTGTAAGGGTGGATTCCCCCCACAGACGACGAGAACTTGAGCTCGTCCGCCCAGGACAGGAACAAGTCATCGCCCGACAAGGGTAACGCCGAGAGCGACGAAGGCGGTAACGACGACGACGAGGACGACGACCCCGTGGAGGTTGCTGCCCCCACGGTTCGCAAGACTCGCGGGCAGCACCAGCGCGAACTCGAGGCCAGCAAGAGCCTCGAGGCCCATGATGATGACGACGACGAACTCCCTGAGCACACCTCAAATCGTGAGGCCACGCCATCGAAGAAAAAGAAGCAAGCCCCGCCGAAGAAGAAGGTGAAGCCGGCAAAGCCGGCGTCTCCGCCTCGGTCTGCAAGAAGCTCCGACGCCACCAGCTCGACCGAGGAAACAACAGCGCACGCGGCCGCGGCGATTAGTGCCGCCGCCACAATGGACGAAGTGCCACTGGCGTTGTTGCCACCGCCGTTCGCCCTAGTCACTAGCTTGGGGGCCACTCAGCCGCAGGGGCCTCGCCGCCAAGGGGGGTTTCCGCAACAATTGCCACGGAGGCTCCCGCCGCGGCTTCATCTTGGAAGAATCCGTCAGTGTCTTGGGCACACAATATGTTCGAGACGGGCCTCACTCAGAAGCTGGGGCCAGAACTGGAAAAGCTGGCCAGCATCCGCACCGGCCTGCGATTTCTTCCGGTCGCCAAGTGAGTGCTCCTCGAACTTTTACTCGTCTACTTGCTTTGTGTTTCAATCGGAGAACTTCATTGACAGAGCTGTTTCACAGGACTGGGGTTAAAAAGATAGGCCATCCTTCAGTGGCCAAAGTTCTGCCAGTCGCTATAGAGGTGCCAGCTGATCCCTCGCGGAAGAGGAAGGGCGGCGAGTTCATTTCTCCCGCTGAAGGCACCAAACAGGCGAAAGGCGACGACGTCATCACGGTCTCTAACGATCCGGCGGCTGCCCCGAGCGAGCCTCCAACCGCTGCGGAAGCGGCTCCGAAGGCCATGGAAGATGTGGGGTCGCAACATATGGTGCTTGCGGGCTCAACCAATGCGGCCGAGCCGACCTCGAGCGGTGCAGTGGCTGCTGCAGTGACTTTCCCTCGCTTCGTGGCGAAGGCCGCCGCGGCGAGTGCCTCAGTGCCGTCGAGCCAGCTTCCTAGGGCCGCTGACGCGGAGGTTGAACAGCGTCGTGGCCACACTCCGATCGTACTCGCGTCGGTGGATGCGATGGAACTTCATGGCATGCTAGGTGCTGCTATCCAGTTATGTCCAGTCCCCGAGGATGTGGCCACTGAATTTCAGTGGTCGGATTCTTAATGTTTTTTGCGTTATCCAGTCCCCGAGTGCCTAGTCGCTGAATTTCAGCGGGTCAGCACTTAGGAATTTCGTTGTCCAGTCCCCGAGTGCCTAGTCGCTGAATTTCAACGGGTGTGCACTTAGGAATTTCATTGTCCAGTCCCTGAGTGCCTAGTCGCTGAATTTTAGCGGGTGGGCACTTAGGAATTGTTTGTTGTTGACGTTGTGGTTGTTGCGCAGGGCCTACAACGCGAGTCAGCCGAGCGGCTTGCCGCGAAGTGCCACGTGGAGAAGGAGCTCGTCGCCGTCCAGGAGACGAACAAGGAGCTTCAAGCGGCTGCGGGTTAGTATATGCTTTACTTGGCACTCGTCGCTTACTTGTCACGGTGTTGACCGTTTTGCTCTGGAAACAAAGAGTAGTGCGGCTGAGGTGAAGGAAGCTCGCCACGGCCTTGTCTCGGTAGGTGACTTTACGGCGGCTCAGTCCGCTTTGGGCAAGGCTGAAAAGCGAATCGCCGATCTGGAGCGTGAGCTCAAGGAGGCGAAGGCAGAAGCGAGCTCGGCGGAAGGACGAGCCAAGGCTGCGTCACATCTGCCGCTGAAGAACGGAAGGTATCTGATGCGCTCGTTGCTGGGTTACAGAATGATTTCTCTTCTCTTCAACGTTTCATCACGGACCTCTGCCGCCCTCTGATTGGTGAGTTTTCCTTCAGCCGACTTTCGATTGCATGTACCGCGTTGCGGTTTTGATGTTTGCTTACTGTTTTTTTGTGTTTGCAGGCCGGATCACTGATAACGCGGAAGAAGCGCAGTCGTATGATGCGCGGCAGTGTGTGACCACCCTGGTCGACTCGGCCGCGTTGTCGGCGACCTGCCTCCGTGCGTACCTCCAGGAGATATCACCCACGAAGGTGATTCCCAGCGACCTAGTCGAGGTATGGCGCTACCTGGAGAAGGCCCCGTCGATCGTGGAATTTATGACGCGGTCGGCCTTCCATCGTGGTGCGGCGACGGCGCTCAGCCTTGGGCTCGCCCACTTTCCGGATGACTTCGACCTCGACCTCGACGATGTCACTAGCGGTTACCCATCGTCGACGGGCTCGGTGGAGATTGCCGAGGTGTTTAAGCTGACGGACCGAGCCGCGGTATACTCCGACCGCGTTTGGGTGACAGGCGACCTCATCCCCTACCAGGAGACGATTGTCGCCCCCAATGACCCTGAGCTGAAGCACCGGGACTTCAAGGTGGAACAACCGTTCCGTGCGGTGATGGCGGGCAAGCTGACGACGTATCCGTCAAACCCTTACGTGGCTTTTATCCACAGCCGCAGGGATGGTGGCGCTTCTTCGTCAAAGCCTGTGGAGTAGAATGTTTTGCCATTTGGCATTAGTACGGAATAACAATGTAACTTTACTTGTATGCGAAACAAATTGTGCTTCTATAAAGGAATGCTCGTGTTATTTTGTCAGTCGTTTTGTGATTTTGGATGTTGATTGTGCGAGTCCCCGAGCCCGCCCGCCATTTTTATGGGGTTTACCTCATTTTAATATGTTTTGTGAACTGTTAGTGAGTTAAGGTCTACTCGCCATGGCTCGGAAAGCCAGTCACATGGCGACTCCCAGGGGTGCTCTTTACTTGACCGTTTTCCCGGGCGCGAACGGGGTCGGGTTGCCGAGTCCCCGAGCGTGGTACTTGGCCGTTCTAGTCGCAGGCCCAGTGTAGGTAAGAACTAAGCACGTTATGTTAAGCGGTTCACTCCTGCCTGATCCGTAAGATCAGTCGCGTGGCGAGTCCTGGGCACGCTCTCATACTTGGCGTTTTTCCCTAGTCGCTGGTTTTGGTCGGGTGTCAGTCCCCGAGCGTGGTACTTGGCCGTTCGAGTCGCTGCACCGAGGATGCGGAGGACTTAGTCGCTGTGGGGAGCGAGTGCAGTTGTCTTGGCTCGGGGAGCCAGTCGAGCTAGGCGACTCCAATGGGGCTTCGAGTTAGCGTTTTTCGTGGACGTTACGAGGCTTGAGTTTTCTCAGTGCCCTCGTACCGCACTACTTGGCCGTGCCGGTCGCTTTGCCAAAGGTTGACTTCTGCGAATAGCGTAACGCTGTTATTACGAGTGTGAGTGGCACAAGACGCGGAGAGTAGACGCAATTTTGTGGTAACCAATCTGTTTTATTTCATAGCGGGCAGGGGGTACATGTCTGGAGTTCTAAGAGTAGAACTTCCGTAGGAGGTTTACATTCCATGGCCGCTTGACGTCGAGTTTTCTGTCGCCTCGGACGTCGGTGAGGTAGTAGGCGTCGTTGCCCAGGACTCGCCCGATGGCGAATGGTCCCTCCCAAGGGGGTGAGAGCTTGTGCGTGCCTTTCTTGTCCTGGATTAGGCGCAGTACCAGGTCGCCTTCCTGGAAAGTGCGAGTCCACACTCGCCGGCTATGGTAGCGGCGGAGCCCTTGCTGGTAGATGGCGGTGCGGGAGCGAGCTAGGTCGCGTGCTTCATCGAGCTGGTCGACTCCGTCTTGGCGTGCGAGCTCGTTGGCGGCCTCCGTGTAGTTGACCACCCTTGGTGAGTCATGCTCGAGGTCGGTTGGCATGACTGCCTCGGCACCATAAACCATGAAGAAGGGGGTGAATCCTGTCGACCTGTTGACGGAGGTGCGGATGCCCCAGATGACAGAGGGGAGTTCCTTGACCCAGCACCCGGCGGTGCGCTCGAGTGGGACTTGTAGCCGTGGCTTCAGGCCATGGAGGATGCTCTGATTGGCGCGTTCCGCCTATCCATTGGACTCTGGGTGAGCGACTGAAGCGAGGTCGAGTCGGATGTGGTGCTCCTCGCAGAACTTGGCCATGGCTCCTTTGGCAAAGTTGGTGTTGTTGTCCGTGATAATGCTGTTTGGGAACCCGTAGCGATAGATGAGATCACGTAGGAACTTGGTGGCGGTCTTCCCGTCGCACTTGCGGACTGGCTTGGCCTCCGCCCATTTTGTGAATTTGTCGACTGCGACTAGGAGGTGGGTGAAGCCAGAGGGGGTCTTCTTGAAGGGGCCTACCATGTCCATGCCCCACACGGCGAACGGCTAGGTGATGGGGATTGTCTTCAGCGCCGAGATCGGCACGTGAGTCTGGTTGGCGTATTTCTGGCATCTGACGCACCGCTGGACAATGTCGACAGCGTCTGCGTGTGCGGTGAGCCAGTAGAAGCCGTGTCGCATGGCCTTTGCGACCAGAAAGCAGGCGCCGACGTGGTGGCCGCAGTCGCCGGAGTGGATGTCTTGGAGGATTTTGCGTCCTTCAGCGGGTTGGACGCAATGTTGGAACACGCTGGTCACGCTGCGTTTGTGGAGCTCGCCGTTGATGATGACGAAGGACTTGCAGCGGCGTGCTATCATCCAGGCCTCCGTTTCGTCCGCGGGTAGGGTGCCTCCCTCCAGGTAAGCGACGTATGGCGCGGTCAAGTCGCTTGGCTCGGCGATTAGTGCGACCAAGGCTGCTTCTGGTTGCAACGGGATTCCGATGTCAATCTCCCTTGGGGGAGAGACAGAGGGTTTGGTGATGGTGTCGAGGAAGACACCAACGGGTGGCGCGAGTCGAGCCGACCCGACGCGAGAGAGTGCGTCAGCCTCCTCGTTCTTTCGCATGTCGATCCACTCGACGGAGTAGCCTGCGAAGTGTCCTCCCAGCTGGTCCACTGCTTGGCGGTATGCCGCCATTGTGGGGGAGACAGCATCGCAGGTACCGGCGATTTGTCCAGTGACGAGGTCGGAGTCTCCATAGCAGCGCAGGCGATTGATGTTCATCTCCTTGGTTGCTCGCATGCCGTGGAGTAGCGCCTCGTACTCGGCCATGTTGTTGGTGCAGGGGGTGAAGTCGAGGTAGAGTACGTAGCGGAGCTTGTCTCCCTTCGGAGATGTCAGCACGATCCCTGCTCCTGCACCGTCTGCGTTCTTGGAGCCGTCGAGGTGTAGGCTCCAGTAATGGAGGTATGACAACTTCTCTGGCTATTGGGCCTCCTCCCAGTCGGCGAGGAAGTCTGTGAGAGCCTGCGACTTGATCGCCTTGTGCGGCTCGTACTTGATGTTGTGGACGCCGATCTCGATGGCCCACTTGGTGACTCGCCCGGTCGCCTCGCAGTTGCGGATGATGTCCTGCAACGGTGCTGAGGAGACAACCGTTATTGGGTGCTCCTGGAAGTAGTGCAGCAGTCGCCGCTGTGCTCTGAAGAATGTGTATACCAATTTCTGGTACTGCGGGTAGCGCTGGCGCGACTCGGTGAGGACTTCGCTAATGTGGTATACGGGTTGCTGCACCGGGCGCTCCTTCCCTTCCTCTGGCCGTTCGACGACCATGACGGCGCTGACAACACGCTCGGGAGCCGCGACGTAGACCAGCATGGGTTCCTTGTCGACAGGGGCGGCGAGTAGCGGTGCTGCGAGTAGGACCTCCTTGAGAGCGTGGAGCGCGTCGTCTGCCTCCTTGTCCCACTGGAAGGTGGGGTTCTGGCGCATTAGGCGGTAAAGGGGCATCGCCTTTTCGCCTAACCGGGGGATGAAGCGACTGAGAGCCGCGACTCGCCCAGCCAGCTTCTGGACGTCGCGCAGGCACTCGGGTCTGCCGGGTCGGGCGATCGTCTTGATCTTGGCGGGGTTCGCCTCGATC
Organism: Avena sativa; assembly: GCA_916181665.1. NCBI lineage: Eukaryota > Viridiplantae > Streptophyta > Magnoliopsida > Poales > Poaceae > Avena > Avena sativa. Next base: position 362,692,332 of record OV702284.1, on the reverse strand, counting down.
CCGCGCTTGGAGACGATGTATCCCAGTAGCTGTCCAGTTGGTACACCGAAGGTGCACTTTCCTGGGTTTAGCTTTATCTTGTACCTCCGCAGGTTGGCGAAGGTTTCCGCCAGGTCGGCGAGTAGATTGCCCTGGCGAGTGGATTTCACCACCACGTCGTCGATGTAGACGTGGATATTGCGGCCAATTTGGCTCGCAAGGCACTTCTGCATGCACCACTGGTAGGTCGCTCCGACGTTTTTGAGGCCGAAGGTCATGGCAGTGTAGCAGAAGGCTCCGAATGGCGTGATGAATGCCGTCTTCTCTTCATCCTCGACGGCCATTTTGATCTGGTTGTACACAGAGTAGGCGTCGAGGAAGCATAGCGCCTCCGAGCCCGCGGTGGAGTCGATGATTTGGTCGATCCGTGGGAGGACAAATTGCTCCTTCGGGAGGCGCTGTTTAAATTTGTGTAATCAATACACATTCTCCAGGTCCCTTTTTCTTCTCGACCAAGACTGGGTTTGCCAGCTACTTGGAGTACTTGATTGGCCGGATGAAGCCTGCAGCAAGTAGACGCTGCACCTCCTCGGCGATGGCTCATCGGCGCTCTTCATTGAAGGGCCGGAGCGACTGCTTGACAGGTCGCACTTTGGGGTCGGCTTTGAGTTTGTGCTCAGCGAGTTCCCTCGGGATACCAGGCATGTCGGATGGCTTCCATGCGAAGATGTCCGTATTCTCACAGAGGAACTAGATGAGCGCGCCTTCCTATGCTGGGCTAATGCCCGTTCCGATCGTGTTATCGCCATATTTTGGCCAAAGGAGGAGTTGGGCCGCAATCAAGATGGGCTTAGAAGATACGTATATGCAACGTGTTGTTAAATCGGCCTTGTGTGTTGATTTGGGCTAAATTGCCCGTGTATCTTATATTGTAATAGGTTCCGTTTCGATTTAGGTAAGAGATAGAATTGTAGAGTTATTCCAAAGGTAGAAAGTCTCCAGACTATAAATATGTACCTAAGGTTATTAAGAGAAAGAGGACAATCACGTTCACAACAAACACAATCTCGGCGCATCGCCACCCCTTGTTTCTAGGGTTTTTCTCGGGTAAGTGCCATGCTGCCTAGATCGCATCTTGCGATCTAGGCAGTATCTACTTATGCGACTATTTGGTGTTACTCGTACTGAAGCCTTTTTGATGGCGAGTAACACTATTATCATAGATTTGTTTAGGCTAGCATCGGTACTTTTTGCTATGATCGTTTAGATATGCTGCCTCTAGTTATCTCGCCGCCTTTGCACCTTTTCCCGGGTGTAAGGGTGGCACTTTGCTTGATCTTTATTTAAGTCGATGTGATCTGTTATAGTTGTGCCTCGCTCTCCAAGGTTTAGTTTGATATCTACATGATCAGGCCTTGCAAACGGGTTGAACGATCCAGTAGTATGGAAGATATGGTTTACCAATCCAAGAGGAGTTGTTCCGGGAATTAACGTTGTGTTGGTTTTTAGGCCTTCTCTAGGATTGGTTCTCTATTGTCTTTTGTATTTACCAGGCTCAATTACGTGTAGGACGTTCCAATTATGTAGTGAAAACATTAAACTATCGTAGATCGATTTAACTTGTAACGATGAAGCAAAACCCCATGTTATTATAGATCTAATGCAGAACCATGGGTTAATCGGCTCTAGGAGCCGATTCACAGGGAAACCTGGGAGCCGGTCACGGCTTGAATTTTACGTATGCTTGTTTACCATGCAGGAAACCAATCGAAGCAATCCTTCACCTTCCTGACCAGGTATAGGTCAGGTGGCACGCCCTCGAACCAGCCAAGGCGCGTGCCGGAGTTTTGCGGGCCGTTGCCCGAGGGACCAGGGCCCACCAGCAGTCCTGGGAGCCTCCCGGCTCTCCGTGTTGCCCGTCGCTGCTCGCCGGTGGGTTTTGGTAGGCAACACATTCTGGCACGCCCGGTGGGACATTCAACAACGTCTACACCAACATCCGACGCTGCGATGGAGAACAGGCCAGTCACGTACGACGAGTTGCCTGAGGAGCACAAGGCGAAGTATGATGACGTCAAAGCTCTCTTCGAACACGATCTCATCGGCTCTTTTGAGAGGACCCGTAAGCATGGCATCAGATGGAAAGGGTTCTCACCTGAAGGTGCTCTTGACGAGGTGGATCTCTCTGTTCCTTCAGAGGAGCGCACCAGAGCTCTGCGACAGGAAGTCAATTACATGGTAGCTCATTCTCTTCACCGCCATTCTGAGAGCCTAGTGAACGCTTTCGAGCGCGTCGCGGTTCACGTAGTTTAAGAGATCATGAAACATCAGTACTCTCCGTCGGGTCCTACTCTAGGGACTCATCAGGGAGAAAGACCGCTCCAGACCAGGCCGCAGCTGCCATTCACGCTTGCAGCTCCGGAACCACCAGGGGCACCGGCTTACGTCGTCTACAAGGTTGGAGGTGACCCTGGCGATTACCAATTCCTGTTTGAACCACCTAAGGAGATCCCACATGGATATGTGTGCACCTACGTGCCGGACTGCAATAACCTGACGCGCACGAACCAGGTGGCAACTGCAGGGATTTCTGGAGCAGGAGTTTCTGGAGCAGGGGCTTCGGGAGCAGGTGTTTCTGGAACAGGAATCTCTGGGATGGACGCTGATAAACAGGCATGGCTAGCCAAGTACGCCACCGGAGCGAGTTCCGAGAATCTAGCCCCTGCAGCTCAAACGGTAGAGCAAATCCGTACCATCTTGAGAGACCAATTCGGCTTCGTGCCGAAGAGAAGGACAATCGGCTACTCCAAGCCGTACCCCAACGAGTTTGATCTGATTCCGCTGCCACCCAAGTATCGGCTCCCTGAGTTCTCAAGGTTTAGCGGGTCAGAAGGGTCAAGCTCGATCGAGCACGTGAGCCGATACCTAGCACAGTTAGGCATGATTTCGGCATCGGATCAGTTGCGTGTAAGATTCTTTGCGCAATCTCTGACAGGACCAGCTTTTGGGTGGTACACCTCGCTGCCACCTGATTCGATCCAGACCTGGAAGCAGCTAGAAGAGCAGTTCCACATTCAGTATCATTCAGAGGCTACCGAGGCTGGCATTGCAGACCTGGCACAGGTGCGGCAAAAGCGGAGAGAAACGGTAGCCGAGTACATCCAGTGCTTCAGGACTGTAAAGAACCGATGTTATTCGGCTCGTTTAACTGAGAAAGAAGCGGTCGAACTAGCAGTGTTGGGTCTCTCAGCACCTATCAAGGATATGGCTTTCCAAGTAGAGTACAATTCGCTGGCGCACATGGCCCAGAAACTGACAATGTATGAACAGTGCCACCCTGAGTTGTACCAAGACAAGTTCAAACGTCCGATAAGCCTGGTCGACGCAGAAGAAGAAGATCCTACACAAGACCAGGAGGTGGCCGTGGCTGAATGGGCTCGGGGGGCAGATCCTGTATCCCGCAAATGGGTGAAACAGCAAGGGCCTGCGAAAGGGTTTGACTTCGATGTGAGAAAAGCTGAGCAGATATTCGATCTACTGCTGAAAGAAAAGCAGCTGAAGTTACCCGAAGGCCACAAAATCCCTACGGCTCAAGAGATGAACGGAAGACCATACTGCAAGTGGCATCACTCGTTCACCCACACCACCAATGACTGCAAAGAGCTACGTCGCCAGATCCAAACGGCGATAGAGCAGGGCCGTCTGATCCTTGGGCAGTTCGCCATGAAAGTAGACACAAACCCATTTCCCGGCGTCAACATGGTAGAACACAGCCAGTCCACAAGGCGTCAGTTGGATTTCTCGTTCGATGTTAATATGGCAGGACCTGTGCACCACCGTGGCGCATATAAGGAGGAAGACGGTCGCTCTCGGGGCAAATAAAGAGAGGAGGCCGGTCCACGCGACCGGCCCAGCTACAATGACAGGCGGTATTTGACCGAGGAACAGGTGAGGAGCGTGCGATATCAGAAGCCACATTCCACGCACCTCCTTAACAAGTACGAACGCCAGTATGACCGACGTCGCCGGCGCGATGGAAACGATGAAGGATATGAGCACCTCGCTAGGGGGCCGCCAAAAGAAAAGGAAGGCGTGGACAAACATTGGGACTGCCCTTTCTTCAAGTATTGCTGGGACGCAGGAATGAGCCGATTGCCTACAATCGACAACTGCCCAGAATGTGGCCAGCAGAAGGAGGACACGAGGCCAGTGTCAGTGTTCAAGCGTCTAGGGCCTCTCCCACCTCAGAGACGATACAGGGAGTCCGCTCGAGCAAAAGATCTCGAGGAGCCAAGGGATGACAAAGGAAAGGACAGATATCACCGTCCGAGGTGGTGTCCCGACGGACTCAGACACACCCAAAAGCGTAGAGTGCAGCGACTGCGTAACTTGGAGGAAGCCGAAGCGCAGTATCTCTACGCTTTAAAGAAAGCACGGCCCGATTTGGCCGTTAAGATTCGGCAGACCTTGGAAACGGAAGATCGCCCGAAAAGGAAAGAGTGGCGCCCTAAACCGGTAAAAGCCGATGTAAAGACATCGGCTGGCACAAACATGGTGTTTACACTTCCGTCAGAATTCTGCGCTCCAAGAGCCAAAGAACTACCAGTGGCACAGTTAGACTGCGGCCCACGACCGGTTATCTTTGAAAAGCCACAAGAGAAGGGCTACAAACATCTGAAAGCCCTGTACCTGCGAGGTTATATCAATGGGCAGCCTGTCCGCAAGATGCTGGTTGACACCGGAGCGGCAGTCAATATAATGCCATACTCCATGCTACGGCGTTTGGGATGCTCCACTGCAGATCTGATCAAAACCAACGTCACGTTAAGCGACTTCAACGGCCAAACTTCAGAAACGCAGGGCGTGCTGAACGTGGATCTGACCGTGGGCAGAAAAACCATCCCTACGTCATTCTTCGTCGTGGATAGCAAAAGCACCTACGCTGTCTTGCTAGGGAGAGATTGGATTCATGCCAACTGCTGCATTCCATCCACGATGCACCAGTGCCTAATACAGTGGGATGGAGATGAAGTGGAGGTCATTCATGCAGATGATTCTATCGAGATCTCCATAGCTGGCATGAACATCTGGGAAGCAGAAGACCAAGAGCCGATCTCTGGAATCAGTCTAGACGGCTGTGAGCGCATTGAAGCTACAAAAAACGGGGTGAGGCTGGTCTTATCCACTGGCCTGACAGAGTAGCAAAGTCCACGATCATACGTGGTACGGCCGATCCCTGCGATCAGCCACAAGACACAAAAAGCAGCAATCTTACGACAAGCAGATCATGTAGTCGTAGCAGGGAGATCCCCTGCCCTTGGGAAACACAGATAAGTTGTAAACCTTCCTTGACTAATGCAATGAAAAAGGGGGCCGATTCCGGCAATCGGCCCAAACTATCTTTGTTATCCTCACCAACTGTTTGTCCCGTGTTTAGCATCGATTTAACAGGTGACGGAAAGCTAGGGTATGGGTTTACATCCGCTGATGAGCTAGAGGAGATTGACATCGGTCCTAGGGATAAGCCAAGACCAACATTTATCAGCAAGAAGTTGGATCCGAATCTGCGGGATCCGATGATAGCTTTGTTGAAAGAATATCCAGATTGCTTTGCCTGGGATTATACAGAGATGCCTGGGCTAGACCGGAGCATCATCGAGCATCGACTCCCACTTAAAAAAGGATTTCGGCCATTCCAGCAGCGAGCACGACAGATGAAGGCCAAAATTTTGACAGAAGTCAAGAAGGAGATCGAGAAAATGTTGGCAGCCGATTTAATCAGGCCATGCAGGTATGCTGAGTGGATTTCTAGTATCGTACCTGTAGAGAAAAAGGATGGCCGCTGGCGTGTTGCCATAGATTTTCGGGATCTCAATAGAGCTACTCCGAAGGATGAATATCCGATGCCAGTAGCAGAGACGTTAATCAACGCAGCTGCCGGTCATAAAATCTTGAGCTTCATGGATGGCAATGCCGGTTACAATCAAATTTTTATGGCTCCGGAAGATATACACAAGACTGCATTCAGAGTCCCAGGTTCGGTGGGGTTGTTTGAATATGTAGTCATGACGTTTGGACTGAAGAACGCCAGCGCCACATACCAAAGAGCCATGAATTACATCTTCCATGATCTGATCGGCAAGCTGGTGGAAATTTATATCGATGACGTGGTGGTCAAGTCAGCCTCAGTACAAGGACACTTGGATGATCTGCGACACGTCCTGGACCGAACAAGAAAATTCGGGCTACGGATGAATCCAAAGAAGTGTGCCTTCGGTGTGATGGCCGGTCAGTTCTTGGGCTTCTTGGTCCATGAACGAGGAATTGAGATCGGCCTGAAAAGTCAGGAGGCAGTGCGAACAATGAAGCCACCTACCACGAAGAAAGAACTGCAGTCTCTCATCGGCAAGATCAACTTCGTCAGAAGATTCATCTCCAATCTGTCAGGAAGGATAGAGCCATTCATGGGACTTGTAAAGATTAAATCTGATGAGGAGTTCAGCTGGGGGGCAGAACAACAACGAGCCTTCGACGAGATCAAAGAATATCTGACGAAGCCGCCAGTATTGGTTCCGCCCCAGCCGGATAGGCCATTCTACATTTACTTATCAGTAGCTGACACGTCCATCGCCTCAGTGGTGGTGCAAGTTTATGATGGGCTGGAACGAGTCGTATTTTACATCAGCAGAAGGATGCTGGATGCAGAGACAAGGTATCCTGAGATCGACAAGTTGTGCCTCTGCCTGTTTTTCACCTGCACCAAGCTGCGTCACCTCTTGCTCTCGGCAGAGATCATCATTATATGCAAATCAGATGTCATAAAGCACATGCTGTCGGCTCCTATGTTGAAAGGCCGACTGGGCAAATGGATGTTTGCGTTATCAGAGTTTGACATCCGGTATCAACCCGCGAAAGCAGTCAAGGGACAGGCATTGGCCGACCTCATCGCTGAAAGGATCAACACTAATATAGCAGTACTATCTATACGAGTGTGGGTATGTTTTTCGATGGATCGGTCTGTGACGATGGGTGCGGCATCGGCGTGCTACTCGTGTCGCCCCGGGGGGCAACATTCTCCTTCTCCATCAGGTTATCTGCCCCTCGCACCAACAACGTCGCTGAGTATGAGGCGATACGCAAGGGAATGGAGTTGCTCAACGAAGCTGGAGCAGAAGCAGTGGAAATTTTTGGAGACTCCAAGTTGGTGATTTCTCAGCTCACGGAGGAATACAAGTGTGAGAGCGAGTCGCTCTTCCCATTATGGCTGCAATGCCGCGAGATGATGGCACAGTTCCGGTACATAAACTTCACCTGGATCCCGCGATCGCAGAATGCCGAGGCGAATGATCTTGCACAAATGGCTTCAGGCTACAAGGACGTAGCAGAGGGAGCCGATGTTCAGGTACAGTTCCTGGACGCAGATGACTGGAGAGCCGATATCTTCAATTACTTGAAGGATTCGGCTCGGGGGGCACCTAAACGGATAAGGTACAAGGCCATGAAGTATGTGCTCATTGGGGACGACATGTTTTACAGGACTCTGGAAGGGTTATTGCTCAAATGTCTGGGGACAGCCGAGGCCAATCGGCTCCTACACGAGGTACACGAAGGCGCCTATGGAACTCACCAATCGGCTCACAAGATGAAGTGGTTGATCAGGCGATCAGGGTTTTATTGGCCTACCATGCTGGAGGACTGTTTTAAGTACTACAAAGGGTGTCAAGCATGTCAGAGATTTGGAAAAATTCAGATGGTACCCGCGTCAGCAATGAACCCCATCATCAAGCCTTGGCCATTCCGAGGTTGGGGCATGGATATGATTGGCAAGATCAATCCTCCATCAAGCAAAGGCCACATGTGGATTTTGGCCATTACGGATTATTTCACTAAATGGGTTGAAGCCGTCCCTATGAAGTCCGTGAGCTCAAAGGATGTTGTCGATTTTGTGAAGGAACACGTAATTCATAGATTCGGGATCCCCCAAACGATCACGACCGATGGAGGTTCGGTCTTCACTTCTTACGAGTTTAGAGAGTTCTGTGAGGACACGGGAATTAAGCTGATCCGATCATCTCCGTACTATGCTCAAGCAAATGGGCAAGCTGAAGCGTCCAACCAGAGCCTTATCAAGCTGATCAAGAGGAAGATCGATGAGCACCCTAAGCGTTGGCATGAGGTTTTGTTAGAGGCTTTATGGGCTTATCGCATGTCATGTCATGGAGCGATAAAAACCTCGCCATACCATCTAGTCTATGGACAAGAAGCCGTATTACTCTGGGAAATTACGGCTGGATCGAGGCGTGTCACCTTTCAGAACGATCTAACGACTGAAGAGTATACGGCCCTGATGAATGACACTGTTGAGGATTTAACTGAGCTTAGGCTGTGGTCGCTTGAGAAAATCAAAGAGAACAAGGCCAAGGTAGCTCGTGCATATAATAAGAAGGTGAGACCGAAGGAGTTCCACGTTGGCGATTTGGTATGGGAAGCTGTATTGCCATTGGGAACTAAGGATGCAGCATATGGTAAATGGTCTCCGAATTGGCACGGGCCATACAGGGTCGATCAAGTTTTGAGGGGGAACGCGTACATGCTGGAGGAGCTGGATGGCGTGAAATTCCCAGTGGCTGTCAACGGGCAGCATCTCAAGAAATATTTCCCAAGCATGTGGGATGATGGACAGTGAGATGTGGGGGCCGATACATGAAATCGGCCAATAAAAAACAAAATATAAGAAAAAATATATGTTTCCCAAAGCATGTGGGATGATGGACAGTGAGATATGGGGGCCGATACATTGAAATCGGCCAATAAAAAGATACAGCCGATGCACAGCCATCGACTCTAGAGGTTCAGACTGTTACAAGCAGGTGCCAGTTTACATAAACGAGCTACTGAAGAAATGCCTCGAAGGCGTGAAGGGCGTCAGCACGGACACGGTCCACCTCGGCGATCTCGGCTTCGTCATCTTCGTCCTTGCCCGTCACTAGCTGCTTGTTCAGGGCACGTATCTCTGCCAGATCAGTCTTCAGTTGACCTCTGAGGCCTTCTGCTTCGTCGTGGGAGCGGGCGATGGAGGCTTCCTTGTCACGAATGAGCTGTTTAGTCGCCCGGACCTTTTCTTCAAGATCTTCCAACTCCTTTTTTAAGGAGGCGAGCTCGGCAGTACTGGCAGAGGTGTCAGTTTTGGCATCCAGAGACGCCTTTTTTTCGTTGAGCTGTTGACATCTGTCTGCAATATTGGCCTTCAGCGGAAGTTGGGCACGACGCAGGTTGATCCTTTCACGAGCTAGCTTCACCCTTGACCCGTAGAAAGACAGAGTTACAACGGGCCAAAGCTTCACCTGCAATGCTACTGGGAGTTGGTCTTTTATTTCAGCAAGGACGCTCTTCACCTCCTCAGAACCCTCGATAAGCTCCTCGATCGGGGAAGACAGCAAGGCTCTAAGACGCTGGAATTGAGGTAGAACAGCCTTGGCTTGTGGTTCATCGGTGGCGACAGAGGGAGTTGGTTCGATGGATTCAGGGTCGAACGTCAGCAAGCCTGAAATATCACAACTCTGGCAGCCCGAAAGTACGTCAGTATGTGTCCAACATGGAAGGATTAGCCGAAAGAAGCTAACATACCTCTCCTAAGATCGAGGGGATTGCGGATGACGAAGCAATCGGTTTGTGTGTAGCTGCTGGAGGCTTGGCCAAAGGGGTAGCCGTTTCATCTGCACCTTCGGGGATTGCTGAATCCGGCTCGGCTAGAGGCATCGGCACTGCCCCAGTCTTCCCACTAGAGACGCCAGTCATCTGCATTGAAGGTGTTTAGCCGATGTAAGTGATGATGAATCGGCAGATAAGAAGGAATTAAGTGGTAAGAGCATGAAGGGTGATGATTTTCGAAACCTCCTGGCTCGACGAAGAAGTTTGCGGTCCTTTGCGAGCTCTCTTGGGACCCACAGCTGGCCCTGCCTCGGCTGATGCTCGGGGGGCAGCAGGTTCAGGAACGGGCCTTTTCCTGGGAGCCGATGGTGGCACATCTGGCTGGTTTGGTGTGGCAGTCCTCTCAGGGTCTGTTGGGCTCGATTCTCCTTGATCAGGTTGTGTGTCCTCGTGGGAGGTGTCTTCGGCAGAAGCCTGCAAGAGAAGGAAAGCTATTAAACACGAGCATGTCTGCAAGGATGAAAGAATAAGAAGGATCGACCAAGACATGGGTCAGCCTACATGCGAGCTTTCTGGAGAAGGGCTCCGGCGTCTTGAGGTCTTCCTGGCAGCTACATTCCTCACCATCGTTCTTGTCTTAGTTGGAACTCGAGGAGCAGCTGATTGGGAAGTTACTAATTCCTAATCTAGGATTGTGGTGTGATCGGCTATTTCTGCATCATGACCTTTTTCAGAGGTGGCGAGTTTTTGCAGAAGAGAACCACAGGAGCTGGCGGAAAGAACTCAAAGGGGGAGCCATCACTGCGCGTAGGTTCAGGGACATCTTGTTGCTGCAAAGAGAAAGAGTGGGTTAGTAAAAGAGTTATTTGCAAGCTGCATCAAGAAAATTTACAAGTAGTGGTACCTGTTCCACGGGGATGTCATAGTCAGCGTCGAGCTGTTTCAGCAATGGTCCCAGAGCTCTCCTGAAGGCGTGAGTCTTCCACATCGACCACCAATCTTCGAAGCCATCGGTGGATGAGGCGAAGGTGAGGTCGTTGGGAATTGGGATGGTCAGAGCATCAAAGAAGGAGTAACACCTTTGACTGGTGAGAGGATCAGGCAGGTCGGCTCTGCTCTCTGTCAGGTGATGAAGAAAGAGATGGGGAGGTACTTGTCCAAGGACAAATTGCCGAGCCACTATGACCGGCTGGTAGAATTCATACCCAGGCTTGATGATTCTATTGGATGTACTCATGCCAACTGGAAGGAAGCAGGGACGGATCACAATGGAAAAGAGTTGCCGGGTGCTGGTGTCATCGGCAAAGCTGTCTAGCCGGAAGGAGATGGGATTCTCAAAATGTTCTGATTCTTCCATGTAAGGGAAGAAGGTAGGATTATCCAGGCCTTGGAAGAAAGCACTGAACCACTTGGAAACTTCCTGAGGGGATAGTTTGCTACCTGGCAGCCTATACAGAGCTTGGCCATAACTGGTGCATCTGATCTGCCTTCCTTTGACATCTGGAAAGGTGCAACCCGCCAGAAGGGGGAAGTTTGGGATGTGGTTTTGAAAATACAGCTGAGCCCATAGCTGGATGAACCACCAAGGACCACCTGTTTTGACTGCTATGCCAGAGAACAGCTTGACAGACGTCAACTGGAGATATCGGTAGACCTCTCCAAGGAACAGTTTGTCGATGCCAAGGTGAGTGCCTTTAGCAAGTTCATAGGCCAGGGAGAGATAATTCTTGGTTGGAGCAAGGGAAGGGCCACAGAATATGAAATGTTCTAGCCAGAGGTTGAGGAAAGCCGTGTGTTCTTTCTCGGTGACAGGACCTCTAGTTTTCATGTGGCTTTGAATATATGCGCCCCAGTTCGTGCATTCTGTTTTGGAAGACAGTTTGTAGGGGACTTTGGTCAGGTTAAAAGCAGAAGGGCTGGGTGATGTAACATCCAGACCAGTAATCATCACCACGTCTAACAAGGTTGGTGACATAGGGCCGTGACCGAACATGAAGCAATTTAGAGCGTCAGACCAGAAGTAGCCGATGGTTTTGAGGAGATTCTCATGTTTCTCAAGAGGAGACAATGACAAATGTAGGGCATCGGCTATTCCCGTGGTTTCCCATTGGGATTGGTAAACTCTAGCTACCCTGCTGAACCAAGTGACCCAATGTTCAGGGGGATTAGGCCAGGCTCGCAAGCAGTCGGCCCAAGAGTTTAAATCTAGATCTTGGCTTACGAAGGGGATCCGGTTTGTTTCGCAAGAAATCAGATGGGCAGGACTAGATGCTGTACGAGGGCCAAGGCAGAGAGAATTTGGGAGAGAAGGATGCGGCAGTAGGATGTCTGAAACCTACAAATTTAATGGTGGAATAAGGCATTAACTCAGGTGTTCGCCATTAATTCTAGCATCGTGTTCAGACTGCGAGGAGTAGACGTACCTTCAGACCGGAGACCTCTGGGTTGGTGTTGGACGATTCCGCCATCTGGTTTGCCAGCGGAGATGGATCTATGCAGTTGGGGATCGAGGGTTCTTATCGCTGCTGCTGCTGCTCGATTTGGTCGATGAGCGATTGGAGATCTGGGTCGCCCTTTTTGAAGAGGGTCGCAGGTTACCGTTTGAAACTGGAAAGTGGCCGCTCAGATTTGTCTAAGTATGTGACCGAACTTGACCTTGTCAACGTTTTTGGGAAAGCCGATGTTGTACCATCGGCTCTTTGGGTCGTGACTTGGTTGATTGTATGAGCGCAGCAGAGTAAAAGCCGATGCGTTGCTATCGGCTTCTGGAACATCGACCTATGTGACTATCGGCGAAATTGGGTCGGGAAAGTAATCTTCGAGTTGGAAAAGCAGTCTTCGTTCATTCAAAAGGCGATTATTTACAAAAGGAGCTGATTGCTTACAAAAGGAAATCTACTACTACTACTAATTCCTAGTCTAGGGGCCGAGGTCGTCGCCGCTGTCTTTGCCGTCATCTTGTTCGCTGTCATCAGCGCTGCTACCGGCGTCGTCTTCGCTGCTGCTGATCCAGATGCCAGCAGGAGCCTCCTCGTCCTCGTCGTCGTCCTCGGTGTCCTCGCTGGACCCGGCGCGGAAGTATTTCACCGGTTGGTACTCGTCGGAGGAGTTGTCCTCCTCCGCTTCCTCCTCCTCGTCGGAGGAGTCGACGCCGTCCCAGGACATGGCGTCGTCGGTGCTGTCCGCCTCCAGTTCCCCATTGGCAAGGAACTGCAGACCCTCCTCGCCATCGGTCAAGGACTCGTCGTCCTCGGACCAGGTGGCGAAATCCCAATCCCTCTCGTCCCACCATTGTGGGGCGAGAGCATTGTACGCCGCCGTCGGCGGGTGCTCTGGCGTTGGTTCCCGGTCGCTCATTGAGTTGGAGGCTTGGGAGGACAGGCCAGATGAAGCAGAGGAGGCCATGGCGGAGGAAGAGGGTTTTTTCGGCAAAGGAAGAAGGGTTTCTTGGCTGCTGGAGGAAGATGGGGCTGCAAACTGCTAAGATGAATATAAATAAGGGGAATAGTATGAAGCGGTTCAATGCTATAGCGGTTTCCCAGAATGTGCTGCCGAAATTGTCAAATCATGCACTGCGGAGAAGTGGAGAAGACAGGGCATCATGATGAGGGGGTGGCGTGACGATTCTGTTCTGCAACGCATTCTGGCAACGCGTAACCCGATACAAAAAAAAAGAGGAGAAGGAAAAAACGGATTGGTTTTGGAATTATTATTGCCAAAACCAGGGGGCATGTGTTATCGCCATATTTTGGCCAAAGGAGGAGTTGGGCCGCAATCAAGATGGGCTTAGAAGATACGTATATGCAACGTGTTGTTAAATCGGCCTTGTGTGTTGATTTGGGCTAAATTGCCCGTGTATCTTATATTGTAATAGGTTCCGTTTCGATTTAGTAAGAGATAGAATTGTAGAGTTATTCCAAAGGTAGAAAGTCTCCGGACTATAAATATGTACCTAAGGTTATTAAGAGAAAGAGGACAATCACGTTCACAACAAACACAATCTCGGCGCATCGCCACCCCTTGTTTCTAGGGTTTTTCTCGGGTAAGTGCCATGCTGCCTAGATCGCATCTTGCGATCTAGGCAGTATCTACTTATGCGACTATTTGGTGTTACTCGTACTGAAGCCTTTTTGATGGCGAGTAACACTATTATCATAGATTTGTTTAGGCTAGCATCGGTACTTTTTGCTATGATCGTTTAGATATGCTGCCTCTAGTTATCTCGCCGCCTTTGCACCTTTTCCCGGGTGTAAGGGTGGCACTTTGCTTGATCTTTATTTAAGTCGATGTGATCTGTTATAGTTGTGCCTCGCTCTCCAAGGTTTAGTTTGATATCTACATGATCAGGCCTTGCAAACGGGTTGAACGATCCAGTAGTATGGAATATATGGTTTACCAATCCAAGAGGAGTTGTTCCGGGAATTAACGTTGTGTTGGTTTTTAGGCCTTCTCTAGGATTGGTTCTCTATTGTCTTTTGTATTTACTAGGCTCAATTACGTGTAGGACGTTCCAATTATGTAGTGAAAACATTAAACTATCGTAGATCGATTTAACTTGTAACGATGAAGCAAAACCCCATGTTATTATAGATCTAATGCAGAACCATGGGTTAATCGGCTCTAGGAGCCGATTCACAGGGAAACCTGGGAGCCGGTCACGGCTTGAATTTTACGTATGCTTGTTTACCATGCAGGAAACCAATCGAAGCAATCCTTCACCTTCCTGACCAGGTATAGGTCAGGTGGCACGCCCTCGAACCAGCCAAGGCGCGTGCCGGAGTTTTGCGGGCCGTTGCCCGAGGGACCAGGGCCCACCAGCAGTCCTGGGAGCCTCCCGGCTCTCCGTGTTGCCCGTCGCTGCTCGCCGGTGGGTTTTGGTAGGCAACAGATCGTCACTGTCTGGCTGGAGTTGCCTGGGACCAGCTCGACGGTGCGGGTGTGTGTCGTTTCCTCGAAGACGGTGGAGCTTCCACCCTCCGAATTGGGATTCTTGAGTATGGTGGGGTCGTCGCTGTTGACCCCGCTCGCGTACTTGGCGATCTCCTCGGCGTGGTTGGCCTCCGCCGCGATGACGGCGTCAGCCAGTTCGACGCCTTTGGCCTCGCATTCTGCGGCCATGTAGGGGTCGCCATGGACAGTGATGATGCCGCATGGCCCAGGTAGCTTCATCGCGTTGTACGCGTAGTGGGGCGCTGCCATGAATTTGGTGAACGCCTGGCGCCCCAGGACGCAGTGGTAGGTTGAAGGGCACCCGCTCGAAGACGATCCGCTCGGTGTGGAAGTTTGCTGGTGTGCGGAAGGTGACTGGCAGCGTCACCTTGCCGATTGGGTACGCCTTCCGACTGGGGACGATGCCGTGGAAGGTGGTGTAGGTCGTCTCGATCATCGACTGCGGGAGCCGCAGTCGCCTGAACGTGTCCAGGTACAGGTTGTTGATGGAGCTGCCGCCGTCCATCAGCATTTTGGGGAGCCAGTAGTCTCCTACCTTGGGCTTGACCACTAGGGAGACGCGGCCCGGATATTTGATCCGTGGCGAGTGGTCCTCGCGGCTCCAGGTGATTGGTTGCTCAGACCAGTTGAGGAACTAGGGGATGTCTATCTGGAACACCGCGTTGACGGCGACGGCGCGGGCGATGACCTTCTTCTCGCGCTTCGTGTTGAAGCCTGTGAAGGTGTGGAGCGAGCCGGCGATGCTGTCGAACTTTCCACCATTTGGCGGGTTGTTGTCGGGGTCTTCCCGCGCGCGCCGTGCCTTCTCGATCTCCTTGAGAGAGCGGCAGTCGACGATCGTGTGCGTGGTGGGCTTTCCTTCCCTGCTATGAAACACACAAGGTTGGTTGAGGAGGGCTGTAGGATCGAACCTCGGCTTTGCCTTGTAGTTGCCACCGTCGCGGCGCTGTCCTCCGTCCCGGCGTAAGCTCTTGGGTTCGCGTGGTGCATATCCGGTGTTGGCGACGAAGTCGACTCGCCCGTCACCGCGGCGTTTGCCGGTGAGGCGAGTGTTGCTGTAGCGTAACTCGGGTCGCCTCCCGTTGTCGTGGCCGCTAGTGCGGCGATGTCCTCCCGACTCGTCGTCGGTTTCTTGGTTTGGGTCCTCCTCCGCATACTTCTTTGCAATCTCTAGGAGGTCCGGTATGTTGTCGAGTGTTCTGTACACTCGCTTGAGCTTGGCGACCAGGGGCTCGTAGCGGCACGAGGTCTTGAAGAAGTGGATCGCGGTGTCCGGGTGGATTCCGGCCGCGTTATACCACAGATCTTGCCACCGTTGGACCCAACTGCGGGTCGACTTGCGGGGTCCCTGGACGCATCGCTCCAGGTCCTCGATGGTGGTGGCGTGGGTGTATGAGCCCTCGAAGTGCCTAACGAAGGCATCGCGCATTTCCTCCCAGGAATCGATGCTATCCGCGGGGAGGGTGTTAATCCACTGCCTGCACGCTCCCTCCATCATCAGGGGAAGGTAGCGGGCGACGAGTAGGTCGGTGTGGCCGGCGATCCCCATCGCCATGAGTTAAGTGTCCAGCCACACGAACGGATTGTACGAGGGGTAGTACTTCTCTATTTCCTTCGACGCTTTGAAGTTCGTCAGGTATCTTTCCCCTCGGATCATCGGTCCGAAGCACTGGGGTCCGACTCGGCTCAGCGATCCCCTTGGTTCGCCGTTGCGGCGGTTGGTGA
Source organism: Avena sativa (assembly GCA_916181665.1). Classification (NCBI taxonomy): domain Eukaryota; kingdom Viridiplantae; phylum Streptophyta; class Magnoliopsida; order Poales; family Poaceae; genus Avena; species Avena sativa. Next base: position 362,676,027 of record OV702284.1, on the reverse strand, counting down.
GGGTGTGCTGCAAGTCTTCAGGCTGGCGTGCGCGCCAGCTCTGGTTGTTGATGATGTGGGTGCGTGCGTCGATGGGCTGCCCGTTGGCGACGACGAAGTTGTTCGCTGGCCGTGGGTCGTTGGTGGAGAGTGCCGCGTTCGCGTGTTGGTGCTGGAGCTGCATGGGCTCGGGTGGTGGGAAGTTGAGGGTATTCTCCGACATGGGGCGGCCGCTCGAGGCTGCCCTACTGCCTGATGAACGCGAGTACATCCGACCCTGTGAGTCGGCGCCCGCGTTTTGTTGCTCAACTGCTTTGGCGAGTAGAGCCTTGGCGTACTGGATCTGCAGGGCGCCTTCGTCGGTGAGTTGGATGTTGTCGACTGCAGCTCGGCTTGCGACGACGTTGTCCTTTGGGGTGGAGAACAGCGGGAGGACGTTCGCGTCTCGCTCTCATGAGGAGACCATGATCCTTGGTTTTTCCCTGGCGGGCGCGCAGTTGGGTGGTGGTGGGGCGCCGTTGTCCATCGCCCCTGGTGGGGGTCGAGCGCTTCCACCTGGCGGCGCGTTCTCGCAGATCGTGCGCTCGACCACGAGAGCCTGGTCGTTCTCGTCGTCGAAGTTCAGGGCGCGCCCTGGACGGTAGGGTTCAGGCGCGACCTGATTCGAAGTTGGTGATAGCGCGATAGTTCCTGTGCTGTCGCCTGCTCGAGGCCAAATTTTTTGCGCTCGGCTTTCTCCTTGCGGACTGCCTCCGCCAACCGCATGCGCAGTTCCTCGACCTCCGTTGCCGTCGCGTTTGGTGGGATCGGCGTGGAGAAGGGGTCTTCCGGGGGGTCGGCGCCAGTCGCCATGTAGGTCGCGGCGTGGCGACCGGTTCCATCGTGGAGGTCGGCGGAGTTCTCCGACCCGGAGTCGAAGTCTAAGATCCCAAGGATGGAGGGATCCTCAAAATCTCCGATGTTGGAGACCTGGGTGATGGAGCCTGCGAACGATGCGGTGACAATGGATCCGGCGGCCGACGCCGGGGTCGCCGAATCGGCGTCGTCGTCCACGGCCGCGGTGGTTTCAGCCACGTTGCTGTGGGCCAAGTCGTACCAGGAGGCGAGGCGGTGAATCGTGCGGACCTGGCTTTCAGAGAGCCGGTCGCGTGGCGGCAACTCGCTGATGCGAGCCAAGTCCTCCGAGACGATCACGTCGGTGAGACCGACGAAGAGGCTGATCGTGCCGACCGGCAGGATCACGCTATGTGTGATGAGTCGTGCCGCCGGGACGTAGCTGCTCGGCAAGATCTGGAGCATCTCGCCGATCGCGATCATGCGGCCGGTGGCGATCGACTCATTGATGGGAAGATTGGATCTCGCTGCAGAACACCGACCTGACCGGCCAGGCTCCACGGTGGGCGCCACTGTCGTGGGAATGACCACGGCAGATGCTGTAATCGGCAGCAAGTAGTAGAACATGGGGCAAGGGCGGCCAGCCATCTGCGGAGCGAGATGTGGGCGGAGACACAAGGGTTTACCCAGGTTCGGCCCCCGGAGGGTAAAGACCTACTCCTGCTAGATTGTATTATGGTGAGAGCACAAGGGGACGAGCTCGACGACTAGGCGGCGAGTCGCTTGGGTGCATGATGGAACATGTCCTCTATGTGTACCCTAGGGAGGTTTATATAGGCTCACCTCGCTAGGGTTTACAGATTACAACCGAATTAGTTAAGGATTCGGAGGTTCTTTGACCTAGTCTAACCGGGCCTAGCTACGCTTCTGGGCCTCTAGCTTCCAGTCGCCTGAGTCCTCGCCAAGTCTCGATCCAGTCGTCGTCCTGCAGGCCCACTCGCTGGTGGCTTGGGCCAATAGGAAACATCCTGATGGGCATACCCCGGTTGGCATATCCCCATTAGAATACTACAATTATTCCCATTGAGGTTACCATGGATCTGAGACTTGTCGTAACCAATATAGGACAAATCCTCATTCTGAAACGAAAGAGTGTACGAACTTCGAGGACGAAGTTTATTTTAAGGGGGATAGTCTGTAACATCCCAGCATTAGAGCTCAGAAATAAGCTGAACACAGATGTGTGCATTGCATTCATGCATAGAAAATCTGAATAATTTTCGCGCTTTTGAACAAAACTTGTCAAAGTGATTGAAGCTTCTCTCAACTTGATGGGATTGAAGTAGATCATCAAGTTGATTGCGATAAGTTTCAATATGACCTTTGCTAAAACCTTATTTTGGGTATGGGAGATTTGATCTAAGGGTAGATGAAATGTAATTAAGGTTAAACCCTAATACATTATTTAATAGTTAATATTTGATCCTTAAGTAATCATATCCTAGTATTCATTACACAACTCATGAATACCAAGTTATAAACATAACTTAAGTAATAGGAATGTAACAACTAAATCTTGAACTGTCTTAATCTCATTTACTTATACCATGAGTATCATGGTAATACATAACCTTAACTCTTTAGTGAGTTTGAGTAGGAAATAAACCAAGTCAAGATCATTCACCATATATCTTTCTTTCCATATCAATCCTTATGGAATCCTATCTCAATATCTGTTGATCATCAATGTTGAGTAATCAACTATTGATTCACAAATTCTTAAACTATCAATTCTTGATCTATCAACTCTTGTTCTTATCTTTTTTTAGGTTAAAACAGTAGGGTAGAACCCCACTGCAATTTTTATAAATCATAATGAGTTACATAAGTAAATATTTACAAATCCAAGGCCACCTCAGAGAGGGAAAAAACAAGGCTAACTATCTACTATCCAAATTGTTGTTGATCCAGGCTTTGAGATACTGGAAATACTTTTTCTTGATTCTAAACAGGACCCATCTTAATTCTTGAGAAACAATATCCCTCCATTCATCAAGGGAAGCACGCTTGTTGTTAAAGATTTCATTGTTTCTACACATCTAGATGCCCCAAGCCCCCAGAATAATAATCTCCATTGCAAAGGGGACTTTTAATCTGCGCTTTATAGTAGCCAACGCCTCAAAGAGATTTAAATCATTGTCTCTGACAGGGCAAATATCATCCCAACACGCTTTTGCAAAAGGGCAGTCCCAAAATAAATGATTTAATGTTTCCTCACTGATGCAACCAGAGAACACACAATCATATGTGGTCAGAGAGAATATTTTCCTCTTCAGAAGGTTTCTGGTGTTTAGTCTATCAAGGAGCAAAAGCTAGAAGAAGAACTTGTGTCTTTGCTGGCAAGAAGACTTCCATAACCAGGAGAAATGAGGCTGAACTGTCTGATGCCCAGATAACGATGAATAGACCTTTTTAACTGAGAAAAAATCACTTCCCCAAATGTATCTCCAATTGTTTGTTTCTCCCTGTATCCCTTCACTGATAATTTGCTCCAGGCACTGATAGTCAAAATAAGCTTGATGAGATAGAGGAAGAAAGAAATGGTCTTGCATGTTGGGTGTCTGAATAAACTCACTGACAGAGATATGTGGATTTTTTGCATAAGACAGTAAGTGAGGAAACTTATGCTGTAAGCATTCATCTTTCCACATATCAGTTCAAAAGAGGGTGGATTTGCCATCTCCCACCGAGCATTTTGCAATTCCTTTAAAGATGTCAACTAGTTTCAGGTGAGCCTTCCACCAAAAGGACCCCTCAAAACTTCTTCCAGGCAATTTTCCATTGCTATAGTAAGTGTTCCAGACAAGATGAACCCAGGGGATATCTTTGTGATTATAGAATTTATCCAAAAAAATTAAAAGAAGAGACGAGTTTTGAATGTTAAGATCAAGAACACCCAAACCTCCATGATCCTTTGGTCTACAAACTTTGTTCCAGGCCACTAGAGCTTGTCCTCTAGCTTGGACATTAGTGGTTTTTTTTTCCTCCACAGGCATTGCCTCATGTACTTGATCAGCTGATCTTTAATAGTGACAGGAAGTTCAAAGAAGCTCATATAATAAATGTGAAGGGAAGATAAGACAGATTTGAAAATTTGTAGCTTTCCCCCATAGTTTAGGAAATGAGCAATCCCACATAATCTTCTCTCCACTCTCTGAACAATAGGCAGAAAATGTTCCACTGCAGGCTTGTTGATGCTTAAAGGCAATCCAAGATAAGTGAAGGGTAGTGATCCAGTGAGGCAGGAAATTGTACTAGCAAAATGTCTTAGCCTATCAGAATCCATGTTGATTGGCATCATACTAGATTTAAATAATTAACCTTGAGTCCAGTGGAAAGAGCAAAAGTATGAAGTAGAGCTTTAAGGCATATCAATTGCTTTGAGTCAGCCTTCAGGACCAATAAGGTGTCATCTGCATACCTAATTATAGGGAAATCTGGGCAGAAAACACCTTCTAAGGGAAGAGATAGAAGCCCAAGGCACATTGCTTTGTTGAGAATGCACTGGAGGAGATCAGCAGCAAGAAAAAACAGAAGGGGGGACAAGGGATCCCCTTACCTTACACCTCTTCTATAGTAGAATTTTTTTCCCAGGCACTCCATTTAACAGTACATCAAATGAAGCAGATCCAAAAATCAACTGAATCCAATTAATCCATTTCTCACCAAAACCTTTGGCTTTGAGAATATTGATGATGGTGGAATTCTCAATTTTATCAAAAGCCTTTTCAAAGTCAAGCTTCAGAATTAAAATTTCTTCCTTGGACTTGTGACATTGATAAAGGAATTCAAAGGCCCATCCTAAGCAGTCCTGAATAGATCTTTGTTTCAGGAATCCATATTGATTTTTGTGGACAAGCTTAAGAATAATTTTTTGAAGTCTGTTGGCTAGGAGTTTGGTTATAATCTTGAAGACACTGTTTAGCAGAGAAATAGGCCTGAAATCTGCAGGTGTCAAAGGAGCCTCATTTTTTGGAATGAGGGTGATAAAAGAAGCATTAATGCTTTACAAAGAAGTCTTGCCTTCAAAGAAATCCAAAAGAAGTTGTTTAACATCATCCTTAATAATAGGCCAACCGTGCTTAATGAATTCATTATTAAAATCATCAGGGCCAGGGGACTTTTCATTAGGTAGTTCTTTAATCACACCTTCAATTTCTATATCAGAGAATGGCTCTTCTAAAGCATCTATTTCCTCATGGCTCAGACATTCACCTGCCAACTCACTAAGGTTACAGTGCATTTCATGGTTATCTGAAGTGCCCATTCTATCCTTAAAAGCATGCCAAAGGAGGTCGGCTTTACCAGAATGAGCATGAATCTCCTCATTGGATTCATCTTTGAGCATGGAGATGTAGTTATGCCTGAAACTGATGGTAGCTTTTGAATGAAAAAATTTTGTGTCCTCATCACCCAACTTGACCCATTTGACCTTTCCTCTTTGCTTCCAATAAGCATTCTGATCTTGTAGCAGTGTGATTATAAGAGTTTTCAGCAAGTCCCTGAGATTCCATTCCAGTACAGTAAGAGTTCTCATTTCCTCCAAGACATCCAAGAGATCAATAGTTGCATTGACATTACTAATTTGAGCTTTCAAACAAGGCAAATTCTTTGCCCAGATCTTTAGCCCTCTTCTGACATTTTTGAATTTAGTATTAATTTTTTTAGAAGAGTCAGGGAAACCAACTGGAATGTTCCAAGCATTTTGAACAATTGATTTAAAATCACTGTGATGCATCCAGTAGTTCTCAAATCTGAAAACCTGGGATTTTGGAATCATTGTGCCGATAGAGATGACACAAGGCAGATGATCAGAGGTTGGCTTGGTAAGAGGGACAACAAAAGTTGAAGGATAGCTTTGTGTCTAGGAAGCATATGTAAAAAACCAGTCCAATCTCTCCAGGAGAGGTTCCTTTTGCATGTTGCTCCAAGTGAACTGTCTACCTTTAAGGGGTAACTCTATGAGCCCCAGGTTGCGAATGGCTTCATTAAAAAGGAGCATGTCATTCACATCACCCCCTGCCAATTTCTGTCATAGGGTTTTCTAATAAAGTTGAAATCACCCACAATGAACCAATCCATATCATCAGGCATATAAATATTTGCAAACCATTCTAAGAATACTGCTTTTTTCCTGTTAAGCAGGGCCCATAAATATTGGTGAGAATCCAGGTTTCATTGGACAAAAGGGAGGTCAAGGTAATAGAGATGGAGAACTCATTTTGAAAAGAGAGTTGCCCAGAAAACAAAGTGCTATTCCAAATGATAATCAGACCCCCAGAAGCCCCCTGGAGGGAAGGAATTCAAATTTGTCAAATTTGGAGGGACAAAATTTTCTGATGTAAGAAATATCAAAATCTTCCCTCTTAGTTTCCTAGAGACAAATAATGTCACAACTAGATTCATCAATCTTATTTCTGAGAGCAACCCATTTTTTTATCAGAATTAATTCCCCTGATGTTCCAACTCAAAATCTTCCATATTCTTTTATTATCCATAGAAAACCATATTGGGGGTTTGATTAAGGGGTGATACAACCAATGTCATCACCCAACTGAAGTGATCACAACCAAATAAGCAAAAGGCATTCCACAACTTAATACCACTGACAGATTCAACATCCATAACCATAACAGGTAGCAAACACAGCAGGTGACCACTATTACAAGGTTCAGGACAGGGAACCAACAAGGTTCCAGCAAAAGACAGTTTGTGATACATTAGACACCTAAATAGAGGGCTTCTTCTTGGCTTGCTGTCCATAGGTACCAGCAGCCCTAGATTTCTTCTTGCCCCCAAGATTTAAGGTTGAGGAGCCATTCCCTTTGTTGGTGCCTTTGGTAGGAGCCTTGATTGCAACTTCAGTGGCTTTCCCTTTCTTAAGCAGCCTTTTATCTAGGTCACCATCCTTGACCTTGCAGAAAGAAGCAGCAAGGTTTTGAACCACTTTAGGATTTAAACATGGTGGAGCAGCGTTACATGTCAGACAGTCTGAAATTGAGCAGTTTATATGACTTTTGAAACCCCCATTTAATTCAACAATTCAAGGACTTCTTCTCACCCCAGACTCAACCATAGGTTCCTTGCCCTTTGTCTTTCTGGATGGAGTGGAAGGAGAGCAAGAAGACTGCTTGGCCTCAATGCTCAGACAAGGAGGAGCCATCTGTGAAATGCTTTCATTAGGGATGATGAAAGAGATTCAATTCTCCTCAGCAATAGGTTATTTAATAATTTCCCATAGGGGGGAGGTAAGAAAGCTTCTGACCCAATTGAACTTTTCAGGAGTAGCAAGCATGAGAGTAATAAAATTAAACCAACTTACAGGAATGTCACACATGAGTGATCCCCTTGATGATGAATCCTTTTGAATATGGGGGACAAAGTAACTTTACCAAAGCTCTAATCCTTGTTGGGAGAAGCCCTGCTTTGCATCATGTACATCATGGATGGAAACGAAAGTTCTGACCATGCCAACCTGGAGATAAGCTTCATTAGGGAAGAGGAGGTGTTGATCTTCCAGCATCCAATCATTGTTTTCTCCAGCCTCAGCACCAGTGTCCATTGGACTCTCAACCCTCCCTTCCTCATCAGAGTTGAAATCATCCTCCTCCAGGTAATTTTGAAGGATGTTCTGCAGGCCTTCCCCAATACCAACTCCCTGAGGCTCCATATTAACTGCATGCTCCTCAACAGCTGCAGGATCAGCATTAACAGAGTCCTCATCATCTAACTCCCAATCATTTACAAGTATAGCACCAGTAACTGCACTGTTAACATAATGAGAGGGGATATTGTGATCATCCACAGGCATATCTTCACCAGGATCAACCACAGGGCCCTGCACTGGGGCAGCATCAGCTTCCCATGGGTCCCAACCCTCATTATTGTCACCACCAGGAGCAACCACAGGGCCCTGCACTGGCGCCAACCACTTACCCCAACCACCAGCCTCACCAACAGGAACAGGCGGGGGAGGTGGAGGAGGGGGATCTGGGGCCCAAAGACAGGAAGGGGATGTGGGTCCTCATTGTCAGCAGGTAGTGGGTCCTCCTCAAGTGGGGCCCCCCAAGCAAGTCACTCTGTAAAATTTCAACAGAAAAGGTCCAAGATTTAGTCTCCACCAAGTCACCAATAGTGAACCTCACACTCTTGGGTATCTCCACCAAGTCAGTAACACGTATTTTCGCCAGAACTCTTCCCTTATGATCATGTTCCCGCTCCCAAAGAAGAACCTTCCCAATATCAGTAAAAACAACATTCGGATCTTCAGTGTGCCAGTGGTCCAAAGGGGGTCCAACTAGCATCACCCAGCACTCGTTGTTGAATTGGGTCCTTCTCCAATTTTCCCCCTCATTGTGCTTAACAAAAGAGACATTCACATCTTGGAAAGGAATGGGATTGGCCGCGATGAGCCTGTCCCTGTCACTAACATGGTGAAATTGCACATAGGCGGCCCCAAAAGTACAAGCCTGGACATCCCGAAAATTCACCCGAACTTCATTATTGAGGAAGTCAAGCAGAACATCTCGAATATTCGCGAAAGGGACCTGACCAGGGGAAGGGGATTAATGTAAGCGATAGCATACTTTTCATGCGCCTTAGACCGACGCGGAACCACCACCCTCTTGACGCTTGTTCTTCCAGCCACTTGTAGAACTTGAAAGCCGTCCGGCAAGAACGACGCAGGGTCAATCAGAATTTTGGCCATTGTACCAGACTTCGCCGATGACAAGAAAGGCAAGGTTGGGGTTTCCGCAGGCGAGGGAGTTGAGGGGACAGGGATTCTGGCAGTTGTTTTTTGCAAGGAAATGAAGAATTCCTTAAAACCGTTATACATAGTGGGCTGAAAGAAAGATTGATTTTGCTGGGCCTTGAACCACCCAAGGTAAGAGTTATCGGGCCACAAATGTTTTGGGAAGGTTGGGAATTTCAGAAAAGGAATAAGACCAGGGAGCTTAATTGCCGCGCGATTTTTGCCACCTTTGGGCCCGGCAGGCGTTACCATAGGTTTAATTCCGTCATCAGCGAGAACCTGAGCGTAAGAACGGTTTTGATTACTTGAGATATTGTCACACTTACTACGCCTAGCGAGACCAGGCGAGGAATCCGCATCCGCAACCAGGAATTTGAGCCGTTTAAAAACCGACTGCACATTTTTGACATGCTTGATCAAAGGGGATTTTTTGGGGCTTTTGTTTTTGTACGTGACAACCTTCCAACCTCCAGCAGATTCCTTGTAAAATTCCTTTTCTTCAAAGATCCAATTTGGGCCACCATTACCCCAAAGATTAATATGAACCACAAAAGAATCACAAGAAAATTTTGAAATATTATAGATTTCAAAACCCACAGCTCTTGAAGCAAACGAGAAACAAAAAGTTCTGTCTTGCAGAAATCTCACTTGGAATTTAGAAGCCAAACCACCAAAACAAGCTTGGATTGCAAGAACAACCGTATGGATATCCAATTTATAATTTGCTCTTCCAAAAGAACAAACCAGATAGAAAGGCTTCTTTCTGAAACCACCAAGAAAGTTAACTTGATGCCTGAACTTATCGAAGAGCTTCTTCTCAAATTCCTGCCCTAACAAGAAATCCAGGGCAGGTCGCTTCGTCGATGCATCCTCCTGAAGAAACTCCTTAGGAAAATCCTTGGTGAACTCTAGGGTTTTTGGCACTATATTCTTAGGGTTGAGAGAATTTTCCATAACCGAAGAGCTAGGCAAGATCTGAGTACCAACAACAACCCTTTTGACTTGAAGATCAATAGAAACACCAGCTGCCACAACCTCACCTTGGATCAAATATCTAGCATCAATGACCACCTCATTGTGGTTGAGAAGAACTAATCTGTTTGCACTAGGGAAAAGCATCAAAAAACCCTTAGTAGGCTCGAGATCATCAGCCAGCAAGGAGGAGCAAAGAGCATGCCATTTAAAACCAGTGTCCTCATCTGTTCCAGAGATGGTAGGAGATCTACCAAGAAATCCAGATGTAGGCACCAAAAAATCATTGACACGAGAGAGGTGAGAGGGGAACCTCACAACAGATCCAATAGAAATATTCTCCCCATTTTCCAAACATCTGCCCTCAAGTGGAGAGCCTTTGGCATTGAGAAGAACCAGCCAAGAATCAGCCAAGAGAATGAGTGATCCCTCAAGAAACTTTCCACCCATGGTCACACCAGAGTAGGTGATCTTCCAACAACCCCCTGAGGAGTCCATGCAGATCCCACGCCGGTGAGGCCGGCGAAAGCCGGAGGCCGACCAACGGTCTCCTCAGAGGAGCCTCATGCCTCGGAAATCGTGTGGGGTATCTTAGAGTGCTAATCTACACGACCGAGGCACCGGTCCACTAATGTTTTTACTTTTTGAATATCTTAGCATTCCCTTAAGGTCTATGAAGAAATAAGTAAGAAGGGGTAAATAGTAATGCTAGATTTGAATATCATCTATAGGATGGGAGAGTTGGAAGAGAATAAGATCAATATGATAATTGAAGGAGTTAAGTCACTCCTGTATGGATAGAGGAGTTATTTGAAATAAAGGTATATGTGGTAACAAAGAGGATTACAATGATGAATCCTGAAGATAGTTACCAGGAGTAATCCTATTGAATAAAGTAGCTATAGTCATTGAATAATATCTCTTAGTCCAATAGAGATAAATGGAATATAATTATAATACAACTGTAATGTTGTATTGATAAAGGCCTTGATTAGCCAATTGGAAACCTAAGCCATAAATGATTAAAGGATTATAATGATCATGCCTTATTCACAAAGATTGAATGCTTATATCATGTATAAGTGACATTGGTGGATAAAACATGATCGAAACCTAGTATAGATATGTTAACCTAGGTTAGCCATGACAAGTCATATTAATATAATGTAGAAGTATTATTCCTCTTAAAGGATAGTAAGCACTTGAGGTGAAGTAGGATTTGATGTATACATCTCTTGGAGTAATGTCAGTGGTGGATGATGAAGGAAGAGTACAAATGGAGTTAGAAGTAACTACTCATTGGATTGGAGGTTATCAACAGTGGAGTAGTTGATATAACCAAGTATGGATATGAGAAGATTATGAAAAGCTTTAATATCAAGCTCATTGAAATTATAAATGGATTTAGAAGAATTAAAGGTGAATAGGAAGATTCTTGTGAAGTAAAGCTCATCATGTTAACACATGATGTTGGGTATAAAGAAGTAGTATATCTAGGAAAGGAATTCCTTAATTAGAAGTCCAGAATTATTGAAGTATGGAAGATAGGAATCCTTGGTAAACACTAAACCCTAAATATTTAACGAAACATAATATCCATTTCATCTGATTGATCTATCATCTTATTTCCACAAAGATTTATAGTAATAATTTCCTATAGCAAATCACTCAAGTATATCTTTGACACTTTCAAACCTTTAAATCATATGTATCACATAATTGGAAATTGATATAAACCATTATCCCCAATATTATATCCATATATTAATCACACTTAAGAAAGTACTGAATAGCTAATTCCAGAAAACAACTATGCATATTTTAAATAAGAAGGGTGGTTAGGATTCACCTGTTAGTAGGTTTTGAATAATAGAATTCACCATTATGAGAACCCTAATAATTAAATTCTCTTATATAATGATTTTTATATAATAATAATAAAGATGGATACATGCTTTGCATATATTTAGCTACCTTAAACCATCATCATTACATTCATTAGGATGAAATAAAAAATCATTCTATAAGGGTATAATATGATTAACAAATCCCTAAAAACCTAACTCCTATATTAGTTATAATAAAATATATCCATTGTTATTTCCTAAATTCGTGGGAATAATATTAATCATATTAATTCCCTAGAACTCTATTTATCAAATAAAAATAAAGGATCACCATATAAAAATCTCCTAAATATTGTGAGTTAATGAGAATCAAATCCCATGAGTTAATAGTAATGCATTATATAATAAGTTCATGAATTTTAGCTCAACTAAATTCATATCAAAAGCCTTACAAATAATAATAGGAAAAGTATATGTATAAAGAAATAAAGAAACTATAGCACTATATAATAAAAACTCACAAAATGATTTTAAATACCATTTATCATTGTTGCAAGTATTAGCAAAGGAATTCCATAAAGATAAGTCAAAGTTATTGTTTAAATAAAAAGGCTAGAAAATAAAACAGATAATAGAATTCGAAAAAGAAAAACAAACAGAAATAAAACATAATAGTGGAATCAGATCTGGCCCATGGCCCATTACCCCTCTCACTTATTCGTCGCTCGCGAGCTACAGCCAACCCACCCCACTCGCTCCGCTTCAGCCAGTTTGGCCCAATACTGGCCAATGTACCTTTTCGTTTGATTTCTTTCTTCTTCCTCTCGCCATAAGGATTCGCCGGCGAAGCAGCTGCCTGGCTCGAGCTCCGCCGTCCGCCGGGGTCGCCATGATTCGTGCCGAAGATGACGTCATCCGAAGGGGATAAGAAGGACACGACAATGCCTCGCTCGTCCTTATCTCCAATCCCTTCCTCTTCCTATCTGTCTGTCTCTAAAGCCGAACCCTAGCTCGTCGGAGACTCTTGTCGTGGTCGCTCCGTAGCTCTTCTTGCTTGCCTGAAACCACCACAAGAACCGCCATGTCGTCCTCGTTATTCTTGCTGAAGCACGCAAGCCTAAGAGGTCCCAGACGCTCGAATTGAGACCTCATTCCCGAAGTCCGGCCGCCGTCGTCCATCTTGATTCCAGCCATGATTCACCTCGTCGAGCCCTTCTTCGCGCTCCTGGTGAGATACTGAGCACGCTACTCCTCTCTGTTGGTTCGTTTGCTTCCTAAACTGAGCCACCACCATGAGTTGTTGTGAACCGCCGCTAGTCGCCGCCGTGCACTGCACTCCGATGACCAAAAACTAGCTGCGCCGCCAATATTAGGTTCGCCATCGCCGCCTCTTTCTAGCAAGCCTAGCCTCGGCCACGCGCGTGCACCCAATCACTCGATCGACGATCGATCTGAGAGGATCAGTTCCACGTGATGTCAGCATGACATCGTGCTAATGTCATAACACCTCTTATTGATTTATTTCATTAATCTGTAATGACGTGGAATAGGCCCACTGATCAGTGACTTGGGCTAGCTGTGAGTGCGGTGTAAAAGTTCTGTGTCTGTTTCAAAAATAAACAAAACAATATACATTCAAAAAAAATTCCAGAAATTAAATAAAATAAATAAATCTTGTTAAGTTAATAACTTTTGTTGTATAATTCAGAAAAATACATATAATATATGAAAATTTGTATAAAAAAAACTTTAACTTAAAACTATTATCAAACATTATTATGATAACAATTTAAATAATTATTGTTTAATAAATATTTTAAAAGTAATAAAACTTTGATAATTCATATTTTAATAATGGTAAATGTTAGAAATATAAATAAAATACCAACAATCTTAGAAAAATAAGAACTATAGTTTAAAAATATAATCATGCATTATTATTTCACTTAATTAAATATTTATTATCTATTAAGTATTTATAAAGTAATAAATATTATCAAATCATATCTTATTATTTATAAATCACAAAAATAAATGTAATATACCAAAATGATCACAAAAATAATATCTACATGTTAAAAATATAATATTCCACTCTAGAGTCAAATAAAAATTTAAATACTTTAATAACTTGAATTCAAATCTATTTCCTGACTTGGTAATTCATATAAGGGTAAATAAAATTTGTTAATATTTCTAAAAATTGCCAATTTAGGTCTAATAAGTAATACTAGCTTTAAATATTGATGTTATGAAGTCAAAATGGTTTAACACACTTTAAATACAATTTTATTGAATTATCCTCAACCATTAGTTTACATTATTTTATAAAAAGATCCTTATCCATTATAAAATCTCCAAGAATAATTTTGTAGTGAAATAACACCTACTCCAATACTTCAACTACAAGTTATAAACAAACCAAAACACTATATTGAATCCATAAGTAGTTAAGTAATATTACTTTCTTGTTTCCAAACCATAACCACTCATTTATAAAAGCATAAATGCTTCTATTCCATTATAATGTTAGGAAACCACTACTCAAATAGAAGTAATGTCGTTCTTAAATAACTTTAAGGTAATATTATAAGATGAGCAAATATAATATCATAAGCATTACACTTTCAAACCATCTATGTCTTTAAAGTTAACTTTAGTCTATAAGACTTTAAACATAATGCTAAAGACTTTATTATATGCTTTGTAGTTAACCTTGGTCTGTTATAATTAAGTTACAAAGCATCTCAAGTCCAGACTATTCAAGCAAGCATAAACAATATCAATCACATTCTATCAACCGTATTCTAAAAGCTATCAGGATTGTTCAAACCTTAATAAGGATATCTTTTCTTCAAAAGTTATTCGTTTTGCCACTTGAGTCAACAGATGACAATTAATCATAATCACATTACTTTATATTCTACTTGATACTTAGGATCGATAACACTTAAGTTCTTTATAAGTGACATTACTTGTAAAGTAAAACTTGAAGATAAACAATTAAAGTGTAAGCAACCTTGAGTAGCATTCCATATGTGTGTATCTTATTGTTGTATAGATACATATTGTTTCACACACACTCACAAGCCTTAATAAGAAGCACAAGTATGAAACTTATCTAAAAGGACAACACATTCTAAAAGTAACCATTCCAGTATCCAAACCATAGATCAACACTATCCCCGGGATTCGAGTTTACGAAATTGCATTACATTACTTATGCATAACAGCATCTTGCTTCTTTAAACATTAGTCCTTACCGGACCAATGATGCTGATTTTAGATGTTGGATCTTATATTGTCTTGAAGACCGTGAGTGCATAATCTTGCAATCACAAAAGGCAAGTTCACACTTGCTCATGTCCTTTGATAATTTTCTATAAATTATTTTGCAAATCCAGTGTTTTCATCACCTGCATTTGAAAAAGGACAGAAAACACTATTTTCATAATAATGTGATTATAGGTTATTTACCATGAGGTAATAACCTACTATGAAAGTTCCGGTGGTAAAGGAACATATTATCTAGGACTTAACAACCAATGTCGCCAGTGATTCTTGCGTCGTATATTACGCGTTGACCATGAGATTTGGAATGGGACGGAGAAGTCAGTTGTATCTTTTCCCTCTCGCATGGAGCCAGATGTGCGGTTCGTGGCTGTTATCACTCGTAGCGTGCATATTAATTGGTAATTCGTAGAGGATATGCAGCATATGGGTGGGAGCCCTCAACGTCCCACGATAGTTCTGGCATCTGAGCGGTATGTACCGCCAATAACCATAATTCAATAGGTGGGCTGGCGTACACCAAGGAGACATGCGGGGTCATGGAGAAGGCAGTGATTGGCTTGGATCTTATGTTGGGCCTCAAACCAAGGAAGTTTGAACGGGGACATACTCCCGACCGTGCAACAAAACCTAAGGTCTCTCATGGGTAAAGTGATGCACCTCTGTAGAGTGTAAGAACTATAACTTGTTACTCCCTGTTCCGGGAAGGAGCTGCGAACACGGTAGGAAAGGAACTCCATGAAAGTTCTGGTAAACTCGTGAAGGATGACAGACATAGTTTTTCAGAATAAAAGCAAACTTTGAATAAACGTTTACGAAAACCTGCATTGCCTACGACCTATGGTCTGTGGCTGTAGATATAGTGCATCAAACACTCCTTTTCTAGTGAACTTGCTGAGTACGCTCGTACTCAACGTATCTTCTTAACCCTTGCTAGTTTCTAAAGCCTGTACAGACGATGTCTACATCAAGTCATACCCTAGGAATCATCATCAAAGGCTAAAGCTCTTCAATGAAGTCAAGAAAGTCAACATATACATCAACTCAAGTGAAGACGAAGTTACTAATTAGATAGGAATATAATCTCTAGCCATAGAACCTATTTCTATAGTGTATTGCAATAGCAGCAATGCCAGACCATTAGTTAAGATACTAGTCTTAATAGTATGAGAGTTTTTGAGTTATTTATTTATGTTTCTTCTTTTTAAGAAGTATCTTTCTCTCTCTTTAACCTAGAGTGTTCTCTGGATCTTGTGTAAAGAGTTGAGTTGTAACCTATAGTCATGTCTTGGACCTGCTGTGTTTCTATTGTACCACTCTGAGGGATGTAATACTAGTGGACGGTGTTTCATTGGTATTATGTCAATGAATATAGTGTACTACATCATGTAGTGGTATGCTGGGTCACCGCACCATGGCTATGGCATCCAGAGCGGAGCTAGATCTGCCGAACATCACCTCCCAGATGCCAGTTGCTCTAGATGGTTCAGAGGTAGTCTTCGCTCACTTCCTTTCCCGCTATAAGCAGTATGGGCTGAAGTTTATTGACCTGTTGGCGCGGTACGCGGCGAAGCAGCAGGAGGAGGCCAAGAGAAGGTAGTATGGCTCTGAGGCCACTCCAGATGCAGGTGCCTAGACTTTGTTGTTGTAGTTTAGGATAGTATATCCTCTTCCTTTTGTAATATGTACTTTTGCTGGTGAAAAATCTTTTCTTGTGCCACGCGGTGGCCATTAATGTATATAAGTTATTTTTTCGAGCTATCTTCAGAGATGTTTGTGATGTTCATCTCCTTGCTTGTTTTCCTTTAGGGTCCTTCGGGTGGTGTACCCGTTGGTACTTCGACTGCTCTAGATCTGCGACCATCGTTGTATGATGCATCACAGCTTGTTTTCCTTTGCGACCGTGTCCGTAGCTTGTAGAAAGAGATCCTTGGCGTTCGAGGCCACGCATACGTGTGGAAGTCGAAGGCTGAGCGATCTACTGCCAGGGAGGAGTATCTGATGGGGGAGCTACGGTAGTTGAGCGAGCAACTGCAATGTGAGTTTTCTTTGAGCCGCTGCTCGGTTTCGGATGCGCCTTGTTTGTGGGTCACCTTATTCTGAGTTTCCTGCAGGTGCCAACCTTGTTCCGAGGGAGGAGAAGGAGCGCGTTGCGGTTCAGATCAATTGTTTGACCCAACAAGACTTGGAAGATAGCGGCTTCTTTTGGATGGACCGTGACCGGGCCACCATCCTTGCGACGATGCAGGATCGTGTTTATCAGGTGTCGCGGGTGCTGAAGCAGGTGAAAACTTCACTAGTGTTGATTCTGCACATCATGTTCCCTCTAGATGAGGCACCTTCCACTCTTTTTGGTTTGTTCTCGAAGTTTGGGGACATAGGTCGCGTGAGGGAGTTGGTGTGGCACCAGCTGGTTGCAGGGGTGAAGGCTGCCCTTTTGCTTGTTCGTCTGCATCGCCCTGACTTTGATCTTGCGGTTGATGCAGCTGGGCCGCCTCTTCGGCCAGACGGTGGCCTCTGGGACATGCGCCCGCATTATGCGGCTGTTAGGCAGTATGCCGAAGAGATCATGGACCTTTTTGAGAATTGGGCACACGTGATTCTTTAGAATAGATATGTCCTATAAAAATATAGATGTAAAACTTGTATATATCCGAGTGGGCTTGTTATGCCCTTTTCTGTAAAGTTTATTTGTGCTAGCACATGGTGCTTTTGCTGTGTAAATGTCTTTTTCGTTAGCTTGGCGTGGTCAGCTACTCAGGTTACATGCGTTATTCTCAGTCGA
Organism: Avena sativa; assembly: GCA_916181665.1. Lineage (NCBI taxonomy): Eukaryota > Viridiplantae > Streptophyta > Magnoliopsida > Poales > Poaceae > Avena > Avena sativa. The sequence continues at coordinate 362,658,506 of OV702284.1, read as the reverse complement.
CAAAGTCGTGAGGTGAGGCGAAGCCCCCGAGCGTGTTATAGCGAAAAGTAATTGCAAGGTAAAAGAAAATTTTCGGGCGAGTAACCTAGATTTTATTCATATCGTAACGAGGATGTACATTGTTCCGCTGAGTAGCCTTATTGAAAGTAAAGGGACAACTAGGGGTAGAATCATCGCAGACGCGCGACGTACCAGGGATTGGAGTATTCGACTCCTGACGCGATGTCCATGAGGCGATAGGCGCCGCCTGGGATGACTTCTGTGACGATGTAGGGTCCTTCCCAGGGTGACTCGAGCTTTTTCGCCCACTATTGCTTGAGTCGTAGGACGAGGTCTCCTTCAACGAAGGACCTTGGTCGCAGCCATCGGCTGTGGTAGTTGCGTAGGCTCTGCTGTTAGAACGCTGAGCGAGTCGCAGCGATGTCACGTGCCTCGTCAAGTGTTTCGACGGCATCTTCGAGTGCAGCCGTCGATTCGGCTTCGCTGTAGGCAACGACCCATGGGGCCTTGTGCCGTACCTCGGTAGGTAGTACGGCTTTGGCTCCGTGCACCATGAAGAAAGGTGTGAAGCCAGTTGCGCTGTTCGACGTTGTCCGTAGGCTCCAGAGGACGGAGGGTAGCTCCTCTACCCAAGCTCCCACAAGTCATTCGAGTGGGCTGAGCTGGCATTTCTTGATGCCTCCGCCTATGAGGCCATTGGCCTTTTCGACCTGCCTGTTGGTCTGTGGGTGCACCACTGAGGCATATGATATGTTAATGCCAAGACCCTCGCAGAAGTCCTGGAATTCTTTCGAGATGAAGTTCGAGCCATTGTCCGTAATGATGTTGTGCGGCATGCCGAACCTGTAGACTATGGACTCGAAGAACTTGACGACCGTTTTTCCGCTTTGGTTGGTGACAGGCATGGCCTTGATCCACTTGGTGAATTTGTCGACTGCGACCAGGAGGAAGACGTCGCCTCCTGGCGAGGACTTTGGCAGTTTGCCGATCATGTCGAGGCCCCATTGGGCAAAGGGCCAGGCTAGTGGTATGGTCCTAAGCTCCGATCCTAGTGCGTGTGGCTTGTCCGCGAACCTTTGGCAGCTGTTGCACCTTCAGACGATGTCCTTAGCATCGTTCATGGCCGTTGGCCAGTAAAATCCAGCTCGCAAAGCTTTGGCGACGAGGGCGCGACTGCCTGCGTGATGACCGCAGATGCCCTCATGGATGTCTTGGAAGATGGTTTTGCCGACGCCGATGGTGACACACCTTTGGAGCACACCCGAAATTCTGTGCTTGTATAGCTCGCCATTGTGGAGGGTGTATGCTTTGGAACGGCGATATTTGTGGCGGGCATCTGTCGGGTCGTCGAGAAGTTCCTTGTTTAGGAGGTACCGAAGGTACGGCTGCGTCCATGGTTCCTCGATTGCCATGACCTGCATCAGGCTAATGAGCTCGGCCTCCGTGTCAAGCTTTTCATGCCCTTCATGCCCTTCGGGTGGCGCGGCCCCCGAGTGCTCGGCTTCTTCGGGTGATCCCTTGGGTAATTTCCTTTTGATAGAGGGTATGCAGATTTGTTCAAGGACACACATGGTGGCACCCGTGCGCAGGTGGAGCCGATGTTGGCGAGTCTATCGGCTTCCTTGTTGCTTTCCCTTCCAACATGTTGAAGCCTGCAGCCGTCGAAATCTCCTTCGAGTGAGTTGTAGAGCACGTGATACACGATCATGTTGGCGGTGTGGGAGTCGCATTAGTTCATCGTTTGCTGGACGATGAGGTTCGAGTTACCGTAGATGACTAGGCACGTTGCGCCGCAGATCTTTGCCATCCTCATGCCGTGGATGAGGGCCTCGTATTCAGCCTTGTTGTTGGAGGCGCGAAACTTCATCCGAAGGACGTATTTCATCTTATCACCTTGTGGGGACGTCAGTATGATGCCAGCTCCTGCTCCAGCCTCACGCTTGGATCCGTCGAAGTGCATCGTCCATGACTGCATCATGTTCGGGGTGTCCGGCAGCTGGAGCTCCATCCAGTGGACGAGGAAGTCAGGGAGGACCTGAGATTGATCGCCTTGCGCTGCTCGTAGACTATGTCCAGAGGGGATAGCTCGATGCCCCACAGGGCTACGCGTTCCGTGGCTTCGGGGTTGTTCAGGATGTTGGACAGTGGTGCCTCGTTGACGACCATTATCTGATGCTCCTAGAAGTAGTGGCTCAGCCGACGAGCCATCATGAACAAGCCGTAGGCGAGCTTCTGGTAGTGAGGGTACCTCTGTTTTGTTGGCATCAGTACCTCGCTGAGGTAGTAGATTGGGCGTTGGACCTCATGGGTCTTGCCATTTTTGGGTCGCTCGACCACGAGTACGGTGCTTACCACCTGGTGTGTGGCTGCGATATATAGCAGCAGAAGCTCGCGTTCTTTTGGCATGACCAGAACAGGCGAGGTGGAGAGCATCCGCTTCAGGTCTTCGAAGTGTCGTCTGCCTCGGGTGTTCACTCAAATTTGTCGGCTTTGCTTCAGGTCTTTTGGCATGACCAGAACAGGCGAGGTAGAAAGGTAGGGCTTTCTCACCCATGCGGCTGATCGATCCGCTCAGCGCTTCGATGCACCCAGCTAGCTGCTGGACGCCTTTGAGGTTTTTCGGCTTTTCCATGGTCAGTATGGCCCGGATTTTCTTTAGATTCGCCTCGATACCCCATTGAGAGATGAAGTAGTCGAGTAGTTGGCCAGATGGGACGCCAAAGGCGCACTTTTCTGGATTCAGCTTGATCTTGTAGTGATCAAGGTTATAAAATGTCTCGCGGAGATCGTCGATCAGTGTCTTGGCTTCTCTGGTCTTGATGACTATGTCGTCGACATAGACTTGGATGTTGCGACCGATCTGGTTCTTTAGACATGCCTGCATGCACCTCTGGTACGTGGCACCTGCGTTCTTTAGCCCGAAGGGCATGGTGTTGTAGCAGAACACTCTGAACGGCGTAATGAACGCTGTTTTCTCCTAATCTTCGACCTTCAGCCAAATCTGATTGTAGCCTGAGTAGGAGTCGAGGAAGGAGAGTTTCTCGCATCCTGCAGTTGAATCGATAATATGATTGATCTGAGGAAGAGGGAAGTAGTCCTTGGGGCAGTGTTTGTTGAGGGGCGTGAAGTCCACGCACATCCGCAAGATGTCCGTGTCCTTTTTTGGGGACCAACAAAGTATTAGCCAGCCACTCTCTCTCCTTGATTTCTCAGATGAAGTTGGTGTCAAGGAGTCTGTTGACTTCGATTCCAACTGCTTCTGCTCGTGGTTCGGACAGTCGTCGGATCGACTGTTTTGACCGGCCTTGCGTCGGGGAACACATTGAGTGCATGCTCGGAGAATTCCCTGGGAACTCCTGGCATGTCCGCAAGACACCAGGCGAAGATTTCCCAGCGCTCACGGAGGAATTCGACGAGCGCGCTTTCTTATGTGGGGCTAAGGTCGTTGGCGATCAGCGCCGTCTTGGAGGCATCGGTTGGGTGGACCTGCATCTTTTTTGTGTTGACTGTGGAGTCAAACGACATGTCAGGTGAGTTTTTCCTGGCGATTGGGGGTGCCCCATTGTCTGTCACCTCTCGGAGCCTCGTGAGCTCTTCTTGCATGCCGAATGATTGGGAGATTCTGTTGAAATCTCTATCGCAGTGGTCCGATCGGGTGAAGCTTGCCTGGACTGTGATGACGCCCTTGGGCCCTGGCATCTTGAGCAGTAGGTACGCGTAGTGCGGTACTGCTAGGAATCTTGCAAACGCCACACGCCCGAGGATGGCGTGGTATTGTGATGGCCAATCCACCACTTCGAACTCGAGCCGCTCGCATCAAAAGTTTTCGGGCTTGCCAAAGATGACGTTGAGCCATATTTTCCCTAGGGGGTATATGCCCTTCCCTGGGACTATGCCGTCGAAAGTTGTATCGGATTGTTCCAGGCTGCACAGCTGGATCTGCATTGCTGCGAGGGTGCTGGCGGACATCAGGTTGATGCCGCTGCCACCGTCCATGAAGACGTGGCTCATCTCGAATCCTCCGATCTGCGCCTCGAGCACCACGGCAGCATGACCTAGGCGAGGGATCTGGCGGGGATGGTCCGAACAATCGAACGTGATGCAGGACTCCGAGCCACTGAGGTACTCAGGGATGGCGGGCAGAGCGGTTATAGCGAGGCTGACCTGCCGAGTGATCTTCTTTTGCACCCTATTGGTAGGGCGTCCCTTCTAGATCATGAGGGACCCTTTTGGCGGTGGGTGTCCACTTGTGTTGTTGTTTGGTGTAGGTGCAATTGCTAGATTCGACGGTCCCACGGGTGGTGGTGGAGGAGCTCCGCGGGCGATGTTACCTGGTGCGGGTGCGGGTCCGAACCCAGGGTTCACAATCTGGCGTCGCATTTGGTTGAGACCCTCGCTGAGCTTCTAGAACTCGCGGAAGTCCTTGAGCATGTGGCTGGCCTTCTTTTTGCCATCCTACTTGTCGATGTAGAAGTGGATGGTGCATGGACCCAATAACTTGTCGTATGCTGAGGGTTCGTTGTCACGGTCACGACGCTGCCATGTTTGTGTTGGGTGTCCCCCGTCACGGAAGTTGCCTCCGCGGTATCCTCCGCTGTTGCGGTTGTTGTCGTTGCGGCGGCCGGCGTAGCCAACCGCAACCATGTCGGGTCCGTCGCGATCGTCGTAGACGCGCGATCTTCGTTTGCTACGGCGTTTGCGCCTATGGACGTATTCATCCTCGTCATCTGAATGTGATCGGAGGAGGGAATCCTCGCCATCTGCCCACCTGTTGGCAATGTCCATGAGGTGGTCGAGTGTCTTGGGCTTGACGCGCCCAAGTTCTTCCTTGAAGTCCGGGCGCTTGACGCCATCCTTGAAGGCGTCGATCGTCCTCTCCTCGGAGATGTGTGCCGCGGAGTTCTTGATGTTGAACCAGCGCAGGATGTATAAGAGAATGGATTCGTCCATACATTGAGTGCAGGCCCGCAGTTCCTCTATCGAGGCTGGCCTCTTGCTGGTGCCCTTGAAGTTTTGGATGAAACTATATGCCAGTTCCTCCCAGCTTCGGATGGAGCCTGAGGATAGGCTGCTGAGCCAGATCCGGGCAGCGCCTGTCAGCTGCAGCTGAAGGCATTGCAGGGCGGTGTTCTTGTTGCCACCATGCAGCTTGACGGACAAGAGGTGGTCGCTGAGCCAGGCCTTCGGATCCTGCGTGCCATCGAACTTCGGAGTGTCCGAAGGAAGCTTGAAATTTTTCAGCATCCACGTGCACCGAACAGATCTGCTGAAGCATCGAGCTCCGCACAGTTCTCCATCGTCTTCTTCTTCGGATTTGGTTGAGCACGCGCGTTTGGCGCGTGCCTTGTCAACCTTGCGTTGGGTGAGGTCATTTCGAGCGTCGTAGTCGCGGCTGTGACGTCTTGGACTGTTGCGACGTCGAGGTAGATCATGCTCATCCTCGTCGGATGAGGGTGTGGGGCTGCGGTTGAATCTGACCGCAACCTTTTTCTTCGGATCCGTAGGGGCTTCTTTGTGGAGCGCAGCTCCGACAAGTCCGAGTCCGACTAGTGCGGAATTGTGCATGGAGCTCTTCGGGGTCCCCCACCAGAGGTGGATGGGATGCGAGGTACGTGGTGGCTGTCATGATCGCAGCCTGCGGCGTCTTCGGTATGACGTTGTCGTTGATGTCCATCTCCATGGAGGACGTGTTGAGGGTTTTGGTGACCTCATGTCTCGCAGCGGGGTCCATGTTATCTATGCGAGAGTGGTGGTGGCACGACAGATGCCATGGGTAGGCTAAAGTATGGGGCCAATGGATGCTAGTAGGATCCGGGGAGGGAAGATGTAGTGATTTCTACACTCAAATGACTAACATGTAGATCTTTATTTCTCTTCTTTAGGACTACAAGTGCTCCTTGAGTTGTTTCCAGGAAGAAGAGAGCTACTACACGAGCCTTACGGCGTAGAATGAATCAATCCCCCTCTCAGGAGCTATCGTCCCCCCTTATAAAGAGGTGCATTAGTTCCTTCTAGGGCTGACGTGGCAAGCATATTCTTGGAATATGCTTGTCCCAATATGGTAACTCGGCGGCCTCCTTTTCGTGTCCCCCTTCTATCGGCGGCAATGTTCCAGAGAGCTTCACATGCGCGCCTCGGGCTCCCTGACTGTCACCTCCGTGACCTTCTTCTGCCCTTCTGCTGCTCTGCTCCTGTCCTTTGTGCTTGGCCCTATTCAGATTCCTCCTAGCCAGTGACTAGGGTTTGACTATAGGAACCTCCTACTCCTGCAAGCTTCGCGCTACTCGGCCTTGCCTCGCATAACTCGGCTCGGCCTTCACCTGCATTCAAGTTAGTCAGACTCGCTCAGCCGACTTAACTCATACGTCGGCCGGATAAGGTGCTAATCCTTCTGTAGCTGTCCTGGCCTTGCTTACCTCGGCCGACTCTTACATGACTCGGCCGATACAAACAGTAACTCGGCTCAAGACAAGGGAGACTCCTTTCATCTTTCCCCTATATTGACCCTATCCAGGGTCACCTCCCCAACATTAGTCCCCGAAGCTGGTGTGGTCCTGCATGTAACCTCGGCCGGGCCACATCAGTTTCCCAACGTACGTCTCTCCTTATTTCCGAGTTACTTCTTTCTGTTCGAGGTATTCGTGCAGCTTCATGAGCACGCCTCTTCCTACGTGTACCACTCATCATTATTCCTCTAGTTTTTTGTTCCTCTACAGTGCCCACTGACAAGCTACAGTGATTACTGCGCCCGTCGCATCGGCGTAGTGACGCCTAGAGTACCGCATCGGTCAGGAGGCCCGATCCCCTCCTGCGCCGTGTGGTCTTCGGTGTGGATCCACTTAGTAGCGTATGGTTCCGCAGCACGCGTGATCTACACGGTTTTCGTGCGCACCCACGATCCCACTACCACCAGGACCGCGCGGTTATAAGGAGAGGTGCGGGGCTAGAGGATTTACTTTCCCCCTTCGCTCACCCTTCTTCTTCTTCCTCACGCTGGTGCCTCCATTCCTATGCTAGCGGCTGCGCCATCATCGATCTCCCCGACGGCCACGCTGCAGTTCTTCTGGTCCGGCGACTTCACCGCCGCGCGCTTGCTCCGGCACCTTCGCCGATGAGTTTTTCTACGGTCCCGCCGTTAGGTTTCTTCCCTAGGCGCCTCTTCTGCTTTTCTAGATTGCTTGCGGCGGTTCTTTTTCGTTCCACCGCCATGCCTGCTAGAATCACGACGGGCCCTGCTCCTCTAAGCCTCTCTTCGCCGCTTTCTTTTCCTCCGTTGATTCCTCCAGCGAGCCCATGTCTAGTTCTGCTAGCGGAGCCCTCGTCGAGGAGGATGATTTCGCATCCGGTCTAGAACGGGGTTCTTGGCAGGGTTCTTCTGTCACTCGCCGTGAGGTAGAGTGGCTAATCAGGACGCGTTGAATCCCTGCCGAGGTAAGCTGTCGCTTGCCCGGCAATGAATCCTCTCCCGTCCTCAATGAGGGAGAATACATAGTCTTTATGTCCCATTTTGCTCGCGGTTTCGGCCTCCCCTTAGCGATTTTGCTAGGGAGTTCCTCGATTACTTTGGCCTCCAGCCGCATCACTTGTCTGCCAATTCTATTGCCTCCTTGTCAGCTTACATCTCGGCCTCGGAGGGATACTTCGGCCTCTGGCCCTCCGTACCTGTTTGGTCTAAATTCTTCTAGACCCGATCTAATGTTGTACCGGACAAATCTCTTCACCCTTCCGAGAAGTCCCTTACCCAGTGCGGGGCCGCGTCCATTACTCCTCGGAGAAACTCCGAGTTCCCTCGTGTCGCCAGCCTCGAGTCTTGCAAGAAATGGCATAGATCATTTTTCTATGTCAAAAACGCTGGAAAAGAAGATAAGATTCGGCTCCCCGCCTTTTCTATTGGCACCCCTTCCAAGAAGAATTGGAACTACAATCCTAGGAAGAGCCATACTTTGGCCGAGGCATTCGAGATTCGGCTCAAGGAGTTGATCCGCGTCGGGCTCCGTGGTGAGGATCTGATGACCACATTCATCAGCAGCCAAATCTGCCCTTTCCAGCTTCGCTCTCACAAGCTTTGTTACATGAGTGGTCCTCTCGATCCCAACCGAGTTTTGACGGTTGAGCTCGACGACTATCTTATTTATAAGCGTGTTCGAGCTATCTTCAAGACCAATATGCCGGAGGATTGGGCATGGGGACTGAAGCCGTTCACCCGCGAGAATCCTCCTCCTCAGGTAAATTTACACGTTGGTGTTTGTTTCCGAGTCGCGTTTGTGACTGTTCTTTTGCTAACTCTACTTTGTTTCTTCTCTCGCAGAGGTTTACGGAACAAAATATCGAGGATGCCGAGGTTATGGCTCTTCCGTGGACTGCAGATCGGGATACCCCGGACAACGGGGAACCTGACTCGGAAGAGTTTGTCCCTAAGTCGGATGTTGCTCCGGCTCGCGCCCGTGGTAAGACCTCGGCCCACGGGGATGAAGGTGACTCAGACGACGTCCAAATTCTTGAGGTAGTTGCCGCGATGCCTATCTCTTACGCATTTACGGCTCCTACTTTGCCAGCTAATCGAGCCGGCCAGGTGCACGACGTCGAGCCTCTTGCTTCTCGAGCTCCTGCTGCGTCGAAGAAGCGCACCGCTCCGGCAAGTCCCTCCGATGCTGCCCCCAAGAAGCGAATGAAGAAGTCTTCTCAGCATATTCCGAGGCGTAAGACCATGCCTGGGGTTACTGGGTGAGTTTATTTTTATTCGTATTTCTTGTTTCTCTCTTTCTGTCTTTTGATTCGACTTTTTGTCCTTTGCAGAGCTCCTCTCTCTGTCAAGCTGAGCGGTCCGAGTATGACAAGCCATACAACTCGGCATCCTTCTCCTCCACCCCCGGAGGATATTCGGTCTCCCAGTCCCTCTCGAGTTGACTCTCCTCCTGCGCCGACTCATACATCGCCTCAGCTAAATGTATCCACAGCTCCCACCGTCAACGCCGACATAACTCCGCCGGTAGATCATCCTGTTGAACCTGTTGCCCCTCCTCAGACCGTCAAGGTTTCCCCCCAACGATCCTTTGATCACCACAATCCCAGCTGCTACTCCCGCTCCAGCCGAAGGTATCACCATCTCGGCCCCCTTGGAAACCATAGTTCCCCCTGCTCCTCAGGAAGTGATTCCTAATACCGAGGTTGCCGCCCCTGCCGAAGCCTCTCATAAGACTAGGAAGGTTGTTGTTACCAAACCTTCAGCATCTCAGAAGGGGCCGGCTAGCTATTCTCAACCCAACATAGCTGATGCACTCCGCAAGGGGGCTTCCGCTGCTAAACCTGTTGTCACCCCGGCTGCCGGCACTCAGCTTACTCTTCACAAGAGTCCTGCGACGGCGGTAGTTACCCAATGGGTCCGAGGTAAAGTACTGACCTGTACTGAGAGTGGGAACAACCTCGGCTCTTTGGTGGAATACGCTAATAACTGGAACACCGCCGATCAGCTTGAGGGAAATCCGAGTAGCCAACCATTTCAGCTTTCCGACATTAGCAGTCGTTTGCATATGGCTGCTAAGATTGTTCTTGACAGTGATAAGATGAACGAGGTAAGCGCTTCTGTTGATACTTTGTCTGTTATTCAAATGATAGTATATATACACTAGTCCCCGAAGCTTGCAACCGAATAATTTGTTGTTCGTTTGGAAGCTTAGTTAGGCTTCAAATGCATTATTTGCTAAGTCAATTTCCTGCATGACTTGGATTGACCGTGGTCAATCCATATTCTGAATTAAGTTTTACTTGATTCGGATCTGTTTTAGCTTTGAATATCCAGCCACCTAGATCTGAGTTAAGTTTTGCTTGACTTGGATCTGCTTTAGCTTTGAATATCCAGCCACCTAGATTCGAGTTAAGTTTTACTTGAATCGGATTTGTTTTAGCTTTGAATATCCAGCCACCTAGATCCGAGTTAAGTTTTGCTTGAATCGGATCTGCTTTAGCTTTGAATATCCAGCCACCTAGATCCGAGTTAAGTTTCTCTTGATTCGGATCTGTTTTAGCTTTGAATATTCAACCACCTAGATCCGAGTTAAGTTTTGCTTGACTCGGATCTGCTTTAGCTTTGAATATCCAGTTGTGTAATTCACTTTGGTACTTAGGTTGCCCATGATCGGCGGATAGCCGAATTCCAAAGGTTGCTCTTTGCACACAAGAAATTGCAAGAGAAATATGAGAAGGTTGTCCCCGTAGTGAAGAAAACTGGTAATTTAATAAATCTTTGTATTGTTCCTTAAGTTCTCAACATTTTTTGGCTTGACGTGCTAATTCACTCTTTGCTGGTATGCAGCTAGTATTAATAATCTTAATACCCTCCTTACCAAGAAAGTTGACGCTCTGGAAGGTTAGTTACCCTTTTCGTCTTGTGATTTGTTGTCTTTTGTTCGAGATAAATCCTGGGTTTCTTATAACCTTCCGGCTTTGGTATAGCCGAGTTATAAACACTTTCAGCGTTGCATCAACAATGCATATCCATGCCAGATATGATGCTGCATTTTTTAGAACAAGCCGCCACTCATTCGGCGCAAGTTAAAGAAAAGGATGATGAGATAACCCGGTTACGTGCCGAGGTTGAGTCTCTCAAGATTTCGCAGAAATCCGAACTGGAAAAAGTTGATCAGGAATTTTCTGAAGAAAAGAATCGACTGAGCCTACAGTTGCAGAAAGATAAGGAACTCCACGATGCTGCCGAGATGAAGAACCGGACAATGAGCGAGGAAATCACTCGCTTTGAGAAGAATAAGGCCGACTGGACCCAGGATCTCCAGAAAATGTTGAGTTACATTCATCGTAAGTCTTCGACCGTGGCCGAGTTATTTTCTTCTCTTTCTTATTTTTAACTGATATGCTTTCCTTTCGTGTAGATCATTTTCCGGAGGCGAGACCAGTGAGCTCTAAGGCAGTGATTTCTGATCATCAGCGCCGAGGTGTTCCCGCAGATTCGAGTCCAGAATATTCAATGGAAGACTTCCTGATTGCCGTCGGTGCTGCTATTGGACCAATGAAGATTATGGGAAGAGATCTGGTGCAAGCAGCCATTCGGGCATATCCTGTTCTTTGGCCGAATACCTCTGGAACTCCTGATATTGACGAAGTCAAAATACTTGTGGAGAGATTAATGGCATCTCGGACCCAGTTAAATCTCTGGAGGGAATCTGCTGGGAGGGCTGGTCCTGATATGGCACTTACAGTCATTTTGTCTTGGTATGAGGACATCTCCCTGGACACTCTGATGAACTTGCGCACTGGCTCTCGTTGGGTTAAGGATCCAGAGTTCGTCGCTCGCCGCCAAGCTCGTGCCTTCCAGCTTATTGAGTATGCTGACGTGCATAACTGGATTGAAGGGCCGAGTTTTGTTTCCAATCCGCCGGATGATGTCGAAGTTGAAGATGCATCTGATGATGATTCGGCCGATCAGGATGAAGCAGAAGGTGACTCGGACAATTCTCATGACTCAAATGCAAGCTCGGATGAGGATGGCGATGCGCGATCGTCTTCTAAAGGGACTGAGGATTCTCGAGCTCAAGCTAATGTTTCTCAGCAGCCGAGGCTTGCCCCCAAGGTTATTATTGCTTCTATTGAATGCGAAGTAACTTCTTCTGAGGCGCCGGTTACCTCGGAGCACCCAGTTCCTGAAAATACCTCTGCGTAGGGGACCGAGGTCGCCCCGCCATCATCCGAGATACCCATTCCTGATGCTCCTGATCATGCTGCTGCCCCTTAAGGGTGCCCTGGCCCTTTTTGCTATTTAGGTTCAAAAAACTCTAAGTTACTTTCAGTCCCCGGTATGTCGGGCGTATGATGTATGTGGAACAATTGTCCGGCTTTTGGTGTGGTGTGAACCTTTTTGCCTTTCGCCGCTGAGGCATGGGTGATGGTCATTATTATTACTCTATCTAAACAAGTCTCATTGCTTTATATCTTTCCTTTGGCGAACTTTGATTTTGTAAGTTCGGATTGTATTTTCCCATGTGGCTGACCTTAGTTCGGCATTTATCTTGCTTGCCCTTCGTAAACTCGACAGTGTAGCTATTGGGTTTTCAACTTCTATCTGAAGGACAAAGCCCGAAGCCCATATCTGGTAAAGTGATACAATAAGTTGCATCCCTTATCATACTTTGATTTTCTGGGGTTGTTATCCTTTTTTGCATTATCCTTAGAGATCTTTGTTTGTTTTCGCTTTGCTATTCCTCTGATTACTGAGACAAGTTTATATCATATCTCGCAAGTTATGATCAACAATTTTGGGGAGTCCCCGAGTCTGTAGCTGAGCTATGGAGCTTTTATGTGTCTGGCGACAAATAGTGGGTAATACAAATCAGTCCCCGAGTTATCACTTGAGTTATCGAGTTCTTGCGTGTGCTTAAAGAATATATAGGATCATGCAGCAGTCCCCGAGTTACAAACTGGGTCGCCGAACTATAATTCATGGCTCAATGCAGAGAATACTAGGGGGTAGTCCCCGAGTTATCGCTCAAGGTGCAGAAGTTTAATACACATTTTTAGAACAAGAAATAATCATGGGGCAGTCCCCGAGTCAATGCTCGAGGTATCGAGGTTTTAATGCATAATCCGAAATAAGGGATAATACGGTGCAGTCCCTGAGTCGCTGCTCGACGTGCTGAAATTTAACACAATTCAAAATAAGAAATAACATGGTGCGGTCCCCTAGTCATTGCTTGAGGTGCCGAGGTTTAACACATAATTCAAAAATAAGAAATAACACGGCGCAGTCCCCGAGTCACTGCTCGAGGTGCCGAAGTTTACTACATATTCTTAAAAAATAGAAACAACATTATGCAGTCCTTGAGTCGCCGCTCGAGGTGCCGAGGTTCAATACACGCTTGATACTCCAACTTGATGTGTCACATTACGACGTACAACATATGGCTCCTAAGTGTAGAATGGGTGAAGTAAAGCTATGTTCCACGGTCTTTTTGATTCGTCGTCGGCTTTGTTTGCCTTGTTCTTTTCTGGTGACTGAGCATTGATTAGGTAATATGCATCATTGTGCAATGCTTTACTCACGATGAATGGTCCTTCCCATGGGGGTGATAGTTTGTGCATGCCGGCTGTGCGTTGCACTAGCCGAAGAACCAAGTCTCCTTCTTTAAAAACTCTTGGATTGACTTTCTTGCTGTGATATCGTCGGAGGTCTTGCTGATAGATAGTTGATCTTGATAATGCCAATTCCCTGGCCTCTTCTAGCAAATCGACATCGTCTTGCCGAGCTACCTCATTTATCTCAGCAGTTGTGTACTGGGTCACTCTTGGCGAATCATGCATTATGTTGGCTGGAAGCACGGCTTCTGCCCCATATACCAGAAAAAATGGGGTATACCATGTTGACCTGTTTGGTGTAGTTCTGAGGCTCCACAGTACTACTGGTAGTTCCTCGATCCAGCATCCTGCCGACCTTTGCAGAGGTTCAACAAGCCGGGGTTTTATTCTGGACAATACCAGCCCATTCGATCTCTCTACCTGCCCGTTTGATGCTGGGTGAGCCACCGAGGCAACATCTAGTCTTATGTGTTTCTCTTGGCAGAATCTAGCGAAGGCTCCTTCAGCAAAATTGGTGCCATTGTCTGTAATAACACTGTGTGGATAACCATATCTCAAGATAATATCTTTGAGGAACTTTACTGCTGTTGGTCCATCACATTTTCTTATTGGTTTTACCTCGATCCACTTTGTGAATTTATCCACCATGACTAGAATGTGAGTCATACCGCCCCGGGCTGACTTGAACGGACCTACCATATCCAAGCACCATACAGAAAATGGCCAAGTAATTGGTATTGTCTTTAATTCGGACAAGGGCATATGTATCTTGCTGGCATATCTCTGGCAACCGTTACATTTTTCTACCAGTTATTTTGCCTCCTTCAATGTCGTCGGCCAATAAAATCCATGCCTGAATGCTTTAGATACTAAAGCTCTAGACGAGGCGTGATGCCCGCATTCTCCCTGATGTATATCCAGGAGTATTTCCTAGCCTTCTGCCGAGTCAACACATCTTTGCAGCACGCTTGTGACGCTTCTCTTATACAGTTCATTGTTTATGATCGTATAAGCTTTTGCTCTTCTTGTTGTCTGTCTAGCCAGTACCTCATTACTCGGCAAGATTGCGTCCTTAAGAAAGGTGAATATGGGTTGTGCCCATGCCGACATGATTTTATCTGGGGTAATATCACTATCGATTTCCATATTTTCTGTCGACATAACAGCTTTGGATTTTTCTGTATTCACTCGTGCGATGGACGGGTTCACTTTCAGAAAGTCCGGGTTGCATTCTTTGTCGATTTCCATTGGCACACTTCCTTCTTTCAATTCTGCCGAGATATGAATTGACTCGGACTCTGGTGATGGTGTAATCGATGGTTTTCTCAGGTGCTCTAGGGCGATACCTGGGGGAATTGACTGCCTAGTTGAGCCGAGTTTTTACAGTGTGTCTGCAGCGTCATTCTCCGCCCGAGGTATATGATGGAACTCGCATCCATCAAAGTATCCACTGATTTTTTGCACATGAAATCTATATAGGCCATATTTGCATCCAATGCATCCCAATTGCCTGATACTTGCTGTACTACTAGATCCGAATCCCCGTAGCATAGGATCCGACGTATACCGATCTCTTTTGCCACCTTTAACCCATGGATGAGTGCTTCATACTCGGCTACATTGTTTGATGCGGCAAAATGTATTTGCAGCACATATTTTAGCTGATCTTTTTTCGGCGAAGTTAACACTATCCCTGCCCCCAATCCATTTCTCAGCTTGGATCCGTCAAAATGCATTGTCCAATAATTTGGATCTGGTAATGGCGGCTCATATTGTACCTCGGCCAAATCCACAAAGAAGTCGGCCACTGCCTGAGATTTGATTGCATCTCGACTATCGAATTGCGAAGCATAAGGTGATAACTCGATTGCCCATTTTGCTATTCGGCCACTTGCATCTTTGTTGTTCAATATCTCGGCGATGGGCGGTTCACAAATCACTTTTATCGGATGTTCTTCGAAGTAATGTTTAAGTTTTTTCGCCGACATGTATACTCCATAACCATCTTTTGGTAGTGCGGGTAGTTCTGTTTTGAGGCCGATAGTACCTCGCTTAGGTAATATACCGGCCTTTGTATTGACTTATCACCTTCATTCCGTTCAACGACAACCACCGCACTTACCACTCTGTTAGTGGCAGCTACATAAAGTAACATAGGTTCTTTTGACAGTGGAGAGGCCAAGATTGGTGCTGTGACCAACATCTTTTTCAACTCATGAAACGCATTATCTGATTGCGGTGTCCAAATGAACTTATAAGATTTTTTCATCAGTTGATATAGAGGTAATGCCTTTACCCCCAGCCGACATACAAATCGACTCAGCGAGGCCAGGCAGCCCGTGAATTTTTGTACATCATTTAGACACCTCGGCAATTCCATTTTTTTAACTGCTCGGATTTTAGTTGGGTTTGCCTCTATACCTCGGCTGGATACGAGAAAACCGAGTAATTTTCCAACCGGCGCACCAAAGGTACATTTTTCCGGGTTAAGCTTCATTCGGAACCTTCTCAAGTTTGCGAACGTCTGCCGAATATCATCTAGGAGCGTTTTGCTCTCTTTGGTTTTTATAACCACGTCGTCTACATATACTTGTACATTTTTTCCTATCTGGTCATGTAGACACTTTTGCATGCATCTCTGGTATGTTGCTCCTGCATTACGCAGGCCGAATGGCATGGTGCGATAGCAATAAGCCCCGTACGGGGTAATAAACACAACCTTTATTTGATCGGCCGGATTTAACGGTATCTGGTGGAAACCAGAATACATGTCTACAAATGACAACAGCTCACAACCGGCCGCAAGGAGCCGAGCTATCTCATCCCCTATTATTTTTCTCCTTTCTTCGGCGAAGCGGCGGAGAGGTTGCTTCACCGGCCTTGCTCCTGGACTTACATGCAAAGAGTGCTCAGCCAACTCCCTCGGTACACCTTGCAGGTCTTGAGTTGACCATGCAAAGATATCCCGATTCTCACGAAGGAAGTTGGTGAGCTCGCCTTCCTATTTGGCATCTAGGCCGGCACCAATCGTGATGGTGTGCTCTGGGAACTGCTCATCTATCTGGATCTTTTTTGCCTCTTTAGTCGGCTGGAAAGAAACACTTCCATGTGGGTTGTCTAATGCCGGCATATTCAGCTGTGCCGACTAAGCGAGAGCTGCTACCTCCTGAATCCTTCTTTTTTCTCTTGCAATCACCAATGACTCGGCCAGGTTTGATCCGGCCGAAGCACACTCCATCGATTTTCTGTAATCTCTGGCTACTGTTATCACCCCTTGTGGTCCGGGTAATTTCATTTTCAAATAAGTAATGTGGCAGCTACTCATGAATTTTGCCAATGCTGGCCGTCCGAGTAAAGCATGATAGCAGCTTTCTAAGTCCACCACTTCAAATTCCAAATTTTCCGCTCTGCAATTTTCCCTTGTGCCAAATAATACATCTATTCGGACTTTCCCAATGGGTTCACACGAAAGTCCCGAGACTATTCCATGGAACGTGGTTCTCGTGGATTGCAGCATATTCTGTGCTATTCCGAGTTTGTGCATTGTATCCTTGTACATGATGTTGATACTACTGCCATTGTCAATGAGTACTTTTGAGAATTTTACATTGATGCTGGGCCCGACAAATGTCGGATCTAATACGAGTGCGTACGACCCTGGATTCGGCATTATCTTCGGGTGATCCTTTATGCTCCAGGTTATTTCCTGATCGGACCAAGGCACGTACCTTGGTACCGTCGGCATAACAACATTTACTTCCATATGCCGGCGTTATACACTTTGCCTGTCTTACTGTTCTGTTGTGAACATGCAATATGATTGATGATGCTCCCTATAATCATTACGTTCGTTGTTTCCGGGGTTTGTCCTTCCATACGGACCTTGATTTATCACTTGATGCACTGCATCCCTCCGGTCCGTGTTGTCATACCTCGGCGGAGGTGGTGGCAACGTTAACTGCTGCGCATTTGCTCCAGTTAGTTGTGGCTGCTGCTGCTGATGCGCTTGATGAGGGGGCGCTTGCATGCCTGCCGGGTTCCCCATTGCATTTTTCATCCAAGCACATTGACGAGTTGTATGATTAGCCGGCTTTGCCGGGTTTGGAGTGTGAAACTTACACGGTTGATCCAACATGGAATCAAATGTGTATTTCGGCCTTTCTTGCCACTGCTTTTTCTGTTCTGGTGTCCACTATTTCTTTCCTTCATTCCTCGGTGTCCACTGCTGAGGACCATTTTTCTGTCACTGACTATTTCCGTGACTCGGCTGATCCTGTACTAATGCTGCCACCTGATTGGAAGTATATCTGTAATCCGGTCTTTCGTCCCTTCTTCTACCTCGGAATTCATTGCACCTTGATGACCCGGCTACATCTCTTGTATATTGATCCCGGTGCTCCCGATGCTCTGCCGACATTAATTCCGGTTGCGTCGGATCCCCTAAAGCATACGAATCTGCTATCCTGATAGTCTCTGCCAATGTAGTCGGCATATATCTTTGCAGCCTTTGCCATAATACACTTCCATATCGGCAGCCTTGGGCAAACCAAGCTATTGCTTGAGACTCTATAACCCCTTCGCATGAGTTTCTGAGGTTACACCACCGAGTCAAGAATTCTCTATCTGTTTCATTCGGCCTATGCTTGCACATAGCGAGCTGCTGTGGCATGTTTGGCCTTTTATACGTACTGGTGAAGTTGCTGACAAACATCTCTTCAAAATCTAGCCAACAGTGGATACCGCCCGCTGGCAGATTGTTCAGCCATACTCTGGCTGGTCCTTCCAGCATCTGTGGGACGTATCTCACCGCCCATCGTAAGTTTCCACTAGCAATTTTCACTTCTGTGGCATAGTCAATCAACCAATCATGTGGTTTTGTGCTCCCATTGTATGTTTTCGTGCCCCTTTCCAGTTGAAAGTTTGGCACCGGTGGTTCGCCCATGATCCGATGTCCGAAACACGCCGGACCAGGCAGACCCTGTTCCTCCAATCACTTGATGGCAAGTTTCTGTAAATGATTCTCTCCTGTATTCCATAATGGTTGTTCCCACGATGTCCTGCATACTCCATATCTGTGTAACCATCTTTGTACCTCTCGTTTGCTTGATTATGGTGAACTGGCCTCATTTCTCGCTCTTGCCGAGGCTCATACCTCGGCTGAGGTTCGGGCGGTGGGTCTCTCCTTCCCTCTGTCGGGTTATTGTTCTCATGATTTCCTCTTCCGAGGTCTCCATTACCTCAGCTTTCGTTACCTTTGTTGGCACAGCCAGGGTTTCTATCGCCACTGTTACCTCGGCTCCCATTGCCTATGTTTTCATTGATCTTTCCGGCTACTGCCGGATCATACGAAACAATTTGCTTATTTCTTTTTCCTGAAGTTACTGCTCTATCTTTTCGCGCATTGTTTCCGGGTAAGGATGCTGCTGCCACTGATAGTGCGGGCGCTGCTCCAGCCGAATGAACCATACGCGAGGCTCCCGGTCTTGCCGGGTCGGCCCTAAGCATTTCTTCATTCTGTTGGTTCGCGATGCGTACCAGCACATTCACTCCTTCTTGCTGTTTCTGCCGGGATTCGCCGGTTAATACTTCTAACTCCAATGCGGCGGCATTTGCCGCCCTTAGGTTCTTTGCCGGGGTGCTATACCTCGGCAAGCCTAGATCAACTGAATCAGCCTTATGAGTCTCGTGCTCTTTGTTGATATCATTCATGAGGTTTTTCCTCTGAATCTTAACTCATCTACCCGCTCAGGGGCAACATCTAGTTTGTTTGCCTTAGCATATTCTCGCAGGGTCCTGTTCAAGGACTCCCGCAAGGCCGACACCTTTTTTGCCTCTAGTACTTTTTTCCTAGTCTCTTCTAACTCCGCCTGAGCGTTAGCCGGATCAAGTATCGGCGCCACAGGCGTGGTTAGATTATCTATAGTTGCCTGGAGTATATTCTCTGGTCTTTCCAGAGGTGTCCATCTTACCCTTGCTGCTTTTGGGGTTATCTCCTACACCTCGGCTGACTTGGCTGCCGACGGATCTATCCCGATGGGATGTGGAGCTGCTTGCTTCGTGGTCACCTGTTCTCCTGCCGCCGGGTCCTTACACGATCCGGCGCCTGCTTCTGCTGCCTATACCGTGTCCGTGACCATCACCTCGACGCTGCCGACAGGGCGCGCTCTACGCGGACCGTTAGCAGCACTGAGGGGAGGTTCTCCTGCATCAATAACCGGGTGAGGATAAACGCAGGAGGTGTCGACGCCGACGTAGACCTTGTGCGTGCCCAAGTTGATGAAGATGTCATTGCGCGGAGGTGCCTTCCTCCTGAAACTTCCTGCGTTATCGCTGACATAGTCCCAGAGATCAAATCTCTAGACTAAGCCAGAGACAACGCGCTCGCTGGTGTGGATGAAATTTCCCGTCCAGATCCTGACTCCAGCTAGCACCGTTGCTGGCCCCACGGTGGGCGCCAACTGTCGTGGTGGTGGCACGGCAGATGCCATGGGTAGGCTAAAGTATGGGGCCAATGGATGCTAGTGGGATCCGGGGAGGGAAGATGTAGTGATTTCTACACTCAAATGACTAACATGTAGATCTTTATTTCTCTTCTTTAGGACTACAAGTTCTCCTTGAGCTGTTTCCAGGAAGAAGAGAGCTACTACACGAGCCTTACAGCGTAGAATGAATCGATCCCCCTCTCAGGAGCCAGCGTCCCCCCTTATAAAGAGGTGCATTGGTTCCTTCTAGGGCGGACGTGGCAAGCATATTCTTGGAATATGATCGTCCCAATATGGTAACTCGGCGGCCTCCTTTCCGTGTCCCCCTTCTATCGGCGGCAATGTTCCAGAGAGCTTCACATGCGCGCCTCGGGCTCCCTGACTGTCACCTTCGTGACCTTCTTCTACCCTTCTTTTTCTCTGTTCTTGTCCTTTGTGCTTGGACCTGTTCAGATCCCTCCTAGCCAGTGACTAGGGTTTGACTATAGGCACCTCCTTCTCCTGCAAGCTTCGCGCTACTCGGCCTTGCCTCGCATAACTCAGCTCGGCCTTCACCTGCATTCAAGTTAGTCAGACTCGCTCAGCCGACTTAACTCATACGTCGGCCGGATAAGGTGCTACTCCTTCTGTAGCTGTCCTGGCCTTACTTACCTCGGCCGACTCTTACATGACTCGGCCGATACAAACAGTAACTCGGCTCATGACAAGGGAGACTCCTTTCGTCTTTCCCCTGTCTTGACCCTATCCGAGGTCACCTCCCCAACATATTTGGCGTGATTGTCGTGTGAGCTGGAGCCACCAGTGGCGGAGAGCGCAGCTTGCCGCGCGCTAGACTCCGAAGATGCTTGCTTGCGTTTGTCGAGATCCGCTTGCAGTTTTACCTGCCTGTTGTGCTCGCCGATGAGGAGGAGATGGTATGCCATCAGCAGATCCCGTGAAGAATTCAAAGGTAGGATCTTGTTGCTGCCACGGCTTCACGTGCCTGGCGCCATCCCTTCTCGTTGAGTTTGATCTTCTGGTTGGCGGCAGCGTCACCTTTGTTGGGCGGGAGGTTAGGGTTTCCTCCGTTTCTAGCCTGCGGGTTGGGTGGTGGATTTGGTGGTGTGTTGGGTGTGCTCAAACCTAGTGGCACTTCTGATTCACCATGGATAACCACAGCGCATTGGAAGCGCCTGCGGATTGGATCACTGCTGCCGCAGCTTTCAGATCCAGAACCGTAGGTTCCTTCGTCTGATGGAGGGCCGCACAGATCTAAGTTGCAGCTGCTGCTGTCATAGGACTCATCTGTCAACGTCGACATGCATAGCACGCCGATGGGTGGGACCCATGAAGCGGGCCTGATGGATGGTGGCGGCACATGCTCTAGGAGGCAGAGGGTGCCAGTCTGCCCCACCTGGAAGCAAAAGCTCCCGAACAAAATCTTGAGGCTGTCGCCTACGGGCTCGAAATCCTTCATGGTGGCTGGCGAGTGGGCGGTGAAGTCGAAAGCGCCGAAGAGGAGGTGGCTCTCCGTCGCCGATGAGTTGTAGATCGCTTCGGCTGGGACCGCCATGATCGCACAATAAGCGCCCCCAGTTCCCACAGACGGCGCCAATTGACGAGGTTTAATTTCGTCAATGCCCATTGTTATGAACTTGGGTTTTGGAGAAGATGGGGATGCTAGAGATCACGGAACGGTTAGCAAACAAGCAACGCAGGGACACGAAGTTTACCCAGGTTCAGGCCCCCGGAGGGAAAACCCTACTCCTTCTTGTCTGCTCTTGATTATGGCGGAACTAAAAGTTACAGGGGTGTGCATATGCAATCTGGCCTCGAGGTGTGCATGCGGTGAGAGGTTCCCTCCTCGCCGTGCCCTCCTAGCCTTTATATAGATAGGTAGGTCCCGGGCGTAGGTCGAGTCGGTTACAGATTAGGGTTTTCCCTTTGAAATTCTATCTACTCTAGTATTGTTCTCCAAGCATCCGAAGGCGTCATGGGCTTGGGCCACCCGGAACCTCCAAGGCCGCATATCTTGCAGTGGGCCTTCCTTCGGGCTGGACTAGGTATGCTGATGTTGTGTACCCATGGGGTATAACCATGTCAGTTCATCCAGAAGCCCTAATGATAGGGACAGATCCAACCGTACAAGTGTCAACACAGCAGCGAACCGTCGCCCGCACGCCGTCCACTATGCACGGAAATCGAGGAGATGCCGTAATTCTCGCCACGTCGCGCATGACTAGTCAACTTCAAGTCAGAAAATGGGATCCACGTTCGTCCTGTTACGTCACCTTTGGCGCCGCAGACGGTTGAGGTCATCGACCGTCAGCACTGACGTCATCAAGCAGTCTAGCAACGGTTGGAAACCTTTGGCTGATAAATCAAGTACTTCCTCGAATCTATGATTTGAACAACTACTCGGGGGCTACTCCTATCAGGAGCGCTGGCCGCGCACCTAAGACATGATTAAGGTACTACACCACTAATGATTCTTCGAGTCCTACATCGAGTCTACGACTCCATTAGAGACTCGGGGGCTACTCCCATAGGGAGGATTGATTCAAGCATTTGAAAAAATTGTGTCCTTTGGATCTGAAGCTAAAAACAACTGAACTAAAGTCTCTCCTCGAGTCTATGACTCGAACAGACACTCGGGGGCTACTCCCATAGGGAGCGCTGGCCGCGCACCCTATGAATCCTTCGGCTGAGATCCTTCGGATCAAATACGACAAAAACTTTAGTGTAACTTTGCCCAAACCAACGCTAAGTGAGAAGCAAACTCCTTGGCCACCCGAAACACCTCCGCAGTGGTAAAATTTTGGATGCTATGTCTACGACACAAAGATAAGACCTACATATATCATCAGATGGCCTGGTAACGCACCTGACTGCGCTCTGCCAGTAAAATACCGTGTCAACGGGCACGATGGAAAATCCTGACGGACGCATTGGGTACATCACTCGAAAACTACTAACATTCAACTCCTGTAAGACCTCAGCAGCCTAAGTTGAATTACGCCAGCATCCATTCCAGATTCGAGTCCGGGGACTCAAGTCTGAAGAAGATCGTGTTGTTTTGTCCTATGACAGTTAACTTGCCCTGATCCGTCAGGAGAGTCAGGAACACGCATCAACAATCCCTACAAACTAAAACTATTCTCTTATAAACAGGCATAAAACTGCACCCGAAAGACTAAGGAATCCTCAGCCGAATCTGCGATTCAACTGAGCACTCGGGGGCTACTGACATGGTTATACCACACGGGTACACAACATCAGCATACCTAGTCCAGCCCGAAGGAAGGCCCACTGCAAGATATGCGGCCTGCGGAGGTTCCGAGTGGCCCAAGCCCATGACGCCTTCGGATGCTTGGAGAACAAGACTAGAGTAGATAGAATTTCAAAGGGCAAACCCTAACCTGTAACCGACTCGACCTACGCCCGACACCTGCCTATCTATATAAAGGCTAGGAGGGCACGGCGAGGAGGGCACCTCTCACCGCAGACCCACCTCCACGCCATATTGCATCTGCGCACCCCTGTAACTTTCGGTTCCGCCGTAATTAAGAGGAGACAAGCAGGAGTAGGGTTTTCCCTCCGGGGGCCTGAACCTGGGTAAACTTCGTGTCCCCGTGTTGCTTCTTTGCTAACCGTTCCGCGATCTCCAGCATCCCCATCTTCTCCAAAACCCAAGCTCATAAAAATGGGCATTGACAAAATTAAACCTCGTTAGATGGCATTATGCGAAGATGTGTTCCAGAATTTGAACAATAAGAGATATTGAGAAAATGTCATGGCAGTGCTTATGGAGGACATCATGCAGGGGATAGGACTGCAAAGAAGGTTTTACAATCTGGATTTTATTGGCCTACCCATTTCAAAGATGCAAGGAAGTTTGTCTTATCATGTGATGAAAGTCAATGAGTAGGTAACATTTCTAGACGCAATGAAATGCCTATGAATTATTCTCTTGTTATTGAACCTTTTGATTGTTGGGGATTCGACTTTATGGTACCTTTTCCCCTTTCAAAAGGGTACACTCATATTCTTGTTGTTGTCGACTATGTTACAAAGTGGGTAGAAGCCATACCTATAAATAGTGCTGATGGTAAGACCTCTTTGAAAATGCTTAAGGATGTCATTTTTCCTAGGTTCGGTGTGCCTAGATATCTCATGACTGATGGAGGCTCTCATTTATTCATGGGGGTTTTAGAAAAACTCTCGCTAAGTATGATGTAAACCATAGAATTGCTTCATCTTATCACCCCAAACTAGTGGGCAAGTAGAACTTTCCAATAGGGAAATTAAATCTATCTTGCAGAAGACTATCAATAGATCTAGAAAAAATTGGGCTAAAAAGTTGAATGACGCTTTGTGGGCTTACAGAACTGCTTATAAAAAAATACTATGGGGGTGTCTCCTTACAAAATGGTCTATGGGAAAGCTTGCCACTTGCCTTTATAATTAGAACACAAAGCTTATTTGGCAGTGAAAGAGTTGAATAGAGATTTTAGACTTGCAGGTGAGAAAAGACTGCTCGACTTAAGTAATCTAGATGAGTGGAGAGGTGAAGCTTATGAAAATGCTAGGCTTTTTAAGGAAAAAGTAAAATTATGGCATGATAGGAGAATTCTCAAAAGGGAGTTTCATGTTGGTGAGGAAGTTCTTTTGTATAGGTCTCGTCTCAGATTTTTTTGCAGGGAAACTACTCTCAAAATGGGAAGTACCTTTTGTTATCAAAGAAGTGTACCGTTCAGGTGCCATCAAAATTTCTTCTCTAAAGGATGACACAACACAGGTGGTTAATGGTCAAATACTAAAACATTATATTTCTGGAGATTCTTATAATGAAGATGTGGATGTTATTCAAATGGTGACTCCAGAAGAATTTATCAGAAGCCAAACACCAAAAACTGCAGCGTTCGTCCTTGAATAGGTAAAAGTGGTGAAAACAGAAGGTTCGTGAAACCCCAATCTTTTTATATTTTTGATGTTTTTAATACCTAAGAGAAGTTATGAGACGGAACAGAAGAGGAAACAGAGTCCGGGGTGGACAAACCCACCGCAGGCGCGGCCCCTTATGTGCCACCCGCGAGCTCCGACTCCGCCTCGTTTTCGTGTCAGAACCTTCCTTATGCATTGAACTTAGTATTATATAACCCCTCGGATTCCCCGAGGTTCGTGCATCGTGTTCTCGTCGTGTTTTCGTTTCGATCTGTTTCTGTCAGGAAATCTTCTCAAGTTTAGAGCACCATGGTCTCCGCCAACGACAAAGGCAAGAAGCCCAAGGAAGACGATCCTCACAAAACCAAGGAGGAGGAGATTTTGGTAGGTTATGAAGGAGACATGGAGGAGGACAAGCAACCGGACACCTGCACTTCCGTCGTAAGCATTGGATTTGTGGCAAAACCTAGCAAGCTTAAGAGGACAACACGGATGTCTAAAGGAGGTAAATCTCGACATCATACCCTCTCTCCACGGTCATCTCCTCGTACCACTTGTTCTAACCATGCAGGGAAGGAACACTCTAAGAAGGAAGAGTGGAGAAACAATAACAAGGACTAGGATCCTCAGTCTGAATTGATCATCAGATGCATTAAGCATAATTCGGAGTTGATTCGTACTCTGACCTTCGATATTGAGGATGTGAGGAAGCTGATTGAGGATCTTATCAAGAGAACACCACCACCACCGAAGGAGTAATTCGTCATCAGGTTTGTTATCCCCTTAGCTTGTTCCAAGCTTGGGGGAGTGCCGCGGTATCACCACCATTATCTTTTATCTTTTACCCTTTTAGTGGATTCATATCTTTGATAGAGAGGTTATCTTATAGTTTGGTTTGCATGTGGAAGTATCTCTCCTTTAGTTGATTATCTGTGTATCCCTTGGTGTGAGTGCCTTTATTAGAATATTAATGAGAAGTCTCATCTTTTAATTTTTGCACTTCTTATTTTAGTTTGCAATCTCTATTATATGATGGATCTTGTTGATCAGTATTGGCATCACTTTGGGAGCATCAAGTGGATCTAGATTGGTTTTGGCAAACCGAGTTCTGGTCAGTAGCAATACTTTTTGAGGTTTGAAAGAAAAAAAAGAGAAAACGCTTACATGTATTTTGTATCATTTGTTTTCTTTCTTGTTGGCTCATAATCTTAGTATTCTTTATTTAATCTTTTGTGTCTTCAAGGAAGATTGCATGTTTGGATTTATTACTTGTATGTTTGCTTGTTTCTTTCAACTCTCTTGCTTGCTACCTAGCCTTGCTAGCCAAAAACCTGTTTTGAGAAGGCATACTTCTCATGTTTCCAATCCCTTTGAACCAAAACCTTTGCCACTTGTGTCCACCATATCTACCTAGTAGTTTTTGCTATTCCAAGAAAATTTTCAAGCTTCATCTACCTTTTGAATTAAAAAGCATTTTGTTATGTGAAAACTAGTTAGTAAAGCTCTCACGAACTTGATGGCACACCTTATTTCTTTGCCCCTAATAGACTTGAACCATTGTGTCATCGAAGTTGTATATGCTTGCATCTATACGTTGGAATTGGCAGAACCGTGCTGTCACAGGGAACGTTTTCAACATTGCACCTGTACTTTGTACTCAGTTGACATCATGCTCTTTTGTCTATGGATGTCAACGGTGTGAAATAAAGAGGGAACTTGTAAGTCCATGGAGTATGTATTTTGTGTTAGAGAAACGCCTGGGCCGCTAGCCTAAGCCATGCCTAATCATGGTGGAAACTTGCAGCATCACCATAGTGAGCTATCTATGAAGCATCCTCTATAAAAAACTATGTATATAGTAAATAAAAAGATCGCTGAGATGCTCATTGTCTGCTTGCCTTGTCATTTTGGTTATGGGATAGCTCCTTTACCATGTGCAAGGGGTACCCAATTGGCGGTTCTCTATGATACGCATGTACTTACAATGACAAGAACTTACCGGTGACCAAAGTTGAGTAGCATGATGAGTGGCCCTCATATTCAAGGGACATGAGATTGCCAACTTATATTTCGTCAAGCATATACTCCATCTTTGTGCACTTTAACCTTAATCATCTCAAGATGCCTATGATAGGGGCAATGAGGGCTCAAATCTAGTAAGTACCATAATATTTTGGAAGCTCTTTATGACTTGTAATCCCTGCTTCCCTCTATGAAGGGACCTTTCTCCTATTTCCAAGTTGAGTCAGTAAACCTACTTCCTCTCTATCTCCAGCAAGCATTTGAGTTGTTGTGTTGCAAGCATTCATATGGTGATTTACTTAATCATGTTCTTTATCTTCCTTGTTTGCACAAAACTTATATCTATTGAGTATTACTTTGAAAGCCTTCATTGAAAAACCTTTTTGAGCAAAGAGTGCTCGTGTTGAAAAACTTCTACAAAAATCTTTTTGTGAAACTGTTTGCCAGGTGTTCTCTGACCAAGAACAAGTTTGCCAATTCCAGTTATGATTTATCTTTATGCATCTCTATTGTGGCTGCTGTACTTAGTTGCAAGCTAAGTTATATAATGGTGAGCTGCTTTCTTCTATGAGTTGTGTAATGGTAAGTGTGATGCTTCTTGTTCGTATTCTTTTATCAACACTTCACTCCATAAACCTGTGGACATGTTTACTGAGCTCAGTTTTCGCTTGGGACAAGCGAAGGTCTAAGCTTGGGGGAGTTGATACGCCCAATTTGCATCACCATTCTATATCATAGTCTACCTCTATTCATTGATATTTGTCTTATTATGAGGTATTACTTATGGCTTTTCATCTGTTTATGCATGTTGGATGATTCTTGGAGGATGGACTGCCGGAGTCTGGATTCTGATGGAAAAGAAGGCGTTTTGATGCAATTTCGCGAAGATCAAAAAAATACCAGAAAAATATGCGAAAGTTATATTTTTCCAGAAGACAGAGGAAGCCAGAAGGAGGGATGAAGAAGGGCCGCAGGGGGCCCACACCCCCTAGGCGCGGTCCCACCCTGGGCCGCGCCTAGGGTAGGTGTGGCCCACCTGGCCGGCTCCCGACTCCGCCCCTTCGCCTATATCTTCCCTATGGAACCCTAAGGATAGGGTTCGACCACAGATAGATTTCCGCCGCCTCTGCGGGGCGGAAAACACCAAGAGAGAAAGATCTCTCCGGCAGACAGATTTCTGTCGGGGGAATTCCTTCCCGGAGAGGGGAGATCGTCGCCATCAACACCATATTCAAGCTAGGCTTCATCGGGATCATCATCATCATCCACACCATTATCTCCACCAGCACCATCATCACCACTCCGTCCCGCTGTAACAATTGTGTTGGATATTGATTTAGTTCTTAGGGGAAACTTTCCCGGTGTTAATTACTATTGTAGTCGATGCTTGTGAGTGGAACCATTGGATTATTGTTTATGTTCAGATTGTTATCCATTATCATATCATCTTTGATCTTGATCCATATGATGTCTCGTGAGTAGTTCGTTTAGTTCTTGAGGACATGGGAGAAGTCATGTTGTTATTAGTGGATTTGTGTTGAGTTATTATTCAATGATTTAGTATTTAAGTTGTGGTGCTATTCTTCTAGTGGTGTCATGTGAACGTCGACTACATGATACTTCACCATTTATGGGCCTAGGGAAATGCATTGTGTATTTGGCTACTAATTATGGGGTTGCCGGAGTGACAGAACCTGAACCCCCGTTAGGACATCTTTGCACAAGGGAATGTAGGATCTCAAAGTTTAAGGTTGTCGTTAGATTTATATCTTAATTACTTTCTTGTAGTTACGGATGTTTGCAAGGGGTTTAATCACAAGTATGTATTAGTCCAAGTAAGGTCGATACATTAGCACAGGTTCACCCACACAATACTTACAACACCAAAGAAGAGTACTCAGCTATATAAAGCGAAAGCACTTGACAGAATTCCCATGTGTCGTCGAGAACGTTTGGTTCTTATAAGTATTTCCACCGGCTTGTCCTTTGCTAATGTCCTTTGCTAAGAAAGTATTGGGTCACTTGCTGCGTTTGTTCTTTATTACTTGCAATTTGTTTTGTTGCTTTATCAGAAAACCCCTAAAAATCCGTTTGCTAAGTATTTGCAGAGAGTTCCTTCTCCATACCACTAGTCAACACCTTCTGCTCCTCGTTGGGATCGACACTCCTATTTATCGGAAGTACCGAGATACACCCCCTATACGTGTGGGTCATCATGCCCTAACTTGTAAACTGGGCACCCCTTTATAAGGTGACCTAGGGCCTCTAGGGCAAAGATCGACCATTCCATCATTTATTCCACCCATACACTTAGAGAAACTCTCAGAGAAGAGAGTGTCGAGAGCTTCTTCTACCTCTCTCATACATAACGAGGAGCAACATTGTAGCTACATACAGCTCGTGATATTGAGACAAACAAGCATGAAGAGGGGTTTTACCTCACCACGAGGGCCCTGAACCTGGGTACATCGTGTGTGCCCCCGTGTGTGGTTCTTACTGCATCCTTCCTCCTCGGATCCTCCAGCGTCCATCGGCCCAACTTAAGCCTACCCATGACATCTGTCGTGCATCCACCACAACAACAGCCTTCTGCCTCTGCATCCTCTACTCGGTCCCCATGCAGTCCACACGGCTGGCCTGGGTCGCTCGCTCGGACGCCATGAATGCACGACCACCGATGTCGCGGTGTGCGATATTGTAGGTCTCAACGATAGCCTATTGCTCGTCTGTCCTTGCCTGCATGGCGGCCTGGGACTCATCATCGAGGAAGTCGTTGTTGTTGTCCTCCTCATCTACGTGCATCGCCACCGCCACAACACCCTCCTAAGCCACGATTCCACCTCCTCTACATCACCCGCTGTGCATTCACGCGCCGATCGCGTCATGGCATGGCGTAGCGCGCACACCGCAGGTGTGGTGGCATCGCGCACCACCGTCTTCGCCTCGTCCATGGTCGCAGCTAGGCATAGCTGACGCACCGTGCCATCAGGCGTCAGCGGTGGCTTCGCGCGCCACCGCTTCCTGGGTGGCGGCGTGACGGATATCTCGTACCATCATTGCGGCGATATCACACGCCACCTTCTTGACCAGCTCCTTCAGTGCCTGCTGGCGCACCCACGACCTAAACGAACCACGACTCATTTACTATCTGCATGCCAACCTATTTCGCAATTTCAGACCGTTTTGGGTGTTCTAAATCGATCATGCCGCTGCAGTCGCCTAATCAGTAGCAGTATTCCTTGTTTTGCCCAGTTTTTTTTACTATGTACGTAAATTACTTGTATTTATAATTGTACCAGTACAAAAATGATATGCATATAAGCAATAAAAAACACGTAGAAAACATACAGTTGGATAGCTGCACTACACATACTAGTTAATTGGACGTGTTGCAACAGCCAACAAGTGGGCAGTAGCTGCTGCCCTGCGTCTGCGTGTCTGCCGGCCGGCCAACGGGCTAAAAAGGTCCCAAAGCCGCGACACCGGTGCGGCAGAAAAACGCCGCGTCGCAGGGGCGGCCGGTCGCGTTCGATCGGGTGGTCACGCGTCCACACACACACACACACCCCGAAACGCGGCGCCGCGGTACGTACTAGTACTACAACTAGCCCTGCGCAAAGCTGAACCGCCGTATCTATCCAGCCCCGCGACACTGCATCACGCGATACGGCCGCTTGGATTTTTGCGAACAGGAAAATCGACCAATCATATGACCAGTTAACAGCGAGGAAGTGGGGGGAGTAAAAATAAAAATTAATGGCGTGCTGCTATAGTTCTTCTTCTTGCGCTAAAAAGCACGCGCTTGCTGGCCAACACTACCAACGACGCTTTGGATAAGCTAGCAGCAGCTGAGGATAAAGATCGCGACGAAAGCGAGAGCGAGAGCTTTTCTAGTGCAGGCATATTTAACGATCTTTGTGCTAGTGCGAAGAAAGTACAGTAAATATATTATCGGAGTTGAGAAGAAACAAGGCCGGCCGGGGCGATATCATCTAGTCATCTCGGTGTCACACGGTAAGCCGGCGGTTTCTGCACGCCCGAAAAAGAAACAAAAGAAACCGAGAACGCCTCCCCGTACGTCGCCGGCGAGAGGACAGGCTAGCAAAAAGTTCGCTGGGGTTCGACCACCAGCACGCCGTCAGTCCAAAGTCTCGCGAAGATGATACATGATCTGGGAAAGCTAATTATACTACTAGTAGTTACTGCTCCAGCTTAGACGAAAAGGTTGAGCAGCTCCGGCTCCCTCTCGCCCCCGGCGCTCGTTGTCACGGAGCCGTCGGAGCTCATCGATGGCGTGCCGGCTCGCCTCGCCCGGCGCTGGCGCTCCCCCGTAGGCGATGATGATCCGGGGGCGAGAAAAAGCCCCAGATCGCACGAGGGCTCCGGGTGCGCCGCCCCGGGGTTGCTCTTGCTCGTCGTCGCCAGCCGTTTCGCCGTGGAGTACGTCGAGCACCCCACCCCGGCGCGCCTGGCCGAGGATGCAAACAGGTCGCTGCCCCCGACGCCGCCCGAGAGCTCCGGCAGCGGGTGGAGGGCGCCGCCTCGGAGCACGGTCTGGACCGCCGCCTCGCAGAGGTGCCAGCTCCCCGCCCAGAGCAGCCCCACCGCGCCGCTCACCGGGTTGATCGTCCGCCCCGCCGCCTCGTACAGCAGCGACTGGAACACGGCTGCGATCCACCACGCAAAACGCAACTAATTAGTCAGTCCTCGTGTACCATATATATATACCAGGACGGCGAGTTCGGCGATCTATAGTTCCGTGCTTACTTACCTGGGCGCTGGTGTTCGGGAACGGCGGTGAGGAAGGACATGAGTCCGGCTCGGCCGAAGAACTTGGCGGCGAAGAGGGTGGCGTGTCCCTGCGCGTCGGCGGCGTCGATCCAGATCAGGCACGGCCGCAGCACGCACGCCTCGTTGCACCCCTTCCGCAGCACGCGGCACCCGTTGCAGCTCATCCCCGTCGTCGCCCACTCAATCCCTCTCATACAACAACCTCGACCGACCTCGCCAGCGGCCGCGGAGGAGACGGGTATATAAGCACGTCCGGCGAGGGAGGAAGGAGTAACCAGGGGGCGGGTCGGGTGTGGTGACCGCGCACTAACCATGGGTATGGGCATGGGGTTAACGCGCGTGCTGAGGTAAAGCGGAATAGGTTCCAGGCTCCAGGGGTGCGGGGGGCGGCTCCGTGTCTCCGCGGCCGGTCGGGACGCGCGCGGACCGTCGGATGAGGGATTGGACGGGGAGGTGGTGGTGGTGGGGGCCTGCGCACGCGCGCGCGGGCGCGAGGTCGTCTCGGGTGGTGCGCCTCGCGTTCGCCCCGTCCGGTCCGGGCATCGTACTACTAGTTGAGTGGAGTGTTTTTCGCCACTCTTTTTCGGCGCTTTTGCGGGATGCGTGGATCCGCACATTGGGCTGCTGGGGTGCCCACGCCCACGTCAGGGACGTCCTGTGTTTTGGAACCTTGTGGGTTTCGTCGTGACCGCGAGCGACGCAATTGCCAACAAATGCACCACAGACTTGGTACGTAGTATAGAAATTGCTCCAATAGCCTAGAATACTTTCGGCGCGGGATCACTGGTCCGCACACCTTCGCTTCGCTGGAGTGGTGCCAATCCGCTAAAAAGGCCGTGGGTGGAAAGTGAATTAAAAAATAGTGGAAACCACGAACTTTATATACCTAATAAGAAAACGCTACGTATGTCATCGTATTAGAAAAGTGGTGCCCTACAAACATGCATATTTGAAGTCCACACTGATATTTACTTGGGTGGTAAGAAAACAAATATGCATGAATACTGACTGAATGTTGTTTTCTATAACTAATTTCCAAAATTGTTTCTTTCATGCCTTCTAAGTGGTTTGACATAGAATTTTGAAATTGCATTTTGTGCCTACGTGGAAGACGAGTCATCTTCGACAAGGTGATCTCAATGTTGGGTTGTGGCTAGTGGTCGGCTGGTTCCAGCGGTAGGAGGTCGAGACATAACGATAGTATGGCGTAATAGTAACAATTTTCCTTTTGTCTAATGATATGAAGGGCGATTCTTACTTCGCCTTAGTTGATAAAAATAGCAAAAAATTTGCCATGTTACGGAAATATCATTGGAACACCACTTCTCCACTAGAATGTATTTTTTGTATGGTTTGAAAACTCCAAAACATATTTTCATTTGATTTTCACCGGCTTTGTTTCTACCGGATATATTCTCAAGGCGTTGAATCGAGCAGCTGCAAGTTCATGTCAAGTTAGTTTTTTTTCAAAGACCAACCAAATTCATTATTAATACAAAGAGTTCTAAAATAATAAAAATAAGAAATTAATTCAGACCACTTAGAGGCGAAGGTAATGTTGTCCTAGATTGTGAAAGCTACCGGAGAATAAATAATATACTGGGAGGTAAATAAAGTCGGCTGTCATATTCCGGGAACTCAAAGAAAACTATCGTGCTGTCCAGAAACAGTGGACCGAGATCGCTTATTAACTTTTGCAACTTGTGCACCTTTTCTCCTCGCCGCATGTCAGCATGTGTAGACTCGTGGACTCTACTAAGGACATAGTAGTATCACTCATGCTGACAAGCCCTCCTCTAAACCTCTAATTCTGCAAGCTCCGTCATTTTGGGCCTTCGCTAGAATACATGTAGTGGTGCACCGGTGCAATTCGCAAAGCTGTGGTTTCGGTTTAGAAAATTTTGTTATAGGATATAGTTATTTTATGTCGTTTGCTGAAACACATCGTTCGCTTCTATCTTTGCTAGGTGCTATTACAAATTTTTTTTGTAAAATTCCACCGATCTATTAAAAATCATCAACAGTAGTAGAAATAAGCCTAAAAGCAATGAAATTATAAATAGATCGATGGACCATCTAGAGATGATTACAAACATTAGCACGAGTCGAAGATGCGCCGCCATCCTCGCCCCTCCATCACCGGAGTCGGACAAAACTTGTCGTAGTAGAGCTTGTTGTAATAGACAGATGGAAAGTCGTTGTGCTAAGACCCTAAATAATCAGCGCATTAGAGCAGCAACCTGTCGCCAATGATAATATTCGTAGATTGGAAGAGACTGGCCCGAATTACACCAACTAACACAAAAACCGACCAAATCCGAGGAGATCAGACGGACACACGTCCTCCGTAAGCGCTAGACGCACCACCAGAGCGAGGATAGGACGGGAGGACCTTATCCTGACTTCAAGATGTAGCCATCGCCTCACCATATTGAAAAAGATTCTACAGGCGTAGCATGACTAGCGTCTTCCAGCGTTGTGTGACATCAATGGCGAACTCCACAAGCGTCGTGATTGGCGTCTTACAGCGTTGCGTGACATCAGAGGAATGTCACAAGATTCTACAGGACATCCACGCCAGCGACCGCGAACACCATGTTGGCGCCCGATCGCTAGTTGCAAAGGCAATACACCATGACTTCTACTGTCTCACTGCCCACCCTGACGCAGTCAACATCATCCAACGCTGCGTCGGGTGCCAAAAGTATGCCAGCCAGACGCATGCACGTGGATCGGTGCTGAAAACCATACCCATAACATGGTCATTCGCCGTGTGGGACATCGGCATGGTGGGATACTTCAAAACAACATCTTCTGGCTTCACCCACATATCGGTCGCAGTCGATAAATTCACCAAGTGGGTCGAAGTGAAGTCCATCAAAAAGTGTGACGGCAAGACCACCACTAAGTTCCTCTGCGAGCTCATCTACCGGTACGGCTACCTTCATCATCACCGACAACGACATCAATTTTGCCAAGGGAGTCATGGCCGAGTTCTGTCAACAACATGGGATTCGACTCGACCTCGCCTCAGTCGCGCATCCCGAGTCAAATGTCCAAGCGAAGCGAGCCAATCAAAGCGTCCTTCATGGCCTCAAGCCGTGACTGCAAGTACCTCTCGAGCGGACCCCGGGATGCTGGGTCGAAGAACTCCCGTCAGTGATGTGGAGCATCCGCACCTCCGTCAATAGATTGGCAGGGTTCACCCCTTTTTTCATGGTCTACGGCGCCGGTCATGCCCACCGACCTGGAACACGACTCACCACAGGTCATCAACTATGCGGAGGAGGATAACAAAGTCTCCCATGAAAACAGGATTGACCTACTCGACGAGGCGCGCGACCTCGCTCGCTCCCGCACCGCCATCTACCAACAAGGCCTACACCGCTACCACAGGTGACGAGTCCGGACTCGCACCTTCCAGGAAGGCGACCTCGTGTCGCGACTCATCCAGGATAGGAAGGGCCATTCGCCATAGGGCGAGTTCTAGGCAACGACACCTACTACTTAGTCGATGTATGCGGCGATAGAAAACTAGATGTCGAGTGGCCGTGGAACGTCAACCTCTTGCGCAAGTTCTACACTTAGAGCTCCGGAGCAAATTGTGTCTTCTCGCCATTCCTTATGCCACTCGCACTCGTGGTAAATAGAAGAAATGCTAAAAATATCGGTCATTAACCCTTGGGAGCGCAACTAGGTAGAGCCAAGTAGTGCAGTCCAAGGGCACCACGATTATTCGGGCCTTGTGCTGTCCACAGAAAATGCCATGCTAAGAGCCACCATCGGAGTTGCCCCGCTCGACTGGCTTTCCGAGCCAAGATGACTGGACGTGCTACTCATAGCACCCAGTGTCCCTCATCCTTGGACATGGCGATTCGAAAGCTTAAGTACCTTGCCCGAGGACTCATCCACATGAACCCTCAAGCACCCTGGGAAAACACCAAGTATGATAGCGCGCATTGGAGTCGCCAAGCGACTGGCTCCCCGAGTCAAGAGGAGGGGCATGCTACACACCCACAATGCAACATGTCCTTCGCCACCTTAGGACCAGCGACTCGAATGGTTTAGTACCACGCTTGGGGACTCCTCAAACACGAAACCTCACATGCCTTGGGAAAACACCAAGTATCATGTGACCTTTGGAGTCACCTCATGACTGATTCCACGAGCCACGGGAAGTATACCTATGCCATTCAAACGGCCATAACACAATACACAATCAAAATGTCACACACGACTGAACAAAAAAACGCTTGGGGATTAGCAAAATTGCAAAATAAAGCATTCATGGCACCAAGTGTTTTTAACAATTTTCCACTCGACACTAACCCTCCATTATAGAGACACTAATCATTCCGTAGGCTTTGAAGAAGACCCCATGTCCGACCTCCTAACCCGAGTAAAGGGCTTCCACGGGTTGGATGGATAAGTCGTCAGCGAATTTGCAATCGTCGACTAAAACAACCGCTCTGACGGAAGATCGTGATGCGTCGGCTCGGCGTCGCTGGGGGCCACTCACATATCCTGGTACGACAGGAGGTCGCCCATCGCAAGTACACGCTCCACATAAGGAGCGGTTTTTTATTTCAGGTCCAGGGCGTCCGCAATCTCCACCTTGCCAGTCGCCAAAGGGTACCTGTCGGTGATGTCGTTGAGATCGAAGTCTTCAGTAAAGTGAGCAAGCCCAAGGCTCAACGCCGTAGTGGATTCGGGGTGGAACGACGAGCGCATCATCCACTCCACGACTGTTGGCTCTTCCTCGAGGTATCTCCACACCTCCGTGAGCCTCCAAGGCACCACCTCGGTTGGGGCAATGCCTTGCAGGATGGCGTGCATGCACATCGTGAAGGCAGTGGCCGTGTTCAGCATTGATGTCACGCATTGCTCGGCGCTGAGGTCCTGCACCCCCGGGTCGCTGATGAGTCCAAAATTGATGCATATTTAAGTATATAAATTAATTTTATTTTCACTCATTACAATGATACATCTATCTACAACTATGCATATTATGTATGAATACTAGTTCTCCTTCATTTACACATGGGCTTTGCACATTAGTAGTTTTATTAGGATTTTGTTACCCTTTTCTTGTCTTTGACTTGTGTGTAGGTGCTATGAAGAATCATGGATAAAAGGATCCAATGAGCCAAATAACACCTCAATCGTCCGTATAAAGAAATGGAGACCAAAACACTGCTGGGTCCAGTAGGAGTAACGACTAGCAATATCGGTGGAGCCCGCCCGAACCTGTACAGCCTTACCACCATCCGACGGCTTTGTTTCGTCAAATGGAACAACATTTGTGAAGCCCAATGGACGTATTCGTCCCCTAGCTCCGTTGGTTCGCGAAACCGACATCCAGAATGCCTATTTAAAGAGGGGAAATCCTAGAGGAAGAGAGGAGAGTCCACACACGCCATTGGGGCGGAGCCCTGCCGCTCCTCCACCTTCATAGCTGCCACCCACAAGATCTACATCACCACACTACTCAAGGAAGAGAGGAGACTTGCATCTTGAAGGGCTACGCATCTATCTTCATCAACATCTTCTTAACATCAATCCCCTTTGTTTACTTTGTTGTAGTCCAATATCTATTGTGAATTTTCACTTGTATTCAATTGTACCTTCATATTGCATCCATACAATTCCCATGATGTTGATCCCCTTCATATATGAGTAGTTGCCTTGTTCTTGGGGAGAGATGGTGAAACCCTAGTATTTTTATGCATTGAAATAAAGTTGATCTTTTACTTGTGTACAAAGATCCATTGATCTATGATTTCTGTTTGATCTCTCTCTTTAGATGGTATGTGTAGTCGGACGCATATCATTTTCCCTTGGGACTAAAGGGAGGGAGAAATCCTTTGGACGTGTTTTGGGATCGTACCCGGAATGGCCCCGTGACAGATTGGCGTTGGCTCGTAACCTACACAGTCAAAGGAGGATTAAATAGGGACTCTCTAAGCTAATTACGATATCCACAGGTAAACCCTTAATTGCGGTGGTTTGTATGGGTGACTGCTTTCAGATATCGCGGTGGTTATTTAGAGGTAACCTCATTATTGGCTCAACAAAGTGGCTTACTACAAGCCTTGTAGTGAACATCTTATTATGGAGCTCTCTTCACACATATCATGACATAAGAAATAGGTTATCCTAATCATTCATAATTATTCCATGCTAGTGGTGAATCCTACACTCTTTGAGAACCCCTCAACCATAGTACACAACACTTCATAGACATTCTCTTGCTCTAGTTTACTTTTGTTATTTACTTTGTTCTTGTTTACTTTAGCACTCATTCAAACACACTCTTCATACACCATTTACTTGGAACTAAATATAACTTACAAGTACTCTCTAGTGAATAGTAACGAGGGGCATAAAGAACTTTACCAATAACTCTCTGTGGGTTCCACATCTTTACTTCAAAACTAGATGCAATTGATCTATGCACTTGCAGTCATCAGTCGCGCTGGCCTATAATATCCGCAAGCGTCAGCAACACGATCTCAGATCACAATATGCTCGGGGACTCGACTCTCACGGGATCTCCGTTCTAAAATGACAGCAACAAGCAACTTACCAAGAAGCTTGCGACAATTGCTGGTAACGAAACTCTCTAGAGCAAAGAACTTGTCTTGAAGCCCTTCTATCACCAATTCGGAGGCCTTGTGGTCCCCTTGCGCCGCCGACGTCGTGGCCCTTTCCTTTTCCTCTGACTCGGCTAGTGCAACCTTTGCCGACTGAAGCTCGGCTGCCAATGCCTTCACCTTCTCCTCTGTCGTAGTCACCGAGGACCTTGCAACTTCAAGATCAGCTTCTAGGACATAGCCATCGGCCTTTGCAAGCACGGGGGCGTGGTTAGCTGCACAAGGAAAAACTAGGTCAATATCCAAGTGGCACACTCACGAAAAACAAAAAACAAAGACAATTAATCACTAGTGGCAGTTTGGAGCTGGCGAGTCGCCTGCTGGGAAACCTTCAAGTCCTGTTCCAGCCGATCTAGTTCCGCTCGCCTATCGGCCGACTCTACAGTACAAACAAGTATGTTAGATATAGAAGGCTCGACCCTCTACTACTTAGCAACTAAAAGGATCGTATGGGCACCTAGAGGGGGGGGTGAATAGGTGCTACTTCAAATTTTCTTATTTTTCAAATTAAGGTTTGACAATAAGGTAAATTCTCTAGATAATGCAACTATGGTAAATTTACCTATATGACAATTATGCAAGAGCTACCACAACACAAAGTATTAACGAGTAAGTAAGATGCAGTAAAGGATAGAAGTAACCGAAAAGTGGACGCGGAGACACAAGGATTTGTTTCCCGTAGTTCCTTCCTTTTGAGGGGAAGTACGTCTACGTTTGGAGAGGGGTGGTTTCAAACAACCAACGCCACGAAAGGCCTCCCTTGTTCTCCGATGAATCTCACCCCAATGGGATCGATTCACCTTCCACTATATCGGCAACCTTCAGGGTGGAAGCCGACACCGTTACAAGTTTGGGGCACACATCCACAACTTAATCGGAGGCTCCCAAATACAAGCAAGCTGTCAAAGCAATCAAAGACAAGCTTATAAGAACCAAAACAAGAACTAGGGTTTCCAAGAAAACTCTAGAGCAAAGGGGCCCTCAATGAAATGAGGGGGAAATGAAAATCTCTTTTGGTGAAGTAGTAGATCGGGGCCTCCTCCTTCGATTCCCCAAAGATCAAGGACTTTGGGTGGTGGGATGAGGAGATCTTGAAGATTTGGGTGGCTCCAATGGACTCCAATGGTGTTCTTTGACTTTAATGCACTGAGCAACTTGTCCCAAGGTAGGTGGAGGGGTATTTATACCCCTCCACAAAATCTGGCCGTTGGAGCCTTTATTGCAGCGGTAGTACCGGAAGTTCAAGCGGTACTACCGGAGAACTCCGGTACTACCAGACCTGGTACCGGACCACCCCTTTTTCAAACTTCATCAAGTCCTGCCCACAGCGGTACTACTACTGCTGCTACCGGAAAGCGGTAGTACCGCCAGTGGCAACCGGTACTACCGGACATAGAGGAATCAGCAGCTTTCAGACGAAAAACTCTCTGTCACGCCAGGTAGTAAAATGCGGTACTACCGCATTTTGTTACCGGCGCAAACAGAAGCTTTTTGCAACGTACAAAAAGTCTCTGCCCCGAGCGGTACTAAAATGCGGTACTACTGCATTTTAGTACCGGAGCAGGCAGAAGCTTTTTGCAACGTACAAAAAGTCTCTGCCCCGAGCGGTACTAAAATGCGGTACTACCGCATTTTAGTACCGGAGCAGGCAGAAGCTTTTGACAAGTTGTCAAAAAGCTTCTGTCGCGCTAGGTACTAAAATGCGGTACTACCGCTTTTTAGTACCTGGCACGACAGAGACTTTTTGACAGTTAGTCACAGGCTTCTGTCTGGTCCGGTAGCAAAAAGCGGTACTACCTCTTTTTGGTAGCGCGCCAGGCAGACAGTTTTTGAATGTTTGCAGATCTTTTTAATGTTCCTGCGACACACTTAGCAAATCATTAGTCTGACATGTGTGTTGTTATCAAACACCAAAATCACTAGGGATAGCAAATGCTCTTTCAATCTCCCCCTTTTTGGTGTTTGATGACAACACACATTTTGCAGGGAAATCTAGTGATGACAAGATGTAGATGGGGCTCCCCCTAGATATGTAGAAACAAGCCCCATACACTCTAACAAGCTACCTGGGAGTAGAAGTCGCACATAGAGCACATACCTTTGCTGAATAACATGTGATGACCAATATTGATTAGAAATGGGGAAGGTCGTCACATAGGATGGATCCAAACAAGAATAGACATATTACACACAAGATGGATCCATACGATAACCACATAGTCTTACCATACATAGCACAAATAGTTAGTTCACACATAATAAGAGACAAGCAAATAAAGTTCACAAGCGAATAAAATCAAAGGCAAGAACGAGCTTGTGACTTTTCCCTCGCAAATCCCGCAACCTAATGTGCAACTTCTCCCCCTTTGGCATCAACGCCAAAAAGGGACAAGAGCAACACTAACGCCCTGGAGATCACTCATCATCATCATCAACAAAGTCTTCCCATGCATCATCATGAGGTGGAGGGGCACGGAAGGAGGAGGTGGCATCATCTCCCCAGTTGCTGTGCTTGGAGATCCATTGGTCTTCTGGGGTAATGTTGTTCTCGGAGCCCTTGGAAATGGTCAAGCCATGAGCCTCCATCATTTCCTTTTGACGAGCACATGCCTTCTTGGCATAGACATGGGCCTCGTACATGCGTTTCTGATTGTCCACTTGGAAGCAAAAAATATTCTTGAGTTTGGCCTCAAACCTCTTGGCCCAAGATGGCTGAGCGGACTTGCGACGTGAGACCACAAAGGCAGCATCCTGCTGTGCATCAGCAGCATCACCTGATTCCTCCTCAACCGGGTTCCCATCCTCATCAACAATCTGACCATCCGCATTGCGTGGTTTGAGATGGGTCTTGATCAACAGATTCTTGTGGCGGTGAGTGGCAAGACGAAGAGAAGTCAAGTCACGGGCAATCACAGGGCACTCGCTAATGATGAGAGCCATGATGTATGGAGCAAAAGGAGGCACCCTCCTCTGAAATGTGGCGCAGACCATTTCATTCCAAATAACATCCATCACATCCATAGGTAGGCCAGAGTCATGGTGATGATAGGTGGCCATCATAATATCTACCATGAAAGCATGTATCTCGTCCACATTCCTAGCACGAGGGGCGACGGTCTCACGAAAGATGCGATGCAAGATGTCATATGTAGGGAGGAGCCCTTTGATCTTTCCAGGGATTCCGCGCCCTCGGATGTACAGTGGGGCAAGCACATCTTTCTTCATGGGATGATCATTGGCGTGGCACCGAAAGCCAACGGGGACGTCCTTGCCATGTCTTCGTACCCGAGGATAGCCCCAAACTCATCCAATGTTGCTTGCTTGACAACACCCTCGGTCATCCAGGTGAGAGTCCGAGTATCATTCTTGGCAAAGTGAACGGTTGCATAGAACTGAGCAATGAGCATTGGATCATAGTTGCACCGAAACTCCATAATGGGAAGCAAGCCAATGTTGGTGCAAATGTCAAGGGCCTCACCAAAGTAGTTCATATTCTTCCTCACATGATTCATCTCAATCCATTTTTGAGGAACCACAATTTTGTCATCTTTCATGAGAATCTCATGGAACACCCGCTCCTGAAAATCCGTAAAGAAGAGGCTATTTTCTCGAGCATGAGAGCGAGTTGTCCCATATGGACTGACCACCCGCAGGGCATGAAATTCTGACTCAGACAAATCAGACAGCAGCTTTGGCCCAGATGGCCCGGAACTTTGGCTCTTCCGAGGACCAGAAGGAGGAGGAGGTGGAGGAGCTTTACCACGACCAGCACTTTGCTTGACCCCCCCACCCCGACGACCACGAGTTGTTGGCAATTTTAGACAGGCACTACGTTGAGGCATGACCTCCTCTTCTGACTCGGTCTCTGATTCTGACTCATAGTCCTCTATCTCATAGTGAGCTTTGGAGCGCTTGCGTGATCCCCGGGAACCCCCTGCACCTGTGAAAGAACGAGGGAGATAGCACAGGGGTAAGGGCACAAGAACCTGAGGCAAACAGAGGATGGAGCTTGGTGTTTTTTAAAAAAATTGCTGCCAGTACTGGGCGGTAGTACCGGACCTGCACTAGCGGTAGTACCGCCAAGCGGTAGTATCGGAAAAAGATTCCCGGTACTACCGGCACGCGACTATAGTGCAGATCTGGACTAGAGATCCAAGTACGGGCAATAAATTTGTTGTAAAACACGATTTCCATTGGACCAAGTGATAGATCTGGTAAATAGCACACGATACAACCTCAAGAATGCGAGTTTTAACCAAGAATCAAAGTTACCCTAGATTCAATGGAGAAAACAAGTGAGAAGATGAGGAGGGCGGTAGTACCGGTGTCCATGACGGTGGGGAAGAGGGAGGAGCCCGCAGGGAGGCCGGATCCGGTGTGGATCCGGGAGAGGGAGTGAAGGGCGGGGTTCCTCCGGCGTCGTCTTGCATCGGTGATGGCGCTGGTGAGGAGTGGAGACAAGGGATGAATGAGGCACTGAGGGGTGCCTCTCCCTCGTCTCCAGTCTTAACCGACGCGCACAAGCGGTAGTACCGCTATGCGGTAGTACCGGAGGTACCGACCGGTAGTACCGCACCTGGGAAGTTTTCAGGCAGGAACCTGGAAACAAAACTAGAGGCGGTAGTACCGCTAGTAACGTCCGGTAGTACCGTTTGGCGGTAGTACCGCATATGAGATCCGGTAGTACCGTGACCATCAGGACAGAGAGCCAAGATACATAAAAATGGAAGGTTCTTGTGCAGATTAGATGGGTTTT
This sequence comes from Avena sativa, assembly GCA_916181665.1. Lineage (NCBI taxonomy): Eukaryota > Viridiplantae > Streptophyta > Magnoliopsida > Poales > Poaceae > Avena > Avena sativa. The sequence continues at coordinate 362,615,796 of OV702284.1, read as the reverse complement.
GTTGGGGGATAAGAATGGCATGGGTTTAGAGAGTCACGCTGATATGGGCCAATGCACTCAAAAAATTGCTAAAAACATATGGAGAGCCAAATGTGAGTGCACGACCAAAGGAACAACACCAACTAGAGGATGACAAACATGAGTAAGAACCAATTCAAAAAGTGAAAAACACGAGTAAGCACATCAACCTCTCGATTGAGAGGGGGGTGATGGCCTAGGCCACCATATTTGAGTATACTCGGCTTGGCACCACGCAGATATATCTTGGGTCCATTACCGAAACTCATCATTAAGCTCACATATCACAAAATGATATTAAGAGGGATGATTTTGTTTAATTTGCGCATAATGGGGGGAGGGATAGTCCAATCAATTAGGACCGCACTCCCCCTATGTCCATGCCTACACCTAAACCAAATATGGGTCAAGTATTAGGTGAGAGCGCAAGATAGTCAAGTCAAGCTCCTTGAATCTACGATATTTAGTTCATTCCTCAAGTAGAAAAACCTTGCTTCATCAAGTGGCTTTGTGAAGATATCGACAAGTTGATCTTTGGTAGAAACATAGGATAGATCAATATCACCTCGAGCAACATGATCTCTAATTAAGTGGTGACGAATCTCAATATGCTTTGTCCTTGTGTGATCCACCGGGTTGTATGCAATTTTGATGGCACTTTCATTGTCACATAGAAGAGGAACTTTGTCACAATGGACACTGTATTCCTTTAAAGTTTGCCTCATCCATAGCAATTGGGTGCAAGCACTAGTGGCAGCAACATACTCGGCTTCGGCGATGGAGAGAGATATACAATTTTGCTTCTTAGAAGACCAACATACCAAGGACCTACCAAGGAATTGGCAAGCCCCGAATGTTGATTTTCTATCATCCTTGTCTCCCGCCCAATCCGAATCCGTGTATCCACAAAGATCGAATGTTGAGCCTTGAGGGTACCAAAGACCATAAAATGGGGTATGAACTAAATATCGAAAGATTCTTTTGACCGCCATTAAATGGCTTTCCTTAGGAGCCGCTTGATATCTTTCACACACACCTACACTCAACACAATATCGGGTCTAGATGCACAAAGGTAAAGCAAAGAACCAATCATAGACCGGTATACCTTTTGATCCACATCTTTACCATTTGGATTTTGTTCTAGATGAGTCTTTGTAGCCATGGGAGTTGGAGCTCCATTCAAATCTTGCATTTTGAATCTCTTGAGCATATCTTGAGTATACTTGGCTTGATTGAAGAATGTTCCTCCTATAACTTGCTTGATCTCAAAGCCAAGAAATACTTTCAACTCCCCCATCAAAGACATCTGAAACCTACTAGTCATAAGCTTTGAGAATTCATCATTAAAAGCTTTGTTAGATGAACCAAAGATAATATCATCAACATATATTTGGCATACAAAAAGCTCCCCATTGACCCTCTTAGTAAAAAGAGTGGGATCGATTTTCCCAACCTCAAAGCCACGGTCAAACAATAACTCTCTAAGGTGCTCATACCACGTGCGTGGGGCTTGCTTGAGCCCATAGAGCGCCTTATCAAGTTTGTAGACATGGTTTGGGAAGTTGGGGTCCTAAAATCCCGGGGGTTGCTTAACATATACCAATTCATTTAGAGGACCATAAAGGAATGCACTTTCTACATCCATTTGTTGTAACTTAAAGTTATGATGTGCCGCATAAGCAAGAAGGATACGGATGGACTCAAGGCGAGCCACGGGTGCATAAGTCTCTCCATAATCAATGCCTTCAATTTGAGAATACCCTTGTGCAACCAATCTAGCCTTGTTCCTTACTATAATTCCATGCTCATCTTGCTTGTTCTTGAATATCCACTTTGTTCCAATAACATTGCGGCAATCCTTTGGTTTCTCAACTAACTTCCAAACTTTGTTTCTCTCAAAGTTGTTGAGCTCTTTGTGCATAGCTTCTAACCAATCCGAATCTTCAAGAGCTTCCCACACCTTCTTTGGTTCAATCATGGAGATGTGTGCTTGGTGTTCATTGAACCTCTTTAATTGTGCTCTTGTGGAAATTCCTTTCCTTAGATCTCCAACAACATTTTGGAGGGTGTGGTCTCTTATTTCCAACATTCTTTCTTTTCTAGCTTCACGACGAGCGTGGATCTCCTCATTGTTTCTTGGAGGACCCTCTTCATCATTTTGATCCTTGTCTTGACCATCAACTTGACCTTGATCATCATTGGAGTCATCCTCTACATTGGGAGGCAAGGATTGACCTTGGTCTTGATCAAGTGCTCTTCTAGCATCAATTTGAGCTTGTCTCAAAACAGTTTGGATGGATCTTCCTTAACAAATTGACTTGGCACCACTTGACAACCCATCGAATGGACCAAGCTCCCTTTTACTAGAGTTCACACATTGATCACTATGTTGAGGGTCCACATCTTGTCTTTGGCTTGAGTCAATGTCCTCTTCGGTAGATGGAGCATGTTGAGGTTGTGAAGATGAGGGCTCCACTCGAGTGGAGCATAGTTCTTCTCGATTCGCCATAAGGGGTTCCTCAACGGGGCGGATATAACCCACACCCATTCTTCCTATGGCATCCTGAGGCATTTCATCATCTGCATCACAAGCATCAACACGCCACCCTTGGGGACCATCATATTCTTCGAAGGTCACACTACAAGATTCTATGACGGCTCCGGAGAGCTTGTCATAGATTCTATAAGTGTGAGATTCGAGACCATAGCCAACAAAAATACCCTCTAATGATTTAGACTCGAATTTAGACAAACGAACACCTTTGATGAGATAGAAACACTTACAACCGAACACTCGGAAGTAAGATATGTTGGGATTGTTACCGGTAAGTATCTCATATGGAGTCTTGTTGATTTTCTTACGGAGGTAGAATCGGTTTGAAGCATGGCAAGTGGTGGAGACGGCTTCGTCCCAGAAGTTGTATGGAGATTTAAACTCTGCCAACATGGTCCTAGCCATCTCAATAAGAGTCCGGTTCTTCCTTTCGGCCACACCATTTTGTTGATGGGTGTATGCAGCGGAATATTGGTGTTTAATCCCCTCATCACTAAGGAAATCATTCAAGGTGTAGTTCTTGAATTCGGTGCCGTTGTCACTTCTTATAATCAACACGGGAACATTGTGTTGCCTTTTAACCAAGTTGATGAAGTCGATAAAAGTCCTTTGAGTTTCACTCTTCAACTTGAAGAAATAAACCCAAGAGTATCTTGAAAAGTCGTCAACAATCACCAAACAATATTTCTTCCCTCCAAGACTTGCATGAGATGGAGGACCGAATAGATCCACAAGGAGGAGTTCCAAGATCTTGTTAGACTTGATTTGGTTCGTGGGCTTGTGAGGAGCGTCATGCATCTTCCCTAGAACACATGCCCTGCAAACACGATCTTTGGCAAAGGAAACATTTTCTTTTAGTCCCACAATATGGCCCTCTTTATGGAGACTTTGCAAAGTTCTCATATTGACATGGGCTAGTCGGCGGTGCCATAGCCAACCCACATCGGCCTTTCCGTATAAGCACATCGGACCTGCAGTGGCTTGCCCCAAAAAGTCTACCACATACAAGTCATTTTCGACGTACCCAACGAAAGCGACCTTGAGAGACTTGCTCCACATGAGGACCACAATATCATCATCAATAAAGACGGCAAAGCCCATCTTTCCAAGAGCACGGACTGAAAGTAAATTGTATCCAAGGGTTTCAACAAGCATGACGTTCACGAGTGTAATGTCGTAAGCCACCACTACCTTGCCGAAAACCCATTACCTTAGATGTTTCCAAAATGTAGCTTACATCTAGAAGTTCATGAGTATGTGAGAGTTGATCTAAGATGTTTCCAAAATGTAGCTTAGCATCACCTTCTAGGTTATTCATAAACTCATCAAAGGCAATTAATTCCTTTTTAACATCAAGAGACATCTCATCATCAATTTCATCATTATCTAAGTGGGTAGAGCGGGATGATGAGGATACCTCCGTTCCTCTTGCCATAAGGCAAGTGACGTTCTTGGTGGAAGAGTTCTCATTTGGAGAATCGAAGAGCGAAAATGTCAGAGTAGAGGTGGTGACAAGAGCAGCCACACCATGACAAGTTTCCTCTTCGTCATCTTCATCATCTTCATTGTCGGAGGAGTACTCTTCATGAGTGATCAAGACAATTTCTCCCGGCTTCTTGTTGATGGGATTCTTTTTTGATGAAAGGTTTCTTGTACGGTCCCTTGAGAGTCTTCTTCAACACAAGCTTTCCACCATGATCTTCTCTCTTCTCATAGGGGCAACTAGCCACAAAGTGGTAGCGGTCACCACAATTAAAGAAAGTTCTCAACCTTGTGGTATTCTCTCTTTTCCCATTTGGATTGCTTCTCCGTTCCATTTCCATCTTGGCCTTGGCGGGGTTCTTCCAAAAGTTCTTTGCATAGAAAGCCATATATTCACCATGAGCAATCTTGACTTCATCGGGATGGTCCATGCAAAGCCCTTCATCACTATCATATTCATCCCCATGGTCCACCACTTTGGCCTTCAAAGCAACATTGACAACATTGCTCATACCAAGGGCACGAGCACGGGCATCTTTGGCATTCTTGGCGGCAACCTTGAAAGCAGCCATCTCTTGCATAACTTCATTTGAGGTCATGAGATGGTAGTTGTGTCTTCCTTATAGGCTCTTCAAGTCGGTGGGCTCAAAAGGCATGAGTGCACTCACATATTTCCTTTTTATCCATGCATCATCCACATGCGAGGCACCCACATTCCTAAAAGCAGTGGCGGTGGTCTTGAGCCTTCGGTACATGTCTTCGTGATCTTCACCTTCTTTCATGTAGAAGCCTTAGGCTTCATTGCTTAGAACATCATATCGGTTCCTCCTCATACTCTCATTTCCAATAAACAACACAGTGAGAGCATCCCAAGCTTCCTTGGCAATGCTAAAGTGCTCAATGTGTGGATAATCCTTTGTTCCCAAACCTTGTTGAATCATATGCAGAGCAGTGTCATTGAGTTGACTATTAACAATCTCTCTTATGTCAAGTTGTTTGGATCCCCAATAAAGAGTCCATGCTCAATGATGTTCCATAGTTCAATGCAAGAACTGCGCATATGAGTTCTCATTAGTGATTGCCATTGAGCAAAAGTAGCAGATTCTTCAAGCTTAGGTGGGTCACCTCTATTGTATACATGAGGGTGAGGAATCGGAGGGTCGGGAGAGTACCATGAGTCACGGTGCTCACCCTTCCCACCATTATTGTGCGTGGAGGAATTAACGTTGTCAATTTTACTCCCCACCACCATATCCTCGGGGGATACTGACGTATTCCCCTTGGGTAAAGTGGATGGTTGATCCTCTTGAGGAGATGGGGGTGATGAGCCTTCTTTATCTTTAAGAAGTTGCTCTAGCATCTTCTTGACTTCGTTGACCAAGGAAGAGCTCAATCTTGTTTCCAAGTTTTTTTGATCTTCCATGGTCACCGTGGTCGGCTCACCATCACCATCCCCTTCGCGGCTACCCATATTCTCTTAGGCGGTAAAGCCCAAATAAAGAGCCGAGGCTCTGATACCAATTGAAAGGATCGTATGGGCACCTAGAGAGGGGGTGAATAGGTGCTACTTCAAATTTTCTTCTTTTTCAAATTAAGGTTTGACAATAAGGTAAATTCTCTAGATAATGCAATTATGGTGAATTTACCTATATGACAATTATGCAAGAGTTACCACAACACAAAGTAGTAACGAGTAAGTAAGGTGCGGTAAAGGATAGAAGTAACCGAAAAGTGGACGCGGAGACACAAGGATTTGTTTCCCGTAGTTCCTTCCTTTTGAGGGGAAGTACGTCTACGTTTGGAGAGGGGCTGGTTTCAAACCACCAACGCCACGAAAGGCCTCCCTTGTTCTCCGATGAATCTCACCCCAACGGGATCGATTCACCTTCCACTATATCGGCAACCTTCAGGGTGGAAGCCGGCACCGTTACAAGTTTGGGGCACACATCCACAACTTAATCGGAGGCTCCCAAATACAAGCAAGCTGTCAAAGCAATCAAAGACAAGCTTGTAAGAACCAAAACAAGAACTAGGGTTTCCAATAAAACTCTAGAGCAAAGGGGCCCTCAATGAAATGAGGGGGAAATGAAGATCTCTTTTGGTGAAGTAGTAGATCGGGGCCTCCTCCTTCGATTCCCCAAAGATCAAGGACTTTGGGTGGTGGGATGAGGAGATCTTGAAGATTTGGGTGGCTCCAATGGACTCCAATGGTGTTCTTTGATATTAATGCACTGAGCAACTTGTCCCAAGGTAGGTGGAGGGGTATTTATACCCCTCCACAAAATCTGGCCGTTGGAGCATTTATTGCAGCGGTAGTACCGCAAGTTCAAGCGGTACTACCGGAGAACTCCGGTACTACCGGACCTGGTACCGGACCACCCATTTTTCAAACTTCATCAAGTCCTGCCCACATCGGTACTACTATTGCTGCTACCGGAAAGCGGTAGTACCGCCTGTGGCAACCGGTACTACCGGACATAGAGGAATCAGCAGCTTTCAGACGAAAAAATCTCTGTCACGCCAGGTAGTAAAATGCGGTACTACCGCATTTTGCAACGTACAAAAAGTCTCTACCCCGAGCGGTACTAAAATGCGGTACTACCGCATTTTAGTACCGGAGCAGGCAGAAGATTTTGACAAGTTGTCAAAAAGCTTCTGTCGTGCTAGGTACTAAAATGCGGTACTACCGCTTTTTAGTACCTGGAGCGTCAGAGACTTTTTGACAGTTAGTCACAGGCTTCTGTCTGGTCCGGTAGCAAAAAGCGGTACTACCTCTTTTTGGTACCGCGCCAGGCAGACAGTTTTTGAATGTTTGCATATCTTTTTAATGTACCTGCGACACACTTAGCAAATCATTAGTCCGACATGTGTGTTGTTATCAAACACCAAAATCACTAGGGATAGCAAATTATCTTTCAGCAACCCGTCCCTCAGAGACTAGGGAACATAAAAAATTAAAGACTCTAGTCGCTAAAATTTAGCGACTAGACCCTCGGGGATTGGACATACCTGGAGGGCTTCGCCAAGCAGCCGGTGCAACTTGATCAATTCCATAGATGGCAACAGAACCACCACGCTGCCAGGCCTATGATACGTCATAAACGTATCTATAATTTTTTATGCTTCATGTTTGTTTAGTATCAACTTTGCTATCTTGTGTATACACTTTGAGGTATTTTTATACATTTTCTGGGACTAACCTATTAACAAGATGTCGCAGTGTCAGTTGCCTGTTTTTCTGTTGTTTTTGGTTTTAGAAAATCTAGTAAGGAAATATTCTCGGAATTGGACGGAACAAAAGCCAAAGTCAATATTTTACCAGAAGGAACACGGAGTCCGGAGGGCAAACGAAGTGGGGCCACGAGGCGACCACACCTGGTGGCAGCGTGGCCAGGGGGCGCACCAGCCCTAGGTGTGGCCCCCTCGGGCGCCCTCCTGCCTTGCCTCTTCGCCTATAAATTCGCCATGATGCAGAAACCCTAAAAACCATATTAGATCTTCATGAAACAGTCCGTAGCCACCGCCACCATTGTCCCTAGATCGGGGGATCTGAAGCTCTTCCCGGCACCCTAACGGAGGGGAGAGATCATCCCGGAGGCCTTCTTCATCACCATGCCAGCCTCCGGTATGATGCATGATTAGTTCACCCTTGGACTATGGGTCCATACAGTAGCTAGATGATTGTTTCTCCTCCTTTGTGCTATCATGTTTAGATCTTGTGAGCCCCGTTCATGATCAAGATCATCTATTTGTAATCATACATGTTGTGTTTGCGGGGATCCGATGGATATTGAGATACTATGTCAGATTGATTATTGATTCTATCATGTCTATGTTATTTGTGATCTTGCATGCTCTCCATTGCTAGTAGCTATCTTGGCAAAGTAGATGCTTGTGACTCCAAGAGGGGGTATTTATGCTCGATAGTGGGTTCATGCCTCTAGTAATCTGGGGAAGTGATAGGAATCTCTAAGATTGTAGATGTGTTGTTTCTACTAGGGAGAAAACAACAATCTTTTGTTCATGGAACAATTGTATTGTTTACTTTACACACAATGCTTAATGCAATTATCCGTTGCTTGCAACTTAATACTGGAAGGGGTTCGGATGATAACCTAAAGGTGGATTATTAGTCATAAATGCATTTGGATTACGGTCTTTGTATATTGTTATAATGCCCAATCAAATCTCATAGGAGTCATGATGACTAGTATATGCATTGTTATCCTTCCTCAATCTGTCAATTGCCCCGCTGTAATTTGTTCACCCAGCATGTTATCTATCTTAATGAGAACACCTCTAGTGAACTATGGACCCCGGTCCAATCTTTATCATTGATACATCATCTACTGTTACCGTTTACTTTCTACAAGCAACTACTATCTTCCACACTATACATTTAATCCTTTGTTTTCAGCAAACCAGTGAGATTGACAACCTCACTGTAAGTTGGGGCAAAGTCTTGAGTTTGTGTTGTGCAGGATTCCAAGTTGTTAGCAACAAATTGGAGCTGTTTCCTTACTCCTACTGGTTCGATAACCTTGGTTTCATAACTGAGGGTAAACTTACTGTTGTGCTCATCATACCTTCCTCTTGGGGTCTCCCAACGAAGCTCTACAGTGATCTGAGACATCAGCCTCTATGCCATTAAACTGACGTTTTTGTCGATCACTTCTTCTATGGTCAGCGATTGCGTCGCAACACTCATCATTGTTGCCTTCGCGAAGAATCACGGTAACATGGCGGCAGTCGCCACTGGAGAACTGATCGGTGGTGGGGAAATTCCCTCTTGTCGCACCTTTTCCACGGGCGCATCTCCCTCTGCTAGAGCCTCCTTCACGGGCTCGTCGTCCTCCTCCAGCAACATCTTGCCCTTGTGAGTAATGGTGAACCCCTCACTTTCAATGATGGGGTCACCCTTCTTCTTCTTCATGTCAGGGACGGTTGTCTTGTCCTTGTTCCTCTTCCGCTTCTTGGTGTCGTCACCCTCTAGGTCGCTATGACTCGCAGGCACCTTCGCAATGGTGGCCCACTTGATCTTATTCATGCCACCCCTAAAATATACTATATACCAACATGAGACTCGGAAATTCTATAACAAGTGATGCAACTCAAAGCATTCGCAGATGACAAGGAAAACACACTTGGTGACTAGGATGGCGTGCAGCTCGATGTTGATGTGTGTCGGTTTGTCCAGCTCCGGCCTGATTAGCCGGGGCATCCCCGCTTTGACCAAGCCTTCCTGTCATCGGGGCTCTACGGGCGCTGGCACCGTACTGGTCAGCTTGGACAGGGTCGGAACCCGCTTTGAGCTCTCCTCCTCGATGACCTCCAGGTAGCTGTCGGATTCTTCGAGGTTGTGACTGGCCTTCGTGATACATCGGAAACGTATCTATAATTTTTGATGCTTCGTGATTGTTTAGTATCTACTTTGCTTTTCTTTGTCTACAATTTGAGGTGCTTTTTACATGTTTTCTGGTAATAGCCTATTAACAAGTTGCCACAGTGCCAGTTGCCCGTTTTATGCTGTTTTTGGTTCCAGAAAAGCTCGTAAGGATATATTCTTGGAATTGCACGGGACAAAGGTCAAAGTCAATAACTTTCCGTGGGGAACAAGAATTCTAGAGGGGATACGGAGAAGCGGGCCAGGGTGCCCAGACCCCCCCCTAGGCGTGAGTGGGCCCTGCCCCATGCCTAGGCAGGGTGTGGTGCCCCTGGCCTCCTCCTCGGCCTCCCCCTTCACCTATAAGAAGCCCCCGATGCAGAAACCCTAAGTACCCAATCAATATTCCATGAAACCTTATGTAGCCTCCGCCACCGTCGTCCCTAGATCGGGGGGTCTGAAGTTCTTCCTGGCACCCTACCGGAGGGGAGATCATCCTGGAGGCCTTCTCTATGGTATGATGCTTGAGTAGTTCCACCTTGGACTATGGGTCCATGTAGTAGCTAGATGGTTGTATCTCCTCCTTGTGCTTTCCCATAACCAAAATGACAAGGCAAGTAGACAATGAGCATCTCAGCAATCTTTTTATTTACCAAATGCATAGCTTTTTATTAAGGATGCTTCATAGATAGCTCACCATGGTGATGCTGCAAGTTTCCACCATGATTAGGCATGGCTTAGGCTAGCGGCCCAGGCGTTTCTCTAACACAGGATACAAACTCCATGGACTTACAAGTTCCCTCTTTATTTCACACTGGTGACATCCATAGACAAAAGAACATGATATCAACTGAGTACAACAAGGTACAATTGCAATGTTGAAAATGTTCCCCGTGACAGCACGGTTCTGCTAATTCAAACTTATAAGTGCAAGCATATACAACAAAGTTGTCACAATGGTTCAAGTTTATTAGGGACAAAGAATAAAGTGTGCCATCAAGTTCGTGAGGGCTTTAATCACTAAGTTTTCACATAACAAAATAGTTTTTAATTGGAAGATAGCTGGAAAAAAGAATGTACTTGGAATGGTGTAACACACCATGCATAGGAGTTTATAGTGGACACTTTGGAATAACGTGGTTTCTTAGGAGTTGGAAGCATGAGTAGAGCTTACTCATACAAGTGGAGGCTAGCAAAAGACTAGGAGCAACCAACTAAGAGAGCATAATGGCCATAATCATGCAGTGCAACAAAGCATTACTAATCAAAGCATAGAGTGGTACTACAAGTCAAGGACTAAATGATCATAGAGGCTAATGGTGACTTGTCATAGTCATAAAAAGGTGTGAGCATGTGCCAAGTCAACCCAAGCAAAACATCAAAGGAGAATACCACTATACTATGCTTTTGCATGCTAAAACAACGCATAATTTCTTCAAGGAACACTAAGCAATACCAATAGTTTGGAACAAGACATGATACAACATTAATCACTAAGAATAAGGTCAAAACAACACCTAGAATGTCATGCTAAAGTCTATGTCACAGTCAAAGCAAGCTCCCTTTTGTACCACTTAAGCATGAAGTTTTCTACTCTTCTCCAACACCAAACAACTTATTTGAAACAACTCACAAAGATAATAACCAATAAAGATCAGTGAGCATGTCTCACAAATCCACAAAGAAGAACTAAAAAGTTCTAAGATGAAAGCACAAGAAAACTAAGGGTAAACGCAGTGCTAGCAAAAGTGAACACTCACAAAACAATAAGAGTGAAAACTAGAGTATTCTAGGCAATAGAAATAGAGTGTGTCTCTCTCCAAAAGAAGTGTGGTGTAACCAACCAACTTACTCAAGCAAACTAAGCAAACGAAAACCAAAAACAAAAACTAAGACGCTCCAAGAATAACACAACAATGCATGAAACAATCAAAACGAAGTGTCTAGAAAGACCTGAGATTTTTATTGATGAAGAAGGGGATGCCTTGGGCATACCCAAGCTTTGACGCTTGTACCTCTTGAATATTTCTTGGCGTGACATGGGGTGGCATCCCCAAGCTTGAGCTTTTGTCCATTCTTCATCTCATTACATCATTCTTTCTCTACACCTGCAATTTTCCTTCATACAAAACTTCACACAATCTTCATTAGCAACATTAGTGTATTCAAAAGAAATTAGACCCTTAGACAAAGCTTTGGAACAGAAAAAAATTCACTAAAAACACAAGCTACTGTAGCAACTCCTTCAAAAAGCTCAAATCCCCAAAAGAGAACTCAAAAAGGAATCAATAAGAAGCAAATGCAAATAATGGCACAAATCTGTCAAAACAGACCAGCAGGTAGAAACTGATTTTTTAGAAGACCTTATGTTGCTCAAATAAAAAAGTGTTGAACTAACGAACGTTAGCTAACATACTGGGGGATTTATTCATAAAGTTTCAGCTCAATCCAAAATACAGATACTCCTCACGAATTTTTATGGTGGAGGACAGAAATCTGTTTTGGGACAGCAACTCCCCAAATATTACTTCCCTCTCATTAGAGGTCATTCTTGGTACAAAAAGAAAACAAGAAGGATAAGGAGAGGTCATTACAGAAGTAATAACTTCCAAGCCTCAAGAAAACTCTTGGGTTATCTCCCAACAAGTACTTTTCTTTAATGTCTTTAAGTTAGGCTTGATAGCTTGAGAAGATGCTCACATAAGAAATATCAATTGAAGTAAAAGATAACATCAAGAAGCAAATTCAAAACACATTTAAGTCTAACCCACTTTCTATGCATAGGAATCTTGTAAAGAAATAAGTCATTAAAGCACAAAGCAACAAGCATAGGAAAGCAAAACAGGTGCAATTTCAAGATTTTCAACATAAAGAGGGGAAACTTAGTATTGTTGAGATACATAAGACCATGTTTCCCTCTCTCATAATAACTTTCAGTAGCAACATCAATAAAATTAACAATATAACTATCACATAAAACATTCTTATCATGAGCCACATGCATAAAATGATTATTACTCTCCACATAAGAACAACCATTCTTATTAATTGTAATGGGAGCAAATTCAACAAAATAGCTATCATTACTATTCTCATCACCATAACCATCAAATATAGGAGGCATATTGTAATCACAATCAATTTTATCCTCAATAGTAGGTGGACTGAAAATATCATACTCATCATTATAATCATCATAGATTGGAGGTTTGGTATCATCATAAGCAATAGAATAGCTATCTTCCAAAGTTGGGGGACTAAAAAGATCATTTTCATAAAAACTAGCTTCCCCAAGATTAGACTTTTCCATATCATTAGCAACAATGTTGTCCAAAGAATTCATACTAATACCATTGCTATTAGCATGCAAATAAAGCTCCATAGGTTTTTTAATTTTCTCTTCAAACACTTCATGTCCTAGATCAAGATAAACACTATACAGCTCTCTAATTTTGTTGTTGTTTTCCATTAAGCCTAACTAGTGAAAACAAGAAACAAAAAGACAAAATTGCAGAATCTAAAGGAAATAACTTAGAGCACTCACACACGAGGATGTGAGTACCTTTTACCTTACCTCCCTGGCAACAGCGCCAGAAAAGAGCTTTCTGGCTTACTGTTGCCGTGGGGTAAGGGGTGTGAGTGCTTTTTACCTTTCCTCCCCGGCAACGGCGCCAGAAAAGAGCTTGATGTCTATGCACTTATATTCTTGTAGACAGTTGTTGGGCCTCCAAGTGCAGAGGTTTGTAGAACAACATCAAGTTTCCCTTAAGTGGATTACCCAAGGTTTATCGAACCTAGGGAGGAAGTGGTCAAAGGTATTCCCTCTCAACCAATCCTGCAATCAAGATACAAGAAGTCTCTTGTGTCCCCAACACACCCAATACACTTGCCAGGTGTATAGGTGCACTAGTTCGGCGAAGAGATAGTGAAATACCAGTGGAAACGGTGCCAGAAAATAGCTTCTGACTTGTTGACGTGGGGTAACGGTGCCAGCAAATAGCTGATGGCGTGGAGGAAAATGTAAAGCCCAAAACCTCCCGACAAACAGAACAAAGATGGAAGCAAGCAAACATGCAACAGATCTAGTAGCAAATGGTGTTTCAATGTTTAGAAACAAGGCCTAGGGATCATACTTTCACTAGTGAACAATCTCTCATATAAATATACTCTCTTCATGATACTACTCTTAACTACTCTCCGGTTGGACACTCTAATCATCGGTAGGGCTATAACAGCACTCCTCAAAGTCCGCCTTCCCCAATCTAGATAACCCCACACTGTCACCTTGAGCACTAGATGGTTCCAAAAAACACCACAATTTCATAGAGACATCCAACTCCAAATATAACTCATAACAAATATTCAATCTAGCCAAAGTGCCACACACGGTATGCATGTTGTCACTTTCACACACGTGGGGAAAAGCATAGATCTATTAAAGCACAAAGAGTAATTATGTAGACTCAAACCTAAGTGACACCATGGCGTGCATGCTGTCACTTTCACACACATGGGGAGAGCAGAGATCTAATGAAGCACTTGAGTAGCAAGGTAGATCTACTTGATTACAAAGCTCATGACCACAAGATCATGCATAGAGAGAGAGAGATGAACACATAGCTACCGGTAGAGCCCTTAGCCTCGAGGAAGAACTACTCCCTCCTCATCATGGGAATCAGCAACGATGATGAAGATGGCGATGGAGATTGATGGAGATGGCTCCGGGGGCACTTCCCCACCCCGGCAGGGTGCCGAAACAGAGACTTTCTGTCCCCCGAATCTCCCTTTCGGTGTCGGCGACTCTATGGAGGTTTTCGTGGATTTCTTCTAGATTCCCTAGGGTTTTTTGGGTCGGAGGCTTCTTGTAGGCGCAAGAATCAAGGTCGGTGGGGGTCCAGGGGGCCCACATCCCCTCCAGGCGCCTCCAGGGCTTGCCCGCGCCTAGGGGGTTTGGCCACCAAGTGGACCCCCTCTGGCTCTGCTTCGTGGTTCCGTGTTGCTCCGGGAAAATAATAACTTTGGCTTTTGTCCCGTCCAATTCCGAGAATATTGATTTTCTGCCTTTCTGGAACCAAAAACAAAAGAAAACAGGCAACTGGCACTGTTGCAACTTGTTAATAGGTTAGTTCCAGAAAAGATATAAAAACACCTCAAAGTATAGACAAAGCAAAGCAAAGTAGATACAAAACAAGCATGGAGCATCAAAAATTATAGATACATTTCCAACGTATCAACAATGAGCATCTCAGCGATCTTTTTATTTACTATGTGCATAGCTTTTTACTAAGGATGCTTCATAGATAGCTCACTATGGTGTTGCTGCAAGTTTCCACCATGATTAGGCATGGCTTAGGCTAGCGGCCCAGGCATTTCTCTAACATAGGATACAAACTCCATGGACTTACAAGTTCCCTCTTTATTTCACACTGTTGACATCCATAGACAAAAGAACACGATATCAACTGTGTACAGAGTACAAGTGCAATGTTGAAAACGTTCCCGTGACAGCACGGTTCTGCTAATTCCAACGTATAGATGCAAGCATATACAACTTCGATGGCACAATGGTTCAAGTATATTAGGGCAAGAAATAAAGTGTGCCATCAAGTTCGTGAGAGCTTTACTAACTAGTTTTCACATAACAAAATACTTTTTAATTCGAAAGGTAGATGAAAATTGAGAATTTGCTTGGAATAGCAACAAAGCTACTAGGTAGATATGGTGGACACAAGTGGCAAAATTTTGGTTCAAGGGATTTGGAAACATGAAAACCATGCCTTCTCAAAAAAGGTTTTTGGCTACCAAGGCTGGGTAGCAAGAAAGAGAGTTGAAAGAAACAACCAAACATACAAGTAATAAAGCCAAACATGCAATTTTCCTTGAAGACACAAAATATCTTTGTCACGTCCCAAATTTTTCCAAATTTTGTAATGTGAAAAATAAATAAACAAAATAAATAATTGTTGAAATTTAGGGTGAAAAGAAACTTTTTTCTTCTAAATGGAAACTTAAAATCCCATCTTGAACAAACTTGAGTAATGTTTGAAAACCAACTAAATTCAAATCAAGTGGAATGCATTCTTCATAAATGCATCTTGAAATTTAAACACTTGGAAAATAAACCAAAACTCTAAAACCCTAATGGAAGAAAAACATTTCCAAGTTATCTCCAAGATAATGGATTGGATCCATATACAATTTTGTCAACAAACATTTATAAATGATCAAGAATGACAAATATAAATATTATAAAACCATAGAAATTGATTTCATTCAATTTGGAGCCATAAATAAAATCTTATGAATTTAATAAGATCAGGAAATTGAATTTCCAATGCTAATAAAGCACCTATCTAAAACTCCATACCAAATGGTGATTAATTAATCCTAAAGATATTTAAAAGGATAAATAAATATCAAATAAGATTTTACAAATTGGAATCACCAAGTTTTGATCTATAAATAAAAATATATGGATTCTATAAGATAAAGAAAGAAATATTAAATGAGGAATATTTAAAGACCAAATTAAATCTTGACCTAATACATAAGCAAATGGAATAAATATAATCCAAATCCAAATAAAATAATGGATAAAGAATATTCAAATTAAATAAAAGGGCATTAACCAAATCCAATTCTATTTGAATAAAGATAAAAACCCTATTAGAAATGATTAATTAAATCATGGGAAACTAATATTGGAATATACCCAACTGGTATAAAAGTTATTTAATTAACTTAAATGGGATAAAATAAATCAACTAAATAAAAATTATGAAATTAAAACCATAATTGATTTCATTGGAATAAAGATAAATACCCATTTTAAAATGATTAATAAATCATATTAAAAATGTTCCAAATAATTCATGGTGAATTATTTGACACCCTAATAAATAAATAAACCTACTGAATAGGTTTGGTAAAAATTTGGATTTCAAATAAAGTTTTAAAACACATTAAAACCTATTTGAATTAAAGACAAATGTCTATTTATATAATAAATAAAAGACCCTAAAAAGAATAAATGAATTATTCTAAATTTGACTTCAGAATATATTAATAATCAGTATTTGAATACACACAAAGTTTGGTTGAAGTTTGAAATCAAATTGTTGTTTGAAAAGTTTAAACAAAATCAAAACAGATAAATAGAAAAAGAAAAGGGAAAAAGTTTCTGTATAAAAAAAGTGAAACAGACCCCAGCCTAGCCAGCAGGCCCAACTAGCCCAGCAAGCCCATCTCCCCACCCCCCCCCCCCCCCCCCCCCCCCCCCCCGCAGTGAATCGTTTTTCACCCGAAATTGACCCGCACCGTTGCTGACTAGCAGGCCCCATCTCCCCTCTCCCTCTCTCGCTGACACCAGGACCCACTGCCCCGTCATCACCTTCAACCTCGCGCTGACCCCGCCCTCTCTCCTCGCTGCAGTTTCTGGCCGCGTTTTAATTCGTTAAATTTGCGTTGATGGCGTAGTAACCCATCCCCGCGACCATGCCTTCTTAACCGCCACTCCCTCCTCTCCAATTACCCTCAGACCCCATGCCTCCGGAGTCACCAGGCTGCCTCGAATCGACTTTCCACTGTCGCGGCCCCGACGACCTTCCGACGATGATTCCGGCCAAACCCCGTCGCCCCTCGCCTCCTCGACCACACGAGCATGCTCCCCATTCCCTGGTGCTTCTCTCTGCACCCTCGGCTTGCCCGCGCTTGACCCAGAGCGTTAGCAACCACCTCGACTGAGCGCCGCCACGGTCTGCTTCAACTCCGGCGAGTGCCCCAGGTAGCATCAGACCACCCCCTTTCCTCTCGTTGATGCACACATGATCTCCGACCCCGTACGCATCTAACACGGTCGTTATTTTGCCTTCCTGTGGCCTATAGCCTCGCCAACTACGATGACCAGAGCGTGCCCGACACTGTGTAGACTCCGGCGAGCAATTGACGTCCACCCAGAGCGCCCCTCGACAAGCAGACCATACCCGGAGCTTCGCCACACTCCTGAAAGACTGGTGAGCAACCTCTCCCTCTCCCGCGCGACCTGGTTCGCCGGCAAGCTTGCAGCCCGAGCGCGCCGCCGCCACTTGCCGCCGCCAGCGCCGCCAGTGGATGGTCAATGCCTGAGAACCGTTAGGTCATCATCCAGTGGATACGATAGAACCTAAGTGAAGAGGTATCCTGAGATCTGTGACGTGCGATTAAGTTAGATCCTGCGGCCTGTATCTGCTGATCCACGCGAACCGTTTTTGCCCAATAGGAAGCAGCCACGTGGCCAACCTTTTGTTTTAAAAACAGAAACGATTCTATTAGATACTCAAACTTGCAAAATTCATAACTTTCAAACACATGTCCAAATTTTGCAAATTTTATATCAATGGAATCAGCAAGACAAACCCTACCCAACCATGCACTTTGCTTAATGAATTGCTTCTGGAAAAATGGTTGTTTTTGCAGAAACTTGTGTAGGCATGTTTTGAATATAAAATTCCTTCTAAAATTATTTTTGTGTAAAAATCTTTGGCAAATGGTTTGTTTTGAACCTACTGACCATAGAAACCAACTTGTAGATTCAAAAACATATTTTGTGAAGCAAGAGAATAAAACTTTGAATTAAAGCATTTCTAGTCAAATAAAAATAATGTTATTATATTAAAAATGCTTTTTGAGAAAAACCTCTGGGAAATGTTTTGATTTAAACTCTCTGACCCCAAACACAAAGTTTTATGATTTAAAAATATATTTTGAGAACCCTATAAAGATTATTACTTTGCTAAAGGCATTTTCAACCACATAAAATATTGATTTGGTTTAAAGATGGTTTATAGGTAAAATCTTTTGCAAATGGGTTTTGCCACTTTTATAAAATGACCAATAGGTGTTTTAGAATGTTTATAACCTATTAGAAACCACTTTTTCAAATAAAACAATCTTTTGCATGCTTGCATGCATTGCTTTGTTTCTATTATTTTATGTGTTGTTTGCTTGAATGGTAGATTGAATTATTGCTTGCTTGATTGAATTGTAGTGATTTGAAGAGTGAGATTATTGCAAGATCAAGGAGTGAACTTATATTCTCTACCAAAAAGGCAAGTGATGCTTCATACTTTGTCCCATTATTTTCACTATGCATTAGTGATATTTCTAAGTAGGACTTGCATGGAATTTTGCTAAGCATAAACTATGCCATGGGAAATCCTAGTAGATGAAACCTTAGTAGAAATTTCCTAAGTTAAGATTCCTACTACTATCATGCTTAGCTTAGCTAGTAGAAAACAAGGGTGGAATATATTCATACTATGGAATATTTCTAAGTCAAGGACTTATGTTTTGTTTAATAAAACAACTAAGTGAATGAAACACCTGGGTGGAATGGAAGGAATGGTTTGTGTTGAGTGGTTATACAAGGCCCATTTCTATGGTTTACCTTGTGTATCTCACTTGTGGAATGCCACCCAGGAGCAAAGAGATTTGAGATGTCAAATGTTGAGAAGCTTCAAGTGCAGCCACTTGGCATTATGGGCTTTGCCTGGATCATATAGGTTGCAATAACTTAGCCAAATGGACAGTTGGTGGTAGGGGTTTGATAGGTTGGAGCGCGTCCATTCTGGTCTAAGGGAAGGCTTCTGAAAGATCTTGTCTTGGTGAAACCAAGTCTTGTGGGGAAAGTGCACAACCTCTGCTGAGTGTAAAATCCAAGTACTTAGCCATGTCCCTGGTAAAGGACAATTTTGAGCATCAAGACATGGAAGCTATCAAGAATCTCCTCATCCAAATTTCTAAGTTAAAAACTTGTGGTTGAACAAGGGTTGAAGGATCACCAATTTCCATTGGGAGATGCCTTGGTTGATTTTGTCAAGCAAAAACTTCGTGTTTTCAAATGATAAGGAAAATCTATTTTGAGCAAAGCAAGTCTAAGCTCCACTTAGCCAAATGCATATAGATGATAGACTCCACTATACTACCATAGTATCAGTTGCCAATACAATTCAAATGTATTGACCCTTGTGGCTGTAACTTATTATGTTGTAGGTTTGTTTGATGTTAGTGAAGTTCATTGATTAGGATTACAAGTCTACAACCAACATGACTGCATGTGGCACTTTGAAGATGAAGGACCCCATGCTATTGTTATATTCTGCTGCATTGTAATGAGATAGCCAAATGAGCTATGAAAGGTGTATAAACTATTTTATTCCTAGTTATAAAGTTGTATTATGACCTTTGTTTCTTGATATTACATCTTAACTGTGGATGCTAGCTATTGATCCAGGGACTAGCATTGCAATCACAGGGATCCTTACCTTTATAAAGGGAGGTGACGAGGTTTAATCTCGTCAATGCCCATTGTTATGGACTTGGGTTTTGGAGAAGATGGGGATGCTGGATATCGTGGCACGGTTAACAGACAAGCAACCAGGGGACACGAGATTTACCCAGGTTCAGGCCCCCGGAGGGAAAACCCTACTCCTGCTTGTATGTTCTTTGATTACGGCGGAACCGAAGGTTACAGGGTGCGCAGATTCGATCTGGCGTGTATGCGTGTGCGAAAATATGAGTCGAGGTTGGTTGAGTTGCCCTAGGACGTGCCCTCCTGGCCTTTATATAGACTTAGGCAGGTCCCGGGCGTAGTCCTAGTCGGTTACAAGTTCTAGGGTGTTTGCCCTTTTGAGTTTCCTATCTAAACTAGTCTTGTTCTCCAAGGATCCGAAGATGTCTTGGGCCTTGGTCACCCGAAAGTCTTCATGGGCCAGCGTATGCCTGCAGTGGGCCTTCCTTGGGATGGACTAGGTATGCTGAAGTTATGTACCCGTAGGGTATAACCATGTCAGTAGCCCCCGAGTGATCAGTCGAATCGTAGATTCGGCTGAGGACTCTTCAATCCTTCGGGTGCAACTCTGTCTTTCAAGAGAAAATGTGTAGGGATTGTTGATACGCGTGCCTGACTCACCTGACAGATCAGGGTCAGTTAACTGTCTTAGGACGAAACAACACGATCTTCTTCAGGTTCGGGTCCCTTAACCCGGGCCTGGAACATATGCTGGTGTAATTCAACTCAGGCTGCGGAGGACTTACAGGAGAGGAATTCCAGTGATTTTAATTGGTGTACCCAACGCGTCCGTCAGGATTTTTCATCGTACCTGTTGGTACGGATTCATACTAGCAGAGCGCAGTCAGGTGCGTTGCCAGGCCATCAGATGATATCTGTAGGTCTTATCTTTGCGTCGCAGACGCAGCATCCGAACATTTATCACCTCGGAGGTGTTTCGGGTGGCCAAGGAGATTGTCGCTCACCTAGCGTTTTGTTGGGGCAGAGTTGCCAAAAAGTTTTTGCGCGCTGATCCGAAAGATCGCAGTCGAAGATTTCATAGGGTGCGCGACCAGCGCTCCCTATGGGAGTAGCCCCCAAGTGTCTGTTCGAGTCGTAGACTCGAACGGAGACTTTTAGTTCAAGCATTGTTTCAGTCTTTAGGTCCGCAGGACTTCGAAAATTTTCGGATGCTTAAATCCATCCTCCCTATGGGAGTAGCCCCCGAGTCCTTAGTGGAGTCGTAGACTCAATGTAGGACTCAGAGAAGCAATTTTTGCCCTCATTTGTCGGTCGGGTGCGCGGCCAGTGCTCCTGATAGGAGTAGCCCCCAAGTATTTAGTCGAATCGTAGAATCAAGTGAGTACTTTTAGCTGTGGAGCCGAAGTGGTGCTAGTATAGCTTTAGATGACGTCAGTGCTTATGATTGATGACCTCAAGCGTCTGCTGCGCCAGAGATGACTTGACGGGACGAAGCGTGGGTCCCACTTGCTGACTTTGAATTGACCGGTCATGCGGGGCGTGGAGATGATTACGGCGCCTCCTCGATTTCCACGTGTAGTGGACGGCGTGGTAACGACGGTTCGTTGTGGTGTTGACACGTGTACGGTCAGATCTACCATTGGCGTTAGGTCTTCTTGATGGACGGCTGGCGTGCATCGTCTTTGCTGTTATAATCCTGGGTGAAATCGTTTTTTGTTTTTCACCGCACCAGTTCATCTGTTCGCTGCCTTCTTGTTCTTGAGTGATTCGTGCTGCGCGCTTAGCTTTTCTTCCACACTTCCTTTGTTCTTTGTCGTTGCCAACGCCACCACCGCTGCAGCGTCATGGGGAAGATAAAGAAATCCTCGTCCGCAGTTGGGACCAGCGCCGCTGGAGGAAAGAAGGGCGCCGCCGCCGCTCGCGTCACTGATGGTGGCTGGCGGCGATTGGAGACGCGAGAAAGCGATCTCCGCAAGCTGCGCGAGCGGAGCCTGATCCCGCAAGATGCAACGGCCGTGCGTCTCCCCGGCAATGAGGTAATCCCCTGTCCCCCAGCTGGGTATCGGGTTATGTTTCTTGCCTTTGTCTTGCGTGGTTTCTCGTATCCAGTCCATGACTTCCTTCGTGGACTGCTCTTCTTCTATGGGGTTCAGTTGCATCATCTGTCTCAGTCCCAATGTCCAATTCTTCTCCTTTTCCATGTCTGAATCTGTCCAGTACTGGCGGAGGAAATGGTTTTACATCCGTGACTCCGTACTGCCTGGGCAAGATTTTGGTCTTGTTCCTTTTGACCCCTCCCAGTTGATTGAGAAGAAGATATCCTGGAAAAACCAGATCTTAGACGGTGAGGTGGCGGAGATAGAGGCCCTGTACCGTCGAGTGGAGGATCTCCAACTGATTCCTGAGAAGGAGGTGAACGGTGTCGACGTCATCCGAACGTTTCTTGAGCGTCGGGTGCAGCCTCTCCAAGCGAGGGTGCATCCGATGTTTCTTTACTCTAGGCGCCGTGATCCGACGAGGGTTTCGAGTGAGAAAATCTCTGAGGCGGAACTTGACAAGACTCTTCGCGCGCCGTTGAAGTTCAAGGCAGACGAAGAAATTCCGGGGAAGTCGCAGACTCCTCCCTTTTCTTCGACGTTGGCCATACCGAAGGTGTAGATTTGCGCACGTAGTGCTCCCCTTTTCTTTTGTCGGCTGTGTACTTTTTCCTTTGTTTGCTAACAAAGTTTCGTCTCCTTTTGTACAGCTTCAAAGTTCCGGGCATGGCACCACCGTTGCCCGAAAGGTATCCGAATGCCCCGGATAATGAAGTGGTGGACTCCGTGTCCGAGCTGCCGTCAGCGCGATCTCCAGCGGAGGATGACGAGTCGAGTGAGGACCATTCGCGCAAGCGATCGCGGAGCTCCAGCGAGTCTTCGGATGCCTCGACTCCTCCGACTCCCAGAAATCCGCTGGGCCTTGAGCGTCATGATGATGTTCAGGGAGGCTCTTCCTCTCCCCTTCCTGCCATTCCTGTGCGGGCTGTTGCTCCGCAGCCGCCAGCAAAGCGGAAGAAGGAAGAAAAGAAGGAGGAGAAGAAGGAAGAAAAGAAGGAAGAGAAGAGGGCCCGAAGGGCTTCTCCTATCTTCGACCTGAGCGCGTTGGGCTCGTAAGTTTTCTTCGTGCCATTGTTTTCCTTTCTTTCCTTGCGATTTTGGCACCTGTGTTGATTTATTCGTGTGCAGGCAATCTTCCGACGGCTCTAGTGATGGAGCGCACGAGATGATGGGGGAGTCGAACATTGCGTCGCCTCCTCCTCAGACGGTGGCGACTTCTGGTGACGCTGCGCCAGTTCCTCCTGTGCAGGAGAGGCTGGTGGTTGCGCCTCAGAATTTCGGAGGCGGGCCTGCGGGTTCGCCTTCGGAGCACGTAAGTTGTCCTTCTTGATGTTATGGGGGGAAGCCCCCGAGTGTCTTCGAGTGCTGATGTTGTCTTTTCTTATAGCCTTTTGTCCAAGAGGCCAAGCGGCTGGTGGAGGAGCGCCTGACTTTGGAGGCGAAACTGCGGTAGCTGCAAGGTATTCTTCTGCCTTGTAGTATTTTTCTTGCATATTCTGATCCTTTTCTTTGACACTTGCTTGTTGTAAATGTAGAGGAGCATAACGACTCTCTCCGCGAGGTTGATTCTCTGAAGAAGAGCCTTGGCCAAGCGGAGCAGAAGGCCGAAGCTGCTGCAGGTGCGCGAGAGCGTCTTGAGCTGGAGCTGACGAAGGCAGCCGAAGCAAAAGAGCTTCTGCAGAAGGAGGCCGCCGATCGTGAGGAGCAGCTGGCCACCGTTGCGGCTGCTCGTGAAAAAGGGGTGGCGGAGAAGCTCATGGCTGCTACCAAGGCTATCTTGGGTGAGCTTTTAGCTTTTGCTTCTTTTCCTTCGGATCTTCTTCTATGTTGCTTTTCTTCATGCTTTCTTCGTTTTGTCGCAGATGCCGCAGGCATTGAGTTCGACCGCGGTGCTCTGGAGCACGGGAGTGCTCTGGATGATGCCACTGTAGCGGTCGAAGACCGCTGTAGCACCGTCGTCAACTCCCTCGCCAAGGCGAAAGAAGTCCTTGGTCGCTTCTACCAGGAGCTCTTCCCGAAGGGTGCGTATCTTGAAGATGTGGATGCCCTGGCGGAGGCTCTGTCGGGCGAAGCGCCTGCGGCGTACAAGCGCAAGCAGAAGGGCATCGGTGCGTCCGTTGGGCTGGCAATGGCCATGGCGGCTGGGGCGGAGCTGGACCTGCCCTAGATTACCTCTCGGATGCCGACGGCCGCGGATGGATCCAAGGTAGCCTTCACCGCCTACTCCGCTCGCTGTCGACGATACGGGTCCAAGCTTATCGACTTGTTGTCTGAGTACGCGTTGCGGCAGCAGGGCGAGGCTAAGGCTAGGCAGTCTGGATCTGAGGCGACTCAGTGCCCTGCACCTTAGGGATAGTAGGCGTAGAGTAGTTTGTAGTCTGCTTGTAAATATCTTTTGTAGTACCATCATTGTGCCACGTAGTGGCCTTATTTTAATGAACTCCTCTGTGTTGTGCTTTTATCCTTGGCTGAATGTCTGAGTACCTTTTTGCTGCTATAGGTTCCTTCGGGTGTTGACCCAGTTGACACTTCATCCGAAAGGCCCTTGCGAGCATCATTGGATGATTCCTCGCAGCTTGCTTTTCTTCGGGATCGCGTGCGTAGCTTGGAGAGGGATTTGCTTGGATTACGCGGTCGTGCTGATGTTTGGAAATCCAAAGCAGACCGTGGTGTAGCCAGAGAGGAGTATTTGATGGCGGAGCTGGGTCGACTGTCCGAGCAGCTGCAATGTAAGTTGGTCCTTCTTTCGGACTGTAGCCCAGTTCCTCGGGTGAGCCTGCTGGCCTTACTCTTTGTTTTGTGCGTTTTTCGTAGGTGCCAATATTGCTCCGAGGGAAGAGAAGGAGCGTATTGCTGTTCGGGTCAATTGTTTGACTCAACAGGATATGGAAGCCGATGGCTTCTTCTGGATGGACCGAGATCGCGCCATGGTTCTGGCAACGGTGCAGGATCGCGTCTACCAGGTTTCGCGGGTGCTCCGCCAGGTGCAGACATCATTGTCTTCGGTATTGCACGTCATGTTTCCACTGGATGCCATGCCAGCGACTCTTGCGGGTCTTCTGACGAAGTTTCGGAATGCCGGAAATGTCAAGGAGCTGGTGCGGCAGCAACTCGTCGCAGGGGTGAAGGCTGCCTTGTCTCTTGTGAGGGTGCACCGCCCTGACGTAGATTTGGCTGCTGTGGCGACCGGGCCACCTCCTCGACCAGATGGTGGCGAGTGGAACATGCGTCCGCATTACGCGGCTGTAAGGCAGTATGCCGAGCAAATTGTAGACTTGTTTGAGCAGCGTGCGCAGGTTATTCTTCAGAGTAGATAGGACCTGAAAATAAACAGATAGATGTAAAATTTGTATATTGCGGCTAGGCGTGTATGTGCCCTTTGTTGTAAAGGTTTGCATGTGTGTGAGCACGCAGTGCTTTGATTGAGTACGTGCCCTTTTCGTTTGCCTGACGTAGTCAGCTACTCAGGTGTACACGTTTGGTCCTCAGTCGATGAAATCGTGAGGTGGGGGAGCCCCCGAGTGCGTTTGTAGCATGTAGTAAAGTTGCAGAAAAATAGTCAACCGAAGGTTGGGAGCGAGACACTTAGCTTTATTTATATCGTAATGGAGGAGGTACATGGTTCGGCTGAATAGCCTTGGCTGAAAGCCTTATTGAAAGTAAAAATAAGGGGTAGGTTGCTACGGGTAGAATCGTCGCAGGTGCGAGACGTTCCATGGGTTGGAGTATGCGACTCCAGACTCCACGTGCTTGAGGCGATAGGCGCCACCTGGGATGACCTCGGTGATGGCGTAGGGTCCTTCCCATGGTGAATCGAGTTTGTTCGGGCGCTTTTGCTTGAGTCGCAAGACGAGGTCTCCTTCGACGAAGGACCTTGGGCGCAGCCGACGGCTGTGGTAGTTGCAGAGACTTTGCTGGTACACCGCTGATCTAGCTGCTGCTATGTCCCGTGCTTCGTCGAGTGTGTCGACGGCATCTTCGAGCGTGGTCGTGGACTCGGCTTCGCTGTACGCTACGACTCGTGGAGCCTGATGGCGTACTTCGGCTGGTAGCACTGCCTCGGCTCCGTGAACCATGAAGAACGGTGTGTAGCCGGTGGAGCTGTTTGGCGTAGTACGTAAGCTCCACAGGACAGACTGTAGCTCTTCCGTCCAGTTTCCAGCTTGGTGCTCGAGTGAGCTCATGAGGCGCTTCTTGATGCCAGCGCCGATTAGGCCGTTGGCTTTTTCCACCTGCCCGTTTGTTTGCGGGTGTGCCACTGAGGCATACGTGATATTGATCCCGAGGCCTTCGCAGAAGTCCTGGAATTCTTCGGAGATGAAGTTCGATCCGTTGTCGGTGATGATGCTGTGCGGTACGCCAAATCTGTAGACAATGGATTCGAAAAACTTGACGGCGGTTGTGCCCTTCTGGTTGGTGACTGGCATGGCTTCGATCCACTTGGTGAATCTGTCGACTGCTACCAGGAGGAAAACGTGTCCTCCCTTTGAGGATTTTGGCAGTTTGCCGATCATGTCGAGGCCCCATTGGGCAAAAGGCCAGGCTATGGGTATGGGTCGTAGTTCGGACCCAGGTGCGTACGGTTTGTCGGCAAACCGCTGGCACCCGTTGCATCTTCGGACGATGTCCTTCACATCGCTCATGGCCGTTGGCCAGTAGAATCCTGCTCGTAGAGCTTTGGCGACAAGGGAGCGGGTGCCTGCGTGGTGGCCGCATATGCCTTCATGTATATCTTGGAGTATGGCCTTGCCGTCGTTGATGGTGACGCACCGTTGTAGTACACCCGTAATGCTGCATTTGTACAGCTTGCCGTCGATGATGGTGAAGGCTTTGGACCGACGAGATATGCGCCGAGCATCAGTCGGGCTGTCAGGCAATTCTCCGTTTATCAGGAACTGGAGGTATGGACGTGTCCAAGTTTCTTCGACTGCCATGACCTGCATCAGGTTGACCATGGCAGCTTCGGTATCCAACTTTTCGGGTCCTTCCTGACCTTCGGGTAGCGTAGCCCCCGAGTGTTCTGCTTCTTCGGGTGATCCTTTGGGGAATTTCCGCTTGATGGATGGCACACAGATCTGCTCGAGGAATACACCTGGTGGCACCTTTGCGCAAGTGGAGCCGATGTTGGCGAGTTTATCGGCCTCCTCGTTGCTCTCTCTTCCAACGTGCCGAAGTTCGCAGCCGTTGAATTCTCCTTCGAGTGTGTTGTATAGCGCCCGGTACGCGATCATGTTTTCGGCGTGTGCGTCGCACTCATTCATCGTCTGCTGTACGACAAGGTTGGAGTCACCATAG
Source organism: Avena sativa (assembly GCA_916181665.1). Taxonomy (NCBI): domain Eukaryota; kingdom Viridiplantae; phylum Streptophyta; class Magnoliopsida; order Poales; family Poaceae; genus Avena; species Avena sativa. Next base: position 362,588,679 of record OV702284.1, on the reverse strand, counting down.
ATGACCAGGCGCGTTGCCCCGCATATTTTTGCCATCTTCATGCCATGAATCAGTGCTTCATATTCGGCCTCGTTGTTGGAGGCTCTGAATTTCATCCGAAGGACGTACTTCATCTTGTCACCTTGCGGGGAGGTCAGTATGACTCCGGCCCCTGCTCCGGCTTCGCGTTTGGAGCCGTCGAAATGCATTGTCCAGGACTGCGACATGTCTGGGGTGTCAGGCAGCTGCAGCTCCATCCAGTGCACCAGGAAGTCCGGAAGGACTTGGGATTTGATTGCGTGTCGCTTCTCGTAGACGATATCCAAGGGTGATAGTTCAATGCCCCACAGGGCCACGCGTCGTGTGGCCTCTGGGTTATTCAGGATGCTGTTTAGGGGCACCTCGTTGACGACCATCACCTGATGTTCCTGGAAGTAGTGGCTCAGTCGTCGAGCCGTCATGAATACGCCATAGGCTAGCTTCTGGTAGTGCGGGTACCGCTGTTTTTTTGGAGTGAGAACCTCGCTGAGGTAGTAAATTGGGCGTTGTACCCCGTGGGTCTTGCCTTCTTGGTTTTTATGACTATGTCGTCGACATAGACTTGGACGTTGCGACCGATCTGGTCCTTGAGGCAGGCCTGCATGCATCGCTGGTACGTGGCACCCGCGTTCTTTAGCCCGAAAGGCATTGTGTTGTAGCAGTATACTCCGAACGGTGTGATGAACGCCGTTTTCTCTTGATCTTCGACCTTGAGTCGAATCTGGTTATAGCCTGAGTAGGCGTCGAGGAAGGAGAGTTTCTCACAACCTGCAGTCAAATCGATGATCTGGTCGATCCGAGGAAGAGGGAAGTGGTCCTTAGGGCAATGGTTATTTAGTGACGTGAAGTCTACGCACATCCGCAGGATGTCCGTGTCCTTCTTCGGAACCATCACCGTATTTGCTAGCCACTCGCTTTCCTTGATTTCCCGGATGAAGTCTGCTGCGAGTAATCTGTTGATCTCCTTGCCGATAGCTTCGGCTCGTGGCTCCGACAATCTTCGGATAGACTGCTTGACTGGCTTGGTGTCTGGGAAGACATTGAGTGCGTGCTCGGCGAATTCCCTGGGAACTCCTGGCATGTCCGCAGGACACCAGGCGAATATTTCCCAGCGCTCACGGAGGAATTTGACGAGCGCGCCTTCCTATGCGGTGCTGAGGTCGTTGGCGATCAGCGCCGTCTTGGAGGCGTCTGTCGGATGGACCTTCACTTTCTTGGTGTTGACGGTGGAGTCGAAGGATATGTCGGGTGCGTTCTGCTTTGTGACTGGGGGTAGCCCATTGTCCGTCTCCTCGCGGAGCCTTACGAGCTCGTCTTGCATGCCGAAGGACTGGGAGATTTTGTTGAAGTCCCTGTCGCATTGGTCCGATCGGGTGAAGCTCCCGTGGATTGTGATGACGCCCCTTGGTCCTGGCATCTTGAGTAGCAAGTATGCGTAGTGTGGGACGGCCAAGAACCGTGCGAATGCTACACGTCCCAGGATGGCGTGGTATTGCGATGGCCAGTCTACCACTTCGAATTCGAGGCGCTCCTACCGAAAGTTGTCCGGCTTCCCGAAGATGACGTCGAGCCCTATTTTGCCCAGGGGGAAGATGCCCTTCCCTGGGACAATGCCATGGAACATTGTGTCTGATTGTTCCAGGCTGCATTGCGGGATCCGCATAGCTGCTAGAGTGCTTGCGAACATTAGGTTGATGCCGCTGCCGCCGTCCATGAAGACGCAACTCATCTCGAAGCCTCCGATCTGCGCCTCCAGCACCAGGGCAGCATGACCTGGGCGAGGGATCTGGCAAGGGTGATCCGCGCGGGTGAATGTAATGCAGGACTCCGATCCGCTGAGGTACTCAGGGATTGCAGGCGGAGTTGCCACGGCCAAGTTGATTTGTCGGGTGATTTTCTTCTACACCCTATTTGTGGGGCGTCCCTTCTGTATCATATTGAGTGCTCCTTTTGATGGGGGATATGGGACCCCGGTGTTGTTTTGCGCTGGTGCGACTGGTTGGTTTTGGCCTCCAATAGGCGGCGGTGGAGGAGCTCCGTGTGCTATTTCACCTGGCGCAGGTGTGTTTCCAAACGCAGGGATTGGACCTTGTTGCCTCATCTGCATCATTCCTTCGCTGAGTTTTTGGAACTCGCGATAATCCTTGAGCATGTGGCTAGCCTTCTTTTTGCCATCCTGTTTGTCGATGTAGAAGTGGATGGTGCATGGACCCGAAAGTTTGTCGAATGCTGAGGGTCCGTTGTCACGGTCGCGGCGTTGCCACGACTGTGTTGATCGTCCGTTGTCGCGGAAGTTTCCGCTGCGATATCCTCCGCTGTTGCGGCTGTTTTCATTACGGCGGTCGGCGTAGCCGGCCGCGACCATGTTGGGTCCGTCGCGGTCCTCGTAGACGCGCGATCTCCTCTTGCTGCGGCGTTCGCGTCTTCGGCTATAGTCGTCCTCTTCATCTGATTGCGGTCGCTGGATGCAATCTTCGCCGTCTGCCCAGCTGTTGGCTATTTCCATGAGGTGGTCAAGTGTCTTGGGCTTTACACGCCCAAGTTCCTCCTTGAAGTCTAGGCGCTTAACGCCGTCCCTGAAGGCGTCGATGGCCCTCTCTTCGGAGATGTGTGCTGCGGAGTTCTTGGTCGTAGACCAGCGTAGTATGTATGAGCGAATAGATTCACCCGTTCTTTGAGTGCAGGCTCGCAATTCTTCGATTGAGGCGGGCCTCTTGCTGGTGCCTTTGAAATTTCGGATGAAGCTGTAAGAAAGCTCCTCCCAGCTTCGGATGGATCCTGATGATAGGCTGCTGAGCCAGACCCGCGCCGCGCCTGTCAGCTGCAGCTGAAGGCATTGCATGGCGGTTTCTTTGTTGCCTCCGTGAAGCTTGACGGATGACAGATGGTCACTGAGCCAGGACTTTGGATCTTGTGTGCCGTTGAACTTCGGAGTATCCGAAGGAAGCTTGAAGTTGCGTGGCATCTGCGTTCGCCGGACGGATCTGCTGAAGCATCGAGCCCCGCAGAGTTCTCCTTCGTCTTCGTCCATCTCAGATTCAGACGAGCATGCGCGTTTGGCGCGTGCTTTGTCGATCTTGCGTTGTGTAAGCTTGTCTCTGGCGTCGTAGTCGCGTTTGTGGCGGTTGGAGCTCTTCTTCCTTCGAGGAAGATCGTGCTCCTCTTCCTCTTCGGATGAGGGTGTGGGGCTCCGGTCGCGTCTGGCCGGAGCTTTCTTCTTCGGCTCCGCAGGAGCGTCTTCGTGGAGCGCAGCTCCGATTAGTCCTAGTCCGGTGAGTGCGGACTTATGCATGGCCCTTTTCGGGTCTCCCTCCAGAGGTGGGTGAGCTGCGAGATACGCAGTGGCTGCCATGATCGCTGCTTGTGGCGTCTTCGGGGTGATGTTGCCGTCGGCATCCATATCCATGAATTATGTGTGGAGAGTTCGGGTCACGTCACGCCGCTCCTTGGGGTCCATGTTTTCCATCCGAGAACGGTGCTTGTTTCCTTGATTTCTGTTTGTACTAGATCCAGGTTCCATGGCGGAGAGCGCAGCTCATCGCGCGCTGGACTCAGAGGCTGCCTGCTTGCGCTTGTCGAGCGTCTTCTGCATCTCGACTTGTTTCTTGTGCTCCTCGATGAGAAGGTAGTGGTATGCCCTTAGCAGATCACGTGGGGAGTCCAGAGGTAGGACTATTTCGCCTGCAACGGCGCGGCGTGCTTCGACCCATCCTTCTTTGCTAAGTTGGATGAGGTGGCCTCTGTTTTCCCCGTTTTCGCCGTTTCCGTCCTGCGGGTTGGGGTTGGGCGGCGGGTTAGGCGTTTCCTCGTCGGCCTGGATGACTGCGGCGCACAGATAGCGTCTGCAGATTGGTTGGCTGCTGCCGCAGCTTTCGGATCCGGAACCGTAGGTTCCTTCATCCGAGGGTGGACTGCACAGATCAGAGTTGCAGCAGCTGCTGCTGTGAAACTCATCTGTTGATGGCGACGTGCGTAGCACGGGGTGTGGAGCCCACGAAGCGGGCCTGATTGACGGCACGGGCACCCGCTCAGGGAGGCGGAGGGTGCCAGTTTGTCCCACCTGGAAGCAGAAGCTCCCGAACAAAATCTCGAGTCCGTCGCCTACGGGCTCGAAATCCTTCATGGTGGCCGGCGAGTGGGCGGTGAAGTCGAAAGTGCCGAAGAGGAGGTGATTCTCCGTCGTTGCAGATTTGTAGATCGATCGGGTCGGAACCGTCACGACTGCACAATCAGCAGCCCCAGTTCCCACAGACGGCGCCAATTGACGAGGTTTAATCTCGTCAATGCCCATTGTTATGGACTTGGGTTTTGGAGAAGATGGGGATGCTGGATATCGTGGCACGGTTAACAGACAAGCAACCAGGGGACACGAGATTTACCCAGGTTCAGGCCCCCGGAGGGAAAACCCTACTCCTGCTTGTCTGTTCTTTGATTATGGCGGAACCGAAGGTTACAGGGTGCGCAGATTCGATCTGGCGTGTATGCGTGTGCGAAAGTATGAGTCGAGGTTGGTTGAGTTGCCCTAGGACGTGCCCTCCTGGCCTTTATATAGACTTAGGCAGGTCCCTGGCGTAGTCCTAGTCGGTTACAAGTTCTAGGGTGTTTGCCCTTTTGAGTTTCCTATCTAAACTAGTCTTGTTCTCCAAGGATCCGAAGATGTCTTGGGCCTTGGTCACCCGAAAGTCTTCATGGGCCAGCGTATGCCTGCAGTGGGCCTTCCTTGGGCTGGACTAGGTATGTTGAAGTTATGTACCCGTAGGGTATAACCATGTCAGGAGGGATGTTACAGATGGTATCAGTGCACTGTGTTGCCTATAGGATTGTAACCCTAGGATTGGACAAAACCCCTTAGAAAAAAATAGGAGTTGAATTTGTTCCAAAACTTATTTACAAACAATCTTGTAAACTCTTTCCTCAACCATTTTGGTTTTGATTCTACATCTTGTATATTTCAACTTGATGGATAAAGCCTCCACCATGATCAAAGACTTCAACATGAGCAAAGGACTTCACCAACTCAAGTGATTTCAACCTTAGTCTCAACAAGGACTTCAACTTGGATATAACTAAGGACTACAAGTGAGACAAGAAATATTACTCAAGACTTGAATACTAAGGAAATACAACTTAGAAGGAACCATCATCACCTTTGAAGTTTTGTGACCAAGACACAAGGTTTTTTCCAAGGAAACCATGATCTCATTCAAGGAGAAACAACAAAGAATAATGGAAGGATCTCAAGTGAACCATATAGTTGGACCACCATATTTAGATTAAATCAAACACACCAACTTATTTGGTGTAATAAAAATATTTTATTGCCTATAAATGTGCTTGAAACTTGTTGTTTGAGTGGAGTGATTGTTTGTGATTGCTTGCACATTGCTTGTGTGAAATTGTTGTGTGTGATTAGAATTATTCCTTATAAATCTTTTGCCTATTCTAATCCTAATCCAACCCAATAGATGACTACTCCAAGAAACTCCAACATCAAGAATGGTGACAACAACAACAACAACCAAGGGGTCAACATGAGAGAACTCATAGAAACCCAAACCCAGTTGAACCAAGTGGCAACTCAATTTTGTGCCAACAACAATGATTTAGACCCAACCATGCAAAGGTTTTTGGAAACCCAAACCCAATTGTTGCATAGGATTACAAGTCAAATGATCAACATGGGAGACAACCCTTCCCAAGGATTTTGTGATAACAGAGATGTCAAGGATGATATTCTAGAAGGAACCCAAGCTTGCAATGTTTGTGGAGACAAGGATCACACTTCCAAAGAGCATGAAGATTAATTCCCCAATTGTGAAGAGAAACATCCAACTAATCAATGCCCCACATCTCAAGCTACCTGTTTCCTATGTGAAGGAAATAATCATGTCCCTATCCAATGCCCCATCTATTCCATAGTCCAACAAAGGAAACAAGATGGAGTGCAACAATAGTTTATAAACCCTCATGATGGAGCAACTTCTACCAAGAAGGATGAAGGCAAAGTCAAAACTGTGCATCATAAGGCCAAATATAAAGTGACCACAAAGTGTTGCTACTCTTGTGGAGAAGAAGGTCATATCTCTAGTAACTGCCCCAAGAAGAGAGAAAGATTTCCCACCTTTGTGGTGAAGTATGAAGAGCATGAACTAGAAGAACTCCTAGCTTTGGAGAGACCCAAAAAGAAGAAGAAGGATATAAGCCAGTTGCAATGTTACAATTGCAAAGAAATGGGACACTATGCCCATGATTGCCCAGAAAAGAAGAAGAGCCAAGGAAATAAACAAGAGGAACTGATACCAAAGAAGAAGAAGGATAATATCCAAGTGATGTGTTTCAAATGCAAAGAGCTAGGCCATTATGCAGACAAGTATCCAGAGAAGCTTCATCAAGATCCCAAGCAAGCCAAGAAGTAATCTAGTTGGAAATTTTTTAAGGGTGCTAGTGCCCTAGTTGTTTCGAACCAACTTGTAACCCTATCTTCCCGAAATCTCGGGACAAGATTTATTTTAAGGGTCGTAGCCTGTCACATCCCAAAATTTTCCAAATTTTGTAATGTGAAAAATAAATAATTGTTGAAATTTAGGTTGAAAAGAAACTTTTTGCTTCTAAATGGAAACTTAAAATCCCATCTTGAACAAACTTGAGTAATGTTATAAAACCAACTAAATTCAAATCAAGTGGAATGCATTCTTCATAAATGCATCTTGAAATTTAAACACTTGGAAAATAAACCAAAACTCTAAAACCCTAATGGAAGAAAAACATTTCCAAGTTATCTCCAAGATCATGGATTGGATCCATATAAAATTTTGTCAACAAACATTTATAAATGATCAATAATGACAAATAGAAATATTGTAAAACCATAGAAATTGATTTCATTCAATTTGGAGCCATAAATAAAATCTTATGAATTTAATAAGATCAGGAAATTGAATTTCCAATGCTAATAAAGCACCTATCTAAGACTCCATACCAAATGGTGAGCAATTAATCCTAAATATATTTAAAAGTATAAATAAATATCAAATAAGATTTTACAAATTGGAATCACCAAGTTTGGATCTATAAATAAAAAGATATGGATTCTATAGGATAAAGAAAGAAATATTAAATGAGGAATATTTAAAGACCAAATTAAATCTTGACCTAATCCATAAGCAAATGGAATAAATATAATCCAAATCCAAATAAAATAATGGATAAAGAATTTTCAAATTAAATAAAAGGGCATTAACCAAATCCTATTCTATTTGAATAAAGATAAAAATCCTATTAGAAATGATTAATTAAATCATGGGAAACTAATATTGGAATATACCCAAGTGGTATAAAAGTTATTTAATTAACTTAAATGGGATCAAAGAAATCAACTAAATAAAAATTATGAAATTAAACCATAATTGATTTCATTGGAATAAAGATAAATACCCATTTTAAAATGATTAATAAATCATATTAAAAATGTTCCAAATAATTCATGGTGAATTATTTGACACCCTAATAAATAAATAAATAAACCTACTGAATAGGTTTGATAAACATTTGGATTTCAAATAAAGTTTTAAAACACATTAAAACCTATTTGAATTAAAGACAAATGTCTATTTATATAATAAATAAAAGACCCTAAAAAGAATAAATGAATTATTCTAAATTTGACTTCAGAATATATTAATAATCAGTATTTGAATACACACAAAGTTTGGTTGAAGTTTGAAATCAAATTGTTGTTTGAAAAGTTTAAACAAAATTAAAACAGATAAATAGAAAAAGAAAAGGGAAAAAAGTTTCTGTATAAAAAAGTGAAACGGACCCCAGCCCAGCCAGCAGGCCCAACTAGCCCAGCAAGCCCATATCCCCCCCCCCCCCCGCAGTGAATCATTTTTCACCCGCAAATTGACCCGCACCGTTGCTGACTAGCAGGCCCTATCTCCCCTCTCCCTCTCTCGCTGACACCAGGACCCACTGCCCCGTCATCACCTTCAACCTCGCGCTGACCCCGCCCTCTCTCCTTGCTGCAGTTTCTGGCCGTGTTTTAATTCGTTAAATTTGCGTTAATGGCGCAGTAACCCATCCCCGAGACCACGCCTTCTTAACCGCCACTCCCTCCTCTCCAATTCCCCTTAGACCCCATGCCTCCGGAGTCACCAGGCTGCCTCGAATCGGCTTTGCACTGTCGCGGCCCCGACGACCTTCCGGCGACGATTCTGGCCAAACCCCGTCGCCCCTCGCCTCCTCGACCACATGAGTATGCTCCCCATTCCCTGGCGCTTCTCTCTACACCCTCGGCTTGCCCGCGCTTGACCCAGAGCTTTAGCAACCACCTCGACTGAGCGCCACCACGGTCTGCTTCAACTCCGGCGAGTGCCCCAGGTAGCATCAGACCACCCCCTTTCCTCTCGTTGATGCACACATGATCTCCGACCCCGTACGCATCTAACACAGTCGTTATTTTGCCTTCCTGTGGCCTATAGCCTCGCCAACTACGATGACCAGAGCGTGCCCGACGCTGTGTAGACTTCGGCGAGCAATTGCCGTCCACCCAGAGCGCCTCTCGACAAGCAAACCATACCCGGAGCTTCGCCACACTCCTGCAAGACTGGTGAGCAACCTCTCCCTCTCCCGCGCGACCTGGTTCGCCGGCAAGCTTGCAGCCCGAGCGCGCCGCCGCCACTTGCCGCCGCCAGCGCCGCTAGTGGACGGTCAATGCCTGAGAACCGTTAGGTCATCATCCAGTGGATACGATAGAACCTAAGTGAAGAGGTATCTTGAGATCTGTGTCGTGCGATTAAGTTAGATCATGCGGCCTGTATCTGTTGATCCACGCGAACCGTTTTTGCCCAATAGGAAGCAGCCACGTGGCCAACCTTTTGTTTTAAAAACAGAAACGATTCTATTAGATACTCAAACTTGCAAAATTCATAACTTTCAAACCACACGTCCAAATTTTGCAAATTTTATATCAATGGAATCAGCAAGACAAACCCTACCCAACCATGCACTTTGTTTAATGAATTGCTTCTGGAAAAATGGTTGTTTTTGCAGAAACTTGTGTAGGCGTGTTTTGAATATAAAATTCCTTCTAAAATTATTTTGTGTTAAAATCTTTGGCAAATGGTTTGATTTGAACCTACTGACCAGAGAAACCAACTTGTAGATTCAAAAACATATTTTGTGAAGCAAGAGAATAAAACCTTGAATTAAAGCATTTCTAGTCAAATAAAAATAATGTTATTATATTAAAAATGCTTTTTGAGAAAAAGTTTGGGAAATGTTTTGATTTAAACTCTCTGACCCCAAACACAAAGTTTTATGATTTAAAAATATATTTTGAGAACCCTATAAAGATTATTACTTTGCTAAAGGCATTTTCAACCACATAAAATATTGATTTGGTTTAAAGATGGTTTATAGGTAAAATATTTTGCAAATGGGTTTTGCCACTTTTATAAAATGACCAATAGGTGTTTTAGAATGTTTATAACCTATTAGAAACCACTTTTTCAAATAAAACAATCTTTTGCATGCTTGCATGCATTGCTTTGTTTCTATTATTTTATGTGTTGTTTGCTTGAATGGTAGATTGAATTCTTGCTTGCTTGATTGAATTGTAGTGATTTGAAGAGTGAGTTATTGCAAGATCAAGGAGTGAACTTATATTCTCTACCAAAAAGGCAAGTGATGCTTCATACTTTTTCCCATTATTTTCACTATGCATTAGTGATATTTCTAAGTAGGACTTGCATGGAATTTTGCTAAGCATAAACTATGCCATGGGAAATCCTAGTAGATGAAACCTTAGTACAAATTTCCTAAGTTAAGATTCCTACTACTATCATGCTTAGCTTAGCTAGTAGAAAACAAGGGTGGAATATATTCATACTATGGAATATTTCTAAGTCAAGGACTTATGTTTTGTTTAATAAAACAACTAAGTGGATGAAACACCTGGGTGGAATGGAAGGAATGGTTTGTGTTGAGTGGTTATACAAGGCCCATTTCTATGGTTTACCTTGTGTATCTCACTTGTGGAATGCCACCCAGGAGCAAAGAGATTTGAGATGTCAAATGTTGAGAAGCTTCAAGTGCAGCCACTTGGCATTATGGGCTTTGCCTGGATCATATAGGTTGCAATAACTTATCCAAATGGACAGTTGGTGGTAGGGGTTTGATAGGTTGGAGCGCGTCCATTCCGGTCTAAGAGAAGGCTTCTGAAAGATCTTGTCTTGGTGAAACCAAGTCTTGTGGGGAAAGTGCACAACCTCTGCTGAGTGTAAAATCTAAGTACTTAGCCATGTCCCTGGTAAAGGACAATTTTGAGCATCAAGACATGGAAGCTATCAAGAATCTCCTCATCCAAATTTCTAAGTTAAAAACTTGTGGTTGGACAAGGGTTGAAGGATCACCAATTTCTATTGGGAGATGCCTTGGGTGATTTTGTCAAGCAAAAACTTAGTGTTTTCAAATGATAAGGAAAATCTATTTTGAGCAAAGCAAGCCTAAGCTCCACTTAGCCAAATGCATATAGATGATAGACTCCACTATACTACCATAGTATCACTTGCCAATACAATTCAAATGTATTGACCCTTGTGGCTGTAACTTATTATGTTGCAGGTTTGTTTGATGTTAGTGAAGTTCATTGATTAGGATTACAAGTCTACAACCAACATGACTGCCTGTGGCACTTTGAAGATGAAGGACCCCATGCTATTGTTATATTCTGCTGCATTGTAATGAGATAGCCAAATGAGCTATGAAAGGTGTAATAAACTATTTTATTCCTGGTTATAAAGTTGTATTATGACCTTTGTTTCTTGATATTACATCTTAACTGTGGATGCTAGCTATTGATCCAGGGACTAGCATTGCAATCATAGGGACCCTTACCTTTATAATGGGAGGGATCTTACAATCTTAAATAAAGAATACTAAGCTTATGAGCCAACAAGAAAGAAAACAAATGATACAAAATACCTGTAAGCTTTTTCTCTTTTCTTTCAAACATCAAAAAGTATTGCTACTGAACAGAACTCGGTATGCCAAAACCAATTTAGACCCACTTGATGCTCCCAAATTGATGCCAATACTGATCAACAAGATCCGTCATATAATAGAGATTGCAAACTAGAATAAGAAGTGCAAAAAGTAAAAGATGAGAATTCTCATTAATATTCCAATAAAGGCACTCACACCAAGGGTTACATAGATAATCAACTAAAGGAGAGATACTTACACATGCAAACCAAACGATAAGATAACCTCTCTACCACAAATATGAATCTACTAAAAAGGTAAAAGATAAAAGATAATGGTGGTGATACCGCGACACTCCCCCAAGCTTGGAACAAGCCAAGGGGATGCCAAACCTGATGATAATTACTCCTTTGGTGGTGGTGGTGTTGCCCCCTTGTTTAGGATAAGAAAACCCTCCAGCATCTTAAGAAGCTTGTTGTTCTCCTCTTGAAGTTCATCCACCTTCATCCTTAAAACACGGTATCTTTCACAAAACTCATCAGTGGTTAGAAGGGCTTCCGCTGCCTCGGGGCAGTATATGAAGTCTTGACCAAAGGCTATGATTCCCTGCATGTGATCAGAAAAGCATCTGCAGTGTTAATTGCTCCTACAAAAGTAGGTTTCCTTCCCCTTGTTCCTGCGGCGGTTTGTTCTTCCAACTTTATCTCCACGGGCTTCTTGCCTTTGTCGTTGGCGGAGGCCATGGCGCTCTAAACTTGAGAAGATTTCTTGACATAAACAGATTGAAACAAAAACATGACGAGAACACGATGCATGAACCTCGGGGGATCCGGGGGATTATATATTACGAAGTTTCAAGGCATAAGGAAGGTTCTGATACGGAAACAATGTGGAGACGGAGTTCGAGGGTGGCACACACCCTCCAGGCGCGGCCAGGCTGGGCCCACGCCTGGGGTGGGTTTGTCCACCACGGACTCTGTTTCCTCTTCAGTTTCGTCTCGTAGTCTTCCTTATGTATTAAAAACATCAAAAATATAAAAAGATTGGAGTTTCACGAACCTTTTGTTTTCACCACTTTTACCTATTCAAAGACGAACTCTGCAGATTCCTCTTCTCCTTCTCCTGAAAATTTCCTTCTTACAAAACCTTTGCACAAACTCAATGACAAAATTAGTGTAAGAAAAAACAATAAACCTTTGGTACACACTTCAACTGAAAACCCATCAACACAAAAGCTTCTGTAAGAGGCAAATGCAAATGATGGCAGAAATCTGTCAAAACAGACCAGCAGGTAAATATTTATTTTTTCGAGAACCTTATGTTGCTCAAATAAAAAAGTGCAGAACTGATGAGAGTTGGGTAACAACTTGGAGAAGAAGCACAGAAAAATGCAGCTCCATCCAACGTACTAAGCTTCCTCACGAATTTTTACAATACAACACAAAAATCTGTCCCAGGACAGCCACTTTTCACAACTCCTCTACTTCACAAAAGTAGTTGAACTTGACACAAAAACCAAAACAAAAAGGATAAGGAGCGGTCATTACTGAGTTAATAACTTCCAAGACATGATAAAACTCTTGGGTTATCTCCCAACAAGTACTTTTCTTTAATGCCTTTAAGTTAGGCTTGAAACTTCCAAAGATGCTCACAAAGGAGATATATATTTAAAATGAAAGAGAGCATCAAGAAGCAAATAACCAACACATTTGAGTCTAACCCACTTCTTATGCATGGGGGTATCATGAGAAAATGAATTGTTGAAACAAAAAGCCACAAGCATAGGAAGACAAAACAGATGCAACTTCAAAGCTTTCAACATAAAACGGGGAAACTTAACATTATTGAGATGCATAAAACCATGTTTCCCTCTCTCAAAATAACTTTCAGTAGCACTTTGAATAAAGTCGACAATATAACTGTATGGCTTCTTATTCAATAGACCCCCAATAGAATGAAAATAAGGAGACAAATTAGATCAATGACTTGGATCGACCGGTACCTCTTCGTGCGTGGGGGTAGGATCAGGATTCATAAAATTTAGAACATGTATGTAATGCGCACCAAAGCCGGTACGGGCCTGAAGCGTGTCAGTTATCGGTTATTTTGCGCAACTCGAATACAACACTTGCAGGTGTGCGCTGACATTGCAACACTGGTTTAGGGTGAGTTCTTTTATACCCGTCGGTGGGCTACGCTCACACGCCCTCCTCTAATACGCACGGGGGAAATTATACCCTTTGGGACGTTTACAACTTTTCAGAGTAGGGGACTATGGAATCACACATCAACTGTTATTGGAAACAACTTTATCATTAGAATAAGCATACTTACAGTCATTAAAAAGTGGTCCAAGGTCATAGACTGGATCAATAGGAGCAAGTTGTTCCATCCTGAAATCCTCATCACGCAAGCTATTTTCACAAGGAGCTTTAGCAAATTTGGAAAAGTTAAACTCATAAGAATCTCCATCAAACTTAGTTAAAACTTTTTCCTTCTTACAATCATTAATATCTCCACAAGTGTTCAAGAAAGGTCTACCAAAACTGATAGGACAAGTTTTGCTAGCTGCTGAATTAAGCACTAGAAAATCAGCAGGATACTTAATCTTACCATAGAGAACCTTCACATCTCTTACAATGCCAATGGGGCAAATGGTTTCCTTGTTAGCAAGGTGAATAACCACATAAATGTCCTCAAGATCACAAGGACCAATCTTATGCATAACTTCCCTGTAAAGCTCATAAGGAATAGCACTAGAACTAGCACCAATATCACATAAACCATAGTAACAATGATCACCAATTTTAACAGAAAGCACAGGAACACTAGCTTTTCTAGCCTTACTAGGATGAGAGATAATATTAGAAGCGTCTTCATAGAAGACAACGTGCTCATCCTCTATATTTCTAGTGACAGTGTCTTTCACAATAGCTACCACGGGTTCAATATTCAATTGCTCATTAGGCTCCACAGTTTTCATTGTACCTTTGTTATTTGCACTAATAATCATAGAATACTCCTTTACCTTAGCTGGGAAAGGTATTTTCTCAACATGAGGTTCACGCACAATATGATTAGTAGTACAAACTTGAGTACTTCCAACTGGAACATGATTAACAACATATTTATAAGGAGCATGGTACTTATTCCACTTCTTTTTGGGAATTTCTATGTAAGAGGAAAATGCCTTAAAACAGTTGGCAATACTTTGGGAATCAAGACCAAACTCATTGCTAATATCACGGAAGTCATCAGTTATCATAAAAGATTTAATGCATTCATAATCATAGTTTATACCTGACATTCTTCCTTTGTCATTCTCCCAAGCTTCAATGTTATCTTTAATACGGTCTAAGAGATCCAATTTAGCTTCTTCCTTCATACGTGTGAATGATCCAGCACAAGAAACATCTAGTAAATCTTTATCATGAAGAGAAAGCCTAGCATAAAAATTATTGAGAATAATATTGCTAGGGAGTTCATGAATAGGACATTTAAGCATTAGTAACTTCAATCTCCCCCAAGCTTGAGCTGTACTTTCTCCATCAAGAGGCCAAAAGTTATATATAAGATTTCTATCCTTATGAATATCACTGGGAGGATAAAATTTAGAGTAAAAGAGAGATGCCATCTCCTCCCATTCCATGGATTGTCCATTCTTCAGCAGCTTATACCATTCTTCAGCTCTCCCTTTCAAGGATATGGAGAGTAACTTCTTCACCTGTTCAGTTGTGATACCTGCACACTTAAAAAACCCGCATAATTCATGGATAAAAAGAAAGTGATCACCGGGATGGACAGTTCCATCCCCAAAATAATAATTATCCATAACACGATTAACAATACTTGTAGGTATCTTAAAAGGATCTATCTCAACAGGTGGTGGTTCATCTACTACCCTAGCAGTGGTAGTAGTTTTACCAAATAGAAAACCAAGTGGGTTATCCATATTGGAAACAAAGTAACAAGCAGTAACAAAAGCAATACTCACAGTAAAAGTTTCCTTTACCAGTTCCACTCTTCAATAGCGCTTCACTCCCCGGCAACGGTGCCAGAAAATAGTCTTGATGACCCACAAGTATAGGGGGTGTATCGTAGTACTTTTGATAAATAGGAGTGTCTATCCCAACGAGGAGCAGAAGGTGCTGAACAGTGGTATGGAGTAGGAAATCCCTGTGAATACTTAGCAAACGGATTTTTAGTGGTTTTCTGATAAGACAATAAAACAAAGTGCAAGTAACAAAGAACAAACGCAGCAAGTGACCCAATCCTTTCTTAGCAAAGGACAAGCCCGTGGAAATACTTATAAGGACCAAACGTTCTCGAGGACACATGAGAATTTTGTCAAGTGCTTTCGCTTCATATAGCTGAGTACTCTTCTTTGGTGCTGTAAGTGTTGTGTGAGTGAACCTGTGCTAATGTACTGACCTTATTTGGACTAATACATACTTGTGATTAAACCCCCTGCAAACATCCGTAACTATAGGAAAGTAATTAAGATATAAATCTAACCACAGCCTTAAACTCTGAGATCCTACACTCCCTTGTGCAAAGGTGTCCTAACGGAGGTTCAGTTTTCTATCACTCCGGCAACCCCACAATTAGTAGCCAAATACACAATGCATTCCCCTAGGACCATAAATGGTGAAGTATCATGTAGTCGACGTTCACATGACACCACAAGAAGAATAGCACCACAACTTAAATACTAAACCATTGAATAATAACTCAACACAAATCCACTAATAACAACATGACTTCTCCCATGTCCTCAAGAACTAAACGAACTAATCATAAGACATCATATGGATCAAGATCAAAGATGATATGATAATGGATAACAATCTGAACATAAACAATAATCTAATGGTTCGACTCACAAGCATCAACTACAATAGTAATTAACACCGGGAAAGTTTCCCCTAAGAACTAAAGCAATATCCAACACAATTGTTACAGCAGAATGGAGTGGTGATGATGGTGCTGGTGGAGATGATGGTGTCGATGATGATGATGGTGATCCTGGTGATGCCTAGCTTGATGACGGTGTTGATGGCGACGGTCTCCCCTCTTCGGGAAGGAATCCCCCCGGTAGAAATCTGTCTGCCGGAGAGATATTTCTCTCTCGGTGTTTTCCGCCCCCAGAGGCGGCAGAAATCTATTTGTGGTCGCTCCCCGAGGCTTAGGGTTCCGTAGGGAAGATATAGGCGAAGGGGCGGAGTCGGAGGCCGGGCAGGTGGGCCACACCTGCCCTAGGCGCCAGGTCAGGTGGGCCCGCGCCTAGGGGGGTGTAGGCCGCCTGTGGTCCCTCTTCACTCCTCCTTCTGGCTTCCTTCGTCTTCTGGTAAAATAATATGTTTCCATATTTTTCTTGTATTTTTTTTATCTTCGCGAAATTGCATCGAAACGCCTTCTTTTCCATCAGAATCCAGACTCCGGCAGTCCATCCTCCAAGAATCATCCAACATGCATAAACAGATGAAAAGCCATAAGTAATACCTCATACTAAGACAAATATCAATGAATAGAGGTAAATTATGATATAGAATGGTGATGCAAATTGGGCGTATCACTTTGCTTAGGTTGTTTAGTTTGCTTGAATAAAGTAGTTTGGACCCCCGTCCTCGCTGTGTTGTTTTGCAAATAAGTTGCTTGGTGTTGGAAAGGAGTAGTAAGTTCTTGCTTGAAAGTGCAAGAGGAGCTTGCATTGACTGTGACTTAGACTTTAGCATGACATTCTAGGTGTTGTTTTGACCTTATGCTTAGTGATTATTTCTGTAGCATGTCTTGTTCCAAACAATTGGGATTTTTTAGTGTGCCTTGAAAAAATTATGCGTTGTTTTAGCATGCAAAAAGCATAGTATTATGGTATTCTCCTTTGATGCTTTGTTTCTGTTGACTTGGCACATGCTCGCACCATGTCATGACTCTCACAAGTCACCATTATCCTCTATGATCATTTAGTCCTTGACTTGTAGTACCACTCTATGCTTTGATTAGTAATGCTTTGTTGCTCTGCATGATTATGGTCATTATTGCTCTCTTAGTTGGTTGCTCCCAGTCTTTGGCTAGCCTCCACTTTTATGAGTAAGCTCTACTCATACTTCCAACTCCCAAGAAACCAAGTTATTCCAAAGTGTCCACTATAAACTCCTTTGCATGGTGTGTTACACCATTCCAAGTATATTCTTGTTTTCAGCTATCTTCCAATTTAAAACTATTTTGTTATGTGAAAACTTAGTGATTAAAGCCCTCACGAACTTGATGGCACACTTTATTATTTGCCCCTAATAAACTTGAACCATTGTGACAACTTTGTTGTATATGCTTGCACTTATAAGTTGGAATTAGCAGAACCGTGTTGTCACAGGGAACATTTTCAACATTGCAATTGTACCTTGTTGTACTCAGTTGATATCATGTTCTTTTGTTTATGGATGTCACCGGTGTGAAACAAAGAGGTAACTTGTAAGTCCATGGAGTTTGTATCCTGTGTTAGAGAAACTTGACGGCATACTTTATATTCTTTGCCCCTAATAAACTTGAACCATTGTGTCATCTATGTTGTATATGCTTGCACTTATACGTTGGAATTACCAGAACCGTGCTGTCACGGGGAATGTTTTCAACATTGCACTTGTACTTTGTACTCAGTTGATGTTGGAGATATACCCTAGAGGCAATAATAAAAGTGGTTATTATTATATCTTTGTGTTTATGATAAATGTTTGCATTCATGCTATAATAGTATTAACCTGAAACATTAATACTTGTGTGATTTGTAAACTAAATTAGAGTCCCTGGTAAAGCCTCTTTGTAATACTAGCTTGTTGGTTAATAGATGATTGTGGTTTCTCGATCATGAACATTGAGATGTTGTTAACAACAAGATCATATCATTAGGATAATGGTATGATGGACATACTCCTATAGATAAGCATAGCATAAAGATCAAGTCATTTCAATAGTTCATTTGCTATAAGGTTTCTGATACATAGTAACCTAATTCCTTCGACCATGAGATCATGCTAATCACCATCACCGGAAGGATGCTTTGATGACATCAAACACCACACCGTAACTGGGTGGCTATAAAGGTGGCATTGAGTGTTCGGAAAGTATGTGTTGAGGCACATGGATCAAGAGTGGGATTTGTCCATCCATATGACGAATAGATATACTCTGGGCCCTCTCGGTGGAATGTCATCCAATTAGCTTGCAAGCATGTGACTGGCTCACAAGGGATCACATATCACGGGAACGAGAAAAGAGTACTTATCGGTAACGAGGTTGAACTAGGTATGCAGAGATATCGACGATCAGACCTCGGATAAGTAAACTATCGCGAGACAAAGGGAAATTGCTATCGTATGTAAGTGGTTCATTTGATCGCAAAGTAATCATAGAAATATTTGGGATCCATATGAATTTCCAGATTCCTCTATTGGTTATTGATCATAGAAGTGTCTTGATCATGTCCGCATAATTCACGAACCGTAGGGAGACACACTTAAG
Source organism: Avena sativa (assembly GCA_916181665.1). Taxonomy (NCBI): domain Eukaryota; kingdom Viridiplantae; phylum Streptophyta; class Magnoliopsida; order Poales; family Poaceae; genus Avena; species Avena sativa. Next base: position 362,570,160 of record OV702284.1, on the reverse strand, counting down.
GATTCAATGTTGTTTAGTATATATGGAATGTAAGTAGGGAGACCGAATGTTGTTCGGAGTCTCGGATAGGATCCGGGATATCATGAGGAGATTGGGAATGGTCTGGAGAATAACATTCATAAAAGGAAAGTCCACTTCCGGAGTTCGGGAATGATTTCGATGTTTTCATCGAAGAGGTTCTAGAAGGGTCTAGAAGGTTCACCAGACCGGAAGGGGAATGGTTCATAAATGTGTCATGGTTAAGTGGAATGATTGGATCATGTCCTAGGTCACTTAGTTGGGCATTTTCAAGAGAGGAATTAAGCTCCAAATTGCAAGTCAAAAGGCAGGTTTGAAAAGTCAAACTAGAACAATGGTTTCCTAGTGGAAGAAGGAAAGAGTCCTTCTTTCCCTCCAACAAAAAGAGGGATTTGGGGAAGGATTCAAACTCCCCTCTCCCAAGCTGCCCTCCCTCTCATAAATTGAGGGGAGGGGCTGCCCCAAGATATCACAACCAGCCCTCCCCACCAAGCCACGCCGCCGCCCCCTAGCGTAGCCGCCGCCACCGCCCTAGCCGTTGCCGACCCCACCTCCTCCTCTCCGGCCCTCTAAATCTAGATCGCCGGAAACCCTAGTCCACCATAACCTGCTCCAGCTTAGGCGAAGCCCTATAGGATTTTCCCTCTACTTCCGACACCACGCCGTCGTGCTGCCGGAATCGCGAGGGGAGAACTAAAACCTCCGCTGCCTGCTGGAACAAGGGAGAGGAAGGTCTTCATCGAGTACCGAACATGTGACCGACTGCGGAAGCGCTGCCAGAACACAGCGCCGGAAGGATCGTCTACGCGATCTTGAGATCAGCAAGTGTACGACTACATCATCCACGAGAATCTTCTCTCGTTAACCACTTTGGAATCTTCGAGGGTGAGTACTCTAATCGACTCGTTGCTACAATCTAGTAGATAGATCTTGGCTTGTTTGTGTGCATGCGGTAGAATTTTTTTGTTTTCCATGCTACGAACCCCTACAGTTGATATCATGCTCTTTTGTCTATGGATGTCACCGGTGTGAAATAAAGAGGGAACTTGTAAGTCCATGGAGTTTGTATTCTGTGTTAGAGAAACGCCTGGGCCGCTAGCCTAAGCCATGCCTAATCATGGTGGAAACTTGCAGCATCACCATAGTGAGCTATGTATGAAGCATCCTCAATAAAAAGCTATGCATATGGTAAATAAAAAGATTGCTGAGATACTCACTATCTACTTGCCTTGTCATTTTGGTTATGGGAAAGCTCATGTACCATGTGCAAGGGGTAACCCGTTGGCGGTTCTCTATGATATGCAAATACCTACAATGACAAGAACTTACAGGTGACTGAAGTTGAGTAGCATGAGGTGTGGCCCTTGTATTCAAGGGACTTGAGATTGCCAACTTATACTTCGTCAAGCATATACTCCATAGTTTGTTCACTTTAACCTTAATCACTTCAAGATGCTTATGATAGGGGATGAGGGCTGAAAGCTAACAAGTACCATAATTTTTGGAAGCTCTTTTTGAAACTTGAAATCCCTGCTTCCCTTTGTGAAGGGCCTTTCTTCCACCATTATGTTGAGTCTCCATCTTCTACCTTTAGGCACCATTAAGAGAGCATAGTTGTCATTCTGTGTGCAGTGTTCCAAAGCTTATTGATTGATGCATATTGTGATATTATTTGTTCTTGTGCTATATGTTTCTAGTCACCCTTATGAACTTTGAAGGTGTCATATGCATCTATTTGCTATTCTATGAGGGACAAGCTGATTACCACTATGCTATGTTTTCTGTATGTGAAACAAACAAATGTTTTTCAATGCATGTTATTCATGACCTTTGTTTGTAGCCTTTCATGATGCATGCATAGTTACTATGTCCTATTGTTAGAACTCCATCTTTCATGCACATGTTTAGAGTTCTTCGATCCCAGCTTTCAATGCTTGCAAATGGTTAGATCTTTATTATGAGGGTGCATGTCACCTCAAAAATTATTATTTTTATCACTTACCTACTCGAGGACGAGCAGGAGTTAAGCTTGGGGATGCTTGATACGTCGGGAACGTATCTATAATTTTTGATGCTCCATGCTTGTTCAGTATCTACTTTGCTTTGCTTTGTCTACACTTTGAGGTGCTTTTTACATGTTTTCTGGTACTAACCTATTAACAAGTTGTCACAGTGTCAGTTGCCAATTTTCTTCTATTTTTGGTTCTATAAAAGCTAGTAAGGAAATATTCTCGGAATTGGACGGGACAAACGTCAAAGTCAATAACTTTCCGTGGGGAACAATAAGTCCAGAGGGGAGACGGAGAAGCGGGCCAGGGTGCCCAGACCTCCCTAGGCGCGGGTGGGCCCTGCCCCGCACCTAGGAAGGGTGTGGGGCCCCTGGCCGCCTCCTCGGCCTCCCCCTTCGCCTATAAGAATCCCCGATGCAGAAACCCTAAGTACCCGATCAATATTCCACGAAACCTTCTGTAGCCGTCGCCACCGTTATCCCTAGATCGGGGGGATCTGAAGTTCTTCCCGGCACCCTGCCGGAGGGGAGATCATTCCGGAGGCCTTCTATCTGGTATGATGCGTGAGTAGTTCCACCTTGGACTATGGGTCCATGAAGTAGCTAGATGGTTGTATCTCCTCCTTGTGCTTTCATGTATAGATCTTGTGAGCTCTGTTCATGATCGAGATCTAATCTATTAGTAATCATGCATGTTGTGTTTGCGGGGATCCGATGGATATTGAGATTATTATGTTGGTTTGATTAATGGTTTTGTATTTATGATTCTATCATGTCTGTGTTGTTTGTGATCTTGCATGCTCTCTGTTGTTAGTAGCTATCTTGGCCAAGGAGTTGCTAGTGACTCCAAGAGGGGGTATTTATGCTCGATAGTGGGTTCATGCCTCTAGTTTCCAAGGGAAGTGATAGAAATCTCTTCGGTTGTAGATGTGTTGTTGCTACTAGGGAGAAAACAACGGTCTCTTGTTCATGGAACATGTGGATTGTTTAACTTACACACTTTGCTTAAAGCAGTTGTCTGTTGCTTCCAACTTAATACTGGAGGGGTTCGGATGATAACCTGAAGGTGGACTTCTAGTCATAGATGCAGTTGAATGACGGTCTATGTATCTTGTTGTATTGCCCAATCGAATCTCATAGGATCTTTCTGACTAGTAATGCATTGTTATGCCTTGCTCAGTTCCTGTCAATTGCTCTACTGTAATTTGTTTACCCTTCATGCCATGTTGTTTATCTAAGGAGAGCACCTCTAGTGAACTATGGACCCCGGTCCAATCTTTACCATTGATACATCTTCCACTATTACTTGTTTACTTGTTGCAAACCACCATTACCTTTCACACCATACGTTTAATCCTTTGTTACAGCAAAGCGGTGAGCTTGACAACCTCACTGATTCGTTGGAACAAAGTCTTGAGTTTGTGTTGTGTAGGTCTCCACGTTGTTTGCAACACCTATGTGACGTTTCCTTACTCCTTCTGGTTCGATAACCTTGGTCTCAATTGAGGGAAAACTTATTGTTGTCCTCTTCACACCCTGCGCTTGGGGTTACCAACAAAGTGCCACGTCGAGCACCATCACGTTGCTTCATGACGCTTTTGGCCATGCGTCTTCCGGCTCGCCTAAGTTGGATCCAGGTCCTCCTCGGCCTCCTCCACTTCCTCCTCATTGGAGGCATCCCCCTTCTCATTGTCAAGGAGTTCCTTGGGTACCTCCTCGTTGAGCGAAGGCAGCCAGTGCTCTAGTACCTGCAAAGTCTACAAACAAGAGCAACTGACGATTCTATTAAAATGACTCGGAGACGAGATTGCAAAAAATAACGACTAAGAATGAATGAGGAATTTACCTTGGGGGCTGGCATCTTGTTCGGCCTGAACGGGGTGAGCTCCTCATGGGTAGATCGGTGAGGGGTGCATCTGTAATCTTCTTCAGGGTTGCAATGTAATCGTCTGCGGCCCATTGATCCTGACTCGTCCGAGTACAGTCAGACAACATGGTATATTCATACATCCGATGGCTCGGTCACGAGTGGCACTAGCCGCTGCTAGAGCCAGCAGTTGAAAAGGTTGATTGTCTTCAGCCCTTCATCTTCAAGCTCGGTCGTCCGAGCGCACATCTCCGGCACAACCACTCTCTGCGATCAAGGGAGCTTCTTCACCGACAAGCGCTGCAGGTTGCTCCGCTCTGTGGTGTACGCGGGAATTGCCACCTCTCCAGTCGGAGTGGTCTCCTTGGCATAGAACCAGAACTTTTTCCACTTTCTGGCTGCCTTCTTCGGCATCATCAATTTGAAGAACTTGGCTACGGGCTTCACTTGGAAGGTGATGCCGCCCGCCACTAGCAAGGTACCCCTTTACCCTCATGACTGGCTCGGCCATGGAACAACTCGGGACAGAGCAGGAAATACGGGCGGCACCCAAGATAACACTCGCAGAAAGCGATTAAGACCGCCAACTGCTCGACACTATGTAGATTTAAGTCGGAGAGCTTAATTTGGTATAAATGAAGGAACCTCCTAAAGAAAATGGAGGTGGGAAACCCTAAGCCACGCTCTAGGTGGCTGGCGAAGGAGATGAAATCTCCCGATCGAGGTCGTGGATCGCTCTCTCCCGCTTGTAGAGCTCGCCAGTTCCCCTTGACTAGGATGCCTGCATCCTAAAAGGATTGCAGCAGTGCGGTGGTGCACTTGGAATTGGTCCATGCGAGCGCCATGGATGCAAGATCACAGGATCTGAGGGCTCGGATCGGAAGAAGATGTGAACGGAGAAAGCAAGGAAGAATGAGGGAGAGCAGGTGAGATCCGCACATCCCTCAGTTGCTCGCCTTCTATAGAGGCGCCACCCAGTAATCACGGGATTAGCCGTTTCTTCAAGGTAATTCCGCCGAAGTTACCGCTAGAAATTAACTAACGGCTATTTTGACCGCACTGACGGTCCAACTTCGACCAAATTGGTCACTCACTCATTAAAATCTTCTGAGCGAGGCGACTTGAAGATCGATTAACTCGCCAAAGCTGCGATTGAAGTACAGAGACTTCTCCCTTCATTGGAGGAGTTAGCCACCGATTTGAATGGGCATCCACTCGAACTCGCCTACTTCGATTGCCAAGAAAACACCTCTGTCAAACCCATGACGCACTTGGGGACTACTGATGGGGATATTCCAATCGGGGTATCCCCAGAGGATGGAATCGATTGTCCCAAGACAATGTCGAGTGGGCCTAGAGGGACGGCGACTGGAAGAAGACTTTAATGAATCCTAGGCGACTGGAAGAAGAAGGCCCAAGAGCATAGTTAGGCCTAGTCGGATTAGGTCAAACCTTCGGAACCCTTACTGATTTGGTTATAATCTTGTAAACCCTAGCGAGGTAGCCCTATATAAACCTCCCTAGGGTTCCCATTGTACTCACGAGCTATTAGCTACCCCATCCAAGCGACTCGCTGCCTACTCGCCGAGCTCACACACCTTCTAATCCACTCGCAATCAAGCAGGAAGTAAGTCTTTACCCTACGGGGGGCTGAACCTGGGTAAATCCCCGTGTCTTGCCTAAATCTTGATCCGCAGATGGTGACTTACTCTTGCCCCGAATCGACTCAATTGCTACCCCTGGTAGCGACTGTTGTGGCCATTCCCACGACAATGACGACTCCAACTCAGGCTAGGAACATGCGCCAGAGTTCAAGCAGGAGCGGGAGGAGGCGATCCCATTACATCCGCCAAACATGGACCTGGAGGCAGTGCCGGCTCTATATTTTGCTGGGCCCTAGGCTGAATGGACCGTGTGGGCCTCTAAGGTTAAAATATAATGCACACAACTAAAAATGCCGACATATATGTATCAATTTTCATATGCAAAATATTAAAAGTTATTATCTATCTACATATTCCCAATCCGAGATGTCTATAAATAATTGTTAAGAACTTAAGAATGTCATATTACGACAGAACGACTAACATAGCAGAAAAATATAAGTTGTATTTTCTTCTGTTTGATTACTTTAATAAGAACGAAATTCCAATGAGTCATCTAAAGATCAATATTTTCCAAGATTCTACTTAATATATACAACATGTAGTCAAGCCATTCAACCATGTAAATATTAAAATGGTATCACCTAAAAACATGAAGGAACTATTAAATACATTCTACTCTCTCCCATCTACATTAATAGACCCTGATTGTCTAGATTCAGATATATCTAGACAAGTTTTATGCGAGATACATCTGAACCTAGACACAACGGAGACAATTAATTTACATTAGAAGGGGTACATAAAACTGGAATCCTAATCTAACATGTAATAACATACTAAGATGCTTTCCTGTCTGAGTGGCTAAAAGGTCAAATTACGATCATGGGCTCATGCCTGATTAGGGTCGTATCCTTCAATTCACTGATTCAACATGCCTGATTGTGCACGTACAAGGGGCACGGCCGTGAGTGACCAGCAGTGGCAAGCAGAGCGATGCTCAGCAGATGATTAGATTAGATGAAATCGTAGACTCAATCCAAGTTCCCCTCTCAGGCACTCAAGCGATCAGGAGGCAGTCCATCGCTTCGCTACTGATCTGCAAGCGGACAGGCTGCCGAGCCATGGACGCACCTAGGCAGTCCAACAGATAGACAAACGACGAGCCAAACTGCCGACGGGTAGATCACATTGATTGCTTGACTACTCCGGAAGAAGTGGAGATCGATCACCATCGCGCGTTGCTGTGTGTTTTATGCTCTCACCGATGGTCCAGTGTGCTTTTTTCTCTATTTTCTTTTCCAGACAAACACAACAAGCAGCTGAGCACCCGTATAAATTATGAGCCCCTTATAGGTGTGGGCCCTAGGCAATTGCCAAGGTCGCCATGGCTTAGAGCCGGGTCTGCCTGGAGGAGGCATTCTGCATCGCCATGGAAGTTTCTGCACTCGAAGAGGAGGCGCTCTGGATGGATACGGCGATGCACGAGTCAGCGGTGGCTACGCAGTAGTGGCAACAGCTACAACAACAATCATCGTCGCCCCCGCCACAACAGCAGCAACTACCACCACCAGCGCAACGTGAGTCGTGGCCTGTGTGTCCTAACCAGCTCCAGCTCTAGCAGCCCCCACCAACGTGGCTTGCATAGGCTTGGCCTAGCCAGCATACACATCATCGGGGGCACGGGGCGTGGCATACCCGCCGCACGTCATTTAACCGCGGCAGCACTAGGACATGCCGGTAAAATAGTTTACCCCGGTGTCGTGGTCGCCAACGACGTACATAGACCTTTTCCAGGAAGACGATGATGACTACGCGGTGGCGCCCCCATTTTCCCTACCTAGCTAGGGTTTCTAGTTCTTTTAGGCCTTTTTTTATTTTATTTCTATATGTATATTAAGTTTGATTCAAACGAAGTGTTATGAAAAAATGGGTTAGCCGTTGGAACTACCCCGTTCAGGTAGGACAGTGGTTATTTCCTATCCGCGGGCCGACCCAAACAGATCGAAACGATATTTTTTCATAAATGATGTAAAATAGGGCAGACCAAAAACATTATAGGGCAGACAAAAGTAGGATATAAAGCACGAAAATGAAAACAACTATTCTGAATAATGTATTTTTGAGGCATGTCAGCCGCAGCAGAGACAGTGAGCACATGAGTATATCTGACTGTCGCCGAAGGCCGAGCTCGATTTGTCAAATTAACTTACAAATTCAACATCTAGCTCATTTCTCAAAATAATTAAGATACTATTTGGTCAAATTAACTTTACAAATTCAACATCTAGCTCAAATTAACTTGCAGACCAAATGGACACCGACCCCGAGGCAAGCCTAGATGCTGCTTGCGGTGCTCCATTTGTTTGGCCGACTGCAGAAAGTTGGATCAAGAACTACATTATCCACTGGAGATGGTTTTTTTGCCCTCCTATGACCGAAACAGTAGTTTTTTATCACAAGAGTGTTTTAATCATCCATTAGAGATGCTCTAATAACTTTGACGTGGCAGATATATCAGCCAATGCGATTGCAGCTTGCGAAGGGATCTTGTCCGGGCTGACGGATTTGACTCGATGCGCACGGTGCTGGCACGCGTTTACTTCCGTTGACAGCGTCGGTATCCGGCGCAGATGGTAGGCAGACCACGCCTCACTGTCGCTTCTCCGCAGCCGTTTGCAAAGCCTATGCCGCTACACAGCCCCGCCGGCCGGGCACGGGAGCTGCGCTCCGCCAGGGGCCGCGAGTCCGCGACACCCCCTGACACCTCGAGGCTCCAGCGAAGCCTACCTAGTACTACTCCGGGAACACGGACCGGACAACCGGCGGCACGCATGCACCAACAAACCTGAACACGTTGGGTGGGGCGACGGCTTCACTTCTCAGACTGCAGAAGCCCGTAGGGACGGAGGGGGGCGTCGGGACGGAATTCATGACATCTTCATCCGAGCCGACCCAGGCAGGCCGACCCAGGTCGGCCTAAACGGTCAGTTTCTGATCATTTGGATCGAGTCCTGGTTAATTTGGGTAGAAGTTCAGTCTGTTCGGCCAGCCGTGTTCAGCGTCGTAATCTATTTATCCGCGCTGAACGAGACAATTTTTTTCAGATTCAAACACAAACAGTTCGCGTTAAAAACATGCAAGATTCAAACTTAATTTACATTTAAAATATATAAAACGGAGTTTAAACTACTACTAGCCATAGGTACTCATCTTCGCGCGCCGACGCCGCCTCGTCCATCTACGGATCAAGGTCGATGTACTCCGGCGGTGTCCAGAGGTTGGCCGACGGCAGGGCCGAAGCGGGAGCGGGAGCAGGCGGGTTGACCACCTGCCCAGGCCATGGCTCCCAACTGTGCTGGAGGTGCGCCAGCTCTGTCCCCACCTCCGGTGCGATCGGAGGCGCCCAACCCGGCAGCGACGACGGTGGAGGCAGTTGGGGTTCGTCTGCGTCACCATGCGCGTGAGCTGGAGGGCTTCCTCCTCCTGCGCGCTGGTTGCAATTGCCTGCTCGGTGAAGGTGTCCTCGTCGTAGCCCCGCGCCAGCACCTCGCGGTACTCCGGGGGCAGGTTCACGGCGACGTCGTCCGCCGCCTCCTGTTTGTCGACGACGTCGTCGTTGCCGTCCTCACTACCGAGGTCGGCGTCGGAGTGGTTGTGTGCACCCTCATCGTCCGAGTCGATATTGGGGACGGTGTAGACCTCCCTCGACGTGGTAGTACCGTCGGGTACGGCATTCCCGTGGTGGCGGGTAGTCCCCCATGGGCTGGCTCCGGAACTCCTCTGGTCGTGGCGGAGGCGGCAAGGGCGTGTCGCGGAGGAAGGTTGCCAGACGCTTTGTGGTCGTTCTTGCTCCGCTTCAACCACGACGGGGTCTTCATCGTTGATGGTAGGGGTGGTGGCAGTGGCTAGGTTTTGCGATGGTGGAAGGTGAGGATGACAGTACCGACGAGCGCAGGGTTAAATAGCCCAGCCGCCAGTGAACACGGGCAACTTCCCGCTCCTTCGCCATCAATGCCGGCGCGGGAACACAGGCGGCGTCAGCGTGCCGTCTCGTCGCCATTGGTGCGCGCAGGCTGCCGCCGGTCAACCTTCCGCGCAACGCCTCTGAATCGCCGCCGCGGTTGTATCTGAATTGGTGCCGCTGACCGTATGAATAAATGCCACCGGTAAGCGGTGGCTGGCGGGTGGGACAGTGGATGAGTCCCTGCGCTGTCCGCGCATGTCCGGGCCGACGCAACCGAGCCCCAGATTAGATGCATGGATGGGTCGAGCCGAATGCGTTTGGCCAGATGGGTCACCTCGCTGGGGTGCCGCGCACGCCCCGAGCGTCCGCGCGGACAAGTTCGGACACACTTGAACCGGATGGGTCGGCCTGTGGAGATGCCCTCAGAGCACCGATGCAGGACAGAAACAAAGGACAAGATGCGTCGTACTATCTCATTTCAATTCATTGGACAATCGATACGTGCGAATCTAACAAATCTCGTACCCTCCCCCGCTAAAGTAGGAAGGGACGATTTTCTGAACACCGCCCAGGAATCCACCTCGCTCGTCATTGGGCCGTCGATTCCCTGCCCTCCGACTGCCGCTGCGGTGACGGGAGGGTGGGGGATCATCGGGCCGCGGCCTGTACATAGTGTATGGTTGCCTAGGTTGCTTGCCGACGGCACTATGGAGGCGGAGGCGGAGGCGTCGGCGGCGCGGCGTTTTGAGGCGAGGCTCTTCCTCTCTGGCGGCGATGCTTCTCGGAGCTCCGTTGCCGAGCTCTCTTCTTCCCTGAGCTCTCAGGTCTTCGGATCTGGGGAGTTCTTCTGGCGTCGGCGTGGTGGTCGATCCCAAGCTTGAAGAAGAAGATGGAGGAGGAGATGTGGTGTCTGGCGATGAAGATGGTGGCGTTCGATGTAAGCTCTCAGGAGCTGGCGACCGGCAACTTCCTGTCCGTGGAGGGGTTGCATCTGATCCAAGCCATCAAGGGATGCATCGGCGGCGGCGCGCCACCGGCGGCATCAAGCTCGCCATCGACATCGAGATCCAGAGGACTCGGTTGTAATTTTTTTCTTTCTACTGGATCTTTCTGTAAGATCTGGGCAGTAATATCTACTCCTCTTTTCCGCAAAAAAAATAATCTCGGACATATAACTAGAGATGGAGGGAGTAGAAGATTTGAATGCTTAGAAAAATTTCCATCTTCACAAGATTAAAAATCTTAAAAAGCACTCCTCTACTTGCATAGGTAGAGAAATGCATTTTGTAGCTGCCTCTGACGCAGTGCAGCCGGATGCCGGCTATCCAAACCATTAAGCCCCGCTTGTTTTCTTGGATTTTAGTCCGTAATTATTATGGACCAATCTAGGTCCCGCTAAAACCCCGGTATCCTTCGTAATTTTCTGACCTAATCGGTAACCAAAACAATAAAACAAGCGGGGCGTTAGTAAGATTTTGTTAGGGTGCAAGGATGCGCAGCAAGTTTGGAGACATTTAAACCTTGATGTCATTTCTTTTGTTACCACTTCTGAAGAAATAACGGGCCGATTATGGAACATTGCCTTTGCTGGACGTACATGACCCTATGGAGGCTCAGAAATGCAAGAAATTTTGAAGGGAAAAACGTGTGTCCTAGCTTTGGACGAGCAAGTTCTCCTAGGAGAGTTTTTCTTCTGTTTGTCCTGTTGATGATGTTTTTTATTTGCTTGCCTGTTTGGCTCCGGTCACCTGTTTCTTTGTACTCTCGACTCTACATATATAGTCCATCTTAATACTCTTGTGCATGCGTGCCGCCCGGTGAATTTGAGACAAATCTTAGACATATAATTCGAGACGGTATACATATAAGGTAGAGATACCTCTACCGACCTTTATCTTTTTTTTCGAAATGGGGAGCGAAACTCTAACCTCTGTATCAAACGATGTACATGGCCTTTATTTATTATTAGAGCAACAAATTATGGACAAACCATTACAAAGATCATACAAACCGAAACCGCCAAACTAAAACACCAAGCAAAATAATAACCATATCACCAGCTTCCCGACGAGATCTAGCAAACACCTAACTATCTCATGCACTCCAGGAGACCAGATCCGTCCAGCCTATCCATGAAACGGTGCCCATGCACACGCTCCGGATGTCGCCCAGTTCATCGACCTCTACCTTCTATATTAAAAACACATTGTACTCGAAACATCTTAGTCACCTTTGTTAGTCTGCAGCACCCTCCCCCCCTTTCCCGATGAAATCGTCTCTTTTGGTTGCCGGCAAGCCTCCCGCTTTGTGTCTAACACACTTCTTAAAGAGAACATATGAATCGTTCGTTTCAGTGGAACTTGTCTTGTTAGTCTCTCTCTTGTTGGAAATATAAGCAATAATCCATATGATTTAATCCGAATAATAAACTGATAAAACATGATCATACAAACGATACTAAAACCAATTATGCAGATCAACAAAGTAGATGAACAGATTACATCTATAGGAGATAAACCTATCACATCTACACCAAACGCTAGAACAGAGAACTCTAGCATAATTCGAAAAAGACAGTTGAGTATCACGTACAGAGTAGGCTGAATAGCAGCCGCAGCGTCGCCCATGTTGAGGTTGTCGAAGAGGTCGCTGACGTCTGGGAAGAAGTCGTCGTTAGGGAACTCGTCGCCGGACGACGTCGTGGTTGCCAGTAGTCGCGCTGAGCGCTCCCCAAAAACCTGATCGCCCCTCACCCGTACAGGTTCACGAGAGGCGGGGTTCCGGAGGCCTACTGTCCCGATATGCGGTGCACGCCGCAAGCCGGGATGGAGAAGACGAAAGCGGCGGCGCAAGGTTCTGGAGGATAGGCGCGTGTGTGGATTGATTCCGTGCCGATTAGGTTTATCCCGGACGCTTATATAGTGCAGGTTAGGAGGATCGTGGGCTCAGCCCACGTCCGAGTCGGTAACAGTCACGTCCATAAAAACTGGAAACGACTGTAATTAACATGTCCGTTAATGACTCATAATCAGTTTTCCCAACAAGCAAAATAAAGCTCGGCTCGGCGAGATTCCCGCAACCGGCGGCGCGCACACGTCGTGACGAGGCGAGGCGTGGCGAGGCGGGCGGCGTCAGAGGAGGAGTGCGCGAGCGCTACTCTTCTTGTCACACCTTAGTGAGTGGTGCAACACTCTACTATATAAGGTGGTCCAACTCCCCTTCAACTAGCAATGTGGGACTAAACTTTAGCACCACTAGCACAGCCATATGCTGTCATATACAAGTGGGCCAAAGAGAATTTCAGAATTGTCTAATGGGCCAATAGCCCAAAACTCACCAAATTCCAACAATCCCCCACAAAGTCTCATTGGCACATCACATCACTTTTCCTTTCAGAACATTGTTTTATATACCGGTGTGTAGTGGAGACTGTTAAGTTGAACTTCCACTTAAACTTCATGCTACACTAGCTTGCAACTTGAATAGTGGACTATGCCTTGAACTACAAGTTTTTTGCGCGCTAGTTTCATACAAAATCTAGACCGGTACAGGGCTACCGTCGGCTTCCCCGCGGTTTGGAGCTTATGCGTCATACTCCAGGGCCTTTTATGAGTTTATTAGAGATCATCCAACTCTCACGGACTGCGACGTTTGACAGTCAGACTCATATAGGTGTGTCCCTCAAGAGATGTTCTGCAGGACAACATCTCCGCTTATAAAAAGCTACTTGGAACACATTAAGATAAATATCAACCTGCCATGCAGATTAAGAGAGTATTGCATTTTTATGGAGATGTAAATATAATATAGGAATACTCTCCTCTCAGCTGACCAACAACTTGTCTCCCATCTCTAATTCACGGGATCTCCGGTCACATAGAGTGGGTTGCCACTGGGATCAACTCATAGTGTGGGTCTCAAACCCATCTCCCTCGATGCATTATCTATCACATTACGTGATAGTCCCTCTGTGAAAGGATCTGCCAGGTTTTTAGATGTTTGGATATAATCCAACGCAATAACTCCGGAGTTTCTCAATTTCCTGACAGATTTCAATCTCCTCTTCACATGCCTTGATGACTTCATATTATCCTTAGAACTGTTTACTTTGACGATCACAGTTTGATTATCACAGTTCATCGGGATAGCGGGTATTGGTTTTTCAACCACTGGTAAGTCCATCAAGAGCTCACGAAGCCACTCTGCTTCAACAGTGGCTGTGTCTAATGCTGTGAGTTCTGCTTCCATTGTTGACCTCGTTAAGATGGTCTGCTTGCAAGACTTCCAGGAAACAGTGCCACCACCAAGTGTAAACAAATAACCACTTGTGGCCTTAATCTCATCGGCATCAGATATCCAATTTGAATCACTATAACCCTCAAGTACCCGAGGATACCCAGTATAGTGAATACCATAACTCGCAGTGCCTTTCAAATAGCGCAAAACACTTTCAAGAGCATGTCAATGATCATCTCCAGGATTTGACACAAATCGACTCAGTTTGCTTACAGCAAAGGAGATGTCAGGTCTAGTAGCGCTGGCTAAATACATGAGCGAGCCAATAATTTGAGAATATCTCAATTGATCTTTAGCATTCCTTCGATTCTTTCGAAGTAGCACACTCGGATCATAAGGCGTTGGAGAAGAATTGCAGTCACTATACCCGAAGCGACTCAATATCTTTTCCACATAGTGAGACTGAAGCAATGTAATCCCACCATTTTCATCCTTTAGTAGCTTGATGTTTAAAATTACATCAGCCACTTCCAAATCATTCATCTCAAAGCAGCGAGATAGGAACTCTTTGACCTCCTCAATAACAGCGAGTTTGGTCCCGAATATCAATATGTCATCAACATAGAGACACATAATAACTCCCTCGCCCCCACCATGGCGATAGTACACACATTTGTCAGCTTCGTTTACAACAAATCCTTCAGCAGTTAAAGTTCTTTCAAACTTCTCGTGCCACTGTTTAGGATCTTGCTTAAGACCATATAAAGACTTCACTAACTTACACACCTTTGCTTCTTGACCATCTACTACAAATCCGTCAGGCTGCTCCATATAAATTTCCTCATCTAACTCTCCACTTAGAAAAGCTGTCTTAAGTCCATTTGATGAACGAGAAGACCGTGTGAGGCAGCCAAGGATAGCAGTACTCGAATAGTGGTCAATCTGGCTACAGGTGAGTAGGTATCGAAGAAGTCTTCACCTTCCTTTTGGGTATAACCCTTAGCCACAAGACGTGCCTTGTACTTTTCAATAGTACCATCAGGTCTAAGCTTTTTCTTGAACACCCATTTACATCCTACAGGTTTACACCCATAAGGACGATCAGTGATTTCCCAAGTACCATTAGCTAAGATGGAGTCCATCTCGCTTCGGACAGCTTCCTTCCAGTAGTCAGCATCTTGAGATGCATAGGCTTCTGAAATAGAAGTGGGAGTATCATCCACAAGGTACACAATGAAATCATCACCAAATGACTTTGCAGTCCTTTGTCTCTTGCTCCTTTTGGGAGCTTCATTGTCATCCTCCACAGGATCATCAGAGTGTTCTATCGGCATAGTGGGTTCAGGAATTATAGAAAATTCCTGACTAGATGAACTAGTCATCTCCTGATTTGATGAGCTAGACATACCTTTCATAGGAAAGATATCCTCAAAGAAAGTCGCATCATTCGACTCCATAATTGTACCAACATGCATGTCGGATACCTCAGATTTTACTATCAAAAATCTATAGCCAATGCTATAAAAAGCATATCCCAGAAAAACACAATCAACGGTTTTTGGTCCAAGCTTTCGCTTCTTGGGTATTGGAATATTGACTTTCGCCAAACAACCCCAAGTTCGTAAGTAATAGAGTTTAAGCCTTTTATTTTCCCATTCCTCAAATGGAGTCATGGTTTTATCCTTTACAGGAACACGGTTTAGGACATGACACGCAGTCATTAGCGTCTCCCCCCACCATTCCTTGGAAAGACCAGATGTATCTAACATGGCGTTAACCAAATCAGTTAGAGTGCGGTTCTTTCTTTCGGCCACCCCATTTGACTAAGGTGAGTAGGGAGGCGTCCTCTCATGTATACCATGTTCCGCACAGAATAAATCAAATTCATTTGAAAAGTACTCTCCACCACGATCCGACCTTAGCCGCTTGATTTTAAGATCAAGTTGGTTTTCTGCCTCAGCTTTATAGATTTTGAAGTAGTTCAAAGCTTCATCTTTAGATTTCAGGAGATAAACATAGCAGTATCTAGTGGAGTCATCAATCAACGTCATAAAGTATCTTTTTCCACCTTTTGTCAACACACCATTCATCTCACAAAGATCTGAATATATAAGTTCTAGCGGTGTTAAGTTTCTCGGTTCCGCGGTCGTATGAGACTTGCGGGGTTGCTTTGCTTGCACACAAACTTGGCACTTAGAACCTTTGACAGTGGTAAATTTCGAAATTAAACTCATATTGGCTAGCCGCGTCATGCAACCAAAGTTAATATGGCAGAGCCGTGAATGCCAAACATTGGACTCATTATCATTGCAAACATGATTAATAACTTTAGTACATGAGTCTGACAAAGACAAGCGGAACAGACCTCCCTAGGGTTTGGGGTTGGCGTGGATCCTGGCGCCGTCGTTGCTGTCGTGCCTCGTGGTGATTCACCTCGCCTCTAGGCGTGGCTATGGTCGCCGCCGTGGTCGTCGGCCACCTCCGCTTCCTCTTCTAGTTTCCAGCGAGAACCTTTGGTGAGTTCTTTTCCTCTCCCCCTTGTGCTCTCTGTGCTAGCTCATCATATGCTAGATGTTGGTAGTGACCTCGCTGGTTACTGTCTTGTCCTGATTAAGATGATTTATTCCATTTAGGGTTCATGTCCTGTTGTTGATTATATACTGGATGAATTAGATCATGTGTTGATGGTCTCCCCTTTCCAACAAATTGTACATATTTAGAAATTGCAACTTTATTGGACTCAAAAACCAACTTAAAGCCATCTCGACATAAAAGTGATCCGCTGACGAGATTCTTATTGATGGAGGGAACGTGCTGCACATTCTTCAGCTGTACGGTCTTCCCCGAAGTAAACTTCAGATTTACTGTACCAACACCATGAATAGAAGCTCGTGAGCCGTTTCCCATCAGCACGGAAGAGGTCCTTGAGACCTGATAAGAGAAAAACATGGAAATATCAGAACATACATGTGTATTAGCACCCGTGTCTATCCACCAATCAGGAGAATGACATACTGAAAGGATAGTAGGTAAAATACCGTACCCAGCATCCTTCATCTCAGTATCGCTAATAACAACATTAGCGGACTTGCCGCTGTTCCCATGTTGACGCTTGTCAAAGAGATTAGGGTAGCTAGGAGCCCAATGATCAGGATCACCACATACGTGGCAAGAGCCTTTTCTCTTATCATTTTTCTTCTTGAAGTTGGTAGAGTGCGTGGCCTTGTTTTTGCCATCAAACTTTCCCTTTCCTTCAGTTTTATTCTTATTCTTAAACTTGTGGGATTGGAAGTTTTTCCTCTGCACTAAATTTGCAGTAGAACCTTCCTCAAGTCCTTAAGCAGTTTTGTCCTTTGCTCTCGCCTTCTCTTCCACATGAAGAGACCCAATGAGATCCGTAACGGAAAACTCTTGTCTCTTATGTTTCAAAGAAGTAGCAAAGTTCCTCCACGAAGGAGGAAGCTTGGCAATAATGCCACCAGCCACAAATTTGTCCGATAAGGAACACTTGAACTGCTCAAGTTCTTTGGCAAGTGATTGTATCTCATGAGCTTGCTCAACGACGGAGCGCTCATCAACCATCCTGTAGTCATAGAATTGCTCCATGACATACAGCTCAGTGCCAGCGTCCGAGACCCCAAACTTGGCCTCGAGCACTTCCCACGCGTCCTTGCCATTATCAAATGACATATAAGGGTCAACAATGTTGTCCCCAAGAACACTGAACAAAGCCGCCATAAACATGGTATCGGCTTTCTTAAAGTTCGCTTCCTGCTCAGCAGAAAGATCTCCTCCAGACTTGCCAAGAGTGGCGCTATAGCAGTTTAGGTTTTCAAACCAGAGAACTGCTCTCTTGCGCCATCTCTTATAGTGCATGCCATCAAAAGGAGGCGGCCTAGTAGCCACGGCTACACCAGTGGAATTCAGTTGCCTATAATCAGGTTTTTGAATTGTTGGAATATAAGCAATAATCCATATGATTTGATCCGAATAATAAACTGATAAAGCATGATCATACAAACAGTACTAAAACCAATTATGCAGATCAACAAAGTAGATGAACAGATTACATCTATAGGAGATAAACCTATCACATCTACACCAAACGCTAGAACAGAGAACTCTAGCATAATCCGAAAAAGACAGTTGAGTATCACGTACAGAGTAGGCTGAATAGCAGCCGCAGCGTAGCCCATGTTGAGGTTGTCGAAGAGGTCGCTGACGTCCGGGAAGAAGTCGTCGTTCGGGAACTCGTCGCCGGACGACGTCGTGGTTTCCAGTAGTCGCGCTGAGCGCTCCCCAAAAACCTGATTGCCCCTCACCCGTACAGGTTCACGAGAGGCGGGGTTCCGGAGACCTACTGTCCCGATCTACGGTGCACGCCGCAAGCCGGGATGGAGAAGACGAAAGCGGCGGCGCAAGGTTCTGGAGGATAGGAGGATCGTGGGCTCAGCCCACGTCTGAGTCGGTAACAGCCCATAAAAACTCATAATCACCCGCAACCCGCGGCGCGCGTGCGCGTGCGCGCGTCGTGACGAGGCGAGGCGAGGCGGAGGAGGAGTGCGCGAGGGCTACTCTTCTTGTCACACCTTAGTGAGTGGTGCAACACTCTACTATATAAGGTGGTCCAACTCCCCTTCAACTAGCAATGTGGGCTAAACTTTAGCACCACTAGCACAGCCATATGCTGCCATATACAAGTGGGCCTTCAGAATTTGTCTAATAGGCCAACAGCCCAAAACTCACCAAATTCCAACATCTCTCTCCTCTCTAAATACGTTCACCCGAGTATTTGTAATTAACATAAATAGGCTTCGAGTCAAATCAAGCTCTACATAAAAAAGATGACCATCGATAATGGGTTTCTCAATTCTGACCATCGGCATAGAGTTCGTGATCCGTATCTTGTTAGATTTATGATCAAAGTTGGAGCTCTTTTAGACAAAAAAATTCAGATTTATCGTACACAATCAACCACTTTTCCTTTCAGAAGTACCTTGATCTCGATGTTCCCCATAACTCTCGTGTTGGTATAGGTAGAGAAATGCATGTGTAGCTCTCACACTTGCATGTGAGGTTGAAGAAGAAGAATGCCTAGTGGACGCCCATGTCGTGCAGGTTGAGGCACGCCTCCATCGCTTGCTGCCAGAGTAAGTGCAGTGCCAATACGGCGGCAATGCTCGCCGTCCTCCAAAGCGACTCAGCACTAAGGTTGTCATCGACTGCGTGCTCCTCTTTGCCGTGCAAGGACCCCGCCATAGCGAGCAAGATCGAGTAGTTCCTGGTCCAGCCGACTGAGGTGCCCCGCCGTCCTGTGTTGCCGGCGCAACGGCAACATGCAACTACAACAGCTCGCAAACGAAGATCAGTATCGGCAGCTAATGGGTGTTTAGGTGGCTAGTTAATGTGACAACCAAACACTACAAAAAAAACCTCTGTGTAGCCTGCCAAACGACCTGCAGGAGATGACTTTTTGCCTGTACGGGTGTGACAGTCCCCACCCTGCCCGCCCTAGCACTGCCTAGTAGAGATGGAAATCACATACAGCCAACCAAACACACCCCTACTGGCCCCAACATCTTGGTACAATTCCTTTTTTTATATCAAAAAACACATTTTGGGGCTAGAGCATCTCCACTCATTGGCCCGACGAATCGTGTTTTCGGCCTAGGTACGCCCAGTTTCCCACTCGCGTACCCAGACCGAGTTCCCGAGTTCGGCTAAATTCACTTAAACTCGGCAAAATATGGACGAATATAGACGGAATTTCATTAAAGTAGGCAAGGGGGCACATAGTATATCGGAATTTATAACTAGAAAAGGTCGCCGTCGTGGTCGACGCCGGACGCCGCAACTACAGGCCGAGGCGGGGTTGTTGCCGGCCTCGATGTGCGCCACGACTCCGGCCAGAGTCCGCCCTGGAACGCTCCACCAGCGACGGCGTAAGCCATGTTGTTACGCGGCGGCGGCGGCGAGCCCGGCGGTCCATCGTGTCGGGCGAGTTCCTCGAGGTGCCTGTCGGCGAAAAACTGCCTCCAGAAGACCAGGTTGCCCTGATCCTCAGCGAGATCCGGGTCTTGCATGGCGGCGATAGCGGCCTGGATCTCTCCGGCGAGTTCTGGGTCTTGCATGGCGGCGATAGCCGCCTGGATTTCTTCGGCGAGGTCCTCTCCGTCCGGCACCGGCGGTACGGGGATCCCGCCGACGCTGAGTGTCCAGCCTAGGGGGAGACGAGTGTCCGGCGGGGCTGTATAGCTCGCCTCGCGGAGAAGCCGGGCTTCCCACGACGACAGTGTGCGTCGGCCCGCGGCCATAGTTCGCCGAAGCTGAGAAGGAAGAAAGGTGTGAACACCCAAAATTCGTCGGAGTTGTGGTGGTGTGAGGGACTATGAAGAGAGACGGCAAGATGTATGGCTTTTATAGGCCGGAAGAATGGCAGGAGGGGTGTAGTGGCGAGGGCGGGAAGGATTGCGGCGAGTCGGCTTCTGTCGCTGACAGGCTGGTCCACTCGCCGAATTCGCTTCGTCCGGCGTCCCTAGGGCGTACCCGGGATCCTGGGTTCGGCATGGGTAGTCCGGACCAAAGTTGGCTCAAATCCGGCCAAAAAAAGGTCCCTAGATACACGACTGGGCCGATTTTCGGCGTCAAGACATAATTTCGACGTCCGGATCGGTCTCCTGGGTAGGCGAGTGGAGATGCTCTAATGTTGCAGTTTTTTTAACTAAGTTTTTTCTCTATTCATGTATTTTAGAAATCCAACGAATCAAATGAACCCTTAACATTTTCTAGCATGATAACCGCTGCATTTTTTAGACAAAAAAGAGATAGTCGGGACTACCACCACGACATATTGTTTCCAGCTCAGACGCATCCAATTAGATTACAAGAAACATGCACTAGGGGGCTACAACTCACAATAAACTACGATAGCAACAGCATGCACTTCTGTGCATACCATAGGGGCAAAATTTCAGCACCCTGCCCATATTATCAGGTAAAGGAGCAGCAAGACGCGGCCAATCTTTGGCCGTAGACTGCTGCTGGCCTCAGTAGTAAATGGAGAGGGTGCGGTGATGAGACAGCGCCATGTTCTGAACGCCAACCGACCAGAGCCAGAGATCAATGTCAATGCTCAGAAGCTGCCAACAAAAAAAATAGAGCAAAGTGAGTTCCAAGTTGAAACAATGCACATTGACTGCTTGCCTTGGAAGATACTCCCTCCAATTTGAACTGCTTATATTATGGAACTGAGGGAGCAGTTCATACTGTGTGTAGCACATGAGAAAAGGAAAATTTACATCTACCTACAGTTTTTTTTTCAAGTAAAGGGCCTTGCCCCCAGCTTTCATTAAAGAAAGCCGCATAGCAGCACACAGCAATTAGAAAGACGTCGTTATGTTCTTATTACAAACCAGTCTGGGGGTAAAAACTTCCCCAACAGACAAAACACTAGAACTCGAACAGTTCAACAGAACTGGATCAAACAACGAAACAGGACCCAACAAACAGTCTAAACTTACTCCGAACTAGATAGCAACACCAACAGAATAAGGAACAAAAGGAAACTAAACCTACAGTTATTAGCATCTTTTGATCGTGTACTGAACTAAACCTAGTCAATTTGATTTGTTGTCTTTTCACTAATAAAAAGTACTGCTGAAATAAATCTACTCCCTCCGTCCAAAAATAAATGACTCAACTTTGTCCAAATATGTGTGTATCTAGACATGTTCTGTGACTAGATTCATATGTATCTAGACAAAATGAAGTCACTTATTTTGGGGCAGAGGGAGTACATCTATCTGCAGGGGTTAGTTTCTGTAGTAACACGGCCTTTGTACCAGCCAGGGGTGCGGGTCACCGAATAATAATTGTCATGAAAGCCTCAGGTGAACCTGATTCAGATGTGGTCATTCAGAAAAGAGAGAAAAGATTCAGATGCCCCTACCTGCTTCCCAAACTTTTTGTTTATGAGCTCCCTCATTTTTTCAACGGCATGAACAGAACAAGCACGAATCTCCACTTCCTCTTCACTACCAGGCACTATCTCACTATTCGAGTCAATCGAGCAGCATAGGTTCGATTCGTACTTCAGAATGCCAAGCTCCCTCAGCACAGCAGGAACTATATAGTCAGCAAATATGGTGATGGAGTGGATGTCATAGAACTCTCCAAAGTTTTTCCCCTTGAAAGCACCCCACAAATCAGCAACAAATATCTGGGCTCGCTTGTACAGGAAAACCTGGTGTCCTTTGTAAAGTGAGTGATCCCGAAAGCCTGCCAAAATTGGATGATCACAATCATGTCATGTGCGATGTAAGGTGGTCAAAAAAAATGGAAAAGCAAAATCAACCAGCATCACAGCATGGATGAATTTTACAAATGCTTCATCCATATATCACATGTGGTTTTGAAGAGAAAATAAAATGTTACCGAATACTACAACAAGTCTGTTGAAATTTTCCTCAAGATATAGTTATATCCAAACATTTCAGGTAAAAGAAAGCAAATATACCAGCAGTCAGGACATACACAATAGCTTCCCTTTCTCCAGCGCGGTATGGATGAATCGTGTTTGGTTATTCACCATTTGTATGATGTTTCGGGTGGGGTGGGATAGCATACACAAAGTATTCTGTGTAGTATTTGCATCTAAACCCATGAGGACGACCTAAAGTGATTTTTACCTGGTAAATCGAGGTGAATCTAAAGTTCCACTCTGCACTAAACCAAATGAGGCCAAGAGCCAAGGTATGACTGCACAGATGTTAATTCATGTTTCGGCATTAACCACCTACTAGAAAAAAGAATGATGTTCACTATACTCAAACAAAGAACACAACCTGGAGAAATGAGAAAACATCTAGTCTCCAATTAAGGTGTAGACTCACCGTAGCCACATACAAAGATGTGCATATCCAGTGGTCCTATATAGATGTACTTGGCCCACCGCCCCAGCCCATTATGCATATCTAGTGGTCCTAGGTAACTTGCCTTTCTCCCGTTGCAGATACCCACATCTAATTAGTTCATTTGGTGGACTGGGGCATAGCCTAGTGGCTTGGGTGTGTTGATATGTCCTCGCCGCCCAGGTTCGAGACCCTCTACTTGCATTCCTGGTGTGTACTACATCTATAAAAAAAACGACGTGGTTCTCCCACTCGGCTTCATTTTTTCTAATTAGTCCATTTGACAAATGATCCAAATACAAGCCTAGAACAGGACATACTAGACAGAGGCCAAACAATATGTTGTACTACATGGTTGACATCATGTTCTTCAATATAGCTGGACATGTACAGCTTCAGACTCCATCCTAATGATAACATAACAGATGAGACTGATGCTATCAAGTAGAAGACATGTGCAACGGAAGATTTACCCGGAAAATGACGGGTAATCAGCTCAATTAGAGATGCAGCAGAGTTTCCAGCAGACTTCACAAGATTAGCAGCAGAGCCTCCAAAGCTTCTTTCAAGCTCCAGACCGACCTTAATGAAGCAACGAATAGTAAAATGGTTCAGAATAAAACAAAAGGAAATTATAGTGAAATATGACTAGAACTATTGCCTAATTTTATTTTATTTTGTGAAGCTTGGCCAATTTATATTGAAGTTGTTGGGTGGTAAGGTGGAAGTTGATGATAGATAAATCATTCAATGATACAAGCAGTTCAATACTTTTTCGAGAGCAGCAGTTCAATACTTCAATATATTGCATACGCAATACATAGTGGTACCTCATGAAGAAGGCGGACTCTTTCCTCTTCAATTGGTAGTGGGCGTGGCCAGTTCAGCAGTTCACGAAGTTGGGGGCCTACATTTTGCAAATAAAGTATTTCAATCCAATTACCGTAGTTTAGTGGGAAAAATTGTTTCTTTTGCAGAAAGAAGTGTGAGAACAACTGAACGACAAAAAAAAGGAACATGGAAGAGCTGGAACTATACCAGTGTAATTCTTAAGACGATCTGCGTCAAGCGCTGTCTTATCTTTCTCTAAGGCTAACTTAAGTCCAGAAGCCAAATTGTCATAGGTCAAGTCCTTGTCTATTCAGTTGACAAATATCATTAGCATAATCAAATCTTTATGAACAAAGCAATTAAACTATAGTACTAAAAAAAGACGAGTGACCCAAAGAGGTTAATTGCAGTTACTAGATCAAAGCATGCCCGGTTGACAAATAATGAAACATGGGGTAGAATAAAAGCTTGTGCATAATATATTTCAAGCTAGACCAAAGTAGCAATGTGGAGTGTAACAAGATGCATTTTAATCTATAAATAAAATGAAATAATAATTGAATAATAACAGAAGGTAATGCGAGGAGTTTGCTAAAGCAAGCCCACTAACGTAGTGAAGAACAGCCAAGAGTAATAGCTATTACTCAGAGCAAGTTAGCCCGCAGCTACAGAATTATTAAAGGAGAATGCAGTATCTGAATAACGCTAATCATTGTCAACTACTTAAGAGAAAAAAACACTCTCCCCCTCTCCTAGGCAATTCTTTGCAACGGTGCAACACAAAAGGTTGTTGATAGAAGAAAATCATGTATAGCTACCAAAACTTTGTATTAAAGGTAGAAATATCCATATGTTCCTTGTATTGTAAGTACTAGTCTACCATTTTAAGACAACACAAGTTGATTTCCGCATTCTCAAAATCTTAACAGCCTACATACAAGTCATAGGAAGAATACCGCACCGATTAAATGTACTAATGCCCCCCTTAAATAGCAACCGAAGGCAACACCTTATGAGTATTTTATACAGGAGCAAAAGAATTGCAAACAGAGAGTGGCTATGTCTGAACGTCTGATTTCTTTCTGTGCCAAGGCTTTTAGAACTTCTCATGTAAGATACCATAAAGCACTCTAGTAATTTCTACATGTTCAAAACAGTAACAGGATTGCTGGTTGAACTTATACCTGGCCAGAAGCAGAAGTTGAGTGCATCCAAGACAAACAGGTACTGCACGGTGAGCGGTCCATTGTCAAAGTAATGAATTCCTTCGAAATCCCACTCAATTTTTGGGACATTTCCCTGGATTTTGTCCACTGCCTTCTCAATCTCTGTAAAAACAAACACATGGGTAAAAGGAGCATAACTTGGAACTCTATGCGACCACTCTCGGTAAACAAATGAAAGACTGATGAATATCGATATGAACACACACAGAAAAGCAAAAACCATCAAGTGGTTCTGTCATAAGAAAATGCTGAAAGCTGACCAAACAACATGTGAGAAGTACTCCTCTGTTCCATATTATAAGACGTTATGTCAAACTGATTTAGTTGCCAAAACGTCTTATAAGTAATACGAAACAGAGGGAGTACCAACTAGAGAACAGGAATATAAAACCTGAAAAACGGAATCAAATCCAAGAACCCGAAAATCAACTCGGGTCTCTTGCAGAGTCAATCAGATACTGCTGCTGTATCAGTATGCATTGCAGAATAGAAATACAGTCAACAACTAACACAGAAGATGGAACATCAATCAAACTCTATGAAGAGTTGAAGACGATACTGCGTGCGTGGCCCATAGAAATCCTAGTACCATCCCGGAGAAAATTCCTATGAAGACGACACCGCCTGGTCCTAGAGATCCTAGTACCATTAAGGGAACATCTACAAAGTACAAACAAGAACAGATAACAGGCCCTGACAGAAGCGAATACATAGGAATATGGAATACCTAACATGTCGACCTTGACGTGGGAGGAGCGGCTGGCCACCCACGCCGCCGACGCGCGCACGGCCTCCATGGCGGCGGGGCGATGAGGATAAGGCCGCGAGAGTGACGGGTTCGGTCGGGACAGCGGGCAACGGCGAGTCGGGGAGGATTTGGGGTGGGGGGTGGAAAACGTGACGGCGGAGTGGTGGTGTGGCTGTGGCCCGTGACCGCGAGGCGGGTTTTAGCGCTTTTCCCTCTGGAGGAGTGGAGGGGGTTTTGGTTGGCTTCTTGCTGGCTCTCGATGGGCGCTTCCAAGGGCCTCGGAGGACTCCCAGTTGGCAGAGCACGAGGAATTGCAGCCCACAAAATAACGGGTTGTGCTGGCGTGGTCCCCCAGGTTTGACCCAACGTAGAGGCCGAAATCACGAGAAAAATATCACCTCCGCTCCAATAAATAAATAATAAGCCTTATAAATTTAGTAAAAAATCACAAGAATAACTATTACACACACCTATGAAACATAAACTTTTGACAAAGCTAAAATATCTTATATTTTAAAACGGAGGGAGTACATATAAAGATTTTCCTAGAGTCATGAAACCAAAACAAAATTGATAAACTTTCCAAAACATATCACATACTTCAATCTCATTGAGCAGATTTTGCATACTATACAGACTAACTTGAGTGGAATTTTTGGATCAGAAATAAATAAAAAGTATAACAAAAAACTAAACAAAAAATATACCATATCACCTACGAAACTTGTTTAAATGTCATTATTCCTAACTTTTTTAAGGGCATTATCTGTAACAATATTCCTTGATTTGATAACTTCTTTCTAAGTCTAGGCTCGTCTCTCATCGGCATTGACTTGTATCGTCTTTCTCTTTAATTTTTGCACCACTGCACCGAACTACCATCTTGGTATCAATGGAAAAGGCTTGACAATACATAGCTTGATAGTTGACAAATTCCACTATAAAGAGTAACACCCGGCTGATAAATTAGCCTATAGGAAAAGGCACTAGCGAAGTTAGTACAATCTCCGGTTGTTTTTCTACACACCCTTGTTCAAATGAAGTTTCCACATATTCTAAAAAAATGACCAATTATTGCAAGAGAATAAGACGGAGGTTCATTGAAATCGAACTAGAGCAAACCCCTAATAGATAATGTAACATGACATAGGAGAATTTCCGACACATGATCCCGTTCTTTGTGAGATCTCAAGTTTTTTCGGTACCACAAATTAACAAGTACAACTTCAGTGATCCAAACTATAATCTAAAGATGATACATAGAAGATTGCATCATAAATTGTATCCGATAGGGATAGATCTTCAAGTATGTGTATATATGCAGTCTTAAAAGGAATTTCACAAGATTTATCCAACCATTAGTTCAATACCCTCTTTTCATAATACAATCAAGTTTTTTATTAACCAAAACATCAGTATCTCTACAACCATCAATACCCATTTTCGGAAGCCCCACGACATGATGGCAAGAAATCAAAGGATATTTACCCTCTAATTTTTACGGATCCAAGACAAAAAAAAAAGGTGGTGTGTGAAGAAAACGATGAGCAACAACACATGGATCGAAAATATCAACGTGAACAAGAACTTCATTATGAAACACGCCGAACAATACGTGGACCTTCTGGTGCACATTAGCCAAGTGAAACTTTATGACAACATGGAAGATGCCATCATTTCGTAGCCCTGGGCAAGCGGGCAATATTCAGCAGCATTGGCTTGCAACGCACAATTCTTAGGAGACACATGCACCAACATGGAACGTATGGTTTAAAAAATTTGGGCACCACTAATTGTGTGGCTGACTATTCAAATAGACTTAGGAGGACCGGTCGGTTTGCAAAAATAGGTTGGCAAAACTATGGCATGTACCCTCTATGCAAAAGAGATCTGGAATCACTAGCACACCTTCTTGTCAATTGCTGCAGCTCGCCTCTCGGGCTTCATCCAAGATTGAGTTGGGCTTCATGGCCTCGTTTCCCAACATGGTCGGCGCACACATTGCGAGTAGGTAGTTTAAAATGTCAGATGGGTCAACCCCCGAACAGTCTTTGTAACATCCCAAGATTTTAGAAATTTGGGTTATAAAAAACTGCATTTCCATCGCATTGGCATGGAATTTTGCATTCATGAAAATTTTGAATTGCAAAATAATACATTCAAACCCTAAATTGAATTACTAAAGTGCTCCTACAAAGTGAAATATATGGACTTATGAAATCACTATTTTGAATTAGGCAAATTATTGCCAAAAAGGATCCTAAGATGATCCCTTGATTTTTAGAAAAATTTAGAGACAAAAATCAATTCATTTAGAGTTGTGATGGTTGTGAAATATCCACTAATGCCTAATGTCTAATGATCAAAGGGTTATTGATGCTAGATATTATTTATACTTTTGATGAAATATCGCTCTAAACCCTGCCACTAATGCCTAATGATCAAAGGGTTATTGATGCTACACTCAACAGGGAGGAAGAGTGCTTCGTTGGAAACCCCAAGAGCAAGGTATGAAGAGTACAACAGCAAGATTTCCCTTAGTAGAAACCAAAGTTATCGAACCAGAAGGAGGAAGGAAGCGTCACACAGGTGTTCGAAGCAACGTGGAGACCTGCACAACACAAACTCAAGACTTTGCCCCAACGAATCAGTGAGGTTGTCAAGCTCACCGGTTTGCTGTAACAAAGGATTAAATGTATGGTGTGGAAGGTAATGGTTTACAGTAAGTAAACAAGTAACAGTAAAAGATGTATCAATGGTAAAGATTGGACCGGGGTCCATAGTTCACTAGAGTTGCTCTCCTTAGATAAACAACATGGCATGAAGGGTAAACAAATTATAGCGGGGCAATTGACAGGAAATGAGCAAGGCATAACAATGCAATTACTAGCTAGAAAGATCCTATGAAGTTGATTGGGAAATACAACAATATACATAGACCGTAATCCAACTCATCTATGACTAGAATCCCACCTTCAGGTTATCATCCGAACCCCCTACAGTATTAATTTGCAAGCAACAGACAACTGCTTTAAGCAAAGTGTGTAAGGTAAACAATCCACATGTTCCATGAACAAGGGACCGTTGTTTTCTCCCTAGTATCAACATCACATCTACAACCGAAGAGATTTATGTCATCTCCCTTCGAAACTAGAGGCATGAACCCACTATCAACCATAAATACTCCCTCTTGGAGTCACTAGCAACTACTTGGCCAAGATAACCACTAGCAACGGAGAGCATGCAAGATCACAAACAACACAGACATGATAGAATCATAAAGATAAAATCATTAATTAAACCAACATAATAATATCAATATCCATCGGATCCCCGCAAACACAACATGCATGATTACAAATAGATTAGATCTTGATCATGAACGGAGCTCACAAGATCTATACATGAAAGCACAAAGGAGGAGATACAACCATCTAGCTACTACATGGACCCATAGTCCAAGGTGGAACTACTCACGAATCATACCGGAGAGAAGGCCTCTGGGATGATCTCCCCTCCGGCAGGGTGCCGGGAAGAACTTCAGATCCCCCCGATCTAGGGACGATGGTGGTGGCTGCTACAGACGGTTTAGTGGATTTATGATCGGGTATCGAGAGTTTCTGTATCGAGGGCTTCTTATAGGCGAAGGGGGGAGTCCGGGAGACGACCAGGGTAGGCAAACCCTACCCAGGCGCGGGTCCACCTGACCCCGCGCCTGGGGGGGTTGGCCTCCCTGGCCCACTTCTCCGTCTCTCCTCTGGACTTCTTGTTCCCCACGAAAAGTTATTGACTTTGGCGTTCGTCCCGTCCAATTCCGAGAATATTTCTTTACTAACTTTTCTGAAACCAAAAACAGCAGAAAACAGGCATCTGGCACTGTTGCAACTTGTTAATAGGTTAGTACCAGGAAACATGTAAAAAGCGCCTCAAAGTGTAGACAAGTAAAAGCAAAGTAGATACTAAACAAGCATGGAGCATCAAAAATTATAGATACGTTTCCAACATATCAGCATCCCCAAGCTTAACTCCTGCTCGTCCTCGAGTGGATAAGTGATAAAAGAATAATTTTTGAGGTGAACATGCACCCTCACAATAAAGATCCAACCATTTGCAAACATTGAAAGCTGGGATCAAAGAACTCTAAACATGTGCATGAAAGATGGAGTTCTAACAATAGGACATAGTAATTATGCATGCAACATGGCAAGCTACAAACAAAGATCATGAATAATATGTATTGAAAAACATTTGTTTGTTTCACATGCAAAAAACATAGCATAGTGGCAATCAGCTTGTCCCTCATAGAGTAGCAATATAATGCATAGGACACCTGCAAAGTTCACAAGGGTGACTAGAAACAAATAGCACATGAACAAGTAATAACATAATATGCATCAATTAATAAGCTTTGGAACATTGCACACAGAATGACAACTATGCTCTCTTAATGGTGCCTAAAGGTAGAAAGTGGAGACTCAAATAATGGTGGAAGAAAGGCCTTTTTGTAAAGGAAGCAGGGATTACAAGTTTCAAAAGAGCTTCCAAAAATTATGGTACTTATTAGCTTTCAGCCCTCATTGCCTCTATCATAAGCATCTTGAAGTGGTTAAGGTTAAAGTGGCAAAGCTGGAGTATATGCTTGACAAAGTATAAGTTGGCAATCTCAAGTCCCTTAACTATGAGGGCTACACCTCATGGATACTCAACTTAGGGCCCAGGCAAGTTCTTGTCACTATAAGTATTTGCATATCATTGAGAACCGCCAACGGGGTACCCCTTGCACATGGTAAAGGAGCTTTCCCATAACCAAAATGAAAGGCAAGTAGACAATGAGCATCTCAACAATCTTTTTATTTACCATATGCATAGCTTTTTATTAAGGATGCTTCATAGATAGCTCACTATGGTGATGCTGCAAGTTTCCACCATGATTAGGCATGGCTTAGGCTAGCGGCCCATGTGTTTCTCTAACACAGAATACAAACTCCATGGACTTACAAGTTCCCACTTCATTTCACACCGGTAACATCCATAGACAAAAGAGCATGATATCAACGAAGTACAAAAAGTACAAGTGCAATGTTGAAAACGTTCCCCGTGACAGCCGGTTCTGCTAATCCCAACTTATAAGTGCAAGCATATACAACAAAGTTGCCTCAATGGTTCAAGTTTATTAGGGGCAAATAATAAAGTGTGCCATCAAGTTCGTGAGGGCTTTAATCACTAAGTTTTTTCACATAAAAAATAGTTTTTAATTGGAAGATAGATGAAAACAAGAATATACTTTGGAATGGTGTAACACATCATGCATAGGAGTTTATAGTGGACACTTTGGAATAACTTGGTTTCTTGGGGGTTGGAAGCATGAGTAGAACTTACTCATACAAGTGGAGGCTAGCAAAAGACAGGGAGCAACCAACTAAGAGAGCAATAATGGCCATAATTATGCAATGCAACAAAGAAAACTAATCAAAGCAAAGAGTGGTACTACAATTCAAGGACTAAATGATCATAGAGGCTAATGGTGACTTGTCATAGTCATAGCTATAGGGGTTCTTAGCATGGAAAACAAAAAAATTCTACCGCATGCACACAAACAAGCCAAGATCTATCTACTAGATTGTAGCAACGAGTCGATAGAAGAACTCACCCTCGAAGATTCCAAAGAGGTTAACGAGAGCAGATTCTCGTGGGTGATGTAGTCGTACTCTTGCCGATCTCAAGATTGCGTAGACGATCCTTCCGGCGCTGCGTTCCGGCAACGCTTCCGCAGTCGGTCATAAGTTCGGTACTCGATGAAGACCTTCCTCTCCCTTGTTCCAGCAGGCAGCAGAGGTTGTAGCACTCTCCTCGTGATTCCGGCAACACGACGGCGTGGTGTCGGAAGTAGAGGGAAGATCCCGCAGGGCTTCGCCTAAGCCGGAGCGAGTATGGTTGAGTAAGAGAGGGCCTTGGCGATCTACGGTTTAGAGGCACCAAGGGGGGTGGTGTGGCCGGCGGCTAGGGCTTGGGGAAGCCCCAAGTCGGCGACTTGGAGGAGGCCCTAGGCGGCGGCAGCACTTGGAGGTGGTGGCGCCAAGGAGCTAGGGTTTTGGGTGTGAGGGGTAGGGGCGCCCTACCCCTCCTTATATAGGTGGGAGGGAGGCGGTTGGGAGGAGGGAGTCCTCCTCCAACTCCTCCTCCTTGGCCGGCGGGTGGAGGGAGTGGGACTCCTACCCTAGGTAGGTTTCCTACTCTCCCTCCACCAAGCAAACTTCGGATTTGACTTTTCAAATTGGCGTTTGACTTTCAAACTTGGATTTGATTTATCTCTTCATATTGCCCATCCAAGTGACCTAGTACATGATGCAAACATTCCACATTGTCATGACACATCCATGTACCCTTCCCCCTCCGGAGTGCCGGACCTTCCATACCCTTCTAGAACATTCCTGGTGAAAACACCGGAATCATTTTCGAACTCCGAAACAGGACTTTCCTTATATGAATCTTATTCTCTGGACCATTTCGGATCTCCTCGTGATATCCCGGATCCCATCTGAGACTCCTAACAGCATTCGGTCTCTTACTCATCATTCCATAACTACTCAACAACATCGAATCCTTAAGTGTGTCTCCCTACGGTTCGTGAATTATGCAGACATGATCGAGACACTTCTCCGATCAATAACCAATAGAGGAATCTGGAAATTCATATGTCTCCCACATATTTCTACGATTACTTTGCGATCGAATGAACCACTTACATACGATACCAATTTCCCTTTGTCTCACAATAGTTTACTTAACCGAGGTTTTGATCGTCGGTATCTCTGGATACCTAGTTCAACCTCGTTACTGATAAGTACTATTTTCCCGTTCCCGTGATATGTGATCCCTTGTGATCTAGTCACATGCTTGCAAGCTAATTGGATGACATTCCACCGAGAGGGCCCAGAGTAT
This sequence comes from Avena sativa, assembly GCA_916181665.1. Classification (NCBI taxonomy): domain Eukaryota; kingdom Viridiplantae; phylum Streptophyta; class Magnoliopsida; order Poales; family Poaceae; genus Avena; species Avena sativa. The sequence goes on along the minus strand of OV702284.1, from coordinate 362,537,804 downwards.
ATCTATCCGTCATATGGATGGACAAATCCCACTCTTGATCCATGTGTCTCAACCCATACTTTCCGAACACTCAATGCCACCTTTATAGCCACCCAGTTACGGTGTCGTGTTTGATGTCATCAAAGCATCCTTCCGGTGATGGTGATTAGCATGATATCATGGTCGAAGGAATTACGTTACTATGTATCAGAAAGCTTATAGCAAACAAACTATTAAAATGACTTGATCTTTATGCTACGCTTATCTATAGGAGTATGTCCATCATACAATTCTCCTAATGATATGACCTTGTTGTTAACAACATCTCAATGTTCATGATCGGGAAACCACGATCATCTATTAACCAACAAGCTAGTATTAAAAAGAGGCTTTACTAGGGACTCTAATTTAGTTTACAAATCACACAAGTATTAATGTTTCCGATTAATACTATTATAGCATGAATGTAAACATTTATCATAAACACAAAGATATAATAATAACCACTTTTATTATTGCCTCTAGGGCATATCTCCAATAGTCTCCCACTTGCACTAGAGTCAACTAATCTAGATTACATGGTAATATACCGAACACCCATGGCAGTTTGGTGTTGGTCATGTTTTTCCCTCGGGAGAGGTTTAGTTAACGGATTCGCCACATTCAGATCTGTGTGTACTTTGCAAATCTTTATGTCACCATCTTGGACATGCTCTCGAATAGCGTGAAAATGTAGCTTGATGTGCTTCAGCTTCTTGTGTGACCTTGGTTCTTGCGCATTGGCTATGGCGCCCATGTTATCACAGTAGATGGACATTGGGTCCAGCGCACTTGGAACCACACCGAGCTCTGTAATGAACTCCTTCATCCATATCGCATCTTGTGAAGCCTCTGAAGCAGCTATGTATTCCTATTCAGTTGAAGATCTCGCCACAACGCTTTGCTTTGCACTCCTCCAGCTAACTGCTGCACCATTCAAAGTAAATATGTATCCAGATTGAGATTTAGAATCATCTGGATCGGTGTTCCAACTAGCATCGGTGTAACCATTAACAACGAGCTGTTCATCTCCTCCATAAGAAAGAACCATATCCTTAGTTCTTCTCAAGTACTTAAGGACGTTTTTGACCGATGTCCAATGATCCACTGTTGGGTCACTTTGATATCTTCTAGTCAAACTAACAGCATATGCAATGTCGGGTCTAGTACATAGCATGGCATACATTAGAGATCCTATGGCTGAGGCATAGGGAGTCTTACTCATCCTTTATCTATCTTCTGCCGTTGCAGGACTTTGAGTTTTACTCAAGGTCGTATTGGGAAACATGGGCAAGAACCCTTTCTTGCTATCTTCCATTCCAAACCTCTTTAGAACTTTGTCCAAATATGTACTCTGTGGCAATGATATTAGGCGTCTCAATCTATCTCTATAAATCTTTATGCCTAATATGTAAGCTGCTTCGCCAAGATCTTTCATTGAAAAACTATTATTCAAATAATCCTTGACACTATTAATAAGGTCTACATCATTCCCAATCAAAAATATGTCATCTACATACAATATTAAGAATGCTACAGAGCTCCCACTCACTTTCTTGTAAATACAAGCTTCTCCATAAGTTTGTATAAAACCAAAGCTTTTGATTACCTTATCAAAACGTTGATTCCAACTACGGGATGCTTGCTTCAATCCATATATGGACTGTTGAAGTTTGCATACCTTGTTAGCATCTTTAGGATCGACAAAACCTTTGGGTTACATCATATATAACTCTTCATCAATGTCTCCATTGAAGAATGCTGTTTTGACATCCATCTGCCATATCTCATAATCATAATATGCAGCGATTGCTAACAAAATCCTCATAGACTTTAGCTTTGCTATCGGTGAGAAAGTCTCATCGTAGTCAACTCCTTGAATTTGTTGAAACCCTTTTGCGACAAGTGGAGCTTTATAGACAGTAACATTACCATCAGCATCTGTTTTCTTCTTGAAGATCCATTTGTTCTCGACAGCCTTCCGGCCATCCGGTAAGTCCACCAAAGTCCATACTTGGTTTTCATACATGGATCCAATCTAGGATTTCATGGCTTCTTGCCATTTATTGGAATCTGGGCTCATCATCGCTTCCTCATATGTCGTAGGGTCATTAGTGTTGTCCACCAACATGACACTCATAACGGGATCATACCAATCAGGAGCAGTACGAGTTCTCGTAGACCTGCGAGGTTCCGTAGCAACTTCAACCGAAGTTTTATGATCAACATCATTAGCTTCCTCTCTTATTGGTGTAGGCGCCACAGGAACTACTTCCGGTGCTGCGCTACTCGCAAGTTCGAGAGAAGGTTCAACAACCTCGTCGAGTTCTACATTCCTTCCAGTCACTTCTTTCGAGAGAAACTCCTTCTTTAGAAAGGATCCATTCTTGGCAACAAAGATTTTGCCCTTGGATCTATGATAGAAGGTATACCCAATAGTTTCCTTCGGGTATCCTATGAAGGCGCATTTTTTCGCTTTGGGTTCAAGCTTGTCCGGCTGTAAATTCTTTACATAAGCTTCGCAACCCCAAACTTCAAGGAACGACAATTTAGGTTTCTTCCCAAACCATAATTCATACGGTGTCATTTCAACGGATTTGTATGGTGCCCTATTTAAAGTGAATGCGGCTGTTTCTAATGCATAACCCCAAAACGATAGCGGTAAATCTGTAAGTGACATCATAGAACAAACCATATCTAAGAGAGTTCGATTATGATGTTCGGACACACCATTATGCTGTGGTGTTCCCGACGGTGTCAATTGTGAAAGTATTCCGCATTTCTTCAAATGGTCGCCAAACTCGTAACTCAGATATTCACCTCCACAATCAGATCGTAGAAATTTAATCTTCTTGTTACGTTTATTCTCTACCTCACTTTGAAATTCCTTAAACTTCTCGAAAGTTTCAGACTTATGTTTCATGAAATAGATATGCCCATATCTACTCAACTCATCTGTGAAGTTAAGAACATAACGATAACCACTGCGCAATGCTACACTCATTGGGCCACACACATCGGTATGTATGATTTCCAATAAGTCCGTAACTCGCTCCATCATACCAGAAAATGGAGTCTTAGTCATTTTACCCATCAGACATGCTTCACATATTTCAAGTGATTCGAAATCAAGTGATTCAAGAAGTCCATCAGAATGGAGTTTCTTCATACGCTTCACTCCAATATGACCAAGATGATAGTGCCACATATAGGTCGAGTTATCGCTCAATTTCAAACATTTAGCTTCAATATTATTAATGTGTGTATTACCACAATCGAGATTCAATAATAATAGACCATCTATCAAAGGTTCATGTGCATAAAACATATTACTCATATAAATCGAACAACCATTATTCTCGGACTTAAACAAGTAACCGTCTCGCAATAAACATGATCCAGATATAATGTTCATGCTCAACGCAGGCACCAAATAACAATTATTTAAGTATAAAACTAATCCCGGTGGTAGATGAAGAGGTAGCGTGCCGACCGCGATCACATCAACCTTTGATCCATTTCCAACGCGCATCGTCACCTCGTTCTTCGCTAGCTTCCGTTTATTCTGCAGCACCTGTTTCGAGTTACAAATATGAGCAACCGAACCAGTACCAAATACCCAGGCACTACTACGAGTACTAGTGAGATACACATCAATAACATGTATATCAGATATACCTTTCTTCTTGATGTTGCCGTTCTTTAAATCCGCCAAGTACTTTGGGCAATTCCGCTTCCAGTGACCCTCTCCCTTGTAGTAAAAGAACTCAGTATCTGGCTTAGGCCCAACCTTGGTCTTCTTCGCCGGCGCGACAACTTTCTTACTGCCCTTCTTGAAGTTTCCCTTTTGCTTAGACTTGCCTTGCTTCTTGAATTTGGTGGTATTATTGACCAACAACACTTGGTGTTCTTTCTTGATCTCCACTTCTGCAGATTTCAACATGGAGAAGAGTTTTGGCAACGTCTTGTCCATGTTTTGCATATTGTAGTTCATCACAAAGTTCGCGTAACTTGGTGGTAGTGATTGGAGGACACGGTGAATCCCCAAAGAATTAGGAATCACTATACCCAAACTTTGGAGTTTGTTTGCGTGCCCGGACATCTTAAGCACATGCTCACTGACGGAGCTGCCCTCTTCCATCTTGCAGTTAAAGAACTTTTCAGAAGCCTCATAACTCTCAACTGCCGCGTGAGCCTCAAATATCATTTTGAGTTCACGGACAATATCATGTGGGTCATGGTTCTCAAACCTTTTATGAAGCTCCGATTCCAAACCATACAAGATAGCACACTGAACTGTGGAGTATTGATTCTTCCGAGTGAGGTAAACATTCTTTACTTCATCGGTAGCAGTAGCTGCAGGCGGGTCACCCAGCGGTGCATCCAACACATAGGTCAAATTACCAGTATTGAGGACAATCCTCAAATTGCGGAACCAATCCGCGAAGTTGCTTCCATTGTTTTTCAACTTTTCTTTCTCTAGGAACGCATTAAAATTGATGGTAGGGGCCGCCATTGATCTACACCATATTTGCAATAGTTTAGACTAAGTTTATGAAAAATTGAGTTATAATTAATAGTTAAATTAATCTAGGTGAACTCCCACTCAAAACAATATCCCTCAAATTATTTTAGTGATCACACGAACCAAATCCACCACATCAAAACCGATCATCACGAGATTTGATGTAGCTTCAATGGCGAACAATCAACATGTTCATCATATCTACTATATGACTCATGCTTTAACTTTCGGTGATCCGTGTTCCGAGACCATGTCTGTACATGCTAGGCTCGTCAAGATCAAACCTTAGCTTCCGCATGAGCAAATCTGTCTTGCTCACGTTGTATACACTCGCAGAATCTAACACACCCGGTCATCACTTGGTGCTTCGAAACAACGAGCTTTAGCAACGGTGCTTACTAAGGATGAACACTTTAAAACTTGAAATTGTGTGCTTGAGGGATCATCTTATAATGCTACCGTAGTAAACTAAGCAATACAAGATGCATAAAGGATTAACATCACATGCAATTCATAATATGTGATATGATATGGCCTTTTCTTATTGTGCTTCCGATCTCTATCTTCAAGCACGAACATGATCTCCATCATCACTAGTATGGCGTCAAGGTCAATGGCGTCGTTTCATGGTTGTCGTCCACCAGCTTCAACTATTACAACTACTTTGAGTAGACACGCAGGTCTTAACGGAATTTAAAAGACAACCATATGGCTCCTGCCGGTTGCCAACTTACAATAAGGAACATTGCATACATCATATATGATCACAATCATGGCCATATCACATCACAGCACACCCCTGCAAAACAAAGTTAGACGCCTCTAATTTTATTTGCATATTTTACGTGGTTTGGGGCTTTCAATAAGTGTCGTTCTAACTTACGAACAAGAACCACAAAGTTGATGCTTGAACTAACAAGTGCCCGTTGTAAATTGAATCTATACTATAAAGGGAGAGACAGACACCCGCAAAGCCACTTATGCAATACAAGTTGCATGTTGAGCGTGGAGCAAGTCTCATGAACGATTTCATGTAAGGTTAGCCCGGGCCGCTTCATCCAATCATACCGCAAGATGCAAAGTACACAAAAAGCAATTGATAATAAAAGCACCACCGCCCATAATGACCATTGTGTTCTACTCGTGCAACAGATCTACATATAGACACGGCTCTGATACCACTATAGGGGTTCGTAGCATGGAAAACAAAAAATTTCTACCGCATGCACACAAACAAGCCAAGATCTATCTAGTAGATTGTAGCAACGAGTCGATAGAAGAACTCACCCTCGAAGATTCCAAAGCGGTTAACGAGAGCAGATTCTCGTGGGTGATGTAGTCGTAGTCTTGCCGATCTCAAGATCGCGTAGACGATCCTTCCGGTGCTGTGTTCCAGCAGCGCTTCCGCAGTCGGTCACACGTTCGGTACTCGATGAAGACCTTCCTCTCCCTTGTTCCATCAGGCAGCAGAGGTTGTAGCACTCTCCTCGTGATTCTGGCAGCATGACGGCGTGGTGTCGGAAGTAGAGGGAAGATCCCGCAGGGCTTCGCCTAAGCCGGTGCGAGTATGGTGGAGTAAGAGAGGGACTTGGCGATCTACGGTTTAGAGACACCAAGAGGGGTGGTGTGGCCGGCGGCTAGGGCTTGGGGAAGCCCCAAGTCGACGAATTGGAGGAGGCCCTAGGCGGCGACAACACTTGGAGGTGGTGGCGCCAAGGAGCTAGGGTTTTGGGTGTGAGGGGTAGGGGTGCCCTACCCCTCCTTATATAGGTGGGAGGGAGGCGGTTGGGAGGAGGGAGTCCTCCTCTAACTCCTCCTCCTTGGCCGGCGGGTGGAGGGAGTGGGACTCCTACCCTAGGTAGGTTTCCTACTCTCCCTCCACCAAGCAAACTTCGGATTTGACATTTCAAATTGGCGTTTGACTTTCAAACTTGGATTTGATTTCTCTCTTCATATTGCCCAGCCAAGTTACCTAGTACATGATGCAACCATTCCACATTGTCATGACACATCCATGTACTCTTCCCCCTCCGGAGTGCCGGACCTTCCAGACCCTTCTAGAACATTCCTGGTGAAAACACCGGAATCATTTCCGAACTCCGAAACAGGACTTTCCTTATATGAATCTTATTCTCCGGACCATTCCGGATCTCCTCGTGATATCCCAGATCCCATACGAGACTCCGAACAACATTCGGTCTCTTACTCATCATTCCATAACTAATCAACAACATCGAATCCTTAAGTGTGTCTCCCTACGGTTCATGAATTATGCAGACATGATTGAGACACTTCTCCGATCAATAACCAATAGAGGAATCTAGAAATTCATATGTCTCCCACATATTTCTACGATTACTTTGCGATCGAATGAACCACTTACATACGATACCAATTTCCCTTTGTATCACGATAGTTTACTTATCCGAGGTTTTGATCGTCGGTATCTCTGCATACCTAGTTCAACCTCGTTACTGATAAGTACTCTTTTCTCGTTCCCGTGATATGTGATCCCTTGTGAGCCAGTCACATGATTGCAAGCTAATTGGATGACATTCCACCGAGAGGGCCCAGAGTATATCTATCCGTCATATGGATGGACAAATCCCACTCTTGATCCATGTGTCTCTACCCATACTTTCTGAACACTCAATGCCACCTTTATAGCCACCCAGTTACGGTGTGGTGTTTGATGTCATCAAAGCATGCTTCCGGTGATGGTGATTAGCATGATCTCATGGTCTAAGGAATTAGGTTAATATGTATCAGAAGGCTTATAGCAAACGGACTATTAATATGACTTTATCTTTATGCTACGCTTATCTATAGGAGTATGTCCATCATACCATTCTCCTAATGACATGACCTTGCTGTTAACAACATCTCAATGTTCATGATCAGGAAACCACGATCATCTATTAACCAACAAGCTAGTGTTAAAAAGAGGCTTTACTAGGGACTCTAATTTAGTTTACAAATCACACAAGTATTAATGTTTCCGATTAATACTATTATAGCACGAATGTAAACATTTATCATAAACACAAAGATATAATAATAACCACTTTTATTATTGCCTCTAGGGCATATCTCCAACAATAGCATGGTGTAAGCATGTGCCAAGTCGACCCAAGCAAAACATCGAAGGAGAATACCACAATACTATGTTTTTGCATGCTAAAGCAACGCATAATTTCTTCAAGGCACACTAAGCAATCCCAATTGTTTGGAACAAGACATGATACAACAATAATCACTAAGCATAATGCAAAAACAACACCTAGCATGTCATGCTAAAGTCTTAGTCACAGTCAATGCAAGCTCCTCTTGCACTTCAAGCAAGAACTTACTACTCCTTTCCAAACACCAAGCAACCTTATTTGCAAAACAACACAGCGAGAACGGGGGTCCAAACTACTAAAGCAAACTAAACAAACTAAGAAAAGCAAACAAAAACTAAGACGCTCCAAGAACAACACAACTATGCATGAAACAATAAAAGTGAAGTGTCTAGATAGACCTGAGCTTTTTATTGATGAAGAAGGGGATGCCCAAGGCATCCCCAAGCTTTGACGCTTGTACCTCTTGGATATTTCTTGGGGTTAGACCATGGTGGCATCCCCAAGCTTGAGCTTTTGTCCATCCTCCATCTCATTACATCATTCTCTCTTTACACCTAAATTTTTTCCTTCATACAAAACTTCACACAATCTTCATTAGCAACATTAGCTTATTCAAAAGATATTAGACCGCGTGCAAAGCTTTGGAATAGCAAGGATTTTCACTAAAAACACAAGCTACTATAGTAACTCCTTCAAAGAAACTCAATTTACCCGAAGAGAGCTCAAAAAGGAATCAATAAGAAGCAAATGCAAATAATGGCATAAATCTGTCAAAACAGACTAGCAGGTAGAAACGAATTTTTTTGAACATATTATGTTGCTCAAATCAAAAAGTTTTGAACTAACTAAAGTTAGCCAACATACTGGGGGATTTATTCGTAAATTTGGATATCATTCCGAGTTACAGAGCCTCCTCACGAATTTTTTTGGTGGAGGACAGAAATCTGTTTCGGGACAGCAACTCCCCAAATCTTAGTTCCCTTTCATTAGAGGTTATTCTTGGCACAAAAAGCAAACAAAAAGGATAAGGAGAGGTCATTACAGTAGTAATAACTTCCAAGACTCAAGGAAACTCTTGGGTTATCTCCCAACAAGTACTTTTCTTTAACGCCTTTAAGTTAGGCATAAGAAGCAAGAAGAATCAAGTATTTTCAAATGAAGAAGCATTAACATCAAACCTTGCAAAATCTTCAACTATGAAAGATACCTCATCCAAATGGGTTTTGGAGGATCCTTTCTCGTCTCTCTTTGGTCTACTACCTTCATTAAAAAGATTTTCAAGGGCAATCCAATCAAAGTTATTTTCAAAGGCTTCATGCATTCCAACAAGCTTATAGGGTATGGGTATATTGAATTCCACTCTAGGCTTAGTTTTATCAGAAATACCCACAACATCCACACTTGAACCTAGCATATTGAAACGTTCAAAAACCTTTTTGGCCTCCCTAGCAACATCATGAAATTATTTTGATAAAGTTTCAAGGATGAATTCCCTTTTTTTCAACATTCTTCTCTTCTTTTAGTTTTAGGAATAAGAATTGCATGAAGGGGTTAAGGCTAACAAACCTAGCCTACAACATATGAACTAAAGAAGCTACAGCAATCTCATAATTAGGAGCAGGTGGAGCAATAGGTGTGCTTAGGAAATCATTGTTGTTGGTGCTAGTGAAGTCACACAACTTAGTGTTCTCAGTAGAGTTCATTTTGGCAAAGGTGGGCAAGCCAAAAACAGCAGCAGCAGCAGCTAGAGTAGGAACTCATTTTTTTGTGTTTTTGAATAAAGCAAGCAAACCAAACTAGACTAATTTTTTTGTTTTTTTTTGGAAAGAGGCAAACAAAACAAAGCAAAAGAAACTAAGAAAACTAAAAACAAAATAAAGAGAAAGGAAGTGAAGGACTCCCCTAGTGAAGACGTCCTTAGCCTCCCCGGCAACGACGCCAGAAATTACTTGATGCTACACTCAACAGGGAGGAAGAGTGCTTCGTTGGAAACCCCAAGATCAAGGTATGAAGAGTACAACATCAAGATTTCCCTCAGTAGAAACCAAGGTTATCGAACCAGAAGGAGGAAGGAAACGTCAGACAAGTGTTGGAAGCAATGTGGAGACATGCACAACACAAACTCAAGACTTTTCCCCAACGAATCAGTGAGGTTGTCAAGCTCACCGGTTTGCTGTAACAAAGAATTAAACGTATGGTGTGGAAGGTAATAGTTTGCAGCAAGTAAACAAGTAACAGTGAAAGATGTATCAATGGTAAAGATTGGACCGGGGTCCATAGTTCACTAGAGGTGCTCTCCTTAGATAAACAACATGGCATGAAGGGTAAACAAATTACAGTGGGGCAATTGACAGGAACTGAGCAAGGCATAACAATGCAATTACTAGCTATAAAGATACTATGAAGTTGATTGGGCAATACAACAATATACATAGACCGTAATCCAACTACATCTATGACTAGAAGTCCACCTTCAGGTTATCATCCGAACCTCCTCCAGTATTAAGTTGCAAGCAACAGACAACTGCTTTAAGCAAAGTGTGTAAGGTAAACAATCCACATGTTCCATGAACAAGGGACCGTTGTTTTCTCCCTAGTAGCAACAACACATCTACAACCGAAGAGATTTCTGTCACTTCCCTTGGAAACTAGAGGCATGAACCCACTATCGAGCATAAATACTCCCTCTTGGAGTCACTAGCAACTACTTGGCCAAGATAACCACTAGCAACGGAGAGCATGCAAGATCACAAACAACACAGACATGATAGAATCATAAAGATAAAACCATTAATCGAACCAACATAATAATCTCAATATCCATTGGATCCCCGCAAACACAACATGCATGATTACAAATAGATTAGATCTTGATCATGAACGGAGCTCACAAGATCTATACATGAAAGCACAAAGGAGGAGGTACAACCATCTAGATACTACATGGACCCATAGTCCAAGGTGGAACTACTCACGAATCATACCGGAGAGAAGGCCTCCGAGATGATATCCCCTCCGACAGGGTGCCGGGAAGAACTTCAGATCCCCTCGATCTAGTGACGATGGTGGCGGTGGCTACAGACAGTTTCATGGATTTCTAATCGGGTACCGAGAGTTTCTGTATCGGGGGCTTCTTATAGGCGAAGGGGGGGGGAGTCCGGGAGGCGACCAGGGTAGGCAAACCCTACCCAGGAGCGGGTCCACCTGACCCCGCGCCTGGGGGGGGGGGTTGGCCTCCCAGGCCCGCTTCTCCATCTCTCCTCTGTACTTCTTGTTCCCCACGGAAAGTTATTTACGTTGGCGTTCATCCCGTCCAATTCCGAGAATATTTCTTTACTAACTTCTCTGAAACCAAAAACAGAAGAAAACAGGCATCTGGCATTGTTGTAACTTGTTAATAGGTTAGTACCAGAAAACATGTAAAAATCACCTCAAAGTGTAGACAAGTAACGCAAAGTAGATACTAAACAAGCATGGAGCATCAAAAATTATAGATATGTTTCCAACGTATCAGTTATGCGGAACATTTTCCCTGCACAGGAAACGACGTTTGATGATGGGAATCACAACATTAAAGTAAAATATACGAGATTTCCAACAACCCAAAGAAACCAGGGGTCGTGAAGAGGAGCCAGAAGGTTTAATGACCAACTATATGGCGGGAATAAAATTCCGGCCGTATAGTTTTGCACCGACACCGCTAGGTCAAACGGAACAACTTTCGTGAAGGGACCCCTATATAAAGAGGCCTCTGGCACGAGAAAAACACCGATCCAGGAGAGCCAAGCCAGAAACACAACACCGAAGAGCCGTCGTAGGAATAGATCTAGATCCAATCTCAAAACCCTTCTCCACTACCATAGGCATAGTCCATCACTTGTAATAGTAGATCTCATCTCCAATTGGCAACATTGTAAGACTATTGCTATCAATCTCATGATTTCCATTATAATGTTTATGATTGTTGATCTCATCTCTATGTGTGAGTAATTCTCCTCGGGCTAAGGGCTTTGGCCTAGCCATGTAGTTTGTGCATGTTATTTATCATAGATTGGATCATGTATTAGTTTGTAAGACATGATGATTATTGTATCCTCTCTTGCCTCAATCTAAGGACTTGTCAGGTACCCAATACCCCAAGGATTGATCCAGGTATAGGGAGTGTGAGTAATGACTAATCTGCAGGATGGGAACCCTAGTGATAGAAAGGGTAGTACAGCTGTATGTGAGGGATTTACTTGGGATTAACGGTGACGTTACTATGCATAGCATTAGTTCTCTTTCTTATATGGATGGGACTAATAGGTTATTGCTATAAGCGGTTGCGGAGGCAATAGCAATTATGAATGCACTGCCCACATATAATTATCTTGCTCTAACAATTATATGCATACTTTATTATTATCTTTTATTCACATAAGATGTTTTGCGCAACTACAGGTGAAACCAAAAGCCCTAGGCCCTCTCTCTCCATCATCGACAACAACAAAAGATAGCAAACTCTTGATCTGGTAAAAAAATAAAAGAATTCTAAAAATCCCGAACGTCCGCTAAAGTAACTTCACCATGCTTTCTGCTTCCCAAGGATTCGATAACCTAGGTCTACTAGGGAAAAATAGCTATACTACACCCGTAATCTGGATCGAAGGTATCAACCCTTTTTCTGGCGCCGTTGTTGAGGAAGCAATAGCTACCATGGTAAGGTTATTAGGAACCTTTCTAGTTTTAATTCTTGTTTTTTATTTTGTTAGTTTGCTTTCAGCCTTTGTTTGAAAAACCAAAAAAAATAGTTAGTCTTTAATTTCTTGTTTTTACTATCATAAGTTTTGTTTAAGAAAACCCAAAAATATAGGTAATATGGATGAAAAGAAACTTGGGGAGTTTGCAACTCCCAACAATGGTTATTTGCGTACTCCTATTATCCAGCCAGCAATTACTGCTGAGGACTATGAAATTAATCCCCACTATTTAAGTTTGGTTCAACATAATAAATTTGGAGGCTCTGTTATTAAGGACGCAGGTATACACTTGAACACTTTCACTGAAATATGTGATATGATGTGCATTAAAGATGTTGACCCCGATGCGGTTAAGTTGTGGTTATTTCCTTTCTCTCTTAGATAAATAGCAAAATAATGGTTGCTATTTTTGCCTAGAAATACTATTGCATCATGGGTGAAATGTACTTCTTTATTTATGACTAAATTTTTTCCACCTACAAAGACTATGAAACTAAGATCTAATATTACTGGTTTTAGGCTGGAAGAGCATGAGCCACTAGCGCTTGCATGAGAGAGAATGAAAGAATGCATGAGAAACTGTCATAGCCATGGGATGGAAGATTGGTTAATCCTCCATCTATTTTATAATGCTCTTAACCCTGTATCTAAGTCTATGCTTGATACTGCAGCTGGAGGAACATTTATGGGAAAATAAATTAACGAAGCAAAGCAGCTGCTAGAAAATATGCAAGACAACCATGCCCAATGGCATGTGGAAAAATCAAACACAAAGAAGGTGAACTCCGTCACACCACAAGAAAATTAAGAACTCACGGCTAAGCTGGATGAGCTCATATTAGCCGTCAAGGATAAGGAAACCCAGGTAAGATCTATCCTAGAATCAAATATTGAAGAAATAGACTTCATAGCTCGTAATGATTATAATCCTGCTTGGAAGAAGAACTATAATCCTAATTTCTAGAAACATTATTCTATTCCTGCATGTAACTCTAATTATAATATGGGATCAAGTAATGGTAGTCTCCAAGAAATTCTTAAGTACTTTATGGACTCGCAAAATGAGCAGAACAATATCCTTGTTAAGCTAACGGAGAACCATGATAATATGCTTGGAAAATTGTCTAACCAAGCTGTGAGTTTGAGGAATGATTTGTAGGCCCTCCAAGAAAGAACAAGGATTGTTGAGGCACAACTGGGTAAGATAACCAAGAGTCAAACTCTCATTCTAGATAAATTTGTAGGTAAATCTGAGCCCAATCTGGTCGAATACCTCAAGATGATAAGAATCCAAAGGGAGGAGCCTGAAGAACTTGACTATAGCAATGCCCCTTCACCAAATTACACGGTTTAAGATCTTGTGAAAAGGATCAATATCAAGATTACCATAAACGAAGGAAATGAGGAAGCTATGTATCAACATTTCATTAACCAAGTAGCAATAAAGGTACGTGAGCTTGAGGAAGAATATAAGAAAATTGCTGAAAAACTACCTGTTAAGCTTGATGATATATTTGAGCCTACTATTAAAATTAAAATTGGGATTGATGAGATAGATGCACTTTGTGATTTAGGTGTGAGTGTTTCAACAATTCCAAAAAGTATTTTTAATAAGTTAAATCTTGGCTCTTTTGAAATCACCGAGTTAAAATTACAACTAGCGGATTCTACCTACAAACAAGCTGTAGGAATTAAAGAGAATACTTTAGTATACATTAAAGGTTGTCCTTCTCTTATTGATTTTGTTATTATTGACATGCCTGAAGATGCTACTGCTTCTATCATATTAGGCCGTCCATTCTTAAGAACTATTAAGACTTTGATAATCTACATGAAGGGAACATGAAGCTTCAATTGCCTTTATGGGATCCTTTTGTTATTCATTTCCCTACGAAGAAGAAAGCCAAGCATGATGAGAAGGAGGCCATCACTTTGAAGGCCAACTATTTTGGAGTGGGTGTTTCACTCATCTGGCCTAAGTGAGAAACATAATGGTTAAGATATTGACCATAAAAGAGTGCTTCATGGGAGGCAACCCATGTGAAATAAAGATCTGAATAAAGTTTTTGAGTTTTAGTTTAAGTTTGATGTTGAATAAAGAGTGCTAGAAAACTCTAGTTGAGGAGGAGAAGTACGGTGGTACTAGAATACCTGTTTTATACATGCTGTTGTTGGTCGAAAATTAAACTGTCATTTTTTTATCAAAACATGGTGTTTCTCTAAGTTTCAGGTTAAGAAAGAATTCTCGAAGAAACAGATAAATTTTGATAAATCTAGTAGGTTTAACGACCAACTATACAGCAGGAATAAAATTTTTGGCCGTATAGTTTCGGTCGTATAGTTGTTTCGGCATCACCCCTTCAGTTTTCAAAAGGTACCGAATGTTTAATGACCAACTATACGGCGAGAATAAATTTTTTGGATGTATAGTTGCAGCCGTACAGTTATCAATGCCTTCGTTATTTTTCTTTTCCAGGGTATAGTAAGTTTAACGACAAACTATATGGCAGGAACAAAAATCCCGGCCGTATAGTTTGGCCATATAGTTTGCGCCGCCAGAAGGAAAACCTAAGAAACCCTAATTTTTTTTAACGTCAGACCAACTATATGACGAGAACAAATGTTCCGGCGGTATAGTTTTGGCCGTATAGTTTGTGCGACCACAAAAACTCCACGGGAAGGTACCCCTAACACCAAAATTTCAATCCCTTTTCTCTCTTCTACCTCCAAACTCTCTCAAAATCTCAAGAGATCTTCATCTCTACTCAATTTCATTCGATTTCCTCGCACACAAGTGATCTATCGTATGTTTCTCCTCCGATCCTCCAATTACTTTTTGCAAATTCATCTCCGATCTATTGTCATTATCAATCTAGGGTGAGACCTATTATGAACTAATTGCCATGTTTCTCTTTCCTAGATTATTGTTTTGAGTAGATTCTTCAGGATCGCATGGGGATACGGTTTAGAAATAAGCTCCAATGTGATCGCTTCAACATGATCAAGAATCGTGAAGTAAAGACAACCAAATGGGCTTGTCTCATTATATTGAATCAACTCGGTATTTATAATAATTTCAATTTAATTTGCAATAGAGTTATCCTGCAAAACTTTGTATTCCGAGATGCGCCTACATATCGCCGGTTAACTCTTGAATTTTTTCCTTGAAAAGCACTGTTAAAACATGGCAAAGAGAGGACATGATTTCTTTACGACTTATGACCAATAATTATACATTATCACTTGATGAATGGTGAAATTGTTTTAATTTACCAAACAATGATGTTAATTCTTTACACACATCTTTTGCTGACATGAGTGCTTCCCCAGGCTATTATTATAATAGAATGAGTTTTACTTCTAGAGTTAACAAGGGGAAGAATATTTAGCATCCTACTATTCACTATTTGTTCTATGTTATTGCTAACACCTTGCAAGCACGAAATGAGTTTACAAGACTCAATCAGGATGACATCTTGGTCCTTGCAAAAGCTGTTTTCAACAACAACAACTTGTCACTCAACTTGGGTGCAATTCTTGTGCGCTACCTGGAGAACCAATCCTCCCAAAGCCAAGGACCAATCACATGTGGAGGCATCATCACCGTGCTTGCCATTGCCTTGGGCATCGACCTAGGTGAGCTGCAACCATTTCTAGGTGAGCGATGTGTTGCTTTCTCTACTTTAAAAGCTTGTGGAATGCTCACTAGGAGTGGTGGTGGTTATTACTTACATATTGCAGGAGTTGGGCGTCTCTACCCCGCTCCTTTGCCTAATGGTCTTTTCTCTATTGAGGAAGGACGTTTGCTATATGATGTGCAGTTCGAACAACACCAACCCGAGGAGGAGATTCCGGATGAGGATGAGGACCAAGAAGAGGAGCAAGAAGTTCCTAATCAAGAGGAGCCACCACCAAACCAGTTCACTACATATCAATATTTCCAAGAACTTGCAGGAACTATGGAGGGGATGCATAATCTCGCCATGAACCTCCGAGAAACCACTAGTAATTTATCAACTAAATTTGCAAACTGGATCCACAACTTTTTCCCACCACCACAATGATTTGAAGGGTTTGCAAAAGCCTAAGCTCGGGGAAGTCTCCCCATTATCTTTATTTGGCATTCATTTGCTTTTTAATATTTCGAGGTTATGCTTTTAATTTGAGTTTATAAGAACTCGTGTTGGTTTCCCCAACACTTTATATTTAGTTATTTTTATTTGTTTTTGAGATTTTCTAGCCGAGCTTTGCCACCAATTTTCTATTCTTTAATTCCATATCTTAAAACAACACAAATATTTTTTCCATTTATCTTTATTTTCCCTTTTCCTTTTTTTCTATTCTCCTTATGGTTCTCGCATATTTGCAGGAAAAGTGATTGACTTCGAGTCTCCAAGAAATGAATCAAACGGGAAGAGAGAAATGGAACCAATCATGAGAGGTATGCCTTATGACTCCCCACTTTTGAAGTTTGAGAAACCCATGCTAGTTAGTAGTAAATGTTAAGATATTATATTGGTGGAGTGAGTCTTTATATTGGAGTAAAATTTTGTTTGCATGGGTATTTAGTTGAGTATGTTTTGTTCCAGCTCTTGTAGTTAACCAAGTATTGCCTAAAAATTTGCTAAACAATTGTAATTATAAAAAAGTCTCACAATTGAAGGCTTGGGTGTTGTAGTGTTTAGTCTTGAAAGCTTATTCCTAGAGACACTCAACACCACAGAAAATGATAATTGACTCGATAGCTCTCTTTGAAAGGATTTGTTCAATTGAATTAATGTTTAGCAGTTCTTGTGAGCATGACAAAGTTTGACTTGTGAATCAAAAGAATGATATAGCTTTATGCATGTCAAACTTTATGGGATGCCAACAACTCCGCTAGCCTATGAACGATCTTCATGGGGAAAACTCCTAGATTTCGGCTATGAGTTGAGTATACATATGTAGTAGCAATGCTATAATGGGTAATATTCTTGGCATTCTCGTGTAGCTGTGTTCATGATGAAATCACTCCTCTGTTTTATATGAGTAATCATTATGCAAAAGGAACAAAAAACCTTGGTGATGCCAAGAGTGTCCATCACAACCCGATAAACTAATTAAAATTTTTGGCATGCTCTCAATTACTTAAGAACTAAAATTCTTAAAGGACAATGAATAGAAAAGTAGTGATTGAAAAGTCTTGACTTATTAATGTGGGAGAATTGAGATACTTTAGTGTATATGCTTTTCATTAAAAACTCTCACACTCTCAACTTTTCATGATTATACTTTATTGTTCAAAGGCAAGCTTATGAGTTGATTACATGACATGGAATAGAGTTTACTCATTTGAATCATCCATGCTAACAATAATCTTGCTGCGCTACAAGGATTCATGAAACCCGTATGACATGCTTGCCATTACTCTATCTATTGCTGAGTTTTTCAGATTAATAAAGTGGAGGAAACATGAGACTACCAATCATGAGTAAGATCACCATCTCGTTATTTCAGTTTAAATGTTGAGTTCCTTTTTGATTTTGGTTTTCTTGCTCGAGGATGATCAAGTTTAAGCTTGGGGAGGTTGATGGATGTGAAATATAGTCATCCACATCCACATTTAAACTAGATATTATTCATACTTTTGATGAAATATCTCTCTAAACCATGCCATTAATGCCTAATGATCAAAGGGTTATGCAATCCTATCTTTCCATTTTCCCTGCGTAGTAAATGACGTTTGATGATGGGAATCACAACATTACAGTCAAAGATACGAGATTTCCAACAACCCAAAGAAACCAGGGGTCGTGAAGAGGAGCCAAAAGGTTTAACGACCAACTATATGTGGGGAATAAAATTCTGGCCGTATAGTTCTGGCCATATAGTTTCCACCAACACCGCTAGGTCAAACAGAACAACTTTTGTGAAGGGACCCCTATATAAAGAGGCCTCTGGCGACAAGGAAAACACCGAGCCAGGAGAGCCAAGCCAGAAACACAACACCGCAGAGCCGTCGAAGCAATAGATCTAGATCCAATGTCACAACCTTTCTCCACCACCATAGCCATAGTCCACTACTTGTAATAGTAGATCTCATCTCCAATTGATGACATTGTAAGACTACTATTATCAATCTCATGATTTCCATTACAATGTTTATGATTGTTGATCTCGTCTCTATGTGTGAGTAATTCTCCTCGGGCTAAGGGCTTCGACCTAGCCATGTAGTTTGTGCATGTTATTTATCATAGATGGGATCACGTATTAGTTGTTGGAGATATGCCCAGGAGGAAATAATAAAAGTAGTTATTATTATATCTTTGTGTTTATGATAAATGTTTACATACCATGCTATAATTGTATTAACCGGAAACATTAATACTTGTGTGATTTGTAAACATGTAAGAGTCCCTAGTAAGCCTCTTGTAATACTACCTTGTTGATTAATAGATGATTATGGTTTCTTAATCATGAACATTGGATGTTATTAATAACAAGATCATATCATTAGGAGAATGGTGTGATGGACATACTCCTATAGTTAAGCGTAGCATAAGATCAAGTCATTTCAATAGTTCATTCGCTATAAGCTTTCAAATACATAGTAACCTAAATCCTTCGACCATGAGATCATGTTAATCACCATCAACGAATGGATGCTTTGATGACATCAAACACCACTTCATAACTAGGTGGTTATAAAGGTGGCATTGAGTGTTCAAAAAGTATATGTTGAGGCACATGGATCAAGAGTGGGATTTGTCCATCCATATGACGAATAGATATACTCTGGGCCCTCTCAGTGGAATGTCATCCAATTGGCTTGCAAGCATGTGACTGGATCACAAGGGATCACATATCATAGGAACGAGGAAAGAGTACTTATCGGTAGCGAGGTTGAACTAGGTATGCAGAGATACCGACGATCAAACCTCGGATATGTAAAGTATCGCGAGACAAAGGGAAATTGGTATCATATGTAAATGGTTCATTCGATCATGAAGTAATCATAGAAATATGTGGGAGCCATATGAATTTATAGATTCCTCTATTGGTTATTGATCGGAGAAGTGTCTCGATCATGTCTGCATAATTCACGAACCGTAGGGAGACACACTTAAGGATTCAATATTGTTTAGTAGATATGTAATGCATGTTGGAGACCGAATGTTGTTCGGAGTCTCGGATTGGATCTAGTACATCACGAGGAGATCTGGAATGGTCCGGAGAATAAGATTCATATAAGGAAAGTCTTTTTACGGAGTTCGAAAATGTTTTCGGTATTTTGACCAAAAGCTTCCAGAAGGGTCTAGAAGATCCACTACTTCGGAGGGAAGGGGTACATGGAATGTACTAAACCCTAATGGGGTGAATGGTTCATATCCTAAGTCACTTGGTTGGGCAATGGGAAGAGAAAAATCAAACTATAGTTTGAATAGTCAAACGCAAGTTAAAAAAGTCAAATCCCAACATGAAAGTAAAATCCTAGTGGAGGGAGGGAGGGGAAACCTCCTTTCCTACCACCGCTGGCCAAGGAGAGGGAGTTGGGGGAGGACTCGGCCCCCCCTCTCCCAAAACCGCCTCTCCCTCTCATACCATGAGGCGGATCTCGAGGGCGAGATCCATTGTTAGTGGTGTCGAATTGTAGCACCCCGAGTAAAACTACTACTATAAAATTGTATGTTGTTTGTGCATCATCTTGGCATCATGCATCTATTTGACTAAAACTATTTTGTTAATAATCCTATTTTGTTTTCTATATTAACCCCCCTTTTATTTCAAAATAAAAGCCTAGGCCTTCCGGATATTTTATTTATCTAAAACTATTTTACCAAATCTATTATTTAAAATAAAGAAACAATTACAAAAAAAATATTTTTAGTGGGGGAGGCAACCAAACAACCAGGCCCAAAGGCCCAGCCGCAGGCCACCTACCACCCCACCGAGAACCTAGTTTTGAAAACCCTAATCCCCAAACCACCCAGCCCCTGCCGAATCTCCTCACCCGCCGCCAGCCGCCAACACGCACGCACACACCGCACGCTCCTGCCATGCCCCACCCCGTACCCCGTTTCCCCGGCCAGCCCGCTATGCACGCAACCCGGCCTCGCCTCTCGCTCGCTCGCAAACCCCACCCCTACCCTCTCTCTCCCCGACGCCCTTCTGCCACCGCCGCCATTTCCCCCGCTTCCTTCCCGCGAAGCCCACCTCCGCAGCGTCCGTCCGCCATCGCCCGCTCGTGCTCCACCGCCCCAGGCTGACCCCGCCCGGAGCCCCGGAACGAGCCGCCACCTGCTCTCCCCTGCGCCCCATCGCCGTCTGCAGCCACCGCCTCCCCTCCCTCGTCTGCGCCCCTCTGCGCCGCCTCCCCGTCAAGCTTCAGCCCGCCGCCTCTCGAGCCGGCCCGCGCGAGGCCCGCCTCCCGCTCGCCGCTGACGCCCTCATCCTCCCTGTCGGGCGCCTCCTACAGGGCGCCGTGGCCGCTCCACCCTGTGCAGCGTCGCTCGCTGGCCTTGCCCCCTCGTGGCGTCGTCCTCGCCGTCCTTTCGCCCCGGCTCACCAGTGACCAAGCCGCGGCCATCCCGGGCACCTCCTCACCGACCACGCCCCCTTCTGCTTGCGGTTTGCGCGCTCGCTGCCAGAGCATGGCCTCCTTGCTGCCTCTGCTCAACATCGGCCCCCTGCTGCCTTTGTCCCTGGCTGTGTGCACTGGCGGCTGTGAGATGCGTCAAGGCCACCGCCTGTTCCTTGTATCCTGTTGTGTTCATGTTGATGTTGTAGTTTCTACTACAGTGGATCCTTGCCCCGGTGCAATTCGATGTAACAACTGTTGATAAGGTAAATTGATGTTTTGGTGGCATTTGGGGATGATGCGTAAAAGATGCGGACGAGGTGATGTCCGTGAGAAAAATTGTGTGGCTTCGCTCAAAGATCCCGACACCCGAACCCAAGTCCGCCATCGACACCAAAGACGGAACCCCAAGTCCTTCGAGGTGAAACCGGCAATATCGTCTTCATGGAACGCCGAGTTCTTCCTCCTGGAACCTGAGGACCGAACCTCGGCGCTTCTCTTCCTCCTCGTGGATTTGGATCCGATGGCCAAGACACCGAATACCGACCCCGCACCCTTGGAGCCAATTTCGTCGGGCCCCTAAGTGTGACCCCTATCCGAGACCCCTATTTTATAAATGCCATCTCTATATATATATATGTTGCCTCCAAATTATTCATACTCGCATGTTATCATGTGGTTTGGGGGTTTTATGCCGATTCACCTCATAATTAAATATGGAGTCCATATGCGGGCGAATCTAGTCTGATATTGGCTCCATTTAAATTTGTGTAGCGAACCGATGACACATTTTGCCTTGTTAAGACAATATTTAAATTGCGGGGTATCTAAATAACTTGAACACTCTAATTAATTGTCGGGACCCCGGTTCCACTTAAGATTGTCTATTGCATCGCATCTTTTCCATGTCATACATCATACATGCATCATGCCCGATCTTCTACCATAGTATTAAATAGTGCATCCGGTGTTTCTTCTAGTGTTTTGCTTCTTCACGGATTAGGCCGATGAGTTGATGCGAATATCGACCCGATCTTCGGATGAACCTTCGGCAATGTTTCCAGGCGAGAATTCTCCCCCTTTATACCTATCTTACTTTTATAGTCTTTATTTGCTCCTATTGATCTATTGCTATCTGTGTTGCGATGCTCTAGTTTCCGTACCCGAGATATCCCTTCCAGCCATTATATTGCCTTGGACACCTCCTATTACCTGTTGTTTGGTAGATATTCGGCCTTGCGAGTCATAGTTGCTTGCTTAGGTGCTGCTTCGCGTGGTCGATGTTCCACTGATGTTGGGGGTTGTCATATGCTTAATGGTGGAGATGATCATGGATTTAATTACCGTTTAATAACTAAAATTGAAAGTAGGTAAATAATGCAGAGGCACCGGTGGGTAATAGACAATATTTGGTTTTTAACCGCTCACTGGTGTCCCGTAGGACCCCGAGTTCTTGACACCTGTTCCGAGATCGAGCGCGCTAACCATAGGTGGGGTGTGTGGACACCCCCATAGATTAGTACTTGATTTCAAAGTACTATATCGGGGGACACAAAGTAGTTTGGGGCTTTATTACTATCCTGTACTTATGCCATGCTTTACTGCTTTATTTACGATTGCGCGTGGAGCGCCTGTACTGTTTAGGAACAAATGTGGAATGTTTTCGCGGTATCGACAAGCCCAGTCACACTTTTGGGTTCCCAGTCGTGTACAGCCATTGTCACAAACCTCTGGGTCCGTCTCGGAGACCGGCCGACTTCGTTGCGGGTAGCTTAGTGGGGTGGCCCCCATGTTCTTGCTTTGGGTCTGGGAAACGTCGTGTCCGAAACCCCGTCGACATACCGTTGGGTGTATGTTTTGTGATATTGTACCTACCTGATCTGACAACAAGGGTGTAGGTGCGTGTGGAAACTTTGGTGCACCCCTGCAGGGTTAAATATTTTCGAGAAGCCTTGTCCGCGGTTATGGACGACTTGGAGCACACAGTTCTCGATCATAGACAACTATGACTAAAGTTTACTGTTATAATTTGACTTGTATCTGACATGACTAGTAAGTTGGATAACCACCATGGAATGAATGAATAAAACTGCAAACTGTGTGAGTTCCTCGGTTGACTTCCTCGTTTAGTCTCGAGGGGGAAAGACTAGTATGGGTATGCGTGGTGATAGTTTCAGGTTGGATCCGAATAGGTCTTTCTTATCCCTATCTGATAGCCACCAGCTGTATTGAGTCTCTATAGGTTGTTTAGTGCATGCTCCGCTGCTGCTTCAGTCCACCATACCTATGTAGGCGAGGACCGCCGAATTCTAGTCTCGGCGTGTACTGGCCTCAGTACTGACCGCTCTCGTTTTCTTTTGCCCTTTGTTGGCACCCCTTTTATTTGAGCAGGTTTTCGAGACCGACGTCGTTAGTAGGGTTACCCTTCCGGCTTGGCCTGGGCAGGGTTATGAACGCCATTGGTTATTTTTCAGGGCTCTTAGCTCAATTTGCATCTTGTCCGTACTCGGACGCTGTATCGTTTCAAGTTGATTTGGATCTTTGTACTGTGTATTTGTATTCTTGACTCTTTGAGTCGTTGATATATATATATATGTTCTATGGGTTCTATCGTGGACTATTATGTAATGATATTACTTCGCTTTCCACCCGCACGAAAGTGCCTGGTGGGCACCTTTGAATCATTTCTATGTGAGTTTGGCGGGAATCGCTAAAACTTGCATAGGGCCGATCCGAGGGTGTTACAGACTCCAAGAGGGAGTATTTATGCTCGATGGTGGGTTTTGTAGGGCTCGCAGCATAGAAAACAAAAATTTTCCTACGATGGGAACTATGTACCAAGATCTATCTACTAGATACAAACAACGGGCGGATGTATATCTGTAGAGAACATACCCTTGAAGACCGACAAAGCTTAACGAGTTCAACTCGTGGTTGATGTAGACGATCTCTTGCCGATCTCAAGATCGAGAGGAAGTCCTAGCGCCGCAAAGCAGCAGCGCATCCGTGCTCGCACACACGTACAAGACACCGGGCAACCTCCGCCTCCTCGCTCCAGCGATGCAGCGGAAGCACAACCCTTTCTTGCCGAATAGCCACCGGGAACATGTATCTCGCTAGTCCGAGACCATGGGGAATAAATTCTAGAGGGGGAGAGAGATCCTTCACGAGGAGGTGTGAGAGACAAGTGAGGAGGGGGGCTCCTTTTATAGGAGGAGGGGGGGCACCCAAGGGGGTGGCCGCCGACCATGGTGCTGCCCCCTCCCCTCCTTCATTCATGTGGGTGGACACTCCACTCAAAAAAGTCCTTTAAATTCCCTCCACTCAAAAGTCCACTCAAATTCCCATTAAATTTCCACCAAATTTAATGCAAACTCTCATTAAATAAAACTCTTTTATTTTATATAGAATTTTGTCAATTACTTTAATGACAAACATTCACAAATAACCCCTTTCTAGAATTCCATTTCACATGCATAACCACTTTATGCAATTTCACTCGAAAACCTGTTTCGGTATCTAGTGAAATAAATTCCTGCGCTTGTTTATTCTTTCGGCATGAAACATTTGCTCCAACTGGATGCCAGTGTCCCTTAAGTGTGTCACCCTAAGGTTCGCGAATAATGCGGACATGATCGAGACCCTTTTCTGATCAATAATCAGTAGCGGGACCTGGAGATCCATACTGACTCCCACACATTCAACGATGACTTTTTCTGTGATCGTCGGAACCTTTTACGCTTGTATCTTAATCCCTTTGTTTCACGATATATTACATGTCCGAGATTCGATCATCGGTATCTCCATACCTAGTTTGATCTCGTTACTGACATGCACTCTTTTCTCGTTCCCGTGATATAACATTCTAGTGATCAAATCACTTGCTTGCAAGCTAACCAATGTGATATCACCGAGAGGGCCCAGAGCATATCAATCCGTCATCGGGATGAACAAATTCCACTCTTGATCCATGATTCTCAACATAACACTTTAGTAGCTTTGAATCCATCTTTATAATCACCCAGTTACGGAGTGACGTTTGATGTCAACAAGAAACTCTTCCGGTGTTAGTGATTAGCATGATCTCATGGTCTAAGGATTAGGACTACTTCATAGTTTGTTTATAGCAATATAAACTCAATGACTTTGATCGTAATGCTATACTTCGAATGAATGTTCATCACACCATTACACTAATGTTGTGATCTCGTTATTAACAACATCCAATGTCTATGATCAGGAAACCGTGATCATCTTGTTAATCAACGAACTAGTTTATGAGAGAGGCATAACTAGGAACTTTCTGTTTGTTTATTAAACACACATGTATTAACGTTTCCGTATTAATACAATTATAGCATGCAAAATAAACATCTATCATATACTTGGAATACACATAATAAGCATTTTATTATTGCCTCTCAGGGCATATTCCCTTCAGTCTCCCACTTGCACTAGAGACAATAATCTAGTTACATTGTGATGTATCTAACACCCATGGAGTTTTGGTGTAGATCATGTTTTGCTCTAGGGAGAGTTTTAGTCAACGGATCTGCTACATTGAGATCCGTATGTACTTTACAAATCTTTATATCTCCATCCTTGACATGCTCGCGGATGGAGTGAAACCGGCGCTTAATATGCTTGGAATGCTTGTGAGACCTTGGCTCTTTGGCATTGGCAATGGCACCATTGTTGTCACAATAGATCACCATTGGGTCCAACACGTTTGCAACCACACCTAGTTCGGATATGAACTCCTTCATCCAAACTGCTTCCTGAGCCGCTTCTGAAGCAGCAACATATTCGGCCTCCATTGTTGATCCCGCCACCACAGGTTGTTTGGAGCTCCTCCAACTAACCGCTCCGCCATTCATGAGAAATACGTATCCGGATTGAGACTTAGAGTCATCCGGATCGGTGTCAAAGCTAGCCTCGACATAACACTTAGCGACGAGCTCTTCTTCACCACCGTATACAAGAAACATATCCTTAGTTCTTCGCAAGTACTTAAGGATATTCTTGACCGCTTTCCAGTGTTCTGAACCTGGATCCGATCGGTACCTACTAGTCAAACTAATAGCATGTGCCACATCCGGTCTTGTACATAGCATGGCGTACATTATAGAGCCTATGGCTGAAGCATAGGGGACCTTGTCCATTATCTCTCTTTCTTCCGCCGAAGCCGGACTTTGAGTCTTACTCAATGTCGTGCCTTGTGTCATAGGTAAGAACCCCTTCTTACTATCTTCCATTTTAAACTTCTTTAAAATCTTATCAAGGTATGTACTTTGCGATAGCCCTATTAGGCGCCTAGATCTATCTCTATAGATCTTTATGCCTAATATGTATGACGCTTCACCTAGGTCCTTCATTGAAAATTTGCTGTTTAGATAACTTTTAACACCATTTAAAAGATCTATATCATTTCCGATCAATAATATGTCATCCACATATAATATCAGAAATGCCACATTGCTCCCACTCACTTTCTTGTAAATACAAGCTTCTCCATAAGTTTGGACAAATCCAAACTCTTTGATCACCTTATCAAAGCGGCCAACTTCGTGATGCTTGCTTCAATCCATAGATGGATCGCTGAAGCTTGCACACCTTGTTAGCATCCTTAGGATCGACAAAACCCTTTGGTTGCATCATATACAACTCTTCTTCAATATTACCATTGAGAAACGCGGTTTTGACATCCATCTGCCATATGTCATAATCGAAATATGCAGCAATTGCTAACATAATCCTAACTGACTTTAGCATCGCTACGGGAGAGAATGTCTCATCGTAATAAACTCCTTGAATTTGTCGAAACCTCTTTGCGACAAGTCGAGCTTTATAGACAGTTACATTACCATCAGCATCAGTTTTCCTTTTGAAAATCCATTTGTTGTCCACGGCCTTTCGGTCGTGAGGTAAGTCCACCAAGTTCCAAACTTGATTTTCATACATGGATTCCATCTCGGATTTCATGGCTTCTAACCATTTGTTGGAATTTGGGCTCATCATCGCTTCTTCATACGTTGCAGGGTCATCATTTTCATCAACCATGAAATTCATGATAGGATTTCCGTACAGCTCGGGAGCTGCACGCGTCCTGCTTGACCTGCGAGGTTCGGTAGTACTCTCTTTCGGAGTTTCATGATCATTATCATTAGTTCCCTCTTCAACAGGTGGAGCCAACTCTAGAACAACTTCCGGCGCTGTGCTACTCGCCATACTTTGAAGAGAAGATTCCATAACCTCTTCGAGCTCTACCTTCCGACTACTCACACCTTTCGTGAGAAACTCTTTCTCTAGAAAGGATCCATTCTTGGCAACAAAAACCTTGCCCTCGGATTTGTGATAGAAGGAATACCCAATAGTTTCCTTAGGGTATCCAATGAAGACGCATTTTTCCGCTTTGGGTTCGAGTTTATCCGGTTGAAGTTTCTTCACATAAACATCGCATCCCCAAACTTTAAGAAATGACAGCTTAGGTTTGTTTCCAAACCACAATTCATACGGTGTCTTTTCAACGGATTTAGATGGTGCCCGATTTAAAGTGAATGCAGCAGTTTCTAGTGCATAGCCCCAAAATGACAACGACAAGTCCGTCAGAGACATCATAGATCGAACCATATCTAATAAAGTACGATTACGACGTTCCGACACACCATTTCGCTGTGGTGTTCCGGCAGGTGTGAGTTGTGAAACAATTCCACACTCTTTCATGTGAGTGCTAAAGTCGTAACTTAGATACTCACCTCCACGGTCGGAACGTAGAAATTTGATCTTTCTATTACGATGATTTTCCACTTCATTCTGAAATTCCTTGAACTTTTCAAAGGTTTCAGACTTGTGTTTCATCAAGTAGATATAACCGTATCTACTCAAATCATCCATGAAAGTAACAAAATAACGATATCCACCTCGCGCCGACACACTCATTGGACCGCATACATCAGAATGTATGATTTCCAATAAATCTGTCGCCCGTTCCATTGAACCGGAAAACGGCGTTCTAGTCATATTGCCCATAAGGCATGGCTCACATGTATCAAATAATTCATAATCAAGTGATTCCAAAAGTCCATCCGAATGGAGCTTCTTCATGCGTTTAACGCCAATATGACCTAGACGGCAGTGCCACATATATGCGGATGTATCATCATTTAGTTTAATCCCTTTAGCATCAACATTATGAATATGTGTAACATTATTATCGAGATCCAAAAGAAATAAACCATTCATCATCGGTG
Organism: Avena sativa; assembly: GCA_916181665.1. Classification (NCBI taxonomy): domain Eukaryota; kingdom Viridiplantae; phylum Streptophyta; class Magnoliopsida; order Poales; family Poaceae; genus Avena; species Avena sativa. Next base: position 362,509,593 of record OV702284.1, on the reverse strand, counting down.
CATGACCATAAAAGATTTCATTCATATAAATGGAACAACCATTGTTCTCGGATTTAAATGAATAACCACTTCGCATCAAAGACGATCCAGATACAATGTTCATGCTCAGTGCAAGCATCAGATAACAATTATTCAAGTTTATAACTAATCCCGACGGCAAGTGGAGAGGCAGCGTTCCAACGGCGATCACATCAACGCTTGATCCATTGCCGACACACATCTTGACCTCACCCCTTGCTAGCGGTCGCTTGTTCCGCAACCCCTGATCCGAGTTACAAATATTAGCAACTGAACCGGTATCAAATTCCCAGGTGCTACTGCGAGCACTAGTCAAGTACACATCAATAACATGTATATCATATATACCTTTGTTTGCCTTGCCGTCTTTCTTGTCTGCCAAATACTTGGGGCAGTTGTGCTTCCAGTGGCCAGTCCCCTTACAATAGTAGCACTCGGTGTCAGACTTAGGTCCAACTCGGGGTTTCTTTTCAGGCACGGCAACAGGCTTGCCGCCCTTACTTTCCTTCCGTTTTCCCTTCTTGTCTTTCTTGAAACCAGTGTTCCTATTGATCATCAACACTTGATTTTCCTTTTTGATTTCCACTTCTGCAGTTTTAAGCATTGACAGAAGCTCGGGGAGAGACTTCTTCATGCCTTGCATATTATAGTTCATCACGAAGCTCTTATAGCTAGGTGGCAGAGACTGCAGAACACGATGGATGCCTAAGTCAATGGGAATCGATATTCCCAAGGACACAAGCTTATCGGCGTAACCCGACATCTTGAGTACATGCTCACTAACGGAGCTGTGCTCTTCCATCATGCAGCTAAGGAACTTTTTTGAAGCGTTGTAGCTCTCTACATCAGCATGTGTGTCGAGAATCATTTTCAACTCACCCATTGTATCAAAAGCATTGCCATTTTCGAAACGCTTTCGAAGTTCCGGCTCTAGCCCATACAATATGCCGCAATGAACTAAGTTGTGGTCCTCCTGACGAGTCTGATAGACATTCTTCTCCTCGTTAGGGGCATCATCTAAAGGTGGGGGCCTAACGGCGCTTCTAGCACATATTGCTTTTCTGCAGCAGAGAGGAGAATCCTCAAATTCATGGCCCATTCGGTAAAGTTGCTACCGTTCATTGCAAGTTTCTCTTTTTCCATGAACACATTGAAATTAAAAGCAGGTGGTGCCATCTACAACAGAATTTGTAAAGTTTAGACTAAGTGTATGATAGATTGAGTTCAACTAATCCATACTACGAATGAACTCCCACTCAAAAACGACATCCCTCGTGCCTTTTTGGTGATTACATGAACCAAATCCACTACACCAAGTCCGATCATCACATGAGTCGGTGTAGCTTCAAAGGCGAGCATCAAATGGGCATCATATCAACTATATGACTCATGCTTAACCTTTCGGTCCGTGTTCCGAGGCCATGTCTGTACATGCTAGGCTCGCCAAGTTAGAACCTTAGTATTCGCGTGTGTAACTGTTTTACACCCGAAATATGGTCGTGGATCCAAGAACACCTGATCATCACGTGATGTCTTGGAGCGACGAAAACATAATCGGTGCATACTAAAGGAAGAACACATTCTTATCTTGATATTTAAATGAGGGATCATCTTATTATGCTAACAAAGCGCTAAACAAGCAATATAAGATGCTATCAAACATCACAGGTTTATTAGTGAAATGATATGGTTCCCGCATATGATCTCTATCATGTGCACCGTGGTATGATCACTATCATACCTATATGTGTAAGTCCAAGGTCTATGGAGATTACACGTTATGTATATTGTAAGAGTATCATCTCATACTTCTACTTACAACATCACCATATCATAACACTAGCCCAGCAACAATCTAAACTAGACGCTTCTAATTTATCCATTGCAAGTTTTACGTGGCTTGGGGCTTTCGAGATAGAACCGTTCTTACCTACGAACATGAACCACAACGAGGATAACCAAATTGTTGACAAATCGTTGCAAAATAGATATTGACTATAGTAGGAGAGACAGACACCAGCTAGCCACTTATGCAAACTAGTTGCATGTCAAGCGTGGAACAGGTCTCATGTGCGAGGACATGTAAAGTTTGTCCGGGCCGCTTCATCCCACTATGCCACCAATATCCAAAATTACAACAAAGGAGCAACAACATGATCATCATAGCCCACATACTCATATGTGTACTACCCGTGTAAAGCATCTACGCATAGATCCGGCTCTGATACCACTGTAGGGTTCGCATCATAGAAAACAAAAAATTTCCTACGATGGGAACTATGTACCAAGATCTATCTACTAGATACAAACAACGAGCGGATGTATATCCGTAGAGAACATACCCTTGAATACCGACAAAGCTTAACGAGTTCAACTCCTGGTTGATGTAGACGATCTCTTGCCGATCTCAAGATCGAGAGGAAGTCCTAGCGCCGCAAAGTAGCAGCGCATCCGTGCTCGCACACACGTACAAGACACCGGGCAACCTCCGCCTCCTCGCTCCAGCGGTGCAGCGGAAGCACAACCCTTTCTTGCCGAATAGCCACCGAGAACATGTATCTCGCTAGTCGAGACCATGGGGAATAAATTCTAGAGGGGGAGAGAGATCCTTCACGAGGAGGTGTGAGAGACAAGTGAGGAGGGGGCTCCTTTTATAGGAGGAGGGGGGGCACCCAAGGGGGTGGCCACCGGCCATGGGGCTGCCCCCTCCCCTCCTTCATTCATGTGGGTGGACACTCCACTCACAAAAGTCCTTTAAATTCCCTCCACTCAAAAGTCCACTCAAATTCCCATTAAATTTCCACCAAATTTAATGCAAACTCTCATTAAATAAAACTCTTTTATTTTATTCAGAATTTTGTCAATTACTTTAATGACAAACATTCACAAATAACCCCTTGCTAGAATTCCATTTCACATGCATAACCACTTTATGCAATTTCACCCGAAAACCTGTTTCAGTATCTAGTGAAATAAATTCCGGTGCTTGTTTATTCTTTCGGCATGAAAAATTTGCTCCAACTGGATGCCAGTGTCCCTTAAGTGTGTCACCCTACGGTTCGTGAATAATGCGTACATGATCGATACCCTTCTCCGATCAATAATCAGTAGCGGGACCTGGAGATCCATACTGACTCCCACACATTCAATGATGACTTTTCCTGTGATCGTCAGAACCTTTTACGCTTGTATCTTAATCCCTTTGTTTCATGATATATTACATGTCCGATATTCGATCATCGGTATCTCCATACCTAGTTTGATCTCGTTACTGACATGCACTCTTTTCTCGTTCCCGTGATATAACATTCTAGTGATCAAATCACTTGCTTGCAAGCTAACCAATGTGATATCACCGAGAGGGCCCAGAGCATATCTATCCGTCATCGGGATGAACAAATTCCACTCTTGATCCATGATTCTCAACATAACACTTTAGTAGCTTTGAAGCCATCTTTATAATCACCCAGTTACGGAGTGACGTTTGATGTCAACAAGAAACTCTTCCAGTGTTAGTGATTGGCATGATCTCATGGTCTAAGGATTAGGACTACTTCGTAGTTTGTTTATAGCAATATAAACTCAATGACTTTGATCGTAATGCTATACTTCGGATGAATGTTCATCACACAATTACACTAATGTTGTGATCTCGTTATTAACAACATCCAATGTCTATGATCAGGAAACCGTGATCATCTTGTTAATCAACGAACTAGTTTATGAGAGAGGCATAACTAGGAACTTTCTATTTGTTTATTAAACACACATGTATTAACGTTTCCGTATTAATACAATTATAGCATGCAAAATAAACATCTATCATATACTTGGAATACACATAATAAACATTTTATTATTGCCTCTCAGGGCATATTCCCTTCAGGTTCATGCCTCTATTGAATCTGGGGAAGTGACAGAAATATCTAAGGTTGTAGATGTGTTGTTGCTACCAGGGAGAAAACAACAATCTTTTGCTCATGGAAATTTTTTATTGTTTACTTTATACACATTGCTTAATGCAGTTATCCGTTGCTTGCAACTTAATACTAGAGGGGGTTCGGATGATAACCTGAAGGTGGATTACTAGTCATAGATTCAGTTGGATGGCGGTCTATGTATATTGTTGTAATGCCCAATCAAATCTCATAGGATCATGAATGTCTAGTATTGCATTATTATGCCTTGCCCAGTCCTGTCAATTGTCGTGCTGTAATTTGTTTACCCAGCATGTTATGTTATTTATCTTAAGGAGAACACATCTAGTGAACTGTGGACACCGGTCCAATCTTTTCCATTGTTACATCATCTACTGTTACTGTTTACTTTCTGCAAGCAGCCACTACCTTCCACACCATACGTTTAATCCTTTGTTTTCAGCAAATCAGTGAGATTGACAACCTCACTGTAAGTTGGGGCAAAGTCTTGAGTTTGTGTTGTGCATGTTTCCAAGTTGCTAGCAACACCTTGTAGTTGTTTCCGTGCTCCTACTGGTTCGATAACCTTGGTTTCATAACTAAGGGGAAACTTACTATTGTGCTCATCATACCTTCCTCTTGGAGATTCCCAACGAAGCTCTATAGTGATCTGAGCTCATCATGACGTTTTCTAGCTCCGTTGCCAGGGAGTTAAGGACGGCTTCACATGGGGAGTCCTTCATAAGCTTTCTCTTTAATTTGTTTTTGTTTTGCTTAGTTTCTTTTGCTTTGTTTTGCTTGCTTATTTTATCAAAAAATTTAGTTTCGTTTGGTTTGCCTTTTCTTATCAAAAACACAAAAAATAGTTCCTACTATAGTTGTTGGTTTGTTATTGCCTTGCTTTGTCATGCTTTCTATCAGTGGTTGGTTTCTTTGAAACTAGATCTTATTGGCAAGGTGGGTTCACGGAAGAACAAAAATATTATTATAAGTGAAAGGGCATGTATGCCCCCATGTGTGGTTTTGGTAATTAATGACAATCTCTATGGACTAATATGTAAATTGAGTTTCATTTCTATGTTTGTCCATTGGCTTCGCTTGGGCCATGTGTTGGTCTCAAGGTTGAAAGATGAAGAAATGTCCAAGGGATTTGTGCCATTGGAATCATGAAGAAAGAAGGAGCTTGAAGGTTGATCAAGATAAGTGCAAAGAGTTGCATCAAGATGGATCAACCTCAAGAAGGGATGAAGAAGGGCAAGCTCAAGATGCTCCATCTCTAGAAGATCTCATGCTTGAAGCTTTCTATCCTCGTGATCATGGAGTGACGAAGACAAGTTCAAAGAACAGGCTTCCCCATAGAGTATGGGGGAGCAATTTGCAAGTCTTCATCAAGCAAGAGCGAGCAAGAGCAATCAAGAAGGGTGTTCCCTATTGAGAAGAACAAGAAGGTTTTCATCAAGTTCAAGTGGAATGCTCAAGGCTAAGGTATGATCTTGATAGGGCTTCTCTTTTGCCGGTCTCGTTTTGTTAGTTGGGAGACTGTAACATCCCTAAAATTCAAATTTCAAAGCTCATCCATATCATCCTTGCATCCATCATCACTTAGGGTTTTCTCAAAACATTTCAGAAAACAGAAACTTATGGTGTCATGATTTCATGTGGACAGACTTATTTTAAATGGCCAACACCACTTGTAAGTTTGATTGTTGTAAACCAGGAAGGTTGCCTTCTATGAGCATAGAATTTAAGTGAAGATTTAAACCAAATGTTTCAAATGAAAATGGGTTTCAAAAACCATCTTTTAAATTTTTAAAACCAAGTGCCTAAGCCTCTGATATTTTGATCCCCAAGCTTGACCAATCCTTTACAAAGCTACCCCCTGGATATATGACCATTTTTTAGACTATTGCTCACTACAAAAATCCCAGAAAAATTTGAATTCAAATTGAACTTGATTTCATTTGAAAATCTACCCAGAAAATCAAATAGAAAAGGAAAAAGAAATAAACAAAGGAAAAGGGCCACGCGCCAGGTTTTAGGCCCAGCATCGGATCAAGCCCAAATAGCCCACCCGGGGGTTTCCTTTTCTTTTCTCACGCGCGAGCGCACGCAACCTGTCGCTGACAGACGGACCCCACACTCACTTCGCGCACATCGCTGACGAGCGGGCCCTGCCCACGCTGTCATCGTCTTCCCCAAACTGCGCCCGCGACCACGTCGCAGCTGCAGTCACTGCCGGTAATGGCACGGCATAAATGGGCATTAATCTGCGAGCGTTTCCTGTCGAGGCACCAGCTATAAGATCCCCACCTCCCCACGACCATTTTCCCCCAGTCGATTCTACCTTCACGCCACCAGGCTGCCCACGACTCACCCAACACCGCCGTAGACAGAGCTTGCTCCGGCGAACGATTCCGGTGAGACCCGTACGCCCCTTCCTCCCTGATTCATTCGAGCCACTTCGCAATCCCCTTGCGCGCATCCTGACCCCACCAGTTCATCCTGTATTGCCCCAGGTCGCCGTTCCCGCTCGACGCCGCAAGCATCCGACGACCACCTCGGCTCTGGCGACCAAAATCCGTAAGTCCCGTGCGCCCCTTCACTTCTGACTCACACTAGATTGTTCGCCACGGTCTTGCGCATCTTCTAAACCCCCTGGCTTGTGTTAGGGCGATGCGGAACCTCGGCAACTACTCCGACAACAACCACCCGACGCCGTCCGTAACTCCGACGAGCAATCCTCGCCGTGACAACACACCCCTCCGCAAACCAGTACCACGTCGAGCTTCAGCTTCCTGGAACGATGTAGAACACCGGCGCCGCCGTAGTCAGACGCGCCGCCGCCAGTTAACGCCGCTAGCGCCGCCAGATTGTGGCTTGATGGTTTGTTCCGTTGGATCTGCATCGTAGGGCTAGGATAGATCTTGATCGAAGAGGTACGCGCGCGTCTGAGCCGCCAGATCTAAGTTAGATCCTACGGCCTGCGACTGCCGATCCGCGCAAAGCGGTACGCGCCAGTGAGGCTGCGACACGTGGCTAGGGTTAATTCAAAAACAGAAATTTGAATCAGATTTAGATCCAAACTTTAAACTGCTATAACTTTTGAATGCCACGTTAGAATTTTGCAAACTTTATACCGTTGGATTCAGTGAAACAAGACCTTTCTGAATATCCAATTTGTTTAACAAATAGTAACAGTTAAAATGACTTTATTTGTAGAAACATGTTTAAGACTATTTTAAGTATAGATTTATTTTGGTAAATTGTATTGGTGCCAAATAAGTTTAGTTGGCAAACTTGTGACTTGTTAAGTTTCTGTAAACATGTGCATGCTTAGTAGAATTTTCAAAATCACCACTTGGTAAACTCTTGCATGCATGCATTCCTATTATTTTTGATTGAATATAATTGTGTGTAATTGTATGTTATAATTTTTGTGTAGATCTTGCTAGTGATTATGATTGTGAAGAGTGCTACTCTCCCCACTACCAAGGCAAGTGATATTTTCATGAATATTTCTATCCTATGTTTTGTACTAGCATTAGATATTTTGCTAAGTCTTGCATGCTATCTTTGCCTAATGCTAAGTTGGGAAATCCTAAGTAGTGTAGAATTGTAGAATTGCTAGGCAATTTTCCTAAGTTAAGTTATCTTACCATGCTTAGCCTAGCTATTTTAGCAAACAAGGGTTGGTGAAAAATCTATACTTACTATGATGAAAATATTTCTAAGTCATGAGACTTATGCTTTCCTAATAAAACAACTAAGTCAAATGAACCTTCTGGGTGGAATGGAAGGATTGGGTTATGTTGAGTGGTTACACAAGGCCATGGACTTGGGTTGTGTATCTCACTTGTGGTATGCCACCCAGGCACAAAGGGATTTGGAGGCCAAGTGTTGAGAAAGCTTACAGTGCAACCACTTGGCAATATGGGCTCTGCCTTGATCATATAGGTTGCTAGAACTTAGTCATTTGGACAGTTGGTGGTAGTTGGGATGATAGGTTGGAACACGTCCATTTGACTAAGGAAAGGCTTCTGAAAGGTCCTGTCTTGGGAAACCAAGTCTGGTGGGGAAAGTGCACAACCTCTGTAGATGGAAAAACCTAAGTACTTAGCCTAGTCCAAGGCAATGGACAACTTGAGCATCAAGACATGGAAGCTACAAGAATCTCATCACTCCAACTTCTAAGTAAAATTTGTGGGAGAACCAGGGTGAAGGACCCCAATGTCTATTGGTGGATTCTTGGGAAGTTTTTGACAAAGAAAAACTTAATGATTTCAACTAATAGGTAAAACCTATTTTCAAGCAAAGCAAGCCAAGCTACACTTAGCCAAATGCATATAGTAATATAGTCCACTTAAAATATATTAAGGTATCACTTGCCAATACTATTCCAAAGTATTGACCCTCTGTGGTTGTAACTTGTGATGTTGCAGGTTACTCCGATGATGAATAGGAGTCATGAGTCTACACTCAACATGCTTGCCTGTGGCACATGAAGATGAAGACTTATGTTTATTTACTTATTCCTTAAACTCTTGTTTTAGGCCTATGGCCCTGAGTTGTAAAAGACTATGTTTTATCTCTGGAATGAATGTAATAAACGACCTTTGTATCTGTGTACTTCATCTTAAACTGTGGATGCTAGCATTGATCCAGGGACTAGCATTGCAATCACAGGGATCCTTTCCTTTATAAAGGAGGGGTCTAACAGAGACCGGGTTTAGGATAGATAGCCATACTATCAAGAGGGTCTCTCAAGCGCGTTCTCGATTGCATCGTTCGGAGAGAGCTCAAACCTTTGGATACATAGCATCATCTTTCTTGGTTGTTATTTGATTGTTGTCCATGAGAGGATCTAGAGCTTGTGGTCATCATCATAAAAAGCTATAGTTCATCAAATAAGGATTTCACTTGCATATCTTATTGCGGTTTTTGATCTTGCGAGTTTTTCGTCTCCACACCTTAGGAGATGCATCACATATATATATTCATGGTATTTTCTCCCTAGGTGATACCCAATATTTTGATCTTGTGAGTTTCTCGGCTCCACACCTTGGGATTCTATTCGTCGTTATCTTTCCAACAAAATTTGTTTCATCTCGTTTGGAGTTTGGATGCGAAAGTTATTGCAGTTTTGGTTTCTAGATTTTCCCTAACCGGAAGTTTCGGCTACCTACCGGAAGTTCCACTAGGGCATTTTGTTGCCGGAAGTTCCGGTGGAAGTTCTGGTTCTTCTTCCGCTCACGTAATGTTTCCTCTCTGACTGGTTTGTTGTATTTAACGGAATTTGGATCGGAAGTTTCGGTGGTAATACCGCCCCCACCGAAAGTTTCGGACATGGACCGGAAGTACCGCTCGGGCATAAATGCCGCCAGTAGTACCGGGTGAATTTCCGGCTCTTGTTCCGCCCATGTTTAGTAAACTTCTGTATGGAAGTGTTCTATTTGACAGAACTTCAGTCAGAATTTCCACCAGAAGTTCCGCTCCCACCGGAAGTTCCGGTGGACCGACGAAAGTTCCGACCAGGCTCGCGTTCTCAGTCTCTCGCATCGCAGATTTCTGACCGTTGGTTGTGTGCCATCAGAAGTTCCGTCCAGGGTCGCGTTTGCCCATAACAGGCAGATCTGGGAGCCTTTTAAAAGGGGCTCCTCTTCCCCTTCGTGGGCACTAGCTCTTTTCTTGGTTCTTGGCTTTCTCTCTCTCTACCATTGTTGACCTTGAGAAGAGCTTTCCCTCTCCCCTTTCCCTTCCTATGATTATTGCATCTTTTTGAGGGATTTAAGAGAGGAGATCTAGATCTACAATCCCCCAAGCCAAATCCCTTCTTTGTGAAGGAATCATTGGGATCTAGATCTTGGAGAGTTTTGTGTTCTCCTCTTGTGTTCTTCCTATCTTATCCCCCCCAATAGATTTTGTAGCTTTAGTGGAATTTGAGAGAGAAGGACTTGCCTCTTGCATTTGTTGCATAGGTTTGAGTTCTCCTCGGAGATTCGGCGAGTACAAGCTTGTGGGCTTGTTATTCTTGGGTTCTTGGAACCCTAGACGGTTGTGTGGTTGGTTTGTTGACCTTTTGTGGTCTTGTAGCCTTTTGTTGATTTGTTGGCCTTTTGTGGCGTTGTAGCCTTTTGTGTCTTTGTTGTTGGGATCCTCCAATTGAATTGTGGTGATAGCCCCAATATTGTTCGGGTTCGGTGACCGCCCTCAAGTGTCCCATGGTGGAGTGAGTGCCCGCCTTTTGTGGTGCGCACTCGGGAGAATAGGGTGAGCCTTTTGTGGCGTTGGTGAGTTGCATGCTTCCGCATCCGGGGTGAGGCCTTGTGTGGCATTGGGTGAGCATCAAGCCACCACACCTCAAGGTGAGCCATTTGTGGCGTTCAGAGAGCATTGCGCCATCGCACCTTTCCAACGGAGACGTAGCTTCTTTGGAAGTGAACTTCGGGAAACAAATCTTCATCTCCGTGTCCATCGGTTATCTCTCAACCGAGCCCTTTACTTATGCACTTTACTTTGTGATATCCATCGTGCTTGAAGTATTTATATCTTGCTATCACCTTGTTGCTTGAATTGCTTAGCATAGGTTATTAGTGCACTTAGGTGAACCTAGTGGTTAGGTTTTGTGCTCAATAAATTAAACGTTAGTTTTATTCCGCATTTACTTGAGCCTAAACCTAATATTTTTAAAAAGCCTATTCACCCCCCTCTAGGAGACGTCCATTGCAGTTTCAATAAGGAACACGTTTGTCACAAAAAGGGAAACACTTATGTGAACAAATTGATAAATTGAATACCATTGCTAGAAACGTGTGCTCTACTTATAATGTTACTTATTGCTTTGACAAATCGTGTTGCTGTAGGAGGTATAAACACCTCCCTTTTCAATGTGAGTATAATGATAATGTTACCAAATCTTCTTATGTTAAGGGAAACTATGACTTTTATGATGTGGAAAAAATTGAAGAATTTATTGCCTGGAAGGGTGCATTCGAACTTGCTATTTTGCTTGAAAATACTGATGATGCACCTTATAAATATGAGGTTTATGATATAATTAAATTTTGCTTTGATAATTCCAAGGAATAAAATGGCTATATTCTTGAATATATTAATAGATGCTTTCCACCAATGGAAGAGACTAATGCCTTGCAGGAGCCTATGGAAGAAGAAATTGCTGAAACTGGAAGCTCATTAAATGAAAAAGAGGAGGAGAGTGATGAACAAAGGGAGGAGTAATGGATTAGCTACCCATGCTTACCTTATAATGAGAGTAACTCTTTACCTCTTACATTATTTGATTGTCCCCCATGCTTACCAGAGGAGGATGAATGTTATGTTCATGTGGATTCTTTTGAAATATCTACTATGGGTAAAACTTGCAATAATAATTATGCTCATGTTATCTATGATAATCCCATATTTGTGCCTAACTTCGAAATGCATGGTAATAAAGAGTTTTGCTTAGAAAATGTTTATGATAAAGCTCTAGATGATGGTCCTAAATTGAATGATCAGTCACCTTGTTATAAAATTGTTAAAAGTGGGTTTGGAGGTTTTAATCCCACTATTTTTGAGCTTGATAAAAACTATGTGTTTGTAGATCCTGAAAAGCATACTTTATGTGACAATTATATTGTTGAGATTATTCATAAGGGTACTGAAAATTAATATGAGAGAGGAAAATATGGTTGTAGAATTTTTCATGGTACTGAAATACCTCTCTATGTGTTGAAAGTTTTGAAGTCACTCTTGTTTTATCTTCCTATGCTTGTCACTTTGTTATTTGTGAATTTATTTGCATACAAGATTCCTATGCAAAGGAAGTGGGTTAGACTTAAATGTGTTCTGAATTTGTTTCTTGATGCTCTCTTTTATTTCAATTCATATTTCTTATGTGAGCATCTTATCAAACTATCAAGCCTAACTTAAAGGCGTGAAAGAAAAGTACTTCTTGGGAGATAACCCAATAGTTTCTTGAGTCTTGTAAATTATTACTTCTGTAATAACCTCTCCCGATCCTTTTTATTTGATTTTTGTGCCAAGAATAACCTCTAATGAGAGGGAAGTAAGATTTGGGGAAGTGCTGTCCCGGAATAGATTTTTGTGCTTCACTATAAAAATTTGTGAAAAATCTCTGTATGTCGGATTGAGCTGTAATATTTTGAACAAATTCTCAAGGTTGTTATCTAACTTTTGTTAGTTCAACACTTTTTGATTTGAACAACAGAAGGTCTTTGAAAAAATCGGTTTCTACCTGCTAGTCTGTTTTGACAGATTTCTGCCATTATTTGCATTTGCCTCTTTATCGATTTCTTTTTGGGTTATCTTTGGTAAATCGAGATTTTTGAAGAAATTGCTACATCAGCTTGCTTATTTAATGAAAGTTTTGCTGTTTTGAAACTAAACCCAAAGGTTTATTACTTTTGAATGCACTAATGTTGCTAATGAAGATTGGGTGAGGTTTTGTATGAACGAAAATTTTCAGGTGTAAGGGAAGAATAATGTAATGAGATGAAGAATGGAAAAAATATTAAGCTTGGGAATGCCACCCCGTGTCACCACAAGAAATATTCAAGAGGTACAAGCTTCAAATCTTGGGGATGCCCAAGGCATCCCCTTCTTCATCAATAAAAATCTCAGGTCTTTCTAGACACTCCGTTTTTATTTTTTCATGCACTGTTGTGTTGTTCTTGGAGCGTCTTAGTTTTTGTTTTTGGTTTTCATTTGCTTAGTTTGCTTGAATAAAGTAGTTGGACCCCCGCTTTCGCTGTGTTGTTTCAAATAAGTTGATTGGTGTTGGAAAGGAGTAGAAAGTTCCATGCTTATAGTGGTACAGAAGGGAGCTTGTTTTGACTGTGGCTTAGACTTTATCATGTCATGATAGATGTTGCTTTGACCTTATGCTTAGTGATTATTGTTGTAGCATGACTTGTTCCAAACAATTGAGATTGCTTAATGTGCCTTGAAAGAATTATGCGTTGTTTTAGCATACAAAAGCATAGTATTGTGGTATTCTCCTTTGATGATTTTTTTGGGTTGACTTGGCACATGCTCAGGCCATTTTACGACTATAAACCAGTCACCTTAGTCTCTATGATCATTTAGTTTTTGACTTGTGGTACCACTTTATGCTTTGATTGATAATGTTTTGTCGCTCTGCATGATTATGGCCATCATTGCTCTCTTAGTTGGTCGCTCCTAGTCTTTTGCCACCCTCCACTTGTATTGAGTAAGCTCTACTCATGCATCCAACTCCTAAGAAACCAAGTTATTCCAAGGAGTCCACTATAAATTCCTATGCATGGTGTGTTACACCATTCCAAGTATATTCTTGTTTTATCTATCTTCCAAATTAAACTTCTCATGTGAAAATTAGTGATTAAAGCTCTCACAAACTTGATGGCACACTTTATTTTTCTTGCCCCTAATAAACTCAAACCATTGTGTCATCTATGTTGTATATTCTTGCACTTATAAGTTGGGAATTAGCAGAACCATGCTGTCACGGGGAACGCTTTCAACACCTGTAAATATCTACCCAGTTGATATCATGCTCTTTTGTTTATGGATGTTGGCGGTGTCAAATAAAAGGGGAGCTTGTAAGTCCATGGAGTTATGTATATGTGTTAGAGAAACGCCTGGGCCGCTAGCCTAAGCCATGTCTAATCGTGGTGGAAACTTGCAGCATCACCATAGTGAGCCATATTTGAAGCATTTTACTTATAAAAAAGAAGAGAGACATAGAGAAAAAAAGAGAAGAGAAAAGGAGGAAAGAAGAGAAAAATGCACCATTTTCCCATGGTAAATAATAAGATTACTGAGATGCTCATTGTCTGTTGCCTTGTCATTTTGATATGGGATAGCTCTTGTGTCATGGGGCAAGGGGTACCCCGTTGGCGGTTCTTTATGATACACATATACTTACAATGACAAGAACGTATCGGTAACTAAAGTTGAGTAGCATGACGAATGACCCTCGTACTCAAGGGACATGAGATTGCCAACTTATACTTTGTCAAGCATATACTCCATACTTTGTTCACTTTAACCTTAATCACTTCAAGATGCTTATTTTCTGTTGCCTTTGGTTTTAGAAAAGCTAGTAAGGAAATATTCTCGGAATTGGACGGGACAAAATCCCAAGTCAATGTTTCACCGAGGAGAAAATAGAGACCGAAGGGAAGCCGGAGGGGCGCCACAGGGTGGCCACCCCCCTCCCACACACACACGCGGGCCCACACTGGGCCACGCCTGGGCAGGGTGTGGGCCCCCTGGCCGCCCTCCTGCCTCGCCTCTTCGCCTATATAAACCCCAAGATGCCAAAACCCTAAGTACCCGATCAGATCTCCACAAAACAGTCCGTAGCCGCCGCCACCATCGTCCCTAGATCGGGGGGATCTGAAGCTCTTCCCAGCACCCTTCCGGAGGGGAGAGACCATCCTGGAGGCCTTCTTCATCACCATGCCAGCCTCTGGTATGATGCATGAGTAGTTCACCCTTGGACTATGGGTCCATACACTAGCCAGATGGTTGTTTCTCCTCCTTTGTGCTATCATCTTTAGATCTTGTGAGCTCCGTTCATGATCAAGATCATCTATTTGTAATCATACATGTTGTGTTTGCGGGGATCTGATGGTCATTGAGATTACTATGTCAGGTTGATTATTGATTCTATCATGTCTTCTTGATTATTGATTCTATCATGTCTTCTTTATTATAGATTCTATCATGTCTGTGTTTTTGAGATCTTGCATGCTCTCCGTTTCTAGTAGGTATCTTGGCCAAGTAGATGCTAGTGAGTCCAAGAGGGAGTATTTATGCTCGATAGTGGGTTCATGCCTCTATTGAATCTGGGGAAGTGATAGAAATCTCTAAGGTTGTAGATGTGTTGTTGCTACTAGGGAGAAAACAACAATCTTTTGTTCATGGAAAAATTGTATTATTTACTTTATACACATTGCTTAATGCGGTTATCCGTTGCTTGCAACTTAATACTGTAGCAGGTTCAGATGATAACCTGAAGGTGGATTACTAGTCATAGATGCAGTTGGATGGCAGTCTATGTATATTTTTGTAATGCCCAATCAAATCTCATAGGATCATGAATGTCTAGTATTGCATTGATATGCCTTGCTCAGTCTTGTCAATTTCCCCGCTGTAATTTGTTTACCCAGCATGTTATGTTATTTATCTTAAGGAGAACACCTCTAGTGAACTATGGACCCCGGTCCAATGTTTACCATTGTTACATCATCTACTGTTACTGTTTACTTTCTGCAAGAAACCATTACTTTCCACACCATACGTTTAATCCTTTGTTTGCAGCAAACCAGTGAGATTGACAACCTCACTGTAAGTTGGGGCAAAGTCTTGAGTTTGTGTTGTGCAGGTATCCAAATTACTAGCAACACCTTGGAGACGTTTCCTTTCTCCTACTGGTTTGATAACCTTGGTTTCATAACTGAGGGTAAACTTACTGTTGTGCTCATCATACCTTCCTCTTGGGGTTTCCCAACGAAGCTCTAAAGTGATCTGAGCTCATCAAGACGTTTTCTGGTGCCGTTGCCGAGGAGTTTAAGGATGGCTTCACAAGGGGAGTCCTTCACAAACTTTCTTTTTAATTTGTTTTGGTTTTCTTAGTTTCTTTTGCTTTGTTTTGCTTGCTTATTTTTATCAAAAATTCCAAAAAAATAGTTTCTTTTGGTTTGCTTTTTCTTATCAAAAACACAAAAAAATTAGTTCTTACTATAGTTGTCACCTTGCTCTAACTCACCATGTTGATCTCTAAATTCACCCTGAAAGACATTTTAATAGGTAGTGGCTCTATAATCGCGAAAGAAAACATTGAAGAATTCTTTAATCATATTAACAAACTTGAGGGTATTGAGGATAGATCCTTAGCAGAACTCGCTCCTAATTATGAAATTGCTGCAACTTCTTTAGTTCACATGTTGGAGGCTAGGTTTTTTAACCTTAACCCCATGATGCAAATAATGTTTCTTAAACTTAAATATGTTGAGGATACTAAAAATATAGATTTTATTTTGGAAACTTTGCTAAAAGAGTTCAATGATGTTGCTAAAGAAGCTAAAAAAAAGTCTTTGATCGTTTAATATGCTAGGCTCATGTGTATATGTTATGGGTACCTTAGAAAATTTGGATAAAACCAAACCCAATGGAGAGGAAATTAAAATACCCATACCTTTTAAACTTGTAGGAATGCATGAGGCCTTAGAAAAGAATTTTGATTGGATTGTTCCTGAAAATCCGTTTGATGAAAGTAGTGAACCCAAAAGTGCTGAGAGAGGATCCTCTACTACTCATTTGGATGAGATACCTTTCCTGTGTGAAGAAATTTCAAGTATTGGTCTTAATGCTTCTTCATTTGAAAATACTTGATTCTTGCTTCTTGTGCCTAACTTAAAGACGTTAAAAAAAGTACTCCTTGGGAGATAACCCAATAGTTTTCTTGAGTTTTGGAAGTTATTACTTTTGTAATAATCTCTTCTTATCCTTTTTATTTGATTTTTGTGCCAAGAATAACCTCTAATGAGAGGGAAGTAAGATTTTGGGAAGTGCTGTCCCGAAACAGATTTTTGTGCTTCACAGTAAAAATTCATGAAAAATCTATGTATATCGGATTGAGGTGTAATTTTCTGAATAAATTCCCCAGGTTGTTAGATAACTTTAGTTAGTTCAACACTTTCTGATTTGAGCAACATAAGCTCTTCAAAAAATAGGTTTCTACCTGCTGGTCTGTTTTGACAGATTTCTGCCATTATTTGCATTTGCCTCTTTATCGATTTCTTTTTGGGTTCTCTTTGGTAAATTGATCTTTTTGAAGGAATTGATATAGTAGCTTGTGTCTTTAATGAAAGTTTTGTTGTTTTTAAACTAAACCCAAAGGTCTATTACTTTTGAATGCATTAATGTTGCTAATGAAGATTGTGTGAAGTTTTGTATGAAGGAAAATTTTCAGGTGTAAGGGAAGAATGATGTAATGAGATGAAGAATGGACAAAATATCAAGCTTGGGGATGCCACCCTGTGTCACCCTAAGAAATATTCAAGAGGTACAATCGTCAAAGCTTGGGGATGCCCAAGGCATCCCCTTCTTCATTAATAAAAATCTTAGGTCTTTCTAGACACTTTGTTTTTATTGTTTCATGCACTATTATGTTGTTCTTCAAGCATCTTTGTTTTGGTTTGTGGTTTTTGTTTTCTTAGTTTTATTGAATAAAGTAGTTGGACCCCCGCTTTCGCTGTGGTGTTTCAAATAAGTTGATTGGTGTTGGAAAGGAGTAGAAAGTTCCATGCTTATAGTGGTATAAATGGAAGCTTGTTTTGACTGGGGTTTAGACTTTATCATGTCATGCTAGATGTGTCTTTGACCTTATGCTTAGTGATTATTGTTGTAGCATGACTTGTTCCAAACAATTGAGACTGTTTAATTTGCCTTGAAAGAATCATGCATTGTTTTAGCATACAAAAGCATAGTATTGTGGTATTCTCCTTTGATGCTTTATTTGGGTTGACTTGGCACATGCTCACACCATGTTATGACTATTAACTAGTCACCTTAGCCTCTATGATAATTTAGTTTTTGACTTGTGGTACCACTTTATGCTTTGATTGATAATGTTTTGTCGCTCAGCATGATTATGGCCATTATTACTCTCTTAGTTGGTCGCTCCCAGTCTTTCGCCAGCCTCCACTTGTATTGAGTAAGCTCTACTCATGCATCCAACTCCCAAGAAACAAAGTTATTCCAAAAATTCCACTATAAATTCCTATGCATGGTGTGTTACACCACTCCAATTATATTCTTGTTTTATCTATCATCCAAATTAAACTTGTTATGTGAAAATTAGTGATTAAAGCTCTCACAAACTTAATGGCACACTTTATTTTTCTTGCCCCTAATAAACTGGAACCATTGTGTCATCTATGTTGTATATGCTTGCACTTATAAGTTGGGAATTAGCAGAACCGTGTTGTCACAGGGAACGCTTTCAACACTTGTAAATATATACCTAGTTGATATCATGCTATTTTGTTTATGGATGTCGGCGGTGTGAAATAAAAGTGGAGCTTGTACGTCCATGGAGTTATGTATATGTGTTAGAGAAACGCCTGGGCCGCTAGCCTAAGCCATGCCTAATCATGGTGGAAACTTGCAGCATAATCATAGTGAGAAATATATGAAGCATTCTTCTTATGAAAAAAGAGAGACATAGAAAAAAGAGAAGAGAAAAAGAGGAAAGAAGAGAAAAAACACCATTTTTCCCATGGTAAATAAGAAGATTGCTGAGATGCTCATTTTCTGTTGCCTTGTCATTTTGATATGGGATAACTCCTGTGTCATGGGGCAAGGGGTACCCCTTGGCAGTTCTCTATGATACACATGTACTTACAATGACAAGAACTTACCGGTAACTAAAGTTTAGTGGCATGAGGAACGACCCTCGTACTCAAGGGACATGAGATTGCCAACTTATACTTTGTCAAGCATATACTCCATATTTTGTTCACTTTAACCTTAATCACTTCAAGATGCTTATGATAGGGGCAATGAGAGATGAAAGCTAACAAGTACCATAATTTTTCGAAGCTCTTTATGAAACTTAAAATCCCTGCTTCCCTTTGAAGGGCCTTTCTTCCACTTTTATGTTGAGTCCCCACCTTCTATCTTTAGGCACCAATTAAGAGAGCATAGTTGTCATTCTTAGTTCTATGTGCATTGTACCAAAACTTATTGATTGATTCATAATGTTGATATTGCTTATTATTGAACTATTTGTATCTAGTCACCCTTATGAACTTTGAAGGTGTCCTATGCATTTATGTTTTGCTACTCCATGAGGGACAAGCTGAATGCCACTATGCTATGTTTTCTATATGTGAAACAAACAAACGTCTTTTAATGCATTATTATTCATGAATCTTTATTTGTATCCTTTCATGTTGCAACATAGTTACTATGTCTTATTGTTATAACTTCATCTTTCATGCTCATGTTTAGAGTACTTTGATCCTAGCTTTCAATGCTTACAAATGGTTTGATCATGATTGTGATGGTGCATGTCACCTCAAAAATTATTCTTTTTATCACTTACCTAATCGAGGATGAGCAGGAGTTAAGCTTGGGGATGCTTGATACGTCGTAAACGTATCTATAATTTTTGATGTTCCATGCTTGTTTAATATCCACTTTGCTATGCTTTGTCTATACTTCGAGGTATTTTTCTACATTTTCTGGGCCTAACCTACTAACAAGATTTCGCAGTGCCAGTTGCCTATTTTCTGTTGTTTTTGGTTTTAAAAAGCTAGTGAGGAAATATTTTCGGAATTGGACGGGACAAAAGCCAAAGTCAATATTTCACCGAGGAGAACACAGAGACCGAAGGGCGACCGAAGGAGGGTCAAGATGCCGCCACACCCTAGGGTGGCACAATCCCCTTAGGGCGCGCCGCCACCTGGTGTGGGCCTCGGGTGCCCCCTATTTCGCCTCTTCGCCTATAAAGCCCCCCGATGCCAAAACCCTAAGTACCCGATCAGATATCCATGAAATAGTCTGTAGTCGTCGCCACCATCATCCCTATATCGGGGGGATCTAAAGCTCTAACCGGCACCCTGCTGGAGGGGAGAGATCATCCCGGAGGCCTTCTTCATCACCATGCCAGCCTCCGGTATGATGCGTGATTAGTTCACCCTTGGACTATGGCTCCATACAATATCTAGATGGTTGTTTCTCCTCCTTTGTGCTATCATGTTTAGATCTTGTGAGCTCCGTTCATGATCAAGATAATCTATTTGTAATCATACATGTTGTGTTTGCGGGGATCCCATGGATATTGAGATTACTATGTCAAATTGATTATTGATTCTATCATATCTTCTTGATTATGGATTCTATCATGCATGTGTTGTTTGAGATCTTGCATGCTCTCCGTTTCTAGTAGCTATCTTGGCCAAGTAGATGCTAGTGACTCCAAGAGGGAGTATTTATGCTTGATAGTGTGTAGAGGTCCCAACCTTTAATAAGGTAGAGATCCCTGTGTTTACAATGTTAGTCCCTGGATCAATAGCTAGCATCCACAATTAAGATGTAATATCAAGAAACAAAGGTCATATCACAACTTTATAACCAGGAATAAAATAATTTATTACATCTTACATAGCTCATTTGGCTATCACATTACAATGCAGCAGAAATAACTATAGCATGGAGTCCATCATCTTCAAAGTGCCACAGGCAGTCATGTTGGTTGTAGACTTGTAATCCTAATCAACACACACTTCACTAACATCAAACAAACCTGCAACATAATAAGTTACAGCCACAAGGGTCAATACATTTGAATTGTATTGGCAAGTGATACTATGGTAGTATAGTGGAGTCTATCATCTATATGCATTTGGCTAGGTGGAGCTTAGGCTTGATTTGCTCAAAATAGTTTTTCCTTATCATTTGAAAACACTAAGTTTTTTCTTGTCAAAAACACCCAAGGAACCACCAATAGAAATTGGTGAACCTTCAACCCTTTTTCAACCACAAGTTTTTACTTAGAAATTGGGATGAGGAGATTCTTGATAGCTTCCATGTCTTGATGCTCAAATTGTCCTTTGCCAGGGACATGGCTAAGTACTTAGATTTTACACTCTGTAGAGGTGGTGCACTTTCCCCACAAGACTTGGTTTCACCAAGACAAGATCTTTCAGAAGCCTTCCCTTAGACCAGAATGGACGCATTCCAACCTATCATCCCCTACCACCAACTGTCCATTTGGCTAAGTTATTGCAACCTATATGATCTAGGAAGAGCCCATAATGCCAAGTGGCTGCACTTGAAGCTTCTCAACATTTGACATCTCAAATCTCTTTGTTCCTGGGTGGCATTCCACAAGTGAGATACCAAGTTTTCCCCAGTATACTGGACTTGGTGATGCCCATGTTTTCCCCAGCATACTGGACTTGCATAACCACTCAACACAAACCATTCTTTCCATTCCACCCAGGTGATTCATTCACTTAGTTGTTTTATTAAACAAAAACACAAGTCCTTGACTTAGAAATATTCCATAGTATGATTATAATCCACCCTTGTTTTCTACTAGCTAAGCTAAGCATGATAGTAGTAGGAATCTTAACGTAGGATAATTCTACTAAGGTTTCATCTACTAGGATTTCCCATGGCATAGTTTATACTTAGCAAAATTCCATGCAAGTCCTACTTAGAAATATCACTAATGCATAGTGAAAATAATGGGACAAAGTATGAAGCATCACTTGCCTTTTTGGTAGATAATATAAGTTCACTCCTTGATCTTGCAATAGTCACACCCTTCAAATTCCACTACAATTCAGTCAAGCAAGAAAATATTCAATCTACCATTCAAGCAATCATCACATAGAATAACAAAACAAAGCAATGCATGCAAGCATGCCAAATATTGTTTTATTTGGAAAAGGGGTTTCTATAAACATTTTGAAACACTTACTTGTCATTTATAAAAGGGGCAAGGTCATTTATAAATGTGGTAAAACCATTGGATATCAAGTTAGTGAAAATGGTTATTTAAATCATTTTTGTTTTGCTAGAAATGATTTAAATCAAAGTAATATTTTCTAGTGTTTGCCAAATATAGTTTTAATACCAATGTTAGTGTTTTAAGATCAAGTGCTTTAACATTGAAACCATTTGCAAAAGGTTTTACCTATAAACCATTTTTATACCAAATCAATATTTTATGTTGTTGAAAATACCTTTAGCAGAGTAATAATTTTTATAGGGTTCACAAAATATATTTTAAATCATAAAACTTTGTGATTAGAGTCAGAGAGTTTAATCCAAATCAGTTCCCAAAGATTTTTTCCAAAAAGTATTTTTAACATATAAACAACATTTTTATTTGACTAGAAATGTTCTAAACCAAAAATTTATTCTTTTGTCTCACAAAATATGTTTTTGAATCCACAAGTTGGTTTCTATGGTCAGTAGGTTCAAAACAATACATTTTCCAAAGATTTTACTTTAAAAACATTCCTAGAATAAATTTTATATTCAAATTATGCCTACACAAGTTTATGCAAAAATAACTAAGTTTCCAGAAGAAAATCACTAAACAAAGCGCATGGTTGGATAGTAATTGGTCTGCTGATTCCATTGATACAAAATTTGCAAAATTTGGACGTGTGGATTGAAAGTTATGAATTTTGCAAGTTTGAATAACTAATAGAACATTTTCTGGTTTTTATAACAGCTCTAGTCCACGCGTCCTGTTCTGATTAGTTGAAAACGATTCGCACGGATCAAGCGATCCGGGCCGTAGGATCTAATGTGGATCGTGCGGTACAGAGACAGCCATACCTCTTCGATAAGTGGATCTATCCTACTCGTTGGATCAACATCTAATGGTTCCTAGCAAATAGCCAAAGTCGGGCGGCGCTGGTGCGGCGGCGAGTGGCGACGTGCGGTCAGACGGAGGTGTTATCGGCGATTCCGGAAGCAAGATAGGGATAGGGGTTGCTCACTGGGTTCGCCGCGATGTGCTGAATCTCGAGGTGGTCGTGGGAGAGCAGGGGTCGCACGGGGTCGTTGTCAATCCTTCGCCAGAGTTTGCATCGTTGTCGGGTACGCTCTGTCGTCGACGGAGACGAGGCTTGGAGGCACGCTAAGGAAAGAGGGAAGTACCGTTAGGTTCGCACGGGAAGTGCGAGCATGTGAGCATCACAGAGAGGTGAAAGGGAGGTCTATGCTCACCAGTAGATGCCGCCGGAGTTGGAGCAGGAGGTGGTGGTGTGTTGGTGTCGTTGGAGGCGACGTCCTGGGGCGCGCACGAGCGAGCTACCGCTACTGGAAGGCACGCCTGGTGCTGGAGAGCACGCTCGTGTGCTCCAGAGGCAGTGGGATTGGCTGGCTTCGCCGGAATTCGAGCGGAACCTCGTCGGAGCCGGTGAGGTTGCAGCGAGCAATTAGGGTAGCCCTGGGGCGGAGAGGAGCTAGGAACAGAGGGGAAATGGGGAGAAGAGGCGGGCGCTAAATCGAGCATGGTCACGAGCATTAATCGTTGAGCCATCACCGCGAATTTATGCCGAGGAGTTAAGGCAGAAACGGCTAGGAGGAGCGTGGTCAGCGGACGGGTGAGGGAGACGATGACCTGGCAGTGGGGCCTGGCGTCAGCGATTGATAAAGAGGAGGAGTGGGACCTAGCAGTCAGCGACTGAGTGGGTGAGTTTCTGAGTAGAAAACGGTTCGGGGGAGGGAAAGAAGGTGGGTTGCGCTGTTGGGCTGGGTTGGGCCTGCTGGCTGGGTTGTCTTTGTTTATTTTTTTGTTCTGCTTCCCTTTTTCTTTTTCCATTTCTAATATTCTGTTTGATTTTGTTTAATCATGTCAAACAACTATTTGAATTCAAACTTCAACAAAACTTTGTGTATATTCAATATTGATTAATAATACATTCTAAAGTCAATTTTTAAAATAATTCTTTTATTCTTTTTAGGGTATATTAATTATTTAAAATAGGCCTTTGTCATAATTCAAACAAGTTTTTAAATATAATTTCAATTCTCATTCGAACTCAAATTTTTACCAAACCTTTTTCAGTAGGTTTTATTTATTTATTTATTTATTAGGATGTCAAATAATTCTCTTTGAATTGTTTGGAGTATTTTTAATATGATTTATTAATCATTTAAATTGGGTATTTGTCTTTATTCTAATGAAACCAAATATGGTTTTAATTCCATAAATTTTATTTAGAATATTTCTTTGATCCCATTTAAGTTAATTAAATAACTTTAATTCCACTTGGGTAAATTCCAAATATTATTCTCCCATGATTTAATTAATCATTCTTATTAGGGATTTTGTCTTCATCAAAATATGAATAGAATTTGGTTAATGCCATTTTATTAAAAAAATTCTCTATCCTTTTATTTGGATTTGGATTATAACTATTCCATTTTCTTATGGATTAGGCTAAGATTTAATTTGGCCTTTAAATATTCCTCATTTAATATTTCTTTCTTTATCTTATAAAATCCATATTTTTTTATTTATAGATCCAAAGTTGGTGATTCCAATTTGTAAAATCTTATTTAATATTTATTTATCCTTTTAAATACCTTTAGGATTATTTGCTCGCCATTTGGTATGGATTTTAGATAGGAGCTTTATTAGCATTGGAAATTCAATTTCCTGATCTTATTAAATTCATAAGTTTTTATCTATGGCTCCAAATTAAGTGAAACCAATTCATATGGTTTTATAATCTTTCTATTTGTCATTCTTCATCATTTGTACATGTTTGTTGACCAATTTTTATATGGATCAAATCCATAGGCTTAGAGATAACTTGGAAATGTTTTTCTCCCATTAGGGTTTTAGGGTTTTGGTTTATTTTCCAAGTTTTAAATTTCGAGATGCATTTATGAAGAATGCATTTCACTTGATTTGAATTTAGTTGGATTCAAACATTACTCAAGTTTTGTTCAAGATGGGATTTTAGGTTTCCATTTAGAAACAAAAAGTTTCTTTTCACTCTAAATTATTTATTTTTCACATTACAAAATTCGGAAAATTTTGGGATGTGATAGGCTACCACCCTTAAAAGAAATCTTGTCCCGAGATTTGGTAAGGATAGGGTTACAAATTGGCTTCAAGGGAACTAGGGTACTACCACCCTTAAAAATTTTCCAACTAGATTACATCCTGGCTTGCTTGGGATCTTGATGAAACTTCTCTGGGCAAACATCTGCATAGTGTCCTTTGTTTCCACACTTGAAACATGTGACAAGGCTAAGATCCTTCATAGGTTTGTTTATCTTGTGCTTCATCTTTTCTGGACAATTTCTTGCATAATGTCCTTGATCACCACAATTGTAACATGTGACAAGATTGAGTTCTTCACGTATCTTCTGTGGACAAGTTGACACATAATGGCCTAGCTCTTTGCAGTTGTTGCACCACACTTGGCTAATTTCCTTATACTTTTTCTTCTTCTCTGGACATTCATTGTCATAGTGTCCCATCTCTTTGCAATGGCAACACTGCACTTGACTTTTGTCCTTCTTCTTCTTGGGTTTCTCCAAAGCTAGGAGTTCTTCTAGTTCATGCTCTTCATATCTCACCTCAAAGGTGGGAAAGTCTCCTGGCCTCCTTAATCTTTTTCTTGGATAATACATATGTCTCTTATTGGGGAGGTGACCCCGGATAGGGTCAAGACAGGGGAAGATAAAAGGGGGTCTCCCTTGTATTATGCTGAGTTACTGTTTATATCAGCCAAGTCATGTAAAGCTCGACCGAGATAAGCACGGCCATGACACCTACGGAAGGAGCAATACCTTACCCAGCCGACATACGAGTTAAGTCGGCCGAGTGAGCCCGAATAACTTGAATGCAGGTGAAGGCTGAGCCGAGTTATGCGAGATAGGGCCGAATAACCTGAAGCTTGCAGGAGAAGGAGGTGCCTATAGTCAAACCAAAGTCACGGGCTAGGAAGAATCTGGACAGGGCCAAGCACAAAGGACAAGGAGCAGAGCTGCAGAAGGGCAGAAGGAGGTCACGGAGGTGACAGTCATGGAGCCCGAGGCGCGCAGCTGGGGTTCTCTGGAACCTTGCCGTCATTAGAAGGGGGACACAAAAAGGAGGTCATCGAGTTACTATATTGGGACAAGCATATTCCTCGAATATGCTTGCCACGTCAGCCCTAGAGGAGCCAAGGCACCCCTTTATAAGGGGAGGTGCGAGATCCAGAGGGGAGATTGATTCATTCAACGCCGTAAGGCTCGTGTAGTTTTTCTCTTCTTCCTGCAATCAGCTCGAGGAGCACTTGTAGCCTAAGAGAGGACAAATAAAGATCTACATGTTAGTCATTTGTGTGTAGAAGTAACTACATATTCCCTCCCCGGATCCCATTAGCATCCATTGGCCCCATACTTTAGCCTACCCATGGCATCTGTCGTGCCACCACCACGACAGTTGGCGCCCACCGTGGGGCCAGCAGCGGTGCTAGCTGGAGTCAAGATCCGGACGGAAACTTCATCCACAGCGGCGAGCGCGTTGTCTCTGGCTTAGTCCAGATATTTGATCTCTGTGACTATGTTAGCGATAACGCAGGCAGCTTAAGGAGAAAAGCTCCACCGCGCAACGACGTCTTCATCAACCTGGGCATGCACTAGATCTACGTCGGCGTCGACACATCATGCGTTTAACCTCACCAGATTGTTGATGCAGGATATCCTCCCCTCAGCACCGCAAACGGTCCGCGTGGAGAACGCCCCGTCAGCAGCGTCGAGGTGATGGTCGTAGCCGGGGTACAGGCGGCAGCAGCAGGCGCCGGATCAAGCAAGGACTCGGCGACGAGAGGACATGTGGCCACGAAGCAGGCAGCTCCACAGCCCACCGAGGTAGATCCGTCAGCAGCCAAGTCAGCCGAGGTGCAGGAGACAACCCCGAAGGCACCGAGGGTAAGATGGCCACCTCTGGAAAGACCAGAAAATATTCTCCAGGCAACTATAGATAATCTGACCATGCCTGTAGCGCCGATACTTGATCCGGCTAATGCTCAGGCCGAGTTAGAAGAGACTAGGCAGAAAGTACTAGTAGAAGCAAAAAAGGTATTAGCTTTGCGGGAGTCCTTGAACAGGACCCTGCGAGAATATGCTAAGGCAAATAAGCTAGATGTTGCCCCAGAGCGCGTAGATGAATTAAGATTGAGACGGAAAAACCTCATGGATGCTATCAACAAAGATCATGAGACTCATAAGGCAGATTCAGTCGAGCTAGGCTTGCCGAGGTATAGCACCCCGACAAAGAACCTAAGGGCGGCAAATGCCGCCGCACTGGAGTTGGAAGGGTTGACCGGTGAAGCCCGGCAGAAACAACAAGAAAGAGTGAATGAGTTGGTATGAATTGCGAACCAACAGAATGAAGAAATGCTTAGGGCTGACCCGGCAAGACCGGGGGCCTCGCGCATGGTTCATTCGGCTGGAGCAGCACCCCCCTATCAGTGGCAGCAGCATCCTCACCTGGAAACAATGCGCGAAAAGATAGAGCAGTAACCTCAGGAAAAAGAAATAAGCAAATTGTGCCATATGATCCGGCAATGGCCGGAAAAGTCAATGAGAACAGAGGCAATGGGAGCCGAGGTAACAGTGGTGAAAGAAACCCCGGCCATGCCAACAACGGCAACGGAAGCCGAGGTAATGGAGACCTCGGAAGAAGAAATCATGAGAACAATGACCCGACGGAAGGAAGGAGAGACCCACCGCCCAATGCCCAACCGAGGTATGAACCTTGGCAAGAGCGAGAAGTGAGACCAGCTCACCATAATCAGGCAAACGAGAGGTACAACGATGGTTACTCAGATATGGAGTATGCATGGCATGGTGGAAATAACCATCATGGAATACAGGAAAGAATCATTTACAGAAACTTACCGTCAAATGATGCAAGATTAAAAATGGATAGGTTGTACCGGTCCGAGTTGTTATAAGAGAAGGGTCCGCCTGGTCCAGCGTGTTTTGGACCTCAGATCATGGGTGAACCACCGGTGCCGAACTTTCATCTGGCAAGGGGCACGAAAACATATAGTGGGAGCACCAAACCACAGGATTGGTTGATTGACTACGCTACTGCAGTAAAGATAGCTGGTGGAAACCTGCGATGGGCGGTAAGATATGTCCCGCAAATGCTAGAAGGACCAGCCAGAGTATGGCTAAACAATCTGCCAGCAGGCAGTATCAACTGTTGGCTAGATTTTGAAGAGATGTTTGTCAGCAACTTCACCAGTACTTACAAAAGACCAAACAAGCCACAACAGCTTGCTATGTGCAAGCAGAGGCCGAATGAGACAGATAGAGAATTCTTGACTCGGTGGTGTAACCTTAGAAACTCATGTGAAGGACTTATATAATCCCAAGCAATAGCTTGGTTCGCTCAAGGCTGCCGATACGCCAGTGTTTTG
Source organism: Avena sativa (assembly GCA_916181665.1). Lineage (NCBI taxonomy): Eukaryota > Viridiplantae > Streptophyta > Magnoliopsida > Poales > Poaceae > Avena > Avena sativa. The sequence continues at coordinate 362,481,689 of OV702284.1, read as the reverse complement.
TGGCAGAGGTTGCAAAGAGATATGCCGACCACCTTGGCAGAAACCATCAGGATAGCGGATTCGTATGCATTGGGCGATCCGACACAACCAGAGCTAATGTCGGCTGAGCATCGGGAGCATCAAGATCAATATACAAGAGATGCAGCCAGATCATCGAGGCGCAACGAGTTCAGAGGTAGAAGAAGAGAGGAGAGACCGGAGTACAGATATGCATCCAACCAGGTGGCATCAGTAGTGCAAGATTAGCCGAGTCACGAAAACACTCAACGACAGAAAAATGGTCCTCAGCAGTGGACGCCAAGGAACGAAGGGAAGAGACAGTGGACACCAGAACAGAAGAAGCAGTGGCAGGAATGGCCGAAGTACACGTTTGAATCCATGTTGGATCAACCGTGTAAGTTCCATACACTAAATCCGGCAAAGCCGGCTAATCATACAACCCGGCAATGTGCCTGGATGAAAAATTCAATGGGGAACCCAATGAACACGCAAGCGCCTCCTCATCAAGCGCATCAACAGCAGCAGCCATAGTTAACCGGAGCAAATGCGCAGCAGTTGATGTTACCCCCACCTCCTCCGAGGTATGAAAACTCGGACCGGAGAGATGCAGTGCATCAAGTGATAAATCACGGTCAGGATGGAAGGGCAAACCCCGGAAATAATGGACGTAATGATTACAGAGAACACCATCAGTCATATTGTGTGTTCACAAATGAACAGCAAGACGGGCAAAGTGTACAGCGCCGGCATATGGAGGTGAATGCAGTTATGCCGACAGTACCAAGATATGTGCCTTGGTTAGATCAGGAAATAACCTGGAGCATAAAGGATCACCCGAAAATAATTCCGAATCCAGGGTCATACGCACTCGTACTAGATCTGACTTTTGTCGGGCCCAGCATTAATGTGAAATTTTCAAAAGTACTCATTGACAATGGGAGCAGCATCAATATCATGTACAAAGATACGATGCATAAACTCGGAATAGAGCAGAATATGCTGCAATCCACAAGAACCACATTCCACGGAATAGTGCCGGGTCTTTCATGCGAACCCATTGGGAAAGTCCGAGTGGATGTATTATTCGGCACGAGGGAGAATTGCAGAGCGGAGAACTTGGAATTTGAAGTGGTGGACCTAGAAAGTTGCTATCATGCTTTACTCGGACGGCTGGCATTGGCCAAGTTCATGCGTAGCTACCACATTACTTACTTAAAAATGAAGTTACCCAGACCACAAGGGGTGATAATAGTAGCCGGAGATTACAGGAAATCGATGAAATCTGCCTCGTCCGGATCAAACCTGGCCGAGTCTTTGGTGATTGCAAGGGAAAAAAGAAGGATTCAGGAGGTAGCGGCTCTCGCTCAGTCGGCATAGATGAATATGACGGCATTAGCCAACCCACATGGAAGTGTTTGTTTTCAGCCGACTAAAGAGACAAAAAAAGGTCCAGATAGATGAGCAATTCCTAGAGCGCACCATCACGGTTGGTGCTATCCTCGATGCCAAATAGGAAGCCGAGCTCACCAATTTCCTCCGTGAGAATCGGGATATCTTTGCATGGTTAACTCAAGACCTGCAAGGTGTGCCGAGGGAGTTGGCTGAGCACTCTTTGCATGTAAGGCCAGGAGCAAGGCCGGTGAAGCAACCTCTCCGCCGCTTTGACGGAGACAGGAGAAAAATAATAGGGGATGAGATAGCTCGGCTCCTTGCGGCCGGGTTCATCATGGAAGTACTTCATCCGGATTGGTTATCAAATCCGGTGTTAGTAGAAAAGAAAAAGGATGACCCAAATGTAGCCGTCATATGGCGAATGTGTATCGATTACACGAACCTAAACAAGGCGTGTCCCAAAGATCCTTTTCCTTTACCTAGGATAGACCAAGTCATTGATTCGACCGCTGGTTGTGAGCTGTTATCATTTGTAGATACGTATTCTGGTTTCCACCAGATACCATTAAATCCGGCCGATCAAATAAAGACTGCGTTTATTATCCCATACGGGGCTTATTGTTATCATACCATGCCATTCGGCCTGCGTAATGCAGGAGCAACATACCAGAGATGCATGCAAAAGTGTCTACATGACCAGATAGGGAAAAATGTGCAAGTATATGTGGATGATGTGGTTATAAAAACCAAAGAAAGTAAAACACTCCTGTATGATATTCGGCAGACGTTCGCAAACCTGAGAAGATTCCGAATGAATCTTAACCCGAAAAAATGTACCTTCGGTGTCCCGGCTGGGAAATTACTCGGTTTTATCGTATCCAGCCGAGGTATAGAGGCAAATCCAACTAAAATACGAGCAGTTGAAAGAATGGAGTTGCCGAGGTGTATAAATGATGTACAAAAATTCACGGGTTGCCTGGCCTCGCTTAGTCGATTTGTATGTCGGCTGGGGGAAAATGCATTACCTCTATATCAACTAATGAAAAAGTCTGATAAGTTCATTTGGACACCGCAAGTAGATAACGCATTTCATGAATTAAAAAAGATGTTGGTCACGACACCAATTCTGGCCTCCCCATTATCAAAGGAGCCTATGTTACTTTATGTAGCTGTCACTAACAGAGTGGTAAGCGCGGTGGTTGCCGTGGAACGGAAGGAAGATGATAAGTCGGTACAAAGGCTGGTATATTACCTAAGCGAGGTACTATCAGCCTCAAAACAGAATTACCCGCACTACCAAAAGATGGCTTATGGAGTATACATGTCGGCGAAAAAACTTAAACATTACTTCGAGGAACATCCGATAAAAGTGATTTGTGAAGCACCCATAGCCGAGATATTGAGCAATAAGATGCCAGTGGCCGAATAGCAAAATGGGCAATCGAGTTATCACCTTATGCCCAGCAATTCGATAGGCGAGAGGCAATCAAATCTCAGGCGGTGGCAGACTTCTTTGTGGATTGGGCCGAGGTACAATATGAGCCGCCATTACCAGATCCGGATTATTGGACAATGCATTTTGACGGTTCCAAACTGAGGAATGGCTTGGGGGCAGGGATAGTGTTAACTTCGCCAAAAATAGATCAGATGAAATATGTGTTGCAAATACATTTCGCCGCGTCAAACAATGTAGCCGAGTACGAAGCACTCGTCCATGGGTTAAAGGTGGCAAAAGAGATTGGCATACGTCGACCTATGCTACGGGGATTCAGATCTAGTAGTACAGCAAGTATCAGGCAATTAAGACGCGCTAGATGCGAATATGGCCCTATATAGATTCCATGTGCAAAAAATCAGTGGATACTTCGATGGGTGTGAGTTTCATCATATACCTCAGGCAGAAAATGACGCTGCAGACACGCTGTCAAAACTCGGATCAACTAGGCAATCAATTCCCCCGGGTATCGCCCTAGAGCACCTGAGAAAACCATCAATAGCACCATCACAAGAGTCCGAGTCCATTTATATCTCGGCAGAATCAAGAGAAGATAGTATGCCAATGGAAATTGACAAAGAATGTAACCCGGAATTTCCGAAAGCGAACACGGCCATCGCACGAATGGATATGGAGAAATCCGAGGTTGTTATGTCGGCGGAAAATATGGAAATAGATAGTGAAATTATCCCAGAGAAAATCATGCCGACATGGGCGCAACCCATATTTTCCTTCCTTAAGGATGCAATTTTGCCGAGTAATGAGGTACTGGCTAGACAGACAGTAAGAAGAGCAAAAGCTTATACAATCATAAACAATGAGTTGTATAAAAGAAGCGTCACAAGCATGCTGCAAAGATGTGTTGACTCGGCAGAAGGCCATGAAATACTCCTAGATATACATCAGGGAGAATGCGGGCATCACGCCTCGTCCAGAGCTTTAGTGGCCAAAGCATTCAGGCATGGATTTTATTGGCCGACGGCATTGAAAGAGGCGAAAGAATTGGTAGAAAAATGTAATGGTTGCCAGAGATACGCCAGCAAGATACATATGCCATCGTCCGAGTTAAAGACATACCAATTACTTGGCCATTTTCTGTATGGTGCTTGGATATGGTGGGACCATTCAAGCCAGCCCGAGGCGGAATGACTCACATTTTAGTCATGGTGGATAAGTTCACAAAGGGGATTGGAGTAAAACCAATAAAAAAATGTGATGGACCAACATCAGTAAAATTCCTCAAAGATATTATCTTGAGATATGGTTATCCACATAGTGTTATTATAGACAATGGCACAAACTTTGCTGAAGGGGCTTTTGCTAGATTCTGCCAAGAAAAACACATAAGACTAGATGTCGCCTCGGTGGCTCACCCAGCATCAAATGGGCAAGTAGAAAGATCAAATGGACTAGTATTGTCCGGAATAAAACCCCTACTCGTCGAACCTCTGCAAAGGTCGGCAGGATGCTGGATCGAGGAACTACCAGTAGTACTATGGAGCCTCAGAACTACCCCAAAGAGGTCAACAGGGTATACCCCATTTTTTCTGGTGTATGGGGCAGAAGCTGTGCTTCCAGCTGACATAATACATGATTCGCGAAGAGTAACCCAGTATACAACCGCTGAGGTAAATGAGGTAGCTCGGCAATATGATGTCGATTTGCTAGAAGAGGCCAGGGAATTGGCACTATCAAGATCAGCTATTTATCAGCAAGACCTACAACGATATCACAGCAAGAAAGTCAATCCAAGAGTGTTTAAAGAAGGAGATTTGGTTCTTCGGCTAGTGCAACGCACAACTGGCATGCACAAACTATCACCCCCATGGGAGGGGCCATTCATCGTTAGTAAAGCATTGCACAATGATGCATATTACCTAATCGATGCTCAGTCACCAGAAAAGAACAAGGCAAACAAAGCCGGTGAAGAATCGAAAAGACCATGGAACATAGCTTTACTTCGTCCATTTTACTCATAGGAGCAATCTATGGTGCGTTGTAATATGACGCTTCAAGTTGAAGTATCAACCGTGTATTAAACCTCGGCACCTCGAGCAGTGACTCGGGGACTGCCCTATGTTATTGCTTATTCTGAGTTATGTATTAAACCTCGGCACCTCGAGCAGTGACTCGGGGACTGCCCTATGATATTTCTTATTCTAAGTTATATGTTAAACTTCGGCACCTCGAGCAGTGACTCGGGGACTGCCCTATGTTATTGCTTATTCTGAATTATGTATTAAACCTCGGAACCTCGAGCAGTGACTCGGGGACTGCCCTATGATATTCCTTATTATAAGTTATATGTTAAACTTCGGCGCCTCGAGCAGTGACTCGGGGACTGCCCTATGATTATTTCTTATTCTGAGTTACGTATTGAACCTCGGCGCCTCGAGCAGGGACTCGGGGACTGTGCCGTGTTATCTCTTATTCACGAATTATATGTTAAGTTTCAAGACCTCGGGCAGAGACTCGCAGATTGCGCCGTATTATCCCTTATCTAGGGTCATGCATTAAACCCCGGCGCCTTGAGCAATGACTCAGGGATTACACCGTAATATTCTCTGCATTAACCCACGAAATATATTTCGGCGACTCGGTTTGCAACTCGGAGACGACCACATGGTCCAAGGTAACTCTTTGAGCACACGCAAGAACTCGATAGCCCAAGTGATAACTCGGGGACTAGTGGGTATAATCGAAAGTTCCATAGATCGACAAATGAGGATCTCTCAGGATAATGCAAAGTAATAATGATTACCATCATTCATGCCTTAGCAGAAAAAAGCAAATAGGTTCGCATCACAAGCCAGACGATTGTTCCATAGACATCATACGCCCGGCATACCAGGAACAGGAAATAACTTAAGAGGTTTTTTTAAACATAAACAGCTAAAAGGACCAGAGCACCCTTAAGGGGCAACAGTATGATCTGGCGCACCAGGAACGGGTATCTCGGATGATGGCGGCGCGACCTCGGTCTCGCGTCCAGGGGCGCTGTCAGGAACTGGGCGTTCCGAGGTGGACGGCGCCTCGGCCGAAGTTACCTCGCCCTCAACAGAAACGACAGTAACCTCGGGGGAAATACTGGGCTACTGAGAAACATTAGTTTGAGCTTGAGAATGCCCAATCCCCTTGGAAGATGATCGCGCGTCGTCATCCTCGTCCGAGCTTCCATTGGAATCATGGGAGTTGTCTGAGTCACCTTCTGCTTCGTCCTGATCGGCCGAATCATCATCAGAGGCATCTTCAATCTCGACGTCATCCGCTGGATTGGGAAGGAAACTCGGCCTTCAATCCAATTATGCACATCAGCGTACTCAACCAGCTGGAAGGCACGAGCTTGGTGGCGAGCGACGAATGCTGGATCCTCAACCCATCGAGAGCCGGTGCGCAAGTTTATCAAAGTATCGAGGGAAATGTCCTCGTACCAAGACAGAACGGCTGTAAGTGCCATGTCAGCACCGGCCCTCCCGGAAGATTCCCTCCAGAGATTTAGCTGGTTCTGAGATGCCATTAATCTCTCCACGAGTATTTTGACCTCGTCAATATCGGGAGTTCCATAAGTATTCGGCCAGAGAACATGGTAGGCCCGAATGGCTGCTTGCACCAAATCCCTACCCATAATCTTCATTGGCCCAATAGCAGCGCCAACGGCAACCAAGAAGTCTTCCATTGAATATTCTGGACTTGAGTCTGCGGGGACACCTCGGCGCTAGCGAGCAGAAATCACTTCTTTAGAGCTCACGGGTCTAGCTTCCAGAAAATGATCTACGTGAAATACAAAGTATATCAGTTAAAGTGAGAAAGAGAAGAAAATAACTCGGCCACAGTCAGAAACTTACGATGAATATAGCTCAACATTTTCTGGAGATCCTAGGCCCAGTCGGTTTTAGTCTTCTCAAAGCGAGTAATTTCTTCGCCCATCATCCGATTCTTCAGCTCGGCAGACTCGAGGAGTTCTTTACCTTTCTGCAGTTGCAGACTCAGCCGTTTCTTCTCTTTAGAGAACTCCTGGTCAACTTTCTCTAACTCGGATTTCTGAGAAAGCTTGAGAGACTCAACCTCGGAACGTAACCGGGTTATCTTGTCATCCTTCTCTTTCAGTTGCGCCGAATGAGTGGCGGCTTGTTCTAAAAAATGCAGCATCATATCAGGCATGGGTATGCATTCTTGATGCGACGCTGCAAGTGTTTGTAACTCGGCTATACCAAAGCCAGAAGGTTATAAGAAACCCAGGATAAGTCTCGAACAAAAATCAATAGAGAAAAAGAATAACTAACGTTCCAGAGCTTTGACTTTCTTGTTAAGACGGATATTAAGATTATTGATATTACCTGTTTCCCAGCAAAGAAAAATGGGTTAATATCTCAAGTTGGAAATATTAAGAACCAATGGGACAATGCAAAGATTGGTTAAGTTACCATTTTTCTTCACCACGGGGAGAACTTTCTCATATTTCTCTTCCAACTTATTGTGCGCAAAAAACAACCTTTGGAATTCGGCTGTCCGCCGATCATGGGCAACCTAAGTACCAAAATAAATTACACAATTAGATATTCAAAGCTAAGACAGATCCGAATCAAGTAAAACTTAACTCGGATCTAGGTGGCTGGATATTCAAAGCTAAGACAGATCCAAATCAAGTAAACCTTAACTCGGATCTAGGTGGCTGGATATTCGAAGCTAAGATAGATCCGAATCAAGAAAAACTTAACTCGGATCTAGGTGGCTGGATATTCGAAGCTAAGATAAATCCGAATCAAGTAAACCTTAACTTGGATCTAGGTGGCTGGATATTCGAAGTTAAGACGGATCCAAATCAAGTGAAACTTAACTCGGATCTAAGTGGCTAATAACCGAAGCCGAAATAGATCTGGATTAAGCCACGCTTACTTCGAAATATGGATGAACAACGATTAATCCAAGGTATACAAGAAATAAACTTAGCAAAATAATGCATTTGAAGCCTAACAAAGCTTCCAAACGAACAACAAGTTATTCGGTTGCAAGCTTCGGGGACTAGTGTATATATACTATCACTTGAATAACTAACAAAATATCAACAGAAACGCTTACCTTGTTCATCTTATCACTTTCAAGAACAATCTTAGCAGCCATATGCAAACGACCGCTGATGTCGAAAAGCTGAAACAGCTGGTTACTCGGATTGCCCTCAAGCTGATCGACGACATTCCAATTGTTGGCGTATTCCACCAAGGAGCCGAGACTGTTCCCACTCTTAGTACGGGTCAGCACTTTACCTCGGACCCGTTGTGTAACCACCGACGCCGCGGGACTCTTGTGGAGAGTAAGCTGAGTATCAGCGGCCGGGGTGACAATGGGCTTAGCAGAGGAAACCCCCTTACGGAATGCATCAGCGATGTTGGGTTGAGAAGAGCTACCCAGACCCTTCTGAGATGATGAAGGTTTGGTAACAACAACCTTCTTAGCCTTAGAAGAGGCGTCGGCAGGGGCCACAACCTTAGCACTAGGAGTGGAATCTTTGGAGGCAGGAGAACTATGGGTTCCGAGGGGGCCGAGATGGTGATATCCTCGGCTGGAGTTGGAGACGCAGTTGGAATTGGGGGAGTCAAAGGAATTTCAGGGGAAACATTGGGGTTCATAACGGAGGCAACAGGTTTGGTAGGAGGATCTAATGACGGAGTTATGTCAACGTCAGGAATAGAGGCTGTGGGTACATCCGGCCGAGGTGAGGTCTGAGTCAGCGCAGGAGGAGAGTCAACGCGAGCGGGACTAGGAGCTCGGGTATCTTCAGGGGGCGGAGGAGAAGGCAGCCGAGTTGTATGACTCGTCATACTCGGACTTCTTGGCTTGGCAGAGAGAGGAGCCTGCAAAAGCACAAAAAGTCGAATCAAAAGACAGAAAGAGAGAAGCAAGAAATACTAATGAAAATGAACTCACCCAGTAACTCGGGGCATAGTTTTACGCTTCGGAAGATGCTGGGCTGACTTCTTGGTTCGCTTCTTGGGAGAAGCTTCGGAGGGACCTATCGAGGCAGTGCGCTTCCTCGAGGTAGCAGGAGGTTGAGAGGCGAGAGGCTCGGCGTTGTGCACCTGACCGGTCTGATTAGCTGGGAAAGTAGAAGCCGGAAATGCATAAGAGATAGGCCTTGTGGCGACTACCTCAAGAATTTGGACGTCATCCGAGTCACCTTCCTCCCCGTGGGCCGAGGTCTTGCCATAGGCGCGAGCCGGAGCGACGTCCGACTTAGGAACGAACTCCTCCGAGTCAGGTTCCCCGCTGTCCGGGGTATTCCTATCTGCGGTCCACGGAAGAGCCAGAACCTCGGCATCCTTGATCTTTTGCTCTGCAAACCTCTACAAGAAAAGAAACAAAGTGGAGTTAGCAAAAGGAGTCACAAATGAAATTTGGAAGCAAATGCACATGCATAGATTTACCTCGGGAGGGGGATTCCCACGAGTGAATGGCTTCAGCCCCCATGTCCAGTCCTCCGACATATCAGTCCTGAAGATAGCTCGGACACGCTTGTAAATGAGATAGTTTTCGAGCTCAACCGTCGAAACTCGGTTGGGATCAAGAGGACCGCTCATGTAGCAGAGCTTGTGTGAGCGAAGCTGAAAAGGGAAAATCCGGCTGCTGACAAATGTGGTCATCAAATCCTCACCGCGGAGCCCGGCGCGGATCAACTCCTTCAGCCGAATCTCGAAGGCCTCGACCAAAGCATGGCTCTTCCGGGGATTGTAGTTCCAATTCGTCTTGGAAGGGGGGCCGATAGAAAAGGCAGGGAGCCGAATCTTGTCTTCCTTTCCAGTGTTTTTGACATATAAAAACAATCTATGCCACTTCTTGCAAGACTCGAGGCCAGCAACACGAGGGAACTCGGATTTTATCCGAGGTGTGATGGACGCGGCTCCACACTGGGTAAGCGATTTCTCAGAGGGATGAAGGTATTTGTCTGGAACAATGTTAGATCGGATTTGGAAGAATTTGGACCAAACGGGCACAGAAGGCCAAAGGCCGAAGTATCCCTCCGAGCCGAGATAAAAGCCGATAGGGAGGCGATGGCATTAGCCGGAAGATGATGCGGTTGTAGGCCGAAGTAATCAAGGAATGCCTTAGCAAAATCGCTAAGGGGAAGGCCGAACCAACGAGCAAAGTGGGACATGAAAACAACGTACTCGCCTTCGTTGAGTACAGGAGACGATTCACTGCCGGTAAGCGACAGCTTACCTCGGCAGGAATCCGACGAGTCCTAATTAGCCACTCAATCTCACGATGAGTGACGGAGGAACCCTGCCAGGAGCCCCGCTCTGGACCAGATGCTACGTCGTCGTCTTTGACGAGCGCGCCACTAACTGAACTCGACATAGGGTCGCCGGAGGAATCAACGGAAGAAGAACTAACGGCGGAGCAAGGCTTAGACGCGCAGGGCCCCGTCGTGGTTCTAAGCGAGGACGGCAGCGGAGCGGAAAAGAGCCGCCACGGGAAATCTAGAAACCAACAGATGCATATAGGGAGGGAGCCTAGCGATGGGACAATAGAGAAACTCACCGGCGACAGCGACGGAGCAAGCGCACGGCGATGAGGTCGACGGAGCAGAGGAACTAGGGCCTCGCCGTCAAATATATCAATGATGGCGCAACCGCAGGAGCACGAGCAGACGCACGGGCGCGAGGAGGAAGAAGAGCAACGGTGAGCGAAGGGGGAAAGTGAACCCTCTAGCCCCATGCCCCTCTTTATAACCGCGCAGCCCTGGCGGTAGTGGGATCGTGCGTGCGAGCGCTAACCGTGTAGATCGTGCGTGCGGCGGAACTGCTCGCGGCTGAGTGAAGCCACACCGAAGACCACACGACGCAGGAGAGGATCAGGCCCCCTGACTGATGCGGTACGCGAGGCGTCGCAACGCCGACGCGACAGGTGCAGTAATCACTGTAGCTTTTCAGTGGGCACTGTAGAGGAACAAAAAACTAGAGAAATAATGATGAGTGCTACACGTAGGACGAGGCGTGCACGAGAAGCTGCGCGGATACCTCGAATGGGAAAAAGTAACTCGGGGATGAGGAGAAATGAATATTGGGAAACTGATGTGGCCCGGCCGAGGTTACGAGCATGACCACAACAACTTCGGTGACTAATGTTGGGGAGGTGACCCCGGATAGGGTCAAGATAGGGGAAGATAAAAGGGGGTCTCCCTTGTATTATGTCGAGTTACTGTTTATATCAGCCGAGTCATGTAAAGCTCGGCCGAGATAAGCACGGCCATGACACCTACGGAAGGAGCAATACCTTACCCGGCTGACATACGAGTTAAGTCGGCCGAGTGAGCCCGAATAACTTGAATGCAGGTGAAGGCTGAGCCGAGTTATGCGAGATAGGGCCGAATAACCTGAAGCTTGCAGGAGAAGGAGGTGCCTATAGTCAAACCAAAGTCACGGGCTAGGAAGAATCTGGACACGGCCAAGCACAAAGGACAAGGAGCAGAGCTGCAGAAGGGCATAAGGAGGTCACGGAGGTGACAGTCATGGAGCCTGAGGCGCGCAGGTGGGGTTCTCTAGAACCTTGCCGTCATTAGAAGGGGGACACAGAAAGGAGGTCGCCGAGTTACTATATTGGGACAAGCATATTCCTCGAATATGCTTGCCACGTCAGCCCTAGAGGAGCCAAGGCACCCCTTTATAAGGGGAGGCGCGGGATCCAGAGGGGAGATCGATTCATTCAACGCCGTAAGGCTCATGTAGTTTTTCTCTTCTTCCTGCAATCAGCTCGAGGAGCACTTGTAGCCTAAGAGAGGATAAATAAAGATCTACATGTTAGTCATTTGTGTGTAGAAGTAACTACATCTTCCCTCCCCGGATCCCATTAGCATCCATTGGCCCCATACTTTAGCCTACCCATGGCATCTGCCATGCCACCACCACGACATCTCTTCTTTTGTCCATCGAATTGAGTCATATTGCATGGAGGTGCAAGCTGAGATTTTCCTTTGTCTTCATCTTTCTAGGTAGAAGTTGTTCCCTCATGGGGGTTTACAATCTGTTGATGCACTCCACCTTGTTTCCTTTGTTGAACTATGGAATAGATGGGGCATTGGATAGGGACATGATTATTTCCTTCACATAGGAAACAAGTAGCTTGAGATGTGGGGCATTGATTAGTTGGATGTTTCTCTTCACAATTTGGGCATTGATCTTCATGCTTTTTGGAAGTGTGATCCTTGTCTCCACAAATATTGCAAGCTTCGGTTCCTTCTATAATATCATCTTTGACATCAGTGTTGTCACAAACTCCTTGGGAAGGATTGTCTCCCATGTTAATCATTTGATTTGTCACCTTTTGCATCAATTGGGTTTGGGTTTCCAAAAACCATTGCATGGTTGGGTCTAACTCATTGTTGTTGGCTAAAAACTGAGTTGTCACTTGGTTCAGCTGGGTTTGGGTTACTATGAGTTCTCTCATGTTCGTCTCTTGGTTGTTGTTTTCACCATTCTTGATGTTGGGGTTTCTTGGAGTAGTCATCTTTTTGGGTTGGATTGGGATCAAAATAGGCAAAATATTTCCAAGGAAATAAATCTAATCACACACATCACAATTCTCACAGGTAATGTGCAAGCATCCACAAACAAACGTTCCACTCAAACAACAAGTTTCAAGCACATTTTTAGGCAACAAAATATTTTTGCTACACCACAATAGTTCGTGTGTTTGATTTAAACTAAATATGGTGGTCCAACTATATGGTTCACTTGAGATCCTTCCATTATTCTTTGTTGTTTCTTCTTGAATGAGATCATGGTTTCCTTGGAAAAAATCTTGTGTCTTGGTCACAAAACTTAAAAGGTGATGATGGTTCCTTCTAAGTTGTGTTCTGTTAGTCTTCAAGTCTTGAGTAATATTTCTTGTCTCACTTGTAGTCCTTAGTGATATCCAAGTTGAAGTCCTTGGTGAAAATAAATTTGAAGTCTTTGATGATGTTGAAGTTGAAGTCATTTGAGTTGGTGAAGCCCTTTGCTCATGGTTGAGGTCTTTGATCATCAAGTTGAAATAGAAGAGATGTAGAATCAAAACCAAAAGGTTGAGGAAAGAGTATACAAGATTGTTTGTAAATAAGTTTTGGAACAAATTCAACTCCTATTTTTCTAAGGGGTTCTGTCCAATCCTAGGGTTACAATCCTACAGGCAACACAGTGCTCTGATACCATCTGTAGAGGTCCCAACCTTTAATAATGTAGAGATCCATGTGTTTACAATGCTAGTCCCTGGATCAATAGCTAGCATCCACAATTAAGATGTAATATCAAGAAACAAAGGTCATATCACAACTTTATAACCAGGAATAAAATAATTTATTACATCTTACATAACTCATTTGGCTATCACATTACAATGTCGCAGAAATAACTATAGCATGGAGTCCATCATCTTCAAAGTGCCACAGGCAGTCATGTTGGTTGTAGACTTGTAATCCTAATCAACACACACTTCACTAACATCAAACAAACCTGCAACATAATAAGTTACAGCCACAAGGGTCAATACATTTGAATTGTATTGGCAAGTGATACTATGGTAGTATAGTGGAGTTTATCATCTATATGCATTTGGCTAGGTGGAGCTTAGGCTTGCTTTGCTCAAAATAGTTTTTCCTTATCATTTGAAAACACTAAGATTTTGCTTGTCAAAACCACCCAAGGAACCACCAATAGAAATTGGTGAACCTTCAAACCCTTGTTCAACCACAAGTTTTTACTTAGAAATTGGGATGAGGAGATTCTTGATAGCTTCCATGTCTTGATGCTCAAATTGTCCTTTGCTAGGGACATGGCTAAGTACTTAGATTTTACACTCTGCAGAGGTGGTGCACTTTCCCCACAAGACTTGGTTTCACCAAGACAAGATCTTTCAGAAGCCTTCCCTTAGACCAGAATGGACGCGTTCCAACCTATCATCCCCTACCACCAACTGTCCATTTGGCTAAGTTATTGAAACCTATATGATCCAGGCAGAGCCCATAATGCCAAGTGGCTGCACTTGAAGCTTCTCAACATTTGACATCTCAAATATCTTTGTTCCTAGGTGGCATTCCACAAGTGAGATACCAAGTTTTCCCCAGTATACTGAACTTGGTGATACCCAAGTTTTCCCCAGCATACTGGACTTGCATAACCACTCAACACAAACCATTCTTTCCATTCCACCCAGGTGATTCATTCACTTAGTTGTTTTATTAAACAAAAACACAAGTCCTTGACTTAGAAATATTCCATAGTATGATAATAATCCACCCTTGTTTTCTACTAGCTAAGCTAAGCATGATAGTAGTAGGAATCTTAACATAGGATAGTTCTACTAAGGTTTCATCTACTAGGATTTCCCATGGCATAGTTTATACTTAGCAAAATTCCATGCAAGTCCTACATAGAAATATCACTAATGCATAGTGAAAATAATGGGACAAAGTATGAAGCATCGCTTGCCTTTTTGGTAGATAATATAAGTTCACTCCTTGATCTTGCAATAGTCACACCCTTCAAATTCCACTACAATTCAATCAAGCAAGCAAATATTCAATCTACCATTCAAGCAATCATCACACAGAATAACAAAACAAAGCAATGCATGCAAGCATTGCAAAGATTGGTTTATTTGGAAAAGGGGTTTCTATTAGGTTATAAACATTTTGAAACACTTACTTGTCATTTATAAAAGGGGCAAGATCATTTATAAATGTGGTAAAACCATAGGATATCAAGTTAGTGAAAATGGCTATTTAAATCATTTTTGTTTTTCTAGAAATGATTTAAATCAAAGTAATATTTTCTAGTGTTTGCCAAATATAGTTTTAATACCAATGTTAGTGTTTTAAGGTCAAGTGCTTTAACATTGAAACCATTTGCAAAAGGTTTTACCTATAAACCATTTTTATACCAAATCAATATTTTATGTTGTTGAAAATGCCTTTAGCAAAGTAATAACTTTTATAGGGTTCACAAAATATATTTTAAATCATAAAACTTTGTGTTTAGAGTCAGAGAGTTTAATCCAAATAATTTCCCAAAGATTTTCTCCAAAAAGTATTTTTAACATATAAACAACATTTTTATTTGACTAGAAATGTTCTAAACCAAAGATTTATTCTTTTGTCTCACAAAATATGTTTTTGAATCCACAAGTTGGTTTCTATGGTCAGTAGGTTCAAAACAATCCATTTTCCAAATATTTTACTTTAAAAACATTCCTAGAATAAATTTTATATTCAAATTATTCCTACACAAGTTTCTGCAAAAATAACTAAGTTTCCAGAAGCAAATCACTAAACAAAGTGAATGGTTGGATAGTACTTGGTCTGCTGATTCCATTGATATAAAATTTGCAAAATTTGGACGTGTGGATTGAAAGTTATGAATTTTGCAAGTTTGAATAACTAATAGAACATTTTCTGGTTTTTATAACAGCTCTAGGCCACGCGTCCTGTTCTGATTGGTTGAAAACGATTCGCACGGATCAAGCGATGCGGGCCGTAGGATCTAATGTGGATCGTGCGGTACAGAGACAACCATACCTCTTCGATAAGTGGATCTATCCTACTCGTTGGATCAGCATCTAATGGTTCCTAGCAACTAGCCAAAGTCGGGCGGCGCTGGCGCGGCGACGAGTGGCGGCGTGCGGTCAGACGGAGGTGTTCTCGGCGATTCTGGAAGAAAGAGAGGGAGAGGGGTTGCTCACTGGGTTCGCCGCGATGTGCTGAATCTCGAGGTGGTCGTGGGAGAGCAGGGGGCGCACGGGGTCGTTGTCAATCCTTCGCCGGAGTTTGCATCGTCGTCGGGTATGCTCTGTCGTCGACGGAGACGAGGCTTGGAGGCACGCTAAGGAAAGAGGGAAGTACCGTTAGGTTCGCACGGGAAGTGCGAGCATGTGAGCATCACATAGAGGTGAAAGGGAGGTCTGGGCTCACCAGTAGATGCCGCCAGAGTTGGAGCTGGAGGTGGTGGCGTGTTGGTGTCGTCGGAGGCGACGTTCTGGGGCACGCGCGAGCAAGCTACCGCTACTGGAAGGCACGCCTGGTGCTGGAGAGCATGCTCGTGTGCTCCAGAGGCAGTGTGTCACATCCCAAGATTTTCCAAATCTTGTAATGTGAAAATAAATTAATAAAATAAAACCTTGTTTGAATTTCAGAGCCAGAAGAAACTTTTTGAATTTAAATGGAACCTCAAACCCATTTGAATTGAATAAAATCCTAAAAGGATTTAAAAAAATAAACATTTTAAATAAAGGAAAATAAAATATTTTGGAAATAATATTTTGGATCTTTAAAAATAAAAGATTTAGTATTCAAAAGAAAAGATGGATTTTTTAAATAAAAGATTATTTTATAAAGCCAAATTAAACCTTGGCCAAGCTTTGGAATTAAAAACATTTTAATCTAAATAAAATTAGCAAAGGTTTATTTAAAACAAATTAATAAGGGTTTATTATCCAAGTTTTATTAATAAAGGCTCTATCATTTATAAACCATCAAGGACTTATTTGTTTAATTTAATAAAGTTTCCAAGTATTTAATATTTCCAAATAAAACCTACTGATTGGGCTTTGAAAATATCTAGGTTTCAAATAAAGATTTTATTAATGGAATCAAACTCTATTTTTGATCTAATAACTAAGGCCCATTTTAATTAATTAATAATGGACCCTAAAATAAGAGATTATTATGTTTTAAAACAAATCCTCCAAATATTCTTTAATTCCAATTAAACCTACTGATTTAAATTTGAAAAGTGTTATCAAATGAAATTTTTATTAAATAAATCAAACCATGTTAAGTAAATAAAGTTCCATTTTATTTAATTAAAGATTGGATTAATAAAGTTTTTATTATTTTATTTTGGGCTTTTGACCATATTACTAAACAGAACTAATTTCAATATTACAAAATTTGAAGTGTTGTTTGAATCGATTTGGTTGATGTTTGTTTGATTGGAAATTCAAAACAGAAAATAAAATAGAAAAGGAAAAGAACATAGAATAAAAAAAATAAGAAAGGAATCGACCCAACCCAACAGCCCAGCAGCAGCCCACCTAGCCCATCTACTCTCTCCCCGAACCGTTTTCCACACCGCTGAAACAACCCGCAAAGCAACTGACTAGTGGACCCTTCCCCTCGTTTCTTTTCCCACTGACAGGTAGACCCCACCGCTCCTGTTCTTCTCTCACACCCGCGCGACCCCTTCTTCCTCCCTCGTCGCCGTTTCCTGCAGTGATTCCGCGGACTTAATTCGTCATAATGCCGCCACCATTACTCGCCTTGACTGTGCTCGATAAAACGCCAGCTCCTTTCCTTCCGTTCCCCTCAGACGCCAACCTTTCGTCGCCACCAGGCCGCTCCAATTTCCCCTCAAACTCCGCTGTCTCCGACGAGCTCATATCTCCGATTGCGGCCAACACACACCACCCCAATCCTCCCTGAGCACACTTACAGCTTCCCCACTCCCAGACAAACCTCCCTGTGCTCTTCGTTCGACCGCGAGCGCCCCAAAACACCGTCCTCGACAAACTCCGAGCACCGCCGCGTCTGCCTCCGACTCCGGCGCGTTCCCCAGGTGAAATCCGACCGCCCCTCTACTCCTCGATCACGCGAGCATCTTCTCCTTGGTCTTACGCACCTGACCATGCTCCTGTCTTGCCCCCGCGTGATCTACAGCATCGCCGTCGACCACGAACAGAGCCGTCCGACGCCAGCTCTAACTCCGGCGAGCAATCTAGGACAACTCTGTGCGCCCCTTCGACCGAAGCGAGCAGGTTGAGCATCCCCGTGCCTCGACGATCACTGTAAGCCACTCCTCCCTCTCTCTCGCTTCCTGTGTTAGCCGGAACTCCACCGCCAGAGCACCGCCGCCGTCTGCCGCCGCGCAGCGCCGCCCATCTGTGACCAGGCAGTAATAGCCGTTAGATCTGGATCGAACGAATCAGATAGATTACTTAAACACCGAAGGGGTATGTCCTCTGGACCACTCGATCTAACTAGATCCAACGCCCCACAGTCGCGATCCAACCGAACCGGTATGGACCAATAGGAACACGACGCGTGGCACTAGATCTGTTTAAAAGAAGTTTGAAAAACAGATTTAATTGCAAACTTCAAACCTTTGTAACTTTCAAACCACACGTCCAAAAATTATAAATTTTATATCAATGGATTCAGGAAAGCAAGCCCTAGCCAACCATGGCCTTAGTTTATAAAATAGTATCTGTTAGCTTGCTTGATTTTGCAGAATCTTTTGAGAGCTTGATTAGAGTAGAAAAATTGTTTAAAATTGATTTTTGGATTAAATCTTTTGCAAATTAGTTTATTGTGAACCTACTGACCCTAGGAACCAACCCATGGTTTTGAAAATGAATTTGGAAAAGATTAGAATGGATTAATTGGTTTAGTCCATTTCTAGCTAAATAAAACTATTGATTTGCTTATGAAAATGATTTTGAGTAAAGAACTTTGGAGAAAATATTTTGGATCAAACCTACTAACCATAGATACCAAGCTTTGAGAAACAACAACTTATTTAGTGAAACCACTTAAGGTTGTGGTATTGAGAATAATAATTTTCACCACTTAAAATGAAGAAAGGATTTAAAAATGGGTTTTTAAACAAAACCCTCTTGCTAATGACTTTGCCATTTTGGTAAATGGCCAATTTGGACCTTACAAAGTTAACAAGCCTAGTAGAGACCACCTTTGCAATTAGGACCATCTCTTGCATGCTTGCATGCATGATTTAAAACCCATAGTTTTATGTGTGTATGAAATGTGTTTGTTTGATTATTTGGAATGCTAGTTGATTGGTGTTTTGCTTGCTTGATTGTAGTGAAATTAGCAAAGTGTGAGACTAGCAAGATCAAGGAGAGAACCACCATTCCCTACCAAAAAGGCAAGTTACACTATCATACAAAAGACCTACTATTTTCATTATACTTAGTGGATTTTGTAAACATGCATGAAAATGTTTTATACTTATGCTATGCTAATCCTAATAGGATTCCCTTTACACTCCTTAGTAAAAATATTGAAGTTGTACATGCTTAGCCATGCTATGTTTTGAAAAGAGATACATGTTGAGATTTTACAAAGGTTGAGAAAAAGACTTGTGTTTTACATAATAAAACAAGGACACAATGAACCACCTAGGTGGTGGACACTTTATGTTTTGGAGAAGGTGGCAACAAAAGGAACCATGTCTATGGCAATCACTTTGTGTTGTGATCCAAATGAAAACCACCTAGGAAACTTAGAGATTAAACATGTTTCTCCAATTGTGGCTTTCGTGTACAACCACATGCTATTATGGCTCTGGCTTAGTCAATTACATTAGGAAGACCCATACATTGTCTTTAGTTACTGGACATGGGGATCTGGAATGCTTCATGGGGGCTGAAGACAAAGCTAGCAATGATGTATGGGAGGACCTTTTGGAAAGACTTCGTCACATTCTCAATCTGCCAGTACTCCATCTTGGTGAGCACTAATCCAGTAGGCCACTGGTGGCAAAAGGATGGGATTGTGACATGTGGGTAAAGTGTACTCCTTCTGCATAAGTAAATAAAATCTAAGTACTTAGCCGTGTCCCCGGTTATGGACAATACTGAGCAACTAAAGTTTGAACTATGGGAGATCTCGACATTCCAACTTCTAATATAAAAACTTGATGCCCTTGTGTGTCTACCAAGGAATTCAAAGAGATTTTGTTAAGCTTGTTGCACTTGGGGTTACCAAGGTGCTCAAGAGCATGATGTACTTGGGGTTACCAAGGAACTCATGATTTTTGATAAAACTTGTTGCACTTGGGGTTACCAAGGTGCTCAAGAGATTTTGACAAGGATTTGAACACTTGAGTTTCTACCAAGGAGTTCAAGGAACTTGGAAAAGAAATTTGACAATGGACTTTAAAACCCTTTTGAAAAGATAGGATAAAATATTGCTTTATGCCAATAAGCCTTAAACTCTACTTAGCCAAATATGCATATAATGATAGGATCCACTCATATTATACATAGAAGTGAAGCTTGCCAATACAATTCAAAATGTATTGACCCTTGTGGCTGTAACTTGTAATGTTGCAGGTTGATTGTTTTAAATGAAGATTGTTTGATTGACTAGGACTACAAAGTCTACAACCAACATCTGCCTGTGGCACTTTGAAGATGAAGGACCCATGACTATAATTATTCCGCTGCAATGTATTATAATAGCCAAATGAGCTATGTTTGATGTAATAAACTTATATTATTCCTGGTTATAAATTTATATTATGACCTTTGTATCTTGATATTACATCTTAACTGTGGATGCTAGCTATTGATCCAGGGACTAGCATTGTAAACACAGGAGGAACCTAACTTATTGGGTTGGGACCTCTACAGATGGTATCAGAGCATTGTGTTGCCTGTAGGATTTGTAAACCCTAGGATTGGACAAAAACCCTTAGAAAAATAGGAGTTGTATTTTGTTCCAAAACTTATTTACAAAAAAACACTTGTAAACTCTTTCCTCAACCATTTTGATTTTAACTCTACTTCTCTTCTATTTCAACTTGATGGAAAAACCTACCCCAAGACCAAAGACTTCATCATATGCAAAGGACTTCTTCAACATCTTCAACTCTAATGACTTCAACATCTTCAACTCTAATGACTTCAACATCTTCAACTCTAATGACTTCAACATCTTCAGCATGTTCACCAAGGATTTCCAACTTGGAAACTACTAAGGACCACAAGTGAAACAAGGAAATCTTGCTCAAAATTTAGAGACTGAGGGAATGCAAAATAAGAAGAAGCCATCAACAACTTTGAAATATTGCAACCAAGAGTTTCCTCAAGGAGACCATGATCCCATACAAGAAGAATCATGAAGGAAGGAAAGAACACAAGTGAACCATATAGATAGACCACCATAATTTAGTTAAGACAAACCACCAACTTATGTGGTGTAACAAAAATATTTTGTTGCCTAAGTAAGTAATTGAACTTTGTTGTTTGAGTGAAAAGTTTGTTTGTGATTGCATGCACATTGTTTGTGTGAATTGTGATGTGTGTGATTAGAAACAATTCTTTAGAAGTATCTTGCTTATTTTAAACTCCCTTCAAACCCAAACAGATGACTACTCCAAAGGACTCCAAGGTTGATGACACCAACACCAACCAAGCTGATGGCATGAAAGAGCTCATAGCAACCCAACACCAGTTGAACCAACTAACAGCTCAGTTCCTAGTCAACAATAGTGATAAGGATCCGGCACTGCAAAGGTTTTTGGAAGAGCAGTCTCAAATGATGCTTAAGGTGACTAATCAAATGATTAGCATGGAAGAAAACTATCCAAAGAGAATGTATGATAACAAGGATGAAAAGAATATTGTTCTAGATGGAGCCCCAGCTTGCATTATTTGTGGAGACAAGGATCATACTTCCAAGGAGCATGAAGGACAATGCCCCCATTGTGAAGAAGATCATCCTGTTGGACAATGTCCTACCTCTCAAGCTACTTACTACCTTTGTGAAGGAAGTGATCATACTCCAGGTCTATGTCCTATCTATGCCATGGTGGAACAAAGGATACAAGAAGGATCCAAGTATACCAAAGGAAAAGGACCACTCCTACATCCAAACAAGACAACCCAATTCAAAGGATCAAGGAAAATCAAGAAGCCCAAGCAGGACATGAGCCTTGTGCAATGTCGTAAATGTAGGGAAATGGGACACTACTACAGTGGATGCCCAGAGAACAAGAAGAATAAAGAGATTGACCAAGTGTGGTGCAACAACTGCAAGGAACCAGGTCACTATGTAGCAACTTGCCCACAAGAGCAACGCAAAGAACTCAAGGACATTAATTGTTTCAACTGCAAGAATCCAGGACATTATGCAAGCAACTGTCCAGAAAGAATGAAAAACAAGTTGAACAAGCCTATGGAGAAACTCAACTTTGGCCCATGAGTCAAGTATAGAAATAAAGCAAAAGTTTGCTTAGAGAAGTTTTCCAGGACCCAAGAAGACCAATATGTAATTTTTGTTTGAAGATTTTTAAGGGTGGTAGTACCCTAGTTGTTTTGAACTTGCTTGTAACCCCAGCCTTCCCAAATCTCGGGACGAGATTTATTTTAAGGGTGGTAGCCTGTCACATCCCAAGATTTTCCAAATCTTGTAATGTGAAAATAAATTAATAAAATAAAACCTTGTTTGAATTTCAGAGCCAGAAGAAACTTTTTGAATTTAAATGGAACCTCAAACCCATTTGAATTAAATAAAATCCTAAAAGGATTTAAAAAGATAAACATTTTAAATAAAGGAAAATAAAATATTTTGGAAATAATATTTTGGATCTTTAAAAATAAAAGATTTAGTATTCAAAAGAAAAGATGGATTTTTTAAATAAAAGATTATTTTATAAAGCCAAATTAAACCTTGGCCAAGCTTTGGAATTAAAAACATTTTAATCTAAATAAAATTAGCAAAGGTTTATTTAAAACAAATTAATAAGGGTTTATTATCCAAGTTTTATTAATAAAGGCTCTATCATTTATAAACCATCAAGGACTTATTTGTTTAATTTAATAAAGTTTCCAAGTATTTAATATTTCCAAATAAAACCTACTGATTGGGCTTTGAAAATATCTAGGTTTCAAATAAAGATTTTATTAATGGAATCAAACTCTATTTTTGATTTAATAACTAAGGCCCATTTTAATTAATTAATAATGGACCCTAAAATAAGAGATTATTATGTTTTAAAACAAATCCTCCAAATATTCTTTAATTCCAATTAAACCTACTGATTTAAATTTGAAAAGTGTTATCAAATGAAATTTTTATTAAATAAATCAAACCATGTTAAGTAAATAAAGTTCCATTTTATTTAATTAAAGATTGGATTAATAAAGTTTTTATTATTTTATTTTGGGCTTTTGACCATATTACTAAACAGAACTAATTTCAATATTACAAAATTTGAAGTGTTGTTTGAATCGATTTGGTTGATGTTTGTTTGATTGGAAATTCATAACAGAAAATAAAATAGAAAAGGAAAAGAACACAGAATAAAAAAAATAAGAAAGGAATCGACCCAACCCAACAGCCCAGCAGCAGCCCACCTAGCCCATCTACTCTCTCCCCGAACCGTTTTCCACACCGCTGAAACAACCCGCAAAGCAACTGACTAGTGGACCCTTCCCCTCGTTTCTTTTCCCACTGACAGGTAGACCCCACCGCTCCTGTTCTTCTCT
This sequence comes from Avena sativa, assembly GCA_916181665.1. Classification (NCBI taxonomy): domain Eukaryota; kingdom Viridiplantae; phylum Streptophyta; class Magnoliopsida; order Poales; family Poaceae; genus Avena; species Avena sativa. Next base: position 362,458,549 of record OV702284.1, on the reverse strand, counting down.
CACACCCGCGCGACCCCTTCTTCCTTCCTCGTCGCCGTTTCCTGCAGTGATTCCGCGGACATAATTCGTCATAATGCCGCCACCATTACTCGCCTTGACTGTGCTCGATAAAACGCCAGCTCCTTTCCTTCCGTTCCCCTCAGACGCTAACCTTTCGTCGCCACCAGGCCGCTCCAATTTCCCCTCAAACTCCGCTGTCTCCGACGAGCTCCTATCTCCGATTGCGGCCAACACACACCAACCCAATCCTCCCTGAGCACACTTACAGCTTCCCCACTCCCAGACAAACCTCCCTGTGCTCTTCGTTCGACCGCGAGTGCCCCAAAACACCGTCCTCGACAAACTCCGAGCACCGCCGCGTCTGCCTCCGACTCCAGCGCGTTCCCCAGGTGAAATCCGACTGCCCCTCTGCTCCTCGATCACGCGAGCATCTTCTCCTTGGTCTTACGCACCTGACCATGCTCCTGTCTTGCCCCCGCGTGATCTACAGCATCGCCGTCGACCACTAACAGAGCCGTCCGACGCCAGCTCTAACTCCGGCGAGCAATCTAGGACAACTCCGTGCGCCCCTTCGACCGAAGCGAGCAGGTTGAGCATCCCCGTGCCTCGACGATCACTGTAAGCCACTCCTCCCTCTCTCTCGCTTCCTGTGTTAGCCGGAACTCCACCGCCAGAGCGCCGCCGCCGTCTGCCGCCGCGCAGCGCCGCCCATCTGTGACCAGGCAGTAATAGCCGTTAGATCTGGATCGAACGAATCGGATAGATTACTTAAACACCGAAGGGGTATGTCCTCTGGACCACTCGATCTAACTATATCCAACGCCCCACAGCCGCGATCCAACCGAACCGGTATGGACCAATAGGAACACGACGCGTGGCACTAGATCTGTTTAAAAGAAGTTTGAAAAACAGATTTAATTGCAAACTTCAAACCTTTGTAACTTTCAAACCACACGTCCAAAAATTATAAATTTTATATCAATGGATTCAGAAAAGCAAGCCCTAGCCAACCATGGCCTTAGTTTAGAAAATAGTATCTGTTAGCTTGCTTGATTTTGCAGAATCTTTTGAGAGCTTGATTAGAGTAGAAAAATTGTTTAAAATTGATTTTTGGATTAAATCTTTTGCAAATTAGTTTATTGTGAACCTACTGACCCTAGGAACCAACCCATGGTTTTGAAAATGAATTTGGAAAAGATTAGAATGGATTAATTGGTTTAGTCCATTTCTAGCTAAATAAAACTATTGATTTGCTTATGAAAATGATTTTGAGTAAAGAACTTTGGAGAAAATATTTTGGATCAAACCTACTAACCATAGATACCAAGCTTTGAGAAACAACAACTTATTTAGTGAAACCACTTAAGGTTGTGGTATTGAGAATAATAATTTTCACCACTTAAAATGAAGAAAGGATTTAAAAATGGGTTTTTAAACAAAACCCTCTTGCTAATGACTTTGCCATTTTGGTAAATGACAAATTTGGACCTTACAAAGTTAACAAGCCTAGTAGAGACCACCTTTGCAATTAGGACCATCTCTTGCATGCTTGCATGCATGATTTAAAACCCATAGTTTTATGTGTGTATGAAATGTGTTTGTTTGATTATTTGGAATGCTAGTTGATTGGTGTTTTGCTTGCTTGATTGTAGTGAAATTAGCAAAGTGTGAGACTAGCAAGATCAAGGAGAGAACCACCATTCCCTACCAAAAAGGAAAGTTACACTATCATACAAAAGACCTACTATTTTCATTATACTTAGTGGATTTTGTAAACATGCATGAAAATGTTTTATACTTATGCTATGCTAATCCTAATAGGATTCCCTTTACACTCCTTAGTAAAAATATTGAAGTTGTACATGCTTAGCCATGCTATGTTTTGAAAAGAGATACATGTTGAGATTTTACAAAGGTTGAGAAAAAGACTTGTGTTTTACATAATAAAACAAGGACTCAATGAACCACCTAGGTGGTGGACACTTTATGTTTTGGAGAAGGTGGCAACAAAAGGAACCATGTCTATGGCAATCACTTTGTGTTGTGCTCCAAATGAAAACCACCTAGGAAACTTAGAGATTAAACATGTTTCTCCAATTGTGGCTTTCGTGTACAACCACATGCTATTATGGCTCTGGCTTAGTCAATTACATTAGGAAGACCCATACATTGTCTTTAGTTACTGGACATGGGGATCTGGAATGCTTCATGGGGGCTGAAGACAAAGCTAGCAATGATGTATGGGAGGACCTTTTGGAAAGACTTCGTCACATTCTCAATCTGCCAGTACTCCATCTTGGTGAGCACTAATCCAGTAGGCCACTGGTGGCAAAAGGATGGGATTGTGACATGTGGGTAAAGTGTACTCCTTCTGCATAAGTAAATAAAATCTAAGTACTTAGCCGTGTCCCCGGTTATGGACAATACTGAGCAACTAAAGTTTGAACTATGGGAGATCTCGACATTCCAACTTCTAATATAAAAACTTGATGCCCTTGTGTGTCTACCAAGGAATTCAAAGAGATTTTGTTAAGCTTGTTGCACTTGGGGTTACCAAGGTGCTCAAGAGCATGATGTACTTGGGGTTACCAAGGAACTCATGAGTTTTGATAAAACTTGTTGCACTTGGGGTTACCAAGGTGCTCAAGAGATTTTGACAAGGATTTGAACACTTGAGTTTCTACCAAGGAGTTCAAGGAACTTGGAAAAGAAATTTGACAATGGACTTTAAAACCCTTTTGAAAAGATAGGATAAAATATTGCTTTATGCCAATAAGCCTTAAACTCTACTTAGCCAAATATGCATATAATGATAGGATCCACTCATATTATACATAGAAGTGAAGCTTGCCAATACAATTCAAAATGTATTGACCCTTGTGGCTGTAACTTGTAATGTTGCAGGTTGATTGTTTTAAATGAAGATTGTTTGATTGACTAGGACTACAAAGTCTACAACCAACATCTGCCTGTGGCACTTTGAAGATGAAGGACCCATGACTATAATTATTCCGCTGCAATGTATTATAATAGCCAAATGAGCTATGTTTGATGTAATAAACTTATATTATTCCTGGTTATAAATTTATATTATGACCTTTGTATCTTGATATTACATCTTAACTGTGGATGCTAGCTATTGATCCAGGGACTAGCATTGTAAACACAGGAGGAACCTAACTTATTGGGTTGGGACCTCTACAGAGTGGGATTGGCTGGCTTCGCCGGAATTCGAGCGGAACCTCGTCGGAGCCGGTGAGGTTGCAACGAGCAATTAGGGTAGCCCTGGGGCGGAGACGAGCTGGGAACAGAGGGGAAATGGGGAGAAGAGGCGGGCGCTAAATCGAGCATGGTCGCGAGCATTAATCGTTGAGCCATCACGGTGATTTTACGCCGAGGAGTTAACGGCAGAAACGGCCGGGAGGGGCGTGGTCAGCGGACAGGTGAGGGAGACGATGACCTGGCGATGGGGCATGGCGTTAGCGAGTGATAGAGAGGAGGAGTGGGACCTAGAAGTCAGCGACTGAGTGGGTGAGTTTCTGAGTAGAAAACGGTTCGGGGGAGGGAAAGAAGGTGGGCTGCGCTCCTGGGCTAGGTTGGGCCTGCTGTCTAGGCTGTCTTTGTTTATTTATTTTTGTTGTGCTTCCCTTTTTATTTTTCCATTTCTAATATTCTGTTTAATCATTTCAAACAACTATTTGAATTCGAACTTCAACCAAACTTTGTGTATATTCAAATACTGATTAATAATACATTCTAAAGTCAATTTTAAAATAATTCTTTTATTCTTTTTAGGGTATATTAATTATTTAAAATAGGCCTTTGTCTTAATTCAAACATTTTTAAATATAATTTCAATTCTCATTTGAACTCAAATTTTTACCAAACCTTTTTTAGTAGGTTTTATTTATTTATTAGGATGTCAAATAATTCTCTTTGAATTGTTTGGAGTATTTTTAATATGATTTATTAATCATTTAATTTGGGTATTTGTCTTTATTCTAATGAAATCAAATATGGTTTTAATTCCATAAATTTTATTTAGAAGATTTCTTTGATCCCATTTAAGTTAATTAAATAACTTTTATTCCACTTGGGTAAATTCCAAATATTATTCTCCCATGATTTAATTAATCATTCTTATTAGGGATTTTGTCTTCATCAAAATAGGAATAGAATTTGGTTAATGCCATTTTTTTTAAATCTCTATCCTTTTATTTGGATTTGGATTATAACTATTCCATTTGCTTATGGATTAGGCTAAGATTTAATTTGGCCTTTAAATATTCCTTATTTAATACTTTATCTTATAAAATCCATATTTTTTTATTTATAGATCCAAAGTTGGTGATTCCAATTTGTAAAATCTTATTTAATATTTATTTATCCTTTTAAATACCTTTAAGATTATTTTCTCACCATTTGGTATGGATTTTAGATAGGAGCTTTATTAGCATTGGAAATTCAATTTCCTAATCTTATTAAATTCATAAGATTTTATCTATGGCTCCAAATTAAGTGAAACCAATTCATATGGTTTTATAATATTTCTATTTGTAATTCTTGATCATTTGTAAATGTTTGTTGACCAATTTTTATATGGATCAAATCCATAGGCTTAGAGATAGCTTGGAAATGTTTTTCTCCCATTAGGGTTTTAGGGTTTTGGTTTATTTTCCAAGTGTTTAAATTTCGAGATGCATTTATGAAGAATGCATTTCACTTGATTTGAATTTAGTTGGATTCAAACATTACTCAAGTTTTGTTCAAGATGGGATTTTAGGTTTCCATTTAGAAACAAAAAGTTTGTTTTCACTCTAAATTATTTATTTTTCACATTACAAAATTTGGAAAATTTTGGGATGTGACATAGTGGGTTCATGCCTCTATTGAATCTGGGGAAGTGACATAAATCTCTAAGGTTGTAGATGTGCTGTTGCTACTAGGGAGAAAACAACAATATTTTGTTCATGGAACAATTGTATTATTTACTTTACACACATTGCTTAATGCAGTTATCCGTTGCTTGCAACTTAATACTAGAGGGGGCTCGGATGATAACCTGAAGGTGGATTACTAGTCATAGATGCAGTTGGATGGCGGTCTATGTATATTTTTGTAATGCCCAATCAAATCTCATAGGATCATGAATGTCTAGTATTCCATTGATATGCCTTGCTCAGTCATGTCAATTGCCCCGCTGTAATTTGTTTACCCAGCATGTTATGTTATTTATCTTAAGGAGAACACCTCTAGTGAACTGTGGACCCCGGTCCAATCTTTACCATTGTTACATCATCTACTGTTACTGTTTACTTTCTGCAAGCAACCATTACTTTCCACACCATAGGTTTAATCCTTTGTTTTCAAAAAACTAGTGAGATTGATAACCTCACTATAAGTTGGGGCAAAGTCTTGAGTTTGTGTTGTGCAGGTTTCCAAGTTGCTAGCAACACCTTGGAGTCGTTTCCTTGCTCCTACTGGTTTGATAACCTTGGTTTCATAACTGAGGGGAAACTTACTACTGTGCTCATCATACCTTCCTCTTGGGGTTTCCCAACGAATCTCTATAGTGATCTGAGCTCATCAATGCTTATGATAGGGGCAATGAGAGATAAAATCTAACAATTACCATAATTTTTGGAAGCTCTTTATGAAACTTGAAATCCCTGCTTCCCTTTGAAGGGTCTTTCTTCCACTTTTATATTGAGTCTCCACCTTATATCTTGAGGCACCAATTAAGAGAGCATAGTTGTCATTCTTAGTTCTATGTGCATTGTCCCAAAACTTATTGATTGATTCATAATGTTGATATTGCTTGTTCTTGAACTATTTGTATCTAGTCACCCTTATGAACTTTGAAGGTGTCCTATGCATTTATGTTTTTCTACTCCATGAGGGACAAGCTGAATTCCACTATGATATGTTTTCTATATGTGAAACAAACAAACATCTTTCAATGCATTATTGTTCATGAATCTTTGTTTGTATCATTTCATGTTGCAACATAGTTACTATGTCTTATTGTTAGAACTTCATCTTTCATGCTCATGTTTAGAGTACTTTGATCCCAGCTTTCAATGCTTATAAATGGTTTGATAATGATTGTGATGGTGCATGTCACCTCAAAAATTATTCTTTTTATCACTTACCTACTCGAGGACAAGCGGGAGTTAAGCTTGGGGATGCTTGATACGTTGTAAACGTATCTATGATTTTTGATGTTCCATGCTTGTTTAGTATCCACTTTGCTTTTCTTTGTCTACACTTTGAGGTATTTTTATACATTTTCTTAGACTAACCTATTAACAAGATGTCGTAGTGCCAGTTGCATGTTTTTAGCGGTTTTTGGTTTTAGAAAAGCTAGTAAGGAAATATTCTTGGAATTGGACGGGACAAAATCCCAAGTCAATATTTTACCGAGGAGAACACGGAGACCGAAGGGTAGCCGGAGGGAATCCACAGGGTGCCCACACGCCCCCCACGCGCCGGCCCACCCTGGGCCACGCCAGGGCAGGGTGTGCCCCCCTGTCCTCCCTCCTGCTCTACCTCTTCGCCTATATAAGCCCCTCGATGCCAAAACCCTAAGTACCCAATCAGATCTCCATGAAATAGTCCATAGCCGCCTCCACCATCGTCCCTAGATCGGGTGGGGGATCTGAAGCTCTTCCCGACACCCTTCCGGAGGGGAGAGATCATCTCGGAGGCCTTCTACATCACCATGCCAGCCTCCGGTATGATGCGTGATTAGTTCACCCTTGGACTATGGCTCCATACAGTAGCTAGATGGTTGTTTCTCCTCCTTTGTGCTATCATGTTTAGATATTGCGAGCTCCGTTCATGATCAAGATAATCTATTTGTAATCATACATGTTGTGTTTGCGGGGATCCGATGGATATTGAGATTACTATGTCAGATTGATTATTGATTCTATCATATCTTCTTGATTATGGATTCTATCATGTCTGTGTTGTTTGAGATCTTGCATGCTCTCCGTTTCTGGTAGCTATCTTGGCCAAGTAGATGCTTGTGACTCCAAGAGGGAGTATTTATGCTCGATAGTGGGTTCATTCCTCTATTGAATCTGGGGAATGATAGAAATATCTAAGGTTGTAGATGTGTTGTTGCTACTAGGGAGAAAACAACAATCTTTTGTTCATGGAACAATTGTATTGTTTACTTTACACACATTTCTTAATGCAGTTATTCGTTACTTGCAACTTAATACTGGAGGGGGTTCGGATGATTACTTGAAGGTGGATTACTAGTCATAGATGCAGTTGGATGGCGGTCTTTGTATATTGCTGTAATGCCCAATCAAATCTCATAGGATCATGAATGTCTAGTATTGCATTGTTATTCCTTGCTCAGTCCTGTCAATTGCCCCACTTTAATTTGTTTACCCAGCATGTTATGTTATTTATCGTAAGGAGAACACCTCTAGTGAACTGTGGACCCCGGTCCAATCTTTACCATTGTTACATTATCTATTGTTACTGTTTACTTTCTGCAAGCAACCATTACCTTCCACACCATACGTTTAAGCCTTTGTTTTCAGCAAACCAGTGAGATTGACAACCTCACTGCAAGTTGGGGCAAAGTTGGTGTGTTACACCATTCCAAGTATATTCTTGTTTTCATCTATCTTCAAATTAAAAAGTATTTTGTTATATGAAAACTTAGTGATTAAATCTCTCATGAACTTGATGTCACACTTTACTTATCTTGCCCCTAATAAACTTGAACCATTGTGTCATCTATGTTGTATATGCTTGCACTTATACGCTGGAATTAGCAAAACCGTGTTGTCACGGGGAACGCTTTCAACATTGCACTTGTACTTTGTACAAAGTTGATATCATGCTCTTTTATCTATGGATGTCGTCGGTGTGAAATGAAAGGGGGGCTTGTAAGTCCATGGAGTTATGTATGTGTGTTAGAGAAACGCATGGGCCGCTAGCCTAATCCATGCCTAATCATGGTGGAAACTTGCAGTATCACCATAATGACATCTATGAAGCTTTCTTCTTATAAAAAAAGAGACACATTGAAAAGAGGAAAGAGATAAAAAGGCACCATTTTCCCATGGTAAATAACAAGATTGCTGAGATGCTCATTGTCTGCTTGCCTTGTCATTTTGATTATGGGATAGCTCATGTATCATGTGCAAGGGGTACCCCGTTGGCGGTTCTCTATGATACACATGTACTTACTATGACAAGAACTTACAGGTGACTAAAGTTGAGTAGCATGAGGAGCGGCCCTCGTATTAAAGGGACATGAGATTGCCAACTTATACTTTGTCAAGCATATACTCCATAGTTTGTTCACTTTAACCTTAATCAATTCAAATGCTTATGATAGGGGCAATGAGAGCTGAAAGCTAACAAGTACCATAATTTTTGGAAGCTCTTTTTGAAACTTGAAATCCCTGCTTCCCTTATGAAGGGCCTTTCTTCCACTATTATATTGAGTCCCCACCTTCTATCCTTAGGCACCAATTAAGAGAGCATAGTTTCCATTCTTAGTTCTTTGTGCATTGTTCCAAAACTTATTGATTGATGCATATTGTTGATATTACTTGTTCTTGTGCTATTTGTATATAGTCACTCTTTTGAACTTTGAAGGTGTCATATGCATCTATTTGCTACTTCCATGAGGGACAAGTTGAATGCCACTATGCTATGTTTTCTGTATGTAAAACAAACAAACGTTTTTCAATGCATGTTATTCATGATCTTTGTTTGTAACCTTTCATGTTGCATGCATAGTTACTTTGTCTTAATGTTAGAACTCCATCTTTCATGCTCATGTTTAGAGTTCTTTGATCCTAGCTTTCAGTGCTTGCAAATGGTTTGATCTTGATTTTGATGGTGCATGTCACCTCAAAAATTATTCTTTTTATCACTTACCTTCTCGAGGACGAGAAGGAGTTAAGCTTGGGGATGCTTGATACGTTGGAAACGTATCTATAATTTTTGATGGTCCATGCTTGTTTAGTATCTACTTTGGTTTGCTTTGTCTACACTTTGAGGTGTTTTTATATGTTTTCTAGTACTAACCTATTAATAAGATGCCATAGTGCCAGTTGCCTGTTTTCTTCTGTTTTTGGTTCCAAAAATGCAGAAAATCAATATTCTCGGAATTGGACGGGATAAAAGCCAAAGTCAATATTTTACTGTGGGGAACACGAAGCCAGAGTACGAGACGGAGGAGAGCCACCAGGGGCCACACCCCCGACCGCGTGGCCTAGGTCGGCCCGCGCCTAAGGGGTGCGGCCGCCCTGGCTGCCCCTGCCTCGCCTCTTCACCTATAAAGACCCCCGATACAGAAACCCTAAGTACCCGATCAATATTCCACAAAACCGTCTATAGCCACCACCACCATCATCCCTAGATCGGGGGATCCGAAGCTCTTCTCGGCACCCTGTCGGAGGGGAGATCACCCTGGAGGCCTTCTTCTTCATCATGCCAGCCTCTGGTATGAAGTGTGAGTAGTTCCACCTTGGACTACGGGTCCATGTAGTAGCTAGATGTTTGTATCTCTTCCTTTGTGCTACCATGTTTAGATATTTTGAGCTCCGTTCATGATCAAGATCATCTATTTGTAATCATGCATGTTGTGTTTGCAGGATCCGATGGATATTGAGATTACTATGTCAGATTTATTAATGGTTTTGTCTTATTGATTCTATCATGTCTGTGTTGTTTGTGATCTTGCATGCTCTCCGTTTCTAGTAGCTATCTTAGCCAAGTAGATGCTAGTGACTCCAAGAGGGGGTATTTATGCTCGATAGTGGGTTCATGCCTCTATTTAATCTAAGGGAAGTGACATAAATCTCTAAGGTTGTAGATGTGCTGTTTTCACTAGGGAGAAAACAACAGTCTCTTATTCATGGAACAAGTGGATTGTTTACCTTACACACTTTGCTTAAAGAAGTTACCCGTTGCATGCAACTTAATATTGGAGGGGGTTCGGATGATAACCTTAAGGTGGATTACTAGTCATAGATGCAGTTGGATGGCGGTCTATGTATCTTGTTGTATTGCCCAATCGAATCTCATAGGATCATGAATGTCTAGTATTGCATTGTTATGCCTTGCTCAGTCCTGTCAATTGCCCTGCTGTAATTTGTTTACCCAGCATGCCATGTTTGTTTATCTTAAAGAGAACACCTCTAGTGAACTATGGACCCTGGTCCAATCTTTACCATTGATACATCTTCCACTGTTACTGTTTACTTTCTACAAACCACTATTACCTTCCACACCATACAGTTAATCCTTTGTTTTCAGCAAACCGGTGAGATTGACAACCTCACTGTTCGTTGGGGCAAAGTCTTGAGTTTGTGTTGTGCAGGTTTCCAAGTTGCTAGCAACACCTTTGAGTCGTTTTCTTCCTCCTACTGGTTCGATAACCTTGGTTTCTTACTGAGGGAAAACTTGCTGCTGTGCTCATCATACCTTCCTCTTGGGGTCTCCCAATAAAGCTTCCACGCACCATTAGCCCTTTCGATGGAGTGTCATCCGATTGTCTTGCAAGCATGTGACTAGGTCACAAGGGATGTCATATCACGGAACAAGTAAAGAGTACTTTTGGTAACAAGGTTGAACTAGGTATAGAGATACCGATGATCGAACCTCGGATAAGTAAAGTATCATGCGAAAAAGGGAATCGGTATAGTATGTAAATGGCTCATTCGATCACGAAGTCATCGTAGAAATATGTGGGAGCCATACGGATTTCCAGATCCCTCTATTGGTTATTGACCGGAGAGGTGTCTCGATCATGCCTGCATAGTTTGCTAACCATAGGGAGACACACTTAAGGATTCGATGTTGTTTAAGTAGATATGGAATATGAGTTGGAGACCGAATGTTGTTTGGAGTCTCGGATTGGATCCAGGACATCACAAGGAGATCTAGAATGGTCCATAGAAGAAGATTCATATAAGGAAAGTGGTTTTCCGGGGTTCGGGAAAGGTTTCGGTGTTTTGGCCGGATACTTCTAGAATGTTCTAGAGGGATCACCAGTGGTTCCACCACCCCGAGAGGGGTCACTTGGGCAGTGGCATGCCCTAGGGGCCAGCCGCACCAAACCCGATTTGTCCAAGACTAGTAAAAGGTCAAACCCTAGTTTGAATAGCCAAATCCTAGTTTGAAAAGTCAAACTCTAGTTTTTGGTAAGAAGGAAGACTTGGTGGAAAAGGTTTCAAGCTCTTCCCTTGGTGGCTGAGTTGGGGGGACATGGCCTGGGCTAGGAACCCTTGGCCGACCGCCCCCACCTTTATAATGAGGGGTGTGGGCGCACCTCCCCACACCCTTGTCCCTCTTGGCACCTAACCCTAGCTGTCGCCTCTCTTCTCTCCCGTCCACTGACCTGCTCCGGCTTAGGCAAAGGCCTGCAGAAATATCTCCTCCTCCACCACCACACCGTCGTGCTATTGGGATTCCGAGGAGATCTACAACCTCTGCTGCCCTGCTGGAACAAGGGAGAGGAAGGTCTTCATCGACTACCATACGTGTGACTGACTGCGGAAGCGCTGCCGGAACGCAGCACCGAAAGTAACGTCTACACGATCTTGAGATCGACTACATCAACCATGAGAATCAGATCTCGTTAAATGCTTTGGATATATGAGGGTTAGTTCGTCACAATCTCGTTGCACCGATCTCGTAGATTAGATCTTGGCTTTTCCATAGATTGGATCTTGGTTTTATGCGTTCTTCTGGTAGAAATTTTTTGTTTTACATGCAACGAACCCAACATTAATATGATCTCACGGTCTAAGAAGAAGGATAGTATGCTTCTAACTATTGCAACGATGAATGTCTTGACTTGATCGTGTTGCAATCTTTGGGTAATGTTCATCACATCATTCACCAATGATATGACCTTCTCGTCAACTGGCATAAAATCTCCATGATCAAGAAACCTTGATCATCGGCTACCCAACGAACTAGTATGAATAAAGGTTATCAGGGACCTGGTTTGTTTCATAGCATACATGTATCAAAGTTTCCACTTGATACAGTTATAACACAATATGAAACTATTACGAATTAATTTAGATATGACAATAAAAACCATTTATTATTTTTCTCTATGGCATATCTCCTTCATTTGGTTCATCCCTCGTGGAATAATATCGGGAGATAAGAATTTGATGTAATCCTTTTGATCTAATGATAAGTGTTGCTGATTTAGTATAAGTATAAATTTATACTAAATTAGCAATACTTATTATGGATCGGAGGGAGTAATTTTATTTTTCTTTCTTATATCAAACTTCTCTTAGAAATTAGGACACAAATTTTTTGCCTCCATTTCCATTTCAGTGAAAAGAAGAAGGGATTTCTATTTTCGTGCCCTGGTTCGTTAGTTGTACTCAGTTTTCCCTAGCCGCTTAATTTTTCCTTACTTTTGCCCATCTCCTTCTCAGAAACTCATCCAAGAGCTCGAACGGCAGATGCTGTCAGGTTGACCGTTGGCTGACGTGTGGGGACACACGGTGTGGGACCACGTGGGGCCGGTTGGTCAGTAACGTGTTATCTTGAAGTATGGGGTAGTGCCATATGGGACTGCGTGGGTCCGGTTTGTTGGGAACGCGTTATGATGGACATGGTGTGGGATCATGTGGGGTGCATTTGGTGGTTACGTGCGTCCTGTCACCTAAATTGGATTTTTTTTATTTTTTTTTATTTTTATGATTGGCATTTTTTAAGAGCGTCTTTTTCCCCTCTATCTCGCTAACATTTATGTATTTTATGCCCAAAAAGGTAGCAAATCTAGAGAAGCTTCTCTCTTTATTCATTGTTCTTTTTGGCCCTCGTTTTTTCCCAATCTGGTAGCAAATCTAGAGCAACAAATCTAACCAACACCATAAATACATTCAGTAAACAGAGCAGATATAGATAAAGCAGCTAATATAGGATATATAGTATGGTACTTAACGAGGTTCGATAATTAGGCTACTTAGCATCAGCAGTGGCAAGTTCAACACAACCAATACAAACGAACTGCTTTACATCAGCAACAACACAAGATCAGTGGCCCCTCATGGCCTCCGCCCTCCTCCCTTTGGCGCTTCCTCCACTTCTTGTTGTACAGTCCCTTGACCTTGGGTTCCTTGGGCTTGATGTCACATCCCCAAAATTCTCCTAATTTTGGAATGTGAAATAAATAAATAAGTTTGATTGATTATTTGACTATGTTGAAAATTCTCAAAGAGAAGAAACTTTTTGAATAGAAAATCCTCTCAACCTTGAATTCAAAATCTTATATTCTTTTATTATGACCTAAGTAGCCATATAGGCAAAAGGGCTTGAATTGATTATGGATTGAAGAATTGGTGTGCAAGATTTCAAAATGAAAATCATGAAGCATTCATAAGCATTTCATTACATCCATGCAAAGTTCTCACAAACTAAATCCAAATCCTGGTATCTAAATCCTATAGTTGATTTGCCCAAATGTTCCTAAAGGAAATTAAATTGACTTTATAAAACCCACTGTTACTAAGGCAGCTATTATTGCTAAATTATAGCCTAAAAAGATCCAATTAATATTACAAAATTTTAGAAACAAAATTGATCTTATTTGGAGCTAGTATGAAAACGTTATGAAATAAATACAAACACATAAAGATATAAATAGAATGAAATATACAAGGATTTGTAAATCCACTACTTCCAAACTAGTAAAAAGATTACAAATTTGATCCTATAATGATCTATTCGATTTTAGAAAAATTTAGAAACAAGAATCATGTCATTTGGAGTTCGTATGCAAAAGATATAAGGGAAACAACTAAATAGAAAAAGAAAAGGAAAAAAAACCTAATGGGCCGGCCCACCCGGATCGAACCAGCACGCACGGGAATGATGGATCGATTGGTTGCTTTAAAAAGCGTGCAAAATCTGTTTTGTTAAACCTATCTCTATTTAAACTGCTATAACTTTTTATCTACAACTTCGAATCGACTTCCGTTTGTTTCTACTTGTTTCCTACTCCAATACCTATCTCCCCACCGTCCCAAACCTGCATATAAACTCGTGGAGCCACAGTTGTACGAGTTTCTTTCCTTGAAATCCCGAATCTACACATGCCCGAATCTTATTTCGCTTTTTAACCCATCTAGACTTCGTCGTTTGCCTTCGGTCAAAAAATGAAAGTTGTAGAAATCGTCGAAATATTTCAATCCCGACAAACCTCACCTCTTTTCATCCACCACAGCCGGATAATTTTGTATCGCAATATTTCAGTTTTTATAGTGTAAATCCAAGATGTACTCGCGCTCGTTTCTTCAAATCCAAATTCCTTTGGTGAGAAGGTAGGAATAATGATTCCCCACAACTTTCATGTTCTAAGTTTTTCAATTTGACCTACGGATTTGTCTCTCTAACACAGATCTCTTTCTTGTCTATTCTGAGCCAAAATCGGGTCAATCTCTTCTTCTAGCCCCCGGATCCTATCCAGACGGTCGAGATCCAATCAAACCGGTGCGTGCCATGTTGTCAACGTCAGGTCAACATCTAGTCCCAGTCATCATGCAAAGTCAACCTGTCCAGTTAGCGAAATATTCCCTGAAATATTCCGTTCGAATTTAAAATTGCATATTATAGATCTAACTTGTAAAATTCATTAGAAATTCATACCATGTCCAAAAATTGCGTATAATATATCAAATTGAAGATAATTTTACGTAGAATCATCTTATCAGAATAGATCCAACTTTTACTGTACGTGGTTATTGCAGTAATTTAATTGGTTTTAAATTCATAAGAAATTATCTGTAACTCCGAAAAATATGAACAATATATCAAATTGAAGCTACTGTAATGTACATTAATAATATCTGGTTGGATCTAGCCTTTGCCGATTATGTAACCCATAGCATTTTAATTAGTTTTAATGGCTTTATAAATCATTAAATTCATAGTAAATTAATTGCTTGTCACAAAAATATAAATGATATACTGATGGAAAGCTGGTACCATGTAGATCATCAATATGCAATTAGTTCAGCCTTTGACTGTAAGGTTTTGCCGTGAAGATTTAAATGGTTTAATGGTCTATTTAGAGTAATAAATTCATAAGAAAATAAATACTGCTCAGAAAATTACAAATAATATGTCTCTGGAATCACAATTCCGTGGAGATTACAGATAAAATTTTAGTTTGATTTTTACACAACATAAACTATATGAATCATTTAAAACCCATTAAACATTATTTAAATCATACAAAAAGATCTATAACTCCGATTAGGGTGAATCCAACGCCTACTGGTTCGTATTAATATCTTCTATCCAATAAACCCAAGAAACAAATTTAATTCAACAGTTAGAATAGGCGTTACAACAGAACTATTAAAAACCCTATATTGGCAAGTAATTATTAATAACAAGTACTCCATTGCATTAATTAGCCTCTTGCATGCATCATATACTTCAATATTGTTTAGAGAACTAAAGTAACAACCATTATGACTCATTAAATCGTCATGCATGCATCTGTTCATCATTGTTTTCTTGTAATGTTGCACTGTTGTATGTTTGCAATGTTTTGAATGGTGTTTGTTGTGTTTTCTTTAAACATTAGATTGCGAGGAGTGCAACTACTGTGATTGCAACTACTATGATTGCAAGTATTGTGGTTATTGCGAAAGAGGCCATTATAATTGTGAGGATTATCTAATTGACTACATCTACAACAAAGGCAAGTGGTGCTATCTTGGTCATAAATGTCCTACTGTTTTCCTATGCATTGTAGATGTTTTTTTTAGAATTGCATATGTAGGAATTGATGTGTATATGCTATGCTATGTCCCATATTATTCCCTAGCATTTCTTGTTTATGAGCCATCGTATTGATAGATTGCTTAGCTATGCTATTTAGACGAGGAAGGGAATCACATCATGAAAAGTTATATGTTTTGAAACGCTTATGTTTTGCTAAATGACAAACCAATATGTTTTAATGAACCACCTGGGCGGAATGGCATTGATTGGGTCATCGAGTGTGGATTTATGGTGGGGAATGCCGCCCAGGACACTGAGAAAGGATTGGTTTCTTTGTTTGGAAGCTTTCGTGTGCAACCATGTGCCAATAATGGAATGGGCGGTTGGTTGAACTCAGTAGGTTGTGGTAACTCGAACCCGCGTATCCAGAGATGTAGATAGTGTAGGTTGGACCGGTGCGCGTCGTGATTGGGGAGCTACTTCCCGAACGGTTCCTTCTTGGACTTCTCCCTATCATCACCCAATATGAGAGTGGTGGTACGAGCTGGGCTGGCCAAGTCACATGGGTAAAGTGTACTAACCCCTGCAGGGTGTATAAACTAATCGATTAGCCGTGTCCCCGGTTATGGACAATTTGAGCGACCTGATACTGATGCTATGATATTTCTCACTCATCCTTATTTCTTAATTACCTAAAACTTGTTGGGTGAACTTAATTGGGTAGGAGCACCTGGGAGTGAACCAGAGTGTCCTATTTATCGTATTGGAAAACTACTTTGTTACAAATGTTAGGATAAAACTGTTGCTTTATGCAAATGAACCTGAACTTCACTTGGCCAAATAAGCATGTAGTTGATAGATCTATTGTTAACCACTTTAGCCTACTTGCCATACATTCAATGTATTAACCATTCGTGGCTGCAACGTTTCATGTTGTAGGTTATATCGTATCTGAGTGATCGTTCATAGGTCGCGAGACTCCACTCAACATTTGTTCGCCTGTGGCACATTTGAAGGATGGATATCTACCTTGTATTCGTTTTCCGCTGTGTACTTGTATAAATAATGTAAATTCTGGATCATATTCGTTGTATTTATGCTGCACAGTTATATTTGGTATCATTTTGTATTGTGTGTGCCAGTGAACCGATCTAGGGATTGGCACTATACACATGAACTCAGCCTTATCAGGCGAGGGTGTTACACTTGATCGGGGGCATGCGACCCTCCTCGATGGCCGCCTTTTGGAGGTTGGAGAGGTGAAAACTGAGAGCCTGGTGCTTGGCTCTAAAGGCGTTGACATTCCGGACATGCTGCATGTCTTCACTTCCTTGGCATGCTTCACGAGGGAGTTGAAGTCGGTGGCGTGTAGCCTCCTGGTGCAGAAGGGGCACCTGTAGACGTCGCCGATGGAGAAGTTGTCGTACTGGCCAGACTTCAGCCTCCTCTGCACCTGACGAGTCTTGGTGTCCTTGGAATCGTCGTCGCTGCAGACGTCACTGCTATCCACCTATTAAAAAAACAGTAGAGTGCAATAAGGAAATGATTGAGATACCTTGATTATCGGGATTGATTACTTGCATAAATTAACCGTTTGAGATCCCCTGATTATTCCCCAATCCCCAAATCTCAAACCAAATCGAATATTGCTCCCAACTATAGTTCGACGCTAGTACTAACTAGGAAATCCCTTAACTACAAATCGGAGGACAAATAAAATAGGATTGAAATACGAACAGGGAGATTCATCGAAATATGAGATCTAACACAATAAGTTTAGCTACTATAAAAATACCTAGCATCTAATGATTGAAAATTCGAACAGCCAAACTCTAATAACACACGATCTAGCATACAATGATGGGAATTGGGAAGAACAAAGGAAGGGGAGAAAACCCTAGTTACCTCCGACCATGGGTCGGCGATGCTAGTGTCGTAGGGGTTCTCCGACCTAATGTAATCATCCTTCCCGCAGGGGTTCCAGTCGAGCGGGATATGCCCGAGACCAGCAGGGGCCTCCTCGCCGGTGGATACGGCAGAAGCAAGGACGGGGGTCTAGACGGGGACGGCGACTGCCTTCGATGCCTTGAGGGGGGCCTATACGAGTGAGTGATGAGTGAGAGTTAGGAGGCCTCTATAAAGGTGAAGGGAGGAGACGTTTCGTTGCACCACGGTGCACCGCGTACGCTATTGCACAATGCATGGCCACACATGTTAGCTACTGTCCCATGCACCGTGACGCGCGTATCGCGCGTCATGTTTTTTCCCCTCGTGTCTAACCCTGGTGACTTAGTTGTGCTCAGTTATACCCTCGAGTGTAACACTGGCAGTTTGGTTGTACTCAGTTTTGCCCTCCAGTACTAACACTAGCGTGTGCAATATACTCACTTTTACCCTCCGGTGGCTGGTCAACAGAGAGTCAACGAATGGGTTTTAGCTATCTAATTGATTCATTTTATGCATAACAAATTCAAAAAGATCAAAACATAGTGGCATCTATCCAGAGAGTCTTATTATGTGACCTGCCACCATAAGAAATGTATATAAATCAAGTTTTAACCTAAATCAACACTTCTCAAATCACCTACTATCTATGAAGGTTCATGGCTTTCTACTCAAGCCTCTTCCCAAAACATTCCTCCCCAAGCATAGTTTGTCTGAATAAGGCAATAATTGTCAAACTGATGTATATTTGAATTGCAAATAGTTTGATATATGCCAAGATGTATTTTATTTTATAAAATAAGCATTTTCCATTTTTAAATCTCTTTATATTTTCTATTTGAATCCCTTTGTCAGTTTTGCCTTGGGTTTTAAGTTCTACTCAGTTTTCCCCTCTCTCTTAGTCACAAACTCTCACACATGTACTCATCTTATTTGCTACGCTCTGATTGGTCGAGACAGTTGTCACACAGATCATACCCACCAACCATTGATCCTCTGTGATCTAGCGGACAGGATAACCTTTATATCTGTCAGGGGGCACCCCTCTATCCATGCAAAAATAACGAGTTTGCCACCGGTACTTTAACTCTATAAACAAATGATTTTGAATATAATTTGAAGAGAAAGTGTTCAAAGGTGTATTATTTTCGTATATGCAAGTTTATGCATTATATTTCACTCCATAAAATGATAAATGATCAGGATTTTATTAGCACAACATTATCATGTCCTAAGTGCGATTTCAAAGATTTCAAAGGTGTATAATTTTCGTATATGCAAGTCTATGCATTACATTCTATGAAAATGATAATATTTCAAGATTTTTTTAGCACAACATTGTCATGTCCTAAGTGTTGTTTCATAGTGTTCGAAGGTGTATAATTTTCATATATGCAAGTTTATACATTATATTACACTCTATGAAAATGGGGAGAAAATGATAATCTCTCAAATTTTTGTTATCACATCATTATCACGTATTAAGTGCGATTTCACAGTGTTCAAAGGTTTATAAATTTTGTATATGCAAGTTTATGCATTATATTTCACTCCATGAAAATGATAAATGATCAGGATTTTATTAGCACAACATTATCATGTCCTAAGTGCAAACTCAAAGAGTTCAAAGGTGTATACTTTTCATATATGCACGAGGCATAAAGATTTTGGTTTAGGGATCACTTTTTACGCTCTAAAAATGGTAAACTCTAAAGATTTTCTTATGACAACATTATCATGTCCAAATTGTAATTCAAAAGTATTCAAGAGTTGTGAAAATTATAAACACTTTTTACATTAAGAGTTGTATAATTTTTTAAACTTGAAAGTGTTTAAGAGTTGTGTCAATTATAAACACTTTTTTACATTAAGAGTTGTATAATTTTTTAAATTTCAAAGTGTTCAAGAGTTGTGTAATTATAAACACTCTTTTAAATTAAGAGTTATATAATTATTTTAATTTGAAAGTGTTCAAGAGTTGTGTCAATTATAAACACTCTTTTACATTAAGAGTTGTATAATTTTTTTAATTTGAAAATGTTCAAGAGTTATGTCAATTATAAACACTCTTTTAATTAAGAGTTGTATAATTTTTTTAATTTAAAAGTGTTCAGGAGTTGCTGTGGACACTCTTTTACCTCGTAGATTCACTTGATTGCAGCCGAGATATTAACTCGATAAACCAATTAAATCATCGGAACGCCTTGCGGACCGCATTCTCCACGGTAAGCGCTCTCGTCTAATCGGAATATTTTGATGCGAGATCTAACATTTCCTACGCATGATTATCATCATTCATACAGGTCAATGGGACAACACCATACTACGGCTAGGAGAAACGGGAGGCCGAAGTGAAGCTCGACAAAAGGCCGCCGTCGCTGGAAAAGGGCCGCCATCGCCGGAGAAGAAGAAGAAAGGGAAGGCAACGACACAGGCGCGGGCGCGGGGCTGGATCGGGGTCCTATCTTATAACGCCAACCTGGGTAAGTTGTGGGTCCGACGTTCATGTGGATATGCCGTGAGTCCCATGCTGATCTGAATAAGTGGAGGGAGGTGTCTACTATGGGAACCGACTGAACGCGGTCCCACTTGTTAGCATGTAACGGCAAAGATCCACTACGGGACCCGATAAAATGCGTCCCCACTTGTCAGCACATAACAGCGAGAGTTTACTACAGGACCCGACTGAGCACGATAACCAAAAGCACGAAAATAGAAATCAAAAAAAAGAAAATGCTCCAGTTTGTGTCTGGACTCTGCAGCGATATGTCAACTAACCAACCAATCCAGCAAAGCTCAGTAGCGGCACCTCACAACGTTCCTACGAGGTACGAGCTCGTAGCGCTCTTTGGCGCATGCAACACCTGCCGTCGGCAGCCGGAGGCCGAGTCCACGCGTCCGGTCGACGCCGCCGCGTTGGCCTGCCTTCTAGAGCCGAGGCATGCTTCCCACGGTTTCATCCCGACAACGACACCCCGATCAAGCCCGGTCACGCACGCACGTAGTACCTGCTACGTATCATTTGAGGCAGCCAGGCAGCAGGACGCCCCGGATGGTCGACGTGACCTCTCTGCTTGGCCATTCTTAGTACAACTATACTTAACAATTCTGATTGTCGATTAGTAGTTGCCTTGCCTTTGCTTGATCCATATCCGAAGCCGTCAACAAGGAGATACTAGTAGATATATACACATGTCGAAACTGCGGACACATAGTTTACGCTGCTAATTAATTACTGTATAAAGTTATATTGCCATAGTCTTGGTCACAAGTCGTAACATATTGTGCATTGAACTGAGACGCAATTCAGCAACGAGCTAAGATGGGTGATGGGAGCTGGAAGAAGGTTCCAGGTTATAAGCAATGCAAGCGCATGCAACAAGGCCACTTGATCTCCAAGTGAATTAGTCATGGACTCAATGGAAATTAAGTGTTTGCTTTCACAAAGCCAACAGGGTTTCGCTAACTGAACCTTTGTTAGTTGACTTTTGTTCTATTTCTGTTCTGTTCTGGTTTGTTTAATTTGAAACTGAAGGGCAATTGAGTTTTGGTGGTGGTTACTTATCGAAACAATTAAGGTGTGTCTGCACGGATAATCACGGCGGGGTTACTGTAACCTTCCTTGTTCCTAAGTGAGTTAAGGAGTCAATGCGGCGTCCCTGTCCGTGTCCCTGTCCGTGTAAGCACGCACTCTTTTTTTTTTTTTGAGGGAGTGTAAGCACGCACTCTTTTAACAGCCGCGTGTAGCTTGCAGAGTAATTAGGACACTGCACGGACGCTAATGGAATAGTAAAAGGACCAGCAAAGATCATGCGCAACCACAATATACTTTCCTTGATTTTGTATTGTGAACTCTCCGAAGGTAGCTGTAGTTTTGTACTGCCCAAAACAAAAACAGCTGGATGTTAAGCACACACTCCCTTTCTTTTTGACTTTCACACCCAAATATTTTCGATATACTAGTATAATAATTTGAAAAAGGAAGAACAAAAGTTTCCTTATATATTTTGACCAAGGGTCTAAGGCTTACAAGAAACAAGCAAGTCCTATCCCAGCTAGCCGTCAGATTTCTTTATCCGACGGCCGGAGTCAAAACACGGACAGACAAGTAAATTTTGGTATACCACCGCGCCACGCAAAACGCTGCGCTTACCATATCAACACCCCTTCCAGGTTCCAGCTCACAATTCCAGTCCGGAGCCAGAACAAATCAAGCAATCGGATTAACCAACAATCGAAACCTAGCGAAGAATTAATCCTAAAGACCACCAAAACCTAAACCGCGCCGCCGCCGCCGCCGCCGCCTCTGCTGATCAGACGGCTGCTAGAAGCATCTCCGTCCGCGCCCTCTTCGCCTCCGGTGGGGCGCTCTCGGCCTCGTCCCCGGCCACCGCGGCCGCCGGAAGGTTCAGGTCGAAGTTCCTCAGCAGCGCCGCGGCCTTGGCCTTGGCAGCCTCCTTGTCCTTGCCGCCGAGCCCCTCGCCCTCGTAGTGCAGGCGCTTGTGCCCGCCCAGCGCCTGCCCCGACGGGAACGTGCGGTCGCACAGCGAGCACCGGTGCACCTTGGCCTCCACGAGGGCGCCGCCTCCGGACGCCTCGTCGCCGCCCGCGGACGGCGCCGCTTGCGCCGGCGGCGTGGGCGGCTTCCGGTGGCTCGTCTTGTGCCCGCCCAGCGCCTGGTAGGACGCGTACACCTTGCCGCACACGGAGCACTCGTACCCCTGCTGCGCCTTCGCCTGCACCGCCACGCCCTTGAGGACGGCGTCCTCGTCAGCCTCGCCGCGGACGCCGCGCGCCAGCATCACGAGGCAGAGCGCCATGTACTCGTCCTCGGACTCGCCGCCGCCGCTTCCGAAGCTTCCGCTGCCGCCGCCGCCACGGCGCCTGGAGCGGCGCCCTGCTCGAGCCCACGAGTCCATCCGCGGAGGGGACGCCGGCGCCGGCGCGGGGGACTTCCGGGAGACGTCCTCGAGCGACATGGCGGAGATCGATCCGGACGCCGGGTTGACCAGTGGAACCAACGGAACAGAGAGAGAGAGGGGTGGACAAGTAGGAGAGTGGTGGGTGTGCGCGAGCGAGCGATTGTGAGGGAGGCGTGGGTTGTCCTGGGGCTGCCCGCCATATATAGTGGCTGGGGGAAGTGAGGGTAGTGCGGACTGCGGGGTGTGGCACTGTGCTGGCTAGGCTACGCAAGGCAGGCGGCGGGGCGGCAAGCGGTAAGCGTGGCGAGGGGGCCCAGCCGCGTGCACGTATGCGGCCGCGAGACCGTGCGTATGTGTGACTTGGTGATCAAGTCATCGCGGCGTGGATTAGGTGATCTGACGGCTGGGATGCTGTTTGGCTCCGGAACCGTGTGATCCGGTCCCTTCGTGAGGGATAAGACGTGTGTTCCTTACGAACGACAAAGGGCAGTAGGGAGTACATTCATGTTCGTTAACGTACCTGGTATTTTTCTGACACGTCCCTGCTGTTTTCCGGGAAGATATGCGTGCACTGATGGAGGATAGATCTTCGCCTCCCAGAAAAGATTTAATGCCTCAATATTTTCCATTTAATTTGTCATTAATAGACAAAACAAAGAAATTAATAAAAAGTCGCTTTATTATGCATACACAATACTACTAGTAGTACTACTTTCTCCGTCTCAAAATCGATTTCACAGGTTTATCAAAATTCGGATGAATCTATATAACAAGTAGTGTCTGCATACATCTAAATTTTAACATATCTATGACATCTATTTTAATACTGAGAGAGTACATCTTTTCTAAAACTAAACGGAAATACTCAAGGTCCATCATCATATCACTGCATCTGGATTTCTACTATACAAATTGGTGGACTCGACAACAATGTACTGAATGAGTATAAACATCTAGCGCACCTCTCTTTTCAAACAATATGCCTATGATTTAATGTCTAGTTAGATATTCCCCTCCAGAAAAGATTTAATGTCGCTCGATCTTTTCCATTTAATTTGTCATAAATAGACAAATCCAAGGAAGTGATAAAAAGTTGCTTTACTATGCATACGAAATACTACTATACATCATTTCTTATACTAAACGCAAATACGCAAGGTCCGTCAGCATATCACTATGTCTGTTTGTTTTCTGCAAGGGGACTATTGAATTTCTATAGTACAAATTTGGTGGACTGGACAATAGTGTACAGGATTGAACTCCTAACCAAGTATAAACATATATAGCTCGCCCCTCTCTTTTCAAACTATATGCACATGAGATTTTTTTTTTTAACCTTTGAAGGACAAAATTGGATGGAAGATAACAACAACACAAGGAAGTTTCTATGGAAGAAAAATATTGCGCGCCCCTTTTTGAACTATATCCATGCGAAATTATTTTCTTGTTTCAAACTGATACACTTATTTGAACTTCCGAATGAAAACTATTACATAGTAGAAGAGAACGGTAAACCCGTCGAGTTTATGATGGATGATAAATATGTCTCCTTCCTAAGTAGATGCACACAAATTTAATTTATTTTTTGAGACAAAAATACACACATATGCGCTTCCAAAGACATATAATTGGATGGAAGAGATAACGGTAACATGGCTGAATTTATGATGGATGATCCCTAACATGATGCAAATACTTCAGTTTCTACTTTGATACACCGAGACGCAAAATTGGATAAAAAGGACAAGCATAAATAAGATCAATTTATAAAGGAGGATACATATCTATCTAACTAGACACATATGGACATATTTCTTTCTTTATTTGAGATAGGAATCGTATCTCGACTTTGTCCTAGAAAATATTGATAGAAGAGACAAATGTAAGCATGACCAAGTTTATAAGGGATAATGAATATCTCACATCTCTGTTCTAACTAGATACACATGAGCTTATTTTTGTTATTTATTGAGATTGATACAGTAAAGAACACAATTTGATAGAAGAAACAACGACAATGAATATCAAATTTGTGGCGGGGGATAAATATCTTGACTCACTTGATCCCCTTTTCAAGCTAGATATATACGATTTTTTTAGTGATGTATTTTGTTGGTTTTCTTCCTTTCTTGGCTTACTAATGATCTGGCTTCTAGTAGAAATAGTGATTTTGCACGTCATGATTAGTTAGGGGTTTAGGCCCTTTTGAATGCATGTAATTTGCACAAATTTTACAATAAAAGGCAAGGTGTATATTTCCTCTAAAATACCAAACATTACATTTCGTATCACTACCAGATCGATCTAGATGCACAAATATGCATGGCCGTGTGAATGAATTACATATAAACTATATGCTTATGAGATACTTTTTACTTTTCATGAGACCGATAATTCTATATGAAGATATATAACAACAACATGATGGAAAGTTTTATGAAAGAAGAATATCGCACCTCCCATTTTAAACTATATCCATGTGAAATTATTTCCTTGTTTCAAACTGATAAGAGTATATGAACTTCTGATGAAGAATATTGCATAGATGATACACTGGTAAACCCGATCAAATTTATGATGGATGAGAAATATGTCTCCTCCCCAAGTAGATGCACGCACATTTTTTTGTTTGAGACACAAATACACATATATGCACTTCCGAAGACATATAATTGGATGGAAGAGATAACCGTAACAAAGTTGACTTTATGATGGATGATCAATATGTCGACTCCCTAACAAGATACACATACTTCGGTTTCTTCCTTTGATACACCAATAAGACGCAAAACTGGAAGGAAGGGACGACCAACAAGATAAAATTTATAAGCGAGGATAAATATCTAGCCTCCCTTTTCTAACTATACATATTTGAACATATTTATTTCTTTATTTGAGATCGGAATGCATGTCTAGACTTCTGAAGAAAAAAATCGAAGAGACAAATGTAAGCAGGACTGAGTTTATGAGGGATGATGAATTTCTCACATAACGTTTCTAACTAGATACGCGACCATATTTTCTTATTTCTTGAGACCGATACACAAGATATCAAGACTTCTAAAGAACAAAAATTGATGGAAGAAACACCAGCGACGAATAACTGACTTTTTTTTGTATTAATGAATATCTGACGTTGTGGTGGAGGATAAATATTTTGACTCACTTGACCCACTTTTCAAGCTAGACATGCAATTGTTTTCTTCCTTTCTTTCTTTGAGACCGACGCGGTGGTGATGTACTTTGTTGGTTTTATCTCTTTCTTAGCTTAACATGATTACTCAGGCGCTTGGGGCCTTTTGAATGCATGAAATTTGCACAAATTTTACAAAAAAGGGCAAATCATGGATTTCCTCTAAAATTCAAACATTACATTCTGCATGATTACCAGATCGATCTAGATGCACAATAGAAGGAAATACAAATATACCCATAGATTTATATAAAGCGCTAGGCAGGACAAATTCTAGAAAAGTTTAGGCACCTTAATCTTAATAGATAGAAAGCTTAAGAGGATGTGATAAGCATAGCCGAGAGCGCCACTAGCAGCTAGAGCACTGGACACCTGATCCAGACCATATGTGTGGGCGTGTAGTGAACATTCTGTTGCTCGCCCCAAGCAAGAGGCAAGCCATTTGGACACCACGTCAAGACAGGCGGCCGAACCAGCACCTGCCACTAGGCGAAGGGCGGGAGGCGCCACGAGCGGGCGAGGCGGCCCAGCGTGTAACCGGCGATCAACTACCAGGACAGTGACAAAAGTCGTTGGAATATGGCAGGTCTCCGGCCGCGTCGAGCGCGTGTGACAGTGACGTGGCAGTGTGGTAGTTGCTGGGAGAGAGCAGGCACGTTATTGGGTGTAGGCGCTCCAGGTGCTGCGTGGGAGGAGACACCTCACCCCTGCCACGAGAGCCTTCGCGCGCGCACGGGGGGCCCGGCCCGGCCGTCGATCGGCTGCCGATCGAGCTCCACGACGTACTATACGGCACCGTGGTGGTCTCGCGACTCACCACAAGCCGCTCTAGGCTGACGCAGACTTTGGGGATAATTTATATCTGGTCGGCCGACCAGCGTTGTCTATCCGAAATTCCGAGTGAAGGTCGACACGCACATAGTACAAATCAATTTCAGTTTCAGCTTTCACGAAGCCAGCGAATAGTGGAGGAGGAAATTCGAAATTCTTTGTATATATTGTCTGTTTATATGCATGGCAGATACTCCCATGTAAACAAAAAACACAATGCTTCTTCCTAATGGCCAGGGCTGGAATGAAGAGAAGTTGCAAGAGTTGTTTTTTGAGTGCGATGTCGAGGACATACTGAGAATCCCTGTGGGTTATGCTGGAACAGAAAACTATGCCGCATGGAACTACACCAAAAATGGGATTTTCAGCGTTAAATCGGCTTACCACTTGAATATGCAAATCAGGAACTCAAAAGCGGGAAGAGCGAGCTCATCGTTGACTCTAGAGGAACACCAAGGATGGCTAGCTCTATGGGGAGCTGACGTACCAGGTAAAGCAAAAATACATGTTTGGAGACTCATAAAAAACGGTCTCGCGGTGGGACAGGAGCTGAGCCGAAGGCATATCAAAGATGGAGTAAACTGCATTGTGTGCAACCGGGAAGAGACCCTGCTGCATCGGTTCTGGATGTGCCCTCACTCCAGATTGACATGGGACGCGGTCCGTGATCAACTGAGTCTGAAACTGATGAGCCCTGGCGCGTCGGGTGTGCAACACAGGGAACTGGCAGGTTGGATTCTCGACTGGCTTGGTGGTCTAGAAGAGAAGGAGCTGACGATAGGGATAATGGTGTTGTATCAGCTGTGGCTAGCCAGAAACGACGCACGAGAGGAGGTGAAGATCGATGATCCGCAACATGTTGCTCGACGATCCATCCACCTGGTAGAGGAATGGTGGGCAACGAGAGAACTGAATAGAACCGAGGCACTAAGGGCGGAGGAGCACTGGCTTCCCCCTGAAGTGGGCTGGCACAAGGTGAATGCGGACGGGGCTTTCATTGCGGATTCGAACATCGGAGGGTGTGGCGTGGTTCTTCGAAATCACCATGGCGAGTTCATATCAGGAGCAAGCCATTTTTTGACCTCGGTGCCGAACCCAGAAAGAGCTGAGATCATAGCCTGCAAGCATGCAGTGGAACTGGCTAAGCAGGAGGGAGTCACCAAAATCTGCCTAGAGTCTGACTGCCTGGGTGCAGTGTCAAAGTTTCAGAATAAGGACAAGGATCGCTCTGTCCATGGGCCTCTTGTTGAGGAGGTGAAGGAGCTACTGAGAGGTTTTGCGGACCACTTGGTTCAGCACGTAAAGCGATCTGGCAACGAAGTCGCACATATCCTAGCTAGAGAGGGCTGCATGAATAAAGTCTGTAATGTTTGGTCGTCTGTTCCACCAGGAGTGATTGTAGACTTGTTAGCATCTGAGGGTGCGGATTGATCAATATATATGCAGCTTTGAATCTCAAAAAAAAAAAAAACGATGCCGAATTTTTAGCAAAATACTACCCAACACCTGAAGTCAAAATCAGCGAGATTACCAGGACGAGCGACGTTCACGTATGTGGCGTACGGTTTCAATGGGCTTGCAGACCAGGTAGCAGTGCTTCCTTGCTTTTCACTCTCGGACATTAACGCGAATTCCAAAGCAACAAAAACTATATATATTCCCTCGGTAATGCTACCTAGTCGACCGCACGTGCAAACAAATCTTCCAAAATTAAGGACCCATGCGATACCGATCTGCTTGGATCTGCTGCAGTTATTGGCAACGGACCGGCCACAAACCCAGCATTCCACCAACCGCGCGCTTTAAACTCAGAAAGATCTCGATCGATCGAACTTTTTTGATATCCAATAATCCAATTGTTTAGCACTTCGAGTGGTATGTCGCGAATCACCGCAGCATATGCACATATCCTCACTAATGAATGGTCATATCGTAGCGTAACCTAGCTGTGTCGCTGCCAGGTTAATCAGCAGACACGACATTTGTCCCTCCGATCCGAGAAGAAACGTGAGGCGACGTGTGGGCAAACAGCCAGTAGGTACCAGCGGGCGAGTGCGACCGTACGTGCAGCGGCGTGCTAGCTGGTTTATGCAAAACGCGGCGACAGTAATGGCGAGGCCCAATTATTAGTAGCTTCCAGAATATATCGCTGATCAGTGATCATCACTTCGGGAAATAATACATGCATCAGTACATTGCACCACGAAAAAAGATCGACGCGGGCGTGTATATACTAGTGTACTTATTGATAGCTGCAGCCTGCAGCTGTGCCTCTCACTCTCGACGTGCGGATGTGAGGAACAGTACAGAGAATGATACTGCTGTATAATGCAGATGCATATGCCCTGGCATTGCTAAAAAACCAGAAGCAGCATGAGCTGTGGCCTCCCTTAACTAGCTTATTAGCGTCGATTCGATCCCACATGCTCGCCTAAGAACGCTTCAGTGCGCTCGGTTGGGGAGCAGATCCGCACGGTGCTCCCCTAATCGTCCCCGCGGAGAATAATCCCCACGAGTCGATGTCTACTTATGTTGTCGAAATGATAATGATAATATATATACCACCACATTGTTCGATCCAGTGGGATCTCTGTCATAAATGACCAGATTTCTTTCACTTCTTAAGAGGAAGCTACTAGTACATATGATTAGGTTGGAGTCAACATGCCAGGGTGAACCCAGTTCAGAGATTACAGCTTTGTCGACAGATTACAACTTTGCATCTTTGGTGTACTCCATGGTAAGTACAGTGATTTAATCCTCTCTCCGGACTACTACTTTCTTTGGAATGTTCATATGATGTACAATCGGACTGCTAGTATATATCAAGTAATCCTAACACTGCTGTATTACTGTAACAGAGGATAGACCAGGTTTATATCAACAGAACCCACAGCTTATATAGTAGTATATACCCCAGCGAGCCTCCGAACTAAAGCGGGAGCAAGCAACCTGGTGAAGAAAGCGCACCTCACTCGGCAGTACATCATCTCAAACTGACGGCGACGCTACTGCGGCTGTGCAACATTTTCCGTGGGCCTCGGCTTTACTTCCAATTCCTCGACGTCGCGGATAAAGATCTTGTCAGGCGGATGGCTGCGAAATGCAAAAGCGACGGTTAAAATTGACAGTTCAGTGGTTCCATCTTGAATGGCAGGTAAATGTTCCTAGGTAGCAATCGCGGAAGCTTGGTCTTACGGTATATCTCCCCTTTCGTAAGTGTAACTGGACGCAACAGCAAGCAGGCTGCCATCCCTGCTGAAAGAGAGCGCGGAAATGCTAGTTTCATA
The DNA here is from genome assembly GCA_916181665.1 of Avena sativa. Classification (NCBI taxonomy): domain Eukaryota; kingdom Viridiplantae; phylum Streptophyta; class Magnoliopsida; order Poales; family Poaceae; genus Avena; species Avena sativa. The sequence continues at coordinate 362,428,625 of OV702284.1, read as the reverse complement.
CCTGGGGTACTGCAATCAAAAAAAGAGAAAGAATCAGGATACCCTGAGTTCTGAATTTCCTGACACATAGCTACTACTAATTATTTGACAGATAAATCGCGGGTACAGGAAAACCTGAAACAATTTCTTTTTGTTTTCTCCATCCCAGGTGTATACGAATCCATCACATCCACCGGTGGCAAACGTTCCATAGCTGCATATGTTAGATGTGGCCATTAAAGAAACTGCAGGTTGATAACAGTGCGAGAGAGAAAGAGACGAGGAGCATTTTACATTGGGTGAAATGTAATTGCATTGACAGGATATAAAACTCTCCGTCCATCCTCATCCAGTCGATGGCACTTGAAAGCATACCTGATGAGAATGAACACTTAATGGAAAAGCATCTAGCTAGGTTTAAAGGTGGGACACAAGTGACCTGATGTAGATAAGACAATTACACACCAAGGCAGATACCATTATCTTCAGTAAAACGCCGATACAAGTGACCTTATATACTTTGCAACATAGATATATACCTCTTAGAGGGACCAGCTGCAGTTCGATCAAAGAACTCCAATGCAACTTTTCCTTCCACAGAACCCAAAGCAAATCCTACATAAAAGTTAAAACTAAACCTTAAATTAAAAGACACCGGGAGGAATAGTAATGAGGCCTAAAAAGGTAAATAAGCTAGTTTGCGGATGAATATTCCGAAGTAATTTATTTTGCTTACTTCAGTAATGTTGTGACTTCAATACTACACGCTATTGTCTATGAGTAGTATTTTTATGTGTAGAGCTAAACTTATACAAGGCTAGAGCCCTAAACAAGTCTAGGAAACTATCCATTAATATTATTACTATGTATATAATTACATTATCATGCCAAGTGAATTTGAACATGCGGTATGACCGTATGACAAGGTCAAAAACTAAAAAAGCATAGTTAGATGCCACACAGAACTGAAAGACTACATTGATATGGGATATCAATCAAGGACATCAACCATTAACCCACAAGGAGTAAATGGAAATATATGACGCACCCATAGTCAAAACAGCGGTGGTGCACTAGACTTAAGAAACTAGTTGAGAACTTGGGATCAGTTGCATAATCTCATTCTTAATAGTACTGCAAACGTTTTTGCACAGCAATATATAATTATCACATAGTGACAGAGCCTGCTGCTGGCATTATAAAAGTCTCACAGGATATTTGAAATTGAGACTCTTTTGTGAATTGTCATTACGAGATAGATTTTTCTTAGCTCTACTACTGGAAAATAATATCATGAAAGAGACACTAACAGGCTAAATGTTAACGAGAACTAAGGAGACTGTAGAAAGTCATGCTTTCAACAAATTCGTGTATGCTGATGGTATAGAGAATTTCAAACTTCTGAACAAGTTGACCAGTTACTGTACTTTCAATAGTTGAATCAAGATAATGACTCACAGATACTCCACACCCTTGAACCATTCAAAGTTAAAAACCAATCAGAAAATCTACAACCATGGGAGAAAGTGATCATAATTTACAAGTATCATCTAGATTAAGAAGCAATGGATCTGAATGATAATCTATCAAAAGAGTTTGAAACAACCCATCTATATACTGAAATGACCTGCATTGCAACACACAAATGATGATCACATGGTTCGATGAAATTTCAAGCAATTTATCTATTGACCATGCATGAAAACAAAGATAATAGGAACAACAATCATGTGCAAAATTATTATAAGCTTCAAGAAGCAGTACGAAAGTTTCACAGCGCCTTTCCAAATGAACAAGGGTCCTGATATCAAACAAGAAAGCTAAACAAATATCAAGCTAGCACATCTTTTTGGTATTAGACAAATCATAAAAAAAGGTTCAAATCATGCCAGTAATATTTAGCAGGAATATAAATTTATTGCATGTTAGCAGTAATAAAATCTTACCAGTTCCGTTTGGATAACACTCAACACAGCGTGTTTGATAACGCAGGGAAGACTCCCTTTGCTGCTCAGGCTCAGACATACGGCGCAAATCATAAACATTCACATGCCTTCCTGCTGTTGCAACAACCAACTTATATCCTGCTAATGAAAGCGAGTATACACGTTCAGGTTGGTTATGTGTCTCAATAAGTGCATTCTCTTGCGGCCCATTAGCACCCCTTGGATCCCAGCGCTTTATAGTCCTATCCCAGCTGCCAGTGATAACTTGCCCTGACATAAGACATGTTACAAGCATATGATGTTTCACACTATTATTAAGAAGTGACAAATTATCTGGAAAAGACTTATTACTTTAGTGAATTATGATCGTACGGCGAATGCCAGAGCCACTTGTAAGTGAGATATTCTAACTAACATGTCTGATTTACTAATTTTTTCATACATACTATATGTGTCTAGGCTGTCTAATAGGGAGAAATGTTCGCCTAACCTTTTCATCTCATGCTATCTGATCTAGTAATCTATCTTTTCTGATTGCAAAATGAAACAGTATAAGACATGAACTTATCAGTTACAAGTTTTTCAGATCAAATACAGTACAACAGTAGATTTTAGTAGCATAAATGTAGAAGATCACATAGTTTGGATGTTTCCAGCGATCTGGACTAATAAACTCATGAAATTGTTCACGCGAAGTTAAATTCACTTAGATACGCAGTAAACTTCAAATCATTGCAGCATACATAAAAAATTCTGAATTTCTAATGCCATATTTCACTATTGCCTTGCATAGTATTCATAAAGTTGCATGTCTGTTGGTAAAGACAAAGTAAACCAGATAGCTATCCTCCTTAGATTTTCAATATTCAGTCTAAGATATCATCTAGGCTCTTGGAGCTTCTCATATGGGATTTGGGTTTTTGGGAACAACTATTGAATGATGGGAAAATGAACAATGTATGGAATCGAGCAACAAATACAAAAGGTGGATATCATAAGAAAGTACATGGAATGGATATTTATTGAACACTGAATCTATAAGGATAAGTAAAATAGAAAAAAAGGAATTCAACAATTGTTGTGCGGCGACTGAAGACTAATTTTCCATGAAGCTAATTATGATAGTCTTACCCCAACACCAGGAAGAACTAAAGGATGAACTCAGCTAGCAAAGCGGTACAATTGAACTATTGCAATTTGTGGTCAGGTTCTTGACTTAATTAACTCATCTCAAGCAACAGGAAACATGGATTCAGTAAACTAGCAATGTTATTCAGAAACTGAAGTTTGACAACACGAGTAGCACTTGTCTGCAAAAGCGAATTGGCAGAAGCAATTAAGCAAGTACCTTCAGCGTGGGAGTACTCCACACAGGAAACTGTACCATCATGGCTTCCCAAGCGATAACTGTTATCATCATCAAACAACAGCCTGCAGTATATAGACAACAAAACAGTTCCCAAGCATACGAGCTATCAGTTGCGCTTCAATTTCTATGAATGATTTGACCAGAGAGAAATTTAAATTGAGTTAATAATGCCGAGGGACATTGGGCCCAATATCCACTAAAACATGCTTCTACTCCCTACCGACCCACTTTAACATCACAAATGCACATCTGCAAATCTCTATCTCTGCTCTGGACTATACTGCGTCCCGAATCATTGAATCAGAATCGCTCAGCAAAATACCAATCAAACGGGACGGGAAAGTGAATAGGCGATCGCTATCATCACCTTCGCACGACGTGGTCGCTGGACGCGCTGAATCCTGAGGAGTCATCGTGGAAGCAGCAGTCCAGCACGGGTCTCTTGTGCGTGAACACCACCCCCTTCAGCGCGTTGGCCCGAACGTCGTAGAGCCGCACCGTCTGGAAGGGGAGCGAACGCACGCGCACAACCAAGACCCAATCGAACCCAACGGATCAAACCGAGCGTCTAGGGATTCGTTTCCTCGAACAAGCAGGAGGCCCGCGAGGCTTGAGACTCACCTTCTCCCATGAGGAGACGATGAGGAGGTCGCTGTTCCTCGAGAAGCGGAGGTTGGAGATCCCGTCCTTAGGCGGGTGCGCCAGCTCCCTACCCATCCCGATGCGGCTGCCGCCATCACCGACCGGCGGCAGGCCGGTGGCGGGTGCGCTCATGGCGGAGCCGAGGAGGAGGCGGGGGCTGCGTTTCGCGGTAGGACCGGGATGCGGAGGGGATCGAAATTTTGAATCGAGCAACGACGGAGCCGTGGAGGAGAGCGCGGGGTTTATAAAGGAGAGGACTTCGGGAATGGTCAGTTGGTGCGGACCCGAGAGCAAATGCTAATTGCCGCTCTGTGCGGAGCGGGTGGCTCGAGTCGCACAGGGGCTCGCCCTGTTGGGCCGGCCCATTTCGTAGCGGTGCTGTTTTTTCTGTTCTTTTTTCCCCTTTTTATTTTTCCTTTTCATTTTTCTGTTTCCTTTTCGGTTTTTTATTTTATTTTATTTTTTATGTTTGAAAATTTTAAATTTTAATTTTTTTGTGTGTTTTTAAAACTGGTTCATAATTTTTAAAATTGGTTCATGATTTTTAAAATTTGAAATTGGTTTGTATTTACAAAAGAGATAGCTACACGAGGTGGGCAAAAAGGTCACGAGCCTCTCATGGCTGTTTTTTGTGGCAAATTACCGTTTGCCTCGTCGTGCCATGCAAGTGAAATGATTTGACCTGGACTGATTTTGATGATATTGACCAAAGTGAGCAATTTGTACAAGACCGGGGTGATAAATCAGGGAAGGTATGGAGGACTCGATTGCTTGGCATTATGATAGTAAAGGGATTTTTTTAGTTAAATCAGCGTATATGCTGGGTGTTAGTCTTAGAGAGGCTAACCAGAATAACGATGCTAGCTCTTCTGTTGCATCAGCTCCATCATCAACATTGTGGAAAAAGGTTTGGAGTTTGAAGCTTCCTGCAAAGATCAAGATTTACGTTTGGAGATTGTGTTATAATAGTGTACCTATGATACTGAATATCCAAAGAAAAAGAGTGGAGTTGGACACTAGGTGCCCGATGTGTAATCGGGTGGATGAAGATGGTGGCCATTTGTTATTTGCATTAGCTCTTTTGAATCTTTTGATTTTAGTTATTGTCCTAGAGTTTGTAATAAGGTTGCACATCAGCTTGCACAGTATGTCATGCGTGCCAATTCTAAGTGCGTTGGGTGGGTAGATGTTGTCCTGGTTTTCGTATATACTCCCTCCATTTCACAATGTAAGCCTTTTAGTAAGCTGTTTTAGTGGTTGCTAACGATTTAGCTGAGCAATAAAACTAAGTGGTTTGCTATAAAAAAAGATAGGGAAAAGGCACAAACTTTGGATGATAGAAAATTTATCTACTATGTTCACTGAAGAGATTTGACGATAAAATTGGGAGAGGAAGTTTTTCAGTAATACAAGATTACTTCTTTTAAAATTGTGGAGATGTTTTTTTTTCGTAATGGGGAAAAAAACCGGCCTCTAAAATTGTAGAGATGTACATAGAGTATTGATGTGTATATTGCCTTTTGTTTCCATTCCTCTTCTTCTTTCCTACTAGAAGATGTGCATTGTAGTTTTTTTTAGAACAGGTTGCATCTTTATTCATCGATGATCATAGTTACAAGAATGTTGAGCCCAACTGGTGGGTCTATGAAACATATGTGATGCGCTACTTCTAATGCAGTGGAAAGATGCGCCAGAGAGTGAGCCTCCATATTGGATCGTCTATTTTCATGGAAGAAGATGAAGGAGCCCCTCGCCCTCACTTTAGCTTGAACTTCATGCAGAATGTGATTGAACACAGCAGCATCCACTTGCAGTTCCGCCATCAGAGCAAGCACATCGCAACATGCTAAAGCTTTAAGACATCCTGGGTGCATAATTCCATCGACAACAACAACTGATGCACCTATATATTGGCCCTGGTCTATTCGACAGATTGCACTTGCCGCACCGCGGTTTTGTGATTTCACCATCACACCATCGAAACTGAACTTGCACTTGTCCCTGGAGTGGAGCGATCCACCATGGCACAGGGGCTCTCTGATCACCGCCTCAACTATAGCTTGTACGACACCCATGTCTTGAAGAAATCTCTCGACGAAGATCATAGTCGACATTAGACTCTGATATATTTCCTCTTGGATCGCCTTACATTTCGCGTGCCATATTGCCCATAGAGTCAAGAGCATCTTGGTGAGATCACCCTGCTCCATTGAGAACAGCCACTGCTGGGCTGCAGGTGAAGGGAATATGCCCGAGAGGCAATAATAAAGTGGTTATTATTTTATTCCATGTTTATGATAAATATTTATTTTTCATGCTATAATTTTGTTAATTGGAAACGTTAATACATGTGTGTTTAATAAATAAATAAGTGTTCCTACTTATGCCTCTCATATAAACTAGCTCGTTGATTAACAATATGATCAAAAGTTTCTTGATCATAGACATTGGATATTATTAATAACGGGGTCACATCATTGGTGGAATAATATGATGAACACTTACCCAAAATATAGTAATACGATCAAAGTTATTACATTTGCATTGCTATAATATATCATACAAAGTAACCCTAATCCTTAGACCATGAGATCATGTTAATCACTAACACCGAAAGAGTACTTTGATAACATCAAACGTCACACCGTAACATGGTGACTATAAAGGTGGGTTCAGGTACTCCGACCAGAAAGTTTTAAGTAGAGGCTCATGGATCAAGAGTGGGATTTGTCCACCCGAAAAAAAAGAGATATACTTTGGGCCCTCTTGGTGACATCACATTGATAACAGCTTGCAACAAGTGATTTGATCATAAAGGAATGTTATATCACGGAAACACAAAAAGAGTACTGTTAGTAACGAGATTAAACTGGGTATGGGGATACCGATGATTGATGGCGCTGCGTCAACGTGGGAGCGCTTCGTCGGGAAACCCCAAGAGCAAGGTGTGATGCAGCACAGCAACAAGTCTTCCCTCAATAAGAAACCAAGGTTATCGAACCAATAGGAGGAAGGAAACGTCTCAAAGGTATTGCAAGCAACTTGGAAACCTGTACAACACAAACTCAAGACTTTGCCCCAACTAACAGTGAGGTTGTCAATCTCACCGGTTGCTGTAACAAAGAATTAACTATATGGTGTGGAAGGTAATGGTGGTTTGCAGCAAGTAAACAGTAACAGTGGAAGATGTATCAATGGTAAAGATTGAACCGGGGTCCATAGTTCACTAGAGGTAAAGAATGGACCGGGGTCCATAGTTCACTAGAGGTGTTCTCCTTAAATAAACAAACCTTTTCTTGTTGAGTCACCACTTATTCCTTGAGCACCTTCTTGAGAGCATAGTTGTCATTCTTGTGTTTGTCTCAAAACTTGGTTAATTATGTCATGAATTTGATGATTGTATTTCTGATATCTTTATTTCTAGTCTTTACTTGAACTTCAGAGGTGCCTTGGCATTTATATTGTGCTCTACAAACAAAGGCAAGCGAGATACCACTCTATCATACCTTATTATGATCATTGCAATGTTGCTTATGTTTATGTTTCATGCTACTTATTATTATTGAGTTGGTTTCTCTTCATAGCTTGCAATGACTATTGAGTAGAATTAGTTGCATACTTCTTATTATGAATGGTTTAAGTATCTACTCATGTGCTGAGAATATATACATCATATGAAGCAAATGTGTTCGTGAAAGTTTCTTTTATCGCACTCAGTTTTCAACTGAATTTCTTGAGGACAAGCAATAAGCTAAGCTTGGGGGGAGTTGATACGTCCAAAACATATCTACTTTTCCGAACACTTTTGCTATTGTTTCTCCTCTAAACTTGTGTGAGTTGGATACAACTAACACGGACTGACGCTGTTTTCAGCAGAATTACCTTGGTGTCTAGTTTTTGTGCAGAAAATCAACTATCAGAAAAAATCCCGGAAAATATGCCAAAAATACTATTTCACCAGAAGATCCATGGAGCCAGAGTACGGGACGGAGGGGAGCCCTAGGTGGCCCACACCCCCTGCCGCGCGGGTGGGCCCAGCCCGCGCCTAGGAGGGGTGTGGCCAGCCTAGGCACCCCCTCGGCCTCCCTCTTCGCCTATAAGATGCCTTCTGACCTAAAAACTCAGGGGGGGTTCGACATTTTTCCAGAAAGAGTTCCGTTGCGCCACCACCACCAGAAACCGCGATTTGGATCCAGAAAATCCGTTCTGGCACCCTGCCGGGACGGGGAATTTGGGGAGGATCATCGCCATCGTCATCACCAACGCCTCTCCATCAACCATCAATGTTTTCCTCATCCATGAGTGAGTAATCCCCCACTGTAGGCTATGGGGATGGTAGGGATTGGATGAGTTCTATCATGTAATCGAACAAGATTGTTAGGGCATGGTGCCTAGTATCTCTATTAGTGCTATTTGACTTTGTTGCAACTTGTTGTGCTTAATTCTTGTCACTAGGGCCCGAGTGCCATGATCTCAGAGATGAACTTATTATTGAATCATTATGATAGTATTGTTTGTGATCTTATCTGTAAGTTGTGTACACATATCATTGTCCGGATCCAAAGGCCCCGAAGTGACAGAAATTGGGACAACCGGAGGGGATGGCTATGATGTGAGGATCACATGTGTTCATGGAGTTTTAATGCTTTGCTTCGGTGCTATATTAAAAGGAGCACCTTAATTTCCAGTAGTTCCCTTAAGGCCCCGCTGCCAGGGCTGGTAGGACAAAAGATGTTGTGTAAGTTCTCATTGTGAGCATGCATGACTATATATGGAGCACATGGCTATGATTGTTTAGTACTTGGATGCTTATTCTTATTTATCTGCAATTTCCCTAGATCTTGAAGTTACATGTTTAGACTCGTCCATGCAACGCCCGTCCATCCATCCCTATGCCTACCGCGCTCATATCCTATTGTTTGCTGTTACTGTTACTATTGCTCTTGTTTTACTGCTGTTGTTGCTACTACAAACTATTGCTACTGATAAACTTCTGTGAGCAAGAACTATTTACAGGTGCAGCTGAATTGACAACTCAGTTGTTAAGGCTTGCAAGTATTCTTTGGCTCCCCTTGTGTCGAATCAATAAATTGGGTAATACTACCCTCGAAGACTGTTGCGATCCCCTATACTTGTGGGTCATCAAGACTATTTTTTGGCGCCATTGCCGGGGAGCATAGCTTTATTTGTAAGTTCACTTAGTTCTAATATTGTTCATTGCTACTCCGTTCATCATGGGTAAGTCTCGTGATGGAAATTTTCCTATTTTACTATCCACTACAAGAAGAGGTCCTTTCCTAGATGCTACTATGGCTAGTCTAGGAGATACTGAAACTCCTAGTAAAGACACTGTTACACCTGTTAGCTCACCTGAGTCTAGAGAGAGACATGATATCAATGATGGTTACATTGAGTTTACTGATGAATTTATTGAAGAGTGCCGAAACACACATGGTGCTAGTGCTATTAAGAGTCTCCTTGAGAGACATACCATTATTCCTAAACTGTCCTCTGATCCTAAGTTTGCCACCTCTCCCATAGATATTAAAGATAAATATTATGATTTCTCTCTTGATTTATCCTATTTAGACATTGTTGAGAAAGAACCTTTTTGTGGGACTGAAAATGAGAGTGTTGTGGCTCATATGAATGAGCTTTCTACTATGAGTGCTTTGTTCTCTGATGATTTTAAGATGCGCAAGTATTTTGTTACTAAGATCTTCCCTTTTTCACTAAAAGGAGAAGCTAGGGCTTGGTTTAATAGATTACCTCCTAGTTCCATTGATAGCCCTAATTGCTTGATTGCTTCTTTCTTCTAGAAATATTTTCCTCCCAGTGCTAGACATGCTGTTTTGCAGAGACTTTTTTTATTTTAAATAGGGAGAAGAAGAGAAATTGCCTGAGTCATGGACAAGGTTCTATGCCTTGATTCATGCACATACTGGATGTCCATTGCCTAAAAAGAAGCTTCTTGATATTTATTATAATGGACTAACTGATGATTCTAGGACATACCTAGATAGCTTTGCTGATTGTGTTTTCAGGAAAAGAACTCCTACAGATGCTGAAGAATTAATGGATAAAATAAGCAAGAATTATGATGATTGGACTTCAACTGAGCTAAATACACCTGAGCCTATTACTCCTGAACCAGTTATGCCTGAACCAGTTCCAACACCAACACCAACGAAGAGAGGAGTAATTGCATTAAATGATGAAGTGATGAAGGAAGCTAAGAAATGTCTTAAGGAGAAAGGTATTAGAGCTAAATATGTGAAGAACCTACCTCCTATTGAAGAATTATGTAAGACAATTCCTCACTCGTCTACTATTAAGGTACACTCTCTCCACTTTGATGGAGGTGATATTCCCTGTGGTAAGCCTCCTGATCAATGCTTAGAGGAACTTGACACATATATTGTTGAACAAGGTAATTTTAATAAACAAGTTCAGAATCATTTATTGGAAAACTCTAGAGCTATTAATGATTTGAAAGATATTGTGGAAAGCACTGCTAATGATATTAAAATGCTTTGTAAACACTTTCAAATGGTTCAAACCCAAATTGATCAACTTGCTAAGGTACAAAAATATATGCTAGTTAATGTCTCAGGAGACAAACATGCTTATGGAATTAGAACTAGGAGTGGTATAGCTACTCAAGATCCTTTATATCCTGAAGGACACCCTAAACGAATTGAGCAGGATTCTCAACAAGGTGAAAGTAGTGGTAGTCCTCGTAAGAGAAATAAAAAGAAACATAAAATAGTTGATGAACCACTCGAACCTGCTGTAGATCCTAATAGTATATCTATCTCTGATACTGAAACTAAGAGTGGTAATGATAAAAATGATGCTCCTGATAAGGAGGAAGTTGAGGAAGGACCTGCGAAGCACACTAAGAACACTAGGTACACTAAGGAAGATTTTATTGCTAAAAAACATGGTAGTGAGAGAGAACCTTGGGTGGAGAAACATATGCCTTTTCCAAATAAGAAACATAAGTTGAAGGAGGAAGAACACTACAACAAGTTTTCTGAGTGGATGAAACCTTTATTTTTGCAAATTTATTTGACTGATGCTATTAAGTTGCCTCCTTATTCAAAGTATATGAAGGATATTGTCTCTAATAAAAGGATGATTCCTAATGAGGAAATTTCTACTCTGCTTGCTAATTATTCCTTCAAAGGTAAGGTTCCAAAGAAACTTGGTGATCCAGGTATACCAACTATTCCTTGCTATATTAAGAACAATTATGTTAGAACTACTTTATGTGATTTGGGAGCTGGAGTTAGTGTTATGCCTTTTTTCTCTCTACAAGAGACTCCGGCTAGAAAAATTGATACCAACTGATATATATATTTGCAAATGGCTGATAAGTCAACTACTATTCCTGTTGGTATATGTGAAGATGTTCCTATTCAGGTGGCTCATAATTGCTTGGTTTTGACTGATTTTGTTGTGCTTGAAATGCCTGAAGATGATAATATGTATATTATTCTTGGGGGACCTTTTCTTAATACTGCAGGTGTTGTAATTAATTGTAATCAAGGAAAAGTAACTTTTAATATTAATGACAAACAACATACTGTCTATTTACCCAAGAAGGTTGCTAAGAGTTATTGCCTGAAATCCATTGAAAATATTAAGAGCATCAAGGTTGGAGAAATATATTGTCCCATTCCACAAGAAATTTTTGAAACTATTATGATTGGGACCATCGCTATCAAATTTGAGGTAACATAATCACTTTGTGGAATGCAAAGTTTTGTTTCATATAAGATTGTTTTGGTAACAAGACTTGATCAACCTTGTTAACAAAAGGATTTTTATGAACAAAATAATGTTTTCACTGTGGTTATTCTTGCTTTCTTTTACTCTTCTCCTTCCTAGTCTTTGCCTTTTCTCTTTCTAGCTTTGGTTTTGCTAGTTGTTTGCTTGTTAGAGTGTCTTAGAACTTCTATAGTTTTGGTTTTGGTTTGCTTTTGCTTCTTCTAAAAAATCTTTTATGCGAGAAAATCAATTTTCATACCCTAAAAATTGGCCAAAAATAAAGTTTCCCGAAAAATTCCAGAAAATTCAAAATAAAATTTTCCTCGAAAAAAGGGGCAGAGGAACACCTGGAGTGGCCCAGCCCCCCCCCCCCCCAGGCCAGCACACCCTTGGGTGGCGTGGCCAGCCCCCAGGTGGCGCTTGGCCAGGGTGTGGCCCACCTGTGGCCCTCCAAGTTGCCTCCTCCCATCCATCTTCTTTCTCTCTCCCAAAAAACACCGGAAAACTTTCTCAAGCTCGAGTTCCTGCTATTCTTGCTCCCGATTTTCGATCTCCTTGCTCATCCCATCTTTGTTGCTGATTTTTGGAGGGATTGCTCCTTGGTATGTGCCTCCTCCGCTTGTCCAATTAGATTTGTGATTGGTAGATTGTATCTTGAGTATTTTGCTGCTATAGGTGTCAGGTTGTGTGAGCTTGCATGCTTGTTCTATGCTTAGAGATTACATTTTTATGCATGTGTAGCCCTCAAGCAAGTTCCTATAGTAGTTTCTCATCATTTATAACCTTGGAAATCACTTGGTTTGATGTTTGTCTAAAAATTTCAGAAAGGAAGATGAGTTCATATCCACTGAATCAATATGATTTGATGGTATCTGAGCCAATGAAAGATCATTGTGAGGAAGGAGTCTTCCCTTCCATTTATCCATGCCCTAAATTTATGAGAGCCGTGAGGATCTTACAATATTTCCAAACTATGATTACCAATGCAGGGTTGGAACATTTTGTTGAAGGGGAACCATTTCAGTATGTCAAGCTAACCATGGCTGTGGTGCAGGACTTCTGGTTTACTTGGTCTTCATCTAATCCCATGGTCCATTATAAAATCTACAATCTAGCTGTTGACCTGCCTTTTGCTGATTTCTGTGCAGCTATTAGAGTGCCTCATTGGGGATCTTGTGAGAAGATCAAGCAGAGGCCTAAGTCACTTATGGATTTATATGCTGAAATTTTCCAAGGTTTCGACTTCTCGAAGGAAAGTGGTAAAATTCGGAACATTCAGTTCCCATCCATTAGATATTTTGCCTATTTCATTACCAAGTGTGTTCTTGCTAGAAAGATTGCTAGAAAGTTATCTTCTTTTGATCTAGCTTTTATCTCAGCTTCTTTGAATAGGGATAGATATTATAACTTGGGTTCTTTGATAGATTACCGTCTTACCACTAACCACGAGAAGGTTGGAATTTGTGTAGGTATCATCGCCTCTAGGTTGCTAGCTTTCCATGGTTTAGAGCCTCACCATTCAGACTATCGGTCCCCATAGAGAGGCTTGATCTTGATTCCATGGTTCAGCATAATTTTGTTTGGCTAATGTGAGAAGTTTACCGTATGAATTATCCTTTGTCAAACATGGTTGGAGAGGGGGTAGGACTGAGAAAGTAGTTTATTTGCCTGCACCTGCTTTTTTTAATTTTGATAACAGGCAAGGATGGTCGCTCACGGAGGAGTTTGACACATACGTGGCGGAGCTCTCCCAGCGAGAGGAGAATGTTGGAGTGGATGCTGAAGATGATTCGGTTTAGCCCTCCAACTTGGGAGAGTCCTCATACCAGCAGCCCTCTTATGATTGGGGCGCATCTTCTTGTTCATCGCAAGCGCCTGACTATGATCATTCCTATGATGACCCACTAGCTTGGGGTTACTACCCACGCTATTGATACCCACTTAGGACAAAAGCCTAAGCTTGGGGGAGGTATACCGACATCACACTCATCTTTATATCATGTTTCGTCGGTTCTTTGTATATCCATTGTTTCGCTTTTGGTTTTTGTTTCTGCTTTCTTAAAACACAAAAATACCAAAAATATTTTTCGTTGTTTCTCTTGGTTTTTTTCTTTGCTTTTTAGCTTTGGTTTGCCTTAAAAGAAAAAAAATCCAAAAAGATTTTGCTTTTGCTTGGTCTATTTTTGCTTTGTTTTGCTTGCTTTAAAAAATCGAAAACACCAAAAATATGTGTTCTTCTTCTTTGGTTTTGTGAGTTCTTTGCAGGGTTCAGTCGTCCTCACTGGAGTTTGGTTTCTTGTTATTATTCAAGTCACACAAGTGAAGGGCGATAATGAAGATTAAGACAACTTGAGGTGTGGTAAGAGGCTGGTAACGAACTCTATTTGTTTTCATTTTTGTACATATACTAATCATTGTGAGCATGCTTAGTCTGTTCATATAAGGTGTATGTTATTGATGGATGCTTAGTAGTTCTTGCTTTCTTGTGATTAGATCCAGCTTGCTAATAGTTTGTAGCATGTCATATGAATGTTTGCTTGCATTGTGTTATTCATAACTTGGTATGATATTGTGGTATCCTCCTCTGAATGTTTCATGTGAATCGACTTGGCACATGCTCACAGATGCATATGACTAAACAATAGTCAGTAAGCCTCGACGATTTATTTTGCCTCAGAGTTCTTGTATCACTTTCATGCCATAATTAGTCATGTTTTGTTGCAAGCATGATTATGACGGTTATTTCTCTCTCGTTCGTCGCTCCCTCTCTATTGCTAGCCTTCACTTGCACTGAGTATGAGCTCTACTTGTGCATCCAACTTCCCAAAACCAATATTTCCAACAGTGTCCACCATACCTACCTACTAGCATCATTTGCTATTCAGTGCATATTCATTATGCCTTGTTTTCTTCCAAATAAAATGTTTGACTGTTTTGAGAAAATTAGTTAGTAAAGCTCTCACAAACTTGATGGCACACTTTATTCCTTGCACTTAATAAACCTGAACCATTGTGACTGTCCATGAAAGTTATATGCTTGCAAATTATAGACTGGGAGTTAGCAGAACCGTGCTGTCACGGGGAACGCTTTCAACACTTATGGATACATATCCAGTTGATACCATGCTCTTTTGTTTGTGGATGTCATTAGAGTTGGAATTATGCCCTAGAGGCAATAATAACGATGTTATTATTATAATTCTTGTTCATGATAAAGTTTATATTCCATGCTAGAATTGTATTAAGCGGAAACTTTAATACTTGTGTGGTTTGTGAACAACACCATGTCCCTAGTATGCCTCTATGGACTAGCTCATTGATTAATTATGGTTAAGGTTTCCTAACCATAGACATGAGTTGTCGATTTATAATGAGATCATATCATTGGGAGAATGATATGATGGACAGACCCAAACTAAGCGGAGCAATTAGATCGTGTCATCGTGTTCATCTTTGCGAAGCTTTTCTTATGTCAAATATTGTATTCCTTAGACCATGAGATAATACAACTCCCTGGTATCGGAAGAAAGCTTTGAGGTCATCAAACGTCATCCTATGAGAGGGTGATCATAAAGGTGTCTCTTAGGTGATCAGAAAATACCTGTTGGGTTGTATGTATCGAGATGGGATTTGTCCCTCCCAAGTCATAGAGATATACTTCGGGCCCACTCGGTAATCGATATCAACACCTCTTTCAAGCATGTGGTTAAGGAGTTAATCACAAAGTGATATCGGATTACGGAGCAAGTAAAGTACTTGCTGTGAACGAGATTGAACTAGGTATGACGGTACCGACGATCAAATCTCGGGCAAGTAAAATATCGCGAGACGAAGGGAATATATATATGGGATTGAATGAATCTTGGCATCGTGGTTCATCCGATATGATCATCGATGAATGTGTGGGAGTCAATATGGGTTTCCAGACCCCGCTGTTGATTATTGATAGAAGATCATGTCTGCATATTCTCGAACCCGAAGGGTCACACACTTAACGTGTCTCGACGCTAGGATAGATTGGATAATTGGTTTGTGAGTTTTTGTTCGGAGTCTCGGATGGGATCCGGGACATCACGAGAGGTTCCGGAATGGTCCGCAGAATAAGATTCATATAAGGCAATGCAGTTTTTGGAGTTCGGAATTGGTTCGGGTTAATCGGTATTGTACCGGAAGCTTCTAGAACCTTCCAGAGGGGGACCAACGTGGCCCCACCTGCCGGGAGGGGGCATGGGCCTATGAGGGAGTGCCCTGGCCGCATTGGGCTAGGGGCACAAGGCCCCATAGGGCCCAGCCGGCCAAACCTAGGGGAAACCCTAGGGGAGCTTCTAGAAGGGGGGGGGGGGAACTTGCCCCCCACTCCTCCCTCCTTGGCCGCCGGCCTAGGGCTTGGGGGAGGGGCTAGGGCTGGCGCCCACCCCTCTATATAGAGAGGGCTGGGGTGCACCCTCCCCCCACACCTCCTCCTCAACCCTAGCCGCCCTGCTGCCCTCCTCTCTCTCTCCCTCCCGACTGCACGTAGGCGAAGCCCTGCTACAGAAACTCTCCACCAATTGCACCGCGCCGTCGCGTTGTAGATCCAATCCGTCTCTCCACCATACTTGCTGGACCAAGGAAGGAGGATACGTCGAGGTGCCGCACGTGTGCATCTCTCGGAGGCATCGCCACTTGCAGTGTTAGATCGGATCGGATCGCGAGGAGGAGAAGCGAGTACGACTACATCACCCACGTTCTGACGAACGTTCCGCTGTGCGAATCTTCAAGGGTATGAAGATCTCATCTATTCCCCCTCGTTGTTTGCATCTCCTAGATTAGATATTGGCTTTCCCGTTCGCATCCGTAGAATTTTTTTTGATTTACTATGTTGCGAAACCCTTCAGTGGTATCAGAGCTAGATCTATGCGTAGATGTGTTTCACGAGTAGAACGCAACATGGTTGTTGCGGGCGTTGATGTTTTCTATTGCAAGCCTCTTGTTTGTGTTCTTCTTATGACGCGGTATAGTGAGATCGAAGCGGTCCAGGCCAACTTTACGCGACGTCGTTCGCGAGACTGGCTCCGCACTTGACATGTGGCTTGTTCCACACATGCGGATTTACACCGGAGTTTCTCTCACTATAGTTGTCATGGGATTTACACCGGAGTTTGGCAACCATAATATCACCGTTGTGGCTTTCCGTAGGTAAGAATCGTTCTTAGATTGCTACTCCCATAAGCCACGTAAAACATGCAACAACAAAGTAGAGGCGTCTAACTTGTTTTTCCAGGGAGTGTTTTCTGTGATATGGTATGGCCCAAGATGTGATGTGTATATTGTATGCGATGATCATGTTTTGTAATGTTTCACGACTTGCATGTCGATGAGTACACAACCGGCAGGAGCCATATGGTTGTCTTTATAATTGTGTATGACCTGTGTGTCAACTTCTTATACGCCATGTAATAGTTTGACTTTATCGCTAAGTAGTTAGCAATAGTTGTAGTTGCTATTCGTGGTGGAGGCAATCATGGTGGAGTGATGGAGATCATGCCGGCACACACAAGATGGAGATCATTGCGCGAAGATGGGTTATACCATGTCACATAAAGTTATATGCATGTGGTGTTTATCCTTTTATGTATCTTATCATGCTTAGATCGCGACGGTATCATTATAAGATGATTCCTCACTTAAAGATCAAGATAAAATTGTGTTCTCCCCATGTATGCACCGTTGCGAAAGTTCGTCGTGTCCAAGCATCACGTGATGATCGGGTGCTATAGACTCTACGTTCACATACAACGGGTGCAAGCCAGTTTTGCACGTGCGAAAATACTTGGGTTTGACTTGACGAGCCTAGCATGTACAGACATGGCCTAGGAACACATGAACCGAAAGGTTAAGCATGAATCATATGAATGATATGATCGAAACTTCGTTGTCCACCATTGAAACCACATCTCTTCTCGTGAAGATCAGATTAGGTGTGGTGAATTTGGATCATGTTCACTAAACAACTTGAGGGATGTTGAATTTAGTGGGAGTTCATCTAGTAATTTGATTAAGTTGAACTAGTTATCATGAACATAGTCTAATTTGTACTTGCAAACATTGTAGATCAAATGGCCAAGTCCAACTTCAACTTCAACGTTTTTGATGAGAAGGAAAATCTTAGAAACAATGGGTCTAACTTCACCAATTGGTTCCGCAATATGAGAATCATTCTCTCTGGCGGACAAAAGGACTATGTCCTTGAAAATGCGCTAGGTGACGCCCCTGCTGTAGATGCGCCGGCTGATGAGAAAGCTGTCTATCAGTCGCGCAAAGATGATTATGGTGTGATTAAGAGCACCATGTTGTTTGGTATGGAATCGGACCTTCAAAATCGTTTTTAAGACTATCCCGGGCCCTTTGAGATTCTTGAGGAGCTGAAAACCATGTTTCAGACTCAGGCCCGTTCTGAGAGATATGAGATCTCTGAGAAATTCTTTAACTGCAAGATGGAGGAAGGGAGTTCCGTTAGTGAGCACGCCATAAAGATGTCGAGCTACACTCAACGCCTTGAGCAACTGGACTGCAAGATTCCAGAGGAGCTCAAGATCGACAGGGTTCTGCAATCACTCCCTCCCAGCTACAAAAGTTTTGTAGTGACTCATAATCAGATTGGTTCCACTGATACGATCACCAAGCTCTTCGCAAAGCTGAAGGATGCGGAGGTGGACATCAAAAAGGATAATCATGTGTTGATGGTCAACAAGCCCCCCACCTTCAAGAAAGGTAAGGGTGCAAAGAAGCCCTTCAAGAAAGGCGGCGGCAAGCGCGTTGCCCCTGCTGAGAAGAAGCTCAAGTCTGGTCCTAAGCCGGACACTGAGTGCTTCTATTGCAAGGACAAGGGTCACTGGAAGCGCAACTGTCCGAAGTACTTAGCGGACAAGAAGGCTGGCACCATCAAAGGTATATTTGATATACATGTTATTGATGTTTTCCTTACTATACCTCGTTGTAGTGCCTGGGTATTTGATACTGGTTCAGTTGCTAATATGTGTAACTCGAAACAGGAGCTACGGAATAGACGGCGGCTTGCGAGGGATGAGGTGACGATGCGCGTTGGCAACGGATCAAGAGTTGATGTGATGGCCGTCGGCACGCTCTCCTTAGTTTTACCTTCGGGATTAGTTTTAAACTTTAATAAGTGTTATTATGTGCCTGCGTTGAGCATGAACATTATTTCTGGATCGTTTTTATTGCAAGACGGTTATTCATTTAAATCGGAGAATAATGGTTGTTCTATTTATATGAGTAACATCTTTTATGGTCATGCACCTGTTGTGAATGGTTTATTTCTTCTGAATCTCGAAAGGGATGAAACACACATCCATAACATTGAGGCTAAGAGATGCAAAGTAGATAGTGATAATACTACTTAATTGTGGCACTGTCGTCTAGGTCATATTGGTGTAAAGCGCATGAAGAAACTCCATTCTGATGGACTTTTGGAGTCTCTTGATTTTGAATCATTTGACACATGCGAACCATGCCTCATGGGCAAGATGATCAAAACCCCGTTCTCCGGAATGATGGAGCGAGCAACGGACTTGTTGGAAATCATACATACCGATGTATGCGGACCAATGAGTGTTTCGACGCGCGGTGGATATCGCTATTTTCTCACTTTTACCGATGACTTAAGTATATATGGGTATATCTATTTAATGAAACATAAATCTGAAACATTTGAAAAGTTCAAGGAATTTCAGAATGAAGTGGAGAACCATCGTAACAGAAAGATTAAGTTTCTACGATCCGATTGTGGAGGTGAATATTTGAGTTATGATTTTCCCATGCATCTTAAAGCAAGCGGAATCGTTTCGCAACTCACGCCACCCGGAACACCACAGCGCAATGGTGTGTCTGAACGCCGGAATCGAACTCTATTAGATATGGTCCGATCAATGATGTCTCTTACTGATTTGCCGTTACCATTTTGGGGTTATGCATTAGAAACCGCTGCATTCACTTTAAATAGGGCACCATCTAAATCCGTTGAGACGACACCGTATGAACTATGGTTTGGTGCTAAACCTAAGTTGTCGTTTCTTAAAGTTTGGGGATGCGAAGCTTACGTCAAGAAGTTAATGCCGGACAAGCTCGAACCCAAAGAGGAGAAATGCGTCTTCATAGGATACCCTAAGGAAACTATTGGGTATACCTTCTATCACAGAACCGAAGGCTAAGTATTTGTCGCAAAAAATGGTTCCTTTCTTGAGAAGGAGTTTCTCTCGAAAGAAGTGAGTGGGAGGAAAGTAGAGCTAGACGAGGTTGTTGAACCTTCTCTTGAATTGGAGTGTAGCGCAGCACCTGAAATTGTTCCAGTGCCGCCTGCACCAACAATAGAGGAAGCTAATGACAAGGATCATGAAGCTTCGGACGATGCTACTACTGAACGTCACAGGTCGACAAGGTCGCGTGCCCCTCCTGAGTGGTACGGCAACCCTGTCTTGACTGACTTGTTGGTAGAAGACAGTGAACCTACGAACTATGAGGAAGCGATGATGAGCCCAGACTCTGAGAAATGGCTAGAGGCCATGAAATCCGAATTGCGATCCATGAGCGAAAACCAAGTGTGGACTTTGGTGGACCCTCCTAACGACCGAAAGGCCATTGAGTGCAAATGGATTTTCAAGAAGAAAACGGACGCGGATGGTAATGTTACCGTCTATAAAGCACGGCTTGTCACGAAAGGTTTTCGACAAGTTCAAGGTGTTGACTACGATGAGACTTTCTCTCCCGTAGTGATGTTTAAGTCCATTCGGATTTTATTAGCAATTGCTGCATTTCATGATTATGAAATATGGCAGATGGATGTCAAGACTGCTTTCCTCAATGGCAACATTGATGAAGAGTTGTATATGATGCAACCCGAAGGTTTTGTCGATCCTAAGGATGCTGATAAAGTGTGCAAACTTCAGCGTTCCATTTATGGACTAAAGCAAGCATCTCGGAGTTGGAACCTTCGTTTTGATCAAGTGATCAAGAGCTTTGGATTTGTTCCAAATTGCGACGAAGCTTGTATCTACAAGAAAGTGAGTGGGAGCTCGGTGACATTTCTGGTACTATATGTGGATGACATATTGATTATTGGAAATGACATTAACATGCTTAACGATGTGAAGAGTTATTTGAACAAGTGTTTTTCAATGAAAGACCTAGGTGAAGCTGCTTATATATTGGGCATCAAAATCTATAGAGATAGACAAAGACGCCTGATAGCTTTAAGCCAGAGTACATACCTAGACAAAGTTCTGAAAAGGTTCAGAATGGATAAGGCAAAGAAAGGTTCAGTTCTTATGTTGTCAGGTAAGATATTGAGCAAGGCTTAGTGTCCAACTACGGTAAATGATAGAGAAGCTATGAGCAAAGTGCCTTATGCCTCGACCATAGGTTCTATCATGTATGCCATGCTGTGTACTAGACCGGATGTGTCCAATGCTCTTAGTTTGACGAGCAGATATCAAAGTGATCCAGGAGTGGAACACTGGGCAGCCGTGAAGAACATCCTAAAGTACCTAAATAGGACTAAAGAAATGTTCTTAGTCTATAGAGGTGATGAACAGCTCGTCGTAAAAGGTTACGTCGACGCTAGTTTCAACACCGACAAGGATGATTCTAAATCCCAGACATGATACATTTATATTTTGAATGGAGGAGCTGTGAGCTGGAGAAGCTGCAAGCAAAGCGTGATTGCGGGATCTACAGTATAAGCAGAATACATGGCTGCTGCAGAAGCGTCAAGTGAAGGAGTTTGGATCAGGAACTTCATCACTGAGCTTGGCGTGGTTCCAAGTGCATTGGACCCACTAGAGATATTGTGTGACAACACTGGCGCCATAGCACTCGCTAAGGAACCAAGATATCATCCAAAGACCAAGCATATCAACCGCAAGTTTCATATAATCCGAGATTATATAGCAGATGGAGATCTGAAGATTAGCAAAGTACATACAGATCTGAATGTCGCAGATCCATTGACTAAACCTCTTCCACGTGCAAAACATGATCAGCACCTTAGTGCCATGGGTGTGAGATTGTTGCCAAATGTAAACTAGATTATTGACTCTAGTGCAACTGGGAGACTATTGGAATTATGCCCTAGAGGCAATAATAAAGATGTTATTATTATAATTCTTGTTCATGATAAAGTTTATATTCCATGCTAGAATTGTATTAAGCGGAAACTTTAATACTTGTGTGGTCTGTGAACAACACCGTGTCCCTAGTATGCCTCTATGGACTAGATCATTGATTAATGATGGTTAAGGTTTCCTAACCATAGACATGAGTTGTCGATTAATAATGAGATCATATCATTGGGAGAATGATATGATGGACAAACCCAAACTAAGCGGAGCAATTAGATCGTGTCATCGTGTTCATCTTTGCGAAGCTTTTCTTATGTAAAATATTGTATTCCTTAGACCATGAGATAATACAACTCCCTGGTATCGGAAGAAAGCTTTGAGGTCATCAAACGTCATCCTATGAGAGGGTGATCATAAAGGTGTCTCTCAGGTGATCGGAAAGTACCTGTTGGGTTGTATGTATCGAGATGGGATTTGTCCCTCCCAAGTCGGAGAGATATACTTCGGGCCCACTCGGTAATCGATATCAACACCGCTTGCAAGCATGTGGTTAAGGAGTTAATCACAAAGTGATATCGGATTACGGAACGAGTAAAGTACTTGCTGTGAACGAGATTGAACTAGGTATGACGGTACCGACGATCAAATCTCGGGCAAGTAAAATATCGCGAGACGAAGGGAATATATATATGGGATTGATTGAATCTTGGCATCGTGGTTCATCCGATATGATCATCGATGAATGTATGGGAGTCAATATGGGTTTCCAGACCCCGCTGTTGATTATTGATAGAAGATCATGTCTACATATTCTCGAACCCGAAGGGTCACACACTTAACGTGTCTCGACGCTAGGATAGATTGGATAATTGGTTTGTGAGTTTTTGTTCGGAGTCTCGGATGGGATCCGGGACATCACGAGAGGTTCCGGAATGGTCCGCAGAATAAGATTCATATAAGGCAATGCAGTTTTTGGAGTTCGGAATTGGTTCGGGTTAATCGGTATTGTACCGGAAGCTTCTAGAACCTTCCAGAGGGGTACCAACGTGGCCCCACCTGCCGGGAGGGGGAATGGGCCTATGAGGGAGTGCCCTGGCCGCATTGGGCTAGGGGCACAAGGCCCCATAGGGCCCAGCCGGCCAAACCTAGGGGAAAAGCTAGGGGAGCTTCTAGAAGGGGGGAAACTTGCCCCCCACTCCTCCCTCCTTGGCCGCCGGCCTAGGGCTTGGGGGAGGGGCTAGGGATGGCGCCCACCCCTCTATATATAGAGGGCTGGGGCGTACCCTCCCCCCACACCTCCTCCTCAACCCTAGCCACCCTGCTGCCCTCCTCTCTCTCTCCCTCCCGACTGCACGTAGGCGAAGCCCTGCTGCAGAAACTCTCCACCAATTGCACCGCGCCGTCGCGTTGTAGATCCAATCCGTCTCTCCACCATACTTGCTGGACCAAGGAAGGAGGAGACGTCGAGGTGCCGCACGTGTGCATCTCTCGGAGGCATCGCCACTTGCGGTGTTAGATCGGATCGGATCGCGAGGAGGAGAAGCGAGTACGACTACATCACCCACGTTCAGACGAACGTTCCGCTGTGCGAATCTTCAAGGGTATGAAGATCTCATCTATTCCCCCTCATTATTTGCATCTCCTAGATTAGATATTGGCTTTCCCGTTCGCATCCGTAGAATTTTTTTGATTTACTATGTTGCGAAACCCTTCAGTGGTATCAGAGCTAGATCTATGCGTAGATGTGTTTCACGAGTAGAACGCAACATGGTTGTTGCGGGCGTTGATGTTTTCTGTTGCAAGCCTCTTGTTTGTGTTCTTCTTATGACGCGGGATAGTGAGATCGAAGCGGTCCAGGCCAACTTTATGCGACGTCGTTCGCGAGACTGGCTCCGCACTTGACATGTGGCTTGTTCCACACATGCAGATTTACACCGGAGTTTCTCTCACTATAGTTGTCATGGGATTTACACCGGAGTTTGGCAACCATAATATCACCGTTGTGGCTTTCCGTAGGTAAGAATCGTTCTTAGCTTGCTACTCCCATAAGCCACGTAAAACATGCAACAACAAAGTAGAGGCGTCTAACTTGTTTTTGCAGGGAGTGTTTTCTGTGATATGGTATGGCCCAAGATGTGATGTGTATATTGTATGCGATGATCATGTTTTGTAATGTTTCACGACTTGCATGTCGATGAGTACACAACCGGCAGGAGCCATATGGTTGTCTTTATAATTGTGTATGACCTGTGTGTCAACTTCTTATACGCCATGTAATAGTTTGACTTTATCGCTAAGTAGTTAGCAATAGTTGTAGTTGCTATTCGTGGTGGAGGCAATCATGGTGGAGTGATGGAGATCATGCCGGCACGCACAAGATGGAGATCATTGCGCGAAGATGGGCTATACCATGTCACATAAAGTTATATGCATGTGATGTTTATCCTTTTATGTATCTTATCATGCTTAGATCGCGACGGTATCATTATAAGATGATTCCTCACTTAAAGATCAAGATAAAATTGTGTTCTCCCCATGTATGCACCGTTGCGAAAGTTCGTCGTGTCCAAGCATCACGTGATGATCGGGTGCTATAGACTCTACGTTCACATACAACGGGTGCAAGCCAGTTTTGCACGTGCGAAAATACTTGGGTTTGACTTGACGAGCCTAGCATGTACAGACATGGCCTCGGAACACATGAACCGAAAGGTTAAGCATGAATCATATGAATGATATGATCGACACTTCGTTGTCCACCATTGAAACCACATCTCTTCTCGTGAAGATCAGATTAGGTGTGGTGAATTTGGATCATGTTCACTAAACAACTTGAGGGATACTGAATTTAGTGGGAGTTCATCTAGTAATTTGATTAAGTTGAACTAGTTATCATGAACATAGTCTAATTTGTACTTGCAAACATTGTAGATCAAATGGCCAAGTCCAACTTCAACTTCAACGTTTTTGATGAGAAGGAAAATCTTAGAAACAATGGGTCTAACTTCACCAATTGGTTCCGCAATATGAGAATCATTCTCTCTGGCGGACAAAAGGACTATGTCCTTGAAAATGCGCTAGGTGACGCCCCTGCTGTAGATGCGTCGGCTGATGAGAAAGCTGTCTATCAGTCGCGCAAAGATGATTATGGTGTGATTAAGAGCACCATGTTGTTTGCTATGGAATCGGACCTTCAAAATCGTTTTTAAGACTATCCCGGGCCCTTTGATTTTCTTGAGGAGCTGAAAACCATGTTTCAGACTCAGGCCCGTTCTGAGAGATATGAGATCTCTGAGAAATTCTTTAACTGCAAGATGGAGGAAGGGAGTTCCGTTAGTGAGCACGCCATAAAGATGTCGGGCTACACTCAACGCCTTGAGCAACTGGACTGCAAGATTCCAGAGGAGCTCAAGATTGGCAGGGTTCTGCAATCACTCCCTCCCAGCTACAAAAGTTTTGTAGTGACTCATAATCAGATTGGTTCCACTGATACGATCACCGAGCTCTTCGCAAAGCTGAAGGATGCGGAGGTGGACATCAAAAAGGATAATCATGTGTTGATGGTCAACAAGCCCCCCACCTTCAAGAAAGGTAAGGGTGCAAAGAAGCCCTTCAAGAAAGGCGGCGGCAAGCGCGTTGCCCCTGCTGAGAAGAAGCTCAAGTCTGGTCCTAAGCCGGACACTGAGTGCTTCTATTGCAAGGACAAGGATCACTGGAAGCGCAACTATCCGAAGTACTTAGCGGACAAGAAGGCTGGCACCATCAAAGGTATATTTATTATACATGTTATTGATGTTTTCCTTACTAGCCCTCGTTGTAGTGCCTGGGTATTTGATACTGGTTCAGTTGCTAATATGTGTAACTCGAAACAGGAGCTACGGAATAGACGGCGGCTTGTGAGGGATGAGGTGACGATGCGCGTTGGCAACGGATAAAGAGTTGATGTGATGGCCGTCGGCACGCTCTCCTTCGTTTTACCTTCGGGATTAGTTTTAAACTTTAATAAGTGTTATTATGTGCCTGCGTTGAGCATGAACATTATTTCTGGATCGTTTTTATTGCAAGATGGTTATTCATTTAAATCGGAGAATAATGGTTGTTCTATTTATATGAGTAACATCTTTTATGGTCATGCACCTGTTGTGAATGGTTTATTTCTTCTGAATCTCGAAAGGGATGAAACACACATCCATAACATTGAGGCTAAGAGATGCAAAGTAGATAGTGATAATACTACTTATTTGTGGCACTGTCGTCTAGGTCATATTGGTGTAAAGCGCATGAAGAAACTCCATTCTGATGGACTTTTGGAGTCTCTTGATTTTGAATCATTTGACACATGCGAACCATGCCTCATGGGCAAGATGATCAAAACCCCGTTCTCCGGAATGATGGAGCGAGCAACGGACTTGTTGGAAATCATACATACCGATGTATGCGGACCACTGTTGGATTAGGCGGCGCCTAGGCAACGTTTAAGCACACTTAGGCACTAGGCGGTAGACAAATGCCTCGCCTAGAGCATAAGCGGAAGTCTAGGCAGCGTAACTAATAAATTTTCTTATCGAGCAACAAATCATGAATTTTTTGACTTTTTAGCGAGCTAGGCCATATTCCAATGGCGGTCATTGGTTGTTAATCATTTATATGCTCTAAATTAATGTATATCACATATAATAACCCATATATACCCTTGATGGTAAAAACTATATGCTCGCCTAGGCCACGCCTAGGGCGCTTAAGCACCGCCTAGGCACTAGGCGAAGGCCAAACGCCTCGCCTACGTCTAACGCTTTTTCCAACCTTAATGCGGACCAATGAGTGTTTCGACGCGCGGTGGATATCGCTATTTTCTCACTTTTACCGATGACTTAAGTATATATGGGTATATCTATTTAATGAAACATAAATCTGAAACATTTGAAAAGTTCAAGGAATTTCAGAATGAAGTGGAGAACCATCGTAACAGAAAGATTAAGTTTCTACGATCCGATTGTGGAGGTGAATATTTGAGTTATGATTTTCCCACGCATCTTAAAGCAAGCGGAATCGTTTCGCAACTCACGCCACCCGGAACACCACAGCGCAATGGTGTGTCTGAACGCCGGAATCGAACTCTATTAGATATGGTCCGATCAATGATGTCTCTTACTGATTTGCCGTTACCATTTTGGGGTTATGCATTAGAAACCGCTGCATTCACTTTAAATAGGGCACCATCTAAATCCGTTGAGACGACACCGTATGAACTGTGGTTTGGTGCTAAACCTAAGTTGTCGTTTCTTAAAGTTTGGGGATGCGAAGCTTACGTCAAGAAGTTAATGCCGGACAAGCTCGAACCCAAAGAGGAGAAATGCGTCTTCATAGGATACCCTAAGGAAACTATTGGGTATACCTTCTATCACAGAACCGAAGGCTAAGTGTTTGTCGCAAAAAATGGTTCCTTTCTTGAGAAGGAGTTTCTCTCGAAAGAAGTGAGTGGGAGGAAAGTAGAGCTAGACGAGGTTGTTGAACCTTCTCTTGAATTGGAGTGTAGCGCAGCACCTGAAATTGTTCCAGTGCCGCCTGCACCAACAATAGAGGAAGCTAATGACAAGGATCATGAAGCTTCGGACGATGCTACTACTGAACGTCACAGGTCGACAAGGTCGCGTGCCCCTCCTGAGTGGTACGGCAACCCTGTCTTGACTGACTTGTTGGTAGAAGACAGTGAACCTACGAACTATGAGGAAGCGATGATGAGCCCAGACTCTGAGAAATGGCTAGAGGCCATGAAATCCGAATTGGGATCCATGAGCGAAAACCAAGTATGGACTTTGGTGGACCCTCCTAACGACCGAAAGGCCATTGAGTGCAAATGGATTTTCAAGAAGAAAACGGACGCGGATGGTAATGTTACCGTCTATAAAGCACGGCTTGTCGCGAAAGGTTTTTGACAAGTTCAAGGTGTTGACTACGATGAGACTTTCTCTCCCGTAGCGATGTCTAAGTCCATTCGGATTTTATTAGCAATTGCTGCATTTCATGATTATGAAATATGGCAGATGGATGTCAAGACTGCTTTCCTCAATGGCAACATTGATGAAGAGTTTTATATGATGCAACCCGGAGGTTTTGTCGATCCTAAGGATGCTGATAAAGTGTGCAAACTTCAGCGTTCCATTTATGGACTGAAGCAAGCATCTCGGAGTTGGAACCTTCGTTTTGATCAAGTGATCAAGAGCTTTGGATTTGTTCCAAATTGCTACGAAGCTTGTATCTACAAGAAAGTGAGTGGGAGCTCGGTGACATTTCTGGTACTATATGTGGATGACATATTGATTATTGGAAATGACATTAACATGCTTAACGATGTGAAGAGTTATTTGAACAAGTGTTTTTCAATGAAAGACCTAGGTGAAGCTGCTTATATATTGGGCATCAAAATCTATAGAGATAGACAAAGACGCCTGATAGCTTTAAGCCAGAGTACATACCTAGACAAAGTTCTGAAAAGGTTCAGAATGGATAAGGCAAAGAAAGGTTCAGTGCCTATGTTGTCAGGTAAGATATTGAGCAAGGCTCAGTGTCCAACTACGGTAAATGATAGAGAAGCTATGAGCAAAGTGCCTTATGCCTCGGCCATAGGTTCTATCATGTATGCCATGCTGTGTACTAGACCGGATGTGTCCAATGCTCTTAGTTTGACGAGCAGATATCAAAGTGATCCAGGAGTGGAACACTGGACAGCCATGAAGAACATCCTAAAGTACCTAAATAAGACTAAAGAAATGTTCTTAGTCTATAGAGGTGATGAACAGCTCGTCGTAAAAGGTTACGTCGATGCTAGTTTCAACACCGATAAGGATGATTCTAAATCTCAGACAGGATACATTTATATTTTGAATGGAGGAGCTGTGAGCTGGAGAAGCTGCAAGCAAAGCGTGATCGCGGGATCTACAGTATAAGCAGAATACATGGCTGCTGCAGAAGCGTCAAGTGAAGGAGTTTGGATCAGGAACTTCATCACTGAGCTTGGCGTGGTTCCAAGTGCATTGGACCCACTGGAGATATTGTGTGACAACACTGGCGCCATAGCACTCGCTAAGGAACCAAGATATCATCCAAAGACCAAGCATATCAACCGCAAGTTTCATATAATCCGAGATTATATAGCAGATGGAGATCTAAAGATTAGCAAAGTACATACAGATCTGAATGTCGCAGATCCATTGACTAAACCTCTTCCACGTGCAAAACATGATCAGCACCTTAGTGCCATGGGTGTGAGATTGTTGCCAAATGTAAACTAGATTATTGACTCTAGTGCAAGTGGGAGACTATTGGAATTATGCCCTAGAGGCAATAATAAAGATGTTATTATTATAATTCTTGTTCATGATAAAGTTTATATTCCATGCTAGAATTGTATTAAGCGGAAACTTTAATACTTGTGTGGTCTATGAACAACACCGTGTCCCTAGTATGCCTCTATGGACTAGCTCATTGATTAATGATGGTTAAGGTTTCCTAACCATAGACATGAGTTGTCGATTAATAATGAGATCATATCATTGGGAGAATGATATGATGGACAAACCCAAACTAAGCGGAGCAATTAGATCGTGTCATCGTGTTCATCTTTGCGAAGCTTTTCTTATGTCAAATATTGTATTCCTTAGACCATGAGATAATACAACTCCCTGGTATCGGAAGAAAGCTTTGAGGTCATCAAACGTCATCCTATGAGAGGGTGATCATAAAGGTGTCTCTCAGGTGATCAGAAAGTACCTGTTGGGTTGTATGTATCGAGATGGGATTTGTCCCTCCCAAGTCGGAGAGATATACTTCGGGCCCACTCGGTAATCGATATCAACACCGCTTGCAAGCATGTGGTTAAGGAGTTAATCACAAAGTGATATCGGATTACGGAACGAGTAAAGTACTTGCTGTGAACGAGATTGAACTAGGTATGACGGTACCGACGATCAAATCTCGGGCAAGTAAAATATCGCGAGACGAAGGGAATATATATATATGGGATTGATTGAATCTTGGCATCGTGGTTCATACGATATGATCATCGATGAATGTGTGGGAGTCAATATGGGTTTCCAGACCCCGCTGTTGATTATTGATAGAAGATCATGTCTGCATATTCTCAAACCCGAAGGGTCACACACTTAACGTGTCTTGACGCTAGGATAGATTGGATAATTGGTTTGTGAGTTTTTGTTCGGAGTCTCGGAAGGGATCCGGGACATCACGAGAGGTTCCGGAATGGTCCGCAGAATAAGATTCATATAAGGCAATGCAGTTTTTGGAGTTCGGAATTGGTTCGGGTTAATCGGTATTGTACCGGAAGCTTCTAGAACCTTCCAGAGGGGGACCAACGTGGCCCCACCTGCCGGGAGGGGGCATGGGCCTATGAGGGAGTGCCCTGGCCGCATTGGGCTAGGGGCACAAGGCCCCATAGGGCCCAGCCGGGCAAACCTAGGGGAAACCCTTGGGGAGCTTCTAGAAGGGGGGGAAACTTGCCCCCCACTCCTCCCTCCTTGGCCGCCGGCCTAGGGCTTGGGGGAGGGGCTAGGGCTGGCGCCCACCCCTCTATATATAGAGGGCTGGGGCGCACCCTCCCCCCACACCTCCTCCTCAACCCTAGCCGCCCTGCTGCCCTCCTCTCTCTCTCCCTCCCGACTGCACGTAGGCGAAGCCCTGCTGCAGAAACTCTCCACCAATTGCACCGCGCCGTTGTAACGCCCCCGAATCGGGTCTATGCAGATCTCAGCATTTCCCGCCAAAATCCGCATAGAAGCGATTCAAAGACGCCCACCAGACACTTTCGTGTGGGTGGGATTTGAATACAAGTAGTTACATCACAGTAGTTTACAACAGAGTCCACCAGAACTTACATATACAACAACGACTCCACGAGTCAAGAATACAAAAGATACAATACGAAGATACAACTCAAGAAGAAAGCAAAATAGTATCCGAGTACGGACAAGATCCAAATGGGACTACGAGTCCTGAAGAATAACCAAGCGGTGTCCAACCCTACCCAGGCCAAGCCTGAAGGGTAACCTTGCTAACGTCGTCAATCACATACCTGTCAAGCCAAAAGGGTGCCGACAAAGGGCAAAGGAAAACAGAAAGAGAGCGGTCAGTACTGAGGCCAGTACACGACGAGACTAGAATTCGGCGGTCCTCGCCTACATAGGTATGGTGGGCTCAGCGGCAGCAAAGCTTGCACTATCTAACTTATAGAGACACACTACGACTTCGGCTATTAGAGCGAGATAAGAGAGCACTATACGGTATATAATATAACACCAAACATAACCCATCCGAAGATTTCCCTCTCGAAGACCAGTCGAGGAAGTCCCCTTGCGGAACACTCACGGTGGCAATTTTAGTTAAGCAGGTGTTTAGTTGATAAGGCTAATTACTAGTCATATTATTAGAGGCAAAACATTAGTGGCGTTGTCTATGATCATGACACTGTACTCCTGAGGCGTCCATAACCGTGGACACACGGCTTCTCGAAAAGATTTACCCTGCAGGGGTGCACTACTGTACCCAAACGCATGCTCAACCCTTCAGGCAACATATCACGCGTGCCATCCGAATCTCACAACAAGAACTGTCCCATAACTACGCGCATATCCAGAGGCATCACCTACTGTGGGGAATCCAACCAAGAGGTACGACGATTCTCGAGGGAGGCACAACGTTTGCGACTACTGGTGGATCGGGCCCTGCGGGGTAACTTGTACACACCGTGGGTGCCGCCACCGTGTACCGCGATTTATGTATGCAAGCCATGGCAATCCACCAAAATCTCAAGTCCGAAGACATATCAACTCACCCATGTCCGAGGACATATTATGCGTATGCACCAAATGGAAAACCAATTTTGTAACCCTCTGGATATACGAATAGCGCCGGTAGTTGAGGGGGGATCCCAGAGGCCCCACGTTTGGTTAGCGCGATCAACTCAGAACTGGTATCGTAGAACGAACGGGTCCTAGGTCGGCTCAAGTAGTTCCCAAAGGTGGTCCCTGCCGGGGCCTTATCATTAGGTGAAACCATAACCATATCCAACATCACCAGATTAATTATCTTATCACCAACAATATTCAAGTATCATGTTCCACCTGTATGAGAGCGGTACTAAGCATGCCTACGACTCGCAAGGACAAAGCTAGCTAATCAAACAAGGCAATAGGATAACCAAGGCAATATAGTGGAGCAGGTAAATAAAGGAAACGACACTATAGCATCGACAAATAGGGATAGCAATAGATCAAAGGAAGGAAGTAAAGACTATAAATGCAAAATAGGTAGAAGGGGGAGAATGCTCGCCTGTGAGATAAAGTCGGAAAACTAGAGGCTTGTCGTATCTCGCATCGACTCATCGTCCTATCCGGTGAAGAAGCAAAGCACTAGAAAGAACACCCGATGCAATATTTAATACTAGGCGGAAGATCCGGCATGTTTATGATGTGATGCATGACATGGCAATATGCGGTCCCACTTAGCAATATTAAGCGGAATCGGGATCCCGACATTTAAATATTATGGTTCGAGTTGTTTATCTACCCTGCAATTTAAAGTTGTATTAACAAGACAAAATATGGCGGTTCGTTGCACAAATTTAATTGGAGCCAATATTAGACTAGATTCGCCCGCATATGGGCTCCATAGTTAATTATGAGGTGAATCGGCATAATGCCCCAAACCACAATATGGTGCAAGCATGAATGATTTAATATGCACAAGATGAATATCATATATTATAAAAATATGGGGCTTGGAAAGGGGGTCACACATAGGGGCTCGACGATCTTGGTTAGGGTTCGACGAGGTTCGGTCTCCGGGAATCGGGCTTCTCGAATTCCGTGAAGAACTTGGTGTTCCATCTTGACCTGTTCCGGGATGGAGAGCTTGGTGTTCCGGGAATAGGATGCTCGGCACCGGCATCATCGGTCGATGACAGACTTGGTTCCAACGTCGGTAATCCTCGAGTAGCGTCGCGGTCGTCCTTCGGAAAAGTATGCATCGTGTCGGTCTTGTTTCAAGAAGATCTCGAGAGGGGCCCGGGTAGACGGTTTCAAGCGACAAGGCATGTCAGACGGGGCGTCGGTCTTGGCGAGCAGCGGACAGAGGACGAAGGGCGGGCAGCAAACGGCGGTCACGAACATGCGGCCAGAGGACGCAGGCGACGAGCTTGAGGGGGGGCCTCACGCACGCTGCAGGAGGAAGCTCACGGGAGAGCACCGCGATGCGGATCAGAGGGAGACGCACAGCGCGACAACATCCATGACAGTGAGCAGTTGCGGTCGAGGTGGAGGGCGCCTGCGACGGCGACGGGAAGCTCATGGGGATGGGCGGCACGCGGAGGCCGAGGGTGAAGCTAGGATAGAGGACGACGGCCGGTGGCGGTGCAGGCTCGACAGAGAGGCGCGGGGCGAGGAAGACGAGGGGGCGCTCGGCAGCGGGGGCTCCTGGCGGCGGTTGCAGGAGGCACGGAGAGCTCGAAGGCAAGGGGGTGCTGCTCAGGGAGAGGGAGGTGCCGGACTAGAGAGGATCCTGAGGGCGGCGGCGGAGCACCTGGCGGAGGGGCAGAGGCGGGCGAGGCCGAGGCGGCTCCAGGTCGGGGGAGAGGCCAAGCGGCGGCGCACCACACGGCAGAGGAGGCCGACGGGCGGAGTCGGGGCTCCGGTCGGAGGCGAGGAGGGCGTGGCGTGCAGGGTGCCGGACGAGGTGGGGAGTTGGGCGACGGCTCGCAGAGTCCGGGGCCGGTGAAGGTGGCACGGGCGGAGGTCGGAGGTCGGGCGGCTCCAGAGCTCGCGGGAGGCGTAAAAGGGCGACGCGACCGAGCGGATCCGGCTCGAGAAGGAGGGGCTCACCGGCAGGAACCAGGAGCTGCAGGGGAGAGGTGGGCTTGCGAGCAAAGCAGGGGATCACGGGGAGAGAGAGGAAGGTTGCGTACGGGGAAAGCAAGGGTCGAGGGGTCTCTGGATCGCGACCGCGTCGCTAGCACGCGATCAGGGAAAACGGAGTGGGGCCGGGACGCTGGGGTGGTTCTAACGGGAGAGGGCGGGGTGCGTGCGATGTGCGTGTTGTGTACGTGACAGGGTGTGTGTGTGCGTTGGGTGCAGGCGTGGTGGTGTGTGTGTTGGGTGCGCTACGCGGGTGCGTGTGTGTGCGCTGCCGGCGGCAGGTGGGGTG
Source organism: Avena sativa (assembly GCA_916181665.1). NCBI lineage: Eukaryota > Viridiplantae > Streptophyta > Magnoliopsida > Poales > Poaceae > Avena > Avena sativa. Next base: position 362,394,588 of record OV702284.1, on the reverse strand, counting down.
GGTGGTTTAGAGCTAGGGTTTGTTTTAAACTGGGGTCGTAGATGGTCTTCCAACTGGGCCGTTTGGCCCGGCCGGCTGCCTCCCCCAAAAATTATTTTTATTTATTTATTTTAGTCTTAAATAGGCTTTTATAAGTATTTTTTAGACAAATAAAAGATCCGGAAAAGACCAGGGTTTTGATTTGAAATTAAAGGAGGGACTCATTAGAAAACAAAATAGGCTTTTGATGAAAATATTTTAGGGCAAAAGTATGCATGATGTCTTGATGATGCAAAATAGAAAATAGCACACAATTTTATCTTGGAATATTTTCCGGGGCATTACAACTCGACACCACTAACAAGGATCTCGTCCCGAGATCCAAACAAAGGCACCGGGGGGAAGAGAGGTTTGATGATCGGATCTTCTTGCGTCGGGTTAATGGTCACGACACCACTAACAAGAATTCTTGCTCCATCTTGGAATTGTCGACACCACCAATAAGGGTTATTGCTTACCTTCTTTGGAAGAACACTTTAGATAGGCAAAGGCGGAAGTAGAGGTATCAAAGATAAGGCCACCTTAAACTTCCGGGGAAGGAGTAAAAGTCACATGGATCCACCACTTCGATGTAACGAGAGCGTATGACAAGAGTAGTGGTATGGTCATGACTCCATCCCGCACTCGAAGCATTACTCTGTACATGAATTAGGGAACTATGCAACCAAACTCTAGGAATTCAGATTAAAGATCTTGACATAACGGTATTTGGAAAGCTTCGGAAAAAAGGATCCAGAGATAAAGAGGTCGTCGTCCTAGAAGTTGCAAAACATCGGGAAACATACGAAGGAAGATCGGATAGAATGAAAACCAGATGTAGCACCACAGTTACAAAAGGAGGGAAAGTGGAACCCTAAAGGTACGAAGAAATATCCAACCACGAGAATCCTAGACTTGAAGTAGGTAAGACACCAGATTAAAACACGCCAAGATAAGAGGGGAAAGAATGGAGGTAAGGAGTAAAATCAGAGCTAATCAGATCTATCCAACGCGTTTGTAGCAAAATAGTTTTGACACTAGACATCGGCCGTTAGCTAGGTTATCCTACAGGCTGGACTAGTGGGGTATCGTAAACCTCTGCTCTGATACCACTTGTAACGCCTCCGAATCGGGTCTATGCAGATCTCAGCATTTCCCGCCAAAATCCGCATAGAAGCGATTCAAAGACGCCCACCAGACACTTTCGTGTGGGTGGGATTTGAATACAAGTAGTTACATCACAGTAGTTTGCAACAGAGTCCACCAGAACTTACATATACAACAACGACTCCACGAGTCAAGAATACAAAAGATACAATACGAAGATACAACTCAAGAAGAAAGCAAAATAGTATCCGAGTACGGACAAGATCCAAATGGGACTACGAGTCCTGAAGAATAACCAAGCGGTGTTCAACCCTGCCCAGGCCAAGCCTGAAGGGTAACCTTGCTAACGTCGTCAATCACATACCTGTCAAGCCAAAAGGGTGCCGACAAAGGGCAAAGGAAAATAGAAAGAGAGCGGTCAGTACTGAGGCTAGTACACGGCGAGACTAGAATTCGGCGGTCCTCGCCTACATAGGTATGGTGGGCTCAGCGGCAGCAAAGCTTGCACTATCTAACTTATAGAGACACGCTACGACTTCGGCTATTAGAGCGAGATAAGAGAGCACTATACGGTATATAATATAACACCAAACATAACCCATCCGAAGATTTCCCCCTCGAAGACCAGTCGAGGAAGTCCCCTTGCGGAACACTCACGGTGGCAATTTTAGTTAAGCAGGTGTTTAGTTGATAAGGCTAATTACTAGTCATATTATTAGAGGCAAAACATTAGTGGCGTTGTCTATGATCATGACACTGTACTCCTGAGGCGTCCATAACCGTGGACACACGGCTTCTCGAAAAGATTTACCCTGCAGGGGTGCACTACTGTACCCAAACGCATGCTCAACCCTTCAGGCTTGGCCTGGGCAGGGTTGGACACCGCTTGGTTATTCTTCAGGACTCGTAGTCCCATTTGGATCTTGTCCGTACTCGGATACTATTTTGCTTTCTTCTTGAGTTGTATCTTCGTATTGTATCTTTTGTATTCTTGACTCGTGGAGTCGTTGTTGTATATGTAAGTTCTGGTGGACTCTGTTGTAAACTACTGTGATGTAACTACTTGTATTCAAATCCCACCCACACGAAAGTGTCTGGTGGGCGTCTTTGAATCGCTTCTATGCGGATTTTGGCGGGAAATGCTGAGATCTGCATAGACCCGATTCGGGGGCGTTACAGCCGTCGCGTTGTAGATCCAATCCGTCTCTCCACCATACTTGCTGGACCGAGGAAGGAGGAGACGTCGAGGTGCCGCACGTGTGCATCTCTCGGAGGCATCGCCACTTGCGGTGTTAGATCGGATCGGATCGCGAGGAGGAGAAGCGAGTACGACTACATCACCCACGTTCCGACGAACGTTCCGCTGTGCGAATCTTCAAGGGTATGAAGATCTCATCTATTCCCCCTCGTTGTTTGCATCTCCTAGATTAGATCTTGGCTTTCCCGTTCACATCTGTAGAATTTTTTTGATTTACTATGTTGCGAAACCCTTCAGTTAGTGTGAAATAAATGGGGAGCTTGTGAGTTCATGGAGTTATATATATGTGTTAGAGAAATGCCTGGGCCGCTAGCCTAAGCCATGCCTAATCATGGTGGAAACTTGCAGAATTACCATAATGAGCATCTGTGAAGCATCCTCAATAAAAACCTATGGAAATAGCAAATAAAAAGATCGCTGAGATGCTCATTGTCTGTTTGGCTTGTCATTTTGATTATGGGATAGCTTCTGTATCATGTGCAAGGGGTACCCCATTGGCGGTTCTCTATGATATGCATGTATTTACAATGACAAGAACTTACAGGTAACTAAAGTTGAGTAGCATGAGGAGCGGCCCTCGTACTCAAGGGACTTGGGATTTCCAGTTTATGGTCTGTCAAGCATATAAATCATATTGGACCTCACTTTCACCATTAACCACATAAAGATGCTTATGATAGGGGCAATGAGAGCTCAAAGCTAATGTGTACCATACTTTCAGCATTTGGAAGTCTTTCAAACTTTTCAAAACCTTTTCTTGTTGAGTCACCACTTATTCCTTGAGTACCTTCTTCAGAGCATAGTTGTCATTCTTGTGTTTGTCTCAAAACTTGGTTAATTATGTCATGACTTTGATGCTTGTATCTCTGATATCTTTACTTCTAGTCTTCACTTGAACTTCAGAGGTGCCTTGGCATTTATATTGTGCTCTACAAACAAAGGCAAGTGAGATACCACTCTATCATAACTTATTATGATCATTGCAATGTTGCTTATGTTTCTATTTCATGCTACTTATTATTATTGAGTTGGTTTCTCTTCATAGCTTGCAATGACTATTGAGTAGACTTAGTTGCATACTTCTTATTATGAATGGTTTAAGTATCTACTCATGTGCTGAGAATATATACATCATAGGAAGCAAATTTGTACGTGAAAGTTTTTTTATCGCACTCAGTTTTCAACTGAATTTCTTGAGGACAAGCAATAAGCTAAGCTTGGGGGAGTTGATACGTCCAAAACGTATATACTTTCCCGAACACTTTTGCTATTGTTTCTCCTCTAAACTTGTGTGATTTGGATACAACTAACACAGACTGGCGCTGTTTTCAGCAGAATTACCTTGGTGTCTAGTTTCTGTGCAGAAAATCAACTATCAAGAAAAATCCCGGAAAATATGCCAAAAATCCTATTTCACCAGAAGATCCACGGAGCCAGAGTACGGGATGGAGGGGAGCCCTGGGTGGCCCACACCCCCCTGCCGCGCGGGTGGGCCCAGCCCGTGCCTAGGAGGGGTGTGGCCAGCCTAGGCACCCCCTCGGCCTCCCTCTTCGCCTATAAGATGCCTTCTGACCTAAAAACCCAGGGGGGGTTCGATGTTTGTCCAGAAAGAGTTCCGCTGTGCCACCACCACCAGAAACCGAGATTCGGATCTAGAAACTCCGTTCTGGCACCCTGCCGGGACGGGGAATTTGGGGAGTATCATTGCCATCGTCATCACCAACGCCTCTCCATCAACCATCAATGTTTCCCTCATCCATGAGTGAGTAATCCCCCACTGTAGGCTATGGGGATGGTAGGTATTGGATGAGTTCTATCATGTAATCGAACAAGATTGTTAGGGCATGGTGCCTAGTATCTCTGTTAGTGCTATTTAACTTTGTTGCAACTTGTTGTGCGTAATGCTTGTCGCTAGGGCCCGAGTGCCATGATCTCAGATCTAAACTTATTATTGAATCATTATGATAGTATTGTTTGTGATCTTATCTGCAAGTTGTGTACACATATCATTGTCCGGATCCAAAGTCCTCGAAGTGGTAGAAATTGGGACAACCGGAAGGGATGGCTGTGATGTGAGGATCACATGTGTTCATGGAGTGTTAATTCTTTGCTCCGATGCTCTATTAAAAGGAGCACCTTAATTGCCAGTAGTTCCCTTGAGGCCCCGCTGCCACGGGCTGGCAGGACAAAAGATGTTGTGCAAGTTCTCATTGCAAGCACGCATGACTATATATGGAGCACATGCCTATGATTGTTTAGTACTTGGATGCTTATTATTATTTATCTGTAATTGCCCTAGATCTTGAAGTTACATGTTTAGAATCGTCCATGCAACGCCCGTCCATCCATACCTATGCCTACCGCGCTCATATCCTACTATTTGATGTTACTGTTACTATTGCTCTTGTTTTACTACTGCTGTTGCTACTGATAAACTTCTATGAGCAAGAACTATTTCTAGGTGCAGATGAATTGACAACTTAGTTGTTAGGGCTTGCAAGTTTTTTTTGGATCCCCTTGTGTCGAATCAATAAATTGGGTAATACTACCCTCGAAGACTGTTGCGATCCCCTATACTTGTGGGTCATCGCTAATTCCAAGGTATAAGTGCACGCATATGCAACAAAGATGACACAATGGTTAAAGTTTATTAGGGGCAAGAAATATAAAATGTGCCATCAAGTTTGTGAGATCTTTAATCACTAAGTTTTCACATAACAAAATATTTTTTAATTGGAAGATAGATGAAAACAAGAATATACTTGGAATGGTGTAACACACCATGCATAGGAATTTATAGTGGACACTTTGGAATAACTTGGTTTCTTGGGAGTTGGAAGCATGAGTAGAGATTACTCATACAAGTGTAGGCTAGCAAAAGACTAGGAGCAACCAACTAAGAGAGCAATAATGGCCATAATCATACAGAGTGACAAAACATTACTAATCAAAGCATAGAGTGGTACTACAAGTCAAGGACTAAATGATCATAGAGGATAAGGTGACTTGTTCATAGTCATAACATGGTGTGAGCATGTGCCAAGTCAACCGAAACAAAGCATCAAAGGAGAATACCACAACACTATGCTTTTGTATGCTAAAACAATGCATGATTCTTTCAAGGCACACTAAGCAATCCCAATTGTTTGGAACAAGTCATGCTACAGCAATAATCACTAAGCATAAGGTTAAAACAACACCTAGCATGATATGATAAATTCTAAGTCATAGTCAAAGAAAGCTCTAGAAAGTCAAAGCAAAGCAAACGAAAACTAAGACGCTCCAAGAACAACACAACAATGCATGAAACAATTAAAATGAAGTGTCTAGAAAGACCTAAGCTTTTTATTGATGAAGAAGGGGATGCCTTGTGCATCTCCAAGCTTTGACGCTTGTACCTCTTGGATATTTCTTGGGGTGACACCAGGGGTGGCATCCCCAAGGTTGAGCTTTTGTCCATTCTTCATCTCATTACATCATTCTCTCTCTACACCTAAATTTTTTTCCTTCATACAAAACTTCACACAATCTTCATTAGCAACATTAGTGTATTCAAAGGATAATAGACCCTTGGGTTTATCTTTAGAACAGCAATTTTTTTCACTAAAAACACAAGCTACTGTAGCAACTCCTTCAAAAATCTCAATTTCCCAAAAAGAACCCAAAAAGAAATCAATAAGAAGCAAATGCAAATAATGGCAGAAATCTGTCAAAACAGACCAGAAGGTAGAAACCTATTTTTTAGAAAATCTTATGTTGTTAAAATAAAAAAGTTTTGAACTAAAGAAATTTATCTAACATACTGGGGGATTTATTCATAAATTGTTAGCTCAATCCGACTTACAGAGACTCCTCACGAATTTTTATGGTGGAGGACAGAAATCTGTTTCGGGACAGCAACTCCCCAAATCTTACTTCCCTCTCATTAGAGGTAATTCTTGGCACAAAAAGCAAACAAAAAGGATAAGAGGAGGTCATTAATGAAGTAATAACTTCCAAGACTCAAGAAAACTCTTGGGTTATCTCCCAACAAGTACTTTTCTTTAACGCCTTTAAGTTAGGCATGAAAGTTCGAGAAGATGCTCACATAAGAAATATGGATTTGAAGTAAAAGAGAGCATCGAAAAGCAAATATGAAACAAATTTAAGTCTTACCCACTTCCTATGCATAGGAATATTGTAAGAAAATAAATCAAAGGAGCACATAGTAACAAGAATGGGTAGATAAAACAAGAGCAACTTCGGAACTTTCAGCACATAGAGAGGTGTTTCAGTACCATGAAAACTTCTACAACCATATTTTCCTCTCTCATAATAATTTTCAGTAGCATCATGAATAAACTCAACAATATAACTATCACATAGGGCATGCTTTTCATGATCTACAAAAAATAATTTCTATCAAGCTCAAAAATAGTGGGATTAAAACCTTCAAACCCACTTTTAACAATTTTATAACAAGGTGACTGATCATTCAATATAGGACCATCATCTAGAGCTTTATCATAAACATTTTCTAAGCAAAACTATTTAGTACCATGCATTTCGAAGTTAGGCACAAATATAGGATTATCATAAATAACATGAGCATAATTATCACAAGTTTTACCCATAGTAGATATTTCAAAAGGACCCACAGGAACATAACATTCATCCTCCTTTGTTAAGCATGGAGAACAATCAAATAATGTAAGGGATAAAGAGTTACTCTCTTTAGAAGGTAGGCATGGGTACCCAATCCATTGTTCCTCCTTTTATTCATCACTCTCCTCCTCTTTTTCATCTAATAAGCTTCCAATTTTAGCAATTTCTTCTTCCATAGGCTCCTACAAGGCATTAGTCTTTCCTGTTTGTGGAAAGCATCTACTAAAATATTCAAGAATATAGCCATTTGCTTCCTTGTAATTATCAAATCAAAATTTAAGTATCTCATAAACCTCATATTCATAAGGTGCATCATCAGTATTTTCAACCAAACTAGCAAGTTCAAATGCACCCTTGAAAGCAATAAATTCTTCAATTTGTTCCACATCATAAAAGTCATAATTTCCCTTAACATAAGAATATATTGTAACATTATCATTATACTCACATTAAAAGGAAGGTGTTTATACCTCCTACAGCAACAAGATTTATCAAAGCAATAAGTAACATTATAAGTAGAGCACACGTCTTTAGCAATAGTATTCAACTTATCAATTTGTTCCCATAAGTGTTTCCCTTTTTGTGACAAACGGTGTTCCTTATAATAATACTTTTGTTATTCCGTGAACCCACCTTGACAATAAGAACTAGTTTCAAAGAAACCATCCATTGATAGAAAGCATGACAAAGCAAGGCAATAACAGACCAGCAACTAGAGCAGGGACAATTTTTTTGTGTGTTTTTTATAAGAGAAAGCAAAGCAAACTAAACTTTTTTTTTGGAGTTTTTGATAAAAAGAGGCAAACAAAACCAAGCAAAAGAAACTAAGCAATCTAAAAACAAAGTAAAGAGAAAGGTTGTGGAGGACTCCCCTTGTGAAGACGTCCTTAGCCCCCCGGCAACGGCGCCAGAAAATCTTGATGGCGTTGCATCAACGTGGGAGCGGTTTGTCGGGAAACCCCAAGAGAAAGGTGTGATGCAGCACAGCAACAAGTCTTCCCTCAGTAAGAAACCAAGGTTATCAAACCCGTAGGAGTAAGGAAACGTCTCAAAGGTATTGCAAGCAACTTGGAAACCTGCACAAAACAAACTCAAGACTTTGCCCCAACTAACAGTGAGGTTGTCAATCTCACCGGTTGCTATAACAAAGGATTAACTGTATGGTGTGGAAGGTAATGGTGGTTTGTAGCAAGTAAACAGTAATAGTGGAGGATGTATCAATGGTAAATATTAGACCGGGGTCCATAGTTCACTAATGGTGTTCTCCTTAGATAAACAATCATGGCATGCTGGGTAAACAAATTACAACAGGGCAATTGACAGGACTGAGCAAGGCATAACAATGCAATACTAGACATAAAGATCCTATGAGATTCGATTGGGCAATAAAACAAGATACATAAACCGCCATCCAACTGCATCTATGACTAGAAGTCCACCTTTGGGTTATCATCCGAACCCCCTCCAGCATTAAGTTGCAAGCAACAGACAACTGCTTTAAGCAAAGTGTGTAAGGTAAATAATCCACTTGTTCCATGAACAAGAGACCGTTGTTTTATCCATAGTGGCAATGACACATCTACAATGTTAGAGATTTCCGTCACTTCCCTTGATTAAATAGAGGCATGAACCCACTATCGAGCATAAATACCCCCTCTTGGAGTCACTAGCAAGTACTTTTCCAAGATAGCTACTAACAACGGAGAGCATGCAAGATCACAAACAACACAGACATGATAGAATCAAATAGACAAAACCATAAATTTATCTGACATAGTAATCTCAATATCCATCGGATCCCCGCAAACACAACATGCATGATTACAAATAGATGAGATCTTGATCATGAATGGAGCTCACAATATCTAGACATGAAAGCACAAGGAGGAGATACAACCATCTATCTACTACATGGACCCGTAGTCCAAGGTGGAACTATTCACGCTTCATACCGGAGGCTGGCATGATGAAGAAGAAGGCCTCCAGGATGATCTCCCCTTAGGTAGGGTGCCGGGAAGAGCTTCAGATCCCCCCGATCTAGGGACGATGGTGGCGGCAGCTACAGACGGTTTCGTGGAATATTGATCGGGTACTTAGGGTTTAGGCATCGGTGGCTTCTTATAGGCGAAGATGCGAGGCTGGGAGGCGGCCAGGGGGCCCACACCCTGCCCAGGCATGGCCTAGAGTGGGCCCGCGCCTGGGGGGGGGGGGGGGGGGGTTCGGCCGCCCTGTGGCCCCCTCCGTCTCTCCTCTGGACTTCGTGTTCTCCTCGATAAAATATTGACTTTGTATTTTGTCTCGTCCAATTCGGAGAATATTTTCTTACTAGCTTTTCTGGAACCAAAAACAAGAGAAAACATGCAACTGGCACTATGGCAACTTGTTAATAGGTTAGTACTAGAAAACATATAAAAAGCACCTCAAAGTGTGGACAAAGCAAAGCAAAGTAGATACTAAACAAGCATGGAACATCAAAAATTATAGATACGTTTCCGACGTATCAATGATCAAATCTCGGACATGTAATATATGGCGAGACAAAGGGATTTAGTTACAGTGTCTAAGGTTCTCATGATCACTAAGTCATCATTGAATGTGTGGAAGTTAGTATGGATCTCCAGGTCCCGCTACTGATTATTGATTGGAGAGGGGTCTCGATAATGTCTGCATTATTCGCAAACTATAGGGTGACACACTTAAGGTATACCGACACCAATTAGGGAAGATATAATATCAGAGAAAGGTTTTAATAGCGCTGGCATTATTTCGATAAGCACCGGAATTGTTTCGGGTGAAGTTCCTAAAATTGGTTTAGATATAATATCGAAGTTATGCAAGGGGGTTTATAACTAACAAAATTCTGAATAAAATAAATAAAATAGTTTTATTAAATGAGAGTTGACATTGATTTTGGTGGAAAATTAATGCGTATGAGTGGAATTGTGAGTGGAGAGGGTTTCAAGTGAGTGGAGCTTCCACCCACATGAATGAGGGAGAGGTGGGGGCACCCACCTTGGTCGCCGGCCCTGGCAAGGATGTAACACCGCGGTTCTGAAAAGACCGTGGCTTCTATGTGACATGCCAATCCTTGGATCGGTTCATTGGCCCACAATAGAATGAGATGAATAACATAGCAAAATATCCGTGTATCATAAATAACGAAGATCCAGAGTACCATTATTACAATAAAAGCTTAGCCCAAGGCTAGCTCAAATTATTCAGGTAGCAACATAAATAAACTAATTCCTCCATTCTTCAAATTGCCCACAAGTGAACAAGTGCCGAGTGAAGTACCGTGGCCTATATCGATTACTCAGAATCGGAATAACCTGCAACATGAAACGTAGCAGCCCCGAAGGGTCAATACATGGAATGTATGGCAAGTAGAGCTAGTAAAGGAGACAATAGTACTAACATCTACATGCATATTTGGCAAGTGGAGCTGTGTCTGGCTTGCATTTGCAAATACCTTTGTCCTACTTTCATAAACAGTTTTTGATTTTCTTTGAAAAGATCCCAATTAAGTTAACCCAACAATATTAAAACAATTATGAAATTAGAATGAGCGAGAAACATGTCATGGAATCAATATCAAGTAACTCAGTTGTCCATAACCGGGGACACGACTAATCGATTAGATTATACACCCTGCGGGGGTTAGTACACTTTACCCATGTGACTTGGCCAGCCCAGCTCGTACCATCACTCTCATTTTGGGTGATGATAGGGAGAAGTCCAAGAAGAGACTGTTCGGGAAGTAGCTCCTCAATCCCGACGCGCACCGGTCCAACCTACCAAAATTCTACATCTCTGGATACGCGGGTTTGAGTTACCACAACCTACTAAGTCCAACCAACCGCCCATTTCATTATTGGCACATGGTTGTACACGTAAGCTACACAATAAAGAAGCCAATCAATTTTTCTCGATACCTGGGTGCCTTTCCGCAATGAAACCACCAAAAATTATCAATACCATCACACCCAGGAGATTCATTGATTAAGTTGTTTTAGTTTTCACAAACCAATACTTTTAGAAACAAGTCTCAATGATATAACCCAGCCCTCGTACACCATAGCATGGCTAAGCACATCTACCAACGGTGGTTCATCTACAAGAAAAGCCCTACCACATAATAGGTCATAGCATAGCGATAGTACCATCCTACACATGCATCTACAACATACACGACAATGCATTGAAAATAGTAGGACGATATCATGAACAAAGTAGCATCTACTTGCATTGGTTGTAGCGGTCGGAAGAACAATCCACACACGAGCAAGCGTTGCACTCGTCACAATCTACACGATACAATTGCAATCATAAACAAACAATCCACAAGCATATGCAACAAAGATGATGTATGAATGCATGCACGACAAGTGAATTGGTGCTACAGATGCACCACATAATCCTATTCAATAATACTACTGATTGCATGCATGGAAAATAGTTTTAGCGCAAAGAAAACTATTATGCAAAAAGTAATGCTTAAAACTAGAACTAGAACCCAATTAATTCACTACCGGTAGTATACTGTTTGTAAAATCTTGGGAAAATTCTACCGCATAGGCTTTGCTATTTAGGAACAGTACCAACTGGAATTACTCAAAAAGGAATTATAAAACTCCCCGAGTAATTAAAACACTGCAGAAAGCCACTAGACAGTTTCTGCAGAAGTTTTCACTGTAAGCCTATCCTTTTAATTCACGATGAGATTCCCCTCGTTCTACTGAATCCAGGGACATATCATACGCAATTTTTGGAGTTACAGATATTTTTCTACGAATTAATTACTCCAAAAAAGGCCATTAACTCATTTGATTAAACTGTACTAAACCTTGCTGCAAAAGTGTGAAACAATGGTACAGCAAGATTCTACACGACTCACTGAATCTACACATATTTTATTTGCAATTTTTGGCCCAGCGGTTTAATTTATACGCAATTTACAAGTTTCTACCGAAATCTGTCAACTAAAACGTTTAACGAAAATACCCAGTCAACTGTGTCCGTTGACTGGTCAACGCGGCTGCTGACTGGGCGCTGACTGGGCGTCTGACTAGTCAACGCCTGGGGCTGACCGGTCAACGGCTGATCTGAGATCCAATGGTCCCAAGAGATGGCGACTGCGGACTCACCGGAAACGAACGGCGGCGAGCTCGGGACGGTGGCGGCGATCGGCTCCGGCGACGGCGGTTCCTGCGCGGAGAGGGAAACGGTCAGCGCGTGGAACAGGCGGTCAACGCGACGGCGGCGCGAGCGAGGCGGCGGCGCGGCTGCGCGCGTGCAGCGGCGCGTGCGGGCGCGGCGCGCGGAGCAGCGCGAGGCGAGGCGGCGCTGCGAGCGGGCGCGGGCGGCGGGCGGCGCAGAGGCGGGCAGCAGCGGCGGCGGCGGCTGCGCGAGGGAGAGCGCGCGCAAGGCGGCGGGCGCAGCGGCGCGGCGGCGGGGTGAGGCGGCGCGGCGGCGGGTGAGGCGGCAGGCGGCGGGTGGATCCCGAGGCGGCGGCGGGCACAGGGTTCGAGGCGGCGGCGCGCGGGGTTCGAGGCAGGCGGGTCGGGCACGGGAACCGAGGCGCGGGTGCGGCCTCTTATGTGGGGCCCCCTCGCGGGGTCCTACGCGGACACGGGGCCGGGCAGAATTTTTTTGTCCGTTTATTTTCCCTTTTTCGCAAATACTAAAGCCTCCGTAACTTTTCCGTACGAGCTCCGAATTGGGCGATTTTTTATCCTAAATTTTTGTAAAATCGAGGGGAACAACCTAGGGTAAAGGGTTGAGTGAAACTACTAGGCTACAAGGGTGGAGAACACAAGTCCTACTAAAGCCTCCCGCAGGAGCCTCGTAGTAAAATAGAATAGGGTTTTGAAAATAGCGTTTTGCCGAAACTTTTCAATCGATGGTTTTGCATGGAAGAGTATGATGCAATGATATGAATGATATGCAGAACCAAATCTAAAATTTGGGATGTGAAAAAGGAGCTGCCCCTCCACCTATATAAAGGATCCCTCCTCCTCTCTCACAAGTTGTAACATCCCAAAAATCATGTATTACAAAAGTTATCATAGTGTTCATTCATTCATAGCATTCTTGGTTTGCACAAAATCTTTCAAAAAAAATTCCAAATAAAAACCATTTTATGCCTATTATCTATATGCAAATAAGGCATGGTTTATTTTATTTTTCAAAGTATCAAAGTGCATTTGATTAGATCAGTAGTATTTTATACACAAATGAATGCAAGGATTACACTACAAAAATCTAGAATTTATTTGAATTCAAAACCATTTGAATTTGGTTCGTTTTTGTTTCCTGAAAATCAAATTAGAAATAGAAAAAGAGAAAGGAATTGGAAAAGGGCCGGCGCCACCCATTCAGCCCACCAGCAAAAGTAGCCCACTAAGCCCACCCTACCATCTCCCCTTTCCCATCTGTCTCACCCACGCTCGTTGTACCCCTCTCATTGACAGTGGCCCCAACTGCCACCTCAGCTCATCGTCCCCAAATCACGCCCCACAAACCTCGTCGCCGCTGTCGTTGCTCCGTTGATGGCGCGGCGTAAATGACCTTGATTCCGCGAGTGTTTCTCGCCGAGCCTCTGCCTACATAAGACCCTCCCCACCGCGAGCCTTTCCCCTCACTCAGCACACTCTCTCCGCCACCAAGCTACCCAGAATTCGTTCTGCAACGCCGTTGCCCGAGCAACTTCGACGAGAGATTGCGGTGAGCTCCGTCCACCCCGCCCTTTCTCGTTCTTGCTATATTGATCCTCGTGCTCGTGCGCTTCTTCTCATATGCTTGGTTCGTCTGTTCGTGACCTAGGTCATCGGATTCATCCACCAGCGCAAGCACCCGACGCCTCGCTCGTCTCCGGCGAGGAATTCTGGTAAGGTGTGACCATCCCCCAACCCCTAGATCAAACGACGATGACCGCCTTGTCCTTGCGCACACGCTGATGTTGTTCGTTTGTCTTAGGGAGGCCAGGAATGTCGCCGTCGTCGCTATCAAGCCGTGCCCGACGCTAGCTAGGTTTTCGATGAGCTCCTCCGGCCACCACAGCACGCCCTCGTCCACGCCAGGGACACCTTGAGCTTCAGCGTGACCTCGCGAGTATGGTAAGCACCTCCGCAGCCCCCCAACCCCCTTTGTGGCCGTCGGAACATCACCGGCAGAGCGCCGCCGCCGCGCCGTCGTCGCCAGCGCCTCTAGGCAATGGTCGCGTGCTTAGCAGCTGCCAGATCCAGATCTAGTGGCCATGATAGATCACTTAACGAAACATTTTCTTTAGATCTGAGCCACATAGTATCACTTAGATCCTACGGCTCCGGATGATCGAATCCAACCGAAATGGTATCAGCCAATGGAATCATTCCACGTGGTCTGTCTTGTTTGTTTAAAAATCCAGAAAATGAATTTGGATGATTAAACTTGTAAAATCTATAACTTTTGTTATGTTTATCCAAAAAATGCAAATAATATATCAGTGGATTCACAAAAATATATCCTACAATACTGTGGGCTTTGTTTTGTATTTTGTTTCTGTAAAAATGGGTTTTTATGCAGAGACAATTTTAGGCCTATTTTGGCTATATAAATTATTTAGAAAATGATTTTAAAACAAATTCAAGTTTACTTAGGCTATAAATAGTTGGTTTTGTGTTCAGTACTGTTTTACTTGTCTTCTTTTGTTTAGAAAAATCATCACATGGCATTTGCATGCATTCATATATTTTTGCTTGATTATTTTGAATGTAAATTTGGTGCTATCATTTTATGTGTAGATTTTGGTGCTGGTGGTGATTGTGATTGTGAGGATTGTTGATACTCCCCAAACTACCAAGGCAAGTGGTGCTTCATGTATTTGTACCATTATTTGACTATGCACTAGTGATATTTTGTATAGGGCTTGCATGAAATTTTTGCTAAGTATCTATATGCTATGCTATGGGAAATCCTAGTAGTTGTAGTCTTGGTATAACTTTCTCTAAGTTAAGATACTTGTTATATTATCATTCTTAGCCTAGCTAGTAGCAAACAAGGGTGGAATATTTACATGCTATGGAAATTTGGTTAAGTCTTTGACTTATGTTTTTACTTAATAAAACAACTAAGTGAATGAATCACCTGGGTGGAATGTAAAGAATGGTTTATGTTGAGTGGTTACTCAAGGCCCATTTTTATGGCCTCCCTGGTGTATCTCACTTGTGGAAAGCCACCCAGGAACAAAGGGATTTGAGATACTTAGTGTTTAGAAGCTTCTAGTGCAACCACATGGCATATGGGCTCTGCCTTGATCATATAGGTTGCAATAACTTAGCCAGATGGACAGATGGTGGTAGGATGATAGGTTGGAATGCGTCCATTTGGTCTAAGGGAAGGCTTCTGAAAGATCTCGTCTCGATGCATGTCGAGTCTTGTGGGGAAAGTGCACCACCTCTCGAGAAGGAAAAATCTAAGTACTTAGTCGTGTCCCCGGCAACGGACAATTTGAGCATCAAGACATTGAAGCTATCAAGGATCTCCTCATCCCAATTTCTAAGTTAAAAACTTGTGGTTGAACAAGTGTAAAGGTTCACCAATGTCTATTGGTGGTTCCTTAGGAGTTTTTGTCAAACAAAAACTTAGTGTTTTCAATTGATAGGAAAAACCTATTTTGGAGCAAAGCAAGCCTAAGCTACACTTAGCCAAATTCATATAGAAGCTAGAAACTATTATTCTACTATGGTATCACTTGCCAATACTATTCCAATGTATTGACCCACTGTGGTTGTAACTTATGATCTTGT
This sequence comes from Avena sativa, assembly GCA_916181665.1. Lineage (NCBI taxonomy): Eukaryota > Viridiplantae > Streptophyta > Magnoliopsida > Poales > Poaceae > Avena > Avena sativa. Next base: position 362,378,775 of record OV702284.1, on the reverse strand, counting down.
AGGTTACTCTAATGAGGATTGGGGTTATGAGTCTACACTCAACATGTTTGCCTGTGGCACATGAAGATGAAGACTTTACTTTATTTACTTATGTTATGAACTCTTGTACTAGCCTTTGGCTATGGAGTTGTAAAAGACTATGTTTATCTCTGGAATGACGATGTAATAAAGACCTTTGTATCTGTGTACTTCATCTTAAACTGTGGATGCTAGCATTTGATCCAGGGACTAGCATTGCAATCATAGGGACCTTTACCTTTACAAAGGTGGGATCTTACACAAGTACACCTCCTCGTGAAGGATCTCTCTCCCCTCTAGTTTATTCCCTATGGCTTCAGATTAGCGAAGTACATGTTCTCGTGGTAGTTTCTCTCGAAAGGATCCGTTGCTTCCACTGCTTTGCTGGAGCAAGAGACGGAGGTTATCACGGTGCTGGACGTTTTGTGTGATCACGAATGTACTGCTGGTTTGCGGTTCTGTACTTGCTGGTGTTGGACTTGTTGGACTTCATCACGATCTTGAGATCGACAAGTGTACGACTACATCATCCATGAGAACCACTCGCGTAAAGCTTTTCGGTCTTCGAGGGTAGAAGTTCTCTATGGATGTATATCCACCGGTTGCTTGTTTCTAGAAAGATAGATCTTGGTGCTTAGTGATGCGGCTCAGTTGACTGTAGAGCCTTGTTGGGAAACCCCAAGAGCAAGGTGTGATGAACACAGCAACAAGTTTTCCCTCAGTTATGAAACCAAGGTTACCGAACCAGTAGGATCAAGTAAACAACTCCAAGGTGTTGCTAACAACTTGGAACCTACACAACACAAACTCAATACTTTGCCCCAACTTACAGTGAGGTTGTCAATCTCACTGGTTTGCTGAAAACAAAGGATTAAACGTATAATGTGGAAGATAGTGATTGCTTGTAGAAAGTAAATAGTAACAGTAGATGATGTATCAATGATAAATATTGGACCGGGGTCCACAGTTCACTAGAGGTGTTCTCGTTAAGATAGATAGCATGTTGGGTGAACAAATTATAGCGGGGCAATTGACAAATTGAGAAAGCATAACAATGGTTCTGCTAATTCCCAACTTATAAGTGCAAGCATATACAACATACTCCCTCTGTCCGAAAATACCCTGCATTCTGGGTTTAGTCAAGGTCAAAATTTGTAAAGTTTGATCAAACATATATAAAAAACTATATACATTTATAATACAATATAAGTACCATTAGTATCATCATAAGATATACTTTCATATTATATACATTTAGTGTTATAGATGTTTATAGTTTTTCCTATATTTTCTATTAAATTTTACAAAGTTTGACTTTGACTAAACCTAGAATGCAGGGTAATTATGGACAGAGGGAGTAGATGACACAATGGTTTAAGTTTATTAGGTGCAAGAAATAAAGTGTGCCATAAAATTTGTGAGAGCTTTAATCACTAATTTTCACATAACAAGTTTAATTTGGAAGATAGACAAAACATGAATATACTTGGAATGGTGTAACACACCATGCATAGGAATTTATAGTGGACTCTTTGGAATAACTTGGTTCCTTGGGAGTTAGATGCATGAGTAGACCTTACTTAGTACAAGTGGAGGTGAGAAAAATACTATGAGCGACCAACTAAGAGAGCAATAATGGCCATAATCATGCAGAGCGAAAAAACATTATCAACTAAAGCATAAAGTGGTATCACAAGTCAAAAACTAAATGATCATAGAGGCTAGGGTGACTGGTTCATAGTTATAACATGGTGTAAGTGATGACCCACAAGTGTAGGGGATCACAACAGTCTTCGCGGGTAGTATTACCCAATTTATTGATTCGACACAAGGGGAGCCAAAGAATACTTGCAAGCCTTAACAACTGAGTTGTCAATTCAGCTGCACCTGGAAATAGTTCTTGCTCACAGAAGTTTATCAGTAGCAACAGTTTGGTAGTAGCAACATCAAAGCAACATCAACAGTAAAACAGGAGCAATAGTAACAACAACGATAACAGTAGGATTCGAGTGCGGTAGGCATAGGGATGGATGGATGTGTTGCATGGACGAGTCTAAACATGTAAATTCAAGATCTAGGGCATTACAGATAAATAAGAATAAGCATCCAAGTACTAAACAATCCTAGGCATGTGCTCCAAATATAGTCATACGTGCTCGCAATGAGAACTTGCACAACATCTTCTGTCTAGCCAGCCCATGGCAGCGGGGCCTCTAGGGAACTACTGGCAATTAAGGTGCTCCTTTTAATAGAGCACCAGAGCAAAGCATTAAAACTCCGTGAACACATGTGATCCTCACACCACAGCCATCTGTTGGGCCACGTAGAGATAAAACAAAACTTTTTCCTCTAACGTGGTGATCCCAAGATATAGAAGAGGTAGAAGGCCGCGAGGTTTACCACTAGACGCGCAGTTGCGGATTACTGATGAAGCACGTCAGTTGATGCAGTTCAGTCCTCACAATCCAATCGTCCTGGTGCTGATCGTACAACACCTCTGCTGGTATCCACACGTACAAGGAGGAGTACCAGCGGCGAACTGCTAGGTTCGGTACGTCGGCAGGACTGTTGTTGTAACAACCCTAGTTTTACCAAATAGTATTTAGGAAATGTTTTTGAATTCATGAGAATCATCAGCTAAAAATGCATACAAGAAATAGATCAAACCCTAAACCCCAGTCCCCTCTCTCCCCTTGAAATCAATTCAAAAGGTTTTAAATATTTTTGAAAACCTACCAAAATGTGGAGCCCAATTGGTTATAAGGGCCCCTTAGTGTTTTTAGATATTTTATAAAAGTATCTGTATTTTGAAATTATTCAAAACAGAGTTGGATTTGAAAATACAAAGAGATAAATCAAAACAGAAATAGGAAAAGGTTTTTCTGTAAAAAAATAGAGCCAGGCGAGCTAATAGGCCGGCCCATCTATTCGCCCCTCCTTCCTGCCGGTCAGTGTGCACAGCTAGCAGCCAGCCGTGGCCCAGCAACGGCCCAAGCCCGCGTACCCTTTCGCTTGTCTTCTTCCTCGCGCAGAGAAGCTGCTGCGTGCCCTCACCACCGTCGTCGATCGACGCGCGCACTGCGATGCCCGCCGCCGCTCTCGGACTCAAGGATAAGATCGGCCGTGCTCCCCTCTCTCCTCTTACTAGTCTAATCTACTCCCGTCCTCTCTAGCGGTTTCCCACTTTGGCCCCAAAACCCTAGCTCTGGCCGTCGACGAGCCCGACCGCTCCTGAGCTCCCCTCGTCCAACCGAAGTGCCCAGGAGCCTCACCGCGTCACCCTCGTCCTCCCTATTGAAGATTGCATGAGGGGGAGTCCTCTCTGACCGAAATCGAGATCGGTGCCTCCATCTTCCTGAAGGCCGGCATGTGTCGATTCGGCGCCGTCCGTGCTCGCCTCGCCTCCCTGACACCACCATCGCATTCGTGGTGAGCCGCTGGTGCTCTGGCACCTCTTCTTTGCCTCCCTCTCTTCCTCTGTTGACCCCACGCCGTGTATCTGTCACCGTCGTCGCCGTCCGTCGTCGCCGGCGATGCTCCGGTGGCCAATAAAGGGCGGCGCTGCCACTATCTGGACCGCCTCGCTCCCCTCTCTTCAACGAGCCCAATCCTGAGTCCCTACGTGCAGCAGATCGATGGGAGCATGATCGACCTGAGAGCATCCCCATTGATGACATCAACATGATGTCATGCTGGTGTCATATCTCTTTTTAGTTATCTATTAATAATTTCAGTAAATCATTTCTGTAAATAATAAATGCTGACAGGTGGGTCCACCCTGTAAGTGGTATAAATATTTTCAGAAATGTTTTATGTTTAATAAAATGTTAAATGTAATTCCAAAATGTAAATTATTTTATAATATTCAAAAAATGATTGAAAATGAATTAAAAATGGAGAAATTCATAACTAATTCATTTTAAATCAGAAAAATACAAATAATATATCAAAATGTTTAGAAAAATGAGATCTTTCTATTAGGGCTATAAGCATGCATTGTTAATCAACTTTCATGACAAGTTAATGAGAAAGACAAAATGAACCCTCTCATATGAATCTGGGGTTTCTCCGAGTTAGGGGTTAGACCCCTCGGACCCCGTTTAAAACGATCAAGCATGTTTAGGGTTTCAATTTCAATAACTTTTAACTTGTCATATCATCATCCTTGATTGAGCATTGCATTGATGTCATGTGTTGATTGTTTCCCCCTCTTTCTGGTGTTTGCTTCTTCTTCGGTAGAATACAATATCGTAATCAAGATCGAGTCCAAGACTAAAGACCGAGATCAACACAGTCGAAGCTTGAAGACCAATACTTGACCAACTATAACCAAGTCAAGTACCAGATGTCCGAAGCTCTGCTTTCTGGATATCAACTGGCAAAGGCAAATCAAGCCCCACACATGATATAATCCTATGATTTCAAAGTATTTACATTCTTGCCATGCGCATACGATTCTAAAGTCTTTTATCGATAGATAGAGTAATCCTATCCGATGCATGTTTCCTTTGAAGCCTATATTCCCTGATCCACTGCTCCTAGCATAACTAGGGTTTGAGATTGTGAAGCGTTGGTAGAGCTATTTTATTTGTTGTGCTTAGCCATGATTCGTTGTTATCGCTGGTCCATCCGGTTGATGAATCAGATCTACGAATGAACCTAGTTTGATAGGATGACGTGGTATAATCAGAGATGGATAATAAACATGCTAAGGCTTGTATGGGAGGCCACAGTGGGTTGTGGTTTTTGCAGTCCCATACTTGCCACTACTAGGACCTGAGTTCTTGCCTATGGTCCAAGATGAGCGTACAGCCACACGGGGGCCTGGAAACCCCCTCGACCAACTAACCTGCTGAGTAGATTCCATGAGTCACATAGTTTGGGATTTCCAGTCGACATGCGCATTCTGGTTCTTCTCGAAGGAGGTGAAGGAGGTGCATTCATAACAGGTAGGTAAGCGTGGCCGGGAACAAGAGATGCCCGGCATTCGTAATCTTGAACCCCGCACACATCATTAGGGACCAACTTTGGGACTCGACCCATTACGGCGGCATCTCCCTAGTGCGTGACTCATGGTCTCGGCAAAAGCAAGGTAAAGGTCGTGTCCAACCACTCTCTGTCGGCCTTCCAAGGAAGAGGGATAATAATATTTGGCATTAAGAATCGGTTGGTACGTGTGGGTAAAGTTGTACACCTGCAGGGTTAAATCTTTTCGAAAAGCCGTGTCTGCGGTTATGGACGAACTTGGAGACCAGATTCAAAGATCATAGAGAACTTGAACCTAAGCATAAAACTTGGCAGATCAACGTGTGCTTAAGGATGCTTCCTCATGGGTACGAGGGGTGATCCTAGATAGGTTCAGCTGATGATGATTCGGTGGATATCAAGAGATGATCAAAGCTAGAGATACCGCTCTCTTATCCCTTTTTAAAACATTATGACTAGTCGAGATTCTTTTCCCTCTTGTCTTACAAACAAAGTTGGCTTTACGCAAAATAACTCCACCATCCATAAGTCTTGTGGAGTACACCCTGTACTCACCCTTGCTTTATTGATACTTTTGCAGCAGGGTAAGTGTTACCATAGAAGATGATTTCTTCACGGCATCGACATCGACGAGTAGTTCGGAGTTCCCAGTCGGCAGTCTAGGATCTATGGATTGGACGTCATCATTATGCTTCAGGCCTCTTAGGTCATTTGTTAAGTTTGCTATACTGAATATCATAATTTTCCTTCCGTTGTTTGTTGTTTGTGGTTAGTGACCTCTTCTTGTAATATTTTGGTTCTTTGCTCAGTTATGAGCTTGCTGTAATAATTTTTGTGTCGTAGGGTCACTGTTTTGTTATCAATTCTCCCTCTGTGCGCTTTTGAGATTTAGGTTAGGCTTATATCAGACAGAGGTCTGGGATTTGTCTAGCCGTAATCCCAGGGGTGTCACAGGTTTTGGTATCAGAGCAGTACTGACTGTGGGAAACCCTTTCTATTGGTCGATGTTGAGTCTAGTGTTTGTGAAAACTATTTTCAAAGATGAAAATTATGTGCGAAAACTCTGGTATGCTTCTTTTTCTCCTTATCTAGTTTCACTCTAACTCTGGGTTATCATATCTTGTGTTGATTTTGAAAAGTTTTGCTATCTCGTCCAGTCTTTCAAAAACTTAGGTGCCTCTTCAGGCATGTCGGTTCTCAACTAGTTGACCTAGTGATAAGTTCTCTAGAGTCTGGTGTGTGTGTTCCTTGTTTAATTTGTTCTGTATCAATTGAGAGATTTCTTTCCATCATGATCCCTTTGTTCCATGGTTCCACAACATCATGTATATGGTCCCACAGTGATCTGTTCTGGGCTTCGAGGTCTCCTTTCGCCTCGTGTGCCTCCTTTTTATTTGTTTGGGTACTTCAGAAGTCGTTTATTCTCTTGGAAGCTACCTCATGATTACTACCTTGTAGTGTACGCTTTGTCACTCAAGTAGTAGTTACTACATTCTTTGGGTTTTAACCCTCGGACTTGAACCTAAGATCCCCGATTGTGCTGGATTCTGGTTTTGTGAATCTTGTACATGAAGCTGACCTTTAACCCAAGATCCATTGTTGACCCCTGTCGCTAATGTTCACACATTACTTCAGGATGGCTAGTACCTTCAGTATAGCCTTCAAGCTTGTGGATATTGTCTCTATTGAACAGTGATGATAAAGGACTTCCCGTACCACTAGCTATGGCAGATGTTCTTTAATGGAACCAAATAGATCACGACAAGAGTACTCTTCGTGAGTCTCATTTCTATGCTCGTGACTCTACGACACCTTTCCTTTCTATGCATTGGTTTTCAGAAGATTGTTGATTTATGCATCCACATCTCGGGATTCTATCCTGAGCATGTTCTTCTTCCTTGTTGTTTTCCGACCTTTATCTACCAATTGGTAGCCAAGTAGTGCACTTGCATTGGTGTCTTTCGATGTAAGAACACTTGTGGTACGTCATGATAAACCATTTCGGGTTGTTAGGAGAAACAAACTCCAGTACCTCGTCATTTCTAAGACCAGGTCAAAGTGTTGTAATCCGCAGATCAATAAGCATTGATTAGTTTATGTTCTGTTTTACCTTGAAGTATCACACCTTTTATATTAATAGGTTGTGCTGAGTCTCATAACCCTCTTAATGAAGTGATACTCTTACACTTTTTTACCCACCCTTCCTCTGAGCTTTTCGCGCTCAGGAATGTTGCGTGTGCATAATAATGTGGTCATATGAGATTCTTGGAAATTGTCATTGCCTTGAAATCAAAGGACATTTGTATCATCCTTAGCGTGATTGGTTAACCCTATCACTAAGTAAAGGATGATCGTGGTACCAAGTCCACTATTCTGGTGCATCCTTTTCGGTCAAAGAGTTAGGCTTGTGCCGAAGCTTTGAGACTACGTCTTCTTGCCTTACAAAGAAAGTTTTCTCTCGAGCTAAGTGACATATAGGTGGTTCGTGATATTCTGGATGTCTTCTAGAAGTATCGTCATGTTGCCACATGACCGTGTTGTCAGGTTCTTGAGTAATTTATTTCTTTAAATAACTCCTTTCTCCAAGGATCCATACTGGATACCCCTAAACTAGTTGGTTGAGCTTAAACAACAACTTGGAGAGTTGTAAGACAAAAGTTCTATCCAAATCTGTTCCTCCTGAAAGGGATGTCTAGTTTTGTACGTGTTGAAGTAAGATAGTATGTCCTTTGTGGATATGTTATCTTCCCTCCCTTGATTTGATTTGGGCAATGTCAAATCAAAATCAGTTCTAAGGACCATCCTGATGGTGTATTTACTCGTGATGTTTCACTTAAGTACATCTTCATGTTCTCTGATCTGACCAATGTCTATGCTTTGTTCATACAACATGTGAGTCCGTCTTCTTGGAGTGTATAGATAAGTTTGTTATTAAGCCCATCGATGACATTCTTAACTTCTCCATGTTATATCAGATTCGTATGGAACATTTGGCATTAATGTTGGAAACTTTTGAGAACCATCTTCATGTTATCTTGAAGTATGTGTTCTGGATGTTAGAAGCAACCTACTCTGGTTCACGTGCAATTGTTGAAAGATGTCGCCATGGATTTGAGTAACGTTGTCTTTGTTTCCCCGGGAATCATTCAAGTTAGTTAAGCATGTGCGAGGTATTATTGATATGGTAGGTTGATACCTTCACATTTCGAGAAGATTCTCCAAGCATCTTAAGCCACTGACTGATTTGTCATGGAAGATAATAAGTCCAACAAAACTTCGATATCTCCTTAAATGTTTCCCAACAAGGATTCAGTTGTGATTCATTGCAAACAACTCATGTAGGTGCAATTGTTCTCTAATAACTTGCTAATACATGGAATTTGCAATCTAGCTCATCTTTTGGAGCTTTACATTGGAGTCCGTGTCTTGAGAATCTAGTGACTTTACCTCTGTGTAAATGTTTCACCCTTTCTATTCGGACATGCCGAGTCTGAAGTATCTCTCCACTTAATCAAAGCTGAATCTCAAGCAACAATTATGGTTGGTGTCCCTCAAGTTTTTGACATAGGTATCTTTGGACATCCGGTAAGATTGATGTAGTGGTTGACACAATCAGTCGGAAGACCTATTGCCATACCCCTTGAATCAGTAATACCAACCAATCTTCATGAGGCTTCTTCAATGATTTATTATAGGAGTTGTGCTCATGGTTTTCTTTGGATCCAAAGTCTGACCTTTACTTGATGACTGATTGAAGGCTTGTTAAAAGTTTGATATCAGTATCTCGAACATCAAGGAGAACATTTAAAGTAGTGTTCCTAAATGTCTCTTGGTCGATCATCTAGACCCTTTTACGTTGGAAAGCGTCTTGTTATGCCAAGTACTTGGAGTCTGAGACTGAAGTCTCTTTCTTCTCGTGTCATCAGGAATCTTCTCAACTATTCATCTTGGTGGTGCAAAGTGATAACAAGATCGATGGCAAATATTTTGATAGTCGTGGATGAATAAAGAGATTCCTTTCCATTTTCTTAAACATGTTCGAAGAGATACCATGATTTTGATAATCAATAGTTTCTCTTGTTACATGTTCCTTGTGACTCTTATGAGTCCTCTCCACCAAAACACCTTTTTGTCTTGGCCTTCTGTTGAATGAAAGAGTGACCCTTCTATTTAAAAAGTAGTTCAACAGCTTGGTTTTGTTGGTATCTATATCTTCTACCTATAAAGCTCTATTAAGCTGTTTAGTAGAGGTTTATCTCTCGAAGTCTGTGGTCATGTTCTATCTATTGGAAGTTCCTTCCCTCAGAAGTCAAAATTCTCCTGCAAGCTCCATGGTATCAATTCTTATGAAGACCAATTATCTGTCAACTTGAAACCATCTCTTTTTGTTTCCTCCGTTACCTTGACGTGTTTCATGTTTGATGGCTTTAGAGATGTTCGTGAAGCATCTATCCATGAGTTGACCATGAGATACTCAGTTTTTGGTTCCGTGTTATTCCCTCTCATCTTTAGTGTGAGCAGCCACCTTTAAAATTATGAAGGGCTTCGTCCATTCGTCATGGTGGCATGGATCAACCTCTTCGAGAAGATCGTCGAAGTTTAGTGTAACCATGTTCCTTCTATCTTCCTACCTAGGAATCTCGGGTCGAGATTCTTTTAAGGGGGATAGTATTGTAACAACCCTAGTTTTACCAAACAGTATTTAGGAAATGTTTGTGCATTCATGAGCATCATCATCTAAAAATGCATACAAGAAATAGATCAAACCCTAAACCCTAGTCCCTTCTCTCCCCTTGAAATCAATTCAAAAGGTTTTAAATATTTTTGAAAACCTACCAAAATGTGGAGCCCAATTGGTTATAAGGGCCCCTTAGTGTTTTCAGATATTTTATAAAAGTCTCTGTATTTTTAAATTATTCAAAATAGAGTTGGATTTGAAAATATAAAGAGAGAAACCAAAACAGAAATAGGAGAAGGTTTTCCTGTAAAAAAATAGAGCCAGGCGAACTAATAGGCCGTCCCATCTATTCTCCCCTCCTTCCTGCCGCTCAGTGCGCACAGCCAGCAGCCAGCCGTGGCCCAGCAATGGCCCAAGCCCGCGTACCCTTTCGCTTGTCTTCTTCCTCACGCAGAGAAACTGTTGCGTGCCCTCGCCACCGTCATTGATAGTCGCGTGCGCTGTGATGCCCGCTGCTGCTCTCGGAATCGAGGATAATATTGGCCGTGCTCCCCTCTCTCTCCCCATACCAGTCTCATCTACTCTCGTCCTCTCTAGCGGTTTCCCACTTTGGCCCCGAAACCCTAGCTCTGGCCGCCGACGAGCCCGACCACTCTTGAGCTCCCCTCATCCAACCGAAGTGCCCAGGAGCCTCACTGCGTGGCCCTCTTCCTCCCTCTTGAAGCTTGCAAGAGAGGAAGTCCTCCTCTGACCAGAATCGAGCTCGGCGCCTCCATCTTCCCGAAGGCCGGCATGTGTCGATTCGGCGCCGTCCGCACTCGCCTTGCCTCCCCGACACCACCATCGCATTCATGGTGAGCCACTGGTGCCCTGGCAACTCTTCTTTGCCTCCCTCTCTTCCTCCGTTGACCCCACGACGTGTATCTACCGCCGTCGTCGCCGGCGATGCTCCGGTGGCCAATAAAGGGCGGCGCTGCCACTATCTGGACCGCCTCGCTCCCCTCTCTTCAACGAGCCCAACCCCGAGTCCCCGCGTGCAGCAGATCGATGGGAGCATGCTCGACCTGGGAGCATCCCCATTGATGACATCAGCATGATGTCATGCTGGTGTCATATCTCTTTTTATTTATCTTTTAATAATTTTAGTAAATCATTTCTGTAAATAATAAATGCTGACAGGTGGGTCCACCTTGTAGGTGGTATAAATATTTTTAGAAATGTTTTATGTTTAATAAAATGTTAAATGTAATTCCAAAATGTAAATTATTTTATAATATTCAAAAAATGATTTAAAATGATATAAAAATGGAGAAATTCATAACTAATTCATTTTAAATCAGAAAAACACAAATAATATATCAAAATGTTTAGAAAAATGAGCTCTATCTATTAGAGCTATAAGCATGCATTGTTAATCAACTTTCATGACACGTTAATTAGAAAGACAAAATGAATCCTCTCATATGAATCTGGGGTTTCTCCGAGTTAGGGGTTAGACCCCTCGGACCCCGTTTAAAATGATCAAGCATGTTTAGGGTTTCAATTTCAATAACTTTTAACTTTTCATATCATAATCCTTGATTGAGCATTGCATCGATGCCATGTGTTGATTGTTTCCCCTCTTTCCGGTGTTTGCTTCTTCTTTGGTAGAATACAATATCGGAATCAAGTTCGAGTCCAAGACTGAAGACCGAGATCAACACCGTCGAAGCTTGAAGACCAATACTTGACCAACTGTAACCAAGTCAAGTACCAGATGTCCGAAGCTCTGCTTTCTGGATATCAACTGGCAAAGGCAAATCAAGCCATGATTTCAAAGTGTTTACATTCTTGCCACACGCATACAATTCTAAAGTCTTTTATCGATAGATAGAGTAATCCTATCCGACGCATGTTTCCTTTGAAGCCTATATTCCTTGATCCACTACTCCTAGCATAACTAGGGTTTGAGATTGTGAAGCGTTGGTAGAGCTATTTTATTTGTTGTGCTTATCCATGCTTAGTTGTTATCGCTGGTCCATCCGGTTGATGAATCAGAGCTACAAATGAACCTAGTTTGACAGGATGACGTGGTATAATCAGAGATGGATAATAAACATGCTAAGCCTTGTATGAGAGGCTACGGTGGGTTGTGGTTTTTGCAATACCATACTTGCCACTACTAGGACCTGAGTTCTTGCCTATGGTCCAAGATGAGCGTACAGCCACACGGGGGCCTGGAACCCCCCTCGACCAACTAACTTGCCGAGTAGATTCCACGAGTCACACAGTTCGGGCTTTCCATTCGACATGCGCACTCTGGTTCTTCTCGAAGGAGGTGAATGAGGTGCATTCATAACAGCTAGGTAAGCGTGGCCGGGAACAAGAGATGCCCGACATCCATAATCTTGAACCCCGCACATATCATTAGGGACCGGCTTCGGGACTTGACCCGTTTCGGCGACATCTCCCTAGTGCGTGACTCATGGTCTCGGCGAAAGCAAGGTAAAGGTCGTGTCCAACCACTCTCTGCCGGCCTTCCAAGGAAGAGGGCTAATAATATTTGGCATTAAGAATCGGTTGGTACATGTGGGTAAAGTTGTACACCTCTATAGGGTTAAATATTTTCGAAAAGCCATGTCCGCGGTTATGGACGAACTTGGAGACCAGATTCAAAGATCAAGGCGTAATCAACTCCTTGAACTTGTCGGAACCCCTTCGCGACAAGGCATGCTTTATAGACGGAAACATTTCCATCCATGTCAGTTTTCTTCTTAAAGACCCATTTGCATTCGACGAGTCTTGCATCGTCTGGCAGATCAACCAAGTTCCAAACTTGATTTTCATCCATGGACTTTAACTCGGATCTCATGGCTCCAAGCCATGACTCTGAATCAGATCCCACCATCGCTTCCGGATAATTTGTCGGTTCATCACTATCTAATAGTAAGACATCACGAACACTTTGTAATCTTGCCGATCTTCGTAGTACAGGTGCTGCTGCCGGCTCAGCCACCACGACCGGATCAACCTCCAAGGTTTTTCCTACTTGCTACTAGCTGGTTGCTCTCGAATTTCTTCGAGCTGCACCGTGCTCCCACTGACTCCCTGACTGAGAAACTCTTTCTCAAGGAAGACACCATTCCGAGCGACAAACACTTTGCCCTCTTCTCGGTTGTATAAGTAGTAACCCAAGGTTTCCCTCGGATTCCCCACGAAAATACACTTATCCGACTTGGCCGTAAGCTTGTCCGACTGAAGTCGCTTGATAAATGCTTCACAACCCCAAATCTTAAGAAAATACAAACTCTGATTTTACCTGTCCACATCTCATGCGGTGTCTTCTCTACCGACTTTGATGGTACTTTGTTTAGTGTGAATTCCACTGTTTCTATACAATAACCCCAAAATTATAAAGGCAGATATGTCCGACTCATCATTGATCGTACCATGTCCAACAAGGTCCGATTCCGCCTTTCTGAAACACCGTTCCTTTGCGGCATTCCTGGCGAAGTAAGTTGTGGAACTATTCCACAAATTTTCAGATGGTCTTCAAAGTCATGGCTCATGTACTCGTCTCCTCGGTCCGACCGAAGAAACTTTATTTTCTTGCTGAGTTGATTCTGTTCTTCATTCTGGAATTCTTTGAACTTTTCAAAGGCTTCCGACTTATGTTTCATCAAGTAGATATATCCATACCTACTCAAATCATCAGTGAAGGTAATGAAGTACTCGTAACCACCTCTGGCTGTCATGCTCATTGGTCCACATACATCACAATGTACTAGTCCCAACAAGTCGGACGCCCTTTCGCAACTCTTTGCAAAAGGTGTCTTGGTCATTTTGCCGAGTAGGCAAGATTCACATGTCTCGAACGACTCCAAGTCGAACGAAGTTAGGAGTCCATCATCATGGAGCTTCTTCATGCGTTTCCAACTTATATGACCAAGCCGACAGTGCCAAAAGTAAGTCATATTCAGATCATTTGGTTTCAACTTTTTAACATTTATGTTATAAACTGACTCACCATCAAGATTCAAAATAAATAACCCATCCTGGACGGGTGCAAAGCCGTGAAATATATCATTCAAATACAAAGAACAACCATTATTCTTGATATTCGACTCATAGCCTTGCCTCATCAAACATGAAGAAGAAATAATGTTTCGACTGAGCACTAGAACATAATAACAATTATTCAGTTCCATAATGAATCCGGAAGGTAAATGAAGTTGCATCGTGCCGACTTCCAACGCAGCAACTCTTGCTTTGTTGCCGACTCGAATATCAACCTCGCCTCTTGCTACGCTCCTAGTTCTTACCAGTCCCTGCAACGAGTTGCAGATGTGAATAACTGATCCGGTATCATATACCCAAGAACTATTAGGTGCATCAGCAAGATATATGTCTATAACGTTGCAAACAAGTGTACCTGAGTCGGAAGTCATACCTCCACTCTTGGCTTTATCGGCCAAATACTTGTTGCAATTCCTCTTCCAGTGGCCATCCGCCTTGCAATAGAAGCAAGTGGATCCGACCGAAGGAGATGGATCCCTGAGGAAGTGCTTGGGACCGGGTCCTGAGCCTGCTTTCCTCCCGACTTAGACTTCTTCTTAGTCCAAGAAATCTTCTTGAACTTAGCCTTATTCTACACCATCAACACTTGACTAACGCCCTTCTTGAGATCCGCCTCTGCCTACTTGATCATCCCATGCAATTCACTGAGCTTCTTATCCATACCATGCATGTGGTAGTTCGAAATGAACTGCCCATATGCACTAGGAAGAGAATTCATAATTATATCCGTAGCGAACTCTTCGCTATTGGGGTAGCCAAGCCTCTCCAGAGACTGCACGCAACCAACCATTTTGATCACATGCGGACTCAGTGGATCACCATCCTTAAGCTTGCAACTCAGCAAAGCCTGAGAGACTTGATACCTCCCAGTGTTCGCCTGATCCTGGAACATACTTTTGAGGCTTTCGATCATATCGTAGGCCTCAACATTCTCGAACTGCTTTTGCAAGTCCGGTTCCATGTGAGCAAGCATAAGACAACTAATATCCGTGGACTCATCCTTAGCCCGACGGTAGGCATTGGTGGCAGCGACAGTCGCATTCTCATTCGGCTCATCTGGAAGTGGGTTGTCTAGGACATGGTCCTTATTTTCTTGTTTGAGAACAATTCTTAGATTTCGATACCAGTTGGTAAAATTAGTGTCATTTAGTTTATCTTTCTCAAGAATGGTTCTCAACGCAAAAACGGATATCTGAGAGTGACTGCTACTTCGTGCCATGATCTACAACAGAAAATATGCAAAACACTTAAGACATGTATTCATAAAAGAGCAAGCATATTAAACACTTTAATATTTTATGCTCCCACTAAAACCAACACCCCTCCGATGGTTACTTAGTGATTCATGATCCTAAATAAGCAAGTCGGCTAGTGAGCTTTAGCATCACTGCTAGCCGCCAAGTGATCTAGGTAGACAACTCCTTGTCAATCGTATCTCATACGACTCCGGTTGGACAGGTGGCATCACATGTCCCGGCTCCCATCCGACTTTTCCCCGAGCCCCACAACCGTTGTGATAGACCCGTCTAGCTTACCAAGTGTTTCCGCAGTAAGAGTCTGACTCGAACCCACCTAGATGGAAAGAATTGGCAGCACCTCAATTTTATGAGCCCACTACCAAAAATGTCCGACTTGTGATGGTGCAAACACTGGCGGGAAAACCGTCTAGACCTTATTTGAGGGACTAGATTTTACCGACTATATAATAGAGGTAAAACAGAGACATAACAATAACACATAATAAAATAATCATAATGTGAAATGGTATGGCTCTCTTCATGGCGATCTCCATCTCCAAAAAGCCTGTAGTCCGGCTCGTGCCAACTCTTGTCACTTGCCGTCTTACTCCATGTCGCCGACATGTACATCGCCTTGCATGTCATCCAGATTCTCCAAACAGCTACACTAGATTAGTAAAGTAAATTACATAGAGAATCCGACACGCAGGTCATTATACAATAAAATGACAGCACCTAGGCTTCAGCCGGCTAACAAAAACCGTGATTCGCAGATCACGTATGGATTACACACATACATCACATGCACATGAACCATACAATTCACAACTTCCGGCAAAAACAAGTTATGCATAGATACGCTATCTCCCAGCGTTGTGAAACTCGCAACGACATCTTAGGCGCTACGATAGGGCGAAGCCAGCGGTCCCGCTAGCCGAATAGGGGGCGAGGATCAAAGGGGTAGCGCCCCGCGCTGGTGCGGGCAACGCCCGACGATTTTTCCGAAAATGTAGATCTCATCTACGATTCGGACATGGAATCCAACCATTATTCCGATTCGATCAAACTCTTTGATCTTCGATCACCGCTTCTGGATTTATGTGTGACAGTCTACCCTGATGGTGGAAGCCGACCGGTAGGGGTATGTCGTTCCACGACCTTAGCAGTATGATCACGAAAATCAGATCTACCATTCCCCGAGTATAGTTGATCCAATCAACCTCATACAAAACCGATCTATCTCATAGATCGACCACCAAAACAACACATAGATCTCATCTATAGCCAACCGCATATCACATATGCGAGATATCGAGCCTAAAACCAGAAGCTAGCGCTCTGATACCACTGTTGGGCCACGTAGAGATAAAACAAAACTTTTTCCTCTAACGTGGTGATCCCAAGATCTAGATGAGGTAGAAGGCCACGAGGTTTACCACTAGACGCGTAGTTGCGGATTACTGATGAAGTGCGTCAGTTGATGTAGTGCAGTCCTCACGATCCGATCATCCTGGTGCTGATCGTACAACACCTCTGCTGGTATCCACACGTACAAGGAGGAGCACCGACGGCGAACTGCTAGGTTCGGTACGTCGGCAGGAATGCTATGGAGCTAGAGTTTCCAACACATGGAATGACCTAACCGATCAACGATTAACCCTTCTGGGTTACTGTGCTCCACTATATATAGGGAGTGAACGTGAGCTCCATTTTCATGGCCCATTCACTAAAGCCCATATAACACTAGTCACCGTGAGTTCGACTCACTGACTCAGTCCAAATCCAGCTCGGGTCCAACCCAACCAGATATCCGGTTCAGATCCTATCCGAACTTGCCCCGCTCTTAAGTGTGTGACCCCGCAGGCTCATGGCTACTTGGACACGATTGGAGTCCGACTCTCAATCGATCAGTCGGTAGCGGCTCCTAGCAGAACATGCCGACTCCCAAGTACCAAAGAGTTATGACGACTTGCCTTTCCAATGTGAATTACGTCCGAGTCCCTTTTGCCTCACGATATAACTTGTCAGAGTATAGGCGAATAATTGTCATCCCTTAAATAGTCTGACTCTCTTCTCGATCCGAG
The DNA here is from genome assembly GCA_916181665.1 of Avena sativa. NCBI lineage: Eukaryota > Viridiplantae > Streptophyta > Magnoliopsida > Poales > Poaceae > Avena > Avena sativa. Next base: position 362,361,715 of record OV702284.1, on the reverse strand, counting down.
ATAAGTGATTCATCCGACTAACTCTTAGTCGATCGCCTCGGTTAACACTTAACCGAGTCATGCATGGCCATGCTTTCCGAATCATATCATCTGAGAGGGCCCAGAGAATATCTCTACAAGTGGAGGGGCAAAATCCCGTCTTGGTTATTCACATCACGCAGCTTGATTCTCAGTCGACCCGAACTCTGCCTTTATGACTGCCCAGTTACGGATCAGCGTTTGACAGAACCTAAGTCGGTGATCCTCAACTCAGACTATGCAACAACCTCAGGTCTAAGGATTACATTGATTGAGATATACAAATGACAACTTGTTCGTTGTACCTCAATATGGGTCAATCCGACTCGCTAAACTCTTTAGCCGAATCTGTGTAAGTTGGAATAGCATCACCATGCCCATGCAAGTGGAACCGAGTCATCAAGTAGACTTTCACATTGGTCTAAGTTATGTGTCCAGCACAACCTCAATGACCAAGGATATTTAGTATAAACAACATGAATGTATAGTTACACAACCGAATCACATTTTCAATGATACACATCAGATGTTTATACAAGGACAACTTAACAACTTTATGAATACAATGGGAAATATCATCATACATGATTGCCTCTAGGGCATATTCCCAACACCATCCTCTCCGGTTGTCCCAATTATTGTCACTTCGAGGCCTTTGGATCCGGACAATGATACGTGTACACAACTTGCAGATAAGATCACAAACAATACTATGATAATGATTCAATAATAAGTTCAAATCTGAGATCATGGCACTCGGGCCCTAGTGACAAGCATTAAGCACAACAAGTTGCAACAAAGTCAAATAGCACTAATAGAGATAGTAGGCACTATGCCCTAACAATCTTATTCGATTACATGATAGAACTCATCCAATCCCTACCATCCCCAAGCCTACAACGGGGGATTACTCACTCATGGATGAGGGAAACATCGATGGTTGATGGAGAGGCGTTGGTGATGACGATGGCGATGATCCTCTCCAACTTCCCCGTCCCGGCAGGGTGCCAGAATGGAGTTTCTGGATCTGAATCTTGGTTTCTGATGGTGGCGGTGGAGTGGAACTCTTCTCTGGAAAACGTCGACCCCCCCTCGGGTTTTAGGTCAAGGGGCAACTAATAGACGCAGAGGGAGCCCGAGGGGGTGCCTGGGGTGGCCGGACCCCCTTAGGCGCGGGGCAGGGCCCAACCGCGCCTGGCAGGAGTGTGGGCCCCCCAGGCCTCCACTCCATTTCGTCTTTTGGCTCCGTGGGTCTTCTGGTGAAATATAATTTTTGGCATATTTTTCGGGATTTTCCCTAATAGTTGATTTTCTGCACAAAAACTAGACACCAAGGTAATTCTGCTGAAAACATCGTCAGTCTGTGTTAGTTGTATCCAAATCACACAAGTTTAGAGTAGAAACAATAGCAGACGTGTTCGGGAAAGTAGATACATTTTGGACGTATCAGAAAGCATGTGCCAAGTCAACCCAAATAAAGCATCAAAGGAGAACACTACAATATTATGCTTTTGTATGCTAAAACAACGCATGATTCTTTCAAGGCACATTAAATAATCTCAATTGTTTGGAACAAGTCATGCTACAACAATAATCACTAAGCATATGGTCAAAGCAACATCTAGCATGACATGATAAAGTCTAAGCCATAGTCCAAACAAGCTCCCTTTTGTACCACTATAAGCATGAAACTTTCTATTCCTTTCCAACACCAATAAACTTATTTGAAACAAAACATGAAAGCGGGGGTCCAAATAATTTATTCAGCAAACCAAACAAACGAAACTAAGAAGATCCAAGAACAACACAACAGTGCATGAAACAATAAAAATGAAGTGTCTAGAAAGAGACCTGATATTTTTATTGATGAAGAAGGGGATGCCTTGGGCATCCCCACGCTTTGACACTTGTACCTCTTGAATATTTCTTGGGGTGACACGGGGTGGCATCCCCAAGCTTTATCTTTTGTCCATTCTTCATCTCATTACATCGTTCTTTCCCTACACTTGAAAATTTTCTTCATACAAAACCTCACACAATCTTCATTAGAAACATTAGTGTATTCAAGATAATAAACCTTTGGGTTTAGTCTCATAACAAGTAAAACTTTCATTAAAACACAAACTACTATAGCAATTCTTTTAAAAGCTCAAGTGATCAAAGAGAACTAAAAAAGAAACCGATAAGAGGCAAATGCAAATAATGGCAGAAATCTGTCAAAACAGACCAGCAGGTAAAAACGATTTTTTCAAAGACCTTCTGTTGCTCAAATCGAAAAGTGTTGAACTAAATCAATTTATATAACAACCTGGGTCATAAGCTCAGAAAATTACAGCTCAATCCGTCATACAAGGATTTTTCACGAATTTTTACAGCGAAGCATACAAATCTGTTTCGGGGACAACAACTTCCCCAAATCTTACTTCTCTCTTATTAGAGGTTATTATTGGCACAAAAACCACACAAAAAGTATAAGGAGAGGTTATTACAGAAGTAATAACTTCCAAGACTCAACTAAAACTATTGGGTTATCTCCCAAGAAGTACTTTTCTTTAACGCATTTAAGTTAGGCATAGAAAGCAAGAATCAAGTATTTTCAAATGAAGAAGCATTAACATCAAATTTTGCTTTAATAGGAGGAGCAAAAGGTATCTTCTCTCTCTTCTGAGGGAAGTGTTCTATACCTTCCTTGAGTGTGAATTGATATTTAATGGTGTCTTCCTTCATATCAATAATGGTACCAATAGTTCTAAGAAAAGGTCTTCCAAAATAATAGGACAAGTGCATTCAACATCCAAAACATAGAAATCAACAAGGACAAAGGCATTGTTAACCATAGTAAGAACATCATTAATACTCCCCATAAGTTTCTTTTTAGCATTATCATCAAGTTGGACATCTAAATAGCAATCTTCCAAAGGTGGCAAATCAAGCATTTCATAAATCTTTCTAGGCATAATAGAGACACTAGAACCAAGGTCACATAAAGCTTTGAGATAAAAATCATTCACTTTCATATTAATGATGGGTTCCCAACCATCTTCTAATTTCCTAGGAATAGAAGCTTTATGTTTCAATTTCTCTTCTTTAATTTTAATGAGAGCATCTCTAATGTGTTTTGTAAAAGCCATATTCATAGCACTACCATTAGGATTTCTAGCAACCTTTTGTAGGAACATAATTACTTCAGAAATATTGCAACCATCAAGATCAAAATCAAACTTAGCATCCAAGGTAGTAGAACCATTGTTTCCCATATTTCTAAAAATTTCAGCATTCTTATTGGGTTTAGGAGTGGGGAATTCTTGTGGTTTGCTAGCATCAACATTGGTGGTGGTAATAGTACAAATACTATTATTTTTAGCAATTTCATATTCTCTTTCCCACTTAGCATGCAATTTAGCTAACAGTCTAACATTTTCATCAATTATAACTTGTATGGCATGGGTAGAAGCAAAGGTATTTTCCATGGTTTCAGGTTTAGCAGCCATTTTATTAATCAAAGAGGATTGTGCTTTAAACAAAGATGAAATATTTTTCTCAACATTCAAAATTTTGGATTGTAAACCAGGAATTTCCCTATTTAAATTCTCAAGTTGATGACTAATATTTTTCAAAATAGTAGATTGTTCCTCCATGGTTTTAGTGAATAATTTATTCTTCTCATATTGCATTTGCATGAAGTTTTTAGTGGATATTTCAACTTCCAAAATCCTTTATTCACTAGGAATTCCAGATTTAACATGATAATTATTGTTATTATTAGGAGGATGAGACCTATAATTACCATAAGCATTGTTGCCAAAATTATTATTTCTAATGAAGTTCACATCAACTTGCTCTTGTTGAGCAACAAAAGAGGCTAAATGAACATTATTTGGATCAATATGAGATTTTCCATTAACAAGCATGTGCCATTCAGAGTATTAATCATCATATTATCAAGGAGATTTGTTGCAGCACCCAAAGTAATGGTCATAAAGGTACCTCCAACAGCAGAATCCAACAAATTTCTGGAAGAGAAATTTAGCCCTGTATAAAAAGTTTGGATAATCATCCAAGAAGTCAGACCATGAGTGGGACAATTCTTTACCAAAGATTTCATTCTTTCCCAAGCTTGAGTAACATGTTCATTATCAATTTGTTTAAATTTCATTATTTCACTTCTCATAGATATAATCTTAGCAGGAGGATAGTATTTTCCAATAAAAACATCTTTGAATTTAATCCAAGAATCAATACTATTTCTAGGCAAGGATAGCAACCATTCTTTAGATTTTCCTCTCAAGGAGAAAGGAAACAATTTAAGCTTAATAATATCTCCATCTACATCCTTATATTTTTGCATCTCACAAAGTTCAACAAAGTTATTAAGGTGAGCAACAACATCATCAGAACTAGCACCGGAAAATTACTCTTTCATAACAAGATTCAGCAAGGCAGGTTTAATTTCATAAAAAGTGGCATCAGGAGCAGGTGGAGCAATAGGTGTGCAAAGGAAATTATTGTTGTTTGTGCTAGTGAAGTCACACAACTTGGTGTTTTCAGGAGTGTTCATTTTTGCAAAGGTGAGGCAAGCCAACAACAGTAGCAACTGAAGCAGGAACTAATTTTTTTTTTGTGTTTTTGATAAGAAAAAGCAAACCAAAAAAACTATTTTTTTTTTGTGTTTTTGATAGAAAGAAACAAGCAAAACAAAGCAAAAGAAACTAAGTAAAACAAAAACAAAGTAAAGAGATTGGTTGTGAAAGACTCCCCTTGCGAGAATCTTCTTTCTCCTTGAAAGTGACGAGGATGAAGAGATTGAAGCTGTCCTTAACTCCCCGGCAACGGCGCCAGAAAATCTTGATGCGACTCAGTTGACTGTAGAGCCTCGTTGGGAAACCCCAAGATCAAGGTGTGATGAACACAACAACAAGTTTTCCCTCAGTTATGAAACCAAGGTTATTGAACCAGTAGGAGCAAGGAAACAACTCCAAGGTGTTGCTAACAACTTGGAACCTACACAACACAAACTCAATACTTTGCCCCAACTTACAGTGAGGTTGTCAATCTCACTGGTTTGCTGAAAAAAGGATTAAATATATAACGTGGAACATAGTGATTGCTTGTAGAAAGTAAACAATAAAAATAGATGATGTATCAATGATAAAGATTGGACCGGGGTCCACGGTTCACTAGAGGTGTTCTCCTTAAGATATATAGCATGTTGGGTGAACAAATTACAGTGGGGCAATTGACAGATTGAGAAAGCATAACAATGCATACTAGACATCTTGACTCCTACGAGATTTGATTGGGAATTACAACATAATACATAGACCATAATCCAACTGCATCTATGACTAATAATCCACCTTCAGGTTATCATCCGAACCCCTTCTAGTATTAAGTTGCAAGCAACAGATAATTGCATTAAGCAATATGTGTAAAGTAAACAATACGATTGTTCCATGAAAAAAGGATTGTTGTTTTCTCCCTAGTAGCAACAACACATCTACAACCTTAGAGATTTATGTCACTTCCCCAGATTACTAGAGGCATGAACCTACTATTGACCATAAATACTCCAACTTGAAGTTGCAAGCATCTACTTGGCCAAGATAGCTACTAACAACGGAGAGCATGCAAGATCACAAATAACATAGACATGATAGAATCAATAATCAATCTGACATAGTATCTCAATATCCATCGAATCCCCACAAACACAACATGTATGATTACAAATAGATGATCTTGATCATGAACGGAGCTCACAAGATCTACACATGATAGCACAAAGGAGGAGAAACAACCATCTATCTACTGTATGGACCCATAGTCCAAGGGTGAACTACTCACACATCACTCCGGAGGCTGGCATGGTGATGCAAAGGCCTCTAGGATGATATCTCCCCTCCGGCAGGGTGTCGGGAAGAGCTTCAGATCCCCCCGATCTAGGGACGATGGTGGCGGCGGCTACAGACTGTTTCGTGGAGATTTGATCGGGTCCTTAGGGTTTCTGCATCAGGGTGACTTTATAGGCGAAGGGGCAAGGTCGGTGGGCGCCCGAGGGGCCCACACCTGGTGGCGGCGAGCCCCCCTCTGCCGCGCGGCCCTAGGGTGTGGCCACCTCGTGGCCCCACTCCGACTGCCCTTTTGAATCCGTCTTTGCTCCGGTAAAATATTGACTTTGGCTTTTGTCCCGTACAATTCCGAGAATATTTCTTTACTAGCTTTTCTGAAACCAAAAACAGGAGAAAATAGGCAACTAGCATTGCGGCATCTTGTCAATAGGTATTTGGGCCACGTAGAGATAAAACAAAAAAAATTCCCTCTAACGTGGTGATCCCAAGATCTAGCTGAGGTAGAAGGCCACGAGGTTTATCACTAGACGCGCAGTTGCGGATTACTGATGAAGCGCGTCAGTTGATGTAGTGCAGTCCTCATGATCCGATCGTCCTGGTGCTGATCATACATCACCTCTACTGGTATCCACACGTACAAGGAGGAGCACCGACGGCGAACTGATAGGTTCGTTACGACGGCAGGACTGCCGTGGAACTAGGGTTTCCAACACATGGAATGACCTAACCGATCAATGATTAACCTTTCTGGGTTATTGTGCTCCACTATATATAGGGAGTGAATGTGGGCTCCACTCTCGTGGCCCATTCACTAAAGCACATACAAAACCAGTCACCGTGAGTCCGACTCAGTGACTCAGTCCAAATCCGGCTTGAGTCCAACCCAACCATATTTCCAGTTCAGATCCAATCCGAACTTGCTCTCGCTCTTAAGTGTGTAACCCCGCAGGCTCATGGCTACTTGGACACGATTGGAGTCCGACTCTCAATCGATCAGTCGGTAGCGGCTCCTAGCAGAACATGCCAACTCCCAAGTACCAAAGAGTCATGACGACTTGCCTTTCCAATGTGAATTACGTCCGAGTCCCTTTTGCCTCACGATATACCTTGTCAGAGTATAGGCGAATAATTGTCATCCCTTAAATAGTCTGACTCTCTTCTCGATCCGAGATAAGTGATTCATCCGACTAACTCTTAGTCGATCGCCTCGGTTAACACTTAACCGAGTCATGCATGGCCATGCTTTCCGAATCATATCATCCGAGAGGGCCCAGAGAATATCTCTCCTAGTGGAGGGGCAAAATCCCATCTTGGTTATTCACATCACGCAGCTTGATTCTCAGTCGACCCAAACTCTGCCTTTATAACTGCCCAGTTACGGATCAGCATTTGACAGAACCTAAGTCGGTGATCCTCAAATCGGACTATGCAACAACCTCAGGTCTAAGGATTACATTGATTGAGATATACAAATGACTACTTGTTCGTTGTACCTCAATGTAGGTCAATCCGACTCGCTAAACTCTTTAGCCGAATCTGTGTAAGTCGGAATAGCATCACCATGCCCATGACAAGTGGAACCGAGTCATCAAGCTGACTTTCATATTAGTCTAAGTTGTGTGTCCAGCACAACCTCAATGACCAAGGACATTTAGTACAAACAACATGAATGTATAGTTCCACAACCGAATCACATATTCAATGATATACATCAGATGCTCATACAAGGACAGCTTAATAAATTTATGAATACAATGGGAAATATCATCATACATGATTGCCTCTAGGGCATATCCCAACATAGGTTAGTTCTGGAAAATATATATAAATACCTTAAAGTGTAGACAAAACATAACAAAGTTGATACAAAACAAGCTTGGAGCATAAAAAATTATAGATACGTTTACGACGTATCACTTAGTTGTTCATATCGTAGGAATTTTTTTGTTTTCTATGTTGCGAACCCAAGAGCAGGCTGCGTGGATAAGCAAATATGCTCGACGATGACAGGATCAGTGAGAGCCCATATGCATCAAGATGGCGTGCACTCGAGCAGTGAGTGCCACCAGGAATCCCGATTTCCACACAAAGAACACGCGTAAGACGGCGCCATGTTCCTGTGATTCCGAACATCGGAGGTGGGCAGCGAGTGTTGTGCTAGGCTCCACAAGAACACTTGAATCTTTGATGGCACTTGCCATTTCTAGAGTTTTATCCACAACTTACTCTCTGCATCAGTGTTTGAGGATGAACTTAGGCCCTCTAGCCAGTCGTCCCGTGTCCTCTTGGTCGACACCAGAGAGCGGTACGCTGAGTGCACCGAGAACAACCTGCTCTTCTCGAAGTGACATTCCCAAAAATCACCCTGCACTCTTGTAAAGAGAGGAATGTTTTCGATGACCTCAATGTCCATAGGAAGGAAGAATTCCTCCAGCCTGTCTATTCTCCATGTTGCATAAGTGTGGTCGATAAGATCAATCACTTTGCCTGGTGGATCATCCGTCAACAATGCAACTGGCATGAGCCTCTCATCGCGCGGGAGCCAGTTGTGACTCCATGAGTCTGTAGTCGTGTCGTCGCCAATTCATCTCATCGACAATTCGTCTGATCAGCCAAACTGAAGAGCGTCGGTGCCTTCCAAGATCGATCTCCAAACAAGAGACGGGTGACATCCAAGCTCGGCTATCAAAATACCTTCCTAAGGAAAATAAACTGATTTCAAGATCCTCGCACTTAGCGATAACGGCTCCTGCAGTATACGCCATGCTTGCCTAACAACCATAGCGAGGTTGAATAGTTCTATATCACGAAATCCAAGGCCTCCCGCATGCTTTGGTTGTACCATTGTGTTCCATGAGACCCAACTCATGCGTCACTTGCCTTCTTTGTTGCCCCACCAAGATTTCCGTAGCATAGAATTTATGTGTTCATATAAGCCTTTGGGTAACTTAAAACACAACATTGAAAAAACATGAACTGCTTGAACAATGAACTTTTTAAGAATTTCCTTGCCCCCCATTGACAGAAGCAACTCAAGCCAACCCAACCCTTTCTTCCACACCTTGTCTTTCAAATACGTGTATTGTAGTATGTGGATGTACAAAGGGCAATCTAGGCTCCGGACCACCGAGGTCATGGCCCGGGCCTCGACAACGGTTACACATCCTGCTAAGGTACTGTAGCAACACGGTTTTGCACTGTTTATATGAAGGTGACCCAGTATGACGCTTAGGGCAGGGACGCAGCTCATTGAGGACGACCTGAGTTGTGACCCGTCCAGGAATTAGACATTCCTTACTTTTTGGGTCGGCCTGCCAAGGCAATTTATTCTATAAAAAAAACATCTTGCTCTACTACAGCGTGGCCCGCCCAGGAGTTCAGCTGAAGCTCTGCCACTGGCTCAGGGTATAGTTTTAAAAACCGAATAGGACCGTGCGGTTAAACTGGAAAAAACCAAAACTAGAGCTCCTGACGGTTCTTTAAGAACACTCCACCCCTCGCGCTAGTGAACCGGAATAAATCTTGAAAACCGCGATTGAACCACTGGTTTATGCACTAGTCAAAATTGTTTTAGAGGTGAAAATTTTAATTGGGCTTGATTGGGACTCACTCAGCACGCTAGAATGGAGCCTCATACCAGCCGACCTACCGACATTTCATGCATAAAACAGAAACGTACCTTGTTATTATTATCTACACGGTTGAACTTAAAATTCAGCGTGCAACTACGAAACTACTTTCTCTACCGTTAGATTGGTAGTGTTTGCTTATATGGAAATATGCTATTGCTTAGTTGCTGATACTCTTTTAAGTTGTTACATGTACTTTTTGCTCAGTTTTAAGTCTAAAATATTTTCTGCGTCTATAAATATTTATTTATTGTAGCATTTAGAAGTAAAATTATAATACTTTATATCTTAAAAAATCAGACAGTGAACACCAGTTGTTCGACCGTAAAAACCTGAACCGACAGCCTCACCGGTTCTGTCACCGGTCCGGTTTTCTAAACTATGCCTCAGGGCCGAGTCCATCACTGGATGTACATACTGCTAATCTGCTAAATAGGAGTAAGGAATAATGCAGATAAACTAAACAAGAAAACCATATCGTTCCCCAAAAAATTAAACGAGAAATCACTGGCAACAGCCAGATAGAATGAATGATCAATGTCTTCCTCACAAAATAGAACGATATAAGTGGCTCGAAAGATCACACGATGTACCCAAAACTTCATTAATTACAAGGATCTCACCGACCTCAACTTGCGCAGCATAAGACAAGCAGTAGTGGCACTTGATGGCTAGAAACTCTAGTTCCCCAGGAAGTTTTTTTAAGAGTTTTCTCCGCGAAAGTTGGCGGTCCATGTAATCCTTGTTGAAATATAAGAGTATTTAGAAATATCTCGAGGATTTCATATTTTAATGGTTGTTGATATATATTTAGAGGATTCTCGTGGTGTTAACCATCGCCAGGCAGCCAGTACCAGTTCATTAAAAAGAGCGAAAGTTCGGTCTGCCGGTCAGATCTGCCTCTCTGCCAGTTGGAACATTTGTACCTGGGGAAAGGGAGATAGTACTAGCAGGTACGCGGAAGGTACCACCGGTTTCGTCTAGTGGTTTGCCGTCCACGCCGACCTCCGCCTACGGAGCTTCACCTGTCCAGCTTAAATATGCACTTTTCTTAGAGAATATTTGAGATATATTTGTCTAATGAAGATGATTAAAAGTATATGTGCAACTTTAGAGCAATGTCTTAGCCTGGTCATAGCGGGTAGAAACTTAGAATAGTAACATGCATACTCCCTCCATCCCAAGGCTTAAGGCATATAACTTTTTTGAAAAGTCAAGCCATGTAAACTTTGATCAAACTTTTAGAAAAAAACTATAAAAAACTATTATATTATATAGATATCATGTGAAAATATGTTTCATGATGTATGAATGGATATGGATTACGTATTGTAAATATCAATATTTTTCTCTAAAAACTTGATCAAACTTTAGTTGGTTTGACTTTTGAAAAAATTTATATGCCTTAAGCCTTAAAACGGAGGTAGTATATTAGTAGTCTATAAGTTACTACCTTTACTGCCTTAGAGCATCTCCACTTATGCCCCCAATAAGCCCCACTAGGCAAATAAAATGTATCCAAACGATGAAAATCGGCCCCTTGGCATACCTCGAAACATCGATTTCATCCGGATATGATCCAAAATTCATCCTAGATGAAAGCAAAATGCGGAAAAAACGACCAAGTGGACTCGAGCTGTCGGCGAGAGGTCGTCTTCATCCTCATCCCCTGGCTCCCGCGCGAGTTAAGGCTGTCACCGGTACCCTTTGCGCAGGCGAATGGCTATAGAGTCCAATCGTCGGCCACGTGGCACGATTACGGCACACCACCACCTCGGCTTCCCGCGCTTCCCGCCCGCATGCTACAATCCTCCCTCCCACCTCGCCGCTATAAAAGACTGGCAATTTCCTCTTCGCCGTCCTCACTCCTCCTCGCACCGGCTAACTCTACCCTTCCTCCACATATATTCTTCTCGGCGATGGCGGAAAGGTTCCCAGTCGACGGCGCGGGAGCGAACGACTTCGGCCGGTGTTTGCTGAACGGGTGGCAGTGTCGCCTCCTCTACGAGGCCGGCTATCCCGCTCCGCTAGACTTCCGCACGCCATCGACATGGAGGCTCGGCGCGGGAGGCGTGCCAATCCCTCCTCCACCCACTGTCGTCCGGGTGGTCAGCGAGATCCAAGACATCCTCACCGGAATGTCCGACGAGGTCGTCCGACGAGGACAGAGTGGACCCACACTAGCATCCCGACAACCACACGGGGTGGCACTAGTACTTCGCCGACCAGAACGCTCGAGATTTAGCGTCGTACTCCCTCTGTTAGGGATTATAAGGCCTATGGACCATTTTGATAGGATTAAGAAAAGCAATAACTCACCCTCTTGATTACTACATGCACCAATAGTTATACATGCATAAGAGAAGAGAAAGAAAAAGAAGACCATGCATTGGATGAGAGATGGTAATAAATGAGAAAGGACTTATAATTCCTAACATTTTAAAAAAGCTCTTAGGCCTTATAATCCCTAACGGAGGGAGTACAAGGGACCATCGCCGACATAGACGAGAAACAACGGGCAAGTGTGCCGGGACGCACGCTCCCCATCGTCCTCGAGCACATCGATTCCGACAACTATCCTCGCCTCGAGTACCCGGCGCTAATGCCGGTCTCCCTCTCCCGCCGCCGTGGTAGTTCTTGGCTGCCGAGGAGGATGCCCGGCGCGTCCTCCTCTTCGTCGGCCTTCCCCTCCCGCTCCTCCAGCTCGGCGCCAACATCAAGCTCGCCCTTCTCCCAGTGAAGGGCGAGCCACTTTCACCGCCATCATGGTCCGTGCCGGTGTCGACACGCACACACTCACACTCACTCACCATCAACGAGCCTCAGGCTCCATCCCGCTGCACGGCCGCCTCCGCGTGGTCCGGCCGAAGCCGGAGCCGGTGAGCGCGCTGGAGGACGACTAGGATGCCTATGCCCCGAGGATGGCAATGGAGGCGTCGCTCAACGACGTCCCGTCGATGGGCCTTGCCGATGCTCTCGCCTAGTCCAAGGAAGATCACGGGCTGGAGGAGACCGAGCGCCATTAGCAACTCCTGCACGCCGCCCGCCGCCTTCCACATGCTAACTTGGTCGTCCTCGATGACACCGACAAGCACATCGGCGCATCGGCCAGGGCCAAGCGCACCTCGGCGCATCGGCGACGCCGACCAGGGCAGCAGTCGCGGTCCTGTGAAGGACAAGCAGGACAAGCCGTCGAGCGACGACGACATCGACTACACGGCGTTCTATCGGCGCCTCAGCATGTACTAGACTGCCTGCCGCAGGCGAACCTTTAAATATTTGTTTTCTAGTGTTTTAGTTAACTATCGGCCGAACTTGCCTATGTGTTGCCGATCCCCGCCTATATTTGAACCAATTTCGCCTAAATAGTATGAATGTCGACAAATTTGTACGTATTTCCCTAATTTTACAAGAATTTTGCCTACATTTGTATGGATTCGAGTTTGCTCACCGACAAGCCTGAGTTTGCGACTGGAAACATATAGGCCCACATGCCAAATATTCGCCTAATCCGGTGAAATTTTTTGCCGGATTTCGGCCTAGAGGCTCAAATGAGTGGAGATGCTATTAGCACGTCTCCGATTTATCATCTTTTTTCTCAAATCTCTCTTACATACTTAGATTTAATTATGAAGTCACTTACATAAATCTAAAGTTATATTGCGGGCAAACCTGATTGTATAAATGATTATGATCATTTGCATCCAATCGAGTGCCAACAATGAGTATGTTACTGATTACAGTGCACGTAGATAATTGGTATGGAGGATCTAAAAATGGCTCGAAAAACATAGGATTATCAATAAAACCAGTAAGAACTATCATTAACATGCACACTATACGAATATATGTAAGGTATCCAAGTAGTTGCTATAGCTACCATATTAAACAGTAAACTAACTAGTATTAGAGAAAGTTTAATGATACTGTGCACCTCAAAAACTAAAGTAAAGTCAGTGGTGCATTTTAAATTTAGTGTCTGCTATGCCCTTAAGTATTCAAATCAACGATTTCTCCGTGAGAGGTTAGTGGGCTGGTGGCACAATTAATGAGGTCTCTCGTGACATTAAGGTTGTTTTCTAACTCATTGAATAGCATACACGATTAGTCCATTTCGGAGATAAGCTTGTCGGGAATTTTCTTTGAAAGGACCTCAAAACACATTTAAGGTATAAGTTCAAGAACTTTCAAGAATAAAACCTCCAAAGAGGAAGAGGTGGACGACGAGGGCTTACTATACTTACTTGCTGTTTCTGTTTTTAGTTTTGTAGGGTGGGATTTATACTAATCTTTTTGCGGAATACATATAGACACGCACGCACGCACGCACACTGATCACAACCGATTAATTAACGGGAATATTACCTCCCACTAAAAGGATACACACTGATCACAACCGATTAATTAACAGGAATATTACCTCCCACTAAAAGGATAACACCCACATGACGCACACACACACACACACTGATCACAACCGATTAATTAACGGGAATATTACCTCCCACTAAAAGGATAACACCCACATGACGTTAATCCCTTGTGTGTTACGGGTGTAACCTTCTTAACCGGCTTCCAAACCATTCAACTACCCGGCCCGTTGGTTCATGGCTTATTGCTAAGTCACAAACAAGAGTAACTTGGTTGATGATGGTAGAGGCAAACAAGTGAATCGAATACCCTGTTTGGCAACAATGAATACAAACAAGATTAAGCTATAAACAATATGTACCAAATTATTGACCACCATGCTTTAGTGCAGGGGAGACTTAATTGCATCGGATTGTCAACGATATGATACTTTTTTTATGTTTTTAATTAAATAAGGTCTTATAGTGTAATTTTTGTATAAGAAGACACTAGACACTTTGAATCATTATTCGAAGAACCCCAAAAGTGGATCACCAATGAAGGAGCAACGGTTAGCTACTATTCTTCTATGATTACATGTTACACTAAGATTTGCCTGTTGGTATTGTGTTCTTGATAAAACCAAATAAGTATGTATTGCTTCTGTTTTGGTCCATGCGCTTGTATTGCCTGCCTTAATTTATCTGATCTTGTTAGTTTCATCAGACAAGGAGTTAATCGGATGCTAGGTGGTTAGGGTTTGGTGGTTAGGCAGTATAATCATGTCAAAGCATGACTATGATCGAACAATCATTAAACGACCTGTCCTCACTTTTCATGACTCTTCTCTTCTTGGAGTACGTGCATCTTCCCGCTATTGCTAATATAATTTGCATGCCAATGATGTCACTGATTCTTAATCGTTACAATTCAACTGCATCTTAGTGATAAACTACTAAGCTTATCCATATGATAATATGGCATGGAGCAGGGCACGTTTGCGCATAATTAAAAACTAGTCAGTATAGTTTAGTGCTAACTAGCTAGTGAAATGATGGAGTAGTAATTGTAGCCCAATGCAATGGACCAAGAGTGCTGGCAAATACTGAAGGATTCCAAGTGTGTGGTTTTATTCCAACACAAGATTTGCTTCCTCGATTGGTGACAACACTGACAGCCAAGGCCAAGCCTTTTTATTCTTGCATTAACTCAACTATGAAACTTCTTGTCTAAAATTAAGAATGTTCAATGTATTTAGCATGATTTTTCTAAGTAGACTTAGTCAGTTTCAGTAATTAACTGGGATAAAGTGAGCATAATTTGGAGTAGGTTCAGTGCACTAGCAATGAAAAGAGAAACACATGTGAAGGGGGTTTAATTAAATCCAAATGCCAACTATCTTAAGAAGTTGGAGATATGATGGCATATACGAAACTTCCTTCTCTCTTTATAAACCAAGAGTCAATCAATATTAGTGAAGATAATCAATATGTTGTCGTTCATTACTCGGTTGTGAATATGTCAGATCATACCAACCAAATGTCAACTACCTTAGCTGACAATGAGTTAGCAGTAAGTTGTGTGTCAAGAGTCTGGACAAGGACAGTAATGCATTTTACTAGTGTTTTCTTTTGCGGTGGTGTTTGTTCCCTTTTCTGTTTGATATAAAAGAACAGAAATATCTGTTATCTTTGACCTCTAGCCGACAAAACACGTTACAGTTCATTCTCTCTGCATTTTTCCTTTTATTTTTCCTACAAATGAGGTACAACCTTTTCCAGTTAAGACTGGATTCACATTGCGTTTAGAAAAACAAATTTGGAGAAATAGTACTATAGCTTATGGTCCCTATTGGTCCAGCAACGACTTGGAGACAAGCATTGTAAAAACAATCTTTCCATTGACTTGTTAGAGCTACCATTTTTTTCAATAGTACTGTATAGCTTCTATTCGCTCTAAGCATGACAAAACTGTACTAATTGACTAGTGAAGTTAAATTGAAAAATGTGTAAGTACAAAACAAAGTACGATGACTCTCGTTAACAATGTATGAATCATATTAGTGGATGATTCAAGTTGACTGATTGTTGCTGTCATTTGCAAAGTACAGAGAAACAGGTTTTTCTGAGACGTAGTTCTAGGGAGTACTGAACAGAAAGTACATTTAAACTGAAATTAATTACACGCAAAGTATGACCAATTCCGTTAGTAAACTTATGGTGCCAATCATACGAATATATGAGTGGAGTTAATTATAGTTGGAAATTATTTCGCAAAGGACAGTGAACAATTAACAGGCAGTTCATGAAATAATTCTGAGCTTAAGATTCAGAACTACACAACAAGTCAAGTGCACAGCTCTGTTCCAGAATAATTATATTATGAGTGAACACACAAGATTTTTATCCAAAAAATAATATCATATAGAGCTATTATTTTCTAAAAGGAGTTTGTATTAAGGGGATTTAGCATGTTTCTCTTGAACAATGAGGTAGTTTATTATACCCATATTTGATTACTGCTGTTTTGTTCATATAGTGCAGGATTGGTCACCACTAACAAGTTCATATAATAACCTCACACTCTTAACACCACAATTTTCCAAAGATAATTTAAAGCTATAATTGAACCCAGAGGCGTTACACCACTCAAATAAAAATGAACACAGAATTTTGTTCTCCCCCCATGTTGAGGATCTGACAGCTCTTCAAGTTGCAGGAAATGGCAGCAGCATAGTGTTTGCAATCTTAATGGGAAGCACAAGATCGCACAGGCATCAACTGATTTCTATGTACTGATCTCAATAAACACCACAGGAACTTAATTCCCATAATGATCCTGCCCCCTTCCACCTCTCACCTCAACCTCAAGTTCTCAACTCACCACCACCACCACCACTTCCCACGTTCTACTGGACGAGTGATTGTGCAAATGCCAAGCCAATCTCCTCATCATCTCCCAAGATAAACATATCTCCTTGGACGATAAACAATATCGTCACACCATCACGGCATAATTGTGCATGCGAGTCTTGTTTATCGCCTGTCGATATCAGGATCAACAATCCGGCGGCAACACCTCAGCAGCTAGCGTCCCCACGGCCGGTGCCGGTTTGACTCTGGAGATAACATTTCTTTGCTTCGAAACAGACAACTTGGTGATGATAAGATGGTGGTTGTTCTGCCGTACTTTGTCAACAATAGAGGCCAAGCCACCCTGCACGGCTGCACTCCTACAAATACCCTGCACAAACCCACGGCAGAACCACTCAAGTCAAGGCATTGTACCAGCATCGTCTCTCTAAGGCAGCTAGTATAGTGTCCTCCCTTGCCTTGAGCCTTTCCTTCCACATTTTATAGCTGAAATGGAAAACACTTACAGTTCCGCCGTGCCGACAGAGACCAACATGATGTCGCAATTCCTCGGAGCCGGGGCTCACGGCTACCACTGCTTCAACTACGAGCAGAAGGACGAGTCCATGGAGGCTATGGCGGCCATGTTCTTGCCTGGCCTCGACACCGACTCCAACTCCTCCTCTAGCTGCCTGAACTATGACCTGTCTGCACAATACTGGCCTCAGCCTCAGCCAGGCAATTGTTCCAGCGTCACCAGTTTCCTTGATCCGGCTCATGGCTACGAGAGCTTTGAGTTCCCGGTGATGGACCCGTTTCCACATGCCGACTTCGAGCCGCATTGTGCCGCCATCCCCTACCTTGGTGAGGATCTGAGCTATCTACATAGCAACCATTCGCCGGCCGGGGAGGAGGAAACAGCAGGTGATCATACACCAGTGACTAACAAGAGGAAGTCCAGAGCTACCACCACGGTAAGCTTTCACAAGTGCCAATGGATCGATGACTTAATTAAGTTGCAATGTTGCTTTTGATCCATACTTACTATAATTCTAAACTTATGTAGGCATCCAAGAAGGCCAAGAAGGCGGGCAAAAGGGATTCCACCGGCGACAACGAGGACGCATATGCCGTCGACCCGCAAAGCTCCAGCAGCTGCACCTCAGAGGATGGGGATTTGGATGGCAATGCCAAGTCGAGCTCGAAGAAGGCGGGCACCAGAGCCAGCCGTGGGGAGGCTACTGATCCTCAGAGCCTCTATGCAAGGGTAAGTGTATAATATCTCAAGGTGCAAAATAAAATGGTTACATGGTGGATGAATGGTTTGTTTCTGAATTATGATGGGTGTGATTTTTTTCCTGATCGGTGTAAATTAATGTCAATTTTGCAGAAAAGGAGAGAGAGGATCAATGAAAGATTGAAGACCCTGCAGAACTTGGTTCCCAATGGAACAAAGGTAGGTTCTTGTCTGGGATGTGTTGGTCTGCAAGGACTTAATTTGTACCTAAATATCTTGGTATGGTAAATTCAGGTCTAACTTGGATAAATGTGATCTGATAGGTTGACATCAGCACAATGCTGGAGGAAGCAGTGCAGTATGTTAAGTTCATGCAGCTTCAGATTAAGGTATGTGCCATCTGCATTCCGTTGTCACCAAACCAATACTCCAAGAATTGTCGGTGTATAACTTATAGATGATGTACTAAATATGTTTCAAACAATCATGTGCAGTTGTTGAGCTCCGACGACATGTGGATGTATGCACCCCTGGCTTACAATGGGATTAACGTCAGCAGTCTTGATCTGCACATCTCTGCCCTGCAAAAATAAGTACCACTCTGGAGATGAGGCGCTAACACTGAAACTACACTTTGTTTTTTTCTCGGACATTTAACTATACTTTCACACTTTTCTTGGCTTTTTCTCGGAGTTATACAACGAAGTAATCATGATCATGTAAATGATCGAAGGTCAAGGTGATATGATTGACTTCACGTTTCGGATCATTCTGTCATGTCCCATGGTTATGATATGTAACTCTACATCTTATTAACAAGACATTGGAATGTAAGCTTGGCTTCATGATCTGTAGTGACTTCATCAATCTTAGTGTGTGTGTCTATGTTGTACTCGGTGTTTCTAAAGAAAACTTCTGTCTATAAAAATGTTTGAAAAAAGGACGCCCCAAAGGGGTTTCAGGTAATGGTTAGGAAAATAAAACAGTGGCACCAGTAGAGCCTGTAATGGAAAATAGCCGTCCTTTACCACCCAAAATTATGCAGGAAAAATTTGGGGTTGGCCCAAATTTTAGTGAAGTTTGTTGAATGTAACCAAATTTTGTTCAACCCGGTATTTTCAAACAGTATTTTGTTTACCAGCCATGACCAGAATCCTGGGTAGCCCACCATCCATTGTACCAACTAGTTGGACCTAGTAGAATTCTCCATGGAAGCACTAGAAATGTTGCAAAACATTATGACTGAAATCTTTTTTACACACAAACAGGGAAACAGAACAATAAAAATTCTGAAAGTTAGTCGAAAGATGATGCTACCTGATGTATGACGATGATCGGGTTAGATCGTGCGCGAACACCACACAGTGCCTCTTTAATGTTCATTCTTTGTGTGGCTATCTCTCAGTTATAGGCTCATAGCCACTTATTCCTGTTAGTTGGTGTCCGACGGCGATCCACTTAGATGACCTACCTCTGCCACTTCACATAAATGTTCATTCTTTGTGTGGCTAAATCTCTCAGTTACAGACTTACAGCCACTTATTCGTGTTACTTGGTGTCTGACGACGATCACGACACATAAATGTTCATTGTATCTATGGCTAGAGCTTGCTTAGTTACTGCCACTAACAACTAATTCTCCTCTTCAGTTACTACACTATTCATACTCTCTAGAGCCATTGCAGCGTACTGGACATGCCTTAGAAGCGCACCATATATCTTCCTCCGTACCCTCTCGCACGCATCATTCTCCTCTTCCTCTGAAAATACACCATCCCTGCCGCTTCTGTCAACTGGAAGCATCCTCTCGTGCCGCACGACATGGTTGAGCCAGTCATCCACTCTCTTCAGCTGCTGCAGAAGCCCCGCCACCTGCGAATCACACGTCTCGTGTCCGGTCTCGTTTTCAGTGTCGTCCAAGAACTTGTCAATGTACTTGAGGAACCACCGGGTGCACTCCGACCGCAAGGCGACCGCCAGGTCCATGGCGGCACTCAGGTTGCTCCCTTCGGCACAAGCATCGGCGGTTTTCCTCGACGAGGACTTGCCGTTGCAGTTGCATTTTGGCTTGGAACAGCAGCACCGAGGGGCGACAGGCTTTGGTTCAGACAGTGACGCCGTTGCAGATTCAGAGGTGACTCTTGTATGGCTAGAGAGAGGTGACAGGTCGGCTTCAATGGCTGCTCTGACCCATGAGATGGCGGACTGTTTCCTGTCCAG
This sequence comes from Avena sativa, assembly GCA_916181665.1. Classification (NCBI taxonomy): domain Eukaryota; kingdom Viridiplantae; phylum Streptophyta; class Magnoliopsida; order Poales; family Poaceae; genus Avena; species Avena sativa. Next base: position 362,341,560 of record OV702284.1, on the reverse strand, counting down.
AGCAGCCTTGGTAAGAGCTTTGGCCGAAGCTGAGGATGATTCCGAGTGCCTAAGTCTGGTCTGTGATTGAGCGACAAAGATGGCATGATCCAGTTCTTGTGAGAAGCGCAAGAACCTGTCGATGAGCTCCTTCGGGTCGTTGTCCCTGTCAGCTTGTAGTTCAGAGTATGTACTGCAAAGAAAGATGGATAAATGAGACATGTTTCCTGAGCAATCAGATATGAAGCAAATTGGCCATTCTTCTTCTGACACACGTATAAAGTACGCCAAATTTCACATCAAGTTTACATGGGCTTTCAAGTTTCACTCACATCAGGCATTTTATCAACTTCTCCGTTGTAGAGGCCTCCAGCAATCCGTCAAGCACAGCCTGAAGTGCCATGTCCCTCTGCTTCACTGCTTCCTGCCGTTGTTGGAGAAAAATATACTCATTCACAGTTTAAGACGACAGAAACAGAGGAAACGAAGTACGTACTAAAATGTGCTAGTGTACCTTCCCATGCCTGACCAAGCTGGAGGAGAGCGAACTCCACAGCACATTGTCCTCGCACCACCTGATGCCGCTCGTCGCCGTGCTCTGCGGCGTTCCTGCCGGACAGGGGCACTCTCTGGGCGTCTTGCTGGAGCCGTGCGTGCTCCTCTTGGAGAGCACATTGAACGCCTTCTCGGCTTTCTTTCTCACCGATTCCAGCGGATCATTCGCCGTGCAGCTCTGGTGCGCAGTGGAGTTTGGGACGGATTTCCTAGGCGAAATCTGCAGGATGCAATACAGAAAATCGATTGGTTCAGGTCGGGTTCTTGCATTTGTTGCTATGTACGTACACATTTGTTGTGATCTTAGGGAAATGGCTTTCTTTACACTGTTGCTTCGTCTCCGGCGGCCGACGGGTCTCATGTCTTTGATGCTGCCGGTAAAATCCCAGTTCCTCCTTGCGTAGGACAACGACGACGACACGTCCGACTCATCGTCGTCATCGTTGACGTCGCTGCTGTTTCCCTCAATGGATGACACACTGGTCTTCCCGACCTTCTTCAGGAAATCGGCGCGCCTCTTCACCGGAGAAGCCGCCGCTGCGGATGCGTCCGACAGATTCGAGAATGACCGCGACCTGTGGCTGTGGGTCATTGCGGCAGGGGAGCCCGACTGCCATGCTTTTCTCTCCGGGAGGGGCGGCGTCATCGAGGGACGGCGCGGGCGCTCGGAAACGACCTCCTTGTCCTTGACCTCGGCGCGGGCAGAGCAGGCGGCGGCGTCGACGTCGTCGTCCATGGAGTCCTGCAGCTGGATGCAGGGATACCGGCCCGGGAGGACGCGGAAGCTACGGAGCACGGGCGCCGGGACGGAGGGCACGAGGTGGTCGACCTCGATGACCTGGCCAATATGGAGGCCGTTGGTGAGGATGAGGTCGTCGTGGTCGGCGTGAAGGGAGACGTAGCAGGAGCGGGAGGAGTCGGAGAGGCGGAGGTAGAAGCCCTGGTGGCCCGAGAAGGGGTCGGCCCCGGAGAGCGCCGGAGTGATGTTGGTGACCTGGAGCAGGACGCGGCCGTGCGATCGGGAGCGGGAGCGGGAGCGCGGGGTGGGGGCGTCGTCGGTGTCGTCGGAGGGGTCTGGCGGGCGGAGCAGGCGCTGCAGGCTGCCCGGCCGGAGCGCCGGCCGGTGCGGCGACGACGGGAGCGGCGCCATCTGCGGAGGGGGTGGCGGGGTCGAGATGGGGGTGGGGAACGGAGGGGAGAGGGAAGCCGATGCGAGATGTTTGGCTGATGGTTCGGGAGGAGCGGGGCGCAAAGGTTTGTGGCGGGTGATGCGGCGGTGGGTTTGAACGGGCAGTTCTGCCGAGCACGGCCTCGTTTCCTCAACGTTCGATACAAACGGTAGGCCTCAACTCCTGAGTCCTGACCTGCAGTTGGTTAGAGTTCTGTTACTCCCTCAGATACATATTAATATTCTCAACTTTATCTAGATATTTTATCTAGTTTTATACGTACTAATTAAGTAGAATAGATGCATTTATATCTAAACAAAGTTAAAAATATTACTAAATCGGAGGGAATATTTTTTCTTGCAAAAGAGGCTCAAGGTGGCCGGATACTTCTATATGCAGCTTCTGAGAGCACCTTCGGGCCATGCCCGTTAAAAACTGACGAATTAGCAGTTTTCTTGGAATCTGTCCCGAGAGGCTTAGATTGCACGTGTAGAGAAACATGCGAGACTGGACTAGTCCCTTGCCACTTGTTCTTGCTACCATAGACACATCACTCCTTTCTCACATCACATCAACCGACACCATGGACACATAGCCTCCTCCACTGCCTCGCCCCTAAGGGTTCGACCACCAAGCTAGCTCCACGACGGGACATTTTGAGCGCCCACGCCATCACGGACTACGAAGCCCGCAAGCTTCGGAGCGTAGCGGCGTCGACTGACATCGACATCGTGCCGACTATCAATCGGCCCTCGGCATTTGTGGTACGCCTGCACATGTTGATGAGGGCAGCATCAGCAGATTCGAGCCGCCATCGAGCTACGCTCCTCTATAAGGGCAAAATGACCTTGACCATTTTTTTGGTTAATATTGACACTAGAGCTAGAGTGTGGACTAATGTTACCTACTAGTGTTTACACATGTTATAGTTCACAAGAGATGATGAGAGGTGGTGTGAGACCCCCAATAGTTATCATGAGAAGAGCCAGCGTTTTCGTTACATTTCTCTCTTTTTATCTGTTGAGTCATTTAGGAAACACTGCACTATAAGAGGGGTGGCCTCGATGAGCTCTTTGGGGATCCAAAACATCATATACACATCCTAATACCTAATAGCCATCCACCCACCTGAGTTGAGCCAAGTGTCAAGATGGAAAATACCTCGAGAAGGGTTTCTGCGAAACCGACGAGAAATTCGGTGCCACCGGAAAAATCCGGCGGCCGCCGGAAATTCCCGGGGCCTTTCGAATCACTGTCCTGACTAGTGGTTTGGCTGGCCACCGGAATTTTCTAGCGAGGTTTTCGGCTCGCCGGCTCTAGCGCCGGAACTATCCGATCGAGTTTCCGGCTCGTCGAGTCTGGCGCCGGAATTTCTGGCGCAGAATCCGGCGATGCCGAACTTATCGCCGGTTCTGTCACGGTCACCCCGAAACGGCTAGTTTCCCATATTGACTATAAATACCCCTTTTTCTCCATTGAGAAGTTATATCAATCATTCATATTCTTTGTTTGAGCTCTCTCACTCTCTCTCCATTGTTAAAACACCCAAAGCTTGAGGATATCCCATTCTACCCAACCAAATCCAAATCTATTTGGTAGAAAGCAATAGGAGGTCCCGATCTACATTTCCACCAAGCCAAAGTTCATTCCCCCTTGAGATCATCGAGTTTTTTTATTACTCTTGGGTTTGTGGGAAACCCTAGGCGGTTAGGGTCGCCCGGAGGCATTCGGCTTGTGATTTTCCCGTGGAAAGTTTGTAAGGGTTTGGATACTACCTTAAATTCTACCACAAGTGAGTGAGCTATTCCTTCATCGGGATAGGCTCGGATATAAGGTTCCCTTCATGGCTTGGGGAAATGCTTCATGGGATCTCACACCTTTCGAAACGCGATGTAGCTCCCCTCAAGGGAGTGAACACATGAATATATCTTCGTCTCTGCGTGCTTTGTTTTTGAAGTATCTTGTATCATTATCTAGGTTGCCTCACCTAGTTTGTATTTAAGCACACTTATATTCCGCAAAGCCTAAAACTTGCAAAAGGTTAAAAAGAAGTTTGTAGAAACCTATTCACACACCCTCTAGGTTAACCATCTTACCCTTTCATCCTATGAGATGGGCGGAGAACAACGTCGGGCCACCAACATCAGCTGGGAGATGGACTATCTCTCGGGATTCTACCCCACGCCCAGATTCCCTCCAACTCTAGCTGCGCTAACCTAGATTTTTGACTCCATGGTCTCCACCCACATCAGAACATCAATTTAAACATCGGGAACTCCAGCATGAACTAAGTCATGGAGGCCAACGGCAAGATGTGCAGCTACTGCACGACCTCCATCTGGTTCATTGGTCCTTCGTCCCATCGTAAGTCTCGATTCCCCCTTTTGCGATTAGTGTTTTTTGTGGATTCGTTCAGTCCTTACAGTGTGATTAGATTAGAAGTTTGATTCGACATAGATGTGATTCTTAGTGCTTAGATTGAATGCTTAGTTCGATTCGATGTGGATGTGATGCTTGGTGCTTAGATTGACCACTTAGATTTAATGTAGATACGGTGTCCATCGTGATTGCGATGTCATCGCGATGTCAATGCAAGAACAGTGGTCACTGTCATGACATGTTGAACAATGCAGTTTCATCGACATGCTAATATTGCCCTCTTTTGCAGAGCTACAAATTCCTAGACAAATACATCCCTCCTCTGGCAGAGATGGCTGACATCATCCTGGGGGTGCAACTTAGGACTAAGATACCAAGGCTCATGGAGGTTATGGATGAGCTAGAGAAGCCAACAATGAAGAATCCAATGGGGTGACCTCGGGGTATGGGGCACCACAGCGTACATATAGTGCCACTCCAGTTCTTTATGCAGGGGAGCCTCAGGGACATCAAATTCAACCGTGCTACCAACAATGGAGTAGGTGCTCGCCAAGAAGCTGAAGACTGTGAATCAGCTAGTGAAGGTGTATATCTTCACCATTAAATTCCATGATACCCATGCGCAAATGAAGTGGTACAAAGGCAGGATGGTGTTATTTAAGGGGCGGTAGGATTTTGCCACCAAGATCAAGATGGAAGTCGACGACTCCCTCATGTTCAAGTACAATAATGAAGGGGTCAATCTGCATATCTAAAAGTCATACACCTCTATGGAGGTGGTGTTCGACTACAAAAGCCATGGCAGGTGATCGACGCCATAGTCTACTTTTTAAATATGTTGTTCTTTTGTTTAATTGTTGTTATATTGGCTTGTAGAGGCCCAAGAACATCTATATATTTTGTGTCAGGGGTGTGTACTCCTGATGTAATTAGTAGGAAGGTTGTACCGGATGCACCTAACAGTAACTTAACTACTCCCTCTGTCCCAACTTACATGTTGTGAATTTGTCTAGATACACATGTATCTAAACATATTTTAGTGTATAAATACATGAGAATCTAGAAAAATATGTGGCATATAATTCATGACAGAGGGAGTACTAAGTGAGCTATTAATGAGCTACTTTTAATTACCTAGTATGCTTATTATACTTTCTTTATGTGTGTGTGTGTTTTGTATGGTGTGATATGGTAACCTCACCAATTTTGAAAGAGGTGAGAAGATGCACATGTGAGTGCACAAATAGCAATGATCTTGTAATGAAACACCTGTGGTTTGTATCAGCTCATTCTCAAATAAAATTTGCAGGACCCTAAACAAACTTACATTTAGTTACCTAGTGGTGCAATGCTGGCCACCAAACAAAGTGCAGAATATGGCCCAGAGGCCATTTTCTCGTGGTTGTGCCTCACAGTGCCTTGCCCCGGGAGCTCCAAAATAGGACCAGGCTACCAAACATACCCATTGAGACGACTGATACGTCCAATTTGCATCACCATTCTATATCATAATTTGCCTCTATTCATTGTTATGTGTCTTATTATGAGGTGTTACTTATGTCTTTTCCTTTGTTTTTGCATGTTGGATGATTCTTGGAGGATGAACTGCCGAAGTCAGGATTCTGATGGGAAAAGAGGTGATTTGATGCAATTTCGCGAAGATCAGAAAAATATTGGAAAATTATATTTTCCCAGAAGACGAAGGAAGCCAGAAGGGGAGGCATAGCTGGGCCACAGGGGGCCCACACCCCCCAAGCCCGGGTCCCCCTGCCCCACACCTAGGGGAGGTGTGGCCCACCTGGCCGGCCTCCGACTCCGCCCTCTCGCCTATATCTTCCTCTCGGAACCCTAATACCGGGGGAGCGACCATAGAAAGATTTCCGCCGCCTCTGCGGGGCGAAAAACACCGAGAGAGAAAGAGCTCTCCGGCAGACAGATTTCTGCCGAGGAAATTCCTTCCCGGAGAGGGGAGATCGTCGCCATTAATACCGTCATCAAGTTAGGCTTCATCGGGATAATCATCATCATCATCATCATCCACACCATCATCTCCACCAGCACCATCATCACCACTCCATCCCGCTGTAACAATTGTGTTGGATCTTGCATTAGTTCTTAGGGGAAACTTTCCTGGTGTTAATTACTATTGTAGTTGATGCTTGTGAGTGGAACCATTGGATTATTGTTTATGTTCAGATTGTTATCCATTACCATATCATCTTTGATCTTGGTCCATATGATGTCTTGTGAGTAGTTCGTTTAGTTCTTGAGGACATGGGAGAAGTCATGTTGTTAGTAGTGGATTTGTGTTGAGTTATTATTCAATGGTTTAGTATTTAGGTTGTGGTGCTATTCTTCTAGTGGTGTCAGGTGAACGTCGACTACATGATACTTCACCATTTATGGGCCTAGGGGAATGCATTGTGTATTTGGCTACTAACTGTGGGGTTGCCGGAGTGACAGAAACCTGAACCCCTGTTAGGACCCCATTGCATAAGGGAGCGTAGGATCTCAGAGTTTAAGGTTGTGGTTAGGTTTATATCTTAATTGCTTTCCTGTAGTTGTGGATGCTTGCACGGGATTTAATCACAAGTATGTATTAGTCCAAGTAAGGTCGGTGCATTAGCACAGGTTCACCCACACAACACTTACAACACCAAAGAAGAGTACTTATCTATATGAAGAGAAAGCACTTGACAGAATTCCCATGTGTCCTCGAGAATGTTTGGTCCTTATAAGTATTTCCACCGGCTTATCCTTTGCTAAGAAAGGATTGGGCCACTTGCTGCAGTTGTTCGTTGTCTTTATTACTTGCACTTGGTTTCTTTGATTTATCAGAAAACCCCTAAAAATCCGTTAGCTAAGTATTTATAGAGATTTCCTGCTCCATACCACTAGTCAACACCTTCTGCTCCTCGTTGGGATCGACACTCCTATTTATTGAAAGTACTACGATACACCCCCTATACTTGTGGGTCATCAAGACTATTTTCTGGCGCCGTTGCCGGGGAGTGAAGCACTATTGAAGAGTGGAACTGGTAAAGGAAACTTCTACTATGAGTATTTCTTTTTGTTTCTATTTGTTAATTTGTTTCCAATATGGATAACCCACTTGGTTTTCTGTTTGGGAAAACTACTACCACTATTAGGGTAGTAGATGAACCACCGCCTATTGAGATAGATCCTTTTAAGATACCTACAAGTATTGTTGATCATGTTATGGATAATTACTATTTTGGAGATGGAACTGTCCATCCTGGTGATCATTTGCTTTTTATCCATGAATTATGCGGGTTGTTTAAGTGTGCAGGTATCACAACTGAACAGGTGAAGAAGAAGTTACTCTCTATATCCTTGAAAGGGAGAGCTGAAGAATGGTATAAGCTGCTGAAGAATGGACAATCCATGGAATGGTAGGAAATGGCTTCTCTTTTTTATTCTAAATTCTATCCTCCCAGTGAGATTCATAAGGATAGGAATCTGATATATAACTTTTGGCCTCGTGATGGAGAGAGTACATCTCAAGCTTGGGGGAGATTGAAGTTACTAATGCTTAAATGTCCTATTCATGAACTCCCTAACAATATTATTATCAATAACTTTTATGCTAAGCTTTCTCTTCATGATAAAGATTTACTAGATGCTTCTTGTGCTGGATCGTTCACACGTATGAAGGAAGAAGCTAAATAGGATCTACTAGACCGTATTCAAGTGAACACTGAAGCTTGGGAGAATGACAAAGGAAGAAAGTCAAGTATAAACTATGATTATGAATGCATTAAATCCTTTATGGGAACTGATGACTTCCGTGATATTAGTAATGAGTTTGGTCTTGACTCCCAAAGTATTGCCAATTGTTTTAAGGCCTTTGCCTCTTACATAGAAATTCCCAAAAAGAAGTGGAATAAGTACCACGCACCTTATAAAGATGTTGTTAGTCATGTTCCTGTTAGAAGCACTGAAGTTTGTACTACTAATCATATTGTGCCTGAACCTTATGTTGAGAAAATACCTTTCCCAGCTAAGGTAAAGGAGTACTCTATGATGATTAGTGCAAATAATAAAGGTATTAAGAAAATTGTGGAACCCGATGAGCAAATTAATATTGAGCCTGTGGTTGCTATTGTGAAAGATCTTTTTACTAGAAATATAGAGGATGAGCACATTGTCTTCTGTGAAGACGCTTCTAATATTGTCTCTCATCCTAGAAAAGCTAGAAAAGCTAGTGTCCCTGTGCTTTCTATTAGAATTGGTGATCATTGTTATTATGGTTTATGTGATATTGGTGCTAGTTCTAGTGCTATTCCTTATGAGCTTTACAGGGAAATTATGCATGAAATTGGTCCTTGTGAGCTTGAGGACATTGATGTGGTTATTCACCTTGCCAATAGAGAGACAGTCTGTCCCATTAGCATTGTAAGAGATGTGGAGGTTCTTTGTGGTAAGATTAAATATCCTGCTGATTTTCTAGTATTTGGTAGACCTTTCTTGAACACTTGTGGAGCTATTATAGATTGTAAGAAGGAGAAATTTTTTACTAAGTTTGATAAAGATTCTTATGAATTTAAATTTTCCAAATTTGCTAAAGCTCCTTGTGAAAATAGCTTGCCTAATAAAGATTTTAGGATGGAACAACTTGCTTCTATTGATCTGGTTTATGACCTTGGACCTCTTTTTGATGACTATAAGTATGCTTATTCTGATGATAGAGTTGTTTCCTATGACAGTTATATTGTCAACTTTATTCAAGGTTCTATTGAAAGTTATTATGAGAGAGGGAAACATGGTTTTATGCATCTCAATAATGTTAAGTTTCTCCGTTTTATGTTGAAAGCTTTGAAGTTGCATCTGTTTTGTCTTCCTATGCTGATGGCTTTTTGTTTCAAAAATTTGTTTTCTCATGATACCCCCATGCATGGGAAGTGGGTTATACTCAAATGTGTTGGTTATTTGCTTCTTTATGCTCTCTTTCACTCCAGATATATATCTCCTATATGAGCATCTTTGAAACTTTCAAGCCTAACTTAAAGGCATTAAAGAAAAGTACTTCTTGGGAGATAACCCAATAGTTTTTTCGAGTCTTGGAAGTTATTACCTCAGTAATAACCGCTCCTTATCCTTTTTGTTTTGGTTTTTGTGTCAAGTTCAACTACTTTTGAGAAGTGGAGGAGTTGTGAAAAGTGGCTGTCCTGGGACAGATTTTTGTGCTGCACTGTAAAATTTCATGAGGAAGCTCAGTATTTCATATGGAGATGTATTTTTTTGTGCTTGTTCTCCAAGTTGTTACCCAACTTTCATTAGTTTTTCACTTTTTGATTTGAGCAACATAAGATTTTATAAAAAATCAATCTTTACCTTCTGGTCTGTTTTGACAGATTTCTGCCATCATTTGCATTTGCCTCTTTTATTTATTCCCTTCCAGATTCTTTTGGGTTTTTGGAAAGGAGTCGCTACAGTAGATTTTTTTTGATGGATTTCAGTTGAAGTATGAACCTTAAGGTTAATTGTTTTTGCTTACACTAATGTTGCCATTGAAGTTTGTGTATTGCCTTGTGTGAAAAGGAATTTCCAGGAGAAGGAGAAAAGGAGTCTGCAGAGTTCGTCTTTGAATAGGTAAAAGTGGTGAAAACAGAAGGTTCGTGAAAGCCTAATATTTTTATATTTTTGATGTTTTTAATACATATGGAAGGTTACGAAACAAAACGGAGGAGGAAACGGAGACTGGGGTGGCCACACCCACCCCAGGCGCGGGCCCCAGCTGGCTGCACCTAGAGGGGGTATGATCCCCCCGAGCTCCGTCTCCACCTCGTTTTCATACCAGTACCTTCCTTGTGCTTTGAAACTTTGTAATATATAATCCCTCGGATCCCCCGAGGTTCGTGCATCGTGTTCTCGTCGTGTTTTCATTTCGATCTGTTTCTGTCAGGAAATCTTCTCAAGTTTAGAGCGCCATGGTCTCCGCCAACGACAAAGGCAAGAAGCCCGAGGAAGATGATCCTCACAATCCCAAGGAGGAGGAGATTTTGGTAGGGGATGAATAAGACATGGAGGAGGACAAGCATCTAGACACCCGCACTACCGTCGCAAGTATTGGAGTGGTGAAACCTATCAAGCTTAAGAGGACATCACAAATGTCTACAGGAGGGAAACCTCCACGTCTTATCTTCGTCCCACGGTCATCTCCTCCACATACCAATAATTCCTTCCATACTCTTATACATGAGCAGCAATACCAATATGTGCCCAAAGGGAACTTGCCCTCAGTTTGGGATTTGCCTCTCTCTAACCATACAGGGAAGGAACACACTAAGAAGGAAAAGTGGGGAAAGAATAGCAAGGACTAGGACTCTCGGTCCGACATGATCATGAACCACATTGAGCAAAATTCGGAGTTGATTCGTACTCTAACCTTCGAGATTGAGGACTTGAGGTAACTTATTGAGGAACTTATCAAGAGAACACCACCACCGCCAAAGGAGTAATTCATCATCAGGTTTGGCATCCCCTTGGCTTGTTCCAAGCTTGGGGGAGTGCCGTGGTATCACATCATCATCTTTTATCTTTTTAACTTTTTAGTGGATTCATATCTTTGGTAGAGAAGTTATCTTATAGGTTGGTTTGAATGTGGAAGTATCTCTCCTTTAGTTGATTATCTATGTATCCCTTGGTGTGAGTGCGTTTATGGAGTATTAATGAGAAGTTTCATCTCTTACTTTTTGCACTTCTTATTTTAGTTTCCAATCTCTATTATATGATTGATCTTGTTGATCAGTATTGGTATCACTTTGGGAGCATCAAGTAGATCTAAATTGGTTTTGGAAAACCGAGCTCTGGTCGGTAGCAACACTTTTTGAGGTTTGAAAGAAAAACAGAAAAAGCTTATAGGTATTTTGTATCATTTATTTTCTTTCTTGATTGGCTCATAAGTTTAGTATTCTTTATCTAGGATCTTTTGTGTCTTCAAGGAAGATTGCATGTTTGGCTTTATCACTTGTAGGTTTGCTTGTTTCTTTCAACTCTTTTGCTTGCTACCTAGCCTTGCTAGCCAAAAACCTATTTTGAGAAGGCTTACTTCTCATGTTTCCAATCCCTTTGAACCAAACCTGTGCCATTTGTGTCCACCATATCTACCTATTAGCATTATTGCTATTCCAAGAAAATTCTCAAGCTTCATCTATCTTTCGAATTAAAAACTATTTTGTTATGTGAAAACTAGTTAGTAAAGCTCTCACGAACTTGATGGCACACCTTATTTTCTTGCCCCTAATAAACTTGAACCATTGTGTCATCGAAGTTGTATATGCTTGCATATATACTCTGGGATTAGCAGAACCGTGCTGTCATGGGGAACGCTTTCAACACTTATGGATACTCATCCATTTGATATCATGCTCTTTTGTTTGCGGATGTCGTCGGTGTGAAATAAAGAGGGAGCTTGTAAGTACATGGAGTGATGTATGTGTGTTAGAGAAATGCCTGGGCCGCTAGCGTAAGCCATGCCTAATCATGGTGGAAACTTGCATCATCACCATAGTGAGAAATCTGTGAAGCATCCTCAATAAAAATATATGCAAATAGTAAATAAAAAGATCGCTAAGATGCTCACTGTCTGCTTGCCTTGTCATTTTGATTACGGGATAGCTCCTGTATCATGTGCAAGGGGTACCCATTGGCGGTTCTTTATGATACACATGTACTTACAATGACAAGAACTTACCGGTAACTAAAGTTGAGTAGCACGAGGAGCGACCCTCGTTCTCAAGGGACTTGAGATTGCCAACTTATATTTCGTCAAGCATATACTCCATCCTTGTTAACTTTAACCTTAAGCAACTCAAGATTCTTATGATAGGGGCAACCAGGGCTCAAAGCTAGTAAGTACCATAATCTTTTGGAAGCTCTTTATGACTTGAAATCCCTGCTTCCCTCTATGAAGGGACCTTTCTCCTATTTTCTAAGTTGAGTCAGTAAACCTACCTCCTCTCTATCTCCAGCAAGAATTTGAGTTGTTGTGTTTCAAGCATTCATATGGTGATTTATTCACTCATGTTCTCTATCTTCCTTGTTTGCACAAGACTCTTATCTATTGAGTATTACTTTGAAAGCCATCATTGTGAAAAACCTTTTTGAGCAAAGAGTTCTCTTGTTGTGAAAACTTCTACAAAAGTTTTGTGTGAAACTGTTTGCCAGCTGTTCTCTGACCAGGAACAAAGTTTTCCAATTACAATTATGATTTACCTTTATGTATCTCTATTGTGACTCCTGTACTTGTTGCAAGCTAAGTTATATAATGGTGAGTTTCCTTCTTCTATGAGTTGTGTAAGGGGTAAGTGTGATGCTTCTTGTCCGTATTCTTTTATCGACACTTCACTCATAAACCCGTGGACATGTTTACTGAGCTCAGTTTTCGCTTGGGGACAAGCGAAGGTCTAAGCTTGGGGGAGTTTATATGTCCAATTTGCATCACCATTCTATATCATAATTTGCCTCTATTGTTGGGGATATGCTATATGGGTATCCTCATAGCATGTCTCTTATCCGGATAACCCGGGTCGCCCACAGTTGGTAGCATGGCCCATGGCCTGCTGGGCAGCCCAGTTAGATGGATCCAGAAGGGAGTCCCATGCCGGATAAAGGAAGGCTACGGTGGAGTCACCAGCGTACCCGGAGCCTTGGAGTACAAGACACGCTAGACTAGTAATAGACAGTGTAGGACTCTGTAACCTGTCTGGCTAGGACTTTTCCATGTAACCCTAGGACCTAACGACTATATAAGTCGGGCCTATGGGAGCCTTTAGGGCACAATCTCAGACAACTTCACATAACCTCGCACAGCGAACCTATCTCTGTAACTCGGCGTATTGCCATTATAGTGATTTATAGCAGGAGTAGGATTCCGCCACCGTTGTGGGATCTGAACCTGGATAAGTTGTGTTACCTCGTACCCGTCAACCGTACGCCTTACCCCACGTCTCTAAACACGCACTGTGAGGACCCCTCCATGGAGTACTCGTCGGCAATACCACGACAGTTGGCGCCCACCGTGGGGCAAGAGGCGCTTCAGGCTCTTCAGCGGGCGAGGACCAAGATCTTCGCGGGAATTGGCGAAACCGTAGCCATCGGTCGCGTTCTCTTTTCCGACAACGTTCTGATCGTCCCTCCCGACGAGTTTTGGATCCCGGCGAAGACGAACCCTACGCGGTGTTCGATCGTTCCTATCGGAGATATCCACCTCTTTATCGGCGAAACCGACTCGGGCACTAGTTCCCTGGGAGTCGGAGGAGCATCAAGGCCCGCATGGACCGCCTACGGGCAGGATACGTTCGTGGAAGGATCGATGTTGGATCTCTCTTCGGAGTTTGTCGGCAAAGATCAGAAAAATTCAAGGCCCACCCAAACCGCCCCTGTGCAGGATATAATGGTGGAAAATCACTGCAAGTCCGCCGACTTCATCCGTGCGTCTGGACAGCAGAGATCCAAGTTCGTCGGTGTGGTTACCATCTTCGATCTGGTGCGTTGCTTTCAGAGAGAGGGTGAAAACCCCCGCGATTACCTTGCCAGGTGGCTCCGTATACGAGCTGATCTGGCCCACTACCCCAATGATGATGCTATGATGTATCACTTTGTGGAAGGACTGGACCATGGCATGCTTCTCCGGCATTCTCTAAGGCGGCAGCAGGCTTTGGGGCGTCTTACCTTCGAAGGCATGGTGAACACCGTCAACAACTACGCGGAGGCCGAAGTAGCAGCTCAGACAGTGCTTGCGCTCATTGATGGAGCCCCTCCGATTCAGCCACCGCCACCACCGCCTCCGGCCGCCATCGCCGCAGTTGCGTCACTACCTCCAGTCATCATCACTGCTATTGCACCTCCACCCCCCGTCATCGAGGAGGTCCTGGCACCCTCCGACTCTGTGATTGACCCACTATACGCCGACTTCAGTGCAGATTCAGAGGAGATAGACTCCAGTCTAGAAGAGGTAGACTCCGCCATGTAGGAGATGGAAGAGGAGTACACGCGCGACGAGCAAGCCAACAATGCCGTCACGTGTCGAGAGGTGTTCGTCACCATTGGGACGGTGATGGATGAAGATCAACCCGGACGAGCTCCGCCTACAGCTCTGGACAAAGGGAAGAGACCACCTGTTGCTGCCGACGATGATTGCGCAAAGGTCATGCCCCCTCCGCCTAACCCAGCGCAACAGCCGCAGGAACTCGGCACCGGCCCGAGCAATAACAGCACCGCAAAATTGTCACCTCCGTCATCTACATCTGCTGCTGCCCAAGTTACTCTAGCTGACAGAGTGATGTACGACAATCTCCTCGTCGAGCCACTGACCGTAGCTCATATCCGGAACGTACCCAGCTTGACGAGAAGCGCCAGCAGCTGCTGGAGGAAGCGCAAGCCATCGCGGAGTAGTGCGCTAAGCTAGATCGTGATCTGGTCAACGCGCAGAAATCCATAGAGAAAGCTAGAGCAATGGAGGCCGAGTACAAGACTCTGCTGCAGTAGCAGAAGGCCAAGAAAGCTCCGGCTCGCATCATCAACGATCCTGGTGTATGGCGAAACCTAGGATGGGCTCCCCTGAAGCCGTCACAGGCCAAGCCATACATTGACAGTGAAGGCATGCAGGTGATGCCCACTCCTCTCCTCAACCTCACCTTCGCCAAGACCCTTCTGGAGCAGGATAGGTCGCCCGAGGCAGTGGACCAGGTCTATGACCTAGTGGCCAAGGCGGTGAAGCAGCAGGAAAAGGCCACCTCTCAGAGGCTTGAGTCTGACCTAGCGTTTTTCCACTCTAGCCAACATAAGCCGCCAAGGGACAGATCTCCTCTTGATGTCGGGTCCCAGACGGGTTCATCAGAACAAAGACGGAGGGATGCGCACAATAGTAAGGATTCTATCCCCATATCCTCCAACCACGGAGAAAAAGCCCAACCTCGTCGCCCATCGCCACCGCCCCGCTCCCCCCAACATCGCGAAGACCCCAAGGCTCACCGTCAAACAGATATGCCCCCGCCAAGGCAGGGCGGCATCGTCATCCGCGACAACACGGAGTAGACCCGTCATGACAGAGAGCGCAACCAAGGACACAAGAGCAGGTCACGTCATGACCCTCCGCGTCCGACAATCAATCGTGACAGGCGTGAGGCATCACAGGAGGGTAATAGCAAGAAGGCTAACCCACCGCCACCTCCGCCTCCGTCGCCACCTAGCAGTCACCATGGCGGAGGAGGCCCGTGTCATTCACGCAGCCCATCCCCTGTTGACAAGAAGAAAAGAAACCCGGAGCCATACGATGCATGTTCAGGGATCGATAAGATCCACGAGGCCCGGGAAGGACCATACCTAGGACCACGTTGCTTTGGACCTGTGATACGGTCCGCAACTTATCCCAAAGGTTTCCGGATTGACAAGACCATCAAGCCCTACGACGGCACCTCTAAGCCAGCTACATGGTTGCAAGATTACGACAACGCGGTAGAAATCGCCGGGGGTAACCCCAATGTTGCCGTCAAATACCTCCCATTGATGTTGGCGGGCACAGCCCGTCAATGGACTGACGACTTGCTGGAGAAATCCATCTGCAATTGGTTGGATATGAAAGAGGCATTCACCAAGAACTTCGAGGGTACGTACAAATGTCCCTGCACTGTTGGCGATCTATAGCGGTGCATGCAAGAGAAAGACGAGACATCTCGCGCCTACCTCTCCCGTTGGCTGGATATGAAGAATTCCTGCGCAGGAGTGCACGCTCAGACCGCCATGGCCGCCTTCATCGATGGGTTGGAAAGGGGCACGTTGCTCTGACATAAATTGAAGCGCTTGCAGGACAATCACCAGCTTGACTTGAACCAGATGATTCAGTTGGCTAGTGAGTTCGCAGCTGCTGACGATGATGCTCGCGGCTCTCTGCTGGCAACGGCCGTTCCAACTCAAGCTCGGAGGAACAACAGCAGAAAGCGGAAAACTGCTCCAGAAGAAAAGCAAATTCCTAACATGGTCGCTATGACCTTTGCAGGACGAGGTGATGGCGGACAACGTGGCCGAGGACGGGGAGCTGGTCGTGGGCAGCAGCGAGGAAGTGAAACTACCTCGGCAGCGCTCCGTGTTCCCCAAACCTATGAAGAGTACCACGATATGCCGTGCCTCGTACACCTCGATGTCAACGGCAAGGCCACCCATACCAATCGACACTGCAAGTTCGTCAACGACCTCAAGGAGGACCCGGAGTCCGGCTACAAGCGAAGTTGGAAGAACAAACCGCAAGGCAAGGGCAAGGGGAAGAAGAAGGAGGAGGAGTCCAAGGATTCAAGTGACATGGACGAGGATGTTGACCCCAAGCACGCCGCCAAGAGCGACGGCAAAGTCAAGAACCCCTTCGAGAAGAAGGCGCCAGTTTACCACACTTTCCTTGGCACCCCACCATTCGACAACAGAAGACCTCTATGAGGATACTGATGGCTACTCTACCCCCAGTTCCCCAGTACCTGCGCTGGTCGGAGGTTCCAATTACTTGGGACGGGAAGGATCACCCAGACCTTATCCCTACGGAGAACCAATACGCCATGGTCATCAACCCCTTGATTGACGGTATTGAGTTCACCAAGTGTATGGTGGATAGTGGAAGCAGCATCAACATCATGTACCTGGATACACTGCAGAACATGAACTTGACGGAGGCAAACCTAAGGCGGACCAACACCATCTTCCACGGCGTACTTCCTGGTCGGGAGGCTTGGTCCCTTGGGTGCATCACACTTCAGGTTGCCTTTGGCGATGTTAATAATTACCACCAAGAGCGCATGACCTTTGAGGTGGTCCCCTTCAAAAGCGTGTACCACGTCATATTCGGCCGCGACATATTCCACACCTTCATGTCCAAGCCATACTTCGTCTACAACAAACTCAAGATATTCGGACCAAACGGTGTCATCACCGTATCCGGAAGCTTTACCAAAGCTAGGGACTGCGAGATTAATGAAGCAGCCTACGCAGAAGCTGTCCTCTACAACGAAGAATTCAAGGAGATCCAGAGCAAGGTCGATGACTTAGAGATGCCCGCGTCGAAGAAACAAATTTCCGACTCTGCTCCAGCATTCAAAGCCGCCATCGAAACCAAGCCGGTGGAACTTGTGGTAGGCGATGCCTCCAAGACCACCGCCATTAGGACGAACCTAGATCCCAAATAGGAAAGCACGCTCGTCGAGTTCCTCCGCGAGAATAGGGACATCTTTGCCTGGCAACCTGTCGACATGAAAGGTGTACCTAGGGACCTTGCCGAGCACAGCCTAAACATTGATCCAAAATGTAAACCAGTGAGGAAACCTCTACGACGCTTTGGAGATGAGAAGAGACGCGCCATAGGCAAAGAGATAGCTAGGTTACTTAAGGCTAGTTTTATCCAAGAAGTCCTTCACACCCAATGGGTGGCCAATCCTGTACTTGTCCCCAAAAAGGGAACCAAAGAATTAAGAATGTGCGTTGATTACACCGGCTTGAACAAAGCGTGTCCCAAAGATCCGTTTGCTTTACCTTGAATTAACCAAGTCATTGACTCGATGGCTGGCTTGGAACTTTTGTGTTTTCTCGATGCATACTCAGGATACCACCAGATCAAGATGAGGAAGTCGGACCAATTGGCCACTTGGTTCACTACTGCATACGACACATTTTGCTATGTTATGATGCCCTTTGGGCTGAAAAACGCAGGTGCTACGTACCAACGGACAATGCAACATTGCCTACACTATCAAATTGGTCGGAACGTTCACGCCTATGTGCGAAATATAGCGGTGATGTCTAAAAAGTCAAATGACTTAATCTCCGACTTAAAAGAAACCTTTGATAATCTCCGGAAATTCAACATGATGCTTAACCCTAAGAAGTGCGTCTTCGGGGTTCCAGCCGGCAAATTATTGGGCTTCATCATTTCCCAGCATGGAATCGAGGTCAACCCGGAGAAAATCAAGGCCATCTTAAACATAAACCGTCCGACATGCCTAAAGGACATACAACGACTAACAGGTTGTGTTGCAGCAGTTAGTTGGTTCGTCAGCCGGCTTGGAGAGAAGGCTCTGCTGCTGTACAAGTTGTTGAAGAAGACATACAAATTCATGTGGACGGACGAAGCAGATGCAGCATTGAAGCAGCTCAAGGAGATTCTTTACTCATCACCCATCCTTGCAGCACCCGAGCCTGGAGAGCCCATGTTAATTTACATGGCGGCAACCAACCGGGTAATCAGCATCGTCGTCGTGGTTGAGTGGAAGGAACCAGGCTATGAGCACGGTGTTCAACGACCAGTTTACTATGTAAGCGAGGTCTTGACGGAGTCCAAGCAGCGTTACCCGTACTACCAGAAGATAGCTTATGGAGTATTCCTTGCTCCTCGGAAGCTGGTGCATTACTTTCAGGAGCACCCAATCACAGTGGTGAGCAAGACTCCACTGTCCGACATTATCAACAACAGCGACGCTACGGGAAGGGTCGCGAAGTGGGGCATTAAACTTGCCGCCTTCGAGATCACCTACAAAAGACGTGACGCTATCAAGTCACAAGCCTTGGCAGATTTTATTGCAGATTGGACGGAGATGCCAGATGCTACTCCATTGCCGGAACCAGAGTACTGGGTGATGCACTTTGACGGATCAAAGCTGCTCAACAGCTCGGGGGCTGGTGTAATGCTACAGTCACCAACTGGGGACAAGGTACACTACGTTCAGCAGATCCACTTCGAGGCTACGAACAACATGGTGGAGTATGAAGCACTCATTCATGGATTACGCGTAGCCAAGGATATTGGCATCAAGTGCATAGTTTGGTGTGGAGATTCCGACTTGGTTGCCCAGCAGGTGGCTGGCACCTGGAATGCACGGAACCCTATGATGGCGGCATATCGAGACGAAGTGGACGAGATAGCCAAGTGCTTCTTGGACTACAAGGTCAAGTATGTACCTAGGGAGCAAAACGAGGTGGCTGATCTTCTGTCTAAACTTGGATCAGGGCGCAAACGAATTCCGCCAGGAGTTTTCCTAGAGCATCTACGGACACCATCCGTGAAGGGAGCAGACATCGACAACCCGGATAGAGTTGACTCTTTGATCCACATGGTGGCAAAGGTCCCTCCGGCTTGGACAAAACCGTTCATAGAATATCTTGAACACGGATCTTTGCCCGACGACGAGGTCGAAAGACAAAAAATAGTACGACAAGCAAATGGCTATACCATAATCAATGGACAGCTCTACAAAAGGAGCACTACTGGTGTATACCTTAAGTGTGTTTCCCAGCTAGAAGGTATTGAAATCCTACGCGAAATCCATCTCGGAGATTGCGGGCATCACGTCGCTCCTCGATCATTGGTCGCGAAAGCCTTCCGGCAAGGATTCTACTGGCTGACCGCGAAGGCGGACGCCGACAAGCTGGTTGAGACATGCATGGGATGCCAGTATTATGCCCGACAACCACATGTTCCTGCTGAAGAATTGCAAACAATACCAATAACTTGACCATTTGCAGTCTGGGGGATAGACATGGTGGGACCGTTACAGACGGCACCATGTGGGTTTACGCATCTGCTAGTAGCAGTTGATAATTCACTAAATGGATAGAAGCTAAACCCATTAGAAATCTTGATGGGGCAACTGCCCTCAGGTTTGTCCGGGATCTAGTGGTGAGATTTGGTCTCTCACATAGCATTATCACCGACAATGGCATCAACTTGTCACTCGGAGAAGTGGAGGCTTATTGTTGGGAGAAGGGCATCCGACTTTACCTTGCATCTGTGGCACATCCACAATCCAATGGTCAGGTTGAGCGAGCCAATGGATTAATTCTGTAGGGAATAAAGCCACGTCTTGAGGCATCGCTACATAGAGCAGCTAGAGCCTGGGCGGAAGAATTGCCATCTGTGCTGTGGAGTTTACGAACTACACCCAACAGATCCACCGGCTACACCCCTTACTTCATGGTATATGGAGCAGAAGCCATCCTACCTTCCGACATACTTCACGATGCACCAAGGGTTGCCGCCTATGACGAGGATGACGCTGAAGAATCCAGACGCCTAGATGTGGACCTTCTCGATGAGGAGCGTGTTTTGGCATGCCAAAGATCCGCCATCTACCAGAAGAAGCTACGCAGCTACCATAGTCGCTGTGTTCGGCATCACACATTTAAAGATGGGGATTTGGTGCTCTGACTTAAGCAGAAGAAGTCACACAAATTATTCCCGCCATGGGAAGGACCGTTCATCATAAGCAAGGCGCTACTCAATGGGTCTTACTACCCCGTTGACAATCATGAACTGAAGGATAGACCCAATGAGGATCATAAGCGTAAGCGACGTGACCCGTATAATGACTACCCGGAGCTTGATCGACCATGGAACATAGCACAGTTACGTCCTTTCTACACTTAGCATTTTTTATCTAATTGTATACCTCTTATATGATCAATGAAATAAAGCTCTTTGGTTCACTCATATTGCTGAGTCTTTTACCTCCTTTAGTGTTCATTTTTGGATCATATAAAACTTTTATGCACAAGCTTTGCGATTGCACTTGTGAAAATTCTGCCTACGGGCGTTAGCTTAAGTTTTCCGGTCTACACGTTCTTTGTCGTTTTTATGTGGATTCTGGAGTAGTGACTTTTAGCACTTATTGTCGGCGATTTTTTGCTTAGGTTATTGACGGTGCCATTGGGCATCATCACCTGAGCGCATGGTTCCGACAACGAGTCTTCCGACTCATGAAAAGTCAAGCATAAGAACCAAAGTAATGGATAAGCCAACACTTGCTTAAAAATATATACATGCTAGAAATAGTTCTTAAGTAGCAGGACATACACCATTGTTTTCCGCCTTAAGTTAACACATAGTTTTTTCCGCATACCAATTGTAGAGGAAACAAATATTACAAATTATTTTTTATTCCTCTGGCGTAGGCGACTTGGAAGCAACATCATCGTCAGCAGGAGAGTTACCCTCGAAGTCGGTAGTGTTGAGGGACTCAGAGGAGTTTTGGTTGCCGCCATCGATGGTATTCATTGGCACGAAGACGTTAACGTCGACCAACTCGGCGACTCTGGTGTCATAACCCGCGAGTGACGCCAAGATAGATTCGTGGTTTATATTTTGGCCTTCGTCATCTACGTCGGGGATACCAGAGGTTACCGTGTCGATGTCGGCATTCTCGTAGTGTGCCTTGACCATAGACAGTGCCATCCTTGCACCGGCCCGTGCACATGAAGCTTTCCAGCTTGTAATACGCTCGGGGGCTCGGCGCAGGATCTCCGAGAACTTCGTCATAGAGTCCGATGCCTTGATATTGATCTGGAGGGGCTTGGCAATCTCTTTGGCTTGCGTGATGGCAGTGTTGATGAATTTGCCGATAAGGACCATGCATTCCTTTGGCGGAGGAGGTGACCGGGTTAAACCCATAGGAGCTGTGAATTCCTGACAAAGGAGCGCATGAGTTCAAAAATTCAGAGTATCTAGACTACAGAAATCCAAGACGGAGAATCATGTACTGAAGATGCTGGCCTCAACTTGCCAGAGGGTATCCGCCATGGAGTCCTGTTCTTGTTGGAGGAGCTTGTACGCTTCATGATGGCGTTGATTTTGATCATCAGCAGCTTTCTTCTGCTCTTTCAAGATAGTGATTTCCTCCTTCAAGCGGTTCATCTCCTCGTTGGCGGAGTCCTGCATGACTTTCATTGATTCTTCATGCATCTTTAGCATGTCCTTCCTCTCCTGCTTGAGGATCTTGTTTTCGCTATCCAGCTGCTGAATGTGCTTGGATTGCTCGACAATATCCTTAGCCTTGGAAATGGTTTCTGTAAGTTGGAGAAAATACAGTACACAGTGAGTACTCGGAGAATGCACAAGATCAAGTCGGAATACGAAAAAGAAAGGAAAAACAGACGCTTGCTCTTGATGATATGTTCCTTCAAGAAGGCCGTTTTACCCTTTTCAGCTTCCAAGTCCGCGCGCATCTTCTGGTACTTGTCGCTGGCCATGCCCCTCCGAGCATTCTCATTCTGTGGAAACAAGAAGATTAAACGTTATTTGGTCTACTTGGAGCATCTAGCCGGAAAATTTCCACCTAGATGCTCGGGGGCTACAGCGAGAGTTTTTAACTTAGCAATATGCTTAGTCTTTCTTTAAGCATCTAGTCGGAACTAATTCAGTTATTGATTAGAAGCTTGGGGGCTACAGTATAAAGTTTTTAACTCGAATATATGCTTAGATTCTCTCTAAGCATCTAGTCGAAACTATTTTAGTTACAACTAGAAGCTTGGGGGCTACAGTATCGAAATTTATAAACACTGCGTATGCTACTCTTAAAGCATCTAGTCGGAATAATTCATTCCATCTATATACTTGGGGGCTACAATGAGAAGTTTTCTAGCTTGGTCACTCTTAGAGCATTCAGACGCAAAGACCTATAGTTTTCCATCTAAATCCTCGGGGGCTACAGTGGGATACTCATATGAAATGCAAAAGGCAAATAAAACTTACAAGTGCAATGATCCTGAGGTTGTTATCACTCTTAGCCAGCAGCTTGCCGAAGGATGCACTGTTTCCTTGCAAGATCTCTGCTTGCCAGAGAAGCTCCTCTAGACCGACGTCGGAGATGTTGGTGCCGAACCAGGAACCAGAGAAGTGCTACCCAGCGTAAGCACCGGATAGACTATCTTCGGAAACTCTATGATTCTTGGGTGCGGGGGCGCCGCCTTCAGCAGAAGTACCACCTTCCACCACCTCCTTACCGCTACCGATGGCATCCTTAGCCGACGCTTCGGCCATTTGGTTTGCGGCACTCTCCTGTGTCGTCTGCTCGCCGACAACAACATGCTCGGTAGAGGCACCTGAGTCCACTTCCATGGCGGAAGGGCTAGATGCTTCCTTGGCTTGAGAGCTTGTCGGAGCGGACGAAGGCTTAACGATGGGAGTGACAGGGGCGATGGCGGGAGATGCGTCGCGATGCAGCATATCCTTGATGGTTCTAGAAGCCCCCGAAGTTTTTGAGGTCTTCTTCAAGATGGTCGTGGCTTTCTTTCTAAAACGTGCAAAATGCATTAGTACAGGAATAAGATAGACAAATGGACAATGTCGTAGGGAAAGAAGCTTACACAAGAGGGGGTGCTTTAGCAAAAGGGATCCCGGTAACCTTTCTTTTCTCCGCCTCCAGGGCGGCGATAGTCTTCTTGGAGGCTCCACCCTCCGCTTTCTTCTTCTTGCCTCCGTCGCCAGTGTCAAAGGTGGAGCTCTTCCACTTTCGCGACAACGGAACATCGTCGTCGGACACGACCGTGACTTCCTTCATCTTTGGATCATAGATTTGGACATCCATGCTATCCTCCTCTAGATCGCTAAGCTGTTAAGTGAAAGGTCACCATGTTAGATGAGATGGAAAAGGTTAAGACGGAAGAACTAGAGTATATGTCATACACGGAAAATAAGCAGTTACCTTTGGGCACTTTCCCTCTATGAAAATGTCATAGGTGATGGCGAAGCCACGCTTCTTTTCCTTCACCTTGACAATGTCCTTGAGGCGAAGCTTGATGGAGTCGCTCGAGAAGTTGTCCACGGAGATGCGGAGGCTGTCCCTTCTATCATTGGAATACTCGTGCATCAGCTTCGAGCGGTGCTGCAAAGGCTGGATCCGCCTGATGAACCAGCACATGGCTAGGTCCAGTCTGGTCAAACCCATCTCTACGAACCACTCTATCCGCCTTATTGCGCGGGAAGCATCGATGTCGGAGGGAAGGGAGGCCTGGGATCTCCATGTCGGGGCTTCGGCGGCGGATCCATCGACGAAGTCCGGGTACGTTACTTCTCGGTTAGCCAGAGGGATATCTGGGCCGTAGAAGTAAGTACGCTGCCAGTTCTTGCAGGACTCGTGGCCAACGATGTCGGGGAACCGCCGGCCAGGTCGGATCTTGAAGCTAATAGTGCCACAATTTCTAAGATCGTCCTTGCTGGCCCCGGCTTCCCGCTTGACGGTGAAGAAATAAATGAAGAGATATAGCCTAGGCTTAATCCCTAAGTAACCCTCAGAAAGCGCCGTGTAATTGCTAAGCGCTAGGATACTATTGGGAGAGAGGTTCTGTGGCTGAACTCGGTAATGATTCAGGACCGCAAGGAAGAAATTGGAGATGGGCAGGGAGATGCCGCATACCAACCGTGCTTTGAGGTACACCTTTTCTCCGGCTTGGGGAGAAGGTCTGACCTTGCCAGCCAGCGCCGCCCTCCAGGCGAGCCCCTCCGTCACGGGGAGGTAACTTTCGTCGATTAGCTCTCTGATGTCGCGGTCCGTGATGTCCGAACCGCGCCAGTCGCCTTTGTGGTAGTCGTATTCCTCCTCCAGCAGCTCCAGCGCTGCTGGATTATGGTTGCCGCTGGTGGCTTCGACCACCGCGGACTTAGGGATGACCAGGCCCTCTGGGGGCATGATGACGGAGCTCGCCGGCTTCGCCCGACGCTGCCATCGAAGGGGAAGAGCTGCTGCTGGCCATTGGGTGCGATTCAGAGGTGACTGTTGAGATTGGGAGTTAGGGTTTTTCGTGCGAGGTGCGGAGAGATCGAGGAGATGCTTGCCTGAGGAAGAATAAGATGCATGAGAGAATGAGGTGAAAAGTAAATTTTCCACCGCGGTTACTATTTATTGTCTCCAGCATCAAGATTCGTGCAGCTTGATCGAATGGTTGTCGCGTAGATGACGTGTGCGGAGACGTGCGCGGAAATTTCGCCACGTACCAACCGTCGCCGCCAATGGTTCGTATCGCTCGCGCGGGAAAAGTGGACATGATTGCGTTCTCTGCATGTGTGAGTTACGAGGCGTTGTTGACCTATGTCTAAGTCGCCCTAGCTGTCATAGGCAGACGAACCATCACATCAGAAGATTTCGGCATGGACGGATCTAGTCTGGCTACGAAAGAGTACGATGGAAGATTCAACAATTCTCCGACTTACAAATTGAAGACGGATAAAACCTTGCAGGGTTCTTTGGGAGGACTACAAGATGTTGCTTGACGATTTGCCGACATCCATCTAGACGGAGCATTCAACGTGAAGAGGCAAGACGACGCAAGATCTTGGAGTTCTCCGGGGGCTATTGTTGGGGATATGCTATATGGGTATCCTCATAGCATGTCTCTTATCCGGATAACCTGGGTGGCCCACAGTTGGTAGCATGGCCCATGGCCTATTGGGCGGCCCAGTTAGATGGATCCAGAAGGGAGGCCCATGCCGGATAAAGGAAGGCTACGGTGGAGTCACCAGCGTATCCGGAGCCTTGGAGTACAAGACACGCTAGACTAGTAATAAACGGTGTAGGACTCTGTAACCTGTCCGGCTAGGACTTTTCCCTGCAACCCTAGTACCTGGCGACTATATAAGTCGGGCCTATGGGAGCCTTTAGGGCACAATCTCAGACAACTTCACATAACCTCGCACAGCGAACCTATCTCTATAACTCGGCGTATTGCCATTATAGTGATTTATAGCAGGAGTAGGATTCCGCCACCGTTGTGGGATCTGAACCTAGGTAAGCTATTTTACCTTATACCCGTCAACCGTCCGCCTTCCCCCACGTCTCTAAACACGCACTGTGAGGACCCCTGACGAGGTTTAATCTCGTCAATGCCCATTGTTATGGACTTGGGTTTTGGAGAAGATGGGGATGCTGGAGATCGTGGCACGGTTAACAGACAAGCAACCAGGGGACACGAGATTTACCCAGGTTCAGGCCCCCGGAGGGAAAACCCTACTCCTGCTTGTCTGCTCTTGATTACGGCGGAACCGAAGGTTACAGGGTGCGCAGATTCGATCTGGCGTGGATGCATGTGCGAAAGTATGAGTCGAGTTTTTTTCTAGGACATGCCCTCCTGGCCTTTATATAGACTTAGGCAGGTCCCGGGCATAGTCCTAGTCGGTTACAAGTTCTAGGGTTTTACCCCTTTGAATTTCCTATCTCCTCTAGTCTTGCTCTCCAAGGATCCGAAGACGTCATGGGCCTTGGCCACCCGAAAATCTTCATGGGCCAGCGTATGTCTGTCGTGGGCCTTCCTTGGGCTGGACTAGGTATGCTGAAGTTACGTACGCGTAGGGTATAACCATGCCAGTAGCCCCCGAGTGATCAGTCGAATCGTAGATTCGGCTGAGGACTCTTCCATCCTTCGGGAGCAGCTATATGTTAATAGTATATGTGTGTAGGGATTGTTGATGCGTGTGCCTGACTCACCCGACGGATCAGGGTCAGTTAACTCTTAGGACGAAACAACACGATCTTCTTCAGGTTCGGGTCCCTTAACCCGGGCCTGGAATATATGCTGGCGTAATTCAACTCAGGCCGTGGAGGACTTATAGGAGTGGAATTCCAGTGATTTTAATTGGTGTACCCAACGCGTCCGTCGGGATTTTTCATCGTACCTGCTGGTACGGATTCATACTAGCAGAGCGCAGTCAGGTGCGTTGCCAGGCCATCAGATGATATCTGTAGGTCTTATCTTTGCGTCGCAGACGCAGCATCCGAACATTTATCACCTCGGAGGTGCTTCGGGTGGCCAAGGAGATTGTCGCTCACTCAGCGTTTTGTTGGGGCAGAGTTGCCAAAAAGTTTTTGTGTGCTGATCTGAAAGATCGCAGTCGAAGATTTCATAGGGTGCGCGACCAGCGCTCCCTATGGGAGTAGTCCCCGAGTGTCTGTTCGAGTCGTAGACTCGAACGGAGACTTTTAGTTAAAGCATTGTTTCAATCATTATGTCCGCAGGACTCGAAAATTTTCGGATGCTTAAATCCATCCTCCCTATGGGAGTAGCCCCCTAGTCCGTAGTGGAGTCGTAGACTCGACGTAGGACTCAGAGAAGTAATTTTGTCCTCATTTGTCTGTCGGGTGCGCGGCCAGCGCTCCTGATAGGAGTAGCCCCCAAGTATTTAGTCGAATCATAGATTCGAGTGAGTACTTTTAACTGTGGAGCCGAAGTGGTGCTAGTATAGCTTTTGATGACGTCAGTGCTTACGATCGATGACCTCAAGCGTCTGCTACGCCAGAGATGACTTGATACCTGCGTGGTGGCCGCAGATGCCCTCATGGATATCTTGGAGTATGGCCTTGCCGTCGTTGATGGTGACGCACCGTTGTAGTACACCCGTAATGCTGCGTTTGTACAGCTCGTCGTTGATGATGGTGAAAGCTTTTGACCGACGAGATACGCGCCGGGCATCTGTCGGGCTGTCTGGCAATTCTCCGTTTATCAGGAACTGGAGGTATGGACGTGTCCAGGTTTCTTAGACTGCCATGACCTGCATCAGGTTGACCATGGCAACTTCGGTATCCAACTTTTCGGGTCCTTCATGACCTTCGGGTAGCGTAGCCCCCGAGTTTTCTGCTTCTTCGGGTGATCCCTTGGGAAATTTCCGCTTGATGGATGGCACACAGATCTGTTCGAGGAACACACCTGGTGGTACCTTTGCACAAGTGGAGCCGATGTTGGCGAGTCTATCGGCCTCCTCGTTGCTCTCTCTTCCAACGTGCCGAAGTTCGCAGCCGTCGAATTCTCCTTCGAGTGCGTTGTATAGCGCGCGGTACGTGATCATGTTTTCGGCGTGTGCGTCACACTCATTCATCGTCTGCTGTACGACAAGGTTGGAGTCACCGTAGATGACCAGGCGCATTGCGCCACATATTTTTGCCATCTTCATGCCATGGATGAGGGCTTTGTATTCGGCCTCGTTGTTGGAGGCTCTGAATTTCATCCGAAGGACGTACTTCATCTTGTCACCTTGCGGGGAGGTCAGTATGACTCCTGCCCCTGCTCCGGCTTCGCGTTTGGAGCCGTCAAAATGCATTGTCCAGGACTGCGACATGTCTAGGGTGTCAGGCAGCTGCAGCTCCATCCAGTGCACCAGGAGGTCCGGAAGGACTTGAGATTTGATTACGTGTCGCTTCTCGTAGACGATGTCCAAAGGTGATAGTTCGATGCCCCACAGGGCCACGCGTCCTGTGGCCTCTGGGTTATTCAGGATGCTGTTCAGGGGTGCCTCATTGACGACCATCACCTGATGCTCCTGGAAGTAGTGGCTCAGTCGTCGAGCCGTCATGAACATGCCGTAGGCCAGCTTCTGGTAGTGCGGGTACCGTTGTTTTGTTGGAGTGAGAACCTCGCTGAGGTAGTAAATTGGGCGTTGTACCCCGTGGGTCTTGCCTTCTTCGGGTCGTTCGACCACGAGTACTGTGCTGACCACCTGGTGTGTGGCTGCTGTACAGCAGCAGGGGCTCACGCTCTTTTGGCGTGACCAAAACGGGCGAGGTGGAGAGGAGCCGCTTGAGGCTTTCGAATGCGTCGTTGGCTTCTGGTGTCCACTCGAACTTGTCTGCCTTGCGCAGCAGCTGGTAAAAATGTAGGGCCTTCTCGCCCATGCGGCTGATGAACCTGCTTAGTGCCGCTACTCGCCCTGCGAGCTGCTGAACGCCCTTGAGGTTTTTCGGCTTCTCCATTGTCATGATATCTTTGATTTTCTTCGGGTTCACTTCGATCCCTCGTTGAGAGATGAAGTACCCGAGCAGCTGACCCGAGGGGACGCCGAAGGCGCACTTTTCTGGATTGAGCTTGATCTTGTAGCGATCAAGGTTGTCGAACGTCTCGCGGAGATCGTCGATAAGTGTTCTTGCCTCCTTGGTTTTTATGACTATGTCGTCGACATAGACTTGGACGTTGCGACCGATCTGGTCCTTGAGGCATGCCTGCATGCATCGCTGGTACGTGGCACCCGCGTTCTTTAGCCCGAAGGGCATTGTGTTGTAGCAGAATACTTCGAACGGTGTGATGAACGCCGTTTTCTCTTGATCTTCGACCTTGAGTCGAATCTGGTTATAGCCTGAGTAGGCGTCGAGGAAGGAGAGCCTCTCACAACCTGCAGTCGAATCAATGATCTGATCGATCTGAGGAAGAGGGAAGTGGTCCTTTGGGCAGTGTTTGTTTAGTGATGTGAAGTCCACGCACATCCGCAGGATGTCCGTGTCCTTCTTCGGGACCATCACCGTATTTGCCAGCCACTCGCTTTCCTTGATTTCCCGGATGAAGTCTGCTGCGAGTAATCTGTTGATCTCCTTGCCGATAGCTTCGGCTCGTGGCTCCGACAGTCTTCGGATGGACTGCTTGACTGGCTTGGTGTCTGGGAAGACATTGAGTGCGTGCTCGGCGAATTCCCTGGGAACTCCTGGCATGTCCGCAGGACACCAGGCGAAGATTTCCCAGCGCTCACGGAGGAATTCGACGAGCGCGCCTTCCTATGCGGTGCTGAGGTCATTGGCGATTAGCGTCGTCTTGGAGGCGTCTGTCGGATGGACCTGCACTTTCTTGGTGTTGACGGTGGAGTCGAAGGACATGTCATGTGCGTTCTGCCTTGTGACTGGGGGTAGCCCTTGTAGGGGTTCATAGCATGGAAAACAAAAAATTTCTATCACATACAAACAAACAAGCCAAGATCTATCTACTAGATTGTAGCAACGAGTCGATGGAATAACTTACCCTCGAAGATTCCAAAGTGTTTAACGAGAGCGAATTCTCGTGGGTGATGTAGTCGTACTCTTCCCGATCTCAAGATCGTGTAGACGATCCTTCCGGCGCTGCGTTCCGGCAGCGCTCCCGCAGTTGGTCACACGTTCGGTACTCGACGAAGACCTTCCTCTCCCTTGTTCCAGCAGGCAGCGGAGGTTGTAGCACTCTCCTCGCGATTCCGGCAGCACAATGGCGTGGTACCAGAAGTAGAGGGGAAATCCCGCAGGGCTTCGCCTTAAGCCGGAGAGAGTATGGTGGATTATGAGAGAGGGCTATTAGTGGTCTAGAGATTAGACACACCAATTAGAAGGCTCTAAACCGCAGGCTAAAGCAATTAGAAGCTCTAAACCAAAACGGCTCTAAACCGGAGATTAGAGGTAGAAACTTGTGTGTCTAGAGGAGGAGGCCCTGCCCCTCCTTTTATGGGTGGAGGGGCCGGCGCGCCAGGGGAGGGAGGGGAGTCCCTCCCCAACTCGGCCTAGGTGGGCCGCCGGCTTGGAGAGGAGGGACTCCTCCCCCAAGTCGGTTTTTGCCTCCTCTTGCTTGTTTCCCACAGTTTCTTGTTTTAGCCGTTTGACTTTCAAACTGGACATTTGACTTTTCTGTTTTAGGATTCAATTTAATCCTTTATTTGGAACAGCAAGAACACTTAGTACATGATGCAATCATTCCAATATGTAATGACACATTCATGTACCCCTCCCCCCTCCCGGAGTGCCGGACATTCCGGAACCTTCTAGAACATTCACCGGAATCATTTCCGAACTCCGAAACGGGACTTTCTTTATATGAATCTTATTCTCCGGACCATTCCGGATCACCTCGTGATATCCCGGATCCCATCCGAGACTCCGAACAACATTCGGTCTCTTTCTCATAATACCATAACTACTCAAAACAACGTCGAATCCTTAAGTGTGTCTCCCTACGGTTCGTGAATTATGCGGACATGATCGAGACACTTCTCCGAACAATAACCAATAGAGGAATCTGGAAATTCATATGGCTCCCACATATTTCTACGATTACTTTGCGATCGAATGAACCACTTACATACGATACCAATTTCCCTTTGTCTCACGATATGTTACTTATCCGAGGTTATGATCGTCGGTATCTCTGCATACCTAGTTCAACCTCGTTACTGATAAGTACTCTTTTCTCGTTCCCGTGATATGTGATCCCTTGTGAGCCAGTCACATGCTTGCAAGCTAATTGGATGACATTTCACCGAGAGGGCCCAGAGAATATCTATCCGTCATATGGATGGACAAATCCCACTCTTGATCCATGGGTCTCAACCAATACTTTCCGAACACTCAATGCCACCTTTATAGCCACCCAGTTACGGTGTGGTGTTTGATGTCATCAAAGCATCCATCCGGTAAAGGTGATATGCATGATCTCATGGTCGAAGGAATTAGGTTACTATGTATCAGAAAGCATATAGCAATTGAACTATTGAAATGACTTGATCTTTATGCTACGCTTATCTATAGGAGTATGTCCACCATATCATTCTCCTAATGATATGATCTTGTTGTTGATAACATCTCAATGTTCATGATAGGGAAACCACAATCATTTATCAACCAACAAGCTAGTGAAGTATAGAGGCAATACTAGGGACTTCAAATTAAGTTTACAAATCACACAAGTATTAATGTTTCCTTGTTAATACTATTATAGCATGAATGTAAACATTTATCATAAACACAAAGATATAATAATAACTACATTTATTATTGCCTCTAGGGCATATCTCCAACAGTCTCCCACTTGCACTAGAGTCATCTAATCTAGATTACATGGTAATATACCGAACACCCATGGCAGTTTGGTGTTGGTCATGTTTTGCCCTCGGGAGAGGTTTAGTCAACGGATCCGCCACATTCAGATCTGTGTGTACTTTGCAAATCTTTAGATCCCCATCCTGGATATGTTCTCGAATAACGTGAAAACGTAGCTTGATATGCTTCAGCTTCTTGTGTGACCTTGGTTCTTGCGCATTGGCTATGGCGCCCATGTTATCACAGTAGATAGACATTGGGTCCAGCGCACTAGGAACCACACCCAGCTCTGTAATGAACTCTTTCATCCATATCGCTTCTTGAGAAGCCTCCGAAGCAGCCATGTATTCCGATTCAGTCGAAGATCTCGCCACAACGCTTTGCTTTGCACTCCTCCAGCTAACTGCTGCACCATTCAAAATAAATACGTATCCAGATTGTGATTTAGAATCATCCGGATCGGTGTTCCAACTAGCATCGGTGTAACCATTAACAACGAGCTGTTCATCACCTCCATAAGAAAGAACCATATCCTTAGTTCTTCTCAAGTACTTAAGGATGTTTTTGACCGCTGTCCAATGATCCACTCCTGGATCACTTTGATATCTGCTAGTTAGACTAATAGCATATGCGATGTCGGGTCTAGTACATAGCATGGCATACATTAGAGATCCTATGGCTGATGCATAGGGAGTCTTACTCATCCTTTCTCTATCTTCTGCCGATGTCGGACTTTGAGTTTTACTCAAGGTCGTATTGGGCAACATGGGCAAGAACCCTTTCTTGCTTTCTTCCATTCCAAACCTCTTTAGAACTTTGTCCAAATATGTACTCTGTGACAATGATATTTGGCGTTTCGATCTATCTCTATAAATCTTTATGCCTAATATGTAAGCTGCTTCGCCAAGATCCTTCATTGAAAAACTATTATTCAAATATTCTTTGACACTATTAAGAAGGTCTACATCATTCCCAATCAACAATATGTCATCCACATATAGTATTAAGAATGCTACAGAGCTCCCACTCACTTTCTTGTAAATACAAGCTTCTCCATAAGTTTGTATAAAACCAAAACTTTTGATTACCTTATCAAAACGTTGATTCCAACTTCGGGATGCTTGCTTCAATCCATAAATGGACCTTTGAAGTTTGCATACCTTGTTAGCATCTTTAGGATCGACAAAACCTTTGGGTTGCATCATATACAACTCTTCATCAATATCTCCATTGAGGAATGCTATTTTGACATCCATCTGCCATATCTCATAATCATAATATGCAGCGATTGCTAATATAATCCTTACAGATTTTAGCTTTGCTACCGGTGAGAAAGTCTCATCGTAGTCAACTCCTTGAATTTGTCGAAACCCTTTTGCGACAAGTCGAGCTTTATAGACAGTAACATTACCATCAGCATCTGTTTTCTTCTTGAAAATCCATTTGTTCTCGACAGCCTTTCGGCCATCCGGTAAGTCCACCAAAGTCCATACTTGTTTTTCGTACATGGATCCAATCTCAGATTTCATGGCTTCTTGCCATTTATTGGAATCTGGGCTCATCATCGCTTCCTCATATGTCTCGGGGTCATCGGTGTTGTCCACCAACATGACACTCATAACGGGATCATACCAATCTGGAGTGGTACGAGTTCTCGTTGACCTCCGAGGCTCTGTAGCAACTTCAACCGAAGTTTCATGATCACCATCATTAGCTCCCTCTCTAATTTGTGCAGGCACCATAGGAACTTCTTCCGGTGCTGCGCTACTCGCAATTTCGAGAGAAGGTTCGACAACCTCGTCGAGTTCTACTTTCCTTCCAGTCACTTCTTTCGAGAGAAATTCCTTCTCTAGAAAGGATCCATTCTTGGCAACGAAGATTTTGCCTTCGGATCTATGATAGAAGGTATACCCAATAGTTTCCTTCGGGTATCCTATGAAGACGCATTTTTCCGCTTTGGGTTCAAGCTTGTCCGGCTGTAACTTCTTTACATAGGCTTCGCATCCCCAAACTTTAAGGAACGACAATTTAGGTTTCTTCCCAAACCATAATTCATACGGTGTCGTTTCAACGGATTTAGATGGTGCCTTATTTAAAGTGAATGCGGCTGTTTCTAATGCATAACCCCAAAATGATAGCGGTAAATCTGTAAGTGACATCATAGAACGAACCATATCTAAGAGAGTTCGATTACGACGTTCGGACACACCATTACGCTGTGGTGTTCCCGGCGGTGTCAATTGTGAAAGTATTCCATATTTCTTCAAATGCTCGCCAAACTCGTAACTTAGATATTCACCTCCACGATCAGAACGTAGAAATTTAATCTTCTTGTTACGTTGATTCTCTACCTCACTTTGAAACTCCTTAAACTTCTCGAAAGTTTCGGACTTATGTTTCATGAAATAGATATACCCATATCTACTCAAGTCATCCGTGAAGGTAAGAACATAACGATAACCACCGCGCGATGATACACTCATTGGACCACACACATCGGTATGTATGATTTCCAATAAGTCCGTAGCTCGCTCCATCATACCAGAAAATGGAGTCTTAGTCATTTTTCCCATCAGACATGCTTCGCATCTTTCAAGTGATTCAAAATCAAGTGATTCAAGAAGTCCATCGGAATGGAGTTTCTTCATACGCTTCACTCTAATGTGACCAAGACGACAGTGCCACATATAGGTCGAATTATCGCTTGATTTCAAACGTTTAGCCTCAATGTTGTTGATATGTGTATTTCCACTATCGAGATTCAATAAGAATAGACCATCTATCAAAGGTGCATGTGTGTAAAACATATTACTCATATAAATCGAACAACCATTATTCTCGGACTTAAATAAGTAACCGTCTCGCAATAAACAAGATCCCGATATAATGTTCATGCTCAACGCAGGCACCAAATAACAATTATTTAAGTATAAAACTAATCCCGATGGTAGATGAAGGGGTAGCGTGCCGACCGCGATCACATCAACCTTTGATCCGTTTCCCACGCGCATCGTCACCTCGTTCTTCGCTAGCTTCCGTTTATTCTGCAGCACCTGTTTCGAGTTACAAATATGAGCAACCGAACCAGTATCAAATACCCAGGCACTACTACGAGTACTAGTGAGATACACATCAATAACATGTATATCAGATATACCTTTCTTCTTGATGTTGCCGTTCTTCAAATCCGCCAAGTACTTTGGGCAATTCCGCTTCCAGTGACCTTCTCCCTTGCAGTAAAAGCACTCAGTATCATGCTTAGGTCCAGCCTTGGTCTTCTTCGCCGGCGTGGTAACTTTCTTACCACCCTTCTTGAAGTGTCCCTTTTGCTTAGACTTGCCTTTCTTGAATTTGGTGGTCTTATTGACCAACAACACTTGGTGCTCTTTCTTAATCTCCACTTCTGCAGATTTCAACATGGCAAAGAGTTCTGGCAACGTCTTGTTCATGTTCTGCATGTTGTAGTTCATCACAAAGTTCTTGTAACTTGGTGGTAGTGATTGGAGGACACGGTAAATCCCCAAAGCATTAGGAATCACAATACCCAAGCTTTGAAGTTTGTTTGCGTGCCCAGACATCTTAAGCACATGCTCACTGACGGAGCTGCCCTCTTCCATCTTGCAGTTAAAGAACTTTTCAGAAGCCTCATAACTTTCAATTGCCGCATGAGTCTCAAAAATCAATTTGAGATCCTCGACAATATCATATGGGTCTGAATCCTCAAACCTTTTCTGAAGCTCCGATTCCAAACCATACAAGATAGCACACTGAACTATGGAGTACTGATTCTTCCGAGCGAGGTAAACATTCTTTACTTCATCGGGAGCATCATCTGCAGGTGGGTCACCCAGCGGTGCATCCAGCACATAGGTCAAATTACCAGCTGTGAGGACAATCCTCAAATTGCGGAACCAATCCGCGAAGTTGCTTCCATTGTTGTTCAACTTTTCTTTCTCTAGGAACGCATTAAAATTGATGGTAGGGGCTGCCATTGATCTACAACATATTTGCAATAGTTTAGACTAAGTTTATGACAAATTGAGTTCAAATTAATAATGAAATTAAACTAGGTGAACTCCCACTCAAAACAATATCCCTCACATTGTTTTAGTGATCACACGAACCAAATCCACCATATCAACACCGATCATCACGAGAGTTGACATAGTTTCAATGGCGAACAATCGACATGTTCATCATATCTACTATATGATTCATGCTTTACCTTTCGGTGATCCGTGTTCCGAGACCATGTCTGTACATGCTAGGCTCGTCAAGATCAAACCTTAGTTTCCGCATGAGCAAATCTGGCTTGCTCACGTTGTATACACTTGCAGAATCTTACACACCCGATCATCACGTGGTGCTTCAAAACAACAAGCTTTAGCAACGGTGCTAACTAAGGGTGAACACTTTATGACTTGAAATTGATGTGCATGAGGGATCATCTTATAATGCTACCGTCGTCTACTAAGCAATACAAGATGCATAAAGGATTAACATCACATGCAATTCAATATATATGTGATATGATATGGCCTTTCTTCTTTGTGCTTCCGATCTCCATCTTCAAGCACGAACATGATCTCCATCATCACCGGCATTGCATCAAGGTCAATGACGCTTCTCCATGGTTGTCGTCCACCGGCTTCAACTATTACAACTACTTTGAATAGACACGCGGGTCTTAACATAAATTAAAGACAACCATATGGCTCCTGCCGGTTGCCAACTTACAATAAGGAACATTGCATACATCAAATATAATCACAATCATGGCCATATCACATCACTGCACACCCCTGCAAAACAAAGTTAGACGCCTCTACTTTCTTTGCATATTTTACGTGGTTTGGGGCTTTCAATAAGTGTCGTTCTAACTTACGAACAAGAACCACAACATTGATACTAGCATTGTTGATCACCCGTTGTAAATTGGATCTTAACTATTCTAGGAGAAACAGGCACCCGCAAAGCCACTTATGCAATACAAGTTGCATGTCAAGCGTGGAGCAAGTCTCATGAACGATGTCATGTAAGGTTAACCCGGGCCGCTTCATCCCAACATACCGCAAGATGCAAAGTACACAAGAAGTAATCGACAATAAAAGCATCAACGCCCACAATGACCATTGTGTTCTACTCGTGCAACAGATCTACATATAGACACGGCTCTGATACCACTGTAGGGGTTCGTAGCATGGAAAACAAAAAATTTCTATCGCATACAAACAAACAAGCCAAGATCTATCTACTAGATTGTAGCAACGAGTCGATGGAATAACTTACCCTCGAAGATTCCAAAGTGTTTAACGAGAGCGAATTCTCGTGGGTGATGTAGTCGTACTCTTCCCGATCTCAAGATCATGTAGACGATCCTTCCGGCGCTGCGTTCCGGCAGCACTCCCGCAGTTGGTCACACGTTCGGTACTCGACGAAGACCTTCCTCTCCTTTGTTCCAGCAGGGAGCGGAGGTTGTAGCACTCTCCTCGCGATTCCGGCAGCACAACGGCGTGGTACCGGAAGTAGAGGGGAAATCCCGCAGGGCTTCGCCTTAAGCCGGAGCGAGTATGGTGGATTATGAGAGAGGGCTATTAGTGGTCTAGAGATTAGACACACCAATTAGAAGGCTCTAAACCGCAGGCTAAAGCAATTAGAAGCTCTAAACCAAAACGGCTCTAAACCGGAGATTAGAGGTAGAAACTTGTGTGTCTAGAGGAGGAGGCCCTGCCCCTCCTTTTATGGGTGGAGGGGCCGGAGCGCCAGGGGAGGGAGGGGAGTCCCTCCCCAACTCGGCCTAGGTGGGCCGCCGGCTTGGAGAGGAGGGACTCCTCCCCCAAGTCGGTTTTTGCCTCCTCTTGCTTGTTTCCCACAGTTTCTTGTTTTAGCCGTTTGACTTTCAAACTGGACATTTGACTTTTCTGTTTTAGGATTCAATTTAATCCTTTATTTGGAACAGCAAGAACACTTAGTACATGATGCAATCATTCCAATATGTAATGACACATTCATGTACCCCTCCCCCCTCCCGGAGTGCCGGACATTCCAGAACCTTCTAGAACATTCACCGGAATCATTTCCGAACTCCGAAACGGGACTTTCTTTATATGAATCTTATTCTCCGGACCATTCCGGATCACCTCGTGATATCCCGGATCCCATCCGAGACTCCGAACAACATTCGGTCTCTTTGTCATAATACCATAACTACTCAAAACAACGTCGAATCCTTAAGTGTGTCTCCCTACGGTTCGTGAATTATGCGGACATGATCGAGACACTTCTCCGAACAATAACCAATAGAGGAATCTGGAAATTCATATGGCTCTTACATATTTCTACAATTACTTTGCGATCGAATGAACCACTTACATACGATACCAATTTCCCTTTGTCTCACGATATGTTACTTATCCGAGGTTATGATCGTCGGTATCTCTGCATACCTAGTTCAACCTCGTTACTGATAAGTACTCTTTTCTCGTTCCCGTGATATGTGATCCCTTATGAGCCAGTCACATGCTTGCAAGCTAATTGGATGACATTTCACCGAGAGGGCCCAGAGAATATCTATCCGTCATATGGATGGACAAATCCCACTCTTGATCCATGTGTCTCAACCAATACTTTCCGAACACTCAATGCCACCTTTATAGCCACCCAGTTACGGTGTGGTGTTTGATGTCATCAAAGCATCCATCCGGTAAAGGTGATATGCATGATCTCATGGTCGAAGGAATTAGGTTACTATGTATCAGAAAGCATATAGCAATTGAACTATTGAAATGACTTGATCTTTATGCTACGCTTATCTATAGGAGTATGTCCACCATATCATTCTCCTAATGATATGATCTTGTTGTTGATAACATCTCAATGTTCATGATAGGGAAACCACAATCATTTATCAACCAACAAGCTAGTGAAGTATAGAGGCTATACTAGGGACTTCAAATTAAGTTTACAAATCACACAAGTATTAATGTTTCCTTGTTAATACTATTATAGCATGAATGTAGACATTTATCATAAACACAAAGATATAATAATAACTACATTTATTATTGCCTCTAGGGAATATCTCCAACAGCCCTTTGTCCGTCACCTCGCGGAGCCTTACGAGCTCGTCTTGCATGCCGAAGGACTGGGAGATTTTGTTGAAATCCCTGTCTCATTGGTCCGATCGGGTGAAGCTCCCGTGGACTGTGATGACGCCCCTTGGTCCTGGCATCTTGAGTAGTAGGTATGCGTAGTGTGGGACGGCCAGGAACCTTGCGAATGCTACACGTCCCAGGATGGCATGGTATTGCGACGGCCAGTCCACCACTTCGAATTCTAGGCGCTCCAGCCGAAAGTTGTCCGGCTTCCCGAAGATGACGTCGAGCCATATTTTGCCCAGGGGGAAGATGCCCTTCCCTGGGACAATGCCGTGGAACGTTGCGTCTGATTGTTCCAGGCTGCATTGCGGGATCCGCATAGCTGCTAGAGTGCTTGCGAACATTAGGTTGATGCCGCCGTCCATGAAGACGCGACTCATCTCGAAGCCTTCGATCTGCGCCTCCAGCACCAGGGCAGCATGATCTGGGCGAGGGATCTGGCAAGGGTGATCCGCGCGAGTGAATGTGATGCAGGACTCCGATCCACTGAGGTACTCAGGGATTGCAGGCGGAGTTGCCACGGCCAAGTTGATTTGTCGGGTGATTTTCTTCTACACCCTATTTGTGGGGCGTCCCTTCTGTATCATATTGAGTGCTCCTTTTGGTGGGGGGTATGCGACCCCGGCGTTGTTTTGCGCTGGTGCGACTGGTTGATTTGGGCCTCCAATAGGCGGCGGTGGAGGAGCTTCGTGTGCTATTTCACCTAGCGTAGGTGCGTTTCCGAACGCAGGGATTGGAGCTTGTTGCCTCATCTGCACCATGCCTTCGCTGAGTTTCTGGAACTCGCGGCAGTCTTTGAGCATGTGGCTAGCTTTCTTTTTGCCATCCTGTTTGTCGATGTAGAAGTGGATGGTGCATGGACCCGAAAGTTTGTTGAATTCTGAGGGTCCGTTG
The DNA here is from genome assembly GCA_916181665.1 of Avena sativa. Classification (NCBI taxonomy): domain Eukaryota; kingdom Viridiplantae; phylum Streptophyta; class Magnoliopsida; order Poales; family Poaceae; genus Avena; species Avena sativa. Next base: position 362,302,068 of record OV702284.1, on the reverse strand, counting down.
TCGCGGTCGCGGCGTTGCCACGACTGCGTTGGTCGTCCGTTGTCGCGGAAGTTTCCGCTGCGGTATCCTCCGTTGTTGCGGCTGTTGTCGTTACGACGGTCGGCGTAGCCGGCTGCGACCATGTCGGGTCCGTCGCGGTCCTCGTAGACACGCGATCTCCTCTTGCTGCGGCGTTCGCGTCTTTGGCCGTAGTCGTCCTCTTCATCTGATTGTGCTCGCTGGATGCAATCTTCGCCGTCTGCCCAACTGTTGGCGATTTCCATGAGCTGGTCGAGTGTCTTGGGCTTTACACGTCCAAGTTTCTCCTTGAAGTCTGGGCGCTTGACGCCGTCCCTGAAGGCGTCGATGGCCCGCTCTTCGGAGATGTGTGCTGCGGAGTTCTTGGTTGTAGACCAGCGTAGTATGTACGAGCGAATAGATTCACCCGTTCTCTGAGTGCAGGCTCGCAATTCTTCGATTGAGGCGGGCCTCTTGCTGGTGCCTTTGAAGTTTCAGATGAAGCTGTAAGCAAGCTCCTCCCAGCTTCGGATGGATCCTGATGATAGGCTGCTAAGCCAGACCCGCGCCGCGCTTGTTAGCTGCAGCTGAAGACATTGCATGGCGGTTTCTTTGTTGCCTCCGTGAAGCTTGACGGATGACAGATGGTCACTGAGCCAGGACTTTGGATCTTGCGTGCCGTTGAACTTCGGAGTATCCGAAGGAAGCTTGAAGTTGCGTGGCATCTGTGTTCGCCGAACGGATCTGCTGAAGCATCGAGCCCCACAGAGTTCTCCTTCGTCTTCATCCATCTCAGATTCAGACGAGCATGCGCGTTTAGCGCGTGCTTTATCGATCTTGCGCTGTGTAAGCTTGTCTCTGGCGTCGTAGTCGCTTTTATGGCGGTGCGAGCTCTTCTTCCTTCGAGGAAGATCGTGCTCCTCTTCCTCTTCGGATGAGGGGGTGGGACTCCGGTCGCGCCTGGCCGGAGCTTTCTTCTTCGGTTCCGCAGGAGCGTCTTCGTGGAGCGCAGCTCCGATTAGTCCTAGTCCGGTGAGTGCGGACCTATGCATGGCCCTTTTCGGGTCCCCCTCCGGAGGTGGGTGAGCCACGAGATACGCAGTGGCTGCCATGATCGCAGCTTGCGGCGTCTTCGGGATGATGTTGCCGTCAACGTCCATATCCATGAACGATGTGTGGAGAGTTCGGGTCACGTCACGCCACTCCTTGGGGTCCATGTTTTCCACCCGAGAGCGGTGCTTGTTTCCCTGGTTTCCGTTTGTACTAGAGCCGGGTCCCATGGCGGAGAGCGCAGCTCGTCGCGCACTGGACTCAGAGGCTGCTTGCTTGCATTTGTCGAGCGTCTCCTGCATCTTCACTTGCTTCTTATGATCCTCGATGAGGAGGTAGTGGTATGCCCTCAGCAGATCACGTGGGGAGTCCAGAGGTAGGACTATTTCGCCTGCGACGGCGCGGCGTGCTTCGACCCATCCTTCTTTGCTAAGTTGGATGAGGTGGCCACTGTTTTCCCCGTTGGGTGGGGGGGACCGACTTCTTCCGTTCCCACCGTTTTCGCCGTTTCTGTCCTGCGGGTTGGGGTTGGGCGGCGGGTTAGGCGTTTCCTCGTCGGTTTGGATGACTGCGGCGCACAGATAGCGCCTGCAGATTGGTTGGCTGCTGCCGCAGCTTTCGGATCCGGAACCGTAGGTCCCTTCATCCGAAGGTGGATCACACAAATCGGAGTTGCAGCAGCTGCTGCTGTAAAACTCATCTGTCAATGGTGAAGTGCGTAGCACGGGATGTGGAGCCCATGAAGCGGGCCTGATTGACGACACGGGCACCCGCTCAGGGAGGCGGAGGGTGCCGGTTTGTCCCACCTGGAAACAGAAGCTCCCGAACAAGATTTCGAGTCCGTCGCCTACGGGCTCGAAATCCTTCATGGTAGCCGGCGAGTGGGCGGTGAAGTCGAAAGCGCCGAAGAGGAGGTGATTCTCCATCGCCGCGGAGTTGTAGATCGATCAGGTCGGAACCGTCACGACCGCACAATCAGCAGCCCCAATTCCCACAGACGGCGCCAATTGACGAGGTTTAATCTCGTCAATGCCCATTGTTATGGACTTGGGTTTTGGAGAAGATGGGGATGCTGGAGATCGTGGCACGGTTAACAAACAAGCAACCAGGGGACACGAGATTTACCCAGGTTCAGGCCCCCGGAGGGAAAACCCTACTCCTGCTTGTCTGCTCTTGATTACGGCGGAACCGAAGGTTACAGGGTGCGCAGATTCGATCTGGCGTGGATGCGTGTGCGAAAGTATGAGTCGAGTTTTTTTCTAGGACGTGCCCTCCTGGCCTTTATATAGACTTAGGCAGGTCCCGGGCATAGTCCTAGTCGGTTACAAGTTATAGGGTTTTACCCCTTTGAATTTCCTATCTCCTCTAGTCTTGCTCTCCAAGGATCCGAAGACGTCATGGGCCTTGGCCACCCGAAAATCTTCATGGGCCAGCGTATGTCTGCCGTGGGCCTTCCTTGGGCTGGACTAGGTATGCTGAAGTTACATACCCGTAGGGTATAACCATGTCAACCCCTCTATGGCGTACTCGTCGGCAATACCACGACATCTATTCATTGTTATGTGTCTTATTATGAGGTGTTACTTATGTCTTTTCCTTTGTTTTTGCATGTTGGATGATTCTTGGAGGATGAACCGCCAAAGTCAGGATTCTAATGGGAAGAGAGGTGATTTGATGCAATTTCACGAAGATCAGAAAAATACCAGAAAAATATTGGAAAATTATATTTTCCCAGAAGACGAAGGAAGCCAGAAGGGGATGCGTAGCTGGGCCACAGGGGCCCACACACCCCTAGGCGTGGGTCCCCCTACCCCGCTCCTAGGGGAGGTGTGGCCCACCTGGCCGGCCTCCGACTCCTCCCTCTCGCCTATATCTTCCTCTTGGAACCCTAATATCGGGGGAGCGACCATAGAAAGATTTCCGCCGCCTCTGCGGGGCAGAAAACATTGAGAGAGAAAGAGCTCTCCGGCAGACAGATTTCTGCCGGGAAAATTCCTTCCCAGAGAGGGGAGATCATCGCTACCAACACCATCATCAAGCTAGGCTTCATCGGGACCATCATAATAGTCCACACCATCATCTCCACCAGCACCATCATCACCACTCCATCCCGCTGTAACAATTGTGTTGGATCTTGCATTAGTTCTTAGGGGATACTTTCCTGGTGTTAATTACTATTGTAGTTGATGCTTGTGAGTGGAACCATTGGATTATTGTTTATGTTCAGATTGTTATCCATTACCATATCATCTTTGATCTTGATCCATATGATGTCTTGTGAGTAGTTCATTTAGTTCTTGAGGACATGGGAGAAGTCATTTTGTTAGTAGTGGATTTGTGTTGAGTTATTATTCAATGGTTTAGTATTTAAGTTGTGGTTTTATTCTACTATTGGTGTCATGTGAACGTTGACTACATGATACTTTTCCATTTATGGGCCTAGGGGAATGCATTGTGTATTTCACTACTAATTATGGTGTTGTGGAGTCACAGAAACCTGAACCCCCGTTAGGACACCATTGCTTAAGGGAGCGTAGGATCTCAGAGTTTAAGATTGTGGTTAGGTTTATATCTTAATTGCTTTCCTGTAGTTGTGGATGCTTGCAGGGGGTTTAATCACAAGTATGTATTAGTCCAAGTAAGGTCGTTACATTAGCACAGGTTCACCCACACAACACTTACAACACCCACACAACACTTAGCTATATGAAGCGAAAACACTTGATAGAATTCCCGTGTGTCCTCGAGAACGTTTGGTCCTTATAAGTATTTCCACCGGCTTGTCCTTTGTTAAGAAAGGATTGGGCCACTTGATGTAGTTGTTCGTTGTCTTTATTACTTGCACTTGGTTTCTTTGCTTTATCAGAAAACCCCTAAAAATCTGTTTGCTAAGTATTTACAGAGATTTCCTGCTCCATACCACTAGTCAACACCTTCTGCTCCTCGTTGGGATCGACACTCCTATTTATAAAAAGTACTACAATACACCCCCGATACTTGTGGGTCATCAACGACTCACTCTATGCAAGTCATTTGTATTCTCACATTGTTTTGCCTTGCAAATAGAAAAAAATCCAGTATTTGGTTCCATACATGAGCTCTTTTGGTGTTAAGTTTGGATGTTTGGTTGTGTGCATCTGATAACCCCAAAGAACATGGGATCACTATATCACATCTCAATGTGAAAGTATGGATATCGATCCACAAGGGAAAGAAGGAAAAGTTATTTACTCTCTCCAACTAGTGTCAGAATTCTAATTATATATGCACTAAACAAGTTAAAGAAAGATGTAGGTTGATTTAATGCTTGGAACTAATATGCAACAAAAAAGTAAATGTAAAAGTCTCTCAATCCTGTAATATCGTGGGAATGGCCACGGCAGATGCTGCGATTGGCAGCATGTAGTAGAACGAGGGGCAAGGGCGGCCATCCATCTGTGGTGCGAGATGAGGGCAAAGACATAGGGATTTACCCAGGTTTGCCCCCGGAGGGTAAAGACCTAATGCTGCTAGATTTTATTGATGAGAGAGTACAATGGGCGAGCTCGGCGGCGAGTCTAAGGGGTGTACGATGGAATGTAAGTTCTATGTGTGCCCTAGGGAGGTTTATATAGAGTCACCTCGCTAGGATTAAAGATCTACAACCGAGTTGGATAAGGACTCAGAGGGTTTTGACCTAATCCGACTGGGCCGAACTACGCTTCTGGGCCTTCAGCTTCCAGTCGCCTGTTCCTTCTTAGGTCGCGATCCAGTGGCCGTCCTGTAGGCCCACTAGCTGGTAATATGATCAAATAGGAAACGTCCCGCTGGGCATACCCCACTCGGCATATCCCCATCAGTAGTCCCCGAGGCCATCGTTGATTCGTCGTAGGTGTTCTTTGGTAGTCGGAGTATTTGGGTCCAATTTGGACGCCCAGTCGAATCGGCGATGGAATCCTTCAATGAAAGAAAGAATCTTCAGCATGCATCATCAGTTGTAATAATGGCAACCAGTCGAATCGCCAATTTGGTGAGTAGTCGAATCGCAGCCATGGCGAATGGGTCGGCGAGTCGAGTATACGAAGTTGGACCGTCAACCTGGTCAAACTAGCCGTTGGGTAATCCAATGGTAATATCGGCGTAATCACCGCGCGGTAACGGCTCCCCGAAATTGGCGGGAACCAACCGCTATATAAGGAGAGTGACAGGTGATTTGCGAATCATTCCTTGCATTTCCTTCGACTCCGCACGCTCTCCAATCTTCCATTCCTTCCAGAGCGATTCAGAGCGATCTAGCGAACCTAGAACCTCAAATCGATGGCGTCTCCAAAAGAATTGTGGGGGAAGTTCAAGTGCACCAGGGCGTTGCTGCAGTCCTTTGAAGACGCAGGGATTCTCCATGCCGGGAGATGGCGGATCCCTGTGGGCGGGTGATGTCTACGCACTTCTATTCTTGTAGATAGTTGTTGGGCCTCCAAGTGCAGAGGTTTGTAGAACAGCAGCAAGTTTCCCTTAAGTGGATTACCCAAGGTTTATAGAACTCAGGGAGGAAGTGGTCAAAGGTATTCCCTCTCAAGAAATCCTGCAATCAAGATATAAGAAGTCTCTTGTGTCCCCAACACACCCAATACACTTGTCAGGTGTATAGGTGCACTAGTTCGACGAAGAGATAGTGAAATACAAGTGGTAACGGTGCCATAAAATAGCTTCTGACTTGTTGTTGACGTGGGGTAACATGTGTGAGACTAAAAGCAAACTGAAATAAAGAAGGAAGCAAGCAAACATGCAACAGATCTGGATGCAAACGGTGTTTCAATGTTTAGAAACAAGGCCTAGGGATCATACTTTCACTAGTGAACACTCTCTCATATAAATATCTTCTCTTCATGATACTACTCTTAACTACTCTCCGGTTGGACACTCTAATCATCGGTAGGGCTTTAACTACACTCCTCAAAGTTCGCCTTCCCCAATCTAGATAACCCCACACTGTCACCTTGAGCGCTAGATAGTTCCAACAAACACCACAATTTCATAGAGACATCCAACTCCAAATATAACTCATAACAAATATTCAATCTAGCCAAAGTGCCACACACAGTATGCACGCTATCACTTTCACACACGTGGGGAAAAGCATAGATCTATTAAAGCACAAAGAATATTTATGTAGACTAAAACCTAAGTGCCACCATGGCATGTATGCTGTCAGTTCCACACACATGGGGAGAGCAGAGATCTAATGAAGCACTTGAGTAGCAAGGTAGATCTACTTGATTACAAAGCTCATGACCACAACATGATCATGCATAGAGAGAGAGATGAACACATAGCTACCGGTAGAGCCCTTAGCCTCGAGGAAGAACTACTCCATCCTCATCATGGGAATCAGCAACAGTGATGAAGATGGCGATGGAGATCGATGGAGATGGCTTCGGGGGCACTTCCCCATCCCGACAGGGTGCCAGAACAGAGACTTTCTGTCCCCCGAATCTCCCTTTCGGTGGAGGCGGTGCTATGGAGGTTTTTCTGGAAGTATGATTAACGATTTAGGGTTTTCTCCCCGGGGGCTTCTTATAGGCGAAGGAGGCAAGGTCGGTGGGGGGATAGGGGGCCCACATCCCCTGTAGGCGCCACCAGGGCTTGCCCGCGCCTGGGGGTGGGTGGGTGCGGCCACCCTGGTGCCCTACTCCGTCTCTGCTTCGTGGTTCCGTGTTGGTCTGGAAAAAATAATAACTTTGGCTTTTGTCCCGTTCAATTCCGAGAATATTGATTTTCTGCCTTTCTGGAACCAAAAGCAGAATAAAACAGGCAACTGGCACTATGGCATCCTGTTAATAGGTTAGTACTATAAAGTGTATAAAAATACCTCAAAGTGTAGACAAAACATAAGAAAAATGATACAAAACATGCACGGAACATAAAAAATTATAGATACGTTTACGACGTATCAAGCATCCCCAAGCTTAACACCTGCTCGTCCTCGAGTAGGTAAGTGATAAAAGAATAATTTTTGAGGTGACATGCACCCTCACAATAAAGATCAAACCATTTGCAAACATTGAAAGCTGGGATCAAAGAACTCTAAACATGTGCATGAAAGATGGAGTTCTAACAATAGGACAAAGTAACTATGCAAGCAACATGTCAAGCTAAAAAACAAAGATCATGAATAATATGCATTGAAAAATGTTTGTTTGTTTCACATACAAAAACATGGCAAAGTGGCAATCAACTTGTACCTCATAGAGTAGCAAATAGATGCATAGGACACCTTCAAAGTTCACAAGGGTGACTAGAAACAAGTAGTACAAGAACAAGTAATATCACAATATGCATCAATCAATAATCTTTGGAACACTGCACACAAAATGACAACTATGCTCTCTTAATGGTGCCTAAAGGCAGAAGGTGGAGACTCAATAATGGTGGAAGAAAAGCCTTTTATAAAGGAAGCAGGGATTTCAAGTTTCAAAAGAGCTTCCAAAAATTATGGTACTTGTTACCTTTCATACCTCATTGCCCCTATCATGAGCATCTTGAAGTGACTGAGGTTAAAGTGAACAAAGATGGAGTATATGCTTGACGAAGTATAAGTTGGCAATCTCAAGTCCCTTGAATACGAGGGCCACACCTCATGCTACTCAACTTTAATCACCTGTAAGTTCTTGTCATTGTAAGTATTTGCATATCATTGAGAACCGCCAACGGGGTACCCCTTGCACATGGTATAGGAGATGTCCCATAACCAAAATGACAAGGCAAGCAGACAATGAGCATCTCAGCAATCTTCTTATTTACCATGGGAATATGTTGCCTTTTTCTCTCTTTCCTCTTTTCTCAATGTGTCTCTCTTTTTTTCATAAGAAGAATGCTTCATTGATGTCACTATGGTGATGCTGCAAGTTTCCACCATGATTAAGCATGGCTTAGGCTAGCGACCCAGGAGTTTCTCTAACACAGGATACAAACTCCGTGGACTTACAAGTTCCCTCTTTATTTCACACTGGTGACATCCATAGACAAAAGAATATGATATAAACTGAGTACAAAGTACAAGTGCAATGTTGAAAACGTTCCCCATGACAGCACGGTTCTTCTAATTCCAACGTATAAGTGCAAGAATATACAACATATAAGACACAATGGTTCAAATTTATTAGGGGAAAAGAATATAGAGTGTGCCATCAAGTTTGTGAGGGATTTAATCACTAAGTTTTCACATAACAAAATAGTTTTTAATTGGAAGATAGCTGAAAACAAGAATATACTTGGAATGGTGTAATACACCATGCATAGGATTTTATAGTGGACACTTTGGAATAACTTGGTTTCTTGGGAGTTGGAGGCATGAGTAGAGCTTACTCATACAAGTGGAGGCTATCAAAAGACTGGGAGCAACCGAATAAGAGAGCAATAATGGCCATAATCATGCAGTGCAACAAAGCATTACTAATAAAAGCAAAGAGTGGTACTACAAGTCAAGGACTAAATGATCATAGAGGCTATGGTTACTTTCTTCAATGCACACTAAGAAATCCCAATTGTTTGGAACAAGACATGCTACAGCAATAATCACTAAGCATAAGGTCAAAAAAACACCTAGCATGTCATGCTAAAGTCTAAGTCACAGTCATTGCAAGCTCCTCTTGCACTTACAAGCAAGAACTTACTACTCCTTTCCAACACCAAACAACTTATTTGCAAACAACACAGCGAGAACGGGGGTCCAAACTACTTAAGCAAACTAAAAAAACTAAGCAAAGCAAATGAAAACTAAGATGCTCCAAGAACAACACAACTGTGCATGAAACAATAAACAACAAAGTGTCTAGACAGACCTGAGCTTTTTATTGATGAAGAAGGGGATGCCTTGGGCATCCCCAAGCTTTGGCACTTGTACCTCTTGGATATTTCTTGGGGTGAAACCATTGTGGCATCCCCAAGCTTAAGCTTTTGTCCATTTTTCATCTCATTTCATCATTCTTTCTTTACACCTGAATTTTTTCCTTCATACAAAACTTCACACAATTTTCATTAGCAACATTAGCTTATTCAATAGATATTAGACCTCTGGAAAAGCTTTGGAACAGCCAGGCTTTTCACTAAAAACACAATATACTGTAGTAACTCCTTCAAAAAGCTCAATTCACCTAAAGAGAACTCAAAAAGGAATCAATAAGAAGCAAATGCAAATAATGACAGAAATCTGTCAAAATAGACCAGCAGGTAGAAACCAATTTTTTTGAACATATTCTGTTGCTCAAATCAAAACGTGTTGAACTAACGAAAGTTACCTAACATACTGGGGGATTTATTCGTAAATTTGCAGGTCAATCAGAGTTATATAGACTCCTGATGAATGTTTTTGGTGGAGGACAAAAATCTGTTTCGGGACAGCAACTCCCCAAATCTTACTTCCCTCTCATTAGAGGTCATTCTTGGCACAAAAAGCAAACAAAAAGGATAAGTAGAGGTCATTACTTAAGTAATAACTTCCAAGACTCAAGGAAACTCTTGGGTTATCTCCAAACAAGTAATTTTCTTTAACGCCTTTAAGTTAGGCACAAGAAGCAAGAAGAATCAAGTATTTTCAAATGAAGAAGCATTCACATCAAACCTTGCTTTCAAAGGAGGAGCAAAAAGAAACTTCTCTTGCCTCATAGGTAAGTTTTCAATACCTTTATTGAATGGAAAATGATATTTGATGGTGCCTTTTTCATATCAATGATGGCACCAACTGTTCTAAGAAAAGGTCTTTCCAAAGTAATAGGACAAGAAGCATTGTATTCAACATCCAAAACATAGAAATCAACAGGGACATAAGCATTGTTAACCATAATTAGAACATCATTAATACTCCCCATGAGTTTCTTCTTAGAATTATCATTGAGTGGGACATCCAAATAACAATCTTCCAAAGGTGGAAAATCAAGCATTTCATAAATCTTCCTAGGCATAATAGAGACAGTAGAACCAAGATCACATGAAGCTTTGAGATCAAAGTCATTCACTTGCATATTAATAATGGGTTCCCAAATATCTTCTACCTTCCTAGGAATATAAGCTTTGTGTTTTAGCTTCTCTTCCTTAATCTTAACAAGAGCATCTGTAATGTGTTTAGTGAAAGCAACATGCATATCACTAGCATCAGGACTTCTAGCAAGCTTTTGTAGGAACATAATCACTTCAGAAATATTGCAACCATCAATATCAAAGTCAAACTTAGCACCACTAGTGGTAGGCATAGTAGGAGTAGGAATAGAGACTACTTGTGGTTTAGTGGTGATGGTGCACACACTAATGTTTCTATCAATTTCAGCTTCCCTTTCCTACTTAGCATGAAGTTGAGCTAACAGCCTAACATTTTCATCAATAGTAACTTGTATGGCATAAGCAGTAGAAAAGGTATTTTCCATAGTTTCAGGTTTGGCAGCCATTTTATTAACCAAGGAAGTTTGAGCTTCAGACAAAGAGGAAATATTCTTTTCAGCACTCAAATTTTTTGACTGTAAACTAGGAATTTCTCTATTCAGATTCTCAAGCTGATGCCTAATATTTTTCAAAATGATAGATTGTTCCTCCATAGTTTTAGTGAAAATCTTGTTTTTGTCATATGGCATTTGCATAAAGTTTTTAGTGGATCTCTCAACTTCTAGAATCCTCTTCACTAGGCATTCCAGATCTACCCTGATAAGCATTTCCACTAGGAGGATAAAGTCTATAATTGTTACCACCAAAATTACTCCTATAAGCATTGTTGTTGAAATTGTTATTTCTAATGAATTTCACATCAACTTGCTCTTCTTGAGCAACCAAAGAGGCTAAGGGAACACTATTTGGATCTAGAGGAGCTTTCCCATTAACAAGCATAGCCATAATAACATCAATCTTTTCACTCAAAGAGGAAGTTTCCTCAACAGAATTCACCTTCTTACCATGTGGAGCTCTCTCAACATGCCATTTAGAGTAGTTAACCATCATATTATCAAGGAGCCTTGTTGCAGCACCCAAAGTGAGGCCCATGAAGATACCTCTAGCAGCGGAATCCAACAGATTTCTTGAGGAGAAGTTCAAACCTGCATAAAAAGTCTGGATAATCATCCAAGAAGTGAGTCCATGAGTAGGGAAATTCTTAAATAAAGATTTCATTCTTTCCCAAGCTGAAGCAACATGTTCACTATCAAGTTGTTTAAATTTCATAATGTCACTTCTCATAGATATAATCTTAGCAGGAGGATAGTACTTCCCAATAAAAGCATCTTTGCACTTAGTCCAGGAATAAATACTTTAGCTTTTCCTCTCAAAGAGAAAGGAAAAATCTTGAGCTTAATAATATCTCCATCTACATCCTTATACTTTTGCATCTCACAAATTTCAACAAAGCTATTGAGATGGGCAGCAGGATCATCAGAACTAGCACCAGAAAATTTCTCTCTCATCACAAGATTCAACAAAGCAGGCGTAATTTCATAAAAGGTAGCATCAGGAGCAGGTGGAGCAATAGGAGTGCTTAGGAAATCATTGTTGTTGGTGCTAGTGAAGTCACACAACTTGGTGTTCTCAGCAGAGTTCAACTAATTTTTTGTGTGTTTTTGAATAAGGCAAGCAAACCAAACTAGACTAATTTTTTTGGGTTTTTTGAAAAGATACAAACAAAACCAAGCAAAATAAACAAATCAAACTAAAAACATGTCACATCCCAAGATTTTCCAAATCTTGTAAAGTGAAAATAAATTTATAAAATAAAACTTTGTTTGATTTTTAGAGCCAGAAGAAACTTTTTGAATCCAAATTGGAACCTAAACACATTTGAATTAAATAAATCCTAAAGGGAATTAAAAAGATAAACATTTTAAATAAAGGAGAACAAAATACTTTAACAATACTATTGTGATCATTAAAATAAAAGGATTTGGTTTTCAATTGAAATAAAAGTTTTATAGATAAAGATTATGTTATAAGCCAAATTAAACCTTGGACAAGCTTTGGAATTAAAACATTTTTTCTAAATAAAATTTACAAAGGTTTATTTAAAATAAATTAATAAGGAATTGTTATCCAAGTTTTATTAATAAAGGTCTATCATTTATAAACCATCAAAAACTAGTTTGTCTAATTTAATAAAGTTTCCAAGTATTGAATATTTCCAAATAAAACCTATTGATTTGGTTTTGAAAATATTTAGGTTTTAAATAAAGATTTTATAGAATCAAACTCTATTTGATTTAATAACTAAAGCCCATTGTATTTAATTATTAATGGACCATAAAATAAGAGGTTATATTGTTTTTAAAAACAAATCCTCCAAATAATCTTTAATTCAAATTAAACCTACTGATTTAGATTTGAAAGTGTTTTTCAAATAGGAATTGATATTAAATAAAGCAAATCTTGTTAAATAAATAAAGTTCCATTTTATTTAATTAAAAATTTTGATTAATAAAGTTTTTATTATTTTGGGATTTTGACCATATTAATAAACAGAACTAATTTCAATATTACAAATTTGAGTGTTGTTTGAAATTGTTTTGGATTATGTATATTTGATTGGAAACTCAAAACAGAAAATAAAATAGAAAAGGAAAAACACAGAATAAAAAAAATAAGAAAGGAATCAACCCAACCCAACAGCCCAGCAGCAGCCCACCTAGCCCATCTACTCTCTCCCGAACCGTTTTACTACACCGCAAAAGAAACCCGCTGAACCACTGACATGTGGACCTTTCCCCTCTTCCCTTTTTCCACTGACAAGTAGACCCACTTGTCACTGTACTTCTCTCACACCCGCGCGACCCCTTCTTCCTTCCTCGTCGCCGCTTCCTGCAGTGATTCCGCGGACTTAATTCGTCATAACACCGGCACCATTACTCGCCTTGACTGTGCTCGATAAAACGCCAGCTCCTTTCCTTTCGTTCCCCTCAGACGCCGACCTCTCTTCGCCACCGGGCCGCTCCAATTCCTCCTCAAACTCCGCTGTCTCCGACGAGCTCCTATCTCCGATTGCGGCCAACACACACCACCCCGATCCTCCCTGAGCACACTTACAGCTTCCCAACTCCCGGACAAACCTCCCTGTGCTCTTCGTTCGACCGCGAGCACCCCAGAACACCGTCCTCGACAAACTCCGAGCACCGCCGCGTCTGCCTCCGACTCCGGCACGTTCCCCAGGTGAAATCTGACCGCCCCTCTGCTCCTCGATCACGCGAGCATCTTCTCCTTAGTCTTACGCACCTGACCATGCTCCTGTCTTGCCCCCGCATGATCTACAGCGTCGCCTTCGACCGCGGACAGAGCCATCCGACGCCAGCCCTAACTCCGGCGAGCAATCTAGGACAGCCCCGTGCGCCCCTTCGACCGAAGCAAGCAGGTTGAGCATCCCTGTGCCTCGACGATCACTATGAGCCACTCCTCCCTCTCCCTCGCTTCCTGTGTTAGCCGGAACTCCACCGCCAGAGCGCCGCCACCGTCTGCCACCGCGCAGCGCCGCCCATCTGTGACCAGGCAGTAATAGCCGTTAGATCTGGATCGAACGAATCGGATAGATTGCTTAAACACCGAAGGGGTATGTCCTCTGGACCACTCGATCTAACTAGATCCAACGCCCCACAACCGCGATCCAACCGAACCGGTATGGACCAATAGGAACACGACGCGTGGCACTAAATCTGTTTAAAAGGAATTTGAAAACAGATTTATTTGCAAACTTCAAACCTTTGTAACTTTCAAACCACACGTCCAAAAATTACAAATTTTATATCAATGAAATCAGGAGAACAAGCCCTAGCTAACCATGGCCTTAGTTTTGAAAATAGTATCTGTTAGCTTGATTGAATTTGCAGAAACATTTTTATACTTGTTTAGGGTATAAAAATTGTTTAAAATAGAATTTAATGACAAAACCTTTGCAAAATGATTTGTAATGACCTTACTGACCCTAAGAACCAAACCAAAGTGTTAAAAATGATTTTTGTGAAATTTAAGTTGAATTATTTAACTTAGCCATTTTTCTAACCAAATAAACTCATTGTTTTTATTATGAAAATATTTTTGTAAAGAAAACTTTGGGAAAATGTTATGGACCAAACTTACTGACCCAAAACACCAAGCCTTGCCAAAGGCAACTCACTTGGTGAAAAACATAAAGTTTCACTTTGAAAAGAGTAATTTCACACCACATAAAATGTTGAATGGATTTTAAAATAGATTTTGGGAAAAACCCTCTAACCATTGACTTTGCCACTTTGGTAAATGACCAATTTGGACCTTACAAAGTTTATAAACCTAGTAGAGACCAATCTTGCAATAGAACCATCCTTTGCATACTTATGCATGACTTAGATTCCATTTGCTTTGTGAGTGTGAAATTGTTGTTTGACTTTGGTGTGGAATGTTAGTTGATTTTGTGTTTGCTTGATTGACTTGTAGTGAATTTAGCAAAGTGTGAAACTAGCAAGATCAAGGAAGTGAACCCCATTCCCTACCAAAAAGGCAAGTGACACTATCATACAAAAGTCCTACTATTTTCATTGTATACTTAGTGGATTTTGAAAATATGCATGAAAAGATAATTTTGTACCTATGCTATGCTAAAATCCTAATAGGATCCCCTATACACTCCTTAGTGAAAATATTGAAGTTGTACATGCTTAGCCATGCTATATGCTATAATTTGAAAAAGAGATACATGTTGAGATTTTACAAAGGTTGAGAAAAGGACTTGTGTTTTTACATAATAAAACAAGGACTCAATAAACCACCTAGGTGGGGCTACTATAAGTTTTGGAAAAGGTGACAACAAAGGGAAACCATGTCTATGGCAATCACTTTGTGTTGTGCTCCAAAAGAAAACCACCTAGGAAACTTAGAGATCAAACATGCTTCTCCAATTGTGGCTTCCATGTACAACCACATGCTATTATGGCTCTGGCTTAGTCAATTACATTAGGAAGACCCATGCATTGTCTTTAGTTACTGGACATGGGGATCTGGAATGCTTCATGGGGGCTGAAGACAAAGCTAGCAATGATGTATGGGAGGACCTTTTGGAAAGACTTCGTCACATTCTCAGTCTGCCAGTACTCCATCTTGGTGAGCACTAATCCAGTAGGCCACTGGTGGCAACAAGATGGGATTGTGTCATGTGGGTAAAGTGTACTCCTTCTGCAGAAGTTAATAAAATCTAAGTACTTAGCCGTGTCCCCGGTTATGGACAATACTGAGCAACTAAAGTTTGAACTATGGGAGATCTCGACATTCCAACTTCTAATATAAAAACTTGATGCCCTTGTGTGTCTACCAAGGAATTCAAAGAGATTGTGTAAAGCTTGTTGCACTTGGGGTTACCAAGGTGCTCAAGAGCATGATGTACTTGGGGTTACCAAGGAACTCATGGATTTTGATAAAACTTGTTGCACTTGGGGTTACCAAGGTGCTCAAGAGATTTTGACAAGGATTTGAACACTTGAGTTTCTACCAAGGAGTTCAAGGAATTTGGAAAAGAAATTTGACAAAAGACTTTAAAACCCTTTTGAAAAGATAGGATAAAATATTGCCTTATGCAAATGAGCCTTAAAATCTACTTAGCCAAATATGCATGTAATGATAGGATCCACTCTTATATATAAAAGTGAAGCTTGCCAATACAATTCAAAATGTATTGACCCTTGTGGCTGTAACTTGTAATGTTGCAGGTTGATTGATTTAAAAATGAAGATTGTTTGATTGACTAGGACTACAAAATCTACAACCAACATCTGCCTGTGGCACTTTGAAGATGTTGGACCCATACTTATAGTTATTCCGCTGCAAATGTAATGTAATAGCCAAATGAGCTATGTTTGATGTAATAAACTTGTGTTATTCCTGGTTATAAATTTATGTTATGACCTTTGTATCTTGATATTACATCTTAACTGTGGATGCTAGCTATTGATCCAGGGACTAGCATTGTAAACACAGGAGGAACCTACCTTATCCAAGGTTGGGACCCCTACAGATGGTATCAGAGCATTGTGTTGCCTGTAGGATTTGTAAACCCTAGGATTGGACAAAAACCCTTAGAAAAATAGGAGTTATACTTGTTCCAAAAACTTATTTACAAAATCTTGTAAACTCTTTCCTCAACCATTTTGATTTTAACTCTACACCTCTTCTACTTCAACTTGATGGAAAAACCTACCCATGACCAAAGAAGTATTTCTTCAACATCTTCAACTCTAATGACTTCAACATCTTCAGCATATTCACCAAGGACTTCCAACTTGGAAACTACTAGGGACCACAAGTGAAACAAGGAAATCCTACTCAAGATTTAGAGACTGAGGGAATGCAAAAGTTAGAAGAAGCCTACATCATTGAAGTATTGTGACCAAGAGTTTTCTCAAGGAAACCAAGATCTCATGCAAGAAGAATCAACAAAGAAGGAAAGAAAGATCACAAGTGAACCATGTAGATGGACCACCATTTATAGTTAATTCAAACACACCAACTTATGTGGTGTAACAAAGATATTTTGTTGCCTGAAAATGTGCTTGAACTTTGTTGTTTGAGTGAAAAGTTGTTTGTGATTGCATGCACATTGTTTGTGTAAATTGTGATGTGTGTGATTAGAAATAGTTTCTTATAAATAACATGCCTATTCTAAACTCCCTTCAACCCAAACAGATGACTACTCCAAAGGACTCCAAGGTTGATGACACCAACACCAACCAAGCTGATAGCATGAAAGAGCTCATAGCAACCCAACACCAGTTGAACCAACTAACAGCTCAGTTCCTAGTCAACAACAGTGATAAGGATCCAGCACTGCAAAGATTTTTGGAAGAGCAGTCTCAATTGATGCTTAAGGTGACTAATCAAATGATTAGCATAGAAGAAAGCTATCCACAGAGAGTATATGATAACAGGGATGAAAAGAATATTGTTCTAGATGGAGCCCCAGCTTGCATTATTTATGGAGACAAGGATCATACCTCCAAGGAGCATGAAGGACAATGCCCCAATTGTGAAGAAGATCATCCTGTTGGACAATGCCCTACCTCTCAAGCTACTTGCTACCTATGTGAAGGAAGTGATCATACTCCAGGTCTATGTCCCATCTATGCCATGGTGGAACAAAGGCTACAAGAAGGATCCAAGTCTACCAAAGGAAAAGGACCACTCATACCTCCAAACAAGACAACCCAATTCAAAGGATCAAGGAAAATCAAGAAGCCCAAGCAGGACATGAGCCTTGTGCAATGTTGTAAATGTAAGGAAATGGGACACTACTCCAGTGGATGCCCAGAAAACAAGAAGAATAAAGAGATTGACCAAGTGTGGTGCAACAACTGCAAGGAACCAGGCCACTATGTAGCAACTTGCCCACAAGAGCAACGCAAAGAACTCAAGGACATTAATTGTTTCAACTGCAAGAATCCAGGACACTATGCAAGCAACTGTCCAGAAAGGATGAAAAACAAGTTGAACAAGCCTATGGAGAAACTCAACCTTGGCCCATGAGTCAAGTGTAGAAATAAAGCAAAAGTTTGCTTAGAGAAGTTTTCTAGGACCCAAGAAGGCCAATATGTAATCTTTGTTTGATTTTTTTTTAAGGGTGGTAGTACCCTAGTTGTTTGAACTTGCTTGTAACCCCAGCCTTCCCAAATCTCGGGACGAGATTTATTTTAAGGGTGGTAGCCTGTCACATCCCAAGATTTTCCAAATCTTGTAAAGTGAAAATAAATTTATAAAATAAAACTTTGTTTGATTTTTAGAGCCAGAAGAAACTTTTTGAATCCAAATTGGAACCTAAACACATTTGAATTAAATAAATCCTAAAGGGAATTAAAAAGATAAACATTTTAAATAAAGGAAAACAAAATACTTTAACAATACTATTGTGATCATTAAAATAAAAGGATTTGGTTTTCAATTGAAATAAAAGTTTTATAGATAAAGATTATGTTATAAGCCAAATTAAACCTTGGACAAGCTTTGGAATTAAAACATTTTTTCTAAATAAAATTTACAAAGGTTTATTTAAAATAAATTAATAAGGAATTGTTATCCAAGTTTTATTAATAAAGGTCTATCATTTATAAACCATCAAAAACTGGTTTGTCTAATTTAATAAAGTTTCCAAGTATTGAATATTTCCAAATAAAACCTATTGATTTGGTTTTGAAAATATTTAGGTTTTAAATAAAGATTTTATAGAATCAAACTCTATTTGATTTAATAACTAAAGCCCATTGTATTTAATTATTAATGGACCATAAAATAAGAGGTTATATTGTTTTTAAAAACAAATCCTCCAAATAATCTTTAATTCAAATTAAACCTACTGATTTAGATTTGAAAGTGTTTTTCAAATAGGAATTGATATTAAATAAAGCAAATCTTGTTAAATAAATAAAGTTCCATTTTATTTAATTAAAAATTTTGATTAATAAAGTTTTTATTATTTTGGGCTTTTGACCATATTAATAAATAGAACTAATTTCAATATTACAAATTTGAGTGTTGTTTGAAATTGTTTTGGATTATGTATATTTGATTGGAAACTCAAAACAGAAAATAAAATAGAAAAGGAAAAACACAGAATAAAAAAAATAAGAAAGGAATCAACCCAACCCAACAGCCCAGCAGCAGCCCACCTAGCCCATCTACTCTCTCCCGAACCGTTTTACTACACCGCAAAAGAAACCCGCTGAACCACTGACATGTGGACCTTTCCCCTCTTCCCTTTTTCCACTGACAAGTAGACCCACTTGTCACTGTACTTCTCTCACACCCGCGCGACCCCTTCTTCCTCCCTCGTCGCCGTTTCCTGCAGTGATTCCGCGGACTTAATTCGTCATAACACCGCCACCATTACTCGCCTTGACTGTGCTCGATAAAACGCCAGCTCCTTTCCTTCCGTTCCCCTCAGATGCCGACCTCTCTTCGCCACCGGGCCGCTCCAATTCTTCCTCAAACTCCGCTGTCTCCGACGAGCTCCTATCTCCGATTGCGGCCAACACACACCACCCCGATCCTCCCTGGGCACACTTACAGCTTCCCAACTCCCGGACAAACCTCCCTGTGCTCTTCGTTCGACCGCGAGCGCCCCAGAACACCGTCCTCGACAAACTCCGAGCACCGCCGCGTCTGCCTCCGACTCCGGCACGTTCCCCAGGTGAAATCTGACCGCCCCTCTGCTCCTCGATCACGCGAGCATCTTATCCTTAGTCTTACGCACCTGACCATGCTCCTGTCTTGCCCCCGCATGATCTACAGCGTCGCCTTCGACCGCGGACAGAGCCATCCGACGCCAGCCCTAACTCCGGCGAGCAATCTAGGACAGCCCCGTGCGCCCCTTCGACCGAAGCAAGCAGGTTGAGCATCCCCGTGCCTCGACGGTCACTGTGAGCCACTCCTCCCTCTCCCTCGCTTCCTGTGTTAGCCGGAACTCCACCGCCAGAGCGCCGCCGCCGTCTGCCACCGCGCAGCGCCGCCCATCTGTGACCAGGCAGTAATAGCCGTTAGATCTGGATCGAACGAATTGGATAGATTGCTTAAACACCGAAGGGGTATGTCCTCTGGACCACTCGATCTAACTAGATCCAACGCCCCACAACCGCGATCCAACCGAACCGGTATGGACCAATAGGAACACGACGCGTGGCACTAAATCTGTTTAAAAGGAATTTGAAAACAGATTTATTTGCAAACTTCAAACCTTTGTAACTTTCAAACCACACGTCCAAAAATTACAAATTTTATATCAATGAAATCAGGAGAACAAGCCCTAGCTAACCATGGCCTTAGTTTTGAAAATAGTATCTGTTAGCTTGATTGAATTTGCAGAAACATTTTTATACTTGTTTAGGGTATAAAAATTGTTTAAAATAGAATTTATGACAAAACCTTTGCAAAATGATTTGTAATTACCTTACTGACCCTAAGAACCAAACCAAAGTGTTAAAAATGATTTTTGTGAAATTTAAGTTGAATTATTTAACTTAGCCATTTTTCTAACCAAATAAACTCATTGTTTTTATTATGAAAATATTTTTGTAAAGAAAACTTTGGGAAAATGTTATGGACCAAACTTACTGACCCAAAACACCAAGACTTGCCAAAGGCAACTCACTTGGTGAAAAACATAAAGTTTCACTTTGAAAAGAGTAATTTCACACCACATAAAATGTTGAATGGATTTTAAAATAGATTTTGGGAAAAACCCTCTAACCATTGACTTTGCCACTTTGGTAAATGACCAATTTGGACCTTACAAAGTTTATAAACCTAGTAGAGACCAATCTTGCAATAGAACCATCCTTTGCATACTTATGCATGACTTAGATTCCATTTGCTTTGTGAGTGTGAAATTGTTGTTTGACTTTGGTGTGGAATGTTAGTTGATTTTGTGTTTGCTTGATTGACTTGTAGTGAATTTAGCAAAGTGTGAAACTAGCAAGATCAAGGAAGTGAACCCCATTCCCTACCAAAAAGGCAAGTGACACTATCATACAAAAGTCCTACTATTTTCATTGTATACTTAGTGGATTTTGAAAATATGCATGAAAAGATAATTTTGTACCTATGCTATGCTAAAATCCTAATAGGATCCCCTATACACTCCTTAGTGAAAATATTGAAGTTGTACATGCTTAGCCATGCTATATGCTATAATTTGAAAAAGAGATACATGTTGAGATTTTACAAAGGTTGAGAAAAGGACTTGTGTTTTTACATAATAAAACAAGGACTCAATAAACCACCTAGGTGGGGCTACTATAAGTTTTGGAGAAGGTGACAACAAAAGGAAACCATGTCTATGGCAATCACTTTGTGTTGTGCTCCAAAAGAAAACCACCTAGGAAACTTAGAGATCAAACATGCTTCTCCAATTGTGGCTTCCATGTACAACCACATGCTATTATGGCTCTGGCTTAGTCAATTACATTAGGAAGACCCATGCATTGTCTTTAGTTACTGGACATGGGGATCTGGAATGCTTCATGGGGGCTGAAGACAAAGCTAGCAATGATGTATGGGAGGACCTTTTGGAAAGACTTCGTCACATTCTCAGTCTGCCAGTACTCCATCTTGGTGAGCACTAATCCAGTAGGCCACTGGTGGCAACAAGATGGGATTGTGTCATGTGGGTAAAGTGTACTCCTTCTGCAGAAGTTAATAAAATCTAAGTACTTAGCCGTGTCCCCGGTTATGGACAATACTGAGCAACTAAAGTTTGAACTATGGGAGATCTCGACATTCCAACTTCTAATATAAAAACTTGATGCCCTTGTGTGTCTACCAAGGAATTCAAAGAGATTGTGTAAAGCTTGTTGCACTTGGGGTTACCAAGGTGCTCAAGAGCATGATGTACTTGGGGTTACCAAGGAACTCATGGATTTTGATAAAACTTGTTGCACTTGGGGTTACCAAGGTGCTCAAGAGATTTTGACAAGGATTTGAACACTTGAGTTTCTACCAAGGAGTTCAAGGAATTTGGAAAAGAAATTTGACAAAAGACTTTAAAACCCTTTTGAAAAGATAGGATAAAATATTGCCTTATGCAAATGAGCCTTAAAATCTACTTAGCCAAATATGCATGTAATGATAGGATCCACTCTTATATATAAAAGTGAAGCTTGCCAATACAATTCAAAATGTATTGACCCTTGTGGCTGTAACTTGTAATGTTGCAGGTTGATTGATTTAAAAATGAAGATTGTTTGATTGACTAGGACTACAAAATCTACAACCAACATCTGCCTGTGGCACTTTGAAGATGTTGGACCCATACTTATAGTTATTCCGCTGCAAATGTAATGTAATAGCCAAATGAGCTATGTTTGATGTAATAAACTTATGTTATTCCTGGTTATAAATTTATGTTATGACCTTTGTATCTTGATATTACATCTTAACTGTGGATGCTAGCTATTGATCCAGGGACTAGCATTGTAAACACAGGAGGAACCTACCTTATCCAAGGTTGGGACCCCTACAAAACAAAGTAAAGATAAAGGAAGTGAAGGAGTCCCCTTGTGAAGACATCCTTAGACTCCCCGACAATGGCGCCAGAAAAGCTTGGTGCTTGACGGGGAGGAAGAAGTTTGATGTCCCTTTATTACCCAGCAACGGCGCCTGAAAAGCTTGATGCAGCGCTGAGTTGATGTAGGAGCACTTCGTTGGGAACCCCAAGAGCAAGGTGTGAAGCAGCACAACATCAAGTTTTCCCTCAGTAAGAAACCGAGGTTGTCGAACCAATAGGAGGAAGGAAACGTCACACAGGTGTTGCAAGCAACACGAAGACCTGCACAACACAAACTCAAGACTTTGCCCCAACGAATCAGTGAGGTTATCAAGATCACCGGTTTGCTGTAACAAAGGATTAAACGTATGGTGTGGAAGGTAATGGTGGTTTGCAGCAAGTAAACAAGTAACAATGGAAGATGTATCAATGATAAAGAATGGACCGGGGTCCATAGTTCACTATAGGTGCTCTCCTTAGATAAACAACATGGCATGAAGGGTAAACAAATTACAGCGGGGCAATTGACAGGAACTGAGCAAGGCATAAAAATGCAATTACTAGTCAGAAAGATCCTATGAGATTCGATTGGGCAATACAACAAGATACATAGACCGCCATCCAACTGCATCTATGACTAGAAGTCCACCTTCAGGTTATCATCCGACCTCCCTCCAGTATTAAGTTTCAAGAAACATACAACTGCTTTAGGCATAGTGTGTAAGGTAAACATTCCACATGTTCCATGAACAAGAGACCGTTGTTTTCTCCCTAGTAGCAACAACACATCTATAACCGAAGAGATTATTGTCACTTCCCTTGGAAACTAGAGGCATGAACCCACTATCGAGCATAAATACCCCCTCTTGGAGTCACTAGCAACTAGTCGGCCAAGATAGCTACTAACAACGGAGAGCATGCAAGATCACAAACAACACAGACATGATAGAATCATAAAGACAAAAACATTAATCAAACCAACATAATAATCTCAATATCCATCGGATCCCCGCAAACACAACATGCATGATTACAAATAGATTTGATCTTGATCATGAACGAAGCTCACAAGATCTATACATGAAAGCACAAAGGAGGAGATACAACCATCTAGCTACTACATGGACCCATAGCCAAGGTGGAACTACTCACGCATCATACCAGAGAGAAGGCCTCGAGGATGATCTCTCCTCTGGCAGGGTGCCCCAGGAATAACTTTAGATCCCCCCGATCTAGGGATGACGGTGGTGGTGGCTACAGAAGGTTTCGTGGAGATTTGATCGGGTACTTAGGGTTTCTGCATTGGGGGCTTCTTATAGGCGAAGGGGGAGGCCGAGGCGGCGGCCACGGGCCCTACACCCTGCCTAGGCGCGGGGCAGGGCCCACCCGTGCCTTGGGGGGGAGGGGTCTGGGTGACCTAGCCCGCCTCTCCGACTCCCCTCTGGACTTCTTGTTCCCCACGGAAAGTTATTGACTTTGACCTTTGTCCCGTCCAATTCCGAGAATATTTCTTTACTAACTTTTCTAGAACTAAAAACAACAGAAAACGGGCAACTGGCACCGTGGCAACTTGTTAATATGTTAGTACCAGAAAACATGTAAAAAGCACCTAAAAGTGTAGAAAAATAAAAGAAAAGTAGATACTAAACAAGCATGGAGCATCAAAAATTATAGATACATTTCCGACGTATCAGTGCTCTTCACACCTTGCTCTTGGGGTTTCTCGACGTAGCGCTCTCAGGCGGTATCAACAAGTTTTCTGGCGCCATTGCCGGGGTGGCTAAGGACATCTTCACAATGGGGAGTCCTTCTCAACCTTTCTCTTTACTTTGTTTTTAGTTTGCTTAGTTTCTTTTGCTTGGTTTTGTCTCCCTCTTTTTATCAAAAACTCCAAAAAAATTAGTTTAGTTTGGTTTGCTTTCTCTTATCAAAAACACAAAAAAATTAGTTCTTGCTCTAGTTGCCACCTTGCTCTAGCTCACCATGTTGTTCCCCAAGTTCACCCTAAAGGACCTTTTGATAGGTAGTGGATCTATAATTGTGAAAGAAAATATTGAAGAATTTTTCAATCATGTTAGCAAGCATGAGGATATTGAGGATAGATCTATAGCAGAACTTGCTCCTAATTATGAAATTACTGCAGCTTATTTAGTTCATATGTTGGAGTCTAGGTTTGTTTGCCTTAACCCCATGATGCAAATCTTGTTCCTAAAACTAAAAGAAGAAAAGAATGCTGAACGGAGAGAATTTATTCTTGAAACTTTACTCAAAGAGTTCCATGATGTTGCTAAGGAAGCCAAAAAGGTCTTTGAGCATTTTGATATGCTAAGCTCATGTGTAGATGTTGTGGGTACTTCAGATAAAACCAAGCCTAGAGAGGAATTTAAGATACCCATACCCTTTAAGCTTGTTGGGATGCATGAAGCCTTTGAAAATAATTTTGATTGGATTGTTCCTGAAAATCCTTTTGATGAAAGTAGTAAACAAAAAAAGAGATGAGAAGGGATCCTCCAGAACTCATTCGGATGAGATACCTTTCATAGTTGAAGACTTAGCAAGTATTGATTTTAATTCCTCATTTGAAAATACTTGATTTCTTGCTTTTTGTGCCTAACTTAAAGGCATTAAAGAAAAGTACTTGTTGGGAGATAACCCAAGAGTTTCCTTGAGTATTGGAAGTTATTACTTCAGTAATGACCTCTCCTTATCCTTTTTGTTTGCTTTTTGTGCCAAGAATAACCTCTAATGAGAGGAGTCTCTGTAAGTCGGATTGACCTGAATATGTACGAATAATCCCCCGGTATGTTAGCTAACTTTCGTTAGTTCAACACTTTTTGATTTGAGCAACAGAAGATTTTCAAAAAAATCGGTTTCTACCTACTGGTCTGTTTTGACAGATTTCTGCCATTATTTGCATTTGCTTCTTATTGATTCCTTTTTGGGTTCTTTTTGGAGAACTTGATCTTTTTGAAGGAGTTGCTACATTAGCTTGTGTTTTTAGTGAAAAGTTTTTCTGTTCTAAAGCTAAACCCGAAGGTCTATTATCTTTTGAATACACTAATGTTGCTAATGAAGATTGTGTGAAGTTTTGTATGAAGGAAACAATTCAGGTGTAGAGAGAGAATGATGTAATGAGATGAAGAATGGACAAAAGCTCAAGCTTGGGGATGCCACCCCGGTGTCACCCCAAGAAATATCCAAGAGGTACAAGCTTAGTTTTCGTTTGGTTTGCTTAGTTTGCTTGAATAAATTAGTTTGGACCCCCGTTCTCGCTGTGTTGTTTCAAATAAGTGGATTGGTGTTGGAAAGGAGTAGAAGGTTCTTGCTTGAAAGTGCAAGAGGAGCTTGCATTGACTATGACTTAGACTTTAGCATGACATGCTAGGTGTTGTTTTGACCTTATGCTTAGTGATTATTGTTGTAGCATGACTTGTTCCAAACAATTGGATTGCTTAGTATGCCTTGAAAGAATCATGCTTTGTTTTAGCATACAAAAGTATAGTATTGTGGTATTCTCCTTTGATGCTTTGTTTGGGTTGACTTGGCACATGCTCAAACCATGTTATGACTATCAACAATTCACCATAGCCTCTATGATCATTTAGTCCTTGACTTGTAGTACCACTCTATGCTTTTATTAGTAATGTTTTGTCGCTCTGCATGATTATGGCCCTTATTGCTCTCTTAGTTGGTCCTAGTATTTTGCTAGCCTCCACTTGTATGGGTAAGATCTACTCATGCTTCCAACTCCCAACAAACCAAGTTATTCCAAAGTGTCCACTATAAATTCCTATGCATGGTGTGTTACACCATTCCAAGTATATTCTTGTTTTCATCTATCTTCCAGTTAAAAAGTATTTTGTTATGTGAAAACTTAGTGATTAAATCCCTCACAAACTTGATGGCACACTTTATATTCCTTGCCCATAATAAACTTAAACCATTGTGTCATCTATGTTGTATATGCTTGCACTTATACGTTGGAATTAGCAGAACCATGCTGTCATGGGGAACGTTTTCAACATTGCACTTGTACTTTGTGCACAGTTGATATCATGCTCTTTTGTCTATGGATGTCGCCGGTGTGAAATAAAAAAGGGAGCTTGTAAGTCCATGGAGTTATGTATTTTGTGTTAGAGAAACGCCTGGGCCGCTAGCCTAAGCCATGCCTAATCATGGTGGAAACTTGCAACATCACCATAATGAGCAATCTGTGAAGCAACCTCAATAAAAATCTATACAAATAGTAAATAAAAAGATCGCTGAGATGCTCATTGTCTGCTTGCCTTGTCATTTTGGTTATGGGATATCTCCTGTACCATGTGCAAGGGGTACCCCATTGGCGGTTCTCTATGATACACATGTACTTACTATGCCAAGAACTTATAGGTGACCAAAGTTGAGTAGCATGTGGTGCGACCCTCGTATTCAAGGGACATGTGATTGCCAACTTATACTTTGTCAGGCATATACTCCATAGTTTGTTCACTTTAAACCTTAATCACTTCAAGATGCTTATTCTAGGGGCAATGAGAGCTAAAAGCTAACAAGTACCATAATTTTTGGAAGCTCTTTTTGAAACTTGAAATCCCTGCTTCCCTTTATGAAGGGCCCTTTCTTCCACCATTATTGAGTCTCCACCTTCTTCCTTTAGGCACCAGTAAGAGAGCATAGTTGCCATTCCTAGTTCTATGTGCAGTGTCCCAAAACTTATTGATTGATGCATATTGTTGATATTGCTTATTCTTGTGCTATTTATATCTAGTCACTCTTATGAACTTTGAAGGTGTCCTATGCATCTATTTGCTAATCTATGAGGGACAAGCTGATTTCCACTATGCTATGTTTTCTGTATGTGAAACAAACAAATGTTTTTCAGTGCATGTTATTCATGATATTTGTTTGTAGCCTTTCATGTTGCATGCATAGTTAATTTGTCTGATTGTTAGAACTCCATCTTTCATGCACATGTTTAGAGTTCTTTGTTCCCAGCTTTCAATGCTTGCAAATGGTTTGATCTTGGTATTGATGGTGCATGTCACCTCAAAAATTATTCTTTTATCACTTACCTACTCGAGGACGAGCAGGAGTTAAGCTTGGGGATGCTTGATACGTCGGAAACGTATCTATAATTTTTTATGCTCCATGCTTGTTTACTATCTACTTTGCTTTGCTTTCTCCACACTTTGAGGTGTTTTTATATGTTTTCTGGTACTAAGCTATTAACAAGTTGCCACAGTGCGTTGCCTGTTTTCTTCTGTTTTTGGTTCCAGAAAGGCAGAAAATCAATATTCTCGGAATTGGACGGAACAAAAGCCAAAGTCAATATTTTACCGTGGGGAACACGAAGCCGGAGTACGAGACAGAGGACACACACCAGGGGGCCACACCCCCTGGCCATGCGTGTGGGCCCACCCCATGCCTAGTGGGGGGGTGCAGCCGCCCTGGTGGCCCCCTGCCTCGCCTCTTTGCCTATAAGAAGCCCCCGATGCAGAAACCCTAGGGACCCGATCAAAATTCCACAAAACCGTCTGTAGCCGCTGCCACCATCGTCTCTAGATCGGGGGGGGGTGGGTCTGAAGCTCTTCCCGGCACCCTGCCGGAGGGGAGATCATCCCGGAGGCCTTCTTCTTCATCATGCCAGCCTCCGGTATGAAGCGTGAGTAGTTCCACCTTAGACTACGGGTCCATGTAGTTGCTAGATGGTTGTATCTCCTCCTTGTACTTTCATGTCTAGATCTTGTGAGCTCTGTTCATGATCAAGATCTAATCTATTTGTAATCATGCATGTTGTGTATGCGGGGATCCGATGGATATTGAGATTACTATGTCAGATTGATTAATGGTTTTGTCTTATTGATTCTATCATGTCTATGTTGTTTGTGATCTTGCATGCTCTCCGTTGTTAGTAGCTATCTTGGCCAAGTAGTTGCTAGTGACTCCAAGAAGGGGTATTTATGCTCGATAGTGGGTTCATGCCTCTACTTAATCAAGGGAAGTGACAGAAATCTCTACGGTTGTAGATGTGCTGTTGCCACTAGGGAGAAAATAACGGTCTCTTGTTCATGGAACAAGTGGATTGTTTACCTTACACACTTTGCTTAAAGCAGTTGTCTGTTGCTTGCTTTTTAATACTGGAGGGGTTTCGGATGATAACCCAAAGGTGGACTTCTAGTCATAGATGCAGTTGGATCTTGTTGTATTGCCCAATCGAATCTCATAAGATCTTTTTGTCTAGTATTGCATTGTTATGCCTTACTCAGTCCTGTCAATTGCCCTACTGTAATTTGTTTACCCAGCATGCCATGTTTGTTTATCTAAGGAGAACACCTCTAGTGAACTATGGACCCAGGTCCAATCTTTATCATTGATACATCTTCCACTGATACTGTTTACTTGCTACAAACCATCATCACCTTCCACACCATACAGTTAATCCTTTGTTACAGCAACCGGTGAGATTGACAACCTCACTGTTCGTTGGGACAAAGTCTTGAGTTTGTGTTGTGCAGGTTTGTAACATCCCTAAAATCATGTTTTCAAACTTTGCATATCATCCATGCATTCATGATCATTTTAGATCATTTTCAAAGTCATTACAAAAACATAAGCATTTGAATGCTTATTATTTTATGTGAGCTTAGCATTGGCCCAATGCTACTCTTTATATGAGATTGATTATTTAAAACAAATATACTTGATACTATGGTTGAATGATGTATTCCAAAACTTGGATAAAATTTCAAAAACAAAATATGATTTTAAAACTATTTTTAGATCTTTATTAAAACATTGGCAAAGGCACTGTTTTCTTTGAAAACTCCAAAGGACCAAGCAGGTTTGGTGAAACAACATGGTTTTATACTTAAATATGTGCAGGTTTCACTTTATAAAAAATCCAGAAAGAATTTGAAATCAAACACATTTGAATTCATTTGAAAATGTTTCCTGAAAATCGAAATAGAAAAAGAAAAAGAATAAGGAAAGCAGAAAAGGCCGACGCTACAAATTTGGCCCAGCAACGAACCCAGCCCACTAAGCCCACCCGGGGCATTTCCCTCTGCTTTTTCCCTCACCCGCGCAGAACCTACCCTGCAGCCGCTGATCGATGGGCACTCTCCACGTGCATCTTCTTCCCCAGAATCACACGCGCAGTCACCGCTCCGCCGTTACCTCGCCGCAGTGACGCGCGAATTAAACCCCGCTTAATTCCCATTGATTCAGCGAGTAATCCTTGCCCCGCTCCTGGCTACTTAATCCCCTCCCCACCACGGCCATTTCCCCCACACAGCACCCTCTCCTCGCCACCAGGCTGCCCAGATTTCATCGAACTCTGCCGCGGTACCGACGAACTCCGGCAGCGAATTCCGGTGAGCTCTCTGCGCCCCTTGACTTCTAGCTTTTCCAGTACAGCCACTGCATCCTTGCGCATCGTTTGACACCGCTGCTGTGTGCTAGGACAACCCCGAGCATCGGCAACGTCGACGACTGAGCGAACCCGACGAAGCACTCAACTCCGGCAAGCTAATCTGGTTAGTCCTGAGCGCGCCTTGCCCTATCTTTGATACTCGCATGAGCAGTGTCGTTCCCCGCATCTAACGCACTGCTTGTTTCTCTCTGGCATGATCTACAATGTCGGCAATGTTGACGAACAGCCGTGCCCGACGACAGGCTCCACTCCGACGAGGAATCCCCATCGTGTCAGTGCGCCCCTTGACAAGCCACTGCCACGTTGAGATCCAGCACGCCTCTGCGAGTCTGGTGAGCCTATCCAATCTCTTCCTCGCTTCCAGTAGCTGCCGCTCACCGTAGACCAAGCGCGCCACCGCTCACCATCGCCGCGCGCCGCCAGTCGTTGGTCGTTTGATCGACGGCCGTAGGATCTAGATCCAGTGGCTACGATAGAACATAACTCGAAGGGGTACGTTTTAGATCTGGTCGTACGTTTTCACTTAGATCGTGCGTCCCACGTTGATCGATCCGGCCGAACCGGTACGGGCCAATCAGAGCACGCCGCGTGTACTGAGTTTAGTTTTAAAAACAGAAATTAGATCTATTAGTTGTTCAAACTTGCAAAATTCATAACTTTTGATCCACACGTTCAAATTTTGCAAATTTTATATCATTGGAATCAGGAGAAAGAATGATATCTATTTATGCAATGTGTTTAATGTTTTGCTTCTGTAAAATTGGTTATTTTTGCAGAGACATTTATAGGCTTATTTTGAGTATAGAAATTATTTGAAAAATGATTTAAAGATCAAATAAAGTTTATTTAGTGTGTCTTGGTCTTGTGTATGATTCAGTACTGTATACTTGTCTTTTTTGGTGTAGAAAATCATCACATAAGCAATTGCATGCATTCATATATTTTTAATTGTATATTTTTTATATGTGATTTTGGTGCCAATATTTTATGTGTAGATTTTGGTGCTAATAGTGATTGTGGTTGCGAAGATTGTTGCTACTCCCCAAACTACCAAGGCAAGTGGTGCTTCATGTTTTTATCCCAATATTTTACCTATGCATTAGAAATATTTTGTATAGGACTTGCATGATTATTTTGCTAAGTATCTATATGCTATGCTTGGGAAATCCTAGTAGTTGTAGAAATGTTAGAATTTCCTTTAAGTTAAGATACTTGTTGTTTCCATGCTTAGCCTAGCTAGTAGAAAATAGGGGTGGATTATATATTCATGCTATGAGAAATATTTCTAAGTCTTGACTTGTGTTTTGCTTAGTAAAACAACTAAGTGAATGAAACACCTGGGTGGAATGGAAAGAATGGTTTGTGTTGAGTGGTTACACAAGGCCCATTTCTATGGTTTACCGTGTGTATCTCACTTGTGTATTGCCACCCAGGAACAAAGGGATTTGAGATGCCAAATGTTAGGAAGCTTCTAGTGCAGCCACATGGCATTATGGGCTCTGCCTGGACCATATAGGTTGCAATAACTTAGCCAAATGGACAGTTGGTGGTAGGGGAATGATAGGTTTGTTGAGCGTCCATTTTGGTCTAAGGGAAGGCTTCTGAAAGGTCCCGTCTTGGTGAAAATCAAGTCTTGTGGGGAAAGTGCACAACCTCTGCCGATGGAAGAATCTAAGTACTTAGCCATGTCCCTGGTATTGGACAATTTGAGCATCAAGACATGGAAGATATCAAGAATCTCCTCATCCCAATTTTCTAAGTTAAAACTTGTGGTTGAACAAGGGTGAAGGTTCACCAATTTCTATTGGTGGTTCCTTGGGAAAAGTTTTTTCAAAGAAAAACTTAGTGTTTTCAAATGATAGGAAAAACCTATTTTGAGCAAAGCAAGCCTAAGATACACTTAGCCAAATTCATGTAGTAACTAGATGATAATATTCTACTAAGGTATCACTTGACAATACTATTCCAATGTATTGACCAACTGTGGCTGTAACTTGTGATGTTGCAGGTTACTCTGATGATGATTAGGGGTTATGAGTCTACACTCAACATGCTTGCCTGTGGCACATGAAGATGAAGACTTCTATTTTATATTGTTAAGTTAAACTCTTGTACTAGCCTATGGCTATGGAGTTGTAAAAGACTATGTTATCTCTGGAATGGCGATGTAATAATGACCTTTGTTTCTATGTACTTCATCTTAAACTGTGGATGCTAGCATTAATCCAGGGACTAGCATTGCAATCACAGGGATCCTTACCTTTATAAGGGTGGGATCTTACAAGGTTTCAACGTTGCTTGCAACACCTTTGAGACATTTCCTTCCTCCTGCTGGTTCAATAACCTTGGTTTCTTACTGAGGGAAGACTTGATGTGTAACATCCGAAAAATCATGATTTGTTAAAGTTTGCATTTCATTCATGCATTCATAGCATTTGGTCTGCACAAAAATTTCCAAACAAAATTTCAAATAAGAAACCATGATATGCCTATTATTTTATGCAAATAAGGCAATGGTTTTATTTTTATTTTCAAAGTATGAGAGTGCTTTGGATTGATTAGTAATGTTTTAAAATGTATGCAAGGCTTGCACAAAAAATTTCAAAACAAAATTCAAAATAAAACCATTTATATGCCTAATATATATATATCAATAAGGAGATGGTTTATTTTATTTTTTCAAAGTGTCAAAGTGAATTTGACTATACAGTAGTGTTTTATACACAATTAGGTGCAAAGGTTTCACTGCAAAAATCCAAAAGTGATTTGAATTCAAAACCATTTGAATTTGATTTGATTTGGTTTCCTAAAAATCAAAATAGAAAAATAAAAAGAGAGAAGAAAAGGAAAAGGGCCGGCGCCACCGTTTCAGCCCAGCAGCAGTTGCAGCCCACGAAGCCCACCCGGGTCACTTCCCTCTCCTCCCTCTCTCACGCGCGCAGCCCCACCCGCAGACACTGACGCACGGAACCTGCAGCCACGTCACCTTCTTCCCCAATCAGCGCTGCAGCGACGCTGTCGCTGCCCGTTTCTGGCCGAGTGATTCGCGTTAAATCCCGCAGTAATCCCGCGCCCAGACCCCTCTACTTAACCCCTACCCTCAATGCTCCTTTCCCCTCACTCGCCACCCTCTGAGCGCCGCTAGGCTGTCCACTTTTGAGCTTGCGTCGCCGCTGTCCCGAACCACTCCGGCGAAGGATTACGGCAAACCCTAGCCCCCCTTTCTCTCTGGTTGATGCACGTGTGCTCGCCATGAGCATGCGCGTCTAACGCCACCTCTGGCTCGTATTTCCGTGCCTTGTAGCGCCGTCAACGACCACTCCCGAGTGAGCCAGACGCTAACGCCAACTCTGATGAGGAATCAACGCCGTTCCCGTGCGCCCCCGCCCCATCCACGAACACGTCGAGCATCACCGCGTCTCTGCGATCTTAGTAAGCACCCGCACTCCCTCCCGTACCCTCTGGCCTCGCCGGAACCTCGCCGTTCGACACGCAGCCTCCGTGGTGGCCATTTGTGCCGCCCGCGTGTGGTTAGAGCAATGAGATCCGCTGGATCTAGATCCAAAGGTCACGATTAGAACATTTAGCGAAGAGGTACGCGAGGATCTGAGCCGTAGATTTTAGATCTGGCGGTGTAAGTTAGATCGTGTGCGAAGGGGTAAGTGAATATCTGGTGCGTTGGATCTGATTAGATCCAACGGCGCGGAAACGCGATCCACCCCGAAGCGGTACCGTCCAATCAGGAGCTGCCGCGTGGCTTGTTTTTCTATTTAAAAACCAGATTTGGTTTCAAACTTGTAAAATTCATAACTTTTGATCTGTTTATCCAAAAAATGCAAATAATATATCAATGGATTCACAAAAATAAATCCTACACTACTGTGGGCTTATTTTTGTGTTTTGAATCCGTAAAAATAGGATTTTAAGCAGAGACAAATATAGGCCTATTTTGACTATATAAATTATTTTGGAAATGTTTATAAGGCCAAATTAAGTTTATTTAGACTGTATTTAAATGGTTTTGTGTTCAGTAATGTTTCACTTGTCTTGTTTAGTTAGGAAAAAATCATCACATGGCATTTGCATACATTCATATATTTTTTGTTTGAATATTGGAATGTGAATTTGGTGCTATTATTTTTTGTGTAGATTTTGGTGCTAGTGGTGATTGTGATTGTGAGGATTGTTTCTACTCCCCCAACTACCAAGCCAAGTAGTGCTTCATGTATTTGTCCCATTATTTTGACTATGCACTAGTATTATTTTGTATAGGGCTTGCATGAAATTTTGCTAAGTATCTATATGCCATGCTATGGGAAATCCTAGTAGTTGTAGTCTTGGTAGAATTTTCTCTAAGTTAAGATACTTTTTATATTATCATGCTTAGCCTAGCTAGTAGAAAACAAGGGTGGATTAAATACATGCTATGGAAAATTTGTTAAGTCTTTGACTTGTGTTTTTACTTAATAAAACAACTAAGTGAATGAATCACCTGGGTGAAATGGAAAGAATGGTTTATGTTGAGTGGTTACTCAGGGCCAATTTTTATGGCCTCTCTGGTGTATCTCACTTGTGGAAATCCACCCAGGAACAAAGGGATTTGAGATACTTAGTGTTTAGAAGCTTCTAGTGCAACCACATGGCATATGGGCTCTGCCTTGATCATATAGGTTGCAATAACTTAGCCAGATGGACAGATGGTGGTAGGGTGATAGGATGGAACGCGTCCATTTCGTCTAAGGGAAGGCTTCTGAAAGATCTTGTCTCGATGCATGTCGAGTCTTGTGGGGAAAGTGCACCACCTCTCGAGAAGGAAAAATCGAAGTACTTAGCCGTGTCCCCGACAACGGACAATTTGAGCATCAAGACATTGAAGCTATCAAGGATCTCCTCATCCCAATTTGTAAGTTAAAAACTTGTGGTTGAACAAGGGTAAAGGGTCACCAATGTCTATTGGTGGTTCCTTGGGAGTTTTTGTCAAACAAAAACTTAGTGTTTTCAACTGATAGACAAAACCTATTTTGAGCAAAGCAAGCCTAAGCTACACTTAGCCAAATTCATATAGAACCTAGAAACTATTATTCTACTAAGGTATCACTTGCCAATACTATTCCAATGTATTGACCCACTGTGGCTGTAACTTGTGATGTTGCAGGTTACTCTGATGAGGATTAGGGTTATGAGTCTACACTCAACATGTTTGCATGTGGCACATGAAGATGAAGACTTTACTTTATTTACTTAAGTTTGAACTCTTGTACTAGCCTATGGCTATGGAGTTGTAAAAGACTATGTTATCTATGGATTGACAATGTAATAAAGACCTTTGTATCTGTGTACTTCATCTTAAATTGTGGATGCTAGAATTGAATCAGGGACTAGCATTGCAATCATAGGGACCTTTACCTTTATAAAGGTGGGGTCTTACATGCTGCTATGCTCTTCACACCTTTCTCTTGGGGTTTCCCAACGTAGCGCTCTCAGACGCCATCAATCTCAGCCTTGCGTTGCTGTAGAGGGGCATGTGGCCACGGTTGCGAAGGCTCGTGAAGGTTTGGTCCCCGTCAGCGAGTTGACGGCTGCCCAGTCGTTGTGGCCGATCTGGAACAAGAGCTTAAGGCTACGAAGGCAGAGCCGAGCTCGGCAGAGGAGAGGGCTAAGGAGGCTATCGCTGCCGCGGCTGAGGAGCAGAAGGTGTCTGATGCTCTCATCGCGGAGCTTCAGACCGATTTTTCGGGTCTTCAAGATTTCATCACGGGGCGCTGCCATCACCTCATTGGTGAGTTCCGTCGACTTGTGTTTGTTTGTGTCAGCGAGTCCCCGAGCGTGTGAGTCGCCGCTGTTGTTGAGTCCCGGATGCGGTGGAGTCGAATTCTGCGTCCTTCTGACGCCAAATTGGTTGTTCTTCTGTAGGGACAATTCTTGATTGTAGGGTTCGCAGCATAGAAAACAGAAAAATTCCTATGATGGGAACAACTATGTACCAAGTTCTATCGACTAGATACAAGCAACGGGCGGATATACATCCATAGAGAACATACCCTTGAATACCAACAAAGCTTAACGAGGTTGAACTCATGGTTGATGTAGACGATCTCTTGCCGATGTCAAGATCGAGAGGAAGTCCTAGCGTCACAAATCAGCAACACATCCGTGATCGCAAACACGTCCAAGGCACCGAGCAACCTCCGCCTCCTCGCTCCAGCGATGCAGCGGAAGCACAACTCTTTCTTGCTGAATATCCACTAGGAACATGTATCACGCTAGTACGAGACCATGGGGATAAATACTAGAGGAGGAGAGAGATCATTCACGAGGAGGTGTGAGTGAGAGAGAGGAAGGGGGCTCCTTTTATAGGGAGAGGGGAGGGAACCCCAAGGGGCCATGCGCCCAGCCATGGAGCTGCCCCCTCCCCTCCTTTCATTCATGTGGGTGGACACTCCACTCACACAAAAGCCTTTCAATTTCCTCCACTCAAAAACCCACTCAAATTCCCATTAAATTTCCACCAAATTTAATGCAAACTCTCATTAAATAAAAATCCTTTTATTTATTCAGAATTTTGTCAATTATTTTAATGACAAACATTATCATATAACCCCTTGCTAGTATTTCATTTCACATGCAAAAACAATGTCTGCAATTTCACCCGAAAACCTGTTTCGGTATCTAGTGAAATAAATTCCTACGCTTGTTATTCTTTTCGGCATGAAACTTTTGGTCCAATTGGATGTCGGTGTCTCTTAAGTGTGCCAACCTACGGTTTGCGAATAATGCGGACATGATCGAGACCCTTCTCTAATCAATAATCAGAAGCGGGATCTGGAGACCCATACTTACTCCCACACATTCAAGGATGACTTTATTGTGATCGTTGGAACCTTTTACGCTAGTATCTTAATCCTTTTGTTTTGCGATATATTACATGTCAGAGATTCGATCATCGGTATCTCCATACCTAGTTTGATCTCGTTACCGACATGTACTCTTTTCTCGTTCTTGTGATATAACATTCTAGTGATCAAATCACTTGCTTGCAAGCTAATCAATGTGATATCACCGAGAGGGCCCAGAGCAT
Source organism: Avena sativa (assembly GCA_916181665.1). Taxonomy (NCBI): domain Eukaryota; kingdom Viridiplantae; phylum Streptophyta; class Magnoliopsida; order Poales; family Poaceae; genus Avena; species Avena sativa. The sequence goes on along the minus strand of OV702284.1, from coordinate 362,265,525 downwards.
ATCTATCCGTCATCGGGATGAAAAAATTCCACTCTCGATCCATGGGCCTCAACATAACACTTTAGTAGTTCTGAACCCATCTTTATAATCACCCTCTTACGGTGTGACGTTTGATGTTATCAAGAAACTCTTCCGGTGTTAGTGATTGACATGATCTCATGGTCTAAGTATTATGATCACTTCGTAAGTTGTTATAGCAATATAAACTCAATGACTTTGATTGTAATGCTATACTTCAGATGAATGTTCATCACACCATTACACTAGTGTTGTGACCTCGTTATTAACAACATCCAATGTCCATGATCAGGAAACCTTTGATCATCTTGTTAATCAACGAGCTAGTTTATAAGAGAGGCATAACTAGGAACTTCCTTTTTGTTTATTAAACACACATGTATTAACGTTTCCGTATTAATACAATTATAGCATGTAAAATAAACATTTATCATAAACAAGGAATACAATAATAACCACTTTATTATTGCCTCTCGGGCATATTCCCTTCACATAAGGCATGGCTCACATGTATCAAATGATACAAATCAAGTGATTCCAAAAGTCCATCCGAATGGAGTTTCTTCATGCGTTTAACGCCAATATGACCTAGACAGCAGTGCCACATATATGCGGATATATCATCATTAAGTTTAATCCTTTTAGCATCAACATTATGAATATGTGTAACACTATTATCGAGATCCAACCGAAATAAACCATTCATCATCGGTGCATGACCATAAAAGATTTCATTCATATAAATAGAACAACCATTGTTCTCAGATTTAAATGATAACCACTGTGCATCAAACATGATCTGGATACAATGTTCATGCTCAGTGCTGGCACTAGATAACAATTATTCAAGTTTATAACTAATCCCGATGGTAAGTGGAGAGGTAGAATTCCGACGGCGATCACATCAACGCTTGATCCATTGCCGACACGCATCTTTACCTCACCCTTGCTAGCGGTCACTTGTTCCGCAGCCCCTGATTCGAGTTACAAATATTAGCAACTAAACCGGTATCAAATACCCAGGTGCTACTGCGAGTACTAGTCAAGTACACATCAATAACATGTATATCATATATACCTTTATTTTCCTTGCCAGCCTTCTTTTCTGCCAAATACTTGGGGCAGTTGCTCTTCTAGTGGCCAGTCCCCTTGCAATAATAGCACTCGGTATCAAACTTAGGGCCAACTCGGGGTTTCCTTTCAGGCACGGCAACCGGCTTGCCGACCTTCTTTCCCTTTAGTTTACCCTTCTTGTCTTTCTTGAAACCAGTGGTCTTATTGATCATCAACACTTGATGTTCTTTCTTGATCTCCACTTCTGCAGTTTTAAGCATTGACGGAAGCTCGGGGAGAGACTTCTTCATGCCTTGCATATTATAGTTCATCACGAATCTCTTATAGCTAGGTGGCAGATATTGGAGAACACGATGGATGCCTAAGTCAATGGGAACTTTATTTCCAAGGACACAAGCTTATCGGCGTAACCCGACATCTTGAGTACATGCTCACTTACGGAGCTGTTCTCTTCCATCATGCATCTATAGAACTTTTCTGAAGCATTGTAACTCTCTACAGCAGGATGGGTGTCGAAAATCATTTTCAACTCACCCATTGTATCAAATGCATTGCCGTTTTCGAAACTCTTTTGAAGTTATGGCTCTAGCCCATACAATATGCTGCAATGAACTAAGTTGTGGTCCTCCTGACGAGTCTGATAGACATTATTTTCCTCGTCAGGGGCATCATCAAATGGTGGGGGCCTAGCGGCGCTTCTATCACATATTGCTTTTGTGCAGCAGTGAGGAGAATCCTCAAATTCATGGCCCAGTCGATAAAGTTGCTACCGTTCATTGCAAGTTTCTCTTTCTCCATGAACACATTGAAATTAAAAGCAGGTGGTGCCATCTACAACATAATTTGTAAAGTTTAGACTAAGTTTATGATAGATTGAGTTCAACAAATCCAAATTAAGAATGAACTCCCACTCAAAAATGACATCCCTCATGTATTTTTGGTGATTACATGAACCAAATCCACTACACCAAGTCCGATCATCACGTGAGTAGGTGTAGCTTCAAAGGCGAGCATCAAATGGGCATCATATCTTCCATATGACTCATGCTTAACCTTTCGGTCCGTGTTCCAAGGCCATGTCTGTACATGCTAGGCTCGCCAAGTAAGAACCTTAGTATTCACGTGTGTAACTGTCTTACACCAGAAATATGATCGTGGATCAGAGAACACCCGATCATCACGTGATTGTCACATCCCAAGATTTTCCAAATCTTGTAATGTGAAAAATAAATGAATAAAATAAAACTTTGTTGATTTTCAGGGTGAGAATAAACTTTTTGAATCCATTTGGAAACTTTCAAAACCTATTTGGATCAAATAAAATCCTAAAGGGATTTAAAAAGATCAATAAAAAAATAAAGTTAAAAAAATATTTGGAATTACTATTTTGGATCTTTTAATAAACGATTTGGCTTTCAAAAGAAAAGGTAGATTTATAAATAAAGATTATTTTATAGAGCCAAATTAAACCTTGGCCAAGCTTTTGAAATAAAACATTTTGCTTTGATTAAAAGAGTAAAGGTTTATTTAAACAAAATAATGAGGATTTATTAATATCCAGTTTTATTAAAAATAAAGGCTTTTCCCATTTAAAATAAACACTAAAACTTATTAAATTATTTTAAATAAGTTTTCCAAGTATTTTATATTCTCAATTAAAACCTACTGAAGTGTTTTTGGTTTTATTTTTAGATTTCAAAATAAAGATTTTAATAAAACAAATCCTATTTGATTTAATAACTAAGGTCCATTCTATTTAATTATTAATGGACCCTAAAATAAAAATGTTATTTTATTTTAAACAAGTTTTCCAAGTATCTTATATTTTCAAATAAAACCTACTGAATGGTTTTGGTACTGTTTTGGATTTCAAATAGAGTTTTAAAAATAAATAAAACAAACCTTATTTGATTTAATAACTAAGGACCTTTTTATTTAATTAATAAATGGATCCTAAAAAGATTAAAAATATTGTTTTGTTTTGGACTTTGATTTGTGTTGATAAACAGAGTTAAACTCAATATAAAGTTTAGTGGAAGTTTTTTTGATTTGGTTGTTTGAATTGATTGTTTGATTTTCAAAACAGAAATTGAATTGAAAAAAGGAAAATAGATTCAGAACAAAAAAAAGGATCAGACCAAGCCCAGCCCATCCCAGCCCAGCAGCCCACCTCTCTCCCCAGCGAACCGTTCTTTTCTCACTCAGGAACTTACCCGCACAGAGGATGATGACTGGACCCCACACTCACGCTCTCTCTCTCGCAGACAGCCAGGACCCACACACTGTTCATCGTCTCCACCCTGCGACTAGTTCTTCCCCGCTCCTGCCATTGATTCCTCCGATTAAATTCGTCGTAACGCTGCGTTTATTCCTCGTTGTGATCAAGCCCATTTAATCGCCTCTGCCTCCTCTCCATTTTCCCTCTGTCGCCCCACCTCAACACGCCCCCAGGCCGCCCAATTCCTCTCCACGCCACCCTATGCTCCGACGAGCCACCGTGCAAATTCCGGCGAGCACGAACCGCCCCACTTCCCCCAGAGCACACGGGTGTGATCCCCATCGTCTCCTGCATCTCCTAGCACCAATCCCACACCCGCGCGTGCTCTGCAGCGTCGACTTCGTCTTTGACTGAACGACGCCGCCGTCTGTTTCAACTCCGGCGAGTGCCCCAGGTAGCTTCCGTCCACCCCTTCCCCTCTCGTTGACGCACGCAAGTTCTACTCTCCCTCGCGCGTCTAACGGACCCCTTGTCTCGTTGTCCTGTGCCTTGTAGCCCCGCCCCCAACGTCGAACAGAGCGTGCCCGACGCCGAGCGAACTCCGGTGAGCAATCCAGGGCAACCACGAGCGCCCCTCGACCCAAGAAGACTACGTTGAGCATCAACACGAACCTGCGAACACGGTGAGCATACTCCCTTCCTTCCTCGCTTCCTGCATCGCCAGTTTCGCCGTCGTCTGACCGCGCCGCCAGTCGCCGCCGCGTCAGCGTCGCTGGCAAATGGTCAAAACAATAGGGTCCATTGGATCTCGATCTGACGGATAAGATTAGAAATAAGCGAAGAGGTAAGTAGCCTCTGCGCGCCATGCGATATGACTTAATCCAACGGCCTCCGTCGCTTGATCCACGCGAAACGTTTTCGGCGAATAGGAATAGGTCGCGTGTCCCAGACTGTTTGATTTAAACGGAATTTGATCTATTAGATTTCCAATTTTGTAAATTTCAAAGCTTTAGTTCCACACATCCAAAATTTGCAAATTTTATATCAATGGATTCAGAAAAACAAACCCTAGCCAACCATGCAATTTGTTTAGTAAAAAGTTTTTGTTAAATTGTGTGTTTTTGCAGAAACTTGTGTATGCTTGTTTAGGTCATAAAAATTATTCAAAAATGATTTTGGGGATAAAATCTTTTGCAAATGGTGTGTTTTGGACCTACTGACCATAGGAAACACTTTGTGGATTCAAAAATGTTTTTGGAGAAACAAAAGAATGAATCCTTGATTTAAACCAATTCTAGCCAAATAAAAATATGGTTTATTTATTAAAAATGGTTTTGGAAGAAAACCTTTGGGAAATGTTTTGTTTCAAACTCTCTGACCCTAAACACAAAGTTTTGTGGTTTGAAAACATATTTTGTGAACCCTATAGATTAATTCCTTTGTAAAAACATTTCTACACCACATAAAATGATACCTTGTTTTGAAAATGGTTTATGAAGTGAAACCTTTTGCAAAGGACTTTGCCACTTTACAAAATGACCATTAGGTGTTTTCAAATGTTTATGACCCATTAGGAACCACTTTTTCAAATAAAACAAAGCTTGGCATGCTTGCATGCATTACTTTGACTTTATCATTTTATGTGATGTTTTGCTTGATTGGTAGATTGAGATTGTGCCTTGCTTGATTGAATTGTAGTGACTTGAAGAGTGTGATTGTTGCAAGGACAAGGAGTGAACTTATACCCTCTACCAAAAAGGCAAGTGATGCTTCATACTTTTGTCCCATTACTTTCACTATGCATTAGTGATTTTTCTAAGTAAAACTTGCATGGAATTTTGCTAAGTATAAACCATGCTATGGGAAATCCTAGTAGATGAAACCTTAGTAGAAAATTTCCTAAGTTAAGATTCCTACTACTATCAAGCTTAGCTTAGCTAATATAAAACAAGGGTGGAATATATATTCACACTATGGAAAAATTTCTAAGTCTGAGGACTTGTGTTTTTGTTTAATAAAACAACTAAGTTAATGATTCACCTAGGTGGAATGGTAATTGCTTGGTGGTTTTTGGTTGAGTGGTTACACAAGGCCCATGGCTATGGTTTACCTTGTGTATCACACTTGTGGATGGCCACCCAGGAACAAAGAGATTTGAGATGTCAAATGTTGAGAAGCTTCAAGTGCAACCACTTGGCATTATGGGCTCTGCCTGGATCATATAGGTTGCAAGAACTTAGCCATATGGATAGTTGGTGGTAGGGTTTGATAGGTTGGAGCGCGTCCATTTTGGTCTAAGGGAAGGCTTCTGAAAGATCTTGTCTTGGTGAAACCAAGTCTTGTGGGGAAAGTGCACCACCTCTGCAGAGTGTAAAATCTAAGTACTTAGCCATGTCCCTGGTAAAGGACAATTTGAGCATCAAGACATGGAAGCTATCAAGAATCTCATCATCCAAATTTCTAAGTTAAAAACTTGTGGTTGAACAAGGGTTAAAGGATCTTCAATCTTTGATTGGGAGATGCCTTGGGAAAGATTATTTTTGTCAAGCAAAAACTTAGTGTTTTCAAATGTTAAGGAAAAATCTATTTCGAGCAATGCAAGCCTCAACTCCACTTAGCCAAATGCATAAAGATGATAGACTCCACTATACTACCATAGTATCACTTGCCAATACAATTCAAATGTATTGACCCTTTGTGGCTGTAACTTGTGATGTTGCAGGTTTGATTGATATTAGTGAAGATTGATTGAATAGGATTACAAAGTCTACAACCAACATGTTTGCCTGTGGCACTTTGAAGATGAAGGACCCCATGCTTATAAATATTCTGCTGCAATGTAATGTAATAGCCAAATGAGCTATGTAAGATGTAATAAAATTATGTTATTCCTGGTTATAAAGTTGTATTATGACCTTTGTTTCTTGATATTACATCTTAACTGTGGATGCTAGCTATTGATCTAGGGACTAGCATTGTAAACACAGGAGACTCTACCTTATTAAAGGTTGGGACCCTTACAGTGATGTCTTGGAATGAGGAAACATAATCGATGCATACTTAAGGAAGAACACATTTTTATCTTGATATCTAAATGAGGGATCATCTTATTATGATAATAAAACGCCAAACAAGCAATATAAGATGCAACAAACATCACATGTTAATAAGTGAAATGATATGGTTCTTGCACTTGATCTTCATCATGTGCATCATGGTGCGATCACTATCATATCTCTATGTGTAAGGCCAAGGTCTATGAAACTTACACGTTATGTGTGTTGTAAGAGTATCGAGTTATACTTCTACTTACAACATCACCATATCATGACACTAGCCCAGCAACAATCTAAACTAGACCCCTCTAATTTATCCATTGCAGGGCTTTCGAAGATAGAACCGTTCTTACCTACGAACATGAACCACAACGAGGATAACCAAATTGTTGACAACTTGTTGAAAATTAGATATTGACTATATTAGGAGAGACAGACACCCGCTAGCCACTTGTGCAAAACTAGTTGCATGTCAAGCGTGGAACAGGTCTCATGTGCGAGGACATGTAAAGTATGTCCGGGCCGCTTCATCCCACTATGCCACCAATATCCAAAATACAACTAAGAAGCAATAACATGATCATCATCGCCCACATACTCATATGTGTACTACCTGTGCAAAGCATCTACACATAGATCCGGCTCTGATACCACTGTAGGGTTCGCAACATAGAAAACAAAAAATTTCCTAAGATGGAAACAACTATGTACCAAGATCTGTCTACTAGATACAAGCAACGGGCGGATATACATCTGTAGAGAACATACCCTTGAAGATCGACAAAACTTAATGAGGTTGAACTCGTGGTTGATGTAGACGATCTCTTGCCGATCTCAAGATCAAGAGGAAGTCCTAGCGCCGCAAATCAGCGGCGCATCCGTGCTCGCACACACGTATGAGGCCTAGAGCAACCTCCGCCTCCTCGCTCCAGTGATGCAGCGAAAGCAAAACTCTTTCTTGCCGAATAGCCACCGATAACATGTATCTCGCTAGTCCGAGACGATGGGGGATAAATACTAGAGGGGGAGAGAGATCCTTCACGAGGAGGTGTGAGTGAGAGATATGGAAGGGGCTCCTTTTATAGGAGGAGGGGGACCCCAAGGGGGTGGCCGGTGCATGGGGATTCCCCCTTGCCCTCCCTCCATTCATGTGGGTGGACACTCCACTCACAAAAATGGCCTTCAATTTTTTCCACTCAAAACCCACTCAAATTCTCATTAATTTTCCACCAAATTTAATGCAAACTCTCATTAAATAAAATTCCTTTTATTTATTCAGAATTTTATCAATTACTTTAATGACAAACATTCACATATAATGCCTTGCCAGTATTTCGTTTCATATGCAAAAACACTTTCTGCAATTTCACCCGAAAACCAGTTTCAGTATCTAGTGAAATAAATTCATGCGCTTGTTATTCTTTTCAGCATGAAACTTTTGCTCCAATTGTTGTCGGTGTCTCTTAAGTGTGTGACCCTACGGTTCGTGAATAATGAGGACATGATCGAGACCCTTCTCAGATCAATAATCAGAAGCGGGACCTGGAGATCCATACTGACTCCTACACATTCAACGGTGACTTTCTTGTGATCGTGAGAACCTTTTACGCTAGTATCTTAATCCTTTTTTGCAATATATTACATGTCTGAGATTCGATCATCGGTATCTCTATACCTAGTTTGGTCTCGTTACTAACATGTACTCTTTTCTCGTTCCCGTGATATAATATTCTAGTGATCAAATCACTTGCTTGAAAGCTAATCAATGTGATATCACCGAGAGGGTCCAGAGCATATATATCCATCACCGGGATGAAAAAAATTCCACTCTCGATCCATGGCCCTCAACATAACACTTTAGCAGTACTGAACCCAACTTTATAATCACCCTGTTACTGTGTGACGTTTGATGGTATCAAGATACTCTTCCAGTGTTAGTGATTGACATGATCTGTCGTGGTATTGCACGGCAGATGCTACTGGGGGTAGCTTACGTAGAGGGAGCAAGGCGACGTAGGAGAATCCGGGAGCGAGATTGGCACACGATGTACCCAGGTTCACGTCCCCTCGGTGGAGGATCGCTACGTCCTGCTATCAATCTAGTATATGATCATAGATTGGTTTACAATGGAGTCGCCGGAGGCGGTGGGAGAGACTAGATCTAATATGACGTACCCCTTGGGGGTGCCCTTGGTGGCTTCATATATGCAGCCAGTTAGGGTTTACAAGTGCTTTAGTGGGATTTCTATTGGAGTCGCCGTCTTGGGCCTCCAGTCGGCGCCACTCGTCTAGGTCCAGCATGCGCCAGTCACCGAGTTGGGCGAGTCGACCCGCTCAGGGCTAGACTTCAGGCGGCTCGATCCAGCTGGAAAATCCGATTCGTGGGTATACCCCGATTGGTATTCCCCCATCAGTAGTCCCCGAGCGCGTTGTTGATTCGACGCGGGCTTGAGGTAGGGCGCGGAGAGTCTTGACGATGGGTCGTGGCGAATCGGCGACGAGCTCCTGAACAGAGAAAATAACCATGAAGCGGGAGGCGGTCGGCGTGAGCCAGTCGGTGATGGCCAGTTTGGCGAAAGACGCAGGGTGTCGGTGAAGCCGCCAGTTGCGGCGAGTCCCCGAACATGGAGCGTGCCGAGTCCTCGAGCGCAGCGAGTGGCGAGGTCGAGCGACCGGCGAGTGGCGAGTCCTCGAGCGCGACGAGTGGTGAGGTTGAGCGACCGGCGAGTGGCGCTGTCTGTGGCGCG